>CM035139.1:11230996-12663496 GCA_020205605.1 Panax ginseng
GGAAGAAAATTGAATGCCTGTCATAGATTAAAATTGAAAATTGAGCCCTAGATTAAATTGAAGCAGGATTAAAATTAAAAATTGAGCCCTAGATTAACTTCCAGAAAGGAAAAAAAAGGTATGAAAGCAGGCAAAACTCACTGGAACTGTGCATACCTCGTCAAGTTTTGAATCGTATTCCTTCTTTGAAAGAAGAAATGGCCTGCGGCTTTAGAGTACGAAGGGGAGAAGCTCAATAATGACAAATCTTCTTGCCGAGCAAAACGATGTCTGTCCTTTTCGCTTCATCTCCTTCAAAGAAGCACCCCAAATCAGATGCAAGCTTAGAGAGGTTCAGATGCAAACCCTAGCTTTTGTTTTCCAGATAAAATGAAAATAGACTAAACAGAGAGATGAGAGACGAAGGGACTCTTTTGTATAGAGGTGAATGCCTAAATCGGTTAGTGCGTAATATGGTAAATTTGAACAAAATTCGAAGGACTACGTTTGTTTGTTTTTTTTTAATAGAAAGGTCGAATGGCTTCGAATCTGAACGATTCACCATTCGCATTTCGTTTGTTTTCAATTTTTAAAATCTGAATTAAGCTAAATGTGTTTGACCGATTCTTTTGAAAAAATTTGACTGAATGGGCTGAATCACCGTGTTTTATCCAAATAACCTTCAAATAACCTCGCTACTCTAGTTGTTTTAATTTGAAGCAGGAAATATAATCAATTGAAAAATCAAAATCAACACAAATACTTACATGGTGCGCAATTCAATGTTCCGTTGATCCTTTACTTTGACGTGATTTTCTGTCAATTATGTAAACTTTGAGAATTTCGACTTTCTCTTTGCCTTCAATCTTTCGTAAATTCACCGCAACTTGTTTATAACTTTATCTACGCATAAAGCGCCAATTTTTATAGGAAGCAAAGAAAGCAAGTAGCAGAGGAATTTCCCAAATTCTTGCACTTACTAGTAAGAATAATATATTTTGGAGAACCAAATAGTGACTTAACTTGTAAATTCGTGTAACACACCATCTCTCAAAAGCTCCAAAAAGGAAGAGCTCGAAATCATCAAATAAAATAGTAATTTTAGGGAAAGGAGAGAAATGAAGATAAAGAGAGAGAAAGTAGGGGATCAGGCGGATGAGTGATTAGTCTCATGCTTGCACTATAAAAAAGCTCTTCTTGGGTTTATCTTCTCTGGATAATCTTTTGTATGAACTTGTTACTTTTGGTATATATTTATTTAGTAGCTTATTATATGTGCTTATTGTTTTGATTGATCATGATTTGTTTGATAATTTATTTGAATTATTTATTTTTATTTGTCAGACAATGAATATTGTATTTATTTAATTTTTTAAATACGTCGTAAAAAATTATATACTTATTCAACATAGTTTAAAGGGTAAAATAGTAAAATAATCGGTATTCGGATATTTTACATATCAATTATCAAACAACTTTTTCATTCAGATTTGATTGATTTCTCATCTGATTCAGATTTATTCAGTTTTTTATCAAAACAAACTCCTAAGTCAAATTTTTTGAAATTTGAATGGTCGAACGAAAAATTGAATGAAGTAAAAAATTTAAAAATTTAAAAAATATTAACTATTATATTAAGTAATATTAAATAAATTTACAATAATTTTGAATTTTTTCAGAATGGAAAAATAATAAAGTTTTGTCATTCAGATGTTTCAGATATGTCAATTATCAAACAATTTTTTTCATTCAGATTCAGATTCAGCTCATTCAGATTCAGATTCAGATTCATTCAATTTTTATCAAACACCGCCAAAGACACTTAATCGCCTTTTTTTTTAGCTCCGTGTTTTTTTCATAGACAACGTTTTTAAAAAAAACGTTATCTAGTTAAAACAAAAAAAATGCTCTTTTAAATAGATAACATTTTTGCATATATATCTACAACGTTTTTTTTAAAAACGTTGTAAAAAGAAATACCACAACGTTTTTTAAAAACGTTGTGGTTTAAGTAAGGGTGTAAACTGTGAGACCCCATATTTTATAAATAAAGATTTAAATTTTTTGAATTTTTTTTTTTAATATTACGGTATGAATTTGATATAATGTTATAGTTGTGGGTAGTATTTATAAATTTTTCAAAGTATGCAAGTTGTCATATTATATTCGATTGGTCGGGAAATATTCTTTGTATCGGAGAATATTCGTACGATGGCACAATCATTGGTGGACCCCATATAATAGAATTATTATTTGATCGAGAAAACGACAAAAAATATTTTATTGAAAATAACGGCAGAAGTTTTACCGCTGATCATTGTTGAACTACTCGGTAGAAAAATACAAGAATGTCGCGTGTGGTTGCATAAGAAAGACACCAGATTGATTATTAATGCTTATGTGATAAGTCACTCAGCGGTTTTGTTTTATTAGTATTATTAATGTAATAAAATGTAAAAGATTTTTATATAAAATGTAATACTTTATTAAAGTTATTCTATAAATAGAATATATTATATTTTATTACATAGTATTCAGATAAGGCTCTATAGTATTTGCATAAGATCAAGATAGTATTTTGCATAAGAAAATCTTTTTATATAAAGTAGAATATATTATATTTTATTTAAAAAAATTTATTTTTAAATATGAACCATCCGATTAAAGTAAATCAACTGACCGCTCATGGGTTGGTTCTTATTCATTCCATTCATCTATAAATAAGCTCATTCCTTCATTATTTCTTTAATTCATCAAACTCTCTAGAGAGAAACTATAGGGAGAGAAAGAAGAAAAGTATTCTCGCTACTTCACTACTTCTTTATTCAGTTCTTCTTTATAAGGTAAGGGGTGTTATTTCTTTTGTATTCAAGAAGAGGACTTCTGTTATTCCATTTTATTATTATTCATTTGAATAACTCAGATATCTGTGCGCTACCCTATACTTGGTGACATTCTTCCGTTATTCCATTCTTTATTATTCGTTGAATAACTCAGACATGCCTGTTACCCTATACGTGGTGACATTCTTCTATGATTCTGTCTTTATTATTCTGTTGGAATATCATGTTTGTGCGTTTTACGTAGGACCTGGTTCCATCTTTATTATTATTCTGTTGGAACATCCTGTTTGTGTGTTTTACACCGGACCTGGTTTCGTCATTATTATTCTGTTGAAATGTCCTGTCTGTGTGTTTTACACCGGACCTGGTTCCGTCTTTATTATTCTGTTGGAATATCCTGTCTGTGTGTTTTACACCGGACCTGGTTCCATTATTTATTATTCTCGTTGAATAACTTTATACGCGCAAGTACCGCATGCATGGTGATTTCGTTGTTATTCCATTCTTTATTATTACATGTTGAACATTCGCCGGGCATGAAGTTTCACCGACGGTTCCGTAATTATTATTCTGTTTGAATAACCTGCTTATCGCAAGCACCGCACGTACGTGGTGATTTCTTTTGTTATTCCATTCTTTATTATACTCGGTTGGTTAAAGTTTTGAATTTATACTCCATGAAATTAGTGGAATATCATTGATATTCGCGCTTCATCCAAGATCTTTTCATGGAAATACTCTTTTCGAGCATTCTTGAATTTTACTCTCTACAAAGCAAAGAGATCATGTCGACAATTTGGACGTTATTGGTTCCTCGGATAAATTAATTCGTGAACTTATTTTATTGAATTCTTATATCATTGTCATCATCCTCATGTTTGTATTATGTTGAAAGTCATCTGTGGGTCAGAAGTGTGATAGATGGACTTGGTATGATTATGACCGTGGATTATTCGGTATAATCATGACCGTAATGTTACAAATGATGTGGAAAAAGTTCTTATTCGCTCGTAGGCATTGATGGACGCTTTTGGTATGATTATGGCTATGGATTCTCTTCGACAAGGGAGCAAAGATGAATTGTTTTATGACATGATCAGATCAGATTATCGAACACACGATTATCTTTGGCCCGTAGTCGCATAGATAATTCGTGGTCGTGATACTAAATAATATCTTTGGCTCAGTAGTGCGTGGATGATTTAATGATGTGGATTATTTATCGAGTTGAGTCTCAACGATAAAATGATGAAAAACTTTTTAAATCATAAAAGATAGTAGATTCTATCTCTACTTGACTCTTTTTAATGGATTGCTTGTTGTTCACTGCAGCTTTAAACTTGATGTCTATTGTATTTTATCGTTTAACATTGTTCAAGGCTAACGATAATTTATTCTGCATTATCTTAGTCATAATATTTCTTATCGGGCTAGTTGAGCTCACCCTTTCTTTCACCGCCCTCTTCGTGAAATGGTAACGAATTTGGAACGAGAAATGGGAACAGAGTGATGGTTGGATGATAGTATTAGCTAGTAGTCCTCACTATTCTATTAAATAGTGTGACAATAAATGTAATGAGGACTTATTCGAGAGTGGATATTGTCTGTAAGATGATTTGTATTAAAACTCACATTTCTCTTGTTGTATTTTAAAGATTGTATTTTGTATTTTGTACCATGTATTCATGCACTCTAATAGTGATGTATACCTATTTTGGGGCATCACATAAACGAAGTCAACCTGAATGTAATATAGAGCTACTAATTCGAAATTAAATGATATTGCATTAATTCTATCAATTCAATTATATTTGAAAAAGTCTACCAGATTCGACTCGACTCGAATATTTAGTACTCAATTTGATCCGACTTCGACTCGAATATTTATTCAAACTACTTGCGAGCTTCAAATTCAAGCTCGAATTTGAGTCTCCACATAATAACTAGTTTTATAATAAATATAATTATAAATTGAATTTGTTATTTTACTTTAAAATGAGAAAATATATTTATTATTACACTTTACAAATATAAAATCACAATTAAAAATAAAAACAAAATAAAATAATAATTAATTATCCTAATTTGATTTAAATTTGTATATATTATAAAAAAGAATGTATCGAACATCTAATCGAATATGTATTAACCTAGTATGTATCGAATCACAATAAAAAATTTTAGTAGTTTGAATTTTAAACGAGTTGAGTATAACCTTGCCTCAGATTCTACTTATATTTTTATTCGAACTATTTTTAATGCTCAGATTTGGATCATATTATTAACGAATCCGAGTCTCGCTCGTATTTTTTTGAGTCGAGCCCGAATCGAGTCCGAACTGTGTTGGCTCGTTTACAACCTTAGGTTTAAGCGTTGTCTATTTATTATTTTGTAGTAGTGATTGTCTCAAAAAATTGAGATAAAATATATAAAGTAAACAATAAATATGTCATTTAGGTTGTTTGATAAAATTAAATGTTAAGATTTAAATACTTTAAACATCTTTTAATTCTTATAGAACTAATGAATGAAATTGTCCACTTTGTTATTGCGTATGTGTGCTTAAGTTTTAGGTTAGGGAACTATTAAATCCACAATAAAAAATATTATTTCTACAACAAAAGTGTCACTATAGATCCTATAGCTACAGGTTTTACCGTCGCTATACATTTACAGCGATACTTTGATTGTGAAAATAACAAAAAGTGTTATGGATTTAACAATTCCCTTTAGGTTATTATAGTTTTTGGCTCTATGTAAATATGTTGTTAGTTCTTCTCTTTTGTTTGCATCAACATTAATAAGCATGCATATGTTTGGTTATTTAATTAATTCAGGTTTGAGCGAACTTAAAAATCATTAATTGTTCCTATTTTTAGAGCTCTTGTATTTTGATAGTCAAGTATCTTTGATTGCCTAGTATGTAATACCCAATAAAATAATAAAATAATTAAGTAAATTTTAAAATATTTAATTGGGCTTTCCTTCCTTCTGTTTGAGTCAGATTCTATTTAATTTATTTGGACCATAATAAGTAATATTATAATTAATTGGGTCTAAATTATATTTGTCTAATTTTAAATCCTATTTAAATTAAGAATATTAATAAAATATATTAATTTATAAATAAACCTAAACCTAACTGCCTTATTATATCTATGCGAATCAACTGATAAAAAAAAAAAAGAGAACTCAGCCGCACAAAGGGAGAAGTGGGGAAATTGGATCTGGTAAGTTATTATTATTCTTCTTTTCAATTGAATGAGAATCTCTTTTTATTACGTCAGAAATTCAGAGCATTTAAAGTTGTCCCAATATGAAAGTCTCTTATATAATCTGAAGGAGTTTGCGTGTGGATTTTGAACCTGTAATTCATTTATTTATATATATATATATATATATATATATATATATATATATATATATATATTATAACCTGATTTCCTATTCATTATATGTAAACCTGCAAAACCTTTAGCAGTTGATTTGAATATATGTATATCCTTTGCGGCAAATTCAATATATTATATATATATATAAGATACGATAATTAAAAAAAATAGAAAGAGGATATTAATAAATAATATTATAATATTATTATTATATTTAAAATACATCTTTTGAGTATTAAATTGAATATATATATATATATATATATATATATATTAAAATTATTGAATTTATGAAGATATAATTTGTATGAGTTCATAATTTAATTATGCTTTATATTTTATTTTGATAATTAGATCGGATTGGGGGAGTTTAATGGTGATATTTGGATTCTAATGAATTATTTTGGTACTACATTAAGGTACGGGATTCGCATTTCTTTTTCAAATGATATTCCTTTAAATTTAATTCGCTCATTTTGTACTGCGTTTAGAATTTGGTATCGCCTCTTGGGATTATTCTTTGTTGTCAAAATTATTGAGTTAGTTTCGTTTTGGGGTTGATATTTGAATTCAGATTTGTACTCTTTGAACTAGTTAATCGTGTAAATATGTTTTGGAGACTTTATTCGCTTGTACCATTGTTCGATATTTTCGCTCACACCGAAGTTGTTTTGATCATCGATATCTTGTAATAATTGGGTATGTTTGTATTTGATAATTCAATTTCATTTGAATATGGTCATGTAAGCCTTGTGATTTGAACCCCTTTCGCTTACATTTTGTAGTTCGATCCTTAGGGTATACTTGAATTTTAACCACCATGGGGTACCAGGTGCGCGTCCTCTCGACATTAAAAGGCATGACACCTTCCGCGTGATGCATGTGATTAGTCCACTACAGATCCTTTTGTATGCTCCGGTATGAAAGCTTTGGCCATTTGATATATTTGTTCAGATACGTATGGGTCAATTCCAAAGATTTGATTTGATTCGATTTGTTTGGCGGATTAGTGACGTATGTGTCGCGTGATTATCCGATTTGATTTGTATACATCATGGTACCGATGTATTTTGTTAGCCTTTCGCTATTTGTATTTGAGCTCGAAAGATGAAATTGTTACCTGATATAACCATTTGATTCAACCTTATTTGTTTGGGATTCTTTTCGCTATAATTATTCGATCGACAAGTGTTAGTCATTTGTAAATGGACTCACAAATTTTGATCTATTCGTAATTGCTTGTAATTCATATGTGTTCATTCATTCAATTTCTTTTAGATTCATTACTTATTGTGATATATTTATTCATCTTCAGATTCAGATCGGGCAAATCGCTCACGCCGTGTTCTTTTTCCCCAGCAGTAATCGGGGTGATGTGGATTTGTGGGATGAGAGCTACCTTTGATCCAAATGAGTAGATTAGCTTTTGAGACTTATCATTAGACTTGACTTTCCTAATATTTTGTATGTAGATGTTTGGGCCATTTTGGCATTTAGTTCTTATTAGTAGAGTCTATGTAAGTGTGGAGTTCTTTTTATTTAAATTGGAATATGTGACAATTAGTGTTCAATTTCATTGGAGATATTTTGAGATTTATTAGAGGTTCGTGTTTATTATGTGATAGAAACATAATTCATACATTTAATTATCCCTAATTTTGTCCTTTTAATTATATTAGTTTATTAAATTAATATGTTTTATTTTATTTTGTAGGATTTAATATTTATTGCAATAAAGTCAAAATCTTGGTGATCAAGCAATATTTAATGCTCTTATTCATTTAAGGAATGTCCAAGAAGAATCCTACAAGGAGAAGGAAAGAGGTGGAACAATCTTAGTGTGCAATTCAAATTCAACTTCTTCTGCTTCGCGTTTCTCTCTGCGTGTTTTGTTTGTGTTTTTCAAGCTCCGTGAACCTAATTTGATTCTAGGTACTTTCTCTATACTCTAGATCGTACATTAGGGGCTGGGTATGAGATTTAGGATTGGGTATGAGAGATTTGGGACTTGAATTATGGCTGGGTATGAGAGAAGAGATTTAGGGGAGTTGACAGGGATCGAGTTGTTTGGGGGAATAAGGGGGAATGAGAGAGAGCTCTGTATGTGTAAGAACAAAGAGATACAGTGTTTGAAATTTGAATTAAGGGGAATGAGAGAGAGAGAGCTGCTGACGTGAATTTGGATGTGACACTTATGTTCTCTCTGTTCTGTTTTAATTTGTACCGGGAATCTTTTGGCTAACCTTCTTTATTTAATGTTTTTCGTTCTTGAAAAAAGTTTCACTATCGTACCCGATATATATAGATAGATATCTCCCTTTCTTTTTCGCAGTCTCTTTTATTATAGATCTCATGTGGATGTGATTATGGTTATGTTTCTAGATCTAGTTGTGTTTGGGTGCCTTTGTTTTTTCTTTTTGATGGGGGCCGGGTTTTACTTGTTTTAATCCAAAGTCTTTATCACCCTGGCATGACTGACTAGTCTCCTGAATTTCCCAATATTTGATTGCATTCGACTCAAATTCTTCTTTCCATTCATCATGGTATATAAATCAGTATGGTTAACCCTCTAGCTAGGTGTTGGGTTTCTTGATGATTGCAGAAAATAAATGTCTGCACACCCGAATGTGGCCCATATGATCGGAATCAACTCTAATGATATCAATGGGAATGTGGGCACCAACACGACACGTATCCCTCCTCTTCCCTTCTTGGCAACATTAATTCCCATTGATGAGCCAGCAGTATCAGGAAAGTGTTCGAAGTCTAGGTCCTCTGTAGTCGATCAAAAACGTCATCCAAGCGCAAATGATGCATATTATAAATTTGTAATACAACTACTTGAACCATTAGGCTTCCTGAGTGAAAATAGAGTGATGGACCATATATTCTAGGTAGCCTCTAGCTAGAACTGGTTCTTGACCAAATTTCTTGTACAATTCAGAACAAGCTCTCAAGCAAATTGCAAAGACCCGGTAATTTCCCTTTTGTGTTCCAGATAACTTCAGTAAGCAGCTAAGGATTGCAGCTAATTCAAAACAATCTCTCAAGCAATCCCTATATTTATTCCTCTAATCAAGGCTCAGGGGTAAGCTATTGTATTGTCTGTGGTTTATTTGAAGCACTCGGTCATTATATACTCTATCTTTTTGAGTATTCAGTTCAAATACGTTTGAGAATTTTCTCCAACATGTCCCTAAAAGAACACCATTTTCAAACCCCTTTTTAATATTTATTTACTGTGCATCTTCTTTTGATTTTTTCCCCACTGTTTTTCGATATACCTTGGATTTGTGCATGTTTTTGACGAATTTTGTATTATATATTTTTAACACCATTGTAATAGAGTATCAAATTTAGCTTTGTTGAATTATATCCTTTCCAAATTCTTGGCTTTAGAAATTGTTGAATTGCTCTTTAGACATCAATAGAAAGGAAACTTCTCGGTTTATATCTTAAAGTGGTTGGATAATAATTTATTTTTGCTTATATTTGAGCATTATTCATTTATAGATATTAATGATACATTAAAATTAATAGATATTGAAAATATATTTGAATCTATATTTTATAAAACTTTACTCATTTTAAAATAAAAATAAATTTTTAAATTTTTTTTCCTGAAAATAGAGTTTTATTTCTTGAGTATATATTTTATTAAACTTTACTCATTTTTTTAAAAAATTCTATTTTTTTTTTTCTGAAAATAAAGTTTTTTTTTTTAATATATATTTTATGAAGCTTTATTCATTTTTAAAAAAAAAAAATTCTTTTTTTTTCTTCTGAAAATAAAATCGGTTAACTTGGAGGGACAAAAGTACAAAAAATGTCAAATTAAGTAAAAAATAAATAGGTCAATTTACAATTAAATCGAATAAAATGAACGAATTTGACAAAAAATATTATTTTAAGTACGAAATATGAATTTTAGGAAAAACACTCAAAACTTTAAGAATAATGCTAGAGACACAAACTATTTTATAAATATTTTATGTTCACCGATGCCAAGATACTCCACACTCGATGATCAAGACTACATTAAACAATTTGTTGATCAATGTATGTCGCCACATCACGATTTATAAAACGTTTGTAGAAATAAATGTTTCAAAGACCACTCAAACTTTAAATACAACTTGAAAGAATACAAGTGTCATTTAGTCGTATTGATTTGGATATAAAATAAAAGATACAAAAGTTGAATTATTTGGACAAAATAGTAATACACCTGAACTTATACAGGCAAATGGAATGGGAAAAAAATTGAGCTATCGCTTATCTCAGCAGCCCATTGCTTCGCTGCTTTTAATTCTCAAATTACTCTTTATAGACCCCCACCCTACTCGCTTACATAAACCCTTCAGAGATTGAAGATGTTACGGTCACTGGTGGTGGTTCTTGGCGTGTTGCTTGTATGTACTTCAGCGTCACACCCGCGCATATCGGAGGTAAGCCTACTATTGCCTCCCAAGATGACTCATCCTGTGCAGTATAGGCTTCAAGGGATCAATGGTTGCTTCAAATGGTATGCTAGTCTACCACCTCCTCTCTTGTGATTTTTTTAGTGGTTTTATCTGTATAGTGCTCTGAGGCTAAGTTTAATTGCATAGGATTGGATTATTTTTACGTATTTTCATTAATACGACTATAATTTTTTACTCCAGTTGGATTGTTCTTTTGCCCTATTTAATTATTCAAAAAATTGAAGTTTGGAGGTTTAGAATATTACTTTTGTTCTAATTACTCTATTTAAACGGAGTATTTGAAACTTAATGTAGGTCATGGGATCATCATGATATTTTGTCTGTTCTGCCAGAGTGCAATTCTCATAGTCAATGTTGTGCAAATGCCATCTTGAAATCAATCGCCCCTTATAGTGGGCGAAAGGAGACTGCAGTTTATGCTACTGATGCAAACAGTGGGATGGTAATTCGTTGCAAAGTTTATATCGATAACATCTCCAGGATTCAGATATTTCGTGACTATATCAAACTTGACATAGACGAGCTAGCCACTCTTCGTGTTCGTGCTTTTGATAGTGAAGGTATATATTTCTCTAATGATGTTCAATCACAGTGTTTCACATTATATACATATATATTGATAATTACTTCTGTTCTATATCTATCAACTGTGCTGTGGAAAAAGTCAGTTTCTGGCATAAGCTTTGATTCTCTTTTATCTGATGATTATTTTCTTGTTTCTCCCTGAAATTTTTGGTAAATTACCAAAATTTGTTAAGCAGACATGAGACAGCCCCATAATAGAACCTTCTAACTGCCAGTGATTAATTGGGCTTTATTTGTCTAAATTGACTAGTTTATCTTAAAATTTTCAAGTTTTTGTTGTAAATACTCCCTCCGTCCAACAAAACAAAAGGAGTCCAATTTGCAAAATTTGCAAATATTAAGTATATAATTTTATTTTATGTATACCCCTAAAAATAATAAGTTGTTAATTAAGTAGTGTGGTACGATAATCAAATCAAGCTTATAGAGTTAATAGCTTCAAACTGCAGAAGGGGTATATCTGTTCATTATTAACAAAACTTTGTTTACCTGTCCTGTATTGCAGGGAACATGTTTACTTCTCTAGTGGGCGTACAGTTCATGTGGCAGCTCATGCCTGAGACTGATGGATTACCTCATCACCTTGTCCATGTACCTTTGAAGGAGTCTCCACTAAGTGATTGTGTTGGCTTTTGCACTGACATATCTTTCCAAACAAGGCTCGAGGATAGCGGTGTATTTTCAGACCTTTATGTAGTAAAAGGAACCAAATTTGGCCACGGATATGTTTCTGTTCATTTGTCAGAGCCGACATATGATCAGATTGCAGATAAAATTGTTTTAACTGTTGCAGAAGCTATGTCCATCACTCCGCCCTCTCCAGTTTATGTCCTTATTGGAGCATTGGTGCAGTATAACCTTAGAGTTGTACGTGGTAGCTTTTCCCAGGCGGTAGCTTTACCATCGTTGTTTCATAAATGGTCTGGTTCGAACACTTCAGTTTCTCGGGTGGAGACGCTTTTTGGTAAAGCTTCTGCAATGAGCTTAGGTGTATCAACTATCACTGTTGAAGATACGAGAATTCCGACACACATCCAAATGTCGTCTCTCCATGTCGTGCTTCCAGATTTGTTACGCTTAAACATCTTGCCTCTTTCACTTTCTGGTGATCTTTTGGAGGGGGTAACAGGTAGTCCATCTATCTCACGTTGGTATGTTGTTTCTGGCAGACAATATCTGATTGAGATGAAGGTTTTTGCACAAGGACTAGCTGGGGCAGAAGAAATATATATAACAGAGAATGACAATGTCAAGTTGCATGAGGACAATTCTAATCATTGGGATATGTTTCCAGTTTCAAATAGAATTGCGCTCAATCATGATTGGTGGAATCCTAGAATCCTTAAAGCGGCTTCATATGGATTGGGTAACCTGACAGCAACTGTAACTTACAGTAATGGACGTTATGAGAGGAAAGAAGTTATCAAGGTTGTGCAAGAAGTCATGGTCTGTGATCAAGTGAAGTTTATAGTGGACAGAAGAAGTGCAACCGGAAGTATTCTCCTTCTTTGGGGCCCTGCTGTCTACCAGGAGATGGAGCTAAAGGCAACTGGAGGTTGTGCTACAGCGTCTTGGAAGTACAAATGGTTTTCTTCAAACATGGCTATCGCGTCTGTATCTGCTTATGGGATTGTCCAGCCAAAAATGCCCGGAAAAGCTAATATCAAAGTGGTATCCATTTTTGACCCATCCAATTATGATGAGATAGTAATTGAAGTTTCCACCCCTTCCTCTTTTGTTATGCTACAAAACTTCCCTGTAGAGACTGTCGCGGGATCAAATCTTCGAGCTTTTGTGACGTTGACAACATCCAATGGTGCTTACTTTTACAAATGCGATTTTTTCAGTTCCTCCATAAGGTGGAAAACTGAAAGTGAGTCGTTGACAATTATCGATACAACATATGAATCTTTTGTCTTGGATGACCATATATATGCTTCTTCAAATGGTCGCCCAATATTTCATGCATCATTGGAAAGAGGATATCAGACTCTGGATCATTTAAATGCATCATCTGCTATATCACCATATGTGCCACTCATTGTGCATCAGGCAGGTGATGGAAACCGGGTTGGGGTTAGCGATGGACGCGGTTTTGAATCCACATCCACTCAGTACATCTATATGAATATTCAAGTCCATATTGAGGATCATTTTATTGAGCTTATAGACCGTAGTGATGGATATGTGAAGGCTCCAAGTTTCACTATCCAAGCCGATCATCTTGGAGTCACAACTCTGTACCTCAGTGCTAGACAGCAATCTGGACTTGAAATACGGAGTCAACCTATTAAGGTAGAAGTATTTGGCACGTATAGTAATAGCATACATCCTAGTGCTAATGCATGTGTCATCCCGAAAGACCTATTTGGAAAAGCTCAAGCCATTGGGGAATCAACTTTGGAAGCTGAGTCATTTGTTAATGTTCCCCGGAAGAAGGATACCTTTCTAGATGAAGAAGAGGAATTTAGAGAGGCCTTTTTCTTTTATTTCTTGTTACTGAATGTTTTTCTGATTGTTGTTACCATTATCGCTATCGTTATGTATGCTTGTTACTACAAAATTGGTGTAGCTGAGCTGTTGTTTGGTATTTAGATTTTATTTGAATAGTTCTTTGAAATAGGAATGGAGCACAATACACTTTTACCTCTATCAATATTTAATTTGATATTATTTGCATTGTTCTTATATTGCTTCCGTCTGTTTCATATTATCTGTTTTGATTTTTTAAAGTCAATTTTAGAAATTTTAAATTTTTCATTGTAATTTTTATAATTTTTAAAAAATATTACTCATTGTAAGTTTTAACGAGTAATTTCAATTTTGAGTTTAAAATTATAACTTATAGCATAGTATTTAATTTCAAATTATAATTTGGAGCGGAGGTTTAATTCATTTTTTTTCTTCTGAAAATTACAAAGAAATCAGGTTGCGAGATCTAAAAAATACCAGGTGGGTACCTTGATTTTTCTACAAGTTTGTCAAATATATTAGATTTTTATTGCATTTTGATCCATATTTTGATACCAAATTGGTTGAAAGCTCCAAAAACCTCAGAAAATCTTTGTTTGTGCTAATTTCTTTTTTGATCTTGTTGGGGTTTTTGAGTTTGTGTTAATCTTGGCCCAGAATTGGCAAACATGTTGGTTTTTGAAGCTTTTTCATACGGGAAATTGTTGTTCTGCAGGGGAAGAGGAGGAAAAGGGTTATGAATAATTCCGTCATTTGAAAATTGAAGTGATAGAGGAAAAGGGATAGAAAAAGAATTTTATAATATTGAAGAGGTTATTTTTGTTCAAAAATAACTAATTTTGTTCAAACTCACCCTTTGAATGGTTTAGAATTATATTTGAATCTTACCGATCAAGAGATATTAAGAAGAGGCAAAAAAAATTACAAAATTAGTCTCTGACCAAATCAGAAGCTAATCTATTAAAAGACATTCAAACATAAACAAACACAGGCTTAGTGAGGTTCATTAAAATAAAAAACTAAAATTACTCATCACTTCATATAATCTTGTAGAGTGAGTAACAATATATTCGAATTTTTTTTAATCTTTTTACTCTACTTTTATTCTTATTAATGTGTATAAATTATATTTTGCTCATCTTTTGAAGATTCTAGAAATAATAACTATTATAGTAATAAAATACTTACTTTTAATAGAAATAATATAATTATATCAATTAAATACTTTTTGTGTCATTTTTAATAATCTTAAATAATAAAAAAGCATATATATAGCCGCTGCCGAATGCTACATATGACTATGGGTGATGAGTTTGTCCAAATATTTATAAGAGAGCTAATACGGAAAAAGAATGAGCAAACCGTTTGTAAGACCCCAACTTATTATAAATAAAATTGAATTTTCCTTTATTCATTATTCTAAATTAATAATGGTTAATTTGATATAAATTTGGTTATGGGTGAAATGTGCAAAGTTTACAAAATAAGCAAGTGGTTATAAAATATTTATTATCGCTTGAGAATATTCGCTTCGTCGTGGAATATTCTTTTTTTGTCGGGAATTTCGCATTTACAAGTAAATATTGGTGGGCCCTATACGGAAAAACTGTTGGATGAAGGAAAACGACAAAGATTGAGTTTTATAAATAACGACGTAAATTGTTACCGCTAACACTTCGTTGGGTTACTTGGTGGTTAAAATATACGAAGTCTGCGTGTCGCACAAAGAAGATTACCCAGATTGCGACAAGATTATTGAATTATTGATCCTTACGTAAAGAAGGCACTACTCAATAATTGTTACAAAAGAGTTATCGCTCAATATTATATTTTATCGATTCAATAATTGTTTGCGTTGATATTTTGTAGATTGCCGTTGTTTCAATAATTGTCATTACACAAAGATTTTCCATTATCAAATCAATAATTCATATTATTTGAATAATATTATCGATAATATTATTGGCAATGTCTAGAAAGTTCTCGCTTCAAGGAGAGGTTTGGTCACCTAATCGCTACCAAGAAGTGAGAGAAATCCTTATCGAAAGCCCCTCTTTCCTCGAGGAACTACCGGTTGTCAAGATTGTGATTCTCAGAATATTATTTTTAAATAAGTAATTATTGATTATTATGATAAAAAAAATATTTATTTTATGTGGATATAGATGGAGAAAATTTTAATGTGACAATTGTTGAAAATTAATATTTTATCTTTTTCTTATAAAATAATTCATTTAAATATATTATTTTAATAATATATTAACGGTGATATTTTTTATAATGAATATGAGATATATGAGTATATATGAGGAGGTAGAGTATTTTGTGGCATTAAATGTTTAATATATGTTTTTTGTGTGTCATGCGGACACAATTCTCGATCGAAAATTGATTATGTAATCGTAAAATCGCCTGCTTGTGGATTTTGGTCAATTTCGCTTGGAATTTGAAAAATTTTCTTCGCAAAGTTGTAGAGAATGGAATTTCCCATGGAAAATCGCGAGTTTTGAATTTTCTCGATAAACGAGCTATTTTCTACTTAATTATTGAAGTTTCGTAAGATAAAATAATTTTTATTAAATAATGGGTGGGACCCACTCTTGTTTGAACATGTGGGTACGCTGGAAATTGGGTCAAGGTTGGTTTGGTGGCTCAAGTGTTCAAATGGTATGCGAGAAATGTAATTTTAAATAATAATAATTTATTAATTTAGTCTCTTTCATTGCTCTAACATTTTCCTATAAATAGTAGGCTAAGTTAGAATTGAAAATCACACCGTAAATAAAGTTTTCTCTTTTCTCTCTAAATTATCGAGCATATTCTTGTGAGTATACTTTGAGTGTTGCTATACTATGGGTTTTTCATAAGACTATATCCGAAATTCAAATGTAAGATTTGTTATTTTGAGGTAAGTGGTATTATTTTCTTCTTAAATGATATTTTTTCTTCAATATCATTATGTCAAGTATTGGTGAACTTTTTTATCAAATTTGGAACTTGTTGTGTTTGGGGTTACTTATTCACGATACTCAAGACTATTCACGATACTTATTAATTATTCAGAATATTTAAGACTATTCAACCGAAAAATAAAATTTTTTTTGTGTCAAAATATTTATTTCGGATACTAGCTTTGATTGTATCCATATTTTGATCATTCTTGAATTTTACACCAATATGATTATTTTCAAGTATTTTTGGACATGGGTAAAACAAAGTACTAATCATTAATCCTTAATCCTTATCATTTTGTTTCACCGATTCGCGCTTTTAAAAATATTTTTCATCATCCTCACCCTAAATGGTGATATAAATGAATATCTTTGGCCGGTAGTAGCAAAAGATGAATGATTAATCGATGAATATCTTTGGCCTCAGAAGGCAAAAGATGAACAGTGTTGGTATTTAACATGACTAACCTGGTGATATAAAATGAATATCTTTCGCCTCAGAGCAGTAAAGATGATTAAAGATGTATTTTGATTGTTATTGTTGTGGATAAACTATTGATGATGGATTTTTAAACCTGTAAAGAAGTAGAGAATTCTTTCTCACGCGACTCTTCTAATGGATTGTTGCTTCACCGCATTTGTTGATCTAAAACTTGTTGCCTCATTGTATTCTATTAGATTTTTCCTCGTCAAGACTAACGATAATTTGTTGTATATTATCTTAGTCATAATATTCTTTATCGGGCTAGTTGAGCTCACCCTTTTCCTTTTTGTTCCATTTTTCTTCTCGTGAGGTGGTAACACAAGCAGGATCGAGCCTGGGTAATGGAGTGATGGTTCTAGGAAGATGTTTTAATTGCCCTCACTATTTCGTAAAATAGTGTATGAATAATTAATGAGGACTTATTTGGGTGTGTATATTGTCTGTAAGACAATATTTGTATTCAAACTCACAACAGATTGTCAGATTCTACACTTACATCCAGATTGTCAAAGTTGTAGTTTGCTTTCTATACCATGTATTTTGGCGATTTCGTAATGGGTGTCAGATACCTATTTTGGGGGCGCCATACTGGTATCGAGCTTAGGGATATGATCTCTGGCGGAGATCAGAATAGAAACTGTAAGGGAGAGACGAGTAAATCCTTCGCTAGTGTGTCCTACCTAAGCTTATTTGTTGGCTCATTATAATATAGATATTATGTGATATGTTAATTTGTTTAATTAACCCTTGTTTTATGGCAGATTTAAGAATGGTCACGAGAACGTTAACAATGGAGTTTATGAGACCGTGGAGACGCAGACTCACCAACGAGGAGAACGTCGCAGTAACAGTGGCAATGTTCCTCCCCGTGAACAATGCCACCGAGCAAATGATGAACGACGGATGTTTAGAAGCTTTTGCGGTTCATGCAAAATCGACGAGGAGACTCGTGTACAAAATACGGAGGAAATGATAAGAATGCATGCAGTTTGTCACTACCAAACAATTCAAAGAGTTGGGACCACCAGATTTCCATGGAAAGCCGATCCATCAAGGCGTAAACGTGGGTGGTCAAGCAAATTACCAAGATATTCGATGTCTTGGGGTGCACGGAGGAGCAGAAGGTTCCATTCGCCACCTTTATGTTTCGTGGTGAAGCAGACACTCGGTGGGAATCGTGAAGCGTATCTGACCAGATGCACTTAACATGTCTTAGGAAAGATTTCAGAATCGTTCAATGACAAGTACTTTCCGTAAAGTATTCGCTATATGAAGGAGGTAGAGTTTATTAGACTTCGAGCGAACAAATACGCCGGTGTCTCGAAGACGAGGCAAGGTTCGCAGAATTATCCAAGTTTGCACACCTCATTTGGTGGAAAATGAGGAACGAATGACGCGTATGTTTCGAGAGAGGTTCAAAACCGTAGATTCGTCAATACCTTATCTCTCATAAATTTTCTCTCAGATTTAGATGTTGTCAACAGGCTCGATTATTAGAGCGAGATAGTGAGTATACTTTCAACCGAGGGACCACAATCAGGTAGTCATCGAACGATGATAACCAAGCCGAGGAGGAAAGAATACGGACAAAAGCGGTAACCACTCGGTGGTAATCGTGGATATGATAATAGAGAGGTGACTCAAGTGGAAATTTTAGAAGAGAAGATTCAACAATGATGACGGGGAAGATATCAACGGCGGCAAGACCAAAGACCAACAACAAATGCTAGGGGAGGAGAACGACCGCCATTAGATGTTACAAATGCGGGAAGGAGGGACATATCATTCAAACCGTCCACAACAATCCAAGGTATGTTACAACTGTGGAAGGAAGGCCATATCGCTTCGAGATTGTACTTATCGCGAAACCAAGTTCAAAGAGGAGTGGTGATTCCAAGGTCATTCCGGATAAGTCTAAATCGCCAGTTCTCGGAAGAAGCGTTTGTCGGATCGGACAAAACGTGAGGAACCCAAACGAGGTGATCACAGGTAAGCTAATCTTGAATTCTTGCGAAGTTTATACCTTACTTGATACCGGTTCTACCCATTCTTTTATCTCTCCCTTTGTGCTCAACGCTTAAACTTGACTCGGAGAAATTAGATTTTGATTTATCCATTGAAACTCCGTTGGGTGAAACCTTCGTTAAATCTACAGGTTTATAAATCTTGCATGATCCAAGTTAGCACTATCACATTACCGTTGATCTTATCTCTTTAAAGATACTTGCTTTTGATGTGATTTTAGGAATTGATTGGTTAACCACTCATCATGCCAAAATTGATTGTTTTCGTAAGGTTGTTAGTTTTCATATTCCTAACCAACCCGCTATATGAATTCAAACCACTAAACCACTAAAATCACCACCGTCATATCAAGCCACAAAGCTATTCGCTTATTGAAAAACGGATGTCAAGCTTTCTTAGCCCATGTTATGGATTTGAATAAAGACAAGTCGATTTGAATAATATTTTCGTGTTTAGAGAATTCTCGATGTATTTCTCAAGAGCTTCCCTTGGCCTACCCCGTAACGTGATGTTGAATTCTTTATTGACCTTGAACCGTACAAAGCCCATTTCTAAAACCCCATATCGAATGGCTCCTATTGAACTTCGTGGAGTTAAAAGTCCAACTATGTGGAGTTATTAGACATCGGTTTCATTCGTCCCCAAGACGTCTCCTTGGGGTACTCTGCTTTATTCAGTAAAGAAGAAAGACGGAGTATGCGACTTTTTATCGACTATCGAGAATTGAACCATGTCACCATCAAGAATAGGTATCCGCTACCTCGCATTGATGACCCGCTCGACCCGATTACAAGAGCGCAATTCTTTTCAAAGATCGATCTTCGCTCGGATATCATCACCAAGATTAAAACCGAGGATATTCCAAAGACGGCATTCGAGGACTCGACACGGGCATTATGAATTCTTGGTCATGTCTTTTGGATTGACTAATGCTCCCGCCGCTTTCATGGATATGATGAACCGTATTTAAGGAATATTTGGATGGGATTCGTTGTTGTCTTTATTGATGACATCCTCATCTATTCCAAAAGCCGTGAAGATCATGAAGCACCATTTGAAGTCGGTACTACAAAGACTTCGTGAACACAAGCTTTATGCCTGTCAAGAAATGCGAGTTCGGCTTCGAGGAAGTAAAGATTCTCGGGCACGTGGTGTCAAAACAAGGAGTATCTCATTGACGGCCAAGATTGAAGCAATACAAAGTTGGGAGCAACCAAGTCGGTGGCATCAAGACGACTTTCCGGGCTTAGTGGTTATTATCTGGAGATTTGTGGAAGGATTTTCTCGAATCGCCATCTAACTAACTCGGTGACTCGGAAGGATGCAAAATTCTTATGGAGCGAGGAATGCGAGAAGAGCTTCCAAGAGCTCAAGAGGAGACTCATTTCTAAGACTGTTTCGACAATACCATCCGGTTCGGATGGATTTGTTATCTACGATGATGCTTCGGCAAGGGGTTAGGATGTGTTCTCATACAACATGAGAAAGTCATAGTTTATGCCTCACTTATTAACTCAAAGAATATGAGAGGAATTATCCTACTCATGATCCGGAGTCAGCGCGATCGTGTTTCGTTGAAGATATGGAGACACTACTTCAGACGGGAGAAAGTAGAGATTTATACGGATCATAAAAGCCTCAAATATTTCTTCACCCAAAAGAACTCAACACGCGCAAGAACGACGTTGGGTCGAGTCATAAAAGATTACGATCACACTATTCAATATCATCCCGAAAAGCGAACGTAGTAGTCGATTGATTAAGTAGAAGATCATATGCAAGCATCTGAGTGCGATATTGTCAACGCAAAGGCCCATTTTGTATGACTTGCAAAGGATGGAGGTAGAATTAAAGACTCAGGACCCACATAATGATGGCGAATATACAAGTAGAAACCGACTTTAATCGATAAAGTTAAAAGTCGCTCAAGCTACTTAACACAGGGGCGTCGTATGAAGAAGAAAGTACAAGAAGGAGCTATTAGGAAGCAAGAATTGATGAGGAAGGAATACTTGAGTCAATTCTAGACTTTCATGTTCCTAACGATTACGACCAAGCATAAAATCATGATGGAGGCACACAACACACCCCGCTCATAATCCATCCTGGGAGTACCAAAATATATCATGATATTCGACATACATTTTGGTGGACCAATATGAAGAGAGAGATTTATGAGTTTATCTCAAGATGTTTAACTTGTCAACGTGTAAAAGGCGGAACATCAAGTGCCAAAAGGTCCATCAGAACCACTGAGATTCCGAAATGGAAATGGGAACACATTACTATGGATTTTGTTACTGTGTCTTCCCAAAGTTTCTCAAGGCGTAGATGCAATGTGGGTTATTGTTGATAGATTAACCAAGTCCGCCCATTTATCGTCGCGAGACTTATCCCTCGAACGTCTTGCTTTCGTATGTACGTGAATGAGATCAGACGATATGCATGGCATGCCAAGATCCATAGTTTCGGATCGTGACCCGAGATTCACTTCAAGATTTTGGGTTAGCTTGCATAAAGCTATGGGCACGGATTTACGATTGGCTTCAAAGATACCATCCTCAAAACTGGACGGACAATCGGAGAGGACTATTCAAACCCTTGAAGATCTATTAAGACTCGTGTCCTAGATTTCAAAGGAAGTTGGGATAAGTACTACCACCTGGTGGAATTCTCATACAACACAATGCTTATCAAGCAAGTATAGGCATGGCTCCATTTGAGGCGTTGTATGGACGAAAATGTCGTTCTCCCGATATCTTTGGGACGAAAGGGAGAAGCAACATTGTTGGGACCGTAATTATGACGCAGCGACTCACGTAAAATATCCAAATGATTCGACAACGATTCAAACTTCACAAGATCGACAAAAGAGTTATCGCCGATCTTCATGTAGAAAGGACGTGGAGTTTAATATTGGAGATCATGTATTGTTACGTATTGCTCCATGGAAAGGAGTTACAAGATTTGGGAAAAGAGGAAAGCTCAATCCAAGGTTTGTTGGTCCATTTGAGATTCTCGACAAGAATAGAAACGTAGCCTATAGACTCGCGTTACCTCAAGTATGTCTCGTGTTCACAATGTATTCCACATATCTATGCTTCAGTAAATATGTGAAAGACCCGAACCACATTATTGCATTAGAACCGACACGAGATAGTGAAGATTTAACCTACGAGGAGATACATTGAGATTTTGGATAGGAAAGAAGCATGTCTTACGCACGAAGGTTATACCACAAGTTAAGGTTTTGTGGAGAAACCATGCAATTGAGGAAATGACATGGGAGTTGGAATCGGAGATGAAAGCGAGGTACCCTCACCTTTCGATATACTGTGAATCGCATCGTCAATTTCGGGCGATTTAAATTTCATAAGGAGGGAGGTCAGAAGACCCCAACTTATTATAAATAAAATTGAATTTTCCTTTATTCATTATTCTAAATTAATAAGGGTTAATTTGATATAATTCTTTGGTTATGGGTGAAATGTGCAAAGTTTACAAAATAAGCAAAGTGGTTATAAAATATTCATTATTCGCTTGGGAATATTCGTTTGGTCGTGGAATATTCTTTTTTTGGGAATCTCGAATTTACGACGGTACTGTGATCATTGGTGGGCCCCATAAAAAAAAAAACGATTGGATGAAGGAAAATGACAAAGATTGAGTTTTATAAATAACGACGTAAATTATTACCAATTAACAACATTGGGTTTACGGTGGTTAAAATACAATAATACGCGGTGGTTCTGCATAAAGAAGACACCAGTATTGCACAAAGATTATTGAATTATTGATCCTTACGTAAGAAGGCACTACTCAATAATTCACGTAAGAGTTACCGCTCAATATTATATTTTATTGATTCAATAATTCTTTGCGTTGATATTTTGTATTGTTGTTGTTTCAATAATTGTCATTACACAAGATTTTCCATTATCAAATCAATAATTCATATTATTTGAATAATATTATCGAGATAACATTATTGGCAATGTCTAGAAAGTTACGCCTAAGGAGAGGTTTGGTCACCTAATTGCTGGCCCAAGAAGGAGAAATCCTTATTGGAAAGCCCTCTTTCCAGGAACTACACGGTCACAAGATCTTGTGATTCGTAATATTATTTTTAAATAAGTAATTATTGATTATTATGATAAAGAAAATATTTATTTTATGTGGATATAGATGGAGAAAATTTTAATGTGACAATTGTTGAAAATTAATATTTTATCTTTTTCGATAAAATAATTCATTTAAATATATTATTTTAATAATATATTAACGGTGATATTTTTATAATGAATGTGGGATATATGAGTATATGAGGAGGTAGAGTATTTTGTGGCATTAAATGTTTAATATATATTTTGTGTGTGTGTGGACACAATTCTTGACCTAGAAAATTGATTATATCGTAAAATCGTCTGGTTTGTGGATTTTGGTCAATTTTTGTTTGGAATTTGGAAATATTTTCTTCTGTAAAGTTGTAGAGAATGGAATTTCCCATGAAAAAAACGCGAGTTTCGAATTTTTCTGATAAACGAACTATTTTCTACGAATTATTGAAGTTTCGAAAGATAAAATAATTTTTATTAAATAATGGGTGGGACCCACTCTTGTTTGAACATGTGGGGATCTGGAAATTGGGTCAAGGTTGGCTGGTGGCTGAAGTGTTCAAATGGCATGCGTAGAAATGTAATTTTAAATAATAATAATTTATTAATTTAGTCTCCTTTGTTGCTCTAACATTTTCCTATAAATAGAGGCTAAGTTAGAATTGAAAATCACACCCGAAACAAAGTTTTTCTCTTCTCTCTCTAAATTATCGAGCGTATTCTTGTGAGTATACTTTGAGTGTTGCTATCTACGGTCGGGTTTACAAGACTATACCGAAATTCAATCGGAAATACGGTTATTTTGAGGTAAGGGTATTATTTTCTTCTTAAATGATATTTTTCTTCAATATCATTATGCCAAGTATTGGTGAACTTTTTTATCAAATTTGGAACTTGTTGTGTTTGGGGTTACTTATTCACGATATCTGACCTTATTCACGATATCTGACTAATTATTCACGAATCAAGACTTTATTCACCGAAAATAAAAAAATTTCTTTTTGTCAAAATATCTATTCGGATACTAGCTTTGATTGTATCCATGTTTTGATCATTCTTGAATTTTACACCAATATGATTATTTTCAAGTATTTTTGGACATGGGTAAAACAAAGTACTTAATCCTTAATCCTTAATCCTTGTCATTTTGTTTCCTTTGGATTCGTTTCTTTAAAAATGTTTTTCATCATCCTGGGTCCTAAATGGTGATATAAATGAATATCTTTGGCCCGTAGTGCAAAGATGAACGATTAATCGATGAATATCTTTGGCCTGTAGTCTAAAGATGATTAAAGATGTATTTTGATTGTTATTACGAGGATAAACTATTGATGATGGACTTTTAAACCTTAGAAGATAGTAGAATTCTTTCTCACGTGACTCTTCTAATGGATTGGTCATTTCATTGCATTTGTTGATTTAAAACTTATTGTCTATTGTATTCTATTAGATTTTTCCCCCGTTGAAGACTAACGATAATTTGTTGTATATTATCTTAGTCATAATATTCTTTTTCTGGGCTAGTTGAGCTCACCCTTTTCCTTTTTGTTCCATTTTTCTTCTCGGGAGGTGAGAACATAGCGAGGATCGAGTCTGGGTATGGGTGATGGTTCTAGGAAGATGTTTTAGTCATCCCCTCACTATTTTCGTAAAATAGTGTATGAATAATTAATGAGGACTTATTTGGGTGTGTATATTGTCTGTAAGACAATATTTGTATTCAAACTCACGATTGTATTGTCGTATTCTACACCGACATCTCAGATTGTCAAAGTTGTTGTTTGCTTTCTATACCATATATTTTGGCGACTCAGAATGGGTGTTGTATACCTATTTTGGGGGCGTCACACCGTTTGTAGTAGTCGATTCCCAGATGGATGCTATTAAAATTTGAAAAACACTATCGTTATGACGTTATTTATGTTGGGGTCCATCAAGACAGTAGCGACAACGTCATAAAAAATACATCAAAACACTATTTCTTAAATTTTCGGTACTAACAAAACATTTATTACAAACTAAGTTAAGAATTAATATTATTTTTTAGAAAATTATTACTAACACTAATAATAATAATATAATTTTATTAGTTATTAGTAATATTATGAATAAGTTGTTAATAATTACTTATTAGATATTAATAATTTTCTTTAACATGATGTTATTTGAATAAATACTTATATTATATTATCTTAATAACATTACTTATTAGATATTAGTATATATTAATGATATTAATAACATTAATATTCTAATAGCATTAAAGTTATAATCTACATTAATGTTTTAAAATGAACCATATTTTTTTTAACAAAAATAATAATTGAAGTAATGCATGCTAATAAGAATAATTTATCATAATGACAATAATACAATAGTTATAATAAATAAATAATTAAATCTCGTGACCGCGTATTTTATAAAAATAATATGTACTTTATTTATTCAATATATTTAAATTATTTTTTAGATTTCATCTTTTGCAATAAATAACGAAGTTGGAGAAGTAGGATTAATAGAATAACAAATAAATAAACAAATAATAAAAACCCTACCAACCATCTACTAATCATCTTCTTTATCGTAAAATACAAGAATCAGGATAAAACGTCACAGAACAATTATAAGTTTTTGTCAATTTACTAACAGAAAGAATGTTATATGAAAATTTAGATAAATATAATGTAGATGTTAGAGAGGCTAAGATTAGCAGTATCAATACCCTTTACAGTGACCGTGGACCCATCTGCTAGGGTCATACTAGGTATAGAGAAAGTAGGACGAAAAAGAGAAATATTACTAGATATACCTGTCGTATGATCAAATGACACAGAATCAATTACCCAAGGATGGGATGCGGTGAAACAAACACTAACATTACCTGTTTAGAGTAGTAGTAGAATTAGACGATGGATGTTGAGAAACCTAATATTGAGTAAAGGCAACATACTCTTCTGGAGTTGTAGTAATTGTCTTCTCCCCCGAAGATGTGAGTATCGAGGATGATATTCTTGTATCTGAACTAGCAACTGCATTTGAAAATTGTAGCTGCCCCTAATTACGAAGATGCCGACAAAATCGTTGAATGTGTCCATACTCTCCACAATGATAATAAATTCTACTAGGATTGGTACTATAAAAAATTTGACATCGTCCCCTTACCTCCAAAATCATCTCCGTAACACCTTTGTAACACCCATAAGCTGTCTAGAATCGGACGTATTTGATGTTTGGCTCATAACAGTATCAAATATGGTAGACATCTTGTTCATATTAAATTTGTCCAAACATTTTGACACTATAAAAATACATTCACGGCTGAAAAGAATGACGAAACAACGATAACTCTCACATGCAAAACGACTCACAGACCCAATAAATCCAAACCCAAATGAGCAACGAACTAATCATTTTATCCCCTCAAAAATAAAGAAACAACTCGGAACATATATTTCAGAAGAGTACAAGAAATTAGAACTTGCATTGATGAAGAGGAAACGAGATGAGCACTGTTCACGATGAACAGTTCTGTTCACATAGTGTTTGTTTTTTTTTTGGAACGGAGAAAAAGAAGAGAGAAAAAAACAAAGAGAAAGGAAAAAAAATAAATTAGAAAATTGGGATAAATATATTTTTGGTCACTGTATTTAGGCCAACTTAAAAATGAGTCACTTTTTAGAATGAATAATAAATTAGAACATGTTAGTGAATTACGATACAATTTAAACTTGTTTTATCATTTAATATTAGAATAATTCTACCACTAATCATGCTTTTTTTTATTAGTATGTTTTTAATTAGCCTGCATACTAGAAGAGGTGAACAAGGTTATGGAAACTACAAATTACATGCTAAAGCCAGCCCCGCTTTGGAAACAAGTATAGCTCCATCCATCACATAGGAGCTGCAATTCTCCAATTGCAGAGTGTATGGTAAAATAATTTGTAAACCCTTGAAAGGATTGTATCAGTGAGATTCCTAAAATTCTAACTATTGTTTCCGACATATCTCCTTTTCTTTTTCGCAGATATGGCTTTTCTCTCTTGTTATAGATCGCATGAGGATGTATTTTACAGTATGCGATTATAGTTATGCTTCTAGATCTTTTGGATTTTATGGGGGCTTCCTTTTTGATTTAGGTATTTTCTTGATTTTAGTTTTGGATTAATCGGAGTCTTTATCACACTCTGTTATCCTCACTCGCATGATTTCAGTATTACTACTCTCCTGATCAAAACCCAAAATTTGATTTCCTTGGACTCAAAATTGGTAGCATTCTTTCCATTCATCATTGCATAGAAATCTCTGCATTTGTCAAAACTCCTAGGTGTTGGGTTTCTTGATGATTGCAGAGAATAAATCTCTGCATTTGTCAAGTTTGATGGTGTTGGTGTTAATGCATGAAACACCCGAATGAGGCCCATTGAGAAAATTTATGACCTTGAACTAGTACATGTAATTTCCCATCTTCGCCAATCTCAGCCTCAGTTTGTAATGCTTCTTTCCCATCTAAAGATAAGATGTCAGAATTAACTCTAAATGATATTACAGTGCCAGAAATTATTCTGCAATGAAAAGCCTAGCTCCTCTGTATTTGAACAAAAACATCATCATCATTGTGATACAACTACTTGAAGCATTAGGCTTCCTGAAGCTTCACCATACATACACTTTCATGGCCAGTGTGTTGGGGAAAGTGGAGAGTGAAAATAGAGTGATGGACCATTCTAGGTAGCCTCTAGAGCTGATTCTTGACCAAATTGCTAGAACAAGGAGGACTATGATTTTTGAAGAGTATCAGCAGCAGCTTTGAACCTCAAGTTCATGGCCTTGGGATTGTTGGTGGAGATGAAGAGCAGGGGGCTACAAATCTGTTAATGCCTGAGGGTATTTATTTAATTGGTTTACAAATGTATGATTTATCAAAATTTTGAATTTGTGGGAAGTGCCAACACAGTTGAATTATGCCCAACTTTATGTATACAAATCACAATGACCTAGTAATATCGATTGGTGGTGTTATTATTATAAAAATTTGAAACTTCCATTCCAAATTCAATAAATATATTTACCATCTTTTATATAATGTTTTCTGAAAATTAGAAAACTGTGTTCAGTAACCAAGCTCATTTATGAAAAATAAAATATAAAAAACTGGAGGCTCCTCCTTGTATAAGAAAATTTAAGGAATAAATGAGGGAGAACTTATTACAATATTTATCGGTCTTTCTGATAAATTTTTCCCCATAACATTTTATAACCGGTTGGGGTCTAATGGTCATCCATCTATCTATCAATTTTCTTGTTTTGGTCACTCAAAACAAGATTTTTTTTTTTGGAACATTTATTTTCATCACCCCTAACTTTTAAAAGCTCAGGCTAAAATCGACAATAATCCACCAGATAATAACCAACATTATAACCAAAAAAATAAGCAAGCAAGTAAAGACAATTCTACAATTGCTAACAGAAGATGATAGGTCCAATTGGATACGTAAACCAATCAATTCAACATGCATATGATAGAGAATGTATTAGTGGAATCATAAAAACTGTTCTAAAAGTTCAACTAACTAACTATAACCAGATAATTTTTGAATGTATAAAAACTTCACTCCATTCAAACTACATAGGAAAGGCAAATACGATATTCAGGTGCCACCAGTACCATGAGGAGGGACTCGGCGTGTACGATCCAGATATTTCATATAGTCGCCATAGAATGTCTGAGTAATAACTACTATCGCAGTAGATATCACAATCCACTTCCCCAACTTGAGCCTGTGTTCATCCGGCATGCATAATGCAATACCAACAGCCATATCCACTAGTGGCCCTTCCAGGTTTATACACCTGCCAATGTGCACCATTTGGCGCACCATCATACTAACTAGACCGAATGATAGAGCTGCTCCAAGTAAATACAGATCCATCGTACTGTATTTTTGACGCTTAGGAACGATATTAATATCGTACACCAAGGCTCCAAATGCGCCGATCTTTATCAATTTCCAAATGGTTATGATAATCCAGAACCATTCATACTTAAACATGTCACTTAGCACCGGTTGAGCTATGAATAGCCAAAATGGCCAAAACATGGCAAATCCTACCACCATAATCAGTATAATGACAAATTCCTTAACTAAAACATAATATCCTGGAAGAAATGAATTGGTAATGGTATTCCGGACATAGGTTTTGTAAAAAAGACTTGTTGTGAAAAACACCACTCCCATCAACCAAAACAGAACAGAAAGCGAGTAAAAAATGAACCAGCGTCGAACATTTTTTCCCTACAACCAAATATATACATAGCATTAATTAGCTCAATTGATTATATACTGCGATTTGAATAATGTGTACAAAAAAGATGAAGAGTTCAGATTTAGGGAAAACCAAAAAAAAAAAATCAAAGAATGGGCATCCTTTAAAGTATGCACTAAAGTATGAGTCAATACCAACAGTTTGCAATTGAAATAAAAACCAAACAAAGCTACTGCATTTAGTTATTTATTTATCAACTTATAGTTTGACGACTCCAAAAGTTTTAGGGGCCTGGATTCAGAATATAAAATTTCAAAAATCTTTGTATTCTTAAACTTGTGATTACATAATTACTTATGCTCCTTAAATTTATCTGGCAGGGAGGCAGCATTCCCTACAATGACATTGATAGTTGGAGGCAACCTGTTGAAAGGTGATTAAATTAATAATCTGTTCGACTAAAAGGCTGCTACACCTCAACTTTGCTTGAACTGGATTATGTTTTTGTTTGAAAGGGTCAGGAGTACTTGTGTGAACTGGATTATGAATTATAGCAATTCGTTATATTTTCCTGCCTCTATCGGGCATTCTCATTTGTTAAACCAAATAAGACTTGTCTCCATTAAAACCAATGGGCGATTCATTTTGGCCTGGTGCACTCGGATCCCCTGTACCAGTTTGTTCTTCTTGTGCAGTTTGCATTTCCACCGGCAATGAACATAGGTATAATATGGAGGACTATATATATCTTGTTTAGACAACTGTGTGTTTGTATCTATATAATGAGGTTAGAATCCTAACTTTAACTTTAAAAAAAATGAAATAAAATCAGTAAGACTCAACTAATTACAGCAAAAGTTTTGAATAAATCAATGACTATTTTACTAACATGAATCAACGATCTGAATAATGTGTACAAAAAAAGATGAAGAGTTCAGATTTAGGGAAAACCAAAAAAAATAATCAAAGAAGGGGCATACAATGCTTCCAGATAGCCATACAATGCTTTCGAAAAGCTCAACACAACTGGATAATTTTTACCAACTAGGGAGCTAGGAGATACCTTGAGCACTCTGTTATCCATGGCTAGCGTCCGAAGTTGGAGAGAGAAAATGCGAGCAGTTAGAGGAGAGAGAAAATGGAGAGGAGAAGGAGAAGGAGCAGGAGCAGAGCAGGGAGAGAGAGAAAATGATATGCAAGAGTGTACGAATCTGTACACGCTCAAAATGGAATCCCCGCCCCTTTTCTACATGGGTAAATCATTATTCGTAAAACAGAAAATATAATGTACTTTATTTGCACGGTGTACTCAAAATTATCATTTTAATTGTATCTAAATTTGTTTTTATTAAATTAACAATGACGTTATTTATTCCTAATTATAGCTTGCTAAATTTTTATTAAACATAACCCTAGCCTAATATTTGTTAAAATGTACGTAGCAATAATGGTATTTTCAAATAATGTATTAACAATATGTAACCATTTTAAATTATTTTTTCAGGAAAATCAGCTAGAGAGGCTTCTGGAAAAGCATAATAATAAAAAGAATAGATCTAGTGAAATCGGTGAGTCGGCGAGACCGAAGTGTCGGGGGAAGAACGATTTAAGCTCCAAGGCTAGCGATGAAAAAGAATATAGTTCGTTTTACATAGTTTACAATACTGATGATCATTGTATATATTCACTAATAATAAATGAATTTATGTCAATGTTGAATTTGAATGTCTCAAATTGATTTCAATATTAATAGTGATCTTATATTTTGAAATAGATGAAGTACTATTTAAATAACTTGCAACACAAGCAATAATATGTTAAAATACTTTGTGTCAATTTTATAATCTAAAAATCAAAAATGTATTTCTAATGACAAAAAAAATTATCTATAATTTCAAAACAATTTAAAAAAAATACATAATTAAATATGAAGCAAAATATTTTTTTAAAACAGATGAAACAAAATACATTTATTTTAATTAATGTTAATATTAAAATTAGTTTATTAATGTTAATATTTAACACTAAAAGTAGCAATGAATATTAATAAAATTTTAATGTTTAGTACTCCTCTATTTTTATTTATTTGACATTTTAAATTGTTGCAGACTTATTAAAGAAGTCATTTATTACTCAATAAAAAAATTCTAACGTCAAATATATAGGAAAAAATTTAGCTACCTAAAATGTCTAATAAATGGGAATGTAACAAATATTTAGAATAAATTAACTTATTATTAATATTTAATAATTAATTTTTAATGTTGCTATTAAATAAACTAATTAGTTATATACTTCTATTCAATTTCTTTCTTTCATCTTACTTTCTTTGTCTGAGGCCGTTAGACTGGGCTAACTGCTAAGATATATATAAAAAAAAGAGCTAGCCTAAGGAGCTAACAAGCCAGGCCTCATGGACCATGTCATATATATCTATCCAAACTTCACCCTTTTTTTTACTGCTTGCAGGGTTGGGTTGACCAAATTAGAGTTTTTCCAAATTATATAAAAAACTAATTGATATGTCCATATAATTAATATAAAGGCAATACAGAGAAAGATGAATTTGAAAGTAGTGTGTCCTCAAGACTATCACATTGGATGCGATGAACATTTATTTTGTATTTTTATTCATTTATTAATAAAAAAATTATTTCTTTATCCATGTTAATTACTTGATTTAATAAATATGATAAACCCATAATTTTGGAGCAATGCTTTTAGAATCTTGATGACGACCATGCTAATGAAATTCAAGATAACTCAAACTAATCGTATGGATCACTGATGTGGTCCACGGTTATTAATTCCGGATAGATATATTAGTACATATTATGCTGTTGAAATGCTTAGTTGTCAATGGGCTTTTAAACGAGAATGGGCTACATGTGTAAATGCTAGGTAATTAATTGGTAATGCTGTTGAAATGTCTGGTTGTCAATGGGCTTTAAACAAAAATGGGCTGCATGTGTAAATGCTAGGTTTGGTTATGCTGTAGAAATGCCTAGTTGTCATTGGGCTTCTTAAAATATTTTGGAACAATTACATTTTTCACAATTAATACATTTAAAGTTTTATTTACAAAATTAGTGCATTCTTATCCTTTTAATTTAGTTGAGTGTTTTAATATATTGCAATTCATAGTATAGTTGGTAGCCAACATGCATACCAAGGTAGCCAATTCAGTGTTATTAGGTTACTAATTTATTTTTAAAAAATCTATTATAGATTTTTTAATTTAGTAGTGCAGTTGGTAGCCAACCCTTTATACAAATGTAACCAATTCAGTTTTATTTGATTATCAATACAAAAATCTATTATAAATTTTTTTTTTCATAATGCAGTTGGTAGTCAAACCTTAATACAAAAGTAATCAATTCAGTTTTATTGAGTTACCAATTAATTATAAAAATCTATTATAGACTTTTTTTTCATAGTGCAGTTGGTAGCCAAACCTTAATACAAATGTAACCAACAAAAACTAAAATGGATATTGGCTACCAACTGCACTGAAATTTCTCTTAGTTACCCACAAAAACTAAAATGGTTACCTTTGTATAAATGTTTGGCAACCTACTGCACTAAAATTTATCTTCTTCGCCTTTTAATTTCTTTACTAAATCAGCCTTCATCATAATGGCAGCTGTGGCCGTAATGGATGAGGAGATCGGCGTCCAGGGAGATGACAGAGAGATCATCGACGCAGCAGGCGCCGTAGGTGATGTCACCGAGAACGAAGCATCGGTCCATGGCGACGAAGGAGGTGAGAATGTCGGAGATGACGAGTGAAGAAGAAGAAGAAGAAAAAGAAGAAGAAGAAGAAGAAGAGAGTGAAGAAGACTTGCAAGATCTACATTTTCAAGGTTACCTTTGTATAAATGTTTGGCAACCTACTGCACTAAAATTTATCTTCTTCTCTTTTTAATTTCTAGACTAAATCAGCCTTCATCATAATGGCAGCTGTGGCCGTAATGGATGAGGAGATCGGCGTCCAGGGAGACGACAGAGAGATCATCGACGCGGCGGTAGGCCGTAGGTGATGTCACCAGAAACGAAGCATCGGTCCATGGCGACGAAGGAGGTGAGAATGTCGGAGATGACGAGTGAAGAAGAAGAAGAAGAAAAAGAAGAAGAAGAAGAGAGTGAAGAAGACTTGCAAGATCTACATTTTCAAGGTGTTGAAGCGCCGATGAAGGAGGACGAAGGGGAGGAGAGAGGAGTCGGTAAGAGAGATAAAGAGAATGAGCGGATGAGTGTTTTCCCTAAATTAAGGACACTAATATTGTAAATAAATATAGAAGGGTTATTATTTTTGTAATTATTTTTGTGATGCACTAATAGTGTAATTACTTTTTATTTGTTGTATATTATTGTAAAGGATCCTTTTAGTAATCGGTGAATTATTTTTTGTTTGGGCTTTTTTTGTTGGTTTGGGGTCTTATGTTTTTACTTTAATTTTGCTAGAGCTTGCCGGACTTCCTTTTCATTTGTTGATCGGGTTGCGAGGTTGGTATATGGATTTGGGTAGTGGGGTGATAGGGTATAGTTGGTCAAATTCTAGCTTTGTTGTGGTCCAAATATGAAATAGTGAATCCATGTCCTTCGATTAAAAGAAATTTACAATTTAATCGTGGTCCTTGAAGGATTTTGGGTCCTTAACTAATATACAACATTTAGAAAGTAATTACAAAAATAAAACACACACAACATAATTACAAAAATAAAACAACCTGATATAAAAGTCTTTAAAATCACGTATCGTCGATTCTGGACTCTCCTATATATGCAACTAACCACTCCTAAAATCAAGCGGTTGAACAAAACATACAACTTTGATCTGGGAGAAATCCAAATCTTGATTGGTTGGAAGAAGCTAAGTGGTCGGCGGATGCTGGGCGATGGCGGTGGGAGTTTTGGGGAATCCTGGCGGAGATAGGGAGGAGTAAAGGCGGAGAGAGAATTGGGGAGTTGTTGGTAAGTAGTGGAGGGTGCACGACACCATTGAGATCGGAGAAAGGCAGAAGCTTTTCGTCGCGACACACCACTGCAGTAATCTTGCATCTCTAAGAAGAAAACTGTTGTCGCGACGAATCTGTAAGATCGAAAATAGCATACAAAATCAGCAGCGCTTTGAGATCGGTAACCAAAAACATTGTTGCGGTGATTGTTGAATACAAAATCAACATCGGGTTTCGATTCAAAATCTTGTGGTATGTAAGTTTAAAACTTATAAGCATATAGATACTTATAGTTACTACTGAATTACTAAATTGATTATCTTTCTTAAGTTTTTCGAACTTAAATTGTCACAAAGTTTGAATTTGAATGTTGTGCTTGCAAAATGTATTTGAAAACATATTTTATATTATGGTTACTAAGGTTATATAAATTGTTCTTTTGTCAATGTTGGTTTGATTCTTGATTATTTTGTATTAGTTCTTTGTGTAACATTATCTTAGTCTAATGATGTCTTAATTCTTGTTAATGCTATTTTAGTTCTTGCATAATATTACTAATTAATCTTTGACTTGAGTTCTTGACTAATCTTTGATTTGGTTACTATGTAATATTATATTAGTTCTTGACAAATCTTTGACTTGTTCTTTGTGTAACACTATAATGGTTATTGACTAATTACGAATTAGTTCTTGTATAAAATTATTATAATCTTTGACTTGGTTCTTGTGTAAAAATATTATTTAGTGACTAAATCTTTGACAGTTCTTGAATAATGCAAACTTAATTCTGCGGTGATTAATTGGTTCTTTGTATTATTAGTTCTTTGAAGCATATTAATGTACACTTCTACTTATGTTTTTTTATATTAATGGTTACTTGTTAGCCGAATTGGTTACATTCTTACAAAAGTCGCCTTTAGTTGGTAACAAATAAATTATCTTTGGTTGTTTTTATTGTAAAATGCAAGGAAAAACCTATTTTTCTTGGTTGTTTTAGTTCTTGATTAATCTTTGATTGATTCTTTGTGTAACATTATATAGTTCTTGAATATTCTTTGAGTTGGTTGATGTGTAAAATTATAATAGTTCTTGACTATCTTGACTGGATCTTTGTTTTACATTATATTAGTTCTTTGTCTAATCTTGATTTATTACTATGTAAAATTATAATGGTTACTCGATAGTCTTGACACAGTTCTTGTGTAAAATTATAATGTTATATTCTTTTGTAATTGTTTCATTTATATTGGATGTTACTTATTGACTACATTGTATTGGTTACATGGACTAATAGTAACAATACACCAAATTGATGTTTGGACTAATAATAACCAATACACCTTTAAGTACATATTGATATTTTTTATATTATTTGTTTTTTCTTTGTAAAATCTTTGTCAAATATGTTTTATGTTATGGATACTAAGTAAATATATGTTAGTTCTTGTCTAATCTGGATTTGGTTAGTTTATAATCTTGACTTGATTCTTTGTGTAATATTACCATAGTTCTACATAATATTCTTGTGTTTTATCTTGATTTTTTTATATTGATAGTTCTTGATTAACTACATTGGTTACCTTTATACACTGTTAGTCTTTAATTTGTAACAAAGTCATTCTTGATTATTTTGGTTGTAAAATGAATGTAAAAATATTTTTTATAATCTTGGCTACTAATTACATATATCTTAGTTCTTGTATAATATGTATTTGAATCTTTGAAAGGTGTTTATTTGGTTACTCTATAATGTTATTGAGTTTTATAATTGTTTATTTTATATTGGTAGTTACTTATTGACTACATTGGTTACCTTCATCTATTACAATTGTTAAATATTGGTTGTTGTATCTTATTTAATTAGTTCTGATTATAATGTTTATTTGGTTGCGGTGACAATTTGGCAATTTTTTGTCAAGTTTGGAGTGTCGAATTTTGGCGTTTTGAGAGCCTAATTTCATTGGAAGCGAATTGACGATCAAAAGTCACAAGCTTTCTTTGAGTGAACTGCATGGTTTTTTGGTCGAATTCCATCATTTAGGCCTTCAAATTTGCATGTAAAAATTTGGTTTATTTTACAGTTACTAATATTATGTAATTTAGTTCTTTGTCTAATATTGATTTGGTTACTTTATAATGTTTATTAGGTTGTTAGACAATGGAGGTAGCGATAATCAATACAACAAATCTAATTGTTTCTGAGGAATATATAATTGTTTCTTTGTTAGTAACCATTAACCACATAGTTGGTAACATTTTTGATGGTGTCTGATAACCAAAATTGATGTTGATTAATATTTTTATTTTGATTCCATCATGAGTTATCAATATAAAGTAAACATATACAAGCTTTATACTTGAGTCTTGATACAAGCTTATACTTGATCTTGATACAAGCTTATAATTATCTAGTTCTTACAAAGCTAGTAACTATCTATGATAATTATCTGGTTCTAACAAGCTTGTAGATAAATAGGACACTCACACATGTACATTTAACAATTAATGTTTGTCACGATACAAGCTTGTAACTATTTGGTTACTAATACTTGATAACCATAATGTAACATAATAAAACAGTAACCATATAATTATATGATAGTAACCAGAACATGTTTTAATGGTAGCCAAAACAGAAACATCATGTAATGAAACTCAGTTTAAGCAATCCATGTATACTATAACCATAATGTAACATAATAAAATAGTAACCATATAATTATATGATAGTAACCATAACAGGTTTTAATGGTAACCAAAACAGAAACATCATGTAATGAAACTCAGTTTAAGCAATCCATGTATACTATAACCATAATGTAACATAATAAAACAGTAACCATATAATTATATGATAGTAACCATAACAGGTTTTAATGGTAACCAAAACAGAGACATCATATAATGAAACTCAGTTTAGGGAATCTATGTATACTAAACAATTACATATTAACCAGAATAAAAAAAATAAAAGTATCTGAAATCCCACATTGAGGACACAATAATAGTAGCCAAACCATAAGGTAATGATGATAGCAAAACATAATAAAGTAAACCAAATAGTTATATGAAAGTAACGAGAACATGTAAGATGTGTTTGTGGAAATGGAAGTAGAAATAGAATAGCATAAACCTTGTAGAATATATTTGAAGAAATTTACAAAAATAATACATCAATGTATACTAAGCAAATACATGGTTTATTATGACTTGGGTTTATTATTTACAAAAATAATACATCCACAAACTAATGATGCCTTAAACTTCTCAATTTATCTTGGGTTCAATTTCTTGGTAATAATCTTGGGGACTTCCATGTCACACCAATATATAACTTTTCAATGAATTTTCTATTGCATTCCCCATAGTAAAGATTCCATAAGCGCAAATAAAAAAAAATCAGATTTACAGGTCATTAGTAACGAGATATAAACAATATTTATATCACAAACAAATACATTGTAACAAAAAACAACATATAAAAGTAACCAAAATCTCAATTGAGGAAAAAGAATGGTATCTAAATCATAAGCTACTTGATAATAAAAAAAATATACTAATGAAGTAACCAAACATTTATATGTTAGTAACCAAAACATATATTAATGGTAACTAATACATAAATAACATATAGACCAAACAAAGTTTAATCAACTCATATATTAAGTAAATATATTGTAACGAACAAAAAAAAAGCGATAAGCAAAATCGACTTAAGGAAACAAAATGGAAATCAAATCGAAACTAACGGTAACAAAAAATATACTAAATAAGTAACCAAATATTTATATAATAGTAACCAAAATATGTTTTAATGGTAACAATACATAAACAACATGTACACCAAAATCGGTTTAATCGACCATGTATCTTAAGCAAATAAATGGTAACCATAACAACATAAAAAAGTAACCAAAATATACTACGTTGGTAACAAACATGGTATCCAGAATCTCAAGATACTTGATAAGCAAAACATAATGCGAAGTAACCAAGCGGTTATATGATAGTATATATTTTTTATTGCTTGCGCGTAGCTACAGCGTAAGCATTACATCAAGCCCCGGAAATTAGTCTAGTATACTAAACAACATGTAGTCCAAACTCGGTTTAGTCGAAACAATGTATACTAAGCAAATACATTGTAACCAAAACAACATATAAAAGTAACCAAAATCTCGATTGAGAGAAAAACAATGGTATCGAATCATAAGCTACTTGATAACAAAAATATACTAATCACGGTAACAAGCAGGTTATATATTAGTAACCAAAACATATATTAATGGTAACGATACATAAACAACATGTACACCAAAACCGGTTTAATCGACCATGTATCTAAGCAAATACATGGTAACCATAACAACATAAAAAAGTAACCAAAATACCAAATCAAGGTAACAAAAATAGTATCCAAATCCCAAATTAACAGTAACCAAAACATAATGCAGAAGTAACCAAACAGTTATATGATAGTAACAATAACAAAATTTAAATTAACACACCTTTAAAATTTGTTGGTTTGGAAATATCTTCTGGCTATGAACTTGAACTTCTTCCCATGACATTTTTTGCCATGATCTCTTTCCGAATAACATTAAGAGGCAAGTTTGAAGCAAAATTTCTATTATCTCGATAATAGAACATGTATGTTTTCCGATCCAAAACCTTCTTTTCACTAACTTGAACAACTTTGTGAATCAACAAGTGCTGATAAAAGTAAATTAAAATCAATCAAAAAATAAAGGACTATTAGACAATGCAAATCGGTTGCATCCCTCAATAGCTTTGAAGGAGATCAATATTCATTAATCAATTTCATACCCAGTCACGAACAACTATAATGAAGAAGAAGAAGAAAAATATTCATTAACCTTATCATTAAGAAGAAGAAGAAGAAGAAGAAGAAGAAGATTTAGAGAGAAATACGAAAATTATGGAAGTTGAGAGAAAAAGAAGGTTTATTTACATAGGAACACGCGTTTAAAAAAAAACCCACCTGATTTGCCATATCAGTCAATTAATAGTAATCCCTTAAATTAAGGAATCCTAATTACACTAATATTGTAAATAAATATGGAAAAGTGTAATATTTTTGTAATTATTTTATAGGTGTATGATGTTTTACTTTTTTTGTAATTATTTCTAAAAATGTACTAATATATATAATTAACCTATATATTAATTTATACATTAATATATATTTTACATATATATATATATATATATATATATATATATATTCTATGTGGTGTTTGTTGAATTCTTCATTTTTTTGACTAATTTTTAATATCAAGTGTTTTGTTTTTAGATTGTTATTGCTAAGTATTTACATAATTATGTCTTTAATGTCATTCCATAGTGTTATGTTTTGAGTTTTAATGTATATGAAATTTTACTGTCAATATACTTATTAAATAAAATAACAAGTATATAAATTGAACATTGTAAACGACTTGTCGCCATACAGATGCCATGACGGTCGCCTAGGCGTCCAAACAGTCGACAACCGCCATGACTCGCCGTGGCGCCTTAACAACTATGGTGTAAAACATGATATACATGGTTGATCCAATCTCCACCAGGTGTAACATTTGGAAGAATTAGTAACTTGACACTAAAAGTGAAGGTGGTTTCTAATCTTTCCAAATAACTGTTGTTATGTAACTCCTCTCTTGCCGAATTCACAATTGATATGAAACTTAACCTTCATTGTCAGGTCCGGTCAATTGAATTTTACCACGAGTTCTTTTAAATCCCTGATGGAGCGTGTATTATTGAGTATGACTGTTTGAGATGGAACAGAAATCTCCTGATTGTTATACATATTTCTCTTTTGGTTTATATGCTCTTTATAATGTAAAAAAATTGCAATTGAAATATGTTACGAGCTTGGAAAGGCAAACGTTACCCTTTTTGTAGTAACAGTTAACTATTACGTTATCCCAAAATTGTAGAAAACTAAACTTGCTTAAGAACAAAGTTGTTTCAATGCACCTGCATATATCACACAGCATTTTGAATCTCCTACGCCAGCTGAGTCTCTTTTTCTGCCCACTCACATGAACCAGATAATATAGTGATCCCATTTCCATATACTCCGTAACCATGGACAAGCGGGGAGGCATTGTGCAAGCACCAAGGAATGATATAACTGAAAGAACAAAAATCTCTTGCTTTAGGAATAAATCAATGTTCTTTACTAAGATATACTCCCTTTGTTCCTTTTTAACCGTCTTTTTAGAGAGAATTTTGCTCCTTTCTATTTGTCGTTTGTAGATCCCAAAGAAGAATTAATTACTTAGTTTCTCAATTCCCATATTATCCCTAAACATTAACACAAAATTCTTTTTCTCGTCTTTTCAACTAATTTACTCCAATGAGTAACCTTTCCTCTTCTCTCTCATCTTGAATTGAACCTATGAAATCACCAATTATGAGTTGGGGGCATTATGAGTTGGCCAATTTAATCAATTAGACAAAGCATTAATTACATTTCTTAATATTTGTGCTTACTCATAAACACTTAAAAAAGAAACGGAGGGAGTATAAAGAAAGGAGTTACCTCCATCCCAAATAAAGAGTCCAACCTCTCTTTTTGGGAATCCCAAAAATGAGAGTTCACTTTAAGGATAAATGAATGAATGAACCAAATTTCTTTATATTCAGTTTAGCCTCAAATTTGCCCCTTTGTTAGGTTTAAGTCAAATTTTCATTAAAGAATTTGACACTTGAAGTGGACTCTCATCTTGGATTGAGGAAGTATTTATTTCTCAGCAAGTAGGGATTTTTTTTTTATTTCCCTCCTAAGTTGGTGCAATTAATTTGAAAAAGCACTATTACAAAAGAGATGCTAGATATGAGCACATATAAGTTGACGAAATTACCGTTTGGGTGGCGAAGACGGCTGAAGAATAAAAGAGAAGTTAGCTGATTGAAAGATAATGTGGTGGGGGTGGGGGTGGGGGTGGGGGGGTAATAATATGAAAAGTTAAGGTACCACTTGATGAATCTTTCTATAATGACATTTTTTGAAAACCATGCTTTTGTAATAATTTGGATATAAACTTTTTTCTAGTTTTTACCCAAAACAAAAGGAAATAATTAATAAGAAAGAGGCAGAAAGTACTGGCTTAAAGTGTTATAGAACGCTATATAAGATAATCAATACTGAAATGAAAAAATACCTCAGAATAGATATTTCGTTACAGAAATCTTCGATATTTTCAACAGTTAGTTCTTGCTCAAGTAACACTTTAATTGCAACCTCTGTTCCATTCCAATTGCCACGAAAAACTTCCCCAAAGAAACCTAACAGATAAAAATAGTTTACAAATTTAAACCTAAAAAATAAGATCCATATATTTAAACTTCTGATGTCTAATTATATTATATACCAGTTTACTTCAATATACTTCGATATATAAGGGTCTGTTTCACATCACCCGGGCATGGAAATTTAGTATCATCATCATCGTCAAATACAAAAAAATTACAGGCATGGCATATCTTGGCATTAACATAAACTTCAAGCTTTTAAAATCAAGCTTGGAAAATAGGAACTGCCACCAAAAAAATTCTTAAAAGCTAATGAAATACAGATACTCCCAAGAGGATAGCGTATCAACAGTTATTATATTATATATGTAGTATACTTCATAAATTCAAGGATCAAGTATTAATATGTAGGGCAGCCAACCATCAAAGCAGTATTCGAAAGTGCAGGACTCAATTAATCAATAATCATTTATAAGTTTGAAGCACATAGTCAATCACAGACATTTATCGCTAAAAGGAGGATAAAGATATAGTTTAATTCGTTGAATGAAAGATTACCGAGTATGACAAAAATTTAAGTATTTAAGGGTAAAATGGACTTATGCTATCAAGATTTATGCAAGTTAACAAGTGTATGCTCTAAAAGACTATTAATTGTCAGGTGATACCTAGAATTTTCATGTAATGTACTGTATGTTTATGCTTTCTGGGACAATGTTTCAACACTAAATGACATGAACTAGACACCCAATAAGACGGTTCCAATTGATGTAGATTTTAAGAAGGGAATCTATCTAGTCAGAAAAGATCTTGCAAGTTCGAGAGAACCATGTTACCTATATATACACACCTATACACACACATATATCATGCATGTTTCGGATTGATAGGTCAAAATAAATTACTTAGGGTCAAAGGAGCAATGCATTCTAGAAAGGAAAAAAAATCGAGTAAAACAAGAAGCTCTATCCTTCAGCTTTATGCTCTTTATAATTTTTTCCAAAATTGGCAGAAATTGTAAATGGTAACGCTTTTGTTGTAGCTACTTCAAACCAATGAGGGTTATGCACGGCTCAAGTCCTAGGTTGGACATGTGTAAGTATTTATTACTTATCAAAAGCAAAGAAGAAAATAGACAAGAAATGGAAGAAAAAAAGGAAATACTGTGGGAAAAAAGCATGGAACTACACATATTGCTTTGATTGAACAGACCATATATATATGAGATATTCATTACATTTTTTTTGATCTCATTGACATGGAAGGAATCCAAGTATATGTAAAATTAGCACAATGATGTGATAAGGTGTGCTAACAGAGACATAATATATGAAGCATAAAGCATACCGATTCCAACACGAGATCCAACAATCAACTCGGAGAAGTCAATGTTCCATTCTGGATAAGGTAAGAGTGGCTTATTCAAGATCTTTGATGATTCAGGTAATTTATTCCACATTGAGATCATATCAGTACTTCTAACATACTCTGCAGCTCCACTCTTATGAGGAGATGAAGGCAATGAAATTGCCTTCTGATAACCAATTTTCTTACTGTGTTGAGTATATTCTGTGGATTTTACACCAGATATCTCATCATGATCATCTGTATGGAAATCTGAACCCTACAAAGTGATGCAGCATTTAAAGAGTATAATGGCTCTAATTAAGGCAATAGATTCTTTTAACTGAAAACAAGCAATTTAATAGGATATTAACCAATGAAGAAATGGATCAAAAGAAAATGACAAAAAACTCTTTTAACAGTTTCAGACTACCCTCTATATTTAGAATGATTTATCCACAACTATAGCGCAAAGCAAAGGTTAAGTAAAAGAAGTGCGAAAAATAATATAAACATGAAGCCTTTGTAACCAAGATGGCACAATTTTTTATCCATCGTTAATAGCTTAGTGCCAGAAACTTAACTGACATAGTAAAACCAAAATTAGTTAGGTTTAAACATACACACAAATTGGATAACAATAATGTGAAGTATACAAGAAAAAATACTGTCTCGGTGATAATAGTAGTAATAATAATAATATTCGTAGAAGTAATAATAATAATAATAATATTCGTAGAAGTAATAATAATAATAATAATGACCATGATGATGATGATGATAATATAGTATTATGTTTACTTTTATGAAGAAGAAAAGAGAAAACACACATTTACCTGGGGATCAACTTCATTGTGATCTTCACCAGCAGAGGAACTAGTTAGTGCATCAACTTCCCTTGGAAGGTGCTTCAACGTCTCATTCATTGCTCGCACAACCCTACATTGACATTCTTAAATGGGTCAAGTGTATTGATATCGATGATATGAAGTACTAAGTCAATGCAACAATATAACAATATGTCAAGTAGGCAACACTCGAGAAGAATTGCTCATACAAATTTATTTATTTTATATAAATAAATAAATGAAAGTTTTGCATCACACATGACGATGATTTTAATTAGCCAGAAAAGTGCCAATTACTACATTGTAAATACAAGCTTGATAAAAGTAATAAATAAAAATATAAAAATCTACCAACCTTACAATATCATCGCCAATCTCTGGAATCATACAAATAGAGTGTCGGCGTCTTCTACGGTATGCTATGGGTGAAGCACCAGTAGACCTGTTTATGCATGGATATATTAATAATACCGAGTTGACCTAAGATACAAAGTACCGATTAACATTAGAATAACTACTCCCCTTTCTCCTTCAATTCTTCTTTTACTTTTTTAAGTGACAGAAATAGAATAATTTCAAATGTATTAAAAAAGATCCATAGAGAAGCCAGGCGTTTATTGCTTTCTATTGCTAGAAATGTGGCACAAAGAGAGATAGAGAGAGATACACACGCACACACACAGCGTCATCAAAATATACATTTAAGATATGTAAATCAAACAGGGAAAAACCTTGATGCTGTTCCAAACTCCGTAAATGAACCTCTGTGACAACCAAGAATAGATCTTCCGTGTCCTTGCATTAAAGAATGTTCTGGACTGGAAGTGCTAATAGCACAAATTTAATTAATTAAATAAAGAAAGAAGTAGAAGAATTAACCAACAAACAAACATCATCTGACTCAATCAAGGAACAAAACTTAATTTAAAATATAAATAAATTATATGGAAAATGAGCTGGTATTACACCAAAGAGGAGTTATGGTATTAACTAGAGCATAAAAAAATATAAGGGAAGTGTCCAACTCCAACCAACTATTTGTTGCAAATAGAGGAATAACTTCGCAAAGAAACTCACTTAACTTGTGAACACATGATAAGCCAAAATATTTAGCAGATAGCAATAACCATCCATTATAGCTGCTATGAGTCATATTCCCAGATGACAGCAACATCTAGCGAACCCGCTATCTTTTCTTAGATAAAGTGAACCTCACAATCTCACAAATACAGCGGAAGCACATAGCAATTTTAAGTGATGTCAAAGGAAACCCTGGATTCCAACAGCAATAGGGAGGAGGAACAAAAGGCTTCTAAGCACCAAGAAAGAATCTGAAGCTTCTCTAATTTAATTAATTTTTATTAACACAGAAAATTGCATTAAGATGCGAGTTATAAGAATCACCCACCAAATTTCTGTAGATATGCCCATACCATCAGCCTCAGTATTGCAAATTGTTTTATTAGTTTCTCTCCTATTAAGAATTTATAATTTTTTTAAAAATCTCTATATTTATATACTGCAGAAAATGATTTTAATCGCTTTTTGGTCCATGGGTACATTTTCAACTGAAACAATTTAAATAACTATCATTGCAACTTTTTCCATTATCATTGAACTTCCTCCGTGAGGATAACTGTAACAAATTCTTGTTACAATATTTGGGCAGTTGTTTCTGTTTTATTCCCAATATTGCAACAAAAAAAAAGAAAAAAAAGAGGAGAATCTTTAATACCAAGGAGGAGGGGGGGAGAGAGAGAGGAGCAGGAGCTAAAATGTTAAAATAAGTAGCATATCTCATGTTATACTACTGAATGGAAAAATTCATGATATATTTTGAGCTGTTTCCAACAAATCGGTGAACAAACACTATTTCTAACTTAATTCCTTACTTCTGTTTGGCTCAAGGTAAAAATACAGGGTCCAAGTATGCTCTACCTCCCCATAGGTCAGATTAAAGCTAAATTACTTTCAAGATTTTAAAGGTTTCCTCTTTCAGTTTTGAATCTTAAATTTTTCTATATCAGCTTCAAGTTGAATTAAGACATGAGTACATGACCACTCTACATAGATAAAATTGTATAAACTAGCGCTTTATATTCCATACCCATGGGAATGCTAAACTTCACTTACGTTGCATTACCAACAAATAATTAAATCAAAGCTACTAGGGTAAAGAAACCTTGAACTGGCTGTCCTTTGTTCAGCAATGACATTCTTCCTGCTGCGGCTCCAAAATGCATTAGGTACGTAAGGTAGACTGTGAGATAAGCTGGACAATCGGAATGCAAGTAAAGCATATTAAAACAATATGACTAGATTGAAGTTGGACAAGCCGAAAAGTGAAAACCAGCAGAAAATAGGAAATTTAATGGCAAATGAAACAAATCAAGTGACAATTCCTCTTATCTCATCGTAAACTTTAATCAAGATAATAATTATCATTACTTAAGCTTTCCCTTCAACGTTGTCTTTGACATTATCTTCCTCATAGATGGACCAGACATATCCACAGCTGCTTCTAGTCTACGCTGATATGAGGTCTTAGGACTCTCATCATTCTCAGTACTGCAGACATTTAAGAAAAAGGGTAAAATTGAAACCAACACAATCAATAACTTCAAGGAAGATTGGGTAATTTAAAAAACAAACTGCTAATAAAATCTTCAATTCAACATAAACTTAAAAAAGAAGGTAACTGAATAAAAACTCTTTTTTTCCTTTTTCTCCTTGTTTTTAGGTATGACAAATGAAATGTAACTTCTCACCTTTCATAATCTAGACGGTCTGAAAAGCTACAAAGAGGACTGGTTGGTTCAAGATTAGAATCACATGAGTCATTCTCTGGAGAGTTGCTCTCTCCAGCAACAAAAATATGAGACATAAAGAATGCTTTGGTTGAACAGGGTACCAGCTGACCTGGATGACGAACGAGGTCAACCAATGTTTCCACAGAATTCAATACCACTAACACAGACATATGCTTATATGAGTCTGTTCTCTCCATTACTCCTTCCCTAGGTAAACCCTAATGACAGAACAAAAGTGTAAAAAGAAAAAGATAACAGAAAGGTAGTTTCAGAGAAAGGTACAATGACAGACAATCAGATTTTTATGAAGCCAGCAGAGAAAACATCCGACAAAAGAAAACACAATGCAGGACTCGTTCTTGCTGATAAAAGAAAACTTACCACAATAAGCGTACTATCAACGCCTACAGCATCTGCAAGAAATTTAAATAAGATTGCGCGTTGATGACAAGAACCATGCCTCATTTGACCCAGCATCTGAATACCTTGATTATCCAAGGCATCCGACCCTTCTACCATTGCATCTTTCACATGATTTGGCTCCACATTTGGTTGTTTATAAAAATCAAAAACCTGCGAATGGAGATAGTTGGTCAAGAACAAAAGGCAGCCAAGAATTTCATTGACGAAGAGAAGATGCAATAGAAAGGATTAAAGAATGCTAGCGTAGAACTTATAAATTAAAAAAAAAAAATCAAAGAAGAGCACGGCTTTCCAGTAAACTTGAACACCTATGAATGCCCCTATAGTAGAGACGTACAACCAAGCAAGAAACAACATCCTCTATCATTAAATAAAAGGAAGAAAGCAATCCATAATAATCATTGCATTCCCTTTCAACCATAGACCTCAAAGATAGCAAAAGTGCTACATCCCAAAAGAATAGCATCACTCTTTTCATCAAAACCAAGATATCTAGTATCAAGCATGTCTTACAGCACAAATGGAATATGTTTACTGCAGCATCTTTTTTCCCATTGTCATTATGTGTCATCGATTGTACTACAATATAAGGTCGGACACCTAGTTAGTACATCTAACTTCATGTCTAAATAATGAAAAAAATTATATTTCAGACACTTTGAAGACTTTCCATATTCATTTTATACTCGTTACATTTCTATACACATTTAATGATATCTCCATACAAATGATGAAAAAATTAACATTCTCAAGCAAAAGTTGACATCTTCCACATTTATGACAAAGTGCCGACAACTAATTTCTATGAGTATTACATTCAAAACAATCAGAAAGCAGTAGGTAAAAATACATTTTATTGCGGAGAAAAAAAGAGAGGTATTGATGCACTAAAAAGAGAGAACCAACAAAATAAAATGATAAATAGGTTCAACTGATATAAACCTCACTAATTGCTAATAACCAGGTACTTGTACGAAACATACTGCTACTAAAATAAGTGTAACAATAACACACCAATCCAGCTATCTTTTTTATCACTGCAACTGGATTTGAATATAATCCTTTCACCAGAGTCAAAGTCAGCTGCTTTATCATGGAAAGCTTCTTATCTTTAAGAGTATCAACAATAACAACATCGACCCCAATACCCTTTGAATCCATAGCGTAAAGCTCATCCAGAGAAGGAATGCTATCAAAATGCTCCTTCAGTCTTCTTTCCTGCATAATATTGACAATATCATCATTTCAGGAATCCTCCACCCTAACTCATAGAAAATAGAATAATTGAACACAACATAACCAGAATCTGGAGTCAAAAATTATCTTGGAGTCATTGTGCACTTCAAAAAATATATACATTACTCACGGAAAGAATAGAATAGAAACCATTCGAATAGGTACAGAAAGTTTTCCATGGGCCCACAGAGTTTGTGACGCTTTTGCGTGCTGCCAACCCCTCCAGATCATGCTCACTTTCTGAATCATTACAAGTTGAGGCTTCTTCTGAGGAAACCAGAGAAACTACTTGTAATTTTTTTCCTGAAGTCCAAATCGCACCATGAGGAAATAGGAGCCATTGGTTCATCCACCCGGTTATTATCTCGTGTCTCCTCCATCTCCTTGATGATGAAAACTCTAAGATCATTTTCTCCACTTATTACCCCATTAAAAATGTAATTCATGTGTAGAAGGTTGGCAGAGCATTATGTTTACAACTTCCAGAGCTGGGAGAAGGAATGACCTGCAATAATGAAGAGATCAAAGTATATTACTGAGCAAAAATCAAGTGAGAAGACAGATTTCTTTCTCAATGAAAATTCGGGCATGTTCTCTAATTCCCTAGGTTTACAATGATATTCATCAATGAACAGATTTCAAGTCATAAAGTCAATGGTGGCAAAGAAAAATAGAAGACGAACAACCGAAGGTCATGTGTAAGCACAATGTTAAGTGTCATCACAAAATTGTTTCGGAGACATAAATTTTTTATTACGAGTCTTAAAGGATAAAAAAATTTAGAAGATACATCCAAACCCAAAATAAGGTATATCAACATATGCAAAATGTTCATCAAAAACTACAAATATGAAAAAATGAATATCGTCTTTACCAGAGATTGTACAAATCTTTCTCTGACATGGCCACAAAGATATACAAACCAGCCTGAAAAGACATCATATTCAAATTAGGCACAAGAATTATGATGGCCAATGACCAACCAATATCCTTCCATAAACAGTTATCGTGTTAAAATCATGAAAATAAATGGGAATCAGCAATTCGTACTCTTAGGAAAGATGAAAAACATAAAGCAACAACTAAGCCCGCCAAAAACCAAGGGGTCAAATTAAAAGTGCATGACTAAAGTTTGGGACATATTCTTCATAGAATAAGAAATTATATTAATAGGAGAGAGAGAGAGAGAGAGAGATAAACGACGAGAGGAAATAAAAAAGGAAATACCCAAGATAATGCAACTCTCTAATCTCTACAAAGATCAGACACATATTTGCCCCTAAAGACAACTTAAAAAACGTAGCATTACACTCGTTCTGAATTCCAAAAAAAAATGTAGCACACTTCCAAAGCCTCATAACTGAATAAGAAGCATACCCTCCCCCACCCAAGCAGGATACCGCCTCCTCCCCCAACACACCAAATATGGAGTTCCAATCTCTACAAAGATCAGACACATATTTGCCCCTAAAGACAACTTAAAAAACGTAGCATTACGCTCATTCTGAATTCCAAAAAAAAATGTAGCACACTTCCAAAGCAACTGGGCGTAGTTCCTCCTTCCAAAGCCTCATAACTGAATAAGAAGCATACCTTCCCCCCACCCAAGCAGGATACCGCCCCAACACACCAAATATGGAGTTCCACTATCCCAAAGAACCAGGGTAATCAAATGAGAGTGTCCAAGCATTATTTTGTTTACATATAATGGGAACGTTTTTGGGGTTATAAAGCACTTTTATAGTTGTTATAGTTCAGGTTATTACTTAGTATAAGACAAAATGAATGGATTCAAGTTCTTAGTTTATGTGCTTGCCCTGGACCAATTCTTGATCAGATCATATTTAATTTGTGTAGTGTGCCAAGAGATTAACTTATCAAATGGATGACACATGTTGATTCAGTACAGAAGAAGCTCAACCAAAAGTAAATTAGATAAAGATAAATCTATAAAGAGTTCAGTTTCATAGACGGATAGACATGGACAATCAACAAGTCACACTGAATTGAATTCAGTTTTTCCCTTAAGAAGCTGCTAATTAGGGAATTTTTAACTATTTGTTGTAAACCCTGATTCAGGTGATGCTTAAACCTATTTTTAATCAGTTATGTTATCAATCTTCATATAAAGACTTGAGTTTATTCAGATGGGTTTATTGTCAGCACTCTAAACTTCTGCTTTGAAAGTAATAATCAATGTAAGAAGTTCAGTAATACAAACAGTGTATGGGAGTTCTCTCTTCCTATTTATAATGAACTAGGACAAGGAATACTCAGAAGCTTTTGTAATCCATCTTTGGTTTCTGTCGGAACTTTACTCCACGGTTTATGCCTTAGAGTAGAACAAGAATTATTAATGGAATCTTTTTCATCACGACTTCTTCCTATGTTAAGACTTAGTAATTTATTATCCATTAAGACCCATGACCACGCCCTATCAGCATTTTGTTCTACTTCTACCCTTAAATTATAATTCTCAAGCATTTCCTCCTCTAGATTGAACTGCATCGCCCTATAACTATACATGTAGCTCAACAGAAACGATACAGCCCAGAACAGCACGAGAAATTGCCCTTCCCTTGTCTAGTCATAAGCTTTAAAACAAAATATCCATTTCCAGGATTTTATAAACCATGAATGACTCTATTTCTCACCAACCATTAGCCAAAAATAAACTTACTTCTTATATGCCCTTCTACCATGCCATGTCAACATTAGCATCATACCTTAAAGAAAGATGTTTCTATGCATTAGTAATGTATGATATATTCTTTTGTACTTATCATACTTGCCAAGAGCAAAAGAAGAGGGATGTTCCATAGTTGAAAAACATGCATCATCAATTAAGTATCTGAACTAGAAAACTCAGGATAAAGAGTAACCAAAAAAATTGGTAATTATCTTTTTTAGTTTAAAAGAAATTATTATTTTCACCTTATGCGTGTCTCTTCTCTTCAAACAATCTTCTACAACCACAATTCATCAATTCACTGAACTCAAAAAATTTACATGTCCTCAATTATAAAGGATGAAATGATCATATTGCTTATGTAGGCAGTAACCTGTCATGCAACTTTCAATAAAGCATCAACTTTCTAGGATATTTTAGTGGTTCATAGTAAATCATGTAAAATCTAACCAATATCCAATATATGATTAATGAAACTAGCAAATAGTCAAAATGCATAAGAAAACAGTTTTTTATCAAATAATTCAATATAATTTAATTTGCAAAGGATTACAATACTTGTATAGAAAGCTTATCACTCGAAAATCAAGTAAAGTAGTTTATGTTAACGAAATAATTCTTATTACCTAAACAACTTATACTAGAAAAGTAGATACCAATAATCCTAAAATAACACAATTAATTTAGACATCTAATAATTCCCAATCAATTAAAATTGCATCAACGAAATCTAATTAAACCACAAGTTTAATTACATAAGTAATCATCCAAAATTCGTAAAGAATGCTAAGATCCTTTGGCATGTGTCCCCTGTCATTTCTCCTTAAGCCTTGTAACTTGTATTAGTATTTAATGCTTCTACCTACTGACTAAAGGTGTCAACGAGTCGAACTGAACCGAACAAAGAGTTACTCGAATTTAACTCAAAACATTAAATTCATACTCGAATTCGAATTATATTTAAAAAATTCTACTCAAATTCGATTCGACTCGAATATTTATTACTCGAATTCGATCCGACTTGAATCGAATTATATTCAAACTACTCGCGAGCTTCAAATTCAAGCTCAAATTCGAGTCTTCACATAATAACTAGTTTTATAATAAATACAATTATAAATTAAATTTATTATTTTACTTAAAAATTAGAAAATATATTTGTTATTATACTTTACAAATATAAAATCACAATTAAAATTAAAAACAAAATAATAATAATTAATTATACTAATTTGATTTAATTTTTTATATATTATAAGAGAATGTATCGGGTATCTACTCGAATATATATCAATCGAGTATGTATCGAATCGTTTAAATCTTAAACGAGTCGATTATAACCTTACTCAAATTATACTCGTATTTTTCTCAAATTTGGATCATATTATTAGCGAATCCGAGTATGTCGAACTCAAATCGAGCCCAAACTATTTGGTTCAATTTACAGCCTTATTACTGACTGACATAATCATAAGGATGAGCAACCGAAGCAAATTGCAGCCAATTTATCTTTGGGTACCAAAAAAACAAACAATTTTGATGGTGAATAAAAAACACCTATTCATAATCATTAATAAGTTATTGGGTATCTTTCAAATATAAACCACTCAAGTATAGTACCTTTTACAAATACATATAGTAATGGAAATTTCAAAACATTTAGCTAAAAAAAATCAAATCAATTTAAAAACAAAAACATGAATCATTGACAGACCAATAAATGCCGGTGGAAAGGATAGCAGAAAACACATTAATTTGGCATTTTTATAAATTGAATGGCCATGGATATTGAATTTGAGCTATAGATGCAAACTTTGTAAAAATCGACGATCAGTGAATCGAGAAAATCGAACATTACCAGCGGATCCAAACATTCCAGTCTCTTGAGAAATCACGAATTCCAAACATCTAAACACGCTAATTGTTCATCTAATTGCTGTTTTTTACTATGAATAATGGGTGTTTACGAGAACTCCGACGGAGAGTGATAGAAATTGAGAGTTTGTATCGAAATGTAGGAAGTTTGTATTTTTTTTTAATGGTAATATGATTAATAAATTGTAACGACCGGGATTCATATATGATAGATCTTTAGACCTCATTATGTGGATTAATTATTTTTTTTTAACAAAATAATTTGATTTTGATATAATATTGATGATTATATAAGTGTTTGATAATATGACAAGAAATTTAAATTAATAAAATTTACAAATATTAAAGAATTGCTCGAAAAATAAAAATTAACACCAACTAAGTTTATATTTGAAATTACAATTTATAAAATCTTAATTATAAAAAGAATTTATAAAAAATTCTCAAAACCTTTTAATTATGCAAAAATAATATTTAAGGCACCGGTCTCAATCATGTCAATGAGATATTAGTCTAGTAATTTAATGAAACAACGTAATCTTTAAGTCTTAAATTCGATGTTACTTAAATATAAATATTATATCACTTAGATATAAATATTAAACAAGTATATAGTATATCATAATTAAAATTAAAATGTGATATTAAATTATCACATACCTAATTACTTGATGATTTTTTTTAAAACACAATAAAAAAGATACTATTAAATGAATTTTCCTAGTCTCTTAACGTTGTTTTAAAAACTTCTTATTTGTGTTATTAAAAATTGTAAAACAATAAATTTTATAATGAGTAATATTTTTTGGAGAGTTTATATTATTTATTATTGTATTAATTAAAATTAAAAGAATTTATGTTAATTTTAAATTTTAAAATATCTTAAGTTTTATATTTCAGACGAGGGAGTATAGTTTATCATGGAAGGGATAAACAAAGTCAAGCCTACAACATTTAAAGCAATGAATGAAGAGGGACGGTATGCTGGTTGGGCAAAGAAAAGGCCTAAATTTTTGTATGGACAAAGGCCCAAGTTTATCTTTATTCCAAAAAAATAGCCCAAGTTTATAATCTCCATATAACATCTCAAATGGTCCAAGATATGCTGCTTCACAATATAATGCTTGCTTTGATTGTTCCCTTAGAAAAGGACAGACACCAAAAAAACATAGGTAAAATAGGACAAAATAAGAATAAAAAATGAAGGGACAAATAAAAAGAAAAAAAGAAAAAGAGAAAGCTTCATATTCACAAGTGAAATGGTAAACTCAAACACCAAAATAGTACAAGTGCTCGTTATGTGGAGTGGTGCAGTAACATAAAATATTTTTTAAATATAAAACTTAATTTTGAGAAATGTGCTTTCACAAGAAAGTTAAAATAGTGTTAGCTAGGGTATAAAATAATAAAAGTGCTTTTAATCAAGTAAATGACTAAATTATGCAAAACTCTGTGGTATGGAATAGTTTTATTTTTAACAATTTAAGGATATATTTGTACATTGCATGATTTGCATCTTCAAAGCTCAGTTTGGTTCCCTAAACAATTAATAAAGGTAAGGAAGAGAAAAGAGGAATATTAATTAAAGGTCAAGAGCAGGAAATATAAATGAGATTTTAATTTCCTTTCATCACAAGTTTCATTAAATTCCAGGAGTAAGGACTAAGCAATATGGTGGTGGTGGAGTTCCTTCTAATTTATTATACTTCTTTATTCTTTTCTTTCATTTTCCTCTTGTCCTCACAATTAATTATCAAATGCAACAGCTCATGCATGGTTTATGCAACGCAAGTACTATATATATATATATATATATATATATATATATATATATATATATATATATATGTTTCATGCATGTGTGTTGTAGGCACTTCTAAGAAATATTTGTCAATAAAATTTTCGCTCCTATTTCATAATTTGACACAACATTCCTCGATCCCTTGCTTGAAGTTTAAAGAAACATGAATGAGAATTTTTGTAAGAAACTTGGCTACATTTGTAGGCAGCTTGACATCCATTAGTCAATAGGCACCGGCCAAATTCTGACAATAACAATTAGAGTTTGTTTGATTACTAGCGTTTGGTAATTTGTGTTTGAACTTAAAAATGTTGTGTTGGTGCAAGATAATTTTATAAGTTTAACAGCCCTGTCCCTGTATATAATATATTACCAATAAAGAAGAAAAAGGGCAGTGAAGAAAAAAAAAAGGATTTGGAACTAAAAATAGTTGGATATTTATGTGGCTGAAGAAATATGTTTTGTTTGGGGACATGCATTCCGTATATTTAGGGCTGTGAAGACTGAAGAAAATGTCACCATTTTCTTTTTCCAAGTCTTTTATTCTTTTTAAGTGTGGCCCAGGTGCTTTTTTGTTCAACGAGTAATGTTACATACACAAACTATTTTACAAATATTTTACAAACTGCTGATGTGGCATACTACATCTCAGCATATTGATCAACAAATTATTTCAATGTAGTCTTTGGTCCCATACAATATGCTAAGATAGTGTATACCACATCAACAATTTATAAAATATTTATAAAATAATTTGTATCTCTAGTATTATTCTTTGTTCAACAAACCCAAAATCAGCTTGATTGATTGATACTATTTGATATGGTAGGTAATGGCAGACAAATGGATACTAACATGCTTTTACTGTTTATCAATAAGATTAATTATACCTACCAATCACAATCATCACGTAATCACATGGAGTATTAACAAGACAATTGCAAATGTATATTTTTTGTCAACCTCTTCAATTCTTACCTAATAATATATGGATTACTCCTATATTAAAATACAAAACATAATATACATAGTGATGCGATAATCGTTGATTAGTAACCTTCAGTTTAAGGTTTCAGTTAACTCATCAACTTTAAATTTAATATTTACGTAAACATTCTGATCTTGTCGGATTATCTGCAAAATATTTATCAGAGTAGAGACTTAAATCAAGACTCTCTAATACTTAAATCATAATCTATGAGAAAAAAATTATTATAAAAGCAAAAATTGTGTAGATTGATTATGTTGGAATATCCTTTATTTATAACATGAGATTTTTCTCTACGATGGAGCATCCTTTATTTATAGAATGAGAGTCCTCTCCAAGAGTTATAAATTAGATCTTTCGGGTTGTCAATTTTTAATTGGTTAAATTTAATCTGAATTCTATTATTTATTGGATTTAATATATTTATAGAATACTTAATGATCAAAATTATTATATTACCCTTCATTAATAAAGTTTTAGAAATAACATGTGGCAACTCGTCATTAGTGAGTTATTTTTGCCCAAATCATTTGCCCCCTACTTATTTAAAAATATATTTTTAGATAAACAGATAATAATAATAAAAAATTTCGCCCATAGAACTAATTTAAAGTCCCCATGACCTTTTTTTAAAAATGTTCATGGCGCTAATTCTTGGCCACCATGGCCTTAAATTTTGGGCCTCCATGACCTTAATTCTTGGCGTCTATGGAGTTAATTCTTGACCTCCATAACCATAATATTTGGAGCCCATGACCTTAATTCTAAGTTTCTATGACCTTAATTCTTTGCCTCATTGGCTTGATTGCCTTCATGGACTTGATTTTGTGCATCCATGGTCTTAATTATGGGCTCTATAACCTTGATTCTGGGCCTTTAGGACCTTAATTCTAATGGCCTTGACTCTAGCCTCCGTGACCTTAATTTCGGATCTTCATATCCTTCATTGTGGACTCCATAACCTTGATTCTAGGTCTTTATGACCTCAATTCTAGGTCTTTATGGCCTTAATTTTAGGACCTTAATTCTGGACTCCATAGTCTTGATTCTAGCTTCAATGACCTTAATTATGGGCTTTCGTGACCTTGATTCTCGACCTCTATGGCCTTAATGTGACGCCCCCAAAATAGGTATACATCACCTATTCTGAGTCGCCAAATACATGATACAAAATACAAATACAATCTTTAAAATACAACAAGAGAGCTGTGAGTTTTAATACAAATATTATCTTCTAGACAATATCCACTCTCAGAATAAGTCATCATTACATTTATTGTCACAATATTTAATGTAATAAGTGAGGACTACTAATACACCATCTAGACCATCACTCCGCTCCCCGACTCGTCCCCAAACCACGTTCTCATTTCAAGAGAATAGTGAAAGAAAGGGTGAGCTCAACTAGCCCAAGAAAAAATATTATGACTAAGATAATGCGTAATAAATTATCGTTAGCCTTCAACAATGTTGTTAAACCGATAAAATACATAGACATCAAGTTTAACTGCAATTGAACAAGCAATCCATTAAAAGAGTCAAGAGAGAATAATCTACTATCTTTTATGATTTAAAAGTTTTTCATCACTTTTATCACGAGACTCACCAATAAATAATCCACATCATTAAATCATCCCCGCACTACTGGTGCCAATGATATTCTTTAAGATCACCACCACGTAATTATCCATGCACTACGCGCCAAAGATAATCGTGTTTTCATCAACTGGCCCCGATCATGCCATAAAATAATTCATCTTTGCTCCCTAGTCAAGAGAATCCATAGCCATAATCATACTCAAAATCGTCCATCAATGCACTACGGTCCAATGAGGACTTTTACCACATCATTTGTAACATTACGGCCATGATTATACCGAATAATCCCTCGGTCATAATCATACCAAGTCCATCTACGCACTACAAAGCCATGTATGACTTTCAACATAATATAAAACATGAAGATGATGACAATGATATAAGAATTCAATAAAACAAGTTCACGAATTAATTTGTTCAGAACCAATAACGCCCAAATTGTCAACATGATATCGCTTTAGAAAGTAAAATTCAAGAATGCTCGTAAGAATATTTCCATGAAAAGATATCGATGAAGCGCAAATATCAAGGATATCCCACTAATTTTATGGAGTATGTAAGTCAAAACTTTAACCAACCGAGTATAATAAAGAATGGAATAACAAAAGAAATCACCACGCACGCAGATTGTGATGTACAAAAGTTATTCCAACATAATAATAATAATAATCTAACCAAAGTCGTGAAATTCACACCGATGTGATGTTCCAATGTAATAATAAGTAATGGAATAACAACATAAATCACCACATGCATGCATGACTTCGCAGATGTATGTGTTATTCCAATGTAATAATAACGGAACTGTGTCCTGTAAAACGCATGCATGTGATATATATTTCAATGTAATAATAAAGATTTTAACCAGTCCGTGTAAAACACATGCATAAGATATTCCAAATGTAATAATAATAAAGATTTTAACCAGTCCTGTAAAAACAATGTATAATAAAGATGTGGATGTTCCAAATGTAAAATAATAATATTCATAAAATAATAATAAGAATGTCACCAAGTATAGATACTCACAGATACATGATTATTCCAATGTAATAATAAGGAATGGAATAATGTAAGTTCTCTATGAATACAAAAGAATAATATCCTTACATCAGATAAAAAGAACAAGAAAAAAGTAAGTGAAGAAGATAATACTTTTTTTCTTCTTTTCTCTATAGTTTCTCTCTTTGTAGTTTCAATGAATTCGTAAGAAATAATGAAGGAATGAGCTTCTATTTATAAGAATGGAATAAATAAGAATCAACCCATGAACTATCCCGATTGATTTACTTTAATCTGGATTTGTCTATATTTAAAGCAAAATCTTTTAAATAAAATATAATATATTATATTTTATATAAAAAGATTTTTACTACGCAAACACTACGCAGTGCACTATGCATAATAAAATATAATATATTCTATTTATGTAATAACTTTAATAAAGTATTCTGCTTTATATATAAAAGATTTTTTACTATGCAATGTAATATAATATATTCTATTTATAGAATAACTTTAATAAAGTATTCTGCTTTTATATATAAAACTTTTTTGTTTTATTACATTAATAATACTAATAAAACAAAACCGAAAGTGACTTATCACATAAAGATTAATAATCAATATCGCGTGCTACTACGCAACCACACACGACATCGTATTTTTTACTACCTAGTAGTTCAACAAGATCAACCAGTAAAACTTCCGCCGTTATTTTCAATAAAATATTTTTGTCGTTTTCTCAATCCGACAATAATTCTATTGTGGGGTCCACCAATAATTGTGCCATCGTACGAATATTCTCCAACACAAAGAATATTTTTCGACCAATCGAGTATAATATGACACCTTGCATACTTTGCAAAATTTATAAATACTACCCACAACTATAACATTATATCAAATCCATACCATAATATTATTAAAAATTATTTCAAGAAATTTAAATCTTTATTTATAAAAACTGGGGTCTCACAATCTCCCTCCTTATGGAATTTCGCCTCGAAATTTATGTACGCATTCGGTATGTCGAATAAAGTGAGGATACTCGACTTCACTTCACATTCTAACTCTTGAGGTATAACCTTTGAGTGTTGAATACGATTCTTCTTATCCAAGATTTTAACACGTATCTCCTCATACGTTAAATCATCCGCTATCTCATCCGATTCTAAATTAATAATGTGGTTCGGGTCGTCCACATATTTACATAACATCGATACGTTAAAAACGTTATGAGCACGCGACATACTTGGCTGTAAAATGAGTCTATAAGTCACGGTTCCTACTCAATCGAGGATTTCAAATGGGCCAATTAAATCGAGGGTTGAGATTTCCTCTTCAAAGAACTCTTGCTTTTGAAATAACTCCTCTTGAAACTTTCTTCTTCACATTCATCATCATTCAAAAACAGAATGAACGGCTTTTAACTTTATCGATTAAAGTCGATTCTAATCAGATATTCGTTATCTTCACAAGAGTTTGTATATTCGCACTCAGAACGATATAATGATCTTCAACTCAACACGCCATCTTATCACGCTTGTTTTCCCACGATGGTATTGAATGGTACGATCGTAATCTTCAACAAATGAGTCAACGCCTTTGGCGCTCGCTTTAAGTAAAAAATATTCGAGGGTTTAAGAAATGGGTTTTCAGATCGAGGTCAATACAAAATTCAATTTCACGCCTCAGAGTAGGATAAGAAGTCTTCAAGAATACGTCAGAAATTTATTAACAATAGAAATATCATTCAAAATTATGACTCTCATCCAAGACTTAGATAACACGTCACATCGATACCTATCAACTTGCCATCGCCATTCACAACGTCACTTACGTAAAGTCCGCTTCGCAGTGCATTCGACACAAGGAAGTCAACAATGAAAGGATCGGGCTCTTTACTTATGGCTTGATATGACAATGATCGATTTTAGTGGTTTGGTTACTTTGAATTCACATAACAAGGTTGGTTAGAGTCCGGAAAGCTAACAACCTTACAAAAAAAAAAACACGATGAGTAGTTAACCAATCGATTCCTAAAATCACATCAAAGGCAAGTATTTTCAAAGAGATACGATCGAGGTGTAAAGTGAAAGTGTTGATTTGAACAAGATTTATAAATAGTGGAAATGTGAAGGTTTCTCCCAATGAAGTTTCAACAGATAAATCAAAGTCTAATTTCTCCTGAGTCAAATTTAAACATCGAGCTAAATAGAGAGAAATAAAAGAGTGAGTAGAATCGGCATCTAACACTCAGATAGACTTCACAAGAGTTTATGACTAACATAGTCGTGATAATTTTATTCCTGCCCACGTCACGAAAAAAAAACACTCTCTCTTAAACCACCTATTTGGCTTGTCTCGGGGACATCCTTTTGGCATCACTATCCCAAATGGACTCGACTTCACCATACTGACAAAATCGAGCTAGGTGACCTTCTTCCGTAATTAAAACACGCTTTAGATTGTCACAGCAATGCTTGGACGGTGTGTCCCTCCCCGTCTGTGATTTGAAACATACGACGGTGGTCGATTCTTCTTCCTTTCAAACGGTGTTGGTGTCATTGTTTTCCATCATTATCGAACCTCTTCTTGAAATTTCCACTTCTATTATCTTGGCCATGATTACCACCGAAGTGGTTACTATTTCTGGTATGTTGATTGTGAGACCCCGAATTTTATGAAATAAAATTATTCAATTTATATATTTTGGTAAGTAGTAAAATTGATAAAAGATTAAAGTTAAGGGTGATATGTGAAAAAAATTTCAAAGTAGACAAGTTGTCATAAAATACCCGGTTACTATTCATTCTAGTATTATTCACTCGGGTATTTAGGCACTTTTAGTGTCGAAGTTACTATTTACGAGTTACTATTCATGGGTTACTATTCACTCAAATTACTATTCACTCTAGTATTGTTCACTCGAGTATTTGGGACACTTCTTATGTTGGAGTACTATTCACGAGTTACTATTCACGAGTTACTATTCACGGGTTACTATTCACCCAAATTACTATTCACTTTAGTATTGTTCACTCGAGTATTTTGGAAACTTTTTGTGTCGGAGTACTATTCACGAGTTACTATTCACCTAAATTACTATTCATTCAATATTATTCACCTGCAGTATTTGGGGTATTTTTTGGTGTAGGGTACTTATTCATGTGGGTACTATTCACCCGAGAAATATATTTTTTTTCTATTCAAATCATTTTTGAGTACAATATTATTCCATGAAGAGATGTGCTAATTTTTCTAATCATAGTTGAAATTATAATGTAAAAGCTTTTTTATATAAAATGTAATACTTTTATAAAGTTATTCTATAAATGTAATATATTATATTCTATCAGGCATAGTGTTTTATAAGTAAAATCTTTTTATATAAAATGTAATACTTTATTAAAGTTATTCTATAAATAGAATATATTATATTTTATTACGCATAGTATTGCGATAAGATTTTGCATAGTAAAATCCTTTTTTATATAAAACAAAATACTTTTATAAAGTTATTTGTTTTATTAGGCAATAAGTAGAATATATTATATTTTATTTAAAAGATTTTGCTTTTAATTATGGACCGTCCGATTAAAGTAAATCAATCTGACTGCTCATGAAGGTGAGTTATTACGCAATCCATTCTTCTATAAATAAGTTCATTCTTTCATTATTTCATTTAATTCATTTAAACTCTGTAGAGAGAAACTATAGAGAGAATTCTTCTTCTATAATCTTGAGCGTATTTCTTTAGAGTTTAAGAATGCTTTGAACAGAAGTATAAGTTTTCTTCGAGTATATCCTCGCCTTCTACCAATTTAATACTCTTTCTTTTCAAAGGTAAGTGGATATCATTATGTGTAAGGGATATTATTTGTTGTATTCTGTAAGGGTGTTATTCTTTCTTATTCATGAAGATAACTTCATTATTCCATTCTATATTATTATGTTGAATAACCTGTTTATACTGAAATAACCGCATACATGGTAAAATTCTTCTATTATTCCATTCTTTATTATTCGTTGGGATAACTCAGATCACGCCATGACAATACCCTATACATAACTTGTATAATGTGGTATACCCTATACTTGGTGAAATCTTTATATTATTCCGCCTTTATTATTCTCGTTAGAATAATCAGTATACGCCAGATACCCTATACATAACTCAGAGCACGCCAAGATACCCTATACTTGGTGAAAACTTTATGTTATTCCAATCTTATTTATTCTCATTGAATAACTCAGATACGCTGTGATTACCGTGACACCGGTGATTTCGTTGTTGTTCCATTCTTTATTATTCTTAGAATATCCTATCGGCAAGTATTACACCTCGACTTAGTTCCGTTATTTATTATTTCGCTGAATAACTCCGCTGTAAGGCCTATCGCATGCATGGTGATTTCCGTTGTTATTCCATTCTTTATTATTATGTTGGAATAACCCGTCTCATGCAAGATCTTGCATACACGGTGAAATTCTTTTATTATTCCATTCTTTATTATATTGTTGGTTATTGATTTTACAAGTATTGTATGTCTTTGGCAGTAGGTAAAAGATGATATGTTGTTGAATATCTTTGGCTCAGAAGTGCAAAGATGATCTCATTGTTTGATAGCTTTTGACCAGTAAGACGTAAGATGATTAAAGTGTATGACATGATCATGACCAAGAGTGATACTAACGAATATCCTCGCCGTAGAGTATGGATAATTCAATGATGTGATTAGCGGGGATCATGACCATTAGTTAACAAATGAATGTCTTTGGCCAAAGTCGCATCGACAGTAATCGATTGGTATGATCATGACCATTGGTTTTATAGTTGAATATCTTTCGCCCAGAAGTAGCAAAAGATATACAACCGATTGGTATGATCATTGTTATTACATTTGAATATCTTCACCTTTGGGGTAAGGATATTGAGTAAACGCTCTATTAAGCTTTTTGTGGCAAGAAGGAACTGTTAATTCACATTATTATAAATATGAATTATGAATTTAACTAACATCTTTGGTGGTTCAGGTGAAGACAAGTGTTGAAAGTTCTATTTGTCTTGGGTACAACGAAGAATTGTTGATGAGTATTACAGGAATGAAATATTTATGATGGACTTTTAATTTGGAGGAGAAAGTAGACATTATATTCTACTTGACTCTTCTAATGGATTGTTGATTCCACTGCAATTATGGTTGAAAAGTTTTATTATCTACCATATTATCTAAATCTCTGATTTATTATTGGCAAAAGCTATTGATAATTTAATTATCTTTAGTTATGATATTCTTTATCGGAAGTTAGCTAGTTTCACCCTTTTGCTTCACAATTCCTTTCGTGTAATAAAAGTGTATTGGGTCGAATGGGGATAATGGGAATAGTGTGATGGTCCGAGACTTTTCAAGTTTCTCAATACATTATAAAATGGCATGACTTACTAATAGATAATTGTATTGAGGACCTAAGATGTGTGTCATATTTTATACGTCACTTAATAATTGATTTTGGCGAACAACAAGAGGGTGATGAGAACCCGACTTTGAAAGCGTCAAAAGTACACCTCATTAGAATAAACAAGATAGTAATCTTCTTTGGGGTCTTGAAATATTTATTGCTGTATTTTATATGGCATTGTAATAATTTGAGTTTGGATACTGTCTATGAGACATTATTGTATTAAAACTCACAGTTAACTGTGGTCGTATTCTATACGACAGTTCAACAGTTGTATAAATGAAGTTGGTATTTGATTTTTATAATGTGATATCTGGCGACTCAGAATGGGTCGTGTGGACCTATTTTGGGGGCGTCACATTGATTCCCTCCATGCTTATTGTCACCGCTTTGATGATCAAGTATCACCAGATTATCATTTTGCGGTTGCTGTTTCTTTTGGTTGAGTTGACTCATTATCGCGCCCAATAATCGAGCCCTATTAACAACATCCTGAATACAAACACAATTTATGAGAGATAAGATATTCGACGCTTTTCGTGTTTCAAACCTCTTAGAAACATTCGCGCCATTCTCTCCTCATTATCAACCAAATGGGACACAAAACGGACAACCCTAAGAACTTGGCTTCAGATCTTGTGACATGTATCATGTTGTTTTGCTCCAATTTGATAAACTCCACCTCCTTCATGTGACGTAATACTTTCGAAAAAGTATTTGTCATTCGAACAACTCTTCGAACTTCTCCCAAGACATCTTGAGTGCGTTGCTAGTCGGGTACGCTTTTATAGATTCCCATCAAGAATCCGCTTTCTTCACGCAACATAAAGGTGGCAAAGGAACCTTTTCTCCTCGAAGATCCCAAGACATCAAATATCTTAGTCATCCGCTTTAACCACGTCTCCGCCTTTTTAAGTGGTTCGCTTACATTAAAATCTCCTATGGTCCCAGCTCCTTGAATTGCTTAGCGGTGACCGACCGTGGGTTGCCATTATTTTTTACCGCATTATTAATAGAGTCACTTGTCTCGATGTTTCATGAATTACATGAAGCCTCCTAACATTCCATCGCTCATCATTTGGTCAAGATTGTTGTTCATTCGAGGAATGTCGCTTCCTAAGGCACATTATCCTCGATTATTGATCCGTGGAGACTCAACGGTCTCCTGGCTCCATTGATATTCTCAAAATTTCTGGATGTCATTTTTAAATACCGCCACAAAACAAGGGTTAAATAACATATCACATATTATCCCCTATACCGATTCCACCAATTTAAATATCAAATAAACTTAGGAGTCATACTAACAAGTAATTCTCGCCTCCCTCCTAGTTCTTGTCTCACATCTTAGCCGGAGATCATATCCTAATGTGACGCCCAAAATAGGTATACATCACCCATCTTGAGTCGCCAAATACATGGTACAAAATTCAAATACAAACTATTAATACAAGAATGTGGGTAAAATAATTACAAAACATATGTTGTGAGTTTAAATACAAATATTGTCTTCTAGATAATATCCATTCTCAAATAGAGTCCTCGTTACATTTATTATCACATTATTTTACGTATTAGTGAGGACTACTAAGACACCATCTCGGACCATCACTCCGCTCCTCGACTAGTCCCAACCACGCTCTCATTTCCTCAAGAGAATAAAGTGAAAGAAAGGGTGAGCTCAACTAGCCCAAAGAAGAAATATTATGACTAAGATAATGAAAAATAAATTATCATTAGCCTTCAACAATGTTAAACCGATAAAATACAATAGACATCAAGTTTAATCGCAGCGTGATCAAGCAATCCATTAAAAAGAGTCAAGTAGAGAATAAAATCTACTATCTTTTATGATTTAAAAGTTTTTCATCACTTTTATCACGAGACTCAAATTTTAATAATTAATCCACATCATCCCCGCACTACGCCAAGATATTCATTAGGTCACGACCACAAATTCCATGCACTACTAGCCAATGATATTTGTGTATTCATCAATGGTCATGATCATGCCAACAACCTCATTCATCAATGCACTACGCCCAACGAGGACTTTTACCACATCACTTGTTACATTAAGGTCATGATTACAATCAATAATCCTCGGTCATAATCATACCAAGTCCATCCACGCCTACAATGTGCCATAGATGACTTTAAAAAAAATATAAACATGAGGATGATGACAATGATATAAGAATTCAATAAAACAAGTTCACGAATTAATTTATTCAGAACTAATAACGCCCAAATTGTCAACATGATACCGCTTTGTAGAGTAAAATTCAAGAATGCTCGTAAGAATATTTCCATGAAAAATAATTGGATGAAGCGCAAATATCAAGGATATTCCACTAATTTCATGGAGTATAGAGAAGTCAAAATTTTAACCAACCGAGTATAATAACGAATGGAATAACAAAAGAAATCACCATGCATGCAGATTGCAGCAGCATGTGTTATTCCAAAGAATAATAATAACTTAACCAGTCGTGAAATTCACAATCGGCTGTGATGTTCCAATGTAATAATAAGTAATGGAATAACAACAGAAATCACCACGCATGCGGTATTCCGTGTATTAAAGTTATTCCAACAATAATAATAATAATTAACAAGGTCGTGAAATTCACACCGATGTGGATGTTCCAACAAAATAATAAAGACGGAACCAGTCCCACAGAAAACATGTATGTGATATTCCAAATGTAATAATAAAACTGAATAATAAATAATGGAACCAGTCCTGTAAAACACATGCATGTGATATTCCAATGTAATAATAAAGATGTAATAATGAAGAATGTCACCAAGTATAGGTAGATCACAGATACAAAAGTTATTCCAATGTAATAATAAGAAATGGAATAACAAAAGCTTTCTTCATGAATAAGAAAAGAATAACACCCTCACCGTAAAAAACCGAATATAAAAGTAGGGAAGTAAAGGTAATACTTTTTATAGTTTTTCTATAATTTTTCCTCCGAGTTTCAAGTGAATTCAGTAAGAAATAATGAAGGAATGAGCTTTTATTTATAGAGAATGGAAGTGTATTGTTTATGAACGAATTATTTCTGCAGAATTATTTCTTCAACCAATTACAATAAAGTCAATCAACTAACCAATAAAATCACAACAAAAATTAAAATATAATACATATATATAAACACATATTTTCAACTTATATATATCAATATTATATATACACCACTTAATTTTTCTCCCCCATAACCAACATCTATCCCCCACTCACCCAATAATCAAATTCACTACACTCTTACACATCACTATCACACTACCACTTTTCCACTATTTTCCACTCACACACCCATCACTTTCACATCTCATTTTCTCCTACCATATACTCAATACACACATATACTTCCATACGTATACTCTTTTATTTCCAAAATCATTTTTCCAACACATATGGGCCCCACATATGGGCCCCACCTTTAAAAAATTTCTACCGATTATTTTGAAAAATGGGTAAATAGGAATCCATAAAATAAGCAGACTTCATAAAAAAATCACCTTAATAATTTTAACAACATTTATTATCTTTATTACAATTCACAATATTAATCGACTGTGTCGCTCCTCGTGAAAGATGGGGCTTTCAATAAGGATTTCTCCTATCGGCATGCCGCAATTAGGTGACCAAACCTCTCGCGTAACTTCTGTACATCGTTAATATTGCAATTTATAATATTAATAACTCGTCATTTCAATTATTGATTTAATAATATATAAAATATCGACAATAATTGAATCAAATAACGTGAGATACTACGCAACAATTACTATAAAGAATAATTGAACAAAACCGAAAGTGACTTCTCACGTAAAGATTAATAATCAATACCGTAAGTGCTTACTACGCAAACACGCCAGACATCAGATTTCTTTACTACCGAAAGTAGTTCAACAAAGATTATCTGTAAAACTTTTGCCGTTATTTTTAATAAAATATTTTTGTTATTTTCTCAATCCGATAATAATTCTATTGTGGGGTCCACCAATGATTGAGCCGTTGTACGAATATTCCCTACTAAACCGAATATTCCCCAACCAATCAAATATAATATAACAACTTGCATACTTTGCTGAATTTATAAATATTACCCACAACTATAATATTATTTCAAATTTATACCTTAATATTTAAAAATGACATTTATAGAAAATTCATCTTTATTCAAAAAGTTGGGGTCTTACAATCTCCCTTTCTTATGAAATTTCACCCTCAAAATTAGAGTACGTACCTGGTATATCGAAGAGGTAAGGATACCTTGATTTCATTTCAGATTCTAACTTTCAGGTCATTTCCTCAACATCGTGGTTTTTCCACAAAACTTTGACTTGAGGTATAACCTTGGAGCGTAAAATATGTTCCTTCCTATCCAAGATTTGAACATGTACCTCTTCATACGTTAAGTCTTCCGCTATTTCGTCCGGTTCTAACTCAATAATGTGATTCGGATCTTTCACATATTTACGTAATATGAATATGTGAAAAACGTTATGAACACTAGATATACTTGGTAGAAAGCGAGTGTATAGGCCACAGCTCCTACCGACGAGGATTAAAATGGGCCTAATGAATCAAGGATTGAACTTTCCTCTCTTTCCAAATCTCGTAACTCCCTTCCATGGAAGAACACGTAATAAAGACATGATCTCCTATATCGAATTTCACGCCCTTTCGATGAAGATCAACATAACTTTTTTGTCGATCTTGTGAGGTCTTTATACATTCATTTGATCGCTTGAATCTTTTTCAGTAGTTATATCGTATCAACTCCCGGTCCCAACAACGTTGTTTCACCCACCTCATCCCAAAGATAATCGAGAACGACACTTTCTTCCATACAACGCCTCAAACGGAGCCACGCTAATGCTTGGTTGATAATCGTTGTTGTAGAAAAACTCCACCAATGGTAAGAACTTATCCCAACTTCCCTTGAAGTCAAGGACACAGAGTCTTAATAAATCTTTCAGAGTTTGAATAGTCCTCTCTGATTGTCCGTCCGTCTGAGGATGATATGCCGAACTAAATCGTAAATCCATGCCCATAGCTTTTTGCAAACTAACCCAAAATCATGAAGTGAATCTTGGGTCTCGATCGTAAACTATGGATAATCGCATACCATGCAGCCTCATAATCTCATTTATGTACATACGAAGCAAGACGCTCAAGTGTATAAGTTTCTCGATTGGTAAAAAATGAGCAGACTTGGTCAATCTATCAACAATAACCCAAATCGCATCAACGCGGTGAGAAACCTTGGGAAGACCAGTAACAAAATCCATGGTAATGTGCTCTCATTTCCATTTTGGAATTTCAAGTGGTTGCAATGAACCTTTTGGTACTTGATGTCCACCGACTCGTTGACAAGTTAGACACCTTGAGATAAACAAATGCTATCTCTCTCTTCATATTGCTTCCACCAAAATGTATGACTAAGATCACGATACATTTTAAGTACTCCTGTGATGGATTGCAAAATGGTGTGTCATGCGCCCATCATGATTTTATAATTTAACTCAGATCGTTAGAACACAAAGTCCGGAGTTGACTCAAGTATTCCTTTTATCATCGATTCTCGCTCTAAGAATAGCACCTTCAGACTTTCTTTCTCATACGACATTAGCTCCAGTGTCCGTAGTTCGAAAGCAACTTTAACTTTATCAATTAAAGTTCTGGTTCTACTCAGATATTCGCCATCATCACGGGTCCCCGGAGTCTTTATTATCTCTATCTCCATCCTTTGTAAGTCACACAAAATGGGCCTTCATATGACAATATCGCACTCGCATCTTTCATATGATCTTCTACTCAATGCGCCGCCTACCACGCTTGCTTTTCCAGATGGTATTGGATGGTACGATCATAATCTTTCAACAGCTTCAAGCCAACGTCGTTGTCGCGTGTTGAGTTCCTTTTGAGTGAAGAAATATTTGAGGCTTTTTATGATCCGTAAAGATCTCCACTTTCTCCCCATACAAGTAATGCCTCCATATCTTTAAGGCGAAGACAATGCCTTCCAACTCTAGATCATGAGTAGGATAATTCCTCTCATATTCTTTTGAGTTGTCGTGAGACACAAAGGCTATGACTTTCCCATGTTGCATGAGAACACATCCTAACCCTTTGTCCCAAGCATCATCGTAGATGACAAATCCTCTCGAATCAAATGGTATTATCGTAACAGCAGTGTCGAAATGAGTCTCCTCTCGAAGTTCTTGAAAACCCTTCTCACATTCCTCGCTCCAACCGAACTTTCAGTATCTTCCGAGTCAACCGAAGTTAATGGAGTAAGTGATTCGAGAAAACCCTTCTACTAATCTCCGATAATAACCAACTAAACCAAGAAAGCTACGATTTTTCCATTAATCGATTTGAAGTTGTTCCTACCAATAGCTTTCAATCTTTGCTAGGTCAACATATATTCCATGACTTGATACCACGCCCCAAGGAATGCTACTTCCTCGCCGTAACTCAGATTTCTTCAACTTGGCATAAAGCTTATATTCACGAAGCTTTTGGAGTATCAACCTCAAGTGTTGTTCATGATCTTCACGGGTTTTGGAATATATGAGTATGTCATCAATAAAGAAGACCACAAAGTGATCCAAATATTCCTTGAATACTCGGTTCATTATATCTGTGACGCCCCCAAAATAGGTATACAACACCCATTCTGAGTCGCCAAAATACATGGTATAGAAAGCAAACTACAACTTTGATAATACGTATGTCGTGTGAATCATTTACAATACAACTGTGAGTTTAAATACAAATATTGTCTTCAGACAATATACACACCCAAATAAGTCCTCATTAATTATTCATACACTATTTTACGTAAATAGTGAGGACAAATTAAAACATCTTCCTAGAACCATCACCCATACCTCGACTCGATCCTCGCCATGTTCTCACCTCCCGAGAAGAAAATGGAACAAAAAAGAAAAAGGGTGAGCCTCAACTAGCCCAAGAAAGAATATTATGACTAAGATAATATACAACAAATTATCGTTAGTCTTCAACAGGAAAAATCTAATGTAATACAATAGACAACAAGTTTTAGATCAACAAATGCAATGGAAATATCAATCCATTGTAAGAGTCACGTAGAGAAAGAATTCTACTGCCTTCTAAGGTTTAAAAGTCCATCATCAATAGTTTATCCCCGTAATAACAATCAATATACATCTTTAATCATCTTTGCACTACAGCCAAAGATATTCATTTTGTATCACCGACTTGGTCATGTTCATCTCAACACTGCTCATCTTCGCACTACAAAGCCAAAGATATTCATCATTAATCGCTCATCTTTGCACTACGTGCCAAAGATATTCATTTATATCACCATTTAGGGACCGAGGATGATGAAAACATTTTAAAGAAACGAATCCAAAGGAAACAAAATGACAAGGATTAAGGATTAAGGATTCGTAATTTGTTTCACCCACGTCCAAAAATACTTCAAAAATAATCATATTGGTGTAAAATTCAAGAATGATCAAAACATGGATACAATCAAAACTAGTATCCGTAATAGATATTTTGGACAAAAAGAAAATTTTTATTTTTTAATGAATAGTGCCGTATTCGTGAATAAAGGTCGTGATACGTGAATAAGGCTGGTATAATACGTGAATAAGAACTCCCGACACAACAAGTTCCAAATTTGATAAAAAAGTTCACCAATACTTCTAAGCATAATGATATTCAAGAAAAATATCATTTAAGAAGAAAATAATACTCATTACCTCAAAATAACCGTATTTCGATCGAATTTCTAGATAAAGTCGATGTAAACCCGCAAGACCAGTATAAATAACACTCAAAGTATACTCACAAGAATACGCCGATAATTTAGAGAGAGAAAGAGAGAAAACTTAGTTTCGTGTGATTTTCAATTCTAACTTAGCCTCTATTTATAGGAAAATGTTAACGCCAGCGAGACTAAATTAATAAATTATTATTATTTACCAAATATTCAAGCCCACCACCAAGGAATCTGATTTTAGCCACCAACCACATGTTAAAGATGCTCACCAACCTTTGAAAAACGTTTTCTTGAAAATAATAATTAAAATTTCCAAAATCAATTATTTTAACTCAAAACATCAATAATTCACAATAAATATCACTTTTATCAGAAAATTCAAATCTCGCGACTTTTTTATAGGAATTTCAATTCTCTACAACTTTGCGTAAGAAAAGTTTTCCAAATTCCAAAATGTAAATTATCCAAAATCCACAAACCGGGCAATTTTACGCCTATAATAAATTTTCTATCAAGAATTGTGTCCACCGACACACAAAACATATGTTAAACATTTAATGCCACAAAATACTCTACCTCCTCATATACTCATATATCCCACATTCATTATAAAATATCACCGTTAATATATTATTAAAATAATATATTTAAATGAATTATTTTATCGAAAAAGATAAAATATTAATTTTCAACAATTGTCACATTAAAATTTTCTCCATATATATCCACATAAAATAAATATTTTCTTTATCATAATAATCAATAATTAATTATTTAAAAATAATATTACGTAATCACAAGATTGACAACCAGTCGCTCCTGAAAGAGGGGCTTTCAATAAGGATTTCTCCTTACCTACGCCGCAATTAGTGACCAAACCTCCTTAGATGTAAATTTCTAGACATTGCCAATAATGTTATCTCGATAATATTATTCAAATAATATGAATTATTGATTTGATAATGGAAAAATATTGTGTAATGACAATTATCAAACAACAAAGAATACAAAATATCAACGCAAAGAATTATTGAATCAATAAAATATAATATTGAACAAGAATTCATCGTAATAATTATCGAGTAAGGCCTTCTTCACGTAAGGATCAATAATTCAATAATAATACTGCAATACCAGGTGTCTTCACGCAGCTAACCACGCCAGACATCGTATTTTAACCACCAGTAACCCAACAGTTGTTAATAAGAATAATTTATGCCGTTATTTATAAAACTCAATCTTTGTCGCTTTCTTTCATCCAACCGCTTTTCAAGTTATGGAGCCCACCAATGATGACTCATATCATTGCAGACGGAGATTCCCGACTAAAAAAGAATATTCCACCACCAAACGAATATTCCCGGCTAATAATGAATATTTTATAACCACTTGCTTATTTTGTAAACTTTGCACATTTTACCCATAACCAAAGAATTATATCAAATTAACCCTTATTAATTTAAAATAATGAATAAAGGAAAATTCAATTTTATTTATAATAAGTTGGGGTCTTACAACCTCCCTCCTTATGAAATTTCGTCCTCTCAAATTAACGACGCACTCGTGTATCGAAAAGGTGAGGTACCTCGCTTTCATCTCCGATTCCAACTCCCATGTCATTTCTCAATTGCATGGTTTCTCCACAAAACCTTAACTTGTGGTATAACCTTCGTATCGTAAGATATGCTCTTTTCCTATCCAAAATCTCAACAGTATCTCCTCGTAGGTTAAATCTTCACTATCTCTCGTCTGTTCTAACGCAATAATGTGGTTCGTCTTTCACATATTTACGAAGCATAGATATGTGGAATACATTGTGAACACGAGACATACTTAGAGGTAACGCGAAGTCTATAGGCTACGTTTCCTATTCGGTCAAGAATCTCAAATGGACCAACAAACCTTCGATCGAGCTTTCCTCTTTTCCCAAATCTTGTAACTCCTTTCCATGGAGCAATACGCATAATACATGATCTCCAATATTAAACTCCACGCCCTTTCTACATGAAGATCAAAGATAACTCTTTTGTCGATCTTGTGAAATTTGAATACGTTGTCGAATCATTTGGATCTTTTTCGTAGTCATGCCAGATTTAATTCTCGTCCCAACAATGTTGCTTCTCCCACCTCGCCCCAAAGATACTTTGGAGAACGACATTTTCGGCCCATATAACGCTCGAATGGAGCCATGCTTATACTTGCTTGATAATCTGTTGTTATAAGAGAATTCCACCATGGTAGGTACTTATCCCAACTTCCTTTGAAATCTAGGACACGAGTCTTAATAGATCTTCAAGGGTTTGAATAATCCTCTCTCATTGTCCGTCTGCTTCGAGGATGGTATCTTCGAATCAATCGAATCCGCGCCCATAACTTTTCTCGCAAGCTAACCCAAAATCTTGAAGTGAATCTCGTCACGATCCGAAACTATGGATCTTGGCATGCCATGCAATCGCATAATCTCATTCACGTATATACGAGCAAGACGCTCAAGGAATAAGTCTCATGCGTGGCGCTTGTAAGAAATGGGCGGACTTGGTTAATCTATCAACAATAACCCAAATTGCATACGCCTTGAGAAACTTTGGGAAGACTCAGTAACAAAATCCATAGTAATGTGTTCCCATTTCCATTCCGGAATCTCAAGTGGTTGCAATGGACCTTTGGCACTTGATGTTCCGCTTTACACGCCGACAAAGTTAAACATCTTGAGATAAACTCGCAATCTCTCTCTTCATATTGTTCCACCAAAATGTACGTCGAATATCATGATACATTTTGGTACTCCCGTGATGGATTGCAAACGGTGTGTCAGGTGTGCCTCCATCATGATTCTATGCTTCAAATCGAGTCGTCAGAACGCAAAGTCTAGAATTGACTCGAAGTATTCCTTCCTCATCAATTCTTGCTTCCTAATAGCTCCTTTCAGACTTTCTTCTTCATACGACGCCCCCGTGTCCGTAATTCGAAAGAAGCCTTTAACTTTATCGACAGAGTCTGTTCTACTCGATATTCGCCATCATTATGTGGGTCCCCGGAGTCTTTAATTCTACCTCCATCCTTTGCAAGTCATACAAAATGGGCCTTCATACGTTGACAATCGCAAGACTCAGATGCTTGCATATGATCTTTCTACTCAATGCGTCACCTACTACGCTCACTTTTCCAGGATGATATTGAATAGTGTGATCGTAATCTTTTAATGACCCAAACCAACGTCGTTAACGCATGTTGAGTTCTTTTTGGGTGAAGAAATATTCGAGGCTTTTTATGATCCGTATAAATCTCTACTTTCTCCCCGCATAAGTAGTGTCTCCATATCTTCAACGCGAAACACGATTGCCGCTAACTCCGGATCACGAAGTAGGATAATTCCTCTCATATTCTTTGAGTTGTCGTGAGGCATAAGGCTATGACTTTCCCATGTTGCATGAGAACACATCCTAACCCCTTTCCGTAAGCATCGTTTGTAGATAACAAATCCATCCGAACCAGATGGTATTGTCGTAACAAAGCCGTAAATGAGTCTCCTCTCGAGCTCTTGGAAGCTCTTCTTGCATTCCTCGCTTCCATAAGAATTTTGCATCCTTCCGAGTCACCGAGTTAATCTGAGTAGGCGATTCAAGAAAATCCTTCCACAAATCTCCGATAATAACCATTTAAGCCCGAGAAAAGTTCTGCGTGACTTTCGGTCACCGAAACTTCGCTGTTCTAACTTTGTATTGCTTCAATCTTCACGGTCAACAGATACTCCTTTGTTTTGACACCACGTGCCCAAGGAATGCTACTTCTCAAGCCGAACTCAGATTTCTTCACTTTGGCATAAAGCTTGTGTTTCAGTCTTCAGAAGTACCGACTTCAAATGGTGTTCATGATCTTCACGGCTTTTGGAATAGATGAGGATGTCATCAATAAAGACAACAACGAATCGATCCAAATATTCCTTAAATTCACGGTTCATCATATCCATGAAAGCAAATAGGAGCATTAGTCAATCCAAAAGACATGACCAAGAATTCATAATGCCCAGATCGAGTCCTCGAATGCCGTCTTTGGAATATCCTCGGTTTTAATCTTCGGTGATGATATCCATAACGAAGATCGATCTTTGAAAAGAATCACGCTCAGTAATCGGGTCGAATGTGTCATCAACGCGAGGTGGCGGATACTCTATTCTCGATGGTGACATGGTTCAATTCTCGATAAGTAATAAGAAAGTCGCATACTCCCGTCTTTCTTCTTTACTTAATAAAAACAGAGCACCCCAAGGAGACGTCTTAGACGAATGAAACCGATGTCTAATAATTCCTCGTAGTTGGACTTTAAACTCAAGTTCAATAGAGCCATTCGACATGGGGTTTTAGAAATGGGTTTTTTGCATCGGTTCAAGGTCAATAAAGAATTCAACATCACGCTCGGGGTAAACCAGAAGCTCTTCAGAAATACATCGGGGAATTTCTCTAACCACGTAAATATTATTCAAATTTGACTTGTCTTTATTCAAATCCATAACATGGGCTAAGAAAGCTTGACATCCGCTTTTTCAATAAACGAATAGCTTTGTGGCTTGATACGACGATGTTGATCGATTTTAGTGGTTTAGTGGTTTGAATTGTATGATGTGTTGGTTAGAATATGAAAACTAACAACCTTATTTAAAACAATCAATTTTGGCATGATGAGTGGTTAACCAATCAATTCCTAAAATCACATCAAAAGCAAGTATCTTTAAAGAGATAAGATCAACAGTAATGTGATAGTGCCAACTTGGATCATGCAAGATTTATAAATCGTAGATGTAACGAAGGTTTCACCCAACGGAGTTTCAACAGATAAATCAAAATCTAATTTCTCCGAGTCAAGTTTAAACGTTGAGCACAAGGAGAGAGATAAAAGAATGGGTAGAACCGGGTATTTAGTAAGGTATAAACTTCACAAGAATTCAAGATTAGCTTACTTGCGTGATCACCTCGTTTGGGTTCCTCACGTTTTGTCCAAATCACGACAAACGCCTTCTTCCAGAACCGCCGATTTGACTTATCCGGATGACCCTTGGAATCACCACTCCTCGCTTGAACTTGGTTTCGCGATAAGACAATCTCGAGCGATGTGGCCTTCCTTTCCACAAACAGTTGTAACATACCTGGATTGTTCAGGGACAGTTTAATGATATGTCCTCTTTCCCGCATTTGTAACATCTAACTGGCGGTCGTTCTCCTCCCCAAGCATTTGTTGTTGGTCTTTGGTGTCATTGTTGATATCTTCCCGTCATTGTTGAATCTTCTCTTCCGAAATTTCCACTGAGTCACCTCTCCTATTATCATGTCCACGATTACCACACGAGTGGTTACCGCTTTGTCCATATTCTTTCCTCCTCATTGGTTATCATCGCTCGACGACTACCTCGATTGTGGTCCCTCGGTTGAGTATACTCACTATCTCGCCTAATAATCGAGCCCCGCTGACAACATCCGAATCTGAGAGAAAATTTATGAGAGATAAGGTATTGACGAATCTACGGTTTTGACCTCTCGTAAACATACGCGTCATTCGCTCCTCATTCTCCACCAAATGAGGTGCAAACTCGATAATTCTGCGAACTTTGCCTCGTCAGATCGAGACACCGTCATGTTGTTTCGCTCGAGTCTAATAAACTCTACTTCCTTCATATGATTTAATACTTTTCGGAAAGTACTTGTCATTGAACAGATTTCAAATCTTTCCAAAGACATGTTAAGTGCATCTGGTCAGTACGCCTACATGATTCCCACCAAGAATCTGCTTCACCACGAAACATAAAGGTGGCGAATGGAACCTTCATTCTCCCGCACCCCAAGACATCGAATATCTTGGTAATTTGCTTGACCCACGTTTTCGCTTTTGACGGATCCGGCTCCATGGAAATCTGGTGGTCCCAACTCTTTGAATTGTTTGGCCGTGACAAACCGCGACGTTACTATCATTTCCTCCCGATATTTTGTACACGAGTCTCCTCGCATTCGAGTTTTTTGCATGAAGCGCAAAAAGCTTCTAAACATCCCGTCGCTCATCATTTGCTCGATTGGCTTGTTCATAGGAGGAACATTGTCACTATTGACGTTTCTCCTCGTTGGTGAAAGACTTGAAAGTGTCTCCACGGCCTCATAAACTCCATTGTTAATGTTCTCGGTAGCCATTTTAAACATCGCCATAAAACAAGGGTTAATTAAACAAATTAACATATCACATAATATCCTATATTATGACCGACCAACAAATAAGCTTTAGTAGGACACACTAGCAAGGATTTACTCGTCTCTCCTCCTAGTTCTATTCCCGATCTCGCCAGAGATCATATCCCTAAGCTCGATATTAACCTGTGACGCCCCAAAATAGGTATACAACACCCATTCTCGAAGTCGCCAAAATACATGGTATAGAAAGCAAACTACAACTTTGATAATACGGATGTCGTAGCAAGAATCACGCACAATACAATTTGTGAGTTTAAATACAAATATTGTCTTCTTACAGACAATATACACATCCAAATAAGTCCTCATTAATTATTCATACACTATTTTACGTAAATAGTGAGGACAAATTAAAACATCTTCCTAGAACCATCACTCCATACCCCGACTCGATCCTCGCTATGTTCTCACCTCCCGAGAAGAAAATGGAACAAAAAGGAAAAGGGTGAGCTCAACTAGCCCAAGAAGAATATTATGACTAAGATAATATACAACAAATTATCGTTAGTCTTCAACAGGAAAAATCTAACGTAATACAATAGACAACAAGTTTTAGATCAACAAATGCAATGGAAACAAGAATCCATTGAAGAGTCACGTAGAGAAAGAATTCTACCGTCTTCTAAGGTTTAAAAGTCCATCATCAATAGTTTATCCTCGTAATAACAATCAATATACATCTTTAATCATCTTTGCACCACAGCCAAAGATATTCATTCAGATCACCAGTTGGTCATGTTCATCTCAACACTGCTCATCTTTGCACTCTGTGCCAAAGATATTCATCGATTAATCGTTCATCTTTGCACTACTTGTGCCAAAGATATTCATTTATATCACCATTTAGACCGAGGATGATGAAAACATTTTTAAAGAAAGCGAATCCAAAGTGAAACAAAATGACAAGGATTAAGGATTAAGGATTAAGGATTCGTACATTTGTTTCACCCATGTCCAAAAATACTTGAAAATAATCATATTGGTGTAAAATTCAAGAATGATCAAAACATGGATACAATCAAAACTAGTATCCGAATAGATATTTTGGACAAAAGAAAATTTTTATTTTTTTTGAATAATAGGCCGATTCGTGAATAAGTGTCGTATACGTGAATAAGGCCAGATCACGTGAATAAGAACCCCGACACAACAAGTTCCAAATTTGATAAAAAAGTTCACTAATACTTGGCATAATGATATTGAAGAAAAAATATCATTTAAGAAGAAAATAATACCCTTACCTCAAAATAACCGTATTACGATCGAATTTCAGATATAGTCTTGACAAAAAACCATAGACCGTGATAAGAACACTCAAAGTATACTCACAAGAATACGCTCGATAATTTAGAGAAGAGAGAAAACTTAGTTTCGTGTGATTTTCAATTCTAACTTAGCCTCTATTTATAGGAAAATGTTAGAACGCCTAAAAGGAGACTAAATTAATAAATTATTATTATTTACCAAATATTCAAGCCCACCACCAAGGAATCTGATTTTAGCCACCAACCACATGTTAAAGATGCTCACCAACCTTTGAAAACGTTTTTCTTGAAAATAATAATTAAAATTTCCAAAAATCAATTATTTCTGAACTCCGAAACATCAATAATTCACAATAAATATCCTTTTATCAGAAAATTCAAATCTCATGACTTTTTATAGGAATTTCAATTCTCTACAACTTTGCGGAAGAAACGTTTTCCAAATTCCAAAGCGAAATTATCCAAAATTCACAAACGGGCAATTTTACGATACTATAATAAATTTTCTATTAAGAATTGTGTCCATTTAACACACAAAACATATGTTAAACATTTAATGCCACAAAATACTCTACCTCCTCATACTCATATATCCCACATTCATTATAAAATATATCATAGTTAATATATTATTAAAATAATATATTTAAATGAATTATTTTATCGAAAAAGATAAAATATTAATTTTCAACAATTGTCATATTAAAAATTTTCTCCATATATATCCACATAAAATAAATATTTTCTTTATCATAATAATCAATAATTAATTATTTAAAATAATATTACTGTAATCACGTGTTATGTGACGACCAGTTGTTAAAGGAAGAAAGAGGGCTTTCAATAAGGATTTCTCCTTCTTTGCTTGCCAAGCAATTAGGTGACCAAACCCTCCTTAGATGTAACTTTCTAGACATTGCCAATAATGTTATCGATAATATTATTCAAATAATATGAATTATTGATTTGATAATGGAAAATCTTGTGTAATGACAATTATTGAAACAACAAAGAATACAAAATATCAACGCAAAGAATTATTGAATCAATAAAATATAATATTGAAGCGAAGAATTCATCGTAACAATTATTGAGTAGTGCCTTCTTATGTAAGGATCAATAATTCAATGTCATTTGTAATACCTGGTGTCATCTTGTGCAAAACTAACGCAGTATCGTATTTTAAACCACTGTGTAACCCAACAAAGTGTTAGCGGTAATAATTTCGCCAATTATTTATAAAACTCAATCTTTGTCGCTTTTCTTTCATCCAACCGCTTTTCCGTTATGGGGCCCACTAATGATCGCTACTTGTGCATGCGAGATTCAGAAATAAAAAAGAATATTCCACGACCAAACGAATATTCCCAAACAATAATGAATATTTTATAACCACTTGCTTATTTTGTAAACTTTGCACATTTTACCCATAACCAAAGAATTATATCAAATTAACCCTTATTAATTTAAAATAATGAATAAAGGAAAATTCAATTTTATTTATAATAATTTGGGGTCTTATAATATCCATAAAGGCAGCAGGAGCATTAGTCAATCCAAAAGACATGACTAGGAATTCATAATGCCCGTACCAAGTTCTGAAAGCCATCTTTGGAATGTCATCGGTTCTAATCTTCAACTGGTGATATCCGTAACGAAGATCAATCTTTAAAAAGAATTTGGCTTCTTGTAACTGGTCAAACAGGTCATCAATACGTGGCAATGGGTGCCTATTTTTGATGGTGACATGATTCAACTCCCGATAATCAATACAAAGTCGCATACTCCCATCTTTCTTCTTCATCTTCACAAATAAAACAGGAGCACCCCAAGGAGAAGTACTAGGACGAATAAAGTCAATGTCTAACAATTCCTGTAGTTGGGTCTTTAACTCCTGAAGTTCAATAGGAACCATTCGATATGGGGCTTTGGAAATGGGCTTTGTCTACGGGTTCAAGGTCGATACAAAATTCAATTTCATGCTCGGGGATAGGCACTGGAAGTTCTTGGGGAATACGTCGAAAATTCATTAACAATAGAAATATCATTCAAGCCCGGCGTATTTTGTTTAGATCGTGACATGAGCTAAGAAAGCTTGACATCAGATTTTTTCAATAAACGAATAGCTTTATGGCTTGAGATGACGATGATTGATTTTAATGGTTTGGTTGCTTGAATTCGCATAATAGGTTGGTTAGGAATATGAAAGCTAACAACCTTATTTAAAAACAATCAATTTTTACATGATGAGTAGTTAACCAATCAATCCACAGAATCACATCAAATGCAAGTATTTTCAAAGAAATAAGATCGACGGTGTAATGTGCGGTTGCCAATTTGAATCAAACAAGACTTATAAACCGTGGATGTAATGAAGGTTTCTCCCAACGAATTTTAACGAGATAAGTCAAAGTCCAATTTCTCCGGAGTCAAATTTAAACGTTGGTAGCAAGTAGGAGAAATGAAAGAGTGGGTAGAACTAGTATCAAATAAAGTATAAACTTATTTAGGGTTTATGATTAAGCTTACCCGTGATGACCTCGTTCGGGTTTTTTGCTTTCTGGGAAGTCACAACAAACGCTCTTCCTTGCACTACCGGCTTTGAATTTTCTGGGACGACCTTTGGTGCCTCCCTCCCAGCTGGACTTATCTTCGGTGCACGACAAAATCGGGTCAGGTGACCTTCTCTTCCATAGTTGTAACATGCCTTGGATGGCATCGCACAGTTGGGACTGATGTGTCCCTCTCCTCCACACTTGAAGCATATGATAGGTGGTCGTTCTCCTTCCTTAACGACAGGTGCTGATGCTGATGTCTTTCCATCATTATTGAATCTCCTCTTCTTGAAATGTCCGTTGTTATTATTTTGGCCATGATTACCACCGAAGTGGTTACCATTTCTGGCATGTTGATTCCCTCCACGCTTATTGTCACCGCTTCGATGACTGTTATCACTGGTATTATCATTTTGCTGGCTGCTCTCTTTTGGTTGGGTTGACTCATTATCACGCTCCAATAACTGAGCCATATTAACAACATCTGAATACAAACACAGTTTATGAGAGATAAGATATTGACGTATCTCAGGTTTCAAACCTTTTAAAAACATTCGTGTCATTCTCTCCTCATTATCAACCAAATGGGACGCAAACCGGGACAACTCGGCAAACTTGGATTCGTACTGCGATACGGTCATGTTGTTTTGTTCCAGCTTGATGAACTCTACCTCTTTCATGTGACGAATACTTTCGGGAAAGTACTTATCGTTGAACAGTTCTTGGAACTCTCCCAAGACATCTTCGGCAGGCGGCGGGTTGAGTACGCTTTTCTGATTCACCGATGAATGCTTTCTGCACGCATAACATGAAGGTGGCAAATGGAACCTTTTGCTCCTCGGAGCATCCCAAGACATCAAATATCTTGTTGATCTGCTTAATCCACGTCTCCGCCTTAAGTGGTTTTGGCTCTCCAAAAAACTTCGGTGGTCCCAGTTCCTTAAACTGCTTCGCGGTGACCGTCCGAGGGTTGCCAGTGTTTCCACCTGCATTTTGGACAGGAGCCGCTCTCGCCTGATGTTGCATGAATTGCATAAAGCCTCTAAACATTCCATCGTTCATCATTTAGTCAGTGTTGTTGTTTGCCTGAGGAATGTCTCCTTCCTAATGCACATCATCCTGATTATTGATATGTGGAGACTCAACGGTCTCCTGTGCTCCATTGATGTTCTCAACATTCTCGGATGCCATTTTCAAATACTGCCACAAAACAAGGGTTAATTAACATATCACATATTATCCCTATACTCGACCAACCAATTAAATAACAAATAAACTAAACTTAGTAGGTCATACTAGCGAAAAGAATTCCCGCCTCTCCCTCCTAGTTCTTGTCTCACATATTAGCAAGGGATCATATCCCTAAGCTTTGATACCAACTGTGACACCCCCAAAATAGGTATACATCACCCATCTTGAGTCGTCAAATACATGGTACAAAATTCAAATACAAACTATTAATACAGCAGTCGTGTAAAATACGACAAAACATATGCTGTGAGTTTAAATACAAATATTATCTTCTAGACAATATTCATTCTCAAATAGAGTCCTCGTTACATTTATTATCACACTATTTTACAGAATAATGAGGACTACTAAGACACCATCTCGGACCATCACTCCGTTCCCCGACTAGTCCTAGCTACGTTCTCATTTCCTGAAGAGAACAGTGAAAGAAAGGGTGAGCTCAACTAGCCCAACAAGAAATATTATGACTAAGATAATGCAAAATAAATTATCATTAGCCTTCAACAATGTTAAACTGATAAAATACAATAGACATCAAGTTTAGCTGCGGTGATCAAGCAATCCATTAAAAAGAGTCAAGTAGAGAATAAAATCTACTATCTTTTATGATTCAAAAAGTTTTTCATAACTTTTATATCGAGACTCAAACTTAATAATTAATCCACATTATCCACCAGCTACGGCCGAGGATATTCATTAGGGTCACGACCACAAATTCCATGCACTACGGGCCGAGGATATTTGTGTATTCATCAATGGTCATGATCATGCCAACAATCGTCCATCAATGCACTACTACCAATGAGGACTTTTACCACATCACTTGTTACATTACGGTTATGATTACACTTCGAATAATCCTCGGTCATAATCATACCAAGTCCATCCATGCTCTACAAAGCCATAGATGACTTTAAAAAAATATAAACATGAGGATGATGACAATGATATAAGAATTCAATAAAACAAGTTCACGAATTAATTTATTCGGGAACTAATAACGTCCAAATTATCAACATGATCTTTCGCTTTGTAGAGTAAAATTCAAGAATGCATGAAGAATATTTCCATGAAAAATCTTTGGATGAAGCGCAAATATTAAGGATATTCCACTAATTTCATGGAGTATAGATGTCAAAATTTTAACCAATTTGAGTATAATAACGAATGGAATAACAAAAGAAATCACCATGCATGCGGTACTTCGCATAGACAAGTTATTCCAACAGAATAATAATAACGGAACCAAAGTCAAAGTGAAATTCACAAGCATGAATGTTCCAATGAATAATAAGTAATGGAATAACAACGAAATCACCATGCATGCAGTGCTTGGCGAAAGCGAGTTATTCCAATGAATAATGATAACGGAACCGAAGTCGGGTGAAATTCACCAAATATGATGTTCCAACATAATAATAAAGATGGAACCAGGTCCGGCGTAAAGCACAGATAGGATTTTCCAACATAATAATAAAAACTGAATAATAAATAACAGAACCAGGTCCGGTGTAAAACACACAGACAAGATATTCCAACAGAATAATAGAAGAATGTCACCAAGTATAGGGTAGACCGCATATACAAGTTATTCCAACAGAATAATAAGAAATGGAATAACAACAGTTCTCTTCATGAATAAGAAAGAATAACACCCCTTACCGTAAAAAAACTGAATATAAGAGTAGGGAAGTAGCAGAATACTTTTCTATAGTTTCTCTATAATTTTTCTCTCTGGAGTTTCAGTGAATTCGTAAGAAATAATGAAGGAATGAGCTTTTATTTATAGGAGAATGGAAGAAATTATCATTTATGAAGAATTATTTCTGCAGAATTATTTTTCAACCAAATACAATAAAGTCAATCAACTAACCAATAAAATCACAACAAAAATTAAAATATAATACATATATATAAACACATGTTTTCAACTTATATATATCAATATTATATATACACCACTTAATTTTTCTCCCCCATAACCAACATCTATCCCCCACTCACCCAATAATCAAATTCACTACACTCTTACACATCACTATCACACTACCACTTTTCCACCATTTTCCACTCATACACCCATCACACACCCATCACTTTCACATCTCATTTTCTCCCACCATATACTCAATACACACATATACTTCCATACGTATACTCTTCCATTTCCAAAATCATTTTCCCAACACATATGGGCCCCACATATGGCCCCCACATGTGGGCCCACCTTTAAAAATTTTCTACCGATTATTTTGAAAAATGGGTAAATAGGAATCCATAAAATAAGCAGACTTCATAAAAAAATCACCTTAATAATTTTAACAACATTTATCATCTTTATTACAATTTACAATATTAATTGATCAGGTCGTTCCCAGGAAAGAGGGGGCTTTCCAATAAAGATTTTTTCCTATTGACGCGCAATTAGGTGACCAAACCTCTCCTTGGCAAAACTTCTAGACATCGTTAATATTGAAATTTATAATATTAATAACTCTGTCATTTCAATTATTGATTTAATAATATATAAAATATCGACAATAATTGAACCAAATAACGTGAGATCTTATCAACAATTACTATAGCAATAATTGAATAAAACCGGTGACTTCTCACGTAAGCATTAATAATCAATATTGTATTCTACTTATGCAACCCATAGCAGACATCTTGTATTTTTTTTACTACGACGATAATCGGAAAAACTTCCGTAGTTATTTTCAATAAAATATTTTTGTCGTTTTCTCAATCAAGCGAATAATTAATTTGCTAGGGTCCACTGATGATTGAGTAGTTATGCGAATATTCCTCGCTAAACCAAGAATTCCCACTAATCGAATATAATATAACAACTTGCATACTTTGCGCGAATTTATAAATATTACCCACAACTATAATATTATTTCAAATTCATACCTTAATATTTAAAAATAACATTTATAGAAAATTCATCTTTATTCAAAAAATTGAGTCTTACACCTAAGTTTTGATACCAATTTGTGGACGCCCCCAAAATAGGTATACATCACCTATTACGAAGTCGCCAAATACATGATACAAAATACAAATACAATCTTTAAAATACAACAAGAGAAGTGTGAGTTTTAATACAAATCATCTTCAGACAATATCCACTCTCGAATAAGTCCTCTTTACATTTATTGTCACACTATTTAATGAGAATAGTGTGAGGACTACTAATACACCATTTAGGACCATCACTCCGCTCCCCGACTCAAGTCAAATTTACGTTCTCATTTCCTGAAGAGAACAGTGAAAGAAAGGGTGATCTTAACTAGCCCAGTAAAAAAAATATTATGACTAAGATAATGCAGAATAAATTATCGTTAACCTTCAACAGTGTTAAATTGATAAAATACAATAGACATCAAGTTTAACTACAGCGGAACAAGAAATCCATTAAAAGAGTCAAGTAGAGAATAGAATCTACTATCTTTTATGATTTAAAAAGTTTTTTCATCACTTTTATCGCCGAGACTCGACAATAAATAATCCACATCATTAAATCATTTTCGCTTTTCTACGCATCAAGGATATTCTTTAAGTATCACGACCACGAATTATCCATGCACTACGCGCCAAAGATAATCGTGTTTTCATCAACTGATCCCGATCACGTGCCATAAAACAATTCATCTTTGCTTCCTTGGTAAGAGAGAATCCATAGCCATAATTATACCAAAAGCGCCCATCAATGCACTACGGGCCAACGAGGACTTTTACCACATCATTTGTAATATTACGATCATGATTATCTTAGAATAATCCCTCGGTCATAATCATACCAAATCCATCTATGCACTAAAGCCACGATGATTTTCAACATAATATAAACATGAGGATGATGACAATGATATAAGAATTCAATAAAACAAGTTCATTTAATTAATTTATCTAGGAACCAATAACGTCCAAATTGTCAACATGATCATTGCTTTGTAGAGTAAAATTCAAGAATGCTCGGAAGAATATTTCCATGAAAAGATATTGGATGAAGCCTTAAATATCAAGGATATCCCACTAATTTTATGGAGTATAGAAGTCAAAACTTTAACCAACCGAGTATAATAAAGAATGGAATAACAAAAGAAATCACCGTCACAGATTAAGAGATGTAAAAGTTATTCCAGCGTAATAATAATAACGAAACCAAGTCGGTGAAATTCATAATGCAAGCGGGATGTTCAATGAATAATAAGTAATGGAATAACAACGAAATCACCATGCATGCAGACTTGCAGATAAAGTTATTCAATAGAATAATAATAACGGAACCGGTCCCACAGAAACGATGTAGATGTGATATTTCACGAGAATAATAAAGGCGAACCGAAGTGGGTGTAAAACACATGACGGGATATTCCAGCAGAATAAAGGTAGGTGTAAAAACACACGCATGCGAGGATATTCCAACGAATAATAATAAAGGCGGAACCGAAGTCGGTGTAAAACGATGTAAACGAGGATGTTCCAAATGTAATAATAAAAGCAGAATAATGAAGAATGTCACCAAGTATAGGGTAGCTGCGTATAAAAGTTATTCCAATGTAATAATAAGGAATGGAATAATGAAGTTCTCTTCATGAATACAAAAGAATAATATCCTCATCAGTATAAAGAAGAACTGAATAAAGAAGTAGTGAAGAAGATAATACTTTTCTTTCTTTCTCTCTATAGTTTCTCTCTAGAGTTTCAATGAATTGTAAGAAATAATGAAGGAATGAGCTTCTATTTATAGAAGAATGGAATGAATAAGAATTCAACCCATTTGAGCGGTCCAGATTGATTTACTTTAATCGGATTATCCATATTTAAAGAAAAATCTTTTAAATAAAATATAATATATTCTATTTTATATAAAAGATTTTACTATGCAAACACTATACGTGCACTATCCAAACACTATGCATAATAAAATATAATATATTCTATTTATGTAATAACTTTAATAAAGTATTACATTTTTATATAAAAAGATTTTCTTATACGCAAAACACTATGCATAATAGAATATAATATATTCTATTTATAGAATAACTTTAATAAAGTATTACATTTTTTATATAAAAAGCTTTTACATTTTATTACATTAATAATATTAATAAAACAAAACCGAAAGTGACTTATCACATAAAGATTAATAATCAATACTACGTGCTACTTATGTAACTAATAGCATTATTCGTACTTTTACTAATGAGTAATCTACAACAAAGATCAGCAGTAAAACTTCGCCGTTATTTTCAATAAAATATTTTTGTCGTTTTCTCAATCAAATGATAATAATTTCATTCAGGTCCATTGGATGATTGTGCCATCGCATTTAATATTCTCCAAACAAAGAATATTTTTCGACCAATCGAATATAATATGACAACTTGCATACTTTGCAAAATTTATAAATACTATCCACAACTATAACATTATATCAAATCCACACTATAATATTAAAAAATTATTTCGAGAAATTTAAATCTTTATTTATAAAATTTGGGGTCTCACACTTAATTTTTGGCCTCCATTGACTGTATATATATACAGTCTGTTTCTGGTGCATACATCTTTATTTTATATATCATGCTCACCGCCTTTAGCGATGGATCAGACGCTGATTTGATCCGTCGCTATAGAACAAATAAACGATTTATATATTATGACGACGATTCGATGCGTCGCTAAAATTAATTCGACGGTTCTATGATATACGCGACAGATCAAACTGTCGCCTGATCCGTCGCTAAAAATAGTGAACAATAAAAGTATATGTAATTGATTATTTCCGTTTGTGTATGTGTGTGTGTATATATATAATTTTTCTTGACCGAATTAATATTGATAAAGTGTAGTCTTATTTTGAAAATTGAGATGCTCAAAAATTAAAGTGACCCCCACAATATGGGACTCTTTACATCCTTGCGTGGGGCCATCCAAAATACATAACTACAAATGGTAATACCAAACATGTAACCATCACTCAAGGAAGCCGAAAAGAGAGACCAAATAAATGATTTTAGGGGAGGAGTTGCTCAAGGAGGCGGTAAGAGAGGTCCTTTTGTCTCCAAAGTTGGCCCGCGAATTAAAGGCCGTTTTCCCATAACTGTCATTGTTCTTCAACGGTTTGTCTCGTGACAATTCCCACAATTATACCCAAACAAATAAAATCAAACTTCTAGTACTAATTTTGAACCCCACCTATCACCAAAAGCACAAAGCTCTCTCTTTCCTTTTTCTCTCTAGACTAACATTTTGCTTGCTTTTTTACACTCTCCTCAACTCTCGCCATCATTCAAGGCCAAAATCACCCACCCAGAAATTAATTTTTCTCTCTCCCAGGTACGAAAATATCCAATTTTCTTCTTTTTTAAATCTTTCTTGAGAGTTGGGTTTTGATCTTAGTCACTGATTCTATGTTTTTTTTTTTCTGGTTATACATTAGATTTTCTTTCTGAATATTGGGCGTTCTTGCTCTGAATTGAAAGGTTTGTAGTTGTTCTTGATTTTCCCTTTTTATTTTGGATATACATTTTCCTGAATTTGGAATTTATACTATTTTGTTATGCCCATTTGAAGATTAGTTCATAATCATACGTGATTTAAGTCGTTTTCAATGTTGTGGAGATTTACTTAAACTGTGATTCTGAGAAAATGTCAAGAAAGTTAATACTTGTTCAATCTAGTTTGGAAATTAAGGGTTCAAGTTGTTTCTTAGTTTTCTTACCTTTTTGTTGGTTCCATTTCCGGAGTATTTTAGAAAGATTTATAAGATCATAAGAAATACTCTGGGTATGTAATTAGTTTTTCTCCTACATTTGGAATTTGATTCCTGTTCATAGTTTAATAGTATTCGTCGATAAGGATATTTCTTTCTTTTTTTGGTTTAATTATGTTATTATAAGCACATTGCTCTGTTTGGCTGCTGACAAAATGCCAGAATAGTGATTATGAATATTTTTGCTTCTTATATGTTTAATTAACTGAGAGAACAAAAAGCTCCCGTAAAACTATATTGAATGTGGCTATAAGCATCAATATTCAATAGGGAACTTGGTTTTTCCATTTCCAAAAGCCTCCTAGTAAATACTGTTGTTCATTATTCTGTATCTTGGTTATATGTTCTGAAACATAGGGCTTAAGCATTCTGTTTCATTTCCAGTCCTTGTTTTCTTTTTCAGAGACAAATAGGCATAAACTATTTTTTATTTTTATTTTTAAATAATGAAAAAATAAAATGTTTTTGTATTATCATGGTTTTGCTTAGTTCTGAAGTTGTACATAAGTTTTCAAGTCGGTTCAAGTTCAAATCTGTAATCCTAATTTGAGTGAGTTTTCAATTTGTAGTTTAGTGACCAGGAGAAATAAGGCCAACAGAATTAACCTTTACTTAATTTTTTCCCTTTTGCATTCTCTGATTTTGTAGTTTAAGAACTTGGTCAATACTTGAAATTTCAATCAAAGAGGAGAGTGAGCCGAAAGTACCTGATGGAGGGAAAGAAACTAAATTTTAATAAACCACTTCTATCTGTAAGAGTGCACAGGAATATAGGACAAACACCAAAGCCAAATAGGCAGCTTTCTCTTCCTTCACAAAAACCAGACTGGGAGTTAACTGAGGTGACAAAACCAGCTGCTGTTCCTTTTGTTTGGGAACAAACTCCTGGAAGACCCAAAGATGGAAGCACAACCCACTCTCCACCTCCAGAGGAACCTACAATTACTCCAAGATTTCCTCCCGGATGGACATCGGACACCATAAAGCGCGTTTCAGGTGAACAATTTGAAAATCGAACTGTATCTAGGCCTCACATTGAAGCATCTCCTTTGAATGAAAATGTGAAGGATATAAATATGAATATAGACTCTGGCTCACATAGCGAGGATGATGCGTATTCTGATGCACTTGACGCATTGTCAGCAACTGGATCATTTTCATGGAACTGCAGTGTTAGTAGTTTGAGTGGCTATGATGGTCCATGTGCAAAATCATCCAGAGCTTTCACCGCTGACCCACAAACTCGAGATTTTATGATGACTCGCTTCTTACCTGCAGCGAGGGCTATGGTTATAGAGACACCACATTATGTTCCCAGGAAGCAACCTGCGGTAAGCGAAAGGCCGAGACATGTTAAAAAGATTGTCAGTGGGGAATTAAGGCCTCTGATTGAAAGGTATGGGTCTAACATTGCATCACATCATAGTCAATACAAAGGGAGTGCAGCAAGCGAGGATGAGGATGAGGATGAGGATGATGATGAGGAATACAATAATCGTGGCAGAAAATTTGTTAAAGCTTGTGGATTGTTGCCACGGTTATGTGTAAAAAATGCTTTGCTCCTGTTAGATCCAGTGCCAGGGACGAAATCCAGGGCCCAAAGTCCCATCTCTTCTGGTCGTGAGGTTAGAAGAATGGCCAGAACTGCTTATAGTGGACCTTTACCTCAGACTCATCATGAGAAGGTAGCTTTAGAATCTTTCCTCACTACTTTTGTAACTCATTTAGATTGGCATTGGTAGTTATGATCTTGTATCTTTGCAGCATGATTGGAATGACATATATTGGAAAAATATTCAAAGTGGAGCTCAATCACGAGAGCTTCTTGAGAATAAGGTGACTCCTCGTGTATCCAATCAGTTCCATCACTCCAGTGGCTCATACACGACAGAAGGTTTATCTCCTCATAGACGTTCCAGGGGCGGTGGCATATCTCCCTACTGGAATGAAAAGCCTCAGTCCTCATTTCATGACGGAGCAAGGTTTCTTGGTATACCCAAGGAAACTAAGGATAATGAGGCTAATAAGTTTAGTTCAATCTGCAAAGGATCTGATAAGTTTCAAGATGTTTCATCCCGTCAGATATGTAAACAACAGTCAGGCTCATTCAGTCATGTAGTTGAGAAAACATTGTACATAGATTCTGTAAATAATACAGAAGTGTCAGTTTTGGATTTGGTCTCATCAGAAGCTAAAGGGATCCAAAAAGAGGCTAAGAAGACATTGGTTAAAAGCAGAGGGATGGAAGAATTTTATACCCCTAAATCTTTTACTCGAGGAGAGAAAATAGTGAAGCCTAAAGCCATTGGATTGCCGGATGCAGATCTACCTTCTTGCACTCGCATATCTAATTTCAAAGGTCAAGATCTTGATCTGGAATGTTTGCTGGTGCATCCTAATGAAAATTTGGCAAAGAAGAATGAAAACACCATCAAAGTGGATGATCAACGGAAGTTAAGTGTTGGCTCTTTGGATTCGCCTCGACCCCCACCTTTACCAAAATCACCTTCCGAGTCTTGGCTCTGGCGTACGATACCTTCCATTTCCTTGCTGAATCCATTTTCTCAAGCTCAATCAAAGAAGCAGGGTCAGAAGCCTTCCACAACTGGTGCCAAGTGGGAGACCATTGTGAAAACTTCTCATGTACATCATGAGCACTTGCGCTATTCTGAGGTAATCGCATCACTTCATCTTCAAAGTCTCATTATAGTAATTGTTTGGATAAAACTAAATGAAATGACATTCTTTTCCACGATGACAGGAACTCATTTCTCATGTCCCTCAGCACTCCAAATCTTAAAGCTGGATTAGGTCACCCGCAAATTAAGTACTTGACTTGAGATCCATTCACTTCCTTCAAGAGGTTTTTCCTTCATATGGTCGATACTGCCTGAAATTTCCAATTATCACTTGCAATTTTTTTTTTGCAAATTACCACATAATTGTAGTTTGGCATGATCTAATAGGGATGTCGGGTTTGGTGTGAACAGTTTTGATATCAGAGTATAGAGTTCATTTCTTACTTTACAAGATTATTTAGTCTCCTTATGCAAATTTGCAATTCTAGTTAGTCATTCTTCTGAACTACAATGCTGGTTTTATTTGTTCCATTGTGGTGCTTGTATTGTATATGAAAAACATAGCTCTCTTTCTTTTACATGAATAAAGATGAAGCTTTACTGAAAATGGCTTTTTTTTTCTTTTCTGTACATCTAATTAAGAGTTATGATTTGCACTTGTACTATACTGTTTTTTTTTGATCAAGCAGTCCAAAAGACCAAAAATGAAATCTCTTCACACGAGAAATAAATCAAATCTCATAGAAAAGAGCTCTTAGGCGTACGTGAAAATTAGACTCATATGAGTGTATTTGAATTTCACTTATTTTTATTTTTATCTATTATTGAGGTCAAAATACAAATAAGTAAAATTCAAATAAACTCATGTCTAATTTTCATGTCCACATAGAGTTTTTGTATAGAGAAGCATAGAGAAAACAAGTCCTACAAAAGCAGGGGTGGATCCAACCCCGAAGTTCAGTAGGGTCAAATTCGAAAAAAAAAACTCTTAAAAATAAAAATTAATAAAATGAATTACAAAATTAAATAATACTCAAATATTATATACAATAATATTTTTCGAGATTTCATTGTTTAAAATTGTTGCATCTTATTTTTAATAATTATAAAAATATCACGTTGAATATAAGTTACTAATGTACCATTTTATAAGTTTTATTGGGGTTGGATTTTGACCCAAAGCTTCACTAGGATCATGGACCTATGTATGTGGACTATATACACACGAGATATTATGGCCTAGTGAAATTGGGTTGGGTTGGTTGCTCCCTTTGGAAAAGATTACACCAAAAGTTGTAATTGACTTTTCAACAAAATCTATTACATAAGTCCAACTTAATACTGTTATGTTTACCCTTATCTATTCTTTTATTTGGGTCTGGGGGATGACAAGGCTTGGTTGATAAGTTGGGTTCTTTGGAGCATTGGATCTACTTGACTACTTCATCCCTCTAGTTCATTATTACAAGTATTTATTACACTTTTTGCAAACACAAAAATGTCCCATTTTAATATCAGTCACTCACTTATTAAATCTTTGTGGACATAGGCTCATAAAATTTAAATTAGAGGTGAATCTGTAAGACCCCAAATAATTAATAAATGAAATTTAATTTCCTCTAATTATTATTTGAAATAGTAAGGGTTGATGTGATTAATGTGGATAGTTATGGGTAAAATACGCAAATATTTTAAAATAAGCAAGTGGTTATAAAATATTCATTATTGTCTGGGAATATTTGTTTTGGTGGGGAATATTCATGACGACGGCATGATCTTTGTGGGCCCCATAACTGAAAGCGATTGGATGAAGAAAGCGACAAATATAAGTTGTTTAAAATAACGACGGCGTGGTTATTCAATTTAATCGTTGGAATAACCGGTGGTTAAAACACGATGAATACGCGTTGTTCACAGACAAGAAGATACCAGTATTGCACCAATTATTGATTCTTACGTAAAAGGCTTTACTCAATAATGGTTACGATAATTACTATTCAAAGATTTTATTTTATTGATTCAATAATTCTTTGCGTTGATATTTTATATTCTTTGTTGTTTCAATTATCATCATCAGACGATATTTTTCATTATCGAAGCAATAATTCATATTATCCGAATAATATTATTAGATAACATTATTGGTAATGTCTAGAAAGTTCGTCTAAGGAGAGGTTTGGTCACCTAATTGCTGGCCAAGAAGGGAAATTCTTATTGGAAAGCCCCTCTTCCCGAGAAGCGCACTCGTTGTCAATATCGTGATTTCGTAATATTATTTGTGAATAATTAATTATTGATTCATATGATGAGGAAAATATTGATTTTATGTGGATATAGATGGAGAAAATTTTAATGTGACAATTGTTGAAAAATTGAAATTTTATCTTTTCTCGATAAAATAATTCATTTAAATATATTATTATATTTTAATAATATAATAATGGTGATATTTTTACAACGAATGTGGGATATATGAGTATACGAGGAGGAAGAGTATTTTTGTTGCAATAAATGTTTAAAACGTGTTAAACATGTCGGTGGACCCCATTTCTTGACTGAAATTTGATTATAGCCCGTAAAATCGTCCGTTTATGGATTTCGATCAATTTTTGTTTGGAATTTGGAAAAACTTTCTTCTGCAAAGTTGTAGAGAATTGAATTTTCTATAAAAAGTCGCGAGATTCGAATTTTCTGACAAAAGGACTATTTATTGTGAATTATTGAAGTTCCGAAGCTCCGGAATAATTAATTTTTGGAAGTTTTAATTGTTTTTAATAACAAAAAGTTTTTTTTATTTTTGTCATTATTGTGGGCAACATTGGTGACTGAGTTCAGTTGCCAAAAGTGGGCGTAAGAATTTTGTTTATATATATTAATATTATATTAAATTTTTCTGCTTTTGGTGTTCTAAGCATTTTCTATAAATAGGGTCTTAGGTTAGAATTGAAAATCACACGTAAATGAAGTTTTCCTCTCTATATTATCGGTTTATTCTTGTGAGTATTTTGAGTATATTTTGAGTATTACTATACGGTGCAAGTTCAAGTCATAGCCTTTATATCAGGTGTTTCAAATTTAAGATCGATCTTTCGAGGTAAGGGATATTATTTTTTTTCGTAATGATATTATTTCTTCAATATCATTATCTTTGAAATATTGATCTGAAGTTTTTATTAAATTTGGAACTTTTGGTTTTGAGATTACTTATTCACGATATCTGACTATTCACGATACTCGACCATTATTCACGAATACGGCATTATTCATCGAAAAATGAAAATTTTCCTTTTCGCCTAATATATCTATTGTGGATACTAGCTTTGATTGTATCCATGTTTTGATCATTCTTGAATTTTACACCACTATGATTATTTTTGAGGTATTTTTGGACATGGATAAAATAAAGTACGAATCCTTAAATCCTTAATCCTTGTCATTTTGTTTCTTTGGATTCGTTTCTTTAAAAATATTTTTCATCATCCTCGCTTTTAAATGATGATATTATTGAATATCTTTGACCAGTAGTAAAAAGATGAATGATTTTCGATGAATATCTTTGGCCCGTAGTGCAAAAGATGAACATGTGTTTAGATGAACATGATTAATCGATGAATATCTTTGGCTCAGTAGTGCAAAAGATGAATATTTGATTCGAGATATATATTGATTGATGTTACAGGATAAAAGATAGAGCGATGAATTTTTAAATTCATACATAGAAGATAGTAGTTTGCATTCTCTACTTAACTCTTCTAATGAATTATTATTTCATTGCGAATATTGATTTAAAACTTGTTGTCTATTGTATTCTATTAGATTTTTTCTGTTGAAGACTAACGATAATTTGTTGTATATTATCTTAGTCATAATATTCTTTTCTTGGGCTAGTTGAGCTCACCCTTTTTCTTTTTGTTCCATTTTTCTTCTCAGGAGGCGAGAATATAATGAAAGACGAGTTGGGGTATGGAATGAAGGTTCTAGAGAGAGTTGTTTAGTAGTCCTCACCATTTTTTGTAAAATAATGTATCAATAAATGTGATGAGGATTTATTTGAGTATAGATATTGTACAGAAGATAATATTTGTATTCAAACTCACAGCTTTACTATTGTAATAAAGTTATAGTTGTTTTACATTAGTGTATTGACCTCGAGAATGGGTGATGTATACCTATTTTGGGGCGCCATGCTTGGTATCGAGCTTAGGGATATGATCTCTGGCGGAGATCGGGGAATAGAACTAGGAGGGAGAGACGAGTAAATCCTTCGCTAAGTGTGTCTTACCTAAGCTTATTTGTTAGTTGGTCAAGATATATAGGGATATTATGTGATATATTGATTTCCTTAATTAACCCTTATTTTATGACAAGATTTGTGAATGTCGATCGAGAATATTAACGATGGAATAAATGAGACCGTGGAGACGCTTCAGACTCACCAACGAGGAGAATACATAACCTTGGTGGCAATGTTCCTCCGTGAACAACACCACCGAAAGCGAGATGATGAACGAGGGATGTTTAGAAGCTTTTGCAGTTCATGCAAAATCGACGAGGAGACTCGTGTTCAAAATATAGGAGGAAATGATAAGAATTCACAAAGGTTGTCACAACCAAGCAGTCAAAGAGTTGGGACCACCGAGAATTTAAGGAAAGCGAAACCGATCATGGTGGAAACATGGGTCAAGCAAATTACCAAGATATTCGATGTCTTGGGATGCACGGAGAATGAAGGTTCCATTCGCCACCTTTATGTTAAAGTGGTGAGGCAGACTCATCGGTGGGAGTCGTGAAGCGCACTCCATCCAAACCGCTTTTCAAGATGTCTTGGGAGACATTTCAGAAACTATTTAATGACAAATACTTTCCGAAAGTGTTCGTCATATGAAGGAAGTGGAGTTCATCGATTAGAGCAAAAGAACACGACTAAGATCTCAATACGAGGCAAAGTTTGCGAGTTATCCGTGTTCAGACCTCATTTGGTGGAGAATGAGGAACGTATGACGGATGTTTCTTAGAGGTTTGAAACCCAGATACGTCAAGATCTCATTCTCATAAATTTTCTCTCTATTCAGATGTTGTAAACGGGGCTCAATTATTAGCGGTCAACTAAGGGACCACAATCAGGATCATACCGGAGATGGCAGTCAACAAAACAACGATAACCAGCGGAGAAAGAAAAAGACGGACAAAAATGGTAACCACTCTGGTGGTAATCATGGCCATGAGAATAGAAGAAACGAATCGGGAGGAGATTTTAAAAAGAGGAGATTCAACAACGACAATGTGAAAATGGCGACAGACCAAAGAAAGAATGGTTCCAGGAGGAACGACCACCGGTCGTATGCTACAAATGCGAAAAAGAGGGACATATCAGTCCAAACTGCCCACAACAGTTCAAAGTATGCTATAATTGTGGAAATGAAGGACATATCGCTCGGGATTGTACGGTAACGAAACCTAGTTCAGCGGGGACGGTGACTCAAAAGATTGTCCCAGAAAATTCAAAGTCAACGGTTCCTGGAAGAGCGTTTGTTGTGACTGGTCAAAAGGCGAGGAACCCAAACGAGGTGATCACGGGTAAGCTAATCATAAATTCTTGTGAAGTTTATACTTTACTAGATACGGGTCTTTACCCATTCATTTATCTCTCCTATTTGTGCTCAACGTTTAAATTTGACCGAAAAAATTAGACTTTGACCTATCTGTGGAAACTCCGTTAGGAGAAACTTTCATCACATCCACTGTTTATAAATCTTGTTTGATTCAAGTTGGCACCATCACCTTACACCGTGACCTTATCTCTTTAAAGATACTTGCTTTTGATATGATTTTAGGGATTGATTGGTTAACTACTCATCATGCCAAAATTGATTGTTTTCGTAAGGTTGTTAGTTTTCATATTCCTAACCAACCTGTTGTTCGAATTCAAGCAACTAAACCATTAAAATCAATCACTGTTATATCTAATCATAAAGCTATTCGTTTATTGAAAAACGGATGTCAAGCTTTCTTAGCCCATGTCATGGATTTTAATAAAGACACGTCAAATTTGAATAATATTCCTGTTGTTATTGACTTTCCGACGATTTCTGAAGAACTTCCTGGTCTACCCCCAGAACGTGAAGTTGAATTCTTTATTGATCTTGAACCTGGTACAAAGCCCATTTCTAAAACCCCATATCGAATGGCTCCTATTGAACTTCAGGAGTTAAAGGTCCAACTACATGTGGAGTTGTTGGACATCGGTTTCATCGGTCCCTAAGACATCTCCTTGGGGTGCTCCTGCTTTATTCGTCAGAAAAGAAGAAAGACGAGAGTATGTGACTTTGTATTGACTATCGGGAATTGAACCATGTCACTATCAAGAATAGGTATCCTCTACCTCGTATTGATGACTTGTTTGACCCGATTGTAAGGGCACAATTTTTTTCAAAGATCGATCTTCGATTCGGATATCATCACCAAGATTAGAATCGAGGATATTCCAAAGACTGCCTTCAGAACTCGGTACGGGCATTATGAATTCTTAGTCATGTCTTTTTGATTGACTAATGCTCCTGCTGCTTTCATGGATATGATGAACCAAGTATTCAAGGAATATTTGGATCAGTTTGTTGTTGTCTTTATTGATGACATCCTCATATATTCCAAAAGTCGTGAAGATCATGAGCACCATTTGAAGTTTCGGGTACTACAAAGGCTTCGTGAAAACAAGTTATATGCCAAGTTAAAGAAATGCGAGTTTCGCTCGAGGAAGTAGCATTCCTTGGGCAGCGCGTGGTGTCGAAACATAGAGTATCTCATTGATCCGTGAAGATTGAAGCAATACAAAGTTGGGAGCAACCTGAAGTCGGTGATCAAGACGTAGCTTTACGGGCTTAAATTTGGTTATTATCGGAGATTCGTGGAAGGATTTTCTTGAATCGCTACTCGTTAACTCAGTTGACTCTTAAGGATACAAAATTCGCTTGGAGCGAGGAATGCGAGAGGAGTTTCAAGAGCTCAAGAGGAGACTCATTTTGGCACCTGTTCTAACAATACCATCTGGTACGGATGAATTTGTTATCTACACGCGATGATGCTTCGTGCAAAGGGTTAGGATGTGTTCTCATGCAACGTGGGAAAGTCATAGCCTATGCCTCATGACAACTTAAAGAGTATGAGAGGAATTATCCTACTCATGATCTAGAGTTAAGCGAACAATCGTTTTTCGCGCTAAAGATCTGGAGGCACTATCTATATGGGGAGAAAGTGGAGATATATTCAAACCATAATAGCCTCAAATATTTCTTCACGCAAAAGGAACTCAACATGTGGCAACGACGTTGGCTTAAGTTGTTGAAAGATTACGACCACACTATTCAATATCATCTTGGAAAAGCGAACGTGGTAGCTGACGCGTTGAGTAGAAGATCATATGCAGGAATGAGTGCGATGATGTCAAGTATACGACAGAGCCAACTTTAATAGAAAAGTTAAGGTCGCTTTCAAGCCACCAGGCAGGAGGCGATGCGTATGAAGAAGAAAGTACAAGAAGGTGCTATTCCGTAAGCGAGAATTGATGAAGAAGGAATACTTCGAGTCCACTCTAGACTTTGTGTTCCTAACGACTCTGATTTGAAGTACAAGATTATGATGGAGGCACACAATACACCATTTGCAATCCATCCGGAAGTACTAAAATGTATCGTGATCTTCGACATACATTTTGGTGGAACAATATGAAGAGAGAGAGTGCAAAGTTTATCTCGATGTGTTTAACTTGTCAACGGTAAAGGCGAGCATTTAGTACCTAAGGGTCCGTTGCAACCACTTGAGATTCGAAATGGAAGTGGGAACACATTACCATGGATTTCTATTACGGGTCTTCCTACACGGTTTCTCAAGGCATCAATGCCATTTGGGTTATTGTTGATAGATTAACCAAGTCTTCTCATTTCTTATCGACACGGAGACTTATTCCTTGAACGTCTTGCTCAAATGTACGTAAATGAGATTGTGAGGTTGCATGGCATGCCAAGATCCATAGTTTGGATCGTGACCCAAGATTCACTTCAAGATTTTGGGTTAGCTTGCAAAAAGCTATGGGCACAGATTTACGATTGATTGGCATACCATCCTCAAGCAGACGGACAATCGAGAGAGACTATTCAAACTCTTGAAGATTTATTAAGACTCGTGTCCTAGATTTCAAGGGCGATTGGGATAAGTATTTACCGTTGGTGGAATTCTCCTACAACAATGTGATTATCGAGCAAGTATAGGTGTGGCTCCATTTGAAGCATTATATGGACGAAAGTGTCGCTCTCCAATATGTTGGGATGAGGTGGGTGAAACAACATTGTTGGGACCCGAAAGTTAAGACGTATGATCACCGAAAAGATCCAAATGATTCGACAACGTATACAAACGGCACAAGATCGACAAAAGAGTTATACGGATCTTTATCGAAAGGACGTGAAATTTAGTATAGGGGATCATGTATTGTTGCGAGTTGCTCCATGGAAGGAGTTACAAGATTTGGGAAGAGAGGAAAGCTCAATCCACGATTTATTGGTCCATTTCAAATTCTTCGACTGAAAGTAGGAAATGTAGCCTATAGACTCGCGTTACATTCTCCAAAGTATGTCTCAGATTCATAATGTGTTTCACATATCCGTACTTCAAATATGTGAAAGACCCGAACCACGCTTATAGAGTTAGAACCGGACGAGATACCAAGAAGACTTAACATACTGAAGAGGTAATTCGCCAAGATCTTGGATAGGAAGGAGCATGTCCTACGCACGAAGATCATACCACAAGTTAAAGTTTTGTGGAGAAATCATGCTATAGAGGAAATGACCTAGGAATTGGAAACAGAAATGAAAGTGAGGTATCCTCACCTTTTCGAAACACCAGGTACGTATGTCAATTTCGAGGACGAAATTTCATAAGGAGGGGAGGTTGTAAGACCCCAAATAATTAATAAATGAAATTTAATTTCCTCTAATTATTATTTTGAAATAGTAAGGGTTGATGTGATTAATGTGGATAGTTATGGGTAAAATACGCAAATATTTCAAAATAAGCAAGTGGTTATAAAATATTCATTATTGTCGGGGAATATTTGTTTGGTCGGGGAATATTCGTGACGATACTGCCTTAGTCTTTTGTGGGCCCCATAAACTGAAAGCGATTGGATGAAAGAAAACGACAAATATAAGTTGTTTAAAAATAATCTACAGTAGTTATACCGTTTATTAATCGTTGGAATACCGGTGGTTAAAACACAAGAATGTCTGGCGTTGTCAGACAAGAAGACACCGGTATTGCACCAATTATTGATTCTTACGTAAGAAGGCACTACTCAATAATGGTTCTGAGAATTATTATTCAAAGATTTTATTTTATTGATTCAATAATTGTTTGCGTTGATATTTTATATTGTTGTTGTTTCAATTATTGTCATTACACATTATTTTTCATTATCGAGCAATAATTCATATTATCCGAATAATATTATTAGATAAAATTATTGGTAATGTCTAGAAAGTTACATCTAAGGAGAGGTTTGGTCACCTAATCAAGGCTACGCCAAGAAGGGAAATTCTTATTCGAAAGCCCCTCTTTCCGAGAAGCGCCTCGTTGTCAATATCTGTGATTCTCGTAATATTATTTGTGAATAATTAATTATTGATTCATATGATGAGGAAAATATTGATTTTATGTGGATATAGATGAAGAAAATTTTAATGTGACAATTGTTGAAAAATTGAAATTTTATCTTTTCCGATAAAATAATTCATTTAAATATATTATTATATTTTAATAATATAATAATGGTGATATTTTTACAAAAATGTGGGATATATGAGTATATTTGAGGAGGAAGAGTATTTTTGTTGCAATAAATGTTTAAAACATGTTAAACATGTCAATTGGACCCCATTTCTTGATCGAAATTTGATTATAGCAGTAAAATCGCTTTCGCTTATGGATTTCGGTCAATTTTTGTTTGGAATTTGGAAAACCTTCTTCCGAAAAGTTGTAGAGAATTGAATTTCCTATAAAAAGTCATGAGATTCAATTTTCCCGACAAAAGGGCTATTTATTGTGAATTATTGAAGTTCAAGCTCTCTAATAATTAATTTTTAGAAGTTTTAATTGTTTTTAATAACAAAAGTTTTTTTTATTTTGTCATTATTGTGGGAAACATTGGTGGCTGAGTTCAGGTTGCCAAAAGTGGGCGTAAGAATTTTGTTTATATATATTAATATTATATTAAATTTTTCGCTTTGGTGTTACAAGCATTTTCCTATAAATAGGGTGCTTAGGTTAGAATTGAAAATCATACTTTAAACTCAAGTTTTTTCTCTATATTATCGCGTATTCTTGTGAGTATTTTGAGTATATTTTGAGTATTACTATACTATTGCAAGTTCAAGTCATAGCTTTATATCCAAGTGTTTCAAATTTAAAATCACCGATCTTTCGAGGTAAAGGATATTTTTTTTTCAGTAATGATATTATTTCTTCAATATCATTATCTTGAAATATTGATCCCAAGTTTTTTTATCAAATTTGGAACTTTTGGTGCTCTGAGTTCTTATTCACACGTATCTGAGACTATTCACGATCTGACATTATTCACGAATCACGGCATTATTCATCTAAAAAATGAAAATTTTCCCTTTTCGCCTAAAAAATATCTATTGTGGATACTAGCTTTGATTGTATCCATGTTTTGATCATTCTTGAATTTTACATCACTATGATTATTTTTGAGGTATTTTTGGACATGGATAAAATAAAGTACTTAATCCTTAATCCTTGTCATTTTGTTTCAATTTGGATTCGTTTTTAAAAATATTTTTCATCATTCTCGCTTTTTAAATGATGATATTATTGAATATCTTTGGCCCGTAGTGTAATGATGAATGATTTTCGATGAATATCTTTGGCCCGTAGTAAAAAGATGAGCAGTGTTTAGATGAACATGATTAATGATGAATATCTTTGGCCTGTAGTGCAAAGATGAATATTTGATTCGTATATATATTGATTGATGTTACATGGATAAAAGATAGACGATGAACTTTTAAATTCATACATAGAAGATAGTAGTTTGCATTCTCTACTTAACTCTTCTAATGAATTATTATTTCCATCATGAATATTGATTTAAAACTTGTTGTCTATTGTATTCTATTAGATTTTTTCCTGTTGAAGACTAACGATAATTTGTTGTATATTATCTTAGTCATAATATTCTTTAATGGGCTAATTGAGCTCACCCTTTTTCTTTTTGTTCCATTTTTCTTCTCAAGAGGCGAGAATATAGCGAGTACGAGTCGGGGTATGGAATGAAGGTTCTAGAGAGAGTTGTTTAGTAGTCCTCACCATTTTTGTAAAATAATGTATCAATAAATGTGATGAGGATTTATTTGAGTATAGATATTGTCTAGAAGATAATATTTGTATTCAAACTCACAGTTTTACTATTGTAATTGTAACGACCCCAAAATAGGTCCATTCCATCCGACCCATTCTGAGTCGCCAAATACATGGTACAGAAAATAACTACAACTTTATTACAATAATTGTCGTGCAAAATACAACAACACATATGCTGTGAATTTGGATACAAATATATATCAACTGTGACTCATGTCCCAACTGTGGACAGCACCTCATAATGACACCTTACATAAAGGTATAGTCGAAAAACCTGCTTTTAGAAATTAGAATCTTTGGGAAGTGCTCAAGAAACCTTCATACATGGGAGGCCATGCGCCCAGGTTATTATAGATATTATATGGCCACGTAATTATCCTTGGTTGACCTAATAGACCCCAAAGAAAATGAGAAGATTACTATCATATTCTTCCCAATGGTGAGTTTTCTCGACATATCATTATCTCTCACCACCTCTAATTGGGAGTTAAATTTCAAATAGACTCCAAGATCATATAGTAGTAGTCTTTGGTAAATATACTCAAAGAAGTGAATGAGCACAATCCTCGTCTTTATGATGACTCGAGGTTGTATGTCATTAAACATCTTGTATAATAGTGACAAAACACCCTTCCAAAGTTGAATTCACCTCACCTCAACATCTATGTATCACCATTCTATTCCCTCGTTATTCTCCTACCGACCCGCCTACACTTTTATTACACCGAAAGGAATTGTGAAGCAAAAAAGGGTGAGCACAACTAGCTTCAAAAAAAAATATCATGACTAAAGATAATTAAATTATCAATAGCCTTCAAAGAATAATAAATCGTAGATTTAGAACATATGGTAGATGATAAAAAATTTCAACCATAGTTGCAAATGAACGAAAGCAATCCATTAGAAGAGTCAAATAGACTATAAAGTCTATTATCTTCTCCATGTTAAAAGTCCACCAACAATGTTTTATCCTCGTAACATCAATCAACAATTCTCGCCCACAATCACATGTATAACTCATAATCGTAATTGTTGTTCTAAATTCTTTTCTCATTCAGACTTAAGATAATTTTCATCACTTGTCTTTACCCGAAATATCAAAGATCATGGTTATACCAAATCACAGCCCTGCTCATAATCATACTAATAAATTCATCTTTGCACCACGGGCCAAAGATATTCATCAACAGTTCATCTTTGCACCACAGCCAAAGATATTCAACAACAGTCATCTTCAGACCACGACCCAAAGATATTCATCAACAATTCATCTTTGCACTACAAAGTCAAAGATATTCATCAACAGCCATCATTTTGCACTGTGCCAAAGATATTCATCAACAGTCATATTTGCATTATAGGCCAAATATATTAATATCTCAAAGAAATATATAATCATTTCGTAATTTATATAAACAATAATTATAACCATGTTGATCAATTCACCTTGCAGACTTAAGCTAAAGATATTCAATTATAAATTCAATGGTCATGATCATACCTACCACAATTCAACTTTTCACCATCGCCAAAGAGAACCCTAGTCATGATCATACCAATAATCTACCCATCTTTACACTCCAAAGTTGAAAGAGAATTTCAACATCGTGTTATAAAAATGTTATATAAAAACAATATAATCAACATATAGATTTAATCTCAAGAGTAAGATTCATAAATCAATGATTTCATAACAACTTAATCAAAATGTTATAAATCACTTAATAATCTCATAATCTAATATTATTAATACTACCACAATATTTTAGTCATTTCTTAAACTTATAAACAATTTATTTTAATTGTTTACACTTTACTAATAAATGCATTTAATCATCTTAAAATGCCAAACTCATAAGATCTCATCATCAATAACCAAAACCCTTATCAAAAATCAGATATACCTCTATATATATGATTCTCAAGCCATAAAATCCTATTTTCTAATTTTCTTACTTCACAAAACATATTTAATTCATTTACTCATAACTAGAACATTTTCATGAAAAATATAAAATTAGTTCCAAAAATATTTCTTTTCTGAGATTTAGAAGAATATAGTCCCATATTGAATATATATTTTTCTCAAAATTTTTAAAATTCATTTACTATTTTTCACATGGCCAAAACCACCGAATATTCAGACATTTATCATAAATTGTACTTTTATCCAAAAATTCTAAAATTTACACGGTATACTGATATTATATAGATGTACTCATAATAACAATTTCATCAATTTTGGAGTTAATCACAAGGAGTTATAAGCATTTATTTTTAAAATAGTATTTTCTCATAAAATCCATAACTCCTAATCTATACATCCAAAAATCGCCATTTTTGGACACAATCAACAAAACTCATCAAATTATCATTTCAAATTTTTTCAGAATTTTTGAAGGTTCAGAAGAATTTCGAAATAATAACCCTTAAAATCCTTATTATCCCCTTACCTTAAAAAAAAAGAGATTCCGATTGGAATAACGTTGAACTAACTTGCACCGTATAGCAATACTCAATGTATACTCAAAATACTCACAAGAATACGCCGTTAATATAGAGAGAGAAACTTCAGTTTCGGTGTGATTTTCAATTATAACCCAAGACCCTATTTATAAGAAATCGCTAGAACACTCAAAAAGTTATAAAATTTAATATAATATTAATATATTATATAAATTTCTACGCTATTACACATTCTAAAATCTGAACTCAGCCATCTTGCACATGCTAAATGAGGGAACCAAATGAAAAAAACGTTTTTGTAAATAAAAATATTTTAAACTTCAAAATCAATTATTTTGAGCTTCTAACTTCAATAATTTATAATAAATAGCCCTTTTATCAGAAAATTCGAATCTCGCGAGTTTTTATAGGAAATTCAATTGTCTACAACTTTGCAGAAGAAAGTTTTTCCAAATTCTAAACAGAAATTGACCGAAATCCATAAACGGGTGATTTTACAGGCTATAATCAAATTTCAGTCAATAAATGGGGTCCACCGACATGTTTTAAACATTTATTGCAACAAAAATACTCTTCCTCCTCGTACACTCATATATCTCACATTCATCGTAAAAATATCATCATTAATATATTATTAAAATAATATATTTAATTGAATTATTTTATCGTAAAAAAGATAAAATATTAATTTTTAACAATTGTCACATTAAAATTTTCTCCATCTATATCCTCATAAAATCAATATTTTCCTCATCGTATGAATCAATAATTAATTATTCACAAATAATATTATGTAATCACAATATCGACAACTGTGCGGTTCCTGTGAGCAGGTGGCTTTCCAATAAGAATTTCTCCTTACTCTACAAGCAATTAGGTGACCAAACCTCTCCTTAGATGTAACTTTCTAGACATTGCCAATAATGTTATCTAATAATATTATTCAAATAATATAAATTATTGATCCGATAATGAAAAATATTGTGTAAAGGACAATTATAAAATATCAACGCAGAATCATCGAATCAAAAATAAAATATTGAATAAAGAATTATCGTAATAAAAATCATCATGCTTCATGAATAGTATTTGTGAATAGTAACTTCGTGAATAGTAACTCATGAATAGTAACTCGTGAATAGTAACTCATGAATAGTAACTATAAGAAAATTTGAATACTTTTATTTCATAAAATTCGGGGTCTTACAGTAATAAAGTTGTAGTTGTTTCTGTACCGTGTATTGACAACTCAAAATGGGTGATGTATACCTATTTTGGGGGCGTCACATGAACCCCCTGCCCCTAAGCTGGGTTCGCCCCTGTTAACAAAAGGAAAAAACAAACTCCTCGAGAAGGAGAATAATTTATTAGATTCAAATAAGAGAGATTTCCAAAAAGAGAGCACTCACCAGATCTTGACCATAGAAAAAGAGATTTTCAAATAAACATAAGCAAGTTTGCAGTTTATGTTCGGCTTTGAGGTTAAAGATCCATCTAACATTACATTAATGATTTAGTACTTTTTTTGCCCACTTTCAACTCTACTGTAATTAAAGTTACCCAACTTGTAATGGAATGGTGAATGCTGGCTGTGGGCCGGCAAGCACATGCTCAACTACCATCTTCTAGTTTAGACCTGGACCTGGACCTATCCATGGGTGGGCATATGTAGATGGACCATCTATTTTGTTTGTGAGTGGATTCTCATGATATTGTCATCAAATGATGATCAACTACCAATTCTCAAGGCATACATTGCACTCATTTCTGTATAGGTAATAGGTCTAGTTTCTTCCCATACTCTTTTGATGTAAGACCCCAACTTATTATAAATAAAATTGAATTTTCTCTATTCATTATTCTAAATTAATAAGGTGTTAATTTGATATAATGATTTGGTTATGAGTGAAATGTGCAAATTTTGCAAAATAAGTAAGTGGTTATAAAATATTCATTTTTTTTGGGGAATATTTTTTTGGTCGTGGAATATTCTTTTTGTCGGGGAATATTCGTATCGATTTGCCAATGTACCCATTCGTGGGGCTAATAATGTAATAACCGGCTTGATGAAGAAAACGACAAAGTATGAGTTTTTATAAATAACTACAGAAGTTGTTACTGTTAACACTCGCTCAATACCGGTGGTTAAAATATAATAATACGCGTGGTGGCACAAAGAATATTACCAGACATTGACAAAGATTATTGAATTATTGATTCGTGACGTAAGAAGACATTTTACTCAATAATTGTTACGAGTAGCTATCGCTCAATATTTTATTTTATTGATTCAATAATTGTTGCGTTGATAGTTTATATTATTGTTGTTTCAATAATTGTCACCGCGCACAAAGATTTTCCATTATCGATCAATAATTCATATTATTTGAATAATATTATTAGATAACATTATTGGCAATGTCTAGAAAGTTCTATCTAAGGAGAGGTTTGGTCACCTAATCATGTTATTTCGGTAAGGAGAAATCCTTATCGAAAGCCCCCTCTTTCACCAAGGAGAACTACCGTCATTATAATTGTGATTCTCGTAATATTATTTATGAATAATTAATTATTGATTTATATGATAAGGAAATATTTATTTGATGTGGATATAAATGATGAATTTATTTATGTGGTTATTAATGAAAAAATTAATGTTGAGGTGTTTTATCAGTATTTTGTCAAAGTGGAGGTATTAAAAATCATCCGTTTGTGGATTTCGGATATTTTCTGTTGGGAATTTGGAAAAACTTTCTTCTGAAAAGTTGTAGAGAATTCGATTTCAGGCAGAATGGATATAAAATTTGTATTTTTCTGATAAACGGACTATTTTCTATGAATTATTGAAGTTTTGATAAATAAAATGATTTTTTTTATTAAATTTATGGGGGGACCCACTTTTGGTTGGTGGAATACACACATGGGAATTTCTTTGAATTCTTCTAACATGACCGCCCAAAAATTCAAAGCATGCGTAGGAATTGTAATTAATAATAATATTATTTTATTATTTAGTCTCTTTTCAAGGTTTCTAAAGATTTTCCTATAAATAGACGCCTAGGTTAGAATTGAAAATCACATCGTAAACAAGTTTTCTTTTCTCTAGATTATCGAGTATTCTTGTGAGTATTTTGATTCTTTTAGTGTTGCTATATCATGTAAGTTTCACAAGACTATAACCAAATTCAAATGTAAGACGGTTATTTTGAGGTAAGTGGATGTTATTTTTTTCTTAAATGATATTATTTTCTTCAATATCATTATGTCAAAATATTAGTGAACTTTTTAATCAAATTTGGAACTTTTTGTATCAGATTACTATTTACGATATTTACACTATTCACGATACTAAGACTATTCACGATACTTACACTATTCACCAAAAATAAAAATTTTCTTTTTGTCCAAGATGTCTATTTTGGTTACTATCTTTGATTGTATCCATATTTTGATCGTTATTTTAAATTTCGCTTCAAAATCTGTTATTATGAAGTATTATCGATCTTGGATAAACCGTTATATTAATCCTTAATATTTTTCTTCTATCTCTCCGATTCGTTTTTTTAAAATATTTTTCATCATCCTCACCCTAAATGATGATATTAATTGAATATCTTTGGCCCGTAGCAAAAGATGAATGATTAATCGATGAATATCTTTGGCCCGAAGTAAAGATGAACAGTGTCGAGATGAACACGACTAACCTGATGATACAAATGAATATCTTTGGCCTGTAGTGTAAAGATAAATATTTGATTAAAGATGTATATTGATTGTTGTTACAGGAATAAAATATTGACGTTGGACTCTTAAATATTAGAAGATAGTAGAATTCATCCTCTACGTGACTCTTCTAATAGATTGCTATTTTCGCTGTATTTGTTGATCTAAAATTTGTTGTCTATTATATTCTATTAGATTTTTCCCTGTTGAAGACTAACGATAATTTGTTGTATATTATCTTAGTCATAATATTTTTTACTGGGTTAGTTGAGCTCACCCTTTCCTTTTTGTTCCATTTTCTTCTCGTGAGTGAGTAACATAGCAGGATCGAAGGGGTAATGGAGTGATGGTTCTAGGAAGATGCTTTTTAGAAATTCTCACTATTTTTATAAAATAGTGTTTGAATAATTGTAATGAGGACTTATTTGCGTGTGGATATTGTCTGTAAGATAATATTTGTATTTAAACTCATTAAGATGTATTGTCGATATTCACACATTTACATTTGTATTATTGAAGTTGTAGTTTGTTTTATGTACCATGTATTTGACGACTCAGAATGAGTGTTGTATACCTATTTTGGGGGCGTCACATTTGAAATTACCGTCTTGCCTATTTATTAAGAAAATTAAATTTAGGGAATTGTTAAATTCACAACAGAAAATATTATTTTCATAACAAAAGTGTCGCTATAGATCCTATAGCGACGGTGAAAGCTATATATCTTCAACGACACTTTTATTGTGAAAATAATAAAAACACAATTCTCTTAAATTTATGACAGAACTTCAGTTGACAGTAACAATAAATCATAATCGTCAAAAAATCATAGCGTTATGACATTTCGCAACTTTAAAAATCCTAAAATTTATAACATACATTAGGAAAACTACAAATGTTTTTGTTTTTGTTTTTGTTTTTTGAGAATATCAATGGTGGTTATTAATAATAAATTCCTTTAAAATAAAGAAAATATGAAGCCAATACTCTTAATTAAAATCCATAGTACTCCTCCTATGAGTACTCATTTTATAAAACCTTAAAATAATGTTTGTAGAGGCTAAGAGGCAGGCACGCAAACGAAGAGAGGAAGTTTACCCGGTCAACGAACGTAAAACCTGGATCCTACTAACTCGGGTGCCACACTCCTAATCACCTCTCAAAAAAACCGCGCGAATTGTAATGCCGGCGGGAAATGTCAACCGGTAAAACCAGTGCCGATCTTACGTGGCGTGGGCCCACCAAAACAAAAGCAAATGCAAGGGAAATTAAAAAAAAAGAAAAGAAAAACTTAACCCAAAAAAAAAATAGTGGGACATCCAATGGAAAAAATTAGAAAAGAAAAAGAGAGAAAAAACAGAGCACAGTTTGTGGGGGATGCTGACCCTGGTGTAAAGGTTAGAGAGAGAAAGCAGAAACAATTTTTTAGAGAGAGAAAAAAAAGATAGCAACAGACGGAGAGAGAAAGGAAAATTGTTCATCCCTCTTTCAGAAATGATGGTCGAAGAGAGGTTCCTCCTCTGAGATCATCCTGAAAAGGGCAGTCAAGAAATTAATGCATTTTTGTATATTTATTTTTCAATAATTTTTTAAATTTTCATAGCTGCCTATTCAAGTCTCAATAATCCCTCCAATCTTCATAATTTTTTTTACCATCTTTACCGAATAATCTTTCACTACATTTTGTTTCCCTCCAAACCCTTATTCCCAAGATTTTCATATTATCATAAAACAGCAACAAAAGCATAGAATATTTGTTTCTTGGACTGCCCTTTTTTGCCTCTCCTTTCTGGTAAGTTCACTCTCTTTTTCTTTACATTTCATACCTTTTTTGCTTTTTGTTGGATTGCTTGCTCTTAAGGGTATTCCCTTATTATTTTGTTTTTTTTTTAAATTGTTTTGTGACTTGTGAAATATACTTTGTTGCACCATTTGACCATCAGCATTATTAATTTTGTTATATATTTTTCAAAATTTCAGCTTTCATTGAATCTTAAGGTGTTTACGCGATTGTTGACGGAGAAAACAGAGGAGTTGGTCCCTGAATTTCTGAAACAGAACCAAAAATGAGGGACCCCTATTTGTTAATTAGGTTCAAGAGGGCTGATGAATTTTCGTTAAATTTTCATGTAGTTTGTGCCTAGTAGTGTATTTGTATAATTTGTTTAGATTGCTGTTGTTGTTACTAATCACGCGTCCGGGTAATTAATAACTCGGAGGGGTGGTTAGTACGATAAAGCTGGCGATTTTCTATAGCAGCTTGTATAGAGTCCTGGCTGTTGGCAGAAATTATCACTGCCTCCACCACTGTGACATACGGATTTGCGAGCGATGGGGGGTAGATGCAACTCTTATGGAATCCAGTTATCGTGTTTCGTAATTTTGATTCTTGTATTGGAAATTCAAGGGAATTGTTTACTGAATTCTGAAGGTAATCCATGGTGGATAGTGTTGATAATTCCCAAATATTTATATGAACTTGTATAATGGCAATAACCAGTCATTGTTACTATGGTTTAAAATGGAAATGCAGGATTGGCATTATTGGAGTTTCGTGCTGGAGTGACATTGGATCCGTATGGTGTTTTTTCGGATTGGAATCCTGATGACTGCAATCCATGCATGTGGTCAAGTGTTCATTGCGTTGACAGTAAAGTGCAAATGCTGTAAGTCCCAATTATGTTTCTTACAAAACATTACAATCACATAAATGTAGAAAAAAAGAAAGAAATTGAAATTAATGTCTATGTTGGGACTTGTGACTCATATCTGAGAAGTTCTTATGTGCTCAGTGAATAATAAACAAAGGAACACCGCTCCCGTGGACTACCCAAATTGGGGAACCACGTAAATCTCTGTGTTAATTCTTTACTGTGTACCTGTGTGTGATCGAATTCTAACAGTCTACTTCCTTCAGTGTGAGATTATATGTGTTGAACAAACAATACCCGGATAAATTTGTTCCTTTTCTTTTCCTTTAATAATATACAGTATACTTCTATTCTGTCAAATGATATACTCTTAAAAATTTAGTATGCACAACTAGGGTGTGTTTATGTTGCTTAGTGGTGAAGGAAGAAAGGTCATATATGCTTTGGAGTATTCATACCGTTGTACTTTCTTTTTTCCTTTTTGTTTTATTCATGCGAAGGGATCTCAATGGGCTTTCCTTAGAAGGAGTACTGGCACCGGATCTTGCAAAACTTACTCACTTAAAAATTCTGTAAGTATTAACTTTGCTTCTAGACTATTGTTGTGAAATTCCAATTTTATTTTAAATTTTATTGTTCACTCGGGTTCCATTTCCTGATTTATGTGGTGGTTTAGTTTCAAACCCAATCGTGCCTATTTTGAATTTATCTGGTGACAATGCAACTGATTTGCTTTGCGTTGCTTCTGCAAAGAATCATAATTACATTATAATGTTTGATTAAATGGGAATCTATAATATTGATGTGGAAAATAGAACCATTTATTGAAAGAAATGATACATAATTGAGGCAAAAGTAATGTATGTGGGACGACACTACGTCAATTTAAATCAGCAATATGTTGCAAGTACTTCTTTATGTGTTTTGAGGGCATACTCAATGTAACCTCTTGGTATAAACTGTAGTTAATCTTTTTCAATGATGGTCATCATCAGTTCTATTTTAAATATGAATGCATTATTCATCCTATTGGAGCTATAAAATTTTCTTAGTGAAGTCCTCTGATTCAATAGTCTCATATCTGCCCATCGTGAACTTCTCTCCTGAACCAGTTCATTACTTTCTCATCTAAACCATTTCAACTTGTAGAATTTAGTACTTGTTAGAACTTTAATTTTTTACTGCATATATTTTATGAACTTATGAATCTTTATATGAGAATTTGTCATTAATATATCCTCCTTAAGTGATAGGTGTGATGAGGATGCACTCCTGGATATAAGTATCTTTCTGTGATTTGTTCAATTTTGAATCATATAGAACATTCTTGATCTCTTGTCCTCCGTTTGTATTTTCAGTGTACTTTCTGAGAACCATTTTTCTGGTGCTATCCCTAAAGAGTTTGGTGAGCTTGCAATGCTGGAGGTATTAGACTTGAGGAATAATAGTTTGAACGGAACTATTCCAGCAGAATTAGGAGGAATTCATTCGCTAAAGTGTTTGTGAGTACATTATCTAATGTAATCAATTTTCTAAGCTAGAGAATGTAAGTTCTTCTATATACCTGAACTGAATTCATAATTTTCACCAGGTTGCTATATAATAATAACTTTGAAGACAGCACTTCTTTGCATTGTGGGAAGGTCGATTTGCTCTCTGAATCTCAATTTGATGAAAACTTTGTCTCTGATGCTGCCGATGGAATTGGATGTGTAAATAGAAAGATTGGAAACTGGTAAGAGATTTCATCTCTTTGAACTATTTCTGCATGTCCCTGTGGTTTTTAACACTTTTGACCCTCACTTCACATGAACACCACCCTTTAGCATGGCACAATAGATTTCTGCACTCTATGTTTATTCCTCCAAATTAAAGACATGCCACAGTAGCTATATATGTGATACTGGACTAATAAAATCAAATAATAATCTTCTTATTCTATATTAAGAGGAGGAATGTTTTCTTCTTCTTGTTGCTACTCACAATTTGCTTGGCTGGCTATCCCTTTTGATCAAAATTTCTTAGTTTATATTTGATTTATATTCAGTGTGTAATAGATTGGTTGTCTGGATCTTTTTTAAATAAACACTACTAATATGTATACGTTTGTACATGTGTCTGTGTGTGGGCGTGTGTTTTCAGATGTTTAATAAATTCAATCCCTATCATTCTAAGGTAGAGTTTCTTTGCTTCATGTTGATGTATTATCTCCGTACTGAAATAGGTCATTTCGTTGATATGACAACTTTTTCTTAACTTCTCCCACCACAAAGTATTAGATATTTACTGGTTGTTATGTTACACCTTCCGATGGATGTATTAGCTCATTACTCCGCAATGCAACAAGGCAGAAAAGATAAACTAGCAGTGCTCATCACTGATATGATCTTTAGACTTTGAATTTATTTTATTCATTTCATTACAACCCCTTTTTAGTTAGCCAAACACAATCTAGTATGTCCTTCGATATTGCATTGTTACACAAAACCCTTTGAAGAACCAAACAGTGTAATTACAATGACTCGTTACCATTACATTACATAGGCTATTGTATTACACCCAAATACTATTAAGCGAACCAAACCCTACCCAAGTTCAAATAAAAAATTAAAATATATGAGTTCTCTGCTTTTCTCATCATATATGCATGTTATGCACAGCATCTCGCATGGTGGTTTAAAATCACTGAAGAAATCAGATTCCCTCGTCATACCGATCAAAGGGACACTAATTCATTATCTCAATATGTTGCCAATGTAAGGATCTGAATGTTTTCTATGCTCCTAATATTACCTGGTCATTTCCTATAATGTTCACTCACTGAATTTTCATTACGTCTACTCTATGATTATGTTTCAAGGTTCAAGTTTGAAGAAGGCTCCTCCTATGATTATGATTGTTGTGACGATCTACCAAGTAAATATGAACAACTTAATCAGTGCTGTAGCGTTGATCCAAAGGTTTATGCTTCTGAGATTACTTACATTGTTTATTCACATTCAGCAGGTTCTTCAGAGCTGTATATACATAATGTAGTTAATGTTGTGCGTCGTAGACTAGTTGAACAGTCCAGTAACCTCGCTGCTGTCCCAGCTGTTATGTCTTCTTCTGACCAGATTATAGCTCTTCCTAGTACCAGAAGTAGTGGGTCATTCCCTGCTATACCAAAGGAAAAGAAAAAACAATCTCCTCCTGTGCCTGCTAAACCTCCCAACCAAGAGACTCGTCAGAACACATCAAATCCTGTTGGTCAATCTAAACAACCGATTGAGGAAGCTGGTGGACATTCTGGAAATACTTGGAAGTACATAGTTGGAATCTCAAGTGCTGTTTTGGTGTTATTTATTGCTGCAGCCTTATTCTTTGTTTACCGGATCCGAGCAGTAACCACCATAGGTCCTTGGAGGACTGGACTGAGTGGACAGCTGCAGAAAGCATTTGTAACAGGTAGTTTTTCCACATCTAGCCTGTACAAATGTTATATGCATATTTAGCAAAAAAAAAAAAACATAAATGTTCTACAAGTCATTTTTTGAATTGTCGACGGTACCTTTCCTAAGGATTGATACAACCCTTAAGCTGGAGCACAATAATCCTTGGACATATATGAATGATGGTTAATTTAAATTTGAATTATTATAGGTGTTGGTTCCAATACATCAAGCATTTTTTGATGTTAACTACACGATGTGATTGCATATGTCATCATTGAAGCAAAAGTGCATAGAGCTGTGGTGTACATGAAATTTGAAATAAGAAATTAGATTTGAAAATAAGTGAATTTTATAACGAGACTATGCAAGTTTGAACTTTGAACTAACCCAGGGAGAGAACATGCATAAACAATGCTCATTTAGGTAGATTTCTGGCTTATTTACTCCTTGATCTTGTCCTTAGTTTCTTCGTAATATTTCTCAATAGTCTGTTCTTCCATGGATATTACAGAATGGTAGTCTTGGTCAGAAACTTAGGTGGATCTTTTTCTCAGTATTGAATTTGGTACCTAAAACTGATGTGGTACTACTATTTCTGTAATTGATGGCGTCTTATTTCAGCAAATCCACAATTTTCTTGGGATGCATTGTTAATATGCTCATTACTCTTTATTTGCTAAACATGACAAATTAGCTGATTGAACCATTATTTGCTGAACTTGAATTGGCTTGCCTCTTTAATTGTTTACTGACCAGACTTTTTGGTTGTCATTATTATTTCTTTAATTCCTTTGACTGTTTGTCCACAATATCATTTGCAAAAAGAAAGTGGAAATTAAATAATGAGTTTTAAGAAATACAGGTGTCCCCAAGCTGAACCGGACTGAGCTAGAAACAGCCTGTGAGGATTTCAGCAACATAATTGAAACTCATGTTTTCTGTACTATGTATAAGGGAACATTATCTAGTGGAGTTGAGATTGCTGTTGTCTCAACCTCAGTAAATTCCCTTAAAGAATGGTCAAAGCGTTCAGAAATAGCATATCGAAAGAAGGTTGGTTATTTTAGTTGGCAGCTGAAGACTTATTATGAATGAATTATGAGTTTTAGAGTACATATGGTGAGCTAATTATCTGTTTCCTTTTCTCAGAAGGAATAACTTATATGAATCTTGATTCTTTTGGCCTTTCTATAGATTGATACACTCTCGCGAGTAAACCACAAGAACTTTGTTAATCTTCTTGGGTTCTGTGAGGAGAATGAACCTTTCACTAGGATGATGGTGTTTGAGTATGCTCCTAATGGGACCCTTTTTGAGCATCTGCATGGTAAGTTTAGTTCATATGCACTATATTAGTTTATGGTTCAAAAACTTATTGAGATAGAAACTCATGTTTTTTCGTTTCTGTTATCATCAGTTAAGGAGCTTGAACATCTTGACTGGAATACAAGGATGAGGATTATAATGGGAACAGCTTACTGTCTTCAATACATGCATGACCTGAATCCACCAGTGCTGCATACCAACCTTAATTCAAATGCTATATTTTTGACGGACGATTATGCTGCAAAAGTATGCATAATGTGCTTCCACTCACAAATACACACATTCGTATTATTTAATTTTTTAATTTTTAATTTTTTCCCTTTCCTCAGATTGCTGAGATTGATTTCTGGAAAGAAATTTCACACAAGTCAAAGGTCTCGATGGAAAATGAATCGGAGCATTGTGAACTGCCACCATTTTCTGATGCTGAAACAAATGTTTACAGTTTTGGAATTATGTTGCTTGAGATAATTTCTGGGAAGCTCCCTTGTTCAGAAGAGCAAGGGCCTATTGTAAACTGCGTAAATTCCAAACTACAATTAGATTGACTTGTAACAGAGTAGGTGTTGTAGATTTTTTATTTTATTCATATGGTAATAACCAGCATTGAAAATTTTTCAGGCTGCTGAATACCTGAATGACAAGCGAAACACCAGCGCTTTGATCGATCCAACCTTGAAATCCTTCAAAAAAGAAGAGCTCGACATTGTGTGTGAGATAATCCAAGAATGCATTCAACAGGATGCGAGGAAGAGACCAACTGTGAAGGAAATTATCTCCATGCTGAGAGAAGTGATCGATGTATCACCTGAAGCAGCTACTCCGAGACTTTCTCCCCTCTGGTGGGCTGAGCTTGAGATCTTGTCAGCCGAGGCACCTTAATCCAACTCTCTTTATATGTTGCAAGTCGTGTATCTCTCTTAACAAATATCATCAAAATTCTAACAACTTATTTTTTCCCCTTTTACTAATCCTGTTTCTCTATAATTAATGTCACTGGGATGATTCATTATTCATATATATATATATATATATATATATATATATTGTTTCTATATGTTGTTTTGAGTCTCATAGATGGGTACTTAAGCCCTATACCGCCTAAAATTTATGTACTTTTGTAATTAAAGATTTTTATGTATACAAAAAATGTATTAAACTGGGAATTGAGTACTGCCATTGATATTTATATTTTTTTGGGTAACATTTTTGGTTTGTAACTTGTCGGAAAGTTGATCCGGCGAAAGCTTGTCAAGATTTTGAATTGATTTGTGATCTGTGGAGGATATCCGCTCGTAAAGGAGCCGGATAAATGAAGACGGTCTGCAACCGCCGATCCATAGGACTGAATTATACTAGTCGTTGGTGGTGCACCAAGTAGTTGGGGTGCAAAGAAGGGCGCAAAAAATAAATAAATTACGTACAACTCTTCAAAGCATTTTCGAGAGCTAGACGATTCCCCCCCTCCCCAAATAACTTTGTCCTAATTTTTTCGATGTAATCTTCAAAATGTTTGATGATTTTTCAATGAGTTGCATCATACTTTTTTGACAATATCATCGTCGTCGTCCATTATCTTTTTAGGGTCGATCGGTTTGGAGAAGCTCGGAACTAGAGTTCGAGTTTTTTTGTAGGTTCATCCATTTTTTGTAAAATTAGCTAACGCTGGAGCCTGGAGGTCAGAAGTTGCCATTGCATTTTTAAAAGTTAAAGATATTAAAATTCAATGTCTTAACAACAAGTTAATGTTGTATTGGACCAATTAGTTAACGAAGGAGTATATACGAAACTATAATATGTGGCCTACTTAGAGCACACTACATGTTAAATTCTTCAATCAACTCGATAAGATATTTCTTCCTAATCTGTTTGTTTAGTAATGTAAAAAAGCCGGTGGCCGCAAGGACAATGGAGAAGGGCAGAATTAACTTATTCAGATTTCGGCCATACCTATCAATGTTTTTGTTATCACCTTGGGAATGGATTTGTTATTATAGGAGCCAGGAGGTGTCAACTAGTCATGCTGTGTTATACACCAGATATCACAACAATAGGCAGTAAGATTTGTCATATATACCTTGGAGTATATTGGGTTAATTATATATTTCACCCCACCTTTTTATATTTATCTTGAGATTTAAAAACTCTCATCCTAATATCCTACTCAAAATACTTTTAAATAATTATCATAATTGACCCTTTTCTTATTTTCAATCAAAAGAGTAGATGAAGTATACATATAGTTTGACCTTATTTATATTATTTTTTTACATTTAACTATATAAAATTATTTAAATATCAATTTAATACAAAATAATAAGACAAAACAAAATAAAAATCAAATTCATCTTCCTGATCATCTCCATCAAACCCGATGCTATCAAATTTCATTTTTCATCTTCCCCATCTCTATCATGAAACTTATAAATTCAAAATTCAAAATCCTCACCATCTTCATCTTCAATTCAAACTTCTGCATCACAAATTAGCATCACAATTTCTGCATCAACTATGAACATTCATCCCACCCCCACTGCCATAATTCATAAAACCCAAACCAAAAAATTTTAAATCCAAAAACTTCAAATCATTTATTATCTTCAAATGATGATTTATCCATTTAACAAATTCATCAAATACCAACAATAGATTCAACACATTCATGCATCTTGAATTTTAAGATCAGCATATTCTCTCTCTTAAACTCATAACCCAAATGAGAATGAAGAAATTAAGAAGAAGAAAACATCGAGACTCTCTTCTCCCCTTTCGTTCTCTCCAAGCTCAACACAACGACTATGGAAGACGAAGACGAGACCTGCTTTCGCCTCCGTTGATGACGACAAAATCGAGATCTTCAGGCTTACTCTAAGCAGATCAACAAGTGAATGCTCGAGATCGTGCTTCAAGTCCAGATCTAGATCTCTCTCTGAATCATTTCCTAAGGACTCGGGTGCTTCTACTACTATCAGTGAGGAAATTTGCTCCATTAATAGTGAAGTAAGATGTTATATATAGGTCATGGTTTGAATTATAGTTTTTGAGGAGATGATGGATGATTTGAGTTTTTCGGTTTGTGGTTTGGAATTTATGGATATTGGGAATTTTAAAATTATGGCTTATGGAATTATCAAATTGATTTCTAAATTTATATTATTTTGATCTTCAAATTTAAGATGATTTGGAATTTAATGAATAAATGATGATGAATGGTTTAAAGGTTTTTGAATTTTTGGATTTATTAATTAATAAAGCATTTATACAAAATTTGTTAGTATTATAATGATTTTTAAGTATTTTTATACGGTCAAACATAAAAAATATATTGTCAACTGTATTTATATACACGTGCCCGGAACACGTGATCAGTCCGACTACTTTTTTTTTTGTCGGATTTTTCACGAGTGATAACAGGAGGATATAATTACTTTGAGCAGGGGGATAAGAGTTTTTAAACCTTGAAATTCCAAGTGTAGAAGAGTGTAATTCGAGATCAGATATGTAGTCAACCCTTGTATATTAAGAGCTAGACATAAATGATACTGTTTTTGTCTCTTAATATATGTTATTTTAGATTTATGTAAAAATTAAAAAATAATTATATATATAACATTAAATATAATATCAATTATCTATATATTTTTAAATTCTCATAATTATCATACTTATCTCATTCTCTCTTTCATTTATAATATTTATTATAATGGGTAATTTTGAAAAGATTTTAGTTAATTCTCATATATTATATAAAAAATAAAATAATTAAAATAAAATAAAATAATTTAAAACAACATATATTAAGAAATGAAGGGAATAACATATAATTATTTCTTACTTCATGGATTTTTATCTTTATATATATAGGTTGCACTTGTGCTTTTGGAGGTGGAGGTGGAGGTGGAGGTGGTGTGTGTGTGTGTGTGTAAAAAGACCTTACGATGCATGCATAAAATGAAGAAAAACACCTACATTAACCAAGCTCTAATTAAAGCCAGCTGAAACCCTAAATATATATTCCTACATGATATTATTAGCTCTTTTTTGCACTCAAATTAATTACCAATGCTCAGCTCCCTTTCAGAACATCACAATAGACGGAAAATAAAAACCAAAGAACTACTAAATTGCATTTACGCTTAATTACTTTTACATGTGATTTCAGTTACATATATATATAATGAAGACTACGTACTAAACTTAATGATAATCATGACTAATTAAATATTATCATTATCTAACATACAACAATGAGAAAATCACTATCCTAACAAGCATTTATTATCTTAGACGACATCCATATCTTCAATACTCCCACCATGCTTTAAGTTTTCTCTCCGGCCATGGTTATTCGATCTCTTGCATCAAAACTCATACCCCACTCATGCATGCATATACAAAGCTTCTTTCTAGCTACCAAAAACTGCACACCTTGAACCGGCTCGAGTATATCCATCATCTCCTTGCAGGTTTTAATTCTAAACCGGTCCGCTTCCTCCAAAGCACAAGCCATTTCCACCTTATTTTTCTCAAACGCCGTACCCACTTCCAGGCTAAACTCCCCCGGAGCACTAATTTTCATCGCCAGTTCCGCAAACGGGTTGTCCAACATGTCCTCTTGCAAGCTAGCTACTCGATTTGTAAGCCTTTCTTCTTCACGGATGGTTTTGCCTTGTAACTTGTCGATCAAGAAAAGTTGCATGGACGAAAGCTCCCCGAATTTTCCTATTCCGTTTCCTCCAAGGAAATCCGAGAGCTGTGACTTGATTTCAAGGCCACTAAGCGCGTATATGAGACGGATGTATGAAGATGGCCTGCAACCACCTATCCATAATATGGAAATCTCTAGTGAGGTGCACCAAGGTGGTGCAAAATAGGACCAAACACGCGTGCGAGCTAGATGGCTTCTCTTTTCGGTGTATTCTTCAAGATGTTGGAAGATTTTATCGATGAGTTGACTCAACTCGGTGTTATGGTGGTCATCATCAGAATATAGGGTTTGGGCTTGGAGAAGCTCGGTGAGCTTTAGTTGTTGAAGGTTCATCCATTCCTCATAGCAGCTACGATGGAGGTCTTTGTCAATATTTGTCATTTTGTTCATATCATGTCTTTGCTTGTGTATTTATAAGAGGGCAAAATTACATTTTTTTTTGTTACACCAAGTTCCACCTTCTTCACAATCCGACCCTTAAAGTAATTGGACTTATACATCAATTATATAAAATATTTAATTTCATACAATATTCACCCCAAATTTAATAGAAATTGGCCGAGGCAAGTAGCTTTATAAGATTTGATCGTATTTAAATACGACTTGACTTCATTAAAAAATTAAAATATTTTTAAATATAATTAAAAAAATAGCTCTCAATTCTCTCTCACCATCATCTTTGTCCCAGATATACTCTCTCATCATCCACCATCATCAACAAAGGAAGAAATGAAGATCCTCTCAATTAAAAATGCAATTTGCTGCGTTTTAATAAGATTAGTACTTTTTTATGTTCTTGAATGTGCTCTAATTGTGATTAAAATGTATTCATGATCATGTTTGTGATTTAAGTATGTTCCCACATGTTCGCGAATTTGATCGAGATCGGATATATTCGAGAATGAGTTTTGAGTTTTGTTGATGTTCATGAACGTGACCAAGTTCGCGATATTCGTGAATTCAAGTATATTCACGGACACCTAAATAAACGAATTTACACAAGTGATCTGGTTCGATTTTGTTACATGAACATGTTAGCGTTTGACTATTAATGATCGAGGTTGGCATCCCTAGATTTTGTTCAATCTACCCCCCTAAGATCCTTCTAATCTTTTAATATTAAATTCAAAAATTATGGTATTTTACAATTTTCCCCTTAATTTGATATTTTTATTAAGTTTAAGTTTAAAAATATAAATTTTGAGTTTCTATAGCTGTGTATTTATAAGTATAAGTAACACAAAATAGTCCAATTAATTTGTTAGTCCTACGCAGACAGAAAATTTGGATCGTGAGTCCCATACACTGAGCATCTAACCAACAAACAATAGTTCTATGCGGACTTCTTCCAATTTTTTTAAACAACATCCCCTTCTCATTCTTCCAATAATTCTAGCACCAAAACAGCTACAAAATAGCTACCCTTCTCATTCTTAAACTTCTTTCAATTTCTTTTTTTTTTGCGTTTTCAATCTTCTTTTGCATCTGCTTTACAATTTCACTATTTTAACCCCCAATTTTTTTATAATCTTTCTTTTAACTAAAATATTTACAGAATTCAAGGGGCACTTACAAACCATTAAGTTAAACACTTAGATTATACTTTTGATCTCACTAACTTTTTTTATGGATCCGGATCCTCTCCATTTAAAGGTTCAGATTTAATATTAGATCCGGATCCAAGCAAGACTCTTATTCCAAACTTCTCATGCTATAAATAAGGGATGTTCTAGAATAATCAAGGTATATAATTCTAACTCTTTTAATAATTCTCTCTCTCCATATTAACGTTTTGACTTAAATGTCCGAGAGTTCTCCCGGAGTCCCTCAACTCGGTGAAGCTTTTGTAGATAATCTGATGAGATCAAGATACTTATGTGGAGGTCAAGATTAAAATCTGTGGGTTGAAAGTCTAATTTGCAAATACATCAAATATCAACCCCCAACCCTACCAGGCCAACATGATTGTTGATCAGCTGAGATTTTGGTGTCTTTATTTATTTTCATGCTCCCATATTTTTGTTGAACACATGACTTCATAATTAGGGACACGTGACAACCATTTTGGCTTAATGTACGTAGCTATAATTCTACCACTAGCAGACGTATATTGATGCTGGCGCAAGATGTTTACAAGAAATTGTCAGATCTGAAGGGGGAAAAAAAGTGAGTTTGGCAGATGATGATCAAGTAGGATACTTTGGCGTATTCATAATTTATCACAACTGAATAATACAAGTATCCTGTAGTGGTTCCGTCACCAAAAAAATAGCCTTTAAATTTTACTATGGGCAAGGAAATCGACTTGCTAGGAGTTAGGTTTCGTGTACGAGGAGGAGAGAAATCCATCAAGAGATAGAATTGATTGGTTGATCAAGAGGAGAGATGTGTGGTGGACGACATCTAACGACGCTGCGGCGTAACTCCCCTAGAATCCGGAACCGTTAGGTAACAGGTATTCCAAGAGCCAAGAGCCTTCGAGTCGAGAGTGTTCAAACCCTTCTAGTGCTTGAGAGAATGTTCAAACCCCTTTCTAAGTCTTTTTAAGGGTCCTTGGAATTCCAAGCCTTTCCAAGTCACCAAGAGAAGTCTCAACTCTTTAGTGCTTTTTCGAAAATCCAAGTTTTAAGTCACCAAAGGGTCCAAGTCTTCAGGTTCAAGAGAGGTCCCTTCCCAATGGAATGGAAGGGTATTTATAGGGTTCTCTGAAAGTAGTCATGTGCAAGGCACATGCTTTCGTGGAAATTCCAGAAAAACCCTTTAGTCATTGTAATAATGCCCATATTGCCCCGGGTTCTTCTAGCCCACCAATCCAATCCTCAATCAATTCCCAAAACGAGCCGCTTCCATTTAGTCTTCCGCGCCGGGACACGTGGAGGCTTATCCCTGTCCAAGACATTTATTTTCGACTTTTTCCATCTTCATTCCATTAGGTTACGCGAACCCTAATTTGCACATTTAATGAGGTCGTGGAACCCTAATTGTGCATTTAATTCAATTAGGTCACGTGAACCCTAATTTTGCACTTGGGCCCACATTTGCCCCCTCTCACATGAGAGTCGCATTCCCAAATAGACGATCGCAAGAAAATTATAAGCCTTTCAATGATTTTTTTGCAGGCTCTTTCTTAGATAAATTGGGAACTTCTCCAAAAATCTTTCCATATCTTGTCCAACATTTGTTTCCTTATTTTTTTCTGGCAATGGAAACAAGGAAATATAATCAAATATAAATAAATTTTAATCTAATAAAATCCTTCTTTTGGTAAATCAAACCTTAATTAATATTATTTTTTTTCAAAATAAAATCAAATCTTAATCTTATGTTGGAAAATACAATCAAAGCTTTTGTTTTGGAAATAAATCAAATCTTAATCTTATTTTGGAAATAAAATCAAAGCTTTGTTTTGGAAATAAATCAAATCTTTCTATATTTTGGAAATAAACCAAATCTTTCTTTATTTGAAAGCAAAAGATTTTACTTTTTTTTTATATATATATATATATATATATATAATATATATATATATATATATATATATATATATATATGCATATATAAATAATCTATTTTCAAAATTACCCTTGTTGGAATAAAACTAAATCTTCTTTATATTTAGCAAATAATATCTTTATATATTTTTATTTAGAAATGAATTCAAAGATACTTATCTTTTGGAAAATCTTCACATGTAAGGAGTATTCATTTCAAGCAGCTTGATTGGTAGAGCAACAGACCTCAAAGGTATGAAGGGTAACAAATTTGTAGAAGTCGAGGCTTATACGGTCGGGTTTTTTTTTTTTTTTTTTTTTAAGGGTGAAAATTTTTTTTTTAGGGTAAGAAAAGAATGGTCACCTTAGGTGGCCTAAGGCAACATGGTCGCCTCAGGTGGCCTAAGGCAACATGGCCTAGGGAACAATGAAGTTTTGGAGGAGCAATTACTATTTCGATCATAAATTTTGACTCGTTTGGAGTTTCGGCCCATAATATATCAAAACAAAGATATCGACGAGCCCTACAAAGTCAAAATGGTCGAACCCTAGGTGGCCTAAGGCAACATGGCTGAACCCTATGGGGAAAATGAAGTTTTTGAAAGAAGAAATTATTATTTCGATCATAACTTTTGACTGCTTTGGAGTTTCGGGGCCCATAATATATCAAACGAAGATATCGACAAGCCCTACCAAGCCAACATGACCAAACCCTAGGTGGACTAAGGCAACATGGCCGAACCCTATGGGAAAAATGAAGTTTTAATGAAAAAAATGAAGTTTTGGAGGAGCAACTATTTTGATCATAACTTTGACTCGCTTGGAGTTTTGGAGCCCATAATATATTAAAACGGTTAGCGAGGAGCCCTACAAAGCCAACATGGTTGAATCCCTAGGGGGTCGAACCCTGTAAATAACCTCACAAATTTTTTTTTTTTCCAAGACTCCCAATCTTTTTTTTTGTCTTTTCGATCCCCATTACCTTGATTACATCTTGGTTTTTTTTTTTTCCTGATAATAAAGAAAGACTTGACGTTTCATCCACGATGAACATGAAGGAAGAAAAAAATGCTCTACATGCAAAGTGAAACCGCTTCCAGATGGCTAAACCCCCCTAGGGGCTTAACCCTTGTGGAGCCGAACCTGTGGGGGCGAACCTTAGGGGGCTAACCCTAACTCTTTTGTCATTGTTTCATCTTCTTTTCGTGTGTTTTGAAGCTTTACTCTGGATATTCCTCTTTGGCATGGTGTGCACTTCGAGCTCAAGCACTTTATTCGACGCCCCTTCCTCGCTTTTTTAGATCCCTTTACGTCAACTCTTTTCTTCTTTTTTTTTTTTTTGCAGCCCTCCCTGTTGAACATTCTCGCAGATTGGGAACAACCAAGGAGGCCCCATTTCTCAATGATTGGGAAAGGGTTCCCTCCTTGGTCTTTTTTCGTCGCCTTTTGGAAGCAAGTCCAAACTTATGCCGCATAACTTTTCCTCCACCATGTAAGGAAGGCTTGTTTCTATATCCAACGGCTTGTGGAAGTTGGGATGACTTTTGTCCGATTCATCTAACCACATTCAAGAATAGCAACATTGGATCGACTAGCTACTTAGGAATGCCGATTATGTGGATAGCTTTACATCCAAATGCATGTAGAACATTCATATCTAATAGACCATGGTGTTCTTCTATCTACATATTCATCATCGCTTGGGGTGAATGCACCTTTACTCCGGAGGATGTCTATGCCATCTTTCTAGAAGTATTTGCCCCTCGCGTGAGTCACACTTTTGGTGAGATGATCGCGCAAAATATGTAAGTGTCAAGTCTTGATTCCAAAGGTTCAACACTTCGCTGGGCTTGATGTTTTACAATCCTCAAAAACAAAATTCCTAGTAGAGGGAACCTCAGGAGCAAACCCTAGAAGGGCGAGCCTGCAGAGAGCTCTCCGGAATATTTGAAAATCTTCGATCTAATCTTTCTTACCATATCTTGAAATTTCTTCTTTGGAATCAAGAAGTCATCGAGAACCAAACATTTCGTGAAGGTTCGATAACTTCAAGGCCCGATAGCCTCAAGTCCCGCTGATAGTGTTGAAGACTCACCGATAAGATCAAGGCCCGATAATAGCCTCAAGATCTATTGATAGCCTCAAGACCGCCGAGGGCCTCAAGACTGGCCGATGGCCTCAAGACCAAGCTTTAGGTATTCCTCTATCTTCAATTCTACTGTGTCATGACCTTTCGATCATGAATCGTCAGAGTTCTTTTCATTTCTCGTATTAGAAAATCATGTACATTTATTTCATACAAACTAACACTTGAATCTATACTTTCTTTTCTTTTTTCCTTTTTTTTTTTTTTTTTTTTTTTTTTTAAGAAATTTTAAAAACGCTCAAGTATAAGTGAAAGTTTTGTCAATTTATTGATAATAAAATTGCTTTTAACGAAAAGCATAACATTTCATATATAATAAATTTTGCTTTTGCTTATGAAAGCATAACGCTCACCACTTTTAGAGATAAAGTGTAACTTTTTGGGTCCGAGGGCTTATAGTCGTGTGCCTCATTCACTTTTGATGATAAAGTGTAACACTCGGGTGCCTCGTCACTGGGTCATCCAATTTCGGCAAGTCGCGCCACGAGGCTTGAAAATCACTGGTCATCCAATATTTTGGCAAGGCAACTTCACGAGGACTTGAAATCGGTGCCTCACTTGAATCACTGGTCGTCCAATTTCTTCGCAAGTGCAAATCCACGAGGACAACACGAGGACTACCACCGCTTAGAGTGGACCACAATCTTGGGTTTTTTTTTTTTTTTTTCAATTTTGTGCCTCCTCCCTTGGTCATCCAATTTACTTGGCAAAGGATATTCTCGAGGACTTAAACCACCATTTTTGGTGGACCACCATCTTGGGTGGATTTTTAATTCATATGTAGTTCAAAGTTTGTTCGATGGTACGTAGAGCCAATATTTGAGTTCTCGACTTCCGGACTACACCATGGGTGATGGTATTCAGACGCTTTTCTCCTAGTTCAATCTCCCCACCGCCAGCTTTCATGGTATATCCTCCGAGATCGTAATAACCATAGTGGAATGCTCACAGATTGGTGGTATACATGTAAGTCTCGATCTTCTTTTCATTTCTTCGCCATAACCGACGGGGGCTTCGAGGTTTCACTACTCATCGCATCGACCCATTGTTCAGACAGTTCTCGAACGCCTTCTCGCCGCATGTGATAGCCTCCGAATCGGCATTCTAGTATACTTGTCCCGTGCTTTTCTCTCTGCTTGCTCAAATTTCTCATTCTTCTCCTCTCGCCCCTTGTGATTTTGATCGAGAATCCACTAAAGCCACAGCTTGTTGTCCCCTCTTGCTCTTCCATGTATCCATCGCACGACCGGTGGAAATGTCATGATTCCCCAAGTCTTGTGCAAAAGATGAGAGATTCATGGAAGGAATCACAAGCCTTCGTGATGAGGTGGGGCTTCAAGGCGTCTAAAGCACCATTGTTGATATGCTAACCAAGTTCTTTTCTTCAATTGGCTCGCACACTTCTTTACTTGGGGCCCGAACCTATCCACATAATCCGATAGCCTCGCTTCGCTTTCGCTTGAATCGCATGAGTTTTTACGATGGTTACCTGCTTCGCATTATGTAAGAATTTCTAAAAATTGCAATTTTAGATCATCCCAATCATGGATCGATCCTTCTCCAAATTGTAGTACCAAATCAAGGCACTATCCACAAAGTCTTGTTGAATTCCCTCATCAACAAGTTATGGTTGTTTACTTCATCATATCTCAGCCATGGAGACATCGATTTCATTTAACTCGGCAACGTGTTCTCTCGCATTTCCTTTCCCCATTGTATTTTGGAAACCGCGGTGGTGCTCAATATACCCCGTTGGGTAAGGTTGCCTCCGAATGTGCAGCAGGTAAGGAGGAGTAAAGTCTAACTCCGAGGGTCGAGATGTCCGTCTCGCTGGGTTGATTGATCACGCCGATCATATCATCCTTCGCCACGCATCGGCTTGTGGCGTGAACTCTCCTGGGTGTTGTGATATACCGCCGACGCAGCAATGTGTATGGTAGAGAGGTTGGTTGATGACGCCAGATCATGCACAACCGCACCGTGGAAGTTGTTGGCTCACTACCGGACATTGTTTGAATGTTGGCATTTGCACCGTGGAAAATGATGGGATGATGTTCGCTTGAGGTCGGGCTTGCTTCCAACCTAGGTTCAGGCCCGTCACCACCGCTCGAGCTCCAAGTTGATTATCGGAACCGATTGATTTTCCATCAATGGAGGTACAACTGTTCTCTTTGTTGTTGCCGCCATTGTTGTTGTCCTCCACTCCTACTTGTTCTCCATGCGAATTGCTCGGGAACATGGCCTTCAAGGTAGGGATCTGATCAATTGGTCGTGGAAATTCCACATCTCTTCGCTTCCTTTCAGATCTCCAAAGATCATGGCCATCATCATACCTTGTCCTTCCTGCTTCCTTCAATGTTTTGAGCATCTCCGGGCCAGACAACATTCATTTGTTCTCCACTTCAGATCCTCGCTCTTGCCTTTCTTTCTCGCTGGTTTGTTGTTGATCGCCATGTATAAAGTGATGTTGAACTCCCTTCCAAGCCGCCTTTTTAATAAGTGGTTGGTCAAAATCCAGATTTTGCGCCTTTGAATGCTTGAGTTACTTCCTTCGAACCGGATCCGGTGAGGTAATGCTATTTGTTGGTGAAGTGGTTTCTTCCCGTAGTTCTCCCACTTCGAAGTCATGGGCATACCTTCATTTAATTCTACACCTCCCCAAAGCAGAGTCGCTTAAATAAATGTGGGCAAGGAAATCAGACTTGCTAGGAGTTAGGGTTTCGTGTCATTGAGGAGGAGAGAAATCCACCAAGAGTATAGAATTGATGGTTGATCAAGAGGGAGAACGACAGTGGGCGACATCTAACGACGACGCGGGCGTAACCCCTAGAATCCGGAACCGTGTTAGGTAACAGGATTCCAAGAGCCTTCTTCGAGTCATTCGAGTTGAGAGAATGTTCAAACTTCTAGTGCTTTTAGGTGGAAGTGCTTTTCACCAGAAGGGTGGAATTCCAAGAGCCTTTCCCAAAGTCACTCTTTAAAGCTTTTTAGTGGTCCAAGCCGATCTTCCAAGAGTCCAAGTCTTGTGTCGAAGAGAGGTCCCTTTCCCAATGGAACGGAAGGGTATTTATAGGTTCTTCGAAAGTAGTCATGTGCAAGGCACATGCTTTCGTGGAAATTCCAGAAAAACCCTTTAGTCATTGTAATAATGCCCATATTGCCCTCGTCCCTTCTAGCCACCAATCCAATCCTCAATCAATTCCCAAAACGAGCTTCCATTTAGTCTTTCCGCCTCGGGACACGTGGAGGCTTATCCCTGTTCAAGACATTTATTTTCGATTTTTCCATCTTCATTCCATTAGGTTATGCGAACCCTAATTTGCACATTTAATAAGGTCGTGAAATCCTAATTGTGCATTTAATTCAATTAGGTCATGTGAATCCTAATTTTGCACTTGGGCCCACAAATTATATATACATATATATAAATCTAAGTTTGCATGTCCTATTAGTTTTTGAAAGGGAAAAAGAAAGAAGGTAAAATTTACACTCATTTTGAGGAAACTACGTACGTACATATCTCTAATTGATCCATTTGTCATCTTGTAGATAATTATGTATGTGATGATGACGAGATGGTCCAGTTCGCATGAAACTAGGTTGATGACAAGAACCAAATACAAACAAATTGGGTTATGGGAGATTTCTTCATGTAAAATTGTTAAGATGATAATCAAACATTGCCAGAAACTCGACCAAATTAACAGATCAACTGCACGTGTGTTGTGTTTACAAAACACAACAAAAACAAAAACAGCAGACATGAATTAAGGATCTCTTTGCCAGTGAACATGCAGCCATTCATTTGATTTCACATGCAACTAAACCATCGTTACATGCATGCACACTTATTATAATGCCATCAATGATATGTAAAATTTTTATTTTGTGAATTTATTTTGACATTTTTTAAATTAAATATAGATATGGATTAAAATACATGGTGAAGAAAATTAGCTGAAGTGTGTGTGTGTGTGTATATATATATATATATATATATATATATATATATATATATATATATATATATATATATCTTGATAGGAAGGAATGAATTTAATGGTACGAGAACATGATGACCACTTAATTATAATTATGAGAGGTGCAATTTCAATCAAGATGTAGACTACGAACCATCTCGATCGTCCCCAAAGTTGGGCACATTTTGAATCATGATAACGTGTATATATGCATGTGCATGAAATGAGGAGTGATGATGCATCCTTCATTCTAGCTCCACCACATATTCCTCATCTTCTTCTTAATCTATACAAAATTAAAATGCAGTATACGTACGTAAATACATATAAAATACGTACGTACATGTATTTCTATATTTAGGTAGAGCTTAACCAATGTTTACTATTTTTATCCAAAACTTATATGGTGAGATTTGGTTTTTAAGATGTTAATTGGCTGAGAAATCATTAGAGCTTTTTTCACATAAATTTACTCTATACCACTTGATCATCTTTCTCACCAGTAAAATTAATTATTAATTCGTGTCGGGGCAAGATTCTAAGCTCTTGTCCCTTCTTCCTCTGCATTTTAATTCATCAAACAACTCTAGCTAGTTGTTTGGCAAAATATTACAAAATTAAAATGCAGTGAATTAAAATTTTTGATTTCTTTCTCCATTATTATTTATTTGGAGATCGAAAATGGAGAAGAAAGGGACCATATTAATGCAAAAATATGAGCTTGGGAGATTGCTTGGGCAAGGGACATTTGCCAAAGTTTACCATGCACGTAGCCTAAACACCGGGAAGAGTTTTGCTCTTAAGATTATTGACAAAGAAAAGGTCTACAAAGTCGGTTTGATCGATCAAATCAAGCGAGAAATCGCCATCATGAGGCTCGTTAAGCACCCGAATGTTGTGCAGCTGTATGAAGTCATGGCAAGCAAAACAAAAATTTATTTGGCCATGGAATATGTGAAAGGTGGAGAACTTTTTAGCAAGATTGCCAAAGGTAGGTTAAAGGAAGCCACCGCAAGAAAATATTTCCAACAGTTAATTGCAGCCGTTGATTATTGCCATAGCCGAGGTGTGTACCACCGTGACCTAAAGCCTGAAAACCTACTTCTTGATGAATCCGGTAACCTAAAAGTGACGGATTTTGGATTGAGCGCTTTGCTCGAGACGAAAGGCCGAGATGGGCTCCTCCACACGACATGTGGGACCCCGGCCTACGTGGCACCGGAGGTGCTGAGTAAGAAAGGTTATGATGGTGAAAAGGCTGATGTATGGTCATGCGGTGTCATACTATATGTTTTACTAGCAGGTTATCTTCCTTTCCACGATAAGAATCTCATGGAAATGTATAGGAGGATCAGCAGAAGTGAGTTTAAATGTCCTCAATGGTTCTCTTCAGAGGTTAAAAGGCTTCTTTCAAGAATTCTTGATCCAAATCCGGTCACAAGTATGACACTAGCAAAACTAATTAGGGAAAACCCTTGGTTTAAAAAGGGATTCAAACAAATCGAAATCCCTAACCCTAACCCTAATTTTGATCATGGGGAATATCTCAACACGCCACGTAGCATTCTTGATGTGAATGATTTGGATTTGGATTTGGATTTGGAGGGTACTGATTCTTGTCGAGTAGAAAAAACAAAATCTTGCCCAATGAAACTAACTACGTTAAATGCTTTTGATATTATTAATTCGTTGTCACAAGGGCTTGATTTGTCAGGACTATTTGAGCAAGGTATGAGTCAAAAATCGCAGGCTCGATTCACAACCCAAGAGCCTCCATCATCAATCGTGTCCAAGTTTGAACAAGTGGCAAGAACCGAGAGTTTTAACATTAAGAAAAAAGACGGGACTGTGAAATTGCAATGCAGCAAACAAGGGAGGAAAGGGCAACTAGAAATTGATGCAGAAATATTCGAGATAACGCCTTCGTTTCATGTGGTGGAGGTGGAGAAAACCGCGGGAGATACCATGGAATATAGGAATTTTTGTAACCATGAATTGAAGCCTTCTTTAAAGGACATTATATGGACTTGGCAAGGTGACCAGCAGTTGCAGCAAGTATCCCAAATAAATTCTTTTGTTTAATTTTCCAAAATTAATTAATTAATTGTTGGAATATATATATATATATATATATATATATATATTATTCTTATGTTTTCATATTGTCAGCTGTAAATTGCATTTCATTCACCTGTATAGCCATTTTGAATGAACCTCTCTCTACACATGCATGTATAGCTCTAGCTCGAGCTCGATTAAATGTGTTGTACGGATCAAGTGATAGCAAATAAACAATATTAATATTTGTTGTATCAAGCTATATATATATATATATATATATATATATATATATATATATATATAATCCATAACATATATTTAATATGAATAAAAAATAAAAAATATTATCTATACCATCCATACCAATTATCAACGACTGGGATGGGAAAAGAGGTATTGTCGTCCGTTAGTTTAAAAAAAATTAGGATAAAAATGCCCAATTAAATCACCACGTCCGCTAGAACTAGCGGGCTGTCTGTCACCTTAGTTGATTCCTCTTGCACAATCTCAAGCGATTCCTTTAGCAACAACAATTCATCTAGAAAAACCTTTAGCAAAAGCCTTCAATTGACAAGAAAATTGCAAAATTCGTACAATGAGTTTTTTGAATTCTTAAACACAATCTCACGCGATTCCTCTTACACAATCTCAAGCAATTCCTCTAGCAGCAGCGATTCATCTAACAAAACCCTTCATTTGGCAAGAAAATTGCAAAATTCGTATGGTGAGTTTTTCGAATTATAAGGTTAAAAATTGAAAACTGTGAATTGGGAACCTATCTATCTTTGTCCAAAAAATAGGTATCATGATTGTTTGGTTCACATAAAAGATTGGGTATACATGCTATTAATCTTGTTTTGTGTTTGGATTTTGCTATATATGTTGGGAATATCAATGTTTACTCTTGTATTGTGTTTGTTGAAATATTTTATTGGTATTTAAATAGTCCTGAGAACAAGTAAAAATTGAATTTATTTACTCCAATTTCCATGACTGAAAGAGAGAGGGTACTGAGATTTACTTTGTGTTGTATTTGCTATACAGGGCATTAGTAGTTGTTTTGCTTTGTATTTTAATTTGGGGTGCCAAATTTTAATTTGTATTGCTACCTTAGTACCTTGGTGAAAGCGGCCAATATGACTGTAGAATAATACTGGCCAAGTCTGTTTGCTAAGCTTGTCGAGAAGAAGAACATTGAGGGCCTCGTAGTTAATGTTGGTTCGGGTGGTGGTGATGGTGGAGCACCTGTTGTTGTTGCTTCTGCTGGTAGTGCAGCCCCTGCTGATGCTGCTTCACTTGCAGCTGTGGAGAAGGTAAATATCAAAAATAAGAATGCTTTCATTTTAGTTATGCCCCACTTTTATGCATTCATTATCTTTTTGGAATTAATAGTTTGATTTAGGTTATAAATTTTAGATTTTTATTAATTGTGATGGTAAAGCATGTATAAACTGGTCTGTAATATTTCTGCACTACATTTTGCGAATAGCCTTTCTTCTTTCGATTTTGAATGGAGAGTTCACTAGACTCGATAGTAATCCCCAGATGAATTTGCTTAAAGGATAAGAATTGTTGGCTTTTGTATTCTAGTCCAGTATTAATTTTAATTTTTGTCATTGTAAATGAAAGAGTAGTTTTTCAAGCTTACAGTCCAGTAGAATGTTTAGTCAAAGAGAAAAAAATATAAATACTCGAATAAAATCTATTAAATTGATATAATGAATTTAGCCAAACCCATTCATGTTGCTAAGTTGTATGGTACCGCAACAACATAAATTTTATAACTTGGCATCATTAGAAATACGTGGAGAAAGATTGCAGTATTCATGAATTAAAGAAAATACTCGATTTATTTATCGATTTTAAGTTGAAGTCTGTGTGAAGTGGTGACTAAGGCAAAAGAGGCAGTGGCTTGGCATCTTCACTTGTTTCATTCTAATTAAGGAAACACTCAACAATTTCCAGTCATCTTTCTGTGGCTGCAAATCACATCTCATGTTCTGCACTTTTATGCAAATGAAGAGAAAAATCTGTGGGCTCATACATAATTTTAACAAGGTAATCATTTCTGCTAGAGAATCTGGATTAAAGTCGGAACATTCTGACATCCCTGTACAGAGCCTTGTTCCAGAACCAATGAGGGTGAGAATTTTCTTTGCTTCTAATCATCAACATTCTATGGAAAACACTGCTAATTTTTGATACATGATGTAAGATTTAGTCAGAAGGTTATGTCGCTATCTGGCTCCAAGAAAGTATTGAGATGTTACAAATTGACCTTTACTGCATGATTTGTTGCTTTTATTCTTTTTCTTGATTATATCTTTAGGAGATTGTATCAGCTTGCAACAAATTTTTTTAGGGGTATACATGAAATAAAAATATATCCTTCATATTTTTAAATTTTGCAAACGTGATTCTTTTTGCGAAACAGAGGGAATATATGCAAAACTTGTTTGACCCCTCCCCCAGAGGCGGAACTAGGGGGAAGGGGGACATCTGATCCTGATAGATCGACGGTCCAGGCGGAACTAGGGCTAGGGGTGGGGGTGGGGTGGGGGTGGGGTGGGGGTGGGGAGGCGGGCCATCAGGTAGGAATTAGGGATTTTTAACTCTTCAATCTTCAGTCTTCAGTCTTCAGTCTTCCGCCTCTCACCTCTACACTGCTCCTGCGGTCCTGCCTCTTACGCCTCTGCACTCTGCAGCTCTGCTCCTCCTCTTCGCCTCATCAGGTTTATTTTTCTTGATTTGAATTTTGGGACGTTTTCAAACTATGTAGACTCGCAGGATACAGTTGCCTCCTCTCACTCGTACAATCGAAAGAAGCTCTTCAAGCGTCAATAAATATTTTTTTATTAATGTATTTTGACCCCCCTATAAACATGTCCCGGTTCAGCCACTGCCCTCCCCCTTCTCTCAGCCTTTGAAAAGAAGTCTATAATGAAATGCAAAAGACACATTCATATTTTGCTTCTCAAATGTATTACTTTTACTAATAACATTTTTAAAGTTGCAATTGATTATCATCTTTGTTCACACTGCATCATATACATCTTTCTTCACACTGCATCTAACGTATATGGCAATATGGATATTTCTCAAATCTGTTACTATTTTTTTTTTTGGCTTCATAATACACGAAGAAAAACCTGAGATTTGTTGGGCAGAAATTGTTTTGTGATAGTTTTTCCTAAAATGGTAACTTCATTACTTGTTGCAACATGCAAGTAATCAGAGCATAAGTAGAATGCATACAAGTCCCATTAAATTTTTTTTGTTGTTGTATGGGTAACATATTTGAGGGGAAATCATGTTTTGCGAAAGATCTAACTTGGAATTTTCAGGTGATCTAGTTAAAGTTTTGATTCAATCTGTCTAGAAAAGCTGGTGATTGTCTGATATAATTTTCTGATTTGCTGTTCTGCTGCTATGCTGTTGGTTACGGGCTGCTGGTTATGGGCGGATATACCAGTCTCTCTTTCATGGTTATGGGCTACTACTGGTTTCATTTTCTGTGATTATAGATTGTTGTTGCTGTTGCTGTTCTTGGATGGGTGATGATGCTCTGCTACATGATGGGTTATGTTGCTGCCTTCTTCTAATTGATCCTGCTTACTACTGCTCCTCACGGATGCTTAGAATGTCTTATTTAAACATTGTATTGTCATGTAATGTTTCTACTGCTACCTCATGAGTTTTATGCATCTGGCCTTGAAATCTTATATAGTCGTGACATCATAGGGCCAATTATTGTCATGTAATGTTTCTGCTGCTACCTTATGAGTTTCCCATGATATTTGTACATTCTTTTCTTTTTAATATAGTTTAAATTTAGCAAAAAAAAAAAATGTGGTTGCAATATTTTAATGAACAGGGTCCGACAATACTGAATTTATGAATTTTATTCTTTGAAAAAATGTATAGAATAATTCATTTCAACTAAAAATGAAATGAATCATTTCGCTCACTATTTCATTCCTTCAATTCAAATGTAATACTTTTGCATAGTTTACTTATTTTAAAATATAATGTTAGTAATTAATTATGGTTGCATATTTTACAAATTTAATAACTTTGAATAATTTACAAATTTAATAATTTTGAAATATAAGGTGTTGCGGTTTGCTTCAATGTCAGTTTAATTAACTTTGGGCCCACGTGTTATTCATGCTATAGATCACTGTTATTCAAGGTGTTGCAGCCTAAATTGCTGTTTGTTTATATTTGATTCTCTTAATGGACTGCCTCTTATTCGTTAAGAGATATGATGTTATTTGTTTTTTTTTTGTTACCTCTGAATGTCTCTTAATCGGTAAAACAGAGAATAAAATCTTAATAATTAAGAGGTACCACTAAATGAAATTTTTTTTGATACTTTTTTTTATATAAATATATTTAACAATATTATGCACTCATTTTTATTAAATTGAATATTTAAAATTATTAAATAAAATTTTACCCTTTAAAATAGTAAAATAGTGTCATTAAAAGACAACTTACTTTTTAGTTATCAAACAATTTTTTAGATTCAGACCTCATAACCATTCAGATGATCTAATTTATTAAGACATCATAATCATTCAAATTTTAATTCTCAAGTTCATCAAACACAACACTTTATAAAAGTTCAAGTCGTTCGCTAGAATGACTAGCAAACAATTTAAAATGAATTATTTTTAGCCAATCTGCTAAAATGACTAGCGAACGGCGAAATATGTTATTGAAAATTCCACTTGAGTTAATTAAGTACGTTGTTAGCCTTTTTGGACCTAGTGCATTCATGAAAATTTCAAGAAAGGGTGTTTGACTAACAACCTATATGCCTAAAAGGGATCCGGTTAGCATAAAATTTATTTTTGAGTAAGTTGGTCAATTGACCAATAGAATGCTGACACACATAGAATTTTGTCTGCATATCAGCACTCTATTGACAAATTAATCAACTTACTCAAAAATAAACTTCATGCTAACCACTTTCACCTAAAAATATTCTCAAAACCTGAAAGTGGCCAATATGGTGCTCATCACCTTTGTCTGGAAAATGACTAATTAATGTAAATTATGTACTCTTAAACTTTACTCCATCCGTTTTTTAATATAGATCGTTTTAGAGTTGTGCACAAATATTAAAAAAATAATTATATAAACATTAACTATAATATCAATTGTCTATATTATCTTTATATTGGAAGAAAAGATTGTTATTTATTGGACAAAAAATAGTAAGAGAATCAAAATTACATTTAATATTTGGGGTAATATTGGAAATTAAAAAATTAATGCTTACTTGAAATTCTCAAACGATTTGTATCTCTAAAAAAAACTTATATTAAGAAACGAAGAAAGTATTGATGAGTGTTAAGATTTAATTAGTGTGTGCATTTAATATCAATATCATTATTTGAAGTGTGTTTGGAAGGTCAATTTGGATATTAATAACCTTTTTTTTCCCGATTGATACATATCAACCATTGAATTGATTAAGATTGAGATACCACCAGCAAATGAAAACGACATTTGATTTGAGGGTCTCAAATCATTACATAAAGCAAACCAAATCACAATCCATTTAAAAATTGAAAAAGTGAGCCACTCGTGACATTCTTTTAGCTTTTAGGTGGAAAGGAAACCCTACCTCCACCACTTACCACAACCTCTCAGACGGTAGAGTTGCAAGACAAAAAAAAAGTAGTAGATATTTTCAATTTCAATAAGTGATTTGTATCATTACTATTATAGTAAAATATCAATTGCATTGAAAATTTCACACACATGGATGGATGTTAGGATGTATGTATATGTATATCTGCAACACTTTCTTCCTTGTGCAGGTTGTCATTGGCAAACATATAAGCATCAACACTACTCAACAAGGAAAGGAGACGTATAGCTTCACTCCACTATAATTTTCACTTGGGTCCCAAAAAATCTCCAATCTCACTCCAATATTCTTTTTATTGATTCGCCTATTATACTAAGCTATAAATGACACGTTTTAGGGTATAGTACATGCATAGTTTTCTAGAAGACTGGTTGAAAGTAAAGCTTCCAACCCAAACTACAACTGAAACTAGAGTATGTAACTCAAAACGAAATGGCATTTTCAGTTCAAGCTAAGATGAGAGGAAAACATCTATAAGAAAGTCTGAGATACAGAGAACAACAATTGTTGTTCATGTATGATGATAGATTCAACTGATCTATAGATTAATCTTACAACTCCCTTCTCTAATTTGAAATATCTACACTCTCGTCAAGAAAAAGAAATGAACTCCTCTGTTTCAGTTACTGCTTGCTCCACAAGCACATGTATCTATCAAGTGGTATGTGCCATTCAACCACCAATATCTTTTGGGTACATCAATTTGGTATAAACACTCAAACGGAGATGCTGAACAATTGCATACTCCAGCCAACCAGTCTGATTATTCAAATGAATTGGGCGAAATATAAAAGTTAGGAAGAAGAACATGTGCAATTATTTTTGAGAACGACATCAACGATAATTTGTCAACATTGTCCCATAAATAGACAAGCAGGATAAATGAGTCATTCAGATTATATGGCACATGTAACCCGAGCAATTGAATCCATTCATGACAAATTGTATTTAGTCAAGCAACTACAAATCCTCCTAGATTTCTCTTACGTCTCCTTCCTTTATATGTTGTAAATTCCCTCCGCTATTAAGCCTTCCCAAATTAGGTAGAGAAAAGAAATTCTCTCTTTCATTTTAGACTTCAACAGCAACACCTAAAATGCCATCTAGGAGTTTTGCTTTGCCTAGATAGATGAATACAACAGATTAATCAAGCAGAAATTCTTAAGCAAAGAAATTCGTTAATGTATTTTATTCTAATCTAGTCTCCTAAGAAAGTAGTAAATTGCAAATCTACTAATAGCTAGAGTTTTTTTACATCCTCAAAATAAAAAATAAACAGCCATCATGAGTCCACTTTTTATTCATTGAAAGCATAAACGTGACTTTCCATTCTATCTTTTATTTAAGTAGTTCCATTCTTTACTAGGTCTTCCCTAGTGCTGGCGTTGCGGCGCCAGCATCCTATATAGATCTCGCGCTGCGGCGTGAGTGATCAGTACCTGAGACCCGACCTTGGCACTGTGGCGCCACGCTCTGTACTACTGGTCGCGCTGCGGCGCCACTTTACATACTTTGCAATCCAAAATGAGTATTATCAGGGGTTCATTACATACTCTGCAATCCAAAATGAGTATTATCAGGGGTTCAGTCCATATCATAAAGAATTCCAACTTTATAATGTATAGACAATACGATTCCTGAGTTAGAAGTCCTAATCGGTCACAAGAAAACAACAATTCAAACATAATTGTTAAGGCGTTGCTCCGATGAAGACAAGGCATCCAGTCGCTCCAATGAAGACAAGGCGTCCGGGAAATTTGGTGGAGATTTGCAAGTCAAGCGCCTAGGAAAGAAAGTAATCGTTTTGGACAACTCGTCAACGACTTGTTGCCAGAGCGAGCAAATTGGCCATTGTGGGTATGGATCGACCCAAACAAACGACATTGCTCCGAGGAAGACAAAATCGGCCCTAGTCGCGATTCACAATAGAAGACTAGAATAGTTATCGTTTTGGACGACTCCTCAACGACTTGTTGCCTGAGCGAGCGCTTGGCCATTGTGGGTATGGATCGACCCAAACAAACGACATTGCTCCGAGGAAGAAAACTGGCCCTAGTCGCGATTCACAATAGAAGACTAGAAGAGAGAGCGAGAGAGAGACTGCGACGCGAAGTCCGACTGACAACGACTACTGAACTTCTTTGCAGCCTACTCCGATCGACGTGCCTCCGAAGTTTGACGACGACGCTGTTTTCTTCTTTGCAAGTATTCTTTCTCTTCTTCTTTTTCTTCCCCTTTTTTTTTTGTTTCGTTCTTTTTGTTTATTATTTTTTTTATTTTGCAGTGTTTTCTTCTTCTTTTTTGTTTTTTTAGTACTTTCCCCTTTTATTTGTTGTTTTGCCACGAGTTTGCATCGGTGCTTCAATTCTTTTCTTCTTTTGTACATAATAAGTTGACAGTGGACAGTTGTTGCTTGGTTGGACACTTGGGCCTTTTTACTTGGACATGCATGGTTAATGCTAAGCAAAAATATCATATTATATATATTATATTCTAAGGACACTGTGTTAAGAGAATTTGATGCATCCCACCATCCACTATCTCATGTGTTGTATTAATGTTTTATTGTCATTTTGTAAACTCCATGTAACAAATATTATTTTGAATCACTTGATTTAATTATACTAGTAGTACTACAGTACTACTACAGGTTAGAGACAGATATTTATTTAGTAGTTAGTACTTACAAAATTAATAACACATTCAAAATTAAAAATTAAAAATAATAATATGATGATATTTTAATTTGATGAATGATTTCTTATTGGTTGAAATAAATTTAATACTAACTACTAATATTTATTTTGTAATAAGTACTTACTAAACTAGTACTACACTCAAAAACAATAATAGGTAATACTTTAATATTTTAATTTGATGAATTATGTTATATTTTGGGTTTTAATGTATATGAAATTTTATTGTCAATATACTTGTGAAGTAAACTAAATAATATATAAATTGTACGTTGTGAACGACTTGTCGCCATACGAACGTCATGACGGTCGCCTTGTTTTGTCGGTTGGCACCCGCCATGCCTCGCCTTACGTCGTGACAACTATGAATTCCAGCAAAAGAGATTATGAAGAATCACATCATGCATCATTTTTTAACATCAAAATGGTTCGTGTATAACTAAAGGTCAGAGTTATAGGAAGATATGAGTGCGAACATAGCTAGAACTCAATACTATTTGGAAAGAGCAGTTTTCATTAGGTTCTTTTCCACATTCTCATGCTTGTCGGCACGAGAATTTAATATTACACCAATCAATGGTCCCTACTCAACATCTAAATGTGTTGGCCTTTCTTTGACAGCTACATTCTCCAGATATGAGAAATATGTGAGAATTTGAAATACACAATTGATGAATTTGTTTCATCAACAAATGTGAAACTCAAGTACTGTGTAGAAAAATGTGAAACCACCCTAATTGATTAACAAACTCACGTAGCATAATTGATTGGTGCACGTGTAGCTTAACTGATTGGCATATTCCTCGCCAGAATCACCATTCTTTTTCCCATTTCCCCTTCTTTTAAGGTAGACTAATTCATCAACAAACTAGTGTAGTCTAATTGATCCGCTCACATGTAGCTTAATTAATTGGCACACGTGTACCTTAATTAATTGGAACATGTGTAGCTTAATTGATTGGCTTATCCCTCCACCACACAATGCTTTTGTTCATGATTCCTTTCCCATTTTTCCCTTCTCTTGTGATTGAATACAGTAGATTTTTACCATTTTTCAATATACAGTCTTATGGTATGTGTGTTAAAATTTCCATAACAGCAATACTAGACAGCATATTCATAATGATTAATAGACAAGTTTAATGCTATTTCCTCACTTATTTAGTCATCCACCTATAAGCCAAAATAGATCCAAACATGTGTTCCATTTTTACAGTAATTTGATGCAGCATTTGAACAATTGATGACAATACAAGACACAGGCACATATGAAGCTTTATCTAAGTAGCACAATAACAAAAGCAGTTATCATACCAAAACCCACAATAGTGAACAAAAAGACAGAGAAAAGATCATACCCTGTTCTCTCTCTCTCTCCCTCCCACTATTCAGTATCCGAAGGCAAATGTGAAGATTCAGCAGACTCCATCAGCATAAGATTCTGCAATCCAGGCCTCAATTCACGGTTACAGAATTCCTCATACTCTCCTCTGTCGCCTCCCTTCTTCTTCACCTCTACCACTCTCAATGATGGTGTCAATTCAAATATCTCCGCAGCTATAGTCAACGGTCCCTTAACTCCCTCCCTGGATCCCTCCAAACTCACACTGCAATCCTTCTTCCTCACCGCAAAACTAACCACCTTTGCAATTTCTTCCAATTTAGATATGATAGTCGACACAGGTGCCCCTGATACAAACCTTGAGTGCTCCCCTCTCTCCTCAAACAACCCAGATAAATCAAACCCTGGTGACATTGAAATTATATCGAAGGCATTCAAGCTTGCCGGTCTTGACAAACTAGTTCGCCGCCTCCTACTCTCCATCTCAGACTCCGATTCAGACACAGACGTATCGGAAGAATAATCAATTCCATCATCAGCATCATCCTGAACACTACACAACTTATCATCCTCGATATAAAACTTAATATGTTTAAACCCCTTTTTAAACCATCTGTTATTCATAATTTCCGGAATCGTAATACGTGTTTGTGGATTAGTATCCAGAAGACGAGTCAATAACTTAGTTAATTCAGGCGAAAACCATCTAGGACAACGAAACTCCCCTTTATAAATCTTCTTATACATAACCATTATATTCTGATCATGAAAAGGTAAATAACCAGCCATCAAAACAAACAAGATAATTCCACATGACCATAAATCAACCTTAGCAGCATCATACCCTTTTCGTCCCAAAACCTCCGGCGCAACATAAGCCGGCGTCCCACAAAAAGTATGAAACAATCCATCCCCACGAATTTGCTCAGAAATGGCACTGAGCCCAAAATCTGAAACCTTAAGGTCCCCATCTTCATCAAGTAAGATGTTTTCGGGTTTAAGGTCCCTATGAAAAACCCCTCGCGCGTGACAAAATCCTACAGCTGAAATTAGCTGCTGGAAGTATTTTCTGGCGATTTCTTCTTTTAATCTCCCTTTGGCTACTTTATTGAAGAGCTCGCCCCCTTTGACATATTCCATTACGAAGAATATCTTAGATTTGGTGGCCATAACCTCGAACAGCTGTACAATGTTCGGGTGTCGAACTCGTCGGAGGATTGAGATCTCACGCTTGATGTGTGCAATTAGGCCGCCTTTGAGGATCTGTTCTTTGTCAATGATTTTGATTGCTACGTTTTCGTTGGTTTTGATGTTCCGAGCTAGGTAGACTTTGGCGAAGGTGCCATGGCCGAGTAGTTTTCCGATTTCATATCGGCCTAATAAAAGCCCCTGGCTTTCCTTTCTGGTCGTGTTTTTGCTAGAGGCGGCGGTAGGGGTGTTGGTGGCGGCAACAGTGGCAGCCATTGACGTGTAGTTCAAAAAGTTTTGAAATTTTAGGGTTTTGATGAGTGGCTTTGTTGTCCAACAGAAGTTTGGATTTGTTCTTCAAGAGTCTGTAAAGCGAGAGAAGCGATCGAGAGGGAAATATTTATCGAGGGAGAGAGGTGTTAAACGGAGAGTTAACGGGAAGCGTGTGAGTGTAAAGTGAGTTTTAACGTCTGCCGTCTGGGAGGTGTTTTCGTGAGGAATAGGAAATATATTGTTTTTAACGGCTATCCTTTGTTTATTGTTTTTAGTAGGTTAATAATGTTTTTAAATGTAAATATATATATATATATAAATGATCGATATAGACCAAGCTTTTTATATCGTCCGTCCGTCGTTAAAAGCTCATATATATAATATTATGGACTTTAGCTAATAGTCCGTCGCTAAAGATCGATCCGTTATCTGACGAAATCACGTTAGAATATATATATATATATATATATACTTCTTTAAATATTGGAAGAGTAAGTGTACAAAATAATATTATAAAAAAATAATGTATCAAATTATAATTAAATGATTATCTGCCATACATTAATAAATCCAAATATTATTAACTAATTTTAATCGTACACATTATTTAATATTTAATTTTAATATCTATTCTTTAGTTAATTTTCCCACAATCAACAACAAAGCCAAAAAGGTTAGCAATTCTTCAGTCAAATGTTGTTGTTAATCAATAACCAGTATCTCTCCATTTTACAACTACCCTTTGAAGGTTGTATTGTCTATGAGTTGACTTTTAGTCAATAATAGGTTAATATCGAATTTTATTACGATAACTGATATTTTTATATAAAAAAATAATATTTTTATATGATCATTCTCATTTGAATAGTGATTGAATATCACTTTTAAGTGAAAAAGGCTCGTATGAAATATTATTTTAACATATAAAAATATCAGTTTTCTTTCATTAAAATTGCATACAAGTGATTAATTAAGATTTTCTAAACTGGTAGGATTTTTAATTGTCGTATAGAATTTGATTTTAGCTTGATTTAGTTTAATTAAAATTTTAATTTGATTACAAATATTCTAAATTCATTATTACCCCAAACAAGTTGTACTAAAAAATTAGCAAGATTTTTTATCCCCATTTAAATTTTGACATATATTTTTTTATTTAATTTTAAAATTAATTAATATTAAATAAAAAATTATATATTAAAATTTAAGTGAAGAGACCAGGGACAGGAAATTTGAGAAAGAGCTTTTCTCGTGGGGGTGTCGGTAGAGGTGGAAGGAAGGTGAGATGAGGTGTGAATGGATGTGAGCCACCAAAAGCATTACGTGGCTGGTACTTAGTCTGCTGATGTGTATTCTTGCCCCCACACTCTCTGACTCCCTACATGGAGTGCAATCACACCCTATCACGTTCTTCCGTATAAATTATATTATGGAGTAATAATTATGTGTTTAATTTTGAAACATAGGTATAGGAACAACAAATTAGTATATTCAAAAAAACTCTTGCCTCTTTTTTCTTTCAAACGGCGTGACCATTGAAAGCAAAATTATAATTTATGCTCTTTTTTTTACAAGTATAAATACACTCTATTATATTTTCTTTTTTCGTTAATATAAGTCGTTTTAGAGTTATGTACAAGTATTAAAGAAATAATTATATAATATTAATTGTCTATTTTATATTAAAAAAAAAATAATGCACTGGTGGTCTCTACATCATGTACATAAGCACTATCTATATTAAATAATATTATCTCTATTTTAATAACATACTATTATTATAACACTGCTCCTATGTATAGTGTATTAAAATTAATATTTAAGACTATGGAAAAGAAGAAGAGTAATTAATATGAAGTTAATTTTTGTCGAATGATTAATACAGTGTCGACGTGTAGATCGAAAAATAATCTCTCTCTGCATGTCAGTACTGTATTGGTCAATTAACCAATTTATCGGTACTAAATGTAATTCAAATTTATACACTTCAATAATAATTATATGAGTTGACCAAACATAAGTAAACAAATACTCTCTCCGTTCAAAGATTAAATATATAATTTTATTTTTGAGATCAAACGATGACATATTAAACTTTAAAATTTGTGTATTCATAAAGTTTAATAATTTGTTTACATGATACAAATAGGTGTATATGTGTTGGTCTTGCTTAAGATAGTCTGTAGAGGGGTCCAGCCCATAAAGAATTAAAAGATAGCCTTGCATTACAAACCCTAGTAAACATTGGTCTGTCCACATAAACTTTTTTGCTTACAAATTTGTACCTACGGAAGGAAATTCGCTGAAATGTTTTTATGTCAAAGTGGATCGGGCCCATTACATTTTACAAATCCACCATTTATATATCTCGATCCAATATTGAAGCTCAGAACTAAGAAGAGAGATAGAAAATTGATGCAAGTAACCACCCTACGTGAGTGCAAGTGAAATAATTATCAATCACTAAAAAATATCTCATACAAAGTTTACAAGACATATTTTTTATTTTATACACTATTAATTTATTTATTAAATATTTAGTGACAACATGATCAAAGAATTGTTATGGTGATAAATTAAAAAATATAGTGTCATTTTATATTATCACTAAAAGAAGTGGAAGTGAGCTTTCTCTTCTTCTTTTTTGAATAAAATTATATAGCAAATTAATGAACAGATCTTCTGTTCCTAAATTACTTGTCCCCCCACACATATCTTTTTATTTAATTTTAAATTTAATTAGTGTTAAATTTAACACAAAAAAATAAAAAATTTAGGCTCTCGTCTTTTGGTCCGTCTGTATACGGGAGGCCCGAAGGTCATTTTCTTTTGGTTGTACCTATTTTTCTGTTGGTCTTGTTAAACCTAACACTTGAAATTGCTTAGTAGTACACTTTTCAAACAGAATTAATTTATATTGAATTCTTTCTATACAAGTCCATCCAAATAAATAATTTATGCAAATTGGGAGGGAATGTTTATTCCAATAGAATGCATATTTATATATTTAAATAAATGTTTATTTCATCAGGATGAGTAAAAATCGACTATTTCATTTCAATCGACAAACTTAAAAGAAAAATCTGATGAAATAAATATTCCTTCAAACAGATGATTAGACATTTGATTAAAATAACTATTCCCTCCTCTTTTAAAAAAGAGTAACCAGACATAAAAATAAATATTTGTTTCGGAATACTCATTCAGATGGCATTTTAAATTAATTAACCTTGGACAAAACAGCCAAGCACCTGCTACTTGTCTTTCTGAGTGCTGCATAATTAAGTTATCATATCATACTAGAGAATCATATTATTCTCTTTAGCTGCTAATGAATTTAGCTACTACTCCATATGTTCCACAAAAATAATCATATTTTATTTTAATTAAGTTGTAATCATAAATTTTAAATTATGATTGATGTGAACTTATTTTAATTTTGTATTAGAAATATTTTTTATTAAGGAGTTTAGAATATTAATTATGCATTAATCAATAGTTAAATAATTCACATTAATTTTAAAATTTAACAATTTCACAAATTGTTAGACAAAGGGGAGTATTACTTATTAAATGATTTAACATTATGGACTGATCACCACCTTTCTTTTCTTTCAGGTAGGGTTTGGTATTGTTTAAAACCTAAAAATCTTAGTTGTCATTCCTCTTGGAATTTTTGGTTATGGATTCTTCTTCATGTGGCAGAGGATTAGGTGAACTCACTGGCCCTCCGGTAACTTGCCCTAAAAATATTGTAACCGTCGAGTATAAAATATGTTAAAATTATGGATCAAGTTGCCTACTAGCTTCCAAATCCATTGATGTTTTTATGTTAAAATCGATCACTTGCCACAAGAGAATGAGATGAATTGTATTCTGCCTTAAATCATTATTAATTATTCAGTGTTTTAAAATTCGGACGGGATCGGCAGCCAGACTGGTAAAAAATGGAATCAGTCCGCCTTCTGGTTTGATTTGGACCAATAATTCTGTTTTGATCAAAACTCGGGTTGGCTCGTTGCCTACCGGTCTAACCGGTGGTCAAACCGATAAACTCGGTTAATTGACTCAGGTTTTAAATTTTTTTTTACCAAAAAATTTTTAATATTAGAATTAATCATTTTTATTAATATTGTAACTCATCTTTATTATATTTTAGTTTATAAAAAATAAAAATTTTAAAATTTTTATTAATTATTAATCATATATATTTTATATATTAATGAGTAATAGCATTACTAATTAATAACGATCCGATTATTGGTTTGACCAGCAATCCATCCATCTACTATTTTTTATGGAACAATTCGATTCTGAGAACGTTTATTGATGAAATATTTAGCAGCTTAAATCCAAGTAGAAAAAGGCAGGACTGTTGTCATAACACCATTATTTTATGCTGTACATTTGCATATGTAGACTGAATTTACGTGTAAATTATATTGTAAATTTTGTCTGGCCTTATTGTTTGGCATAATGTACTTTTTTATTTATTTTACAAATTATATACCCCAGTGATATACATATTCAGTGAGATTCTTCTACCTTCTTACTTAGATGTTTTCCCTTTACTTAATTCTATTTTTTGAATTATAAATAATCAAGCCATTTTATTTTTCAAGAAGTTAGTACTCCCTCCAATCCGTTCTTTTTTACTTGTATTTTTTGATAGTAAAATACTAGATTCTTTTTTATTTGTGGTTTGTATATTTTAAAAAATCATTAATAACTTATTTTACCATATTATTCTTATATTAAATACTAAATTATTTATTTTTCATTTTTTTAATAAATTTTAAATGATAATATTGAGATTAAATTAATTAAATAAAATAGTAATTATATTTTTTAATCTTTATATTTTCTCTTAAAGCATCAAGTAAAAAATAACGGAAGAAAAATTATAAAGGAAACTGATATTTCCACGTGATCCTCTCTCATATGAGTATACAGTGTGTCTTATTTTTATATAAAAATATCAAAAAATACAAATAAAAATAGTGCTCTCCATTATAAACTGTGAAATTTTTCCGGAATAATTAATATGAAGTTAATTTAAATTATTTGATTAATATAGTGTTGACACGCAAATAAAAAAATAATTTTTTTTTCTACGTATTAAATTATTAATACTTAATTAATTAATTAATCAAATTAAATTCATAATAACCGCATACCTCTTCTAGATAAAGGATATGGAGTAAGTTGAATAGTATGGAATATTTAGTCAAAGTCTTTGTATATTACTCCAATATGAGATGTCTCTTCATGCATGACTTTTATGTGAATTAATATATTCCGGTGTTCCTACTTTTTGTCAAAAAGCTACAAAAAGAAACATGATTTTTCCAATTGTTTTTGTCTAAGTATCAAATTAATTGTCAGAAATATGCTAAATGGGGGATGCATGGTTTCTGTCTCGATGAATGACTATATGCATGCCTCATAATTTGTTAATCATGCATGTGTTATTTTTTTTTTTACAATTAAGTGTTGCTTTTGATGGGGAGACCATATATATATATATATATGGTGATCGATTTATAATGAACGTTGTAAAAAAAAATTTAATTTTATAACACATTGTGATCCTCAATTTTAAGATTGAACTGTATAATAAAACTATCGTCTGCAGTTTGCAGTTTAATATTACGGACGAAGACATTTATAAGTAAGGATATTTTAGTCATCAATCTCGTCCGCAATATTAAACTGCAAACGCTAAATTTCATTCCTTAATTTTCTTCTGCATTTTTTCTCTTCCCCTTCCCCTTATCAATTATCATTCACCCCATCTTCTCTCTCTTCAAATCATTCATTTTCAATTTATTCTTCAAACAAAAGACGGGTCTAAATTTGGGTCGCTCGTGACGCCTCCAAAAATAGGTATATACATCACCTATTCTCGAAGTCGCCAAATACATGGTACAATACAAATACAATCTTTAATATACAACAAGAAAGTCATGAGTTTTAATACAAATATCGCCTCTCTGCATAATATCCATTCTCGTAATAAGTCCTCATTACATTTATTGTCACACTACTTAATGTAATAGTGAGGACTACTAATACTATCATCTCTGACCATCACCCGCTCCCCTCGATTAGTCCATTGCCACGCTCTCATTTCTCAAGAGAATAAGTGAAAGAAAAGGTGAGCTCAACTAGCCCAAGAAGAAATATTATGACTAAGATAATGCGTAATAAATTATCATTAGTCTTCAACAATATTAAACCGATAAAATATAATAGACATCAAGTTTAACTACAAATGAACAAGCAATCCATTAAAAGAGTCAAGAGAGAATAAAATCTACTATCTTTTATGATTTAAAAAGTTTTTCATCACTTTTATCATTTGAGATTGATTTTAATAAATAATCCACATCATCCCCCGACTACTACCAAGGATATTCATTAAGTATCACGACCACAAATTATCCATACACTACGGGCCAAGGATATTCGTATTGATCAATGGTCATGATCATGCCAAAGAATCGTCCATCAATGCACTACGGGCCAATGAGGACTTTTACCACATCATTTGTAACATTACGGTCATGATTACACCGAATAATCCCTGGTCATAATCATACCAAGTCCATCTATGCACTACAAGCCACAAATGACTTTTAACAAAATATAAACATGAGGATGATGACAATGATATAAGAATTCAATAAAACAAGTTCAAGAATTAATTTATCCAGGAACTAATAACGTCCAAATTATCAACATGATATTTCTTTGTAGAGTAAAATTTTAGAATGCTCAGAAGAATATTTTCATGAAAAATACTGGATGAAGCGCAAATATCAAGGATATTTCACTAATTTCATGGAGTATAGAAGTCAAAACTTTAATCAACTGAGTATAATAAAGAATAGAATAACAAAAGAAATCATCACGCACGCAAGTATCGAGTTATTCCAACAGAATAATAAATAATGAATCCGGATCAAAGCGTAATACGCACCTAATGTGATATTCCAATAGAATAATAAAGAATGGAATAACAATGAAATCACCATGCATGCGGTGATTGCGATGTAAAAGTTATTCCAATGAATAATAAATAATCTGAATCAGTCCCAAGTGAAACGCATGCATGTGATATTCCAATAGAATAATAAAGACGAAACCAAGTCCGGCGTAAAACGCACAGATAGGATATTCCAACAGAATAATAAAGACGGAACCAGGTCCGGCGTAAAATATGAGACCCCAACTTATTATACATAAAATTGAATTTCCTTTATTTATTATTTTGAAATAGTAAGGGATAATTTGATTAATGTGGTTAGTTATGGGTAAAAGGCGCAAATATCTTAAAATAAGCAAGTGGTTATAAAATATTCATTGTTGTCGGGGAATATTCGTTTGGTCGTAGAATATTCGTACGACGGCGCAGCCTTGTGTGGTCCCCATAACGAAAAGCGATTGGATAAAGAAAATGACAAATATAAGTTGTTTATAAATAACGGCGTAGTTGTTACCGTTAATACTGTTGAAATACTCGGTGGTTAAAAACACAGTAGCACACGGTATTTGTAAGACCCCAATTTTTTTAATAAAGATGATTTTTTCTATAAATGTCATTTTTAAATATTATGGAATGAATTTGATATAATGTTATAGTTGTGGATAATATTTATAAATTTTGCTAAGTATGCAAGTTGTTATAAAATATTCGATTGGTCGGGGAATATTCTTTTTGTCGGGAATATTCGTACAACGGCACAATCATTGGTGGACCCCACAATGAAATTATTATCGGATTGAGAAAACGACAAAAATATTTATAAATAACGGCGGAGGTGTTATTGTTAAAACCATTGAACTATCCGGTAGTAAAAGTATAGTGTCTGGTGGTTAGTTGCGTAGTAGACACTACAGTATTGATTATTGATGCTTACGTGAGAAGTCACCGCTTATACTCAATTATTGCTACAAAGAATTGTTGCATCATATCTCTCATATTATTGATTCGATTATTGTCACAAAGATCATCCGCATTATATGTTATATTATTAAATCAATAATTGAGACGACAAAGTTATTCATATTATTAAATTGCAATATTTACAATGTCTGTAAGTCTTACAAGGAGAGGTTTGGTCACCTAATTGCGGCGCTAATAAGGGAGAAATCCTTATTGGAAAGCCCCTCTTTCTCGGGAACAACTTGGTTGCTAAATATTGTGAGTTGTAATATTAATGATGAATAAGTTCGTGTTGATTAAAGATGAATTTGATAGTTTCATTGTGTTGGGATTATTTGTGTTAGTAGAAATCGACATCTATTAGATGATAATTGATGTCCGGAGGTTATATTGTTCAATCGGGTATTCGGAAACTTTTTTGTGTCTGAGTACTATTCATGAGCTACTATTCACGAAGTTACTATCCACCCGGTTATTATTCACCTAGTATTGTGCATTCGGGTATTTGGGTACAATATTATTCCATGAGGAGATGTGTTAATTTTTCAGATCGTTGGTTGAAGTTATATTAGTGAATCAATATGGACCACTGGTGGAAAGTTATAATAGTGAATCAATATGGATCACCGGTTTAAAGTTTTAATAGTAAATCAAGATGGATGAATTGCTTTAAGTTTTAATAGTAAATCAATATGAACAAATCCGCTTAAAAGTAAATCAATCTGGACCGTTAGTGAATTTGTTACTTATTCAATCCATTCTTCTATAAATAGAAGCTCATTCCTTCATTATTTCTTACAATTTCATCAAACTCTGAGAGAGAAATTATAGAGAAGAAAGAAGAGTATTCGCTACTTCACTACTTGATATCCAAATTGTCTTTTTTGTAGTAAGGGTGTTATTCTTTCTTATTCATGAAGAGAACTTCTATTATTTCATTCTTTATTATTCTGTTGGAATAACCTGTATACGCGGCATACCCTATACTTGGTGAAATCCTTATGTTATTCCATTCTTTATTATTACATTGGAATATCTTATTCATGCATTTTACGCCTTGGGACTGGTTCCGCCTCTTTATTATTTCGTTGGAATAACTCAGACATGTCTGTGGACTCCCTATACTTGGTGAAATCCTTATGTTATTCCATTCTTTATTATTCTTTTTGAATATCCTCATGCATGCGCGTTTCTTACGGACCTGGTTCCGTATTTATTATTCTCATTGGAATAACTGCGTGTCATCTATATCACGTCCGGTGATTTCTTTTGCTATTCCATTCCTTATTATACTCGGTTGGTTAAAGTTTTGACTTCTATACTCCATGAAATTAGTGGAATATCATTGATATTTGCGCTTCATCCAAAGATCTTTTCATGAAAATATTCTTCCGAGCATTCTTGAATTTTACTCTCACAAAGAAGTATCATGTTGACAATTTGGACGTTATTAGTTTCTGGATAAACTAATTCTTGAACTTGTTTTATTGAATTCTTATATCATTGTCATCATCCTCATGTTTATATTTTTAAAGTCATCTATGGTTTGTAGTGCATAGATGGACTTGGTATGATTATGACCGTGGATTATTTAAGATAATCATGATAGTAATGTTACAAATGATGTGGTAAAAGTCCTCATTGGCCCGTAGTGCATTGATGGACAGTTGTTGGCATGATCATGACCATTGATGAATACACGAATATCATTGGCCCGTAGTACATAGATAATTTGTGGTCGTGACCCTAATGAATATCCTCATGGTCAGTAAGGTGGATGATGTGGATTATTTATTGTCGTGTCTCACGATAAAAGTGATAAAAAAACTTTTTAAATCATAAAAGATAGTAGATTTTATTCTCTACTTGACTCTTTTAATGGATTGCTTATTCATTGCAGCTTAAACTTGTTGTCATTGTATTTTATCGGTTTAACATTATTTGAAGGCTAATGATAATTTATCCCGCATTCTCTTAGTCATAATATTTCTTTCTTTGGGCTAGTTGAGCTCACCTTTTCTTTCACCGCCATTCTTCGTGAAATGAGAACGTAGCGAGGGACTAGTCGGGGGGACGGAGTGATGGTCCGGATGATAGCATTAGTAGTACTCATTATTCTATGAAATAGTGTGATAATAATTGTAATGAGGACTTATTCTGAGAGTGGATATTATCTAGAAGATAATATTTGTATTAAAACTTACAACTTTTGTTGTACATTTAAGATTGTATTTGTATTCTGTACCATGTATCTGGCAACCCAAGATGGGTGATGTATACCTATTTTGGGGGCGTCGCCATTACAGTATCAAAGCTTAGGGATATGATCCCCAGCTAAGATGTGAGATAAGAACTAGGAGGGAGAGGCGGGAATTCTTTTGCTAGTATGACCTACCTAAGTTTATTTGTTATTTAATTGGTCGATCAGTGAGTATAGGGTTAATTTGTGATATGTTAATTAACCCTTGTTTTGTGTGAGATTTGAAAATGGCATCCAGAGAATGTTGAGAACATCAATGGAGCATGTGAGACCGTTGAGTCTCCACAGATCAATAACCAGGACAATGTGCATCAGGAAGGCGACAATCCTCATGCAAACAACAACACTGACCAAATGATGAACGATGGAATGTTCCGAGGCTTCATGCAACATCAGGCGAGAGCGGCTCCTATCCAAAATACAGGTGGAAACACTGGCAACTCTCGGACGGTCACCGCCAACAGCTTCGAGGAGTGGGACCACCAAGTTTTTGAGAGCCAAAACCACTTAAGATTTGAGACGTGGATAAAGCAGATCAACAAGACATTTGATGTCTTGGGTTGCTCCGAGGAGCAAAAGGTTCCCTTGCCACTTTCATGTATGCGGGCGAGGTTCATTGGTGGGAATCAGAAAGCGTACTCAACTCGCCGCAGATGAAGATGTCTTGGGAGAAGTTTCAAGAACTGTTCAATGACAAGTACTTTCTCGAAAGTATTCGTCACATGAAAGAGGTAGAGTTCATCAAGCTGGAGCAAAACAACATGACCGTGTCACAGTACAAAGCCAAGTTTGCCGAGTTGTCCCGGTTTGCGTCCTATTTGGTTGATAATGAGGAGAGAATGACGCGATTGTTTCTAAGAGGTTTGAAACCTGAGATACGTCAATATCTTATCTCTCATAAACTGTGTTTGTATTCAGATGTTGTTAATAGGGCTCAGTTATTTGAACACGATAATGAGTCAACCCAACCAAAAGAGAGCAGCCAACAAAATGATAATACCAGTGATAGCAGTCATCGAAGCGATGACAATAAGCATGGAGGGAATCAACATGCCAGAAATGGTAACCACTTCGGTGGTAATCATGGCCAAACAATAAGAATGTGCATTTCAAGAAGAGGAGATTCAACAATGATGGAAAGACGTCAGCACCATCACCCATTGTTAAGGAAGGAGAACGACCACCTATTATATGCTTCAAATGCGGAGGGGGGGGGGACATATCAGTCCAAACTGTGCGATGTCATCCAAACCATGTTACAATTGTGGAAGAGAAGGACACCTAGCCCAATTTTGTCGTTCACCGAAGACAAGTCCTGTTGGGAAGAAGGCACCAAAGGTCGTCCCAGAAAAGTCAAAGCCAGTAGTGCAAGGGAGAGTGTTTGTCGTGACTTTCCAGAAAGCAAGGAACCCGAATGAGGTCATCACGGGTAAATTTATCTTAAACTCTAGCGAAGTATATACCTTATTTGATACTGGTTCTACCCATTCTTTTATTTCTCCTACTTGCGCTCAACGTTTAAAATTGACTTCGAAGAAATTGGACTTTGACATATCTGTTAAAACTCCGTTAGGAGAAACCTTCATTACATCCAATGTGTATAAGTCTTGTTTGGTTCAAATCGGTATCCTCACATTTCCTGTCGATCTTATTTCATTGAAAATACTTGCATTTGACGTAATTCTAGGGATTGATTGGATAACTACTCATCATGCAAAAATTGATTATTTTCGTAAGGTTGTTAGCTTTCATATTCCTAACCAACCTATTATGCGAATTCAAGCAACCAAACCATTAAAATCAATCATTGTCATCTCAAGCCATAAAGCTATTCGTTTATTAAAAAATGGATGTCAAGCTTTCTTAGCTCATGTCACGGATCTAAACAAAAAATAAATCGGGTTTTGAATGATATTTCTATTGTTAATGAATTTCCTAACGTATTCCCCTGAAGAACTTCATGGCCTACCCCAGGCGTGAAATTGAATTTTGTATCGACCTTGAACCTAAGACAAAACCTATTTCCAAAGCCCCATATCGAATGGCTCTTATTGAACTTTAGGAGTTAAAGACCCAACTGCAAGAATTGTTAGAAATCGGTTTCATTCGTCCTAGTACGTCTCCTTGGGGTGCTCCTGTTCTATTTGTGAAAAAGAAAGATGGGAGTATGCGACTTTGTATTGATTATCGGGAGTTGAACTATGTCACCATCAAAAATAGATATCCGTTGCCACGTATTGATGACCTGTTTAACTAGTTGCAAGGCGCCAAATTCTTTTCAAAGATTGATCTTCGTTCCGGATATCACCAATTGAAGATTAGAACTGATGACATTCCAAAACGGCTTTCGAACTCGACGGCATTATGAATTCCTAGTCATGTCTTTTGGATTGACTAATGCTCCTGCCGCCTTTCATGGATATGATGAATCGAGTATTCAAGGAATATTTGGATCACTTTGTGGTCGTCTTCATTGATGACATCCTTATTTATTCCAAAAGCCGTGAAGATTATGAGCAACACTTGAGGCTGATACTCCAAAAGCTTCGTGAATATAAGCTTTATGCCAAGTTGAAGAAATGCAAGTTCGGCGAGGAGGAAGTAGCATTCCTTGGGCACGTAGTATCAAGTCATGAAATATCATTGACCCAGAAAGATTGAAGATATTCAAAGTCGGGAGCAACCTAAATCGATGATCAAGACGTAGCTTTCTCGGCTTAAATTTGGTTATTATCGGAGATTCGTAGAAGGGTTTTCTCGAATCGCTACTCCACTAACTCAGCTAACTCGAAAAGATACAAAATTCGGTTGAAACGAGAAATGTGAGAAGAGTTTTCAAGAACTCAAGAGGAGACTCATTTCAGCACCTATTCTGACAATACCATCTGGCTCGGAGGGATTTATCATCTACGGTGATGCTTCAGGCAAAGGGTTAGGATGTGTTCTCATGCAACATGGGAAGTCATTTAGTTTTATTTAATTATTGCGATATTTGATATATTATTAAATCAATAATTGAGATAACACAGTTATTAATATTATTATTTGCATTATTAACGATGTCTATAAGTTCTGCCAAGGAGAGGTTTGGTCACTTAATTTAATTGCCAAGAAGTGAGAAATCCTTATTGAAAGCTCCTCTTCCACAGAACCTTTTGGATTGTCAGTAATGTGATTCTGTAATATTATTTATGAATAATTAATTATTAACTTTCATGATGAGGAAAATATTCATTTTATGTGGATATAGATGGAGAAAATTTTTAATGTGACAATTGTTGAAAATTAATATTTTATCTTTTTCTGATAAAATAATTCATTAAAATATATTATTATATTTTAATAATATAATAATGGTGATATTTTTACAATGAATGTGGGATATATGAGTATATGAGGAGGAAGAGTATTTTTGTTGTAATAAATGTTAAAAACATGTTAAACATGTCGGTGGACCCCATTTCTTGACTGAAATTTGATTATAGCATGTAAAATCGCCCGTTTATGGATTTCGGTCAATTTCTGTTTGGAATTTGGAAAACTTTTCTTCTGCAAAGTTGTAGATAATTAAATTTTCTATGGAAATGGCATAAGGTTAGAATTTTTTTTGATAAAAGGGCTATTTATTATGAATTATTGAAGTTCCGTAATAATTAATTTTTGGGAGTTTTAGTTATTTTTTTTAAAGAAAAACGTTTTTGTGCAAATGAGTGAGCTCACATGTGATATAAATGTGTTGAATTCAGTTGGTCTAAGGTGGGCTTGAAATTTTTTAATTATATTAATATTTTATTAAATATTCTATTTTGGTGTTCTAAGCATTTTTCTATAAATAGGGTGCTTAGGTTAGAATTGAAAATCACACCAGAAAGTGAAATCTTCTCTCTCTTTCTCTCTCGATATATTGAGTATTCTTGTGAGTATTTTGATACTTTGAGTGTTGCTATACGGTGTAAGTTCCCTTCAGCACTATATTCAGTATTCTAGCCAGAAGCACTATTCTTTCGAGGTAAGAGATATTATTTTTTTAAAAAATGATATTATTTCTTTCAATATCATTATGCCAAAATATTGAGAGTATTTTTCTTGTGAAATTCTTGTCTTTTAGTGTCGGGGTTACTATTCACGTATACGGCAATATTAACGTATACGGCACTATTCACGAATACGACACTATTCACAGAAAAATTAAAATTTTCATTTTTCGTCCAAAATATCTATTATGGATACTAACTTTAATTGTATCCATATTTTGATCATTCTTGAATTTTACTCCACTATGATTATTTATGAGGTATTTTTGGACATGGATAAACCGAAATACGAATCCTTAATATTTATTCTTTTGTTTCACTGAATTCGTTTTCTTTAAAATATTTTTCATCATCCTCAGTCCTAAATGATGATATTATTGAATATCTTTGGCCTTTAGTGCAAAGATTTAAGATTTTATGATGAATATATTTGGCCGTAGTGCAAAGATAAACAGGTGTTGAGATGAACATGACCAACTGATGAATATCTTTGGCCTGTAGTGCAAAGATGAATATTTGATTCAAGATGTATATTGATTGATGTTACAGGGATAAAATATTGATGATGGACTTTTAAATTCATAGATAATAGTAGATTTCATTCTCTACGTAACTCTTCTATGAATTATTATTTCCGCTACAAATATTGATCTGAAACTTGTTGTCTATTATATTTTATCAGATTTTTCCCTGTTAAAGACTAACGATAATTTGTTTTATATTATCTTAGTCATAATATTCTTTACTGGGCTAGTTAAGCTCACCCTTTTCCTTTTTGTTTCATTTTTCTTCTTAGGAGGCGAGAATGTAGCAAGTTCTAGTCGGGGTATGGAATGATGGTTCTAGAGAGTTGTTTAGTATTCCTCACCATTTTTATAAAATAATGTATCAATAATTATGATGAGGATTTATTTGGATATGGAAATTGTCTAGAAGACAATATTTATATTTAAACTCACAGTTTTTATGATGTATTAATAAAGTTGTAGTTGTTTCTGTACCATGTTATTAACGACTCAAAATGGGTGATGTATACCTATTTTGGGGGCGTCACATAATACGCACAGACAGGATATTCTAACAGAATAATAAAGAATAAAATAACAGAAGAATTTCACCAAGTATAGGGCAGCTCGCGTATACATGTTATTCCATCAGAATAATAAAAAAATGGAATAACAGAAGTTCTCTCCATGAATACAAAAGAAATAATACTCCTTACCTTAATAAGAAGAGTACTGGATGTAGGAGTAGTGAAGTAGCAGAATACTTTTCTTCTTTCTCTCTATAATTTCTCTCTCTAGAGTTTTAGTGAATTCGTAAGAAATAATGAAGGAATGAGCTTCTATTTATAGAATAATGGACTGCATAGTAACTAATTCATGAACGGTCCAGATTGATTTACTTTTAATCGGACGGTCCATATTTAAAGCAAAATCTTTTAAATAAAATATAATATATTCTATTTATAATATAATAAAACGAATAACTTTATAAAAAGATTTTACTATGCAAACACTATGCAGACACTATACAAATACTATGCATAATAAAATATAATATATTCTAATTATTGTCTAATAAAACAGATAACTTTATAAAAGTTGTGACACCCCCAAAATAGGTCTACATCCCCCATTCTGAGTTGTCAATACACGGTACAGAAACAACTACAACTTTATTATTACAATAGTAAAACTGTGAGTTTAAAATACAGATATTGTCATCTAGACAATATCCACATACAAATAAATCATCATCATAATTATTGATACATTATTTTACAACAATGGTGAGGACTACTAAACAACTCTCCCTAGAACTTTCATTCCATACCTCGACTCGTACTTGCTATATTCTCGCCTCCTGAGAAGAAAAATGGAACAAAAAGGAAAAGGGTGAGCTCGACTAGCCCAGTAAAGAATATTATGACTAAGATAATATACAACAAAAGTATCGTTAGTCTTCAACGAGGAAAAATATAATAGAATACAATAGACAACAAGTTTTAAATCAATATTCATAATGAAATAATAATTCATTAGAAGAGTTAAGTAGAGAATGCAAACTACTATCTTCTATGTATGAATTTTAAAGTTCATCGTCTATTTTTATCCCTGTAACATCAATCAATATATATACGGGATGAAATATTCATCCTTGCACTTCTGAGCCGAGGACATTCACCCGATTGGTCATGTTCATCTAAACACTTTCATCTTTTGCACTCACTGGCCAAAGATATTCATCGAAATCATTCATCTTTGTTTCATCGCCAAAGATATTCATCATAAATCATTCATCTTTGCACTTCTGAGGCAAAGATGTAAAGACTCGAAATTTTTTAAATAAAAAGGAATTTCCTTTATTTATTATTTTGAAATAGTAAGGGTGGATTTGATTAATGTGGTTAGTTATGGATAAAATGCGCAAATATTTTAAATAAGCAAGTGGTGATATAATATTCATTATTGTCGGAGAATATTCGTTTGGTCGTGGAATATTAAATCTTTGTCGGGGAATATTAAAAAGACCAGTATATGACCATGTGTGGAGCCCATAACGGAAAGCGATTGGAGGAAGAAAGCGACAAAAATAAGTTGTTTAAAAATAAGCAGGCGTAGTTGTTATCGTTTACCTTTGTTGGAATACAAATTGGTTAAAACACGATGTCTGGCGTTATTGCGATGATAGACGCGGTATTGCACCAATTATTGATTCTTACGTAAGAAGGCACTACTCAATAATGGTTACGATAATTCTTTATTCGATATTTTATTTTATTGATTCAATAATTCTTTGCGTTGATATTTTATATTCTTTGTTGTTTTGATAATTGTCATTACTGCGTATTTTTCATTATCGAACCAATAATTCATATTATCTGAATAATATTATTAGATAACATTATTGGCAATGTCTAGAAAGTTACATCTAAGGAGAGGTTTGGTCACCTAATTAATTGCGGCAGGAGGAGAGAAATTCTTATTGGAAAGCCCTGCTTTCTGAGGAAGCGCTGGTTGTCGATATTGTGATTACGTAATATTATTTGTGAATAATTAATTATTGATTCATATGATGAGGAAAATATTGATTTTATGTGGATATAGATGGAGAAAATTTTAATGTGACAATTGTTGAAAATTGAAATTTTATCTTTTTACGATAAAATAATTCATTTAAATATATATTATTATATTTTAATAATATAATAATGGTGATATTTTACAATGAATGTGGGGATATGAGTATATACCAGGAGGAAGAGTATTTTTTGTTGCAATAAATGTTTAAAACATGTTAAACATGTAAATTGACCCCATTTATTATTTGAAATTTGATTATAGCCTCTAAAATCACCCGTTTATGGATTTCGGTCAATTTCTGTTGGGAATTTAGAAAAACTTTCTTACGAAAAGTTGTAGAGAATTGGATTTCCTATAAAAACTCGCGAGATTTGAATTTTCTGATAAAAGGGCTATTTATTGTGAATTATTGAAGTTAGAAGCTCAAAATAATTAATTTTGGAAGTTTAAATTATTTTAAATTAGAAAAACGTTTTTTTATTTTCTTCTAGAAGGTTGGCATGTGTGAATTCTTTGAGATTCAGATTTCAAAGAATACGTATAATATTTTTATAAATATTAATATTTTATTAAATTTTACTGCTTTTTGGTGTTACAAGCGATTTCTATAAATAGGTCTTGGGTTAGAATTGAAAATCACACGAAGCTGAAGTTTTTCTCTCTATATTATCGGCGTATTCTTGTGAGTATTTTGAGTATACTTTGAGTATTGCTATACGGTGAAAGTTCAAGATATAGTCTATATCCGATATTCAGGTTAAATCTTGATCTTTTCGAGGTAAGGGATATTATTTTTTTTCGTAATGATATTATTTCTTCAATATCATTATCTTTGAAATATTGATCTGAAGTCTTTATCAAATTTGGAACTTTTGGTGTAGATTCTTATTCACGTATATCGGCCTTTATTCACGTATCTGATCTTATTCACGAATCGACCTTATTCATCGAAAAATAAAAATTTTTCTTTTAAGTCCAAAATATCTATTGTGGATACTAGCTTTGATTGTATCCATGTTTTGATCATTCTTGAATTTTACACCACTATGATTATTTTTTGAGGTATTTTTGGGCGTGGATAAAACAAAGTACGAATCCTTAATCCTTAATCCTTGTCATTTTGTTTCCTTTGGATTCGTTTATTTAAAAATATTTTCATCATCCTCGGTCTTAAATGATGATATTATTGAATATCTTTGGCACTGTAGTGCAAAGATGAATGATTTATGATGAATATCTTTGGCGTAGTGCAAAGATGAATGATTTCGATGAATATCTTTGGCGTAGTGCGAAGATGAATGATTTCGATGAATATCTTTGGGCGAGTGCAGTGTTTAGATGAACATGACCAATTTGGTGAATGTCCTTGCTTTTTGTAGTGCAAGGATGAATATTTGATCGGATATATATTGATTGATGTTACGGGGATAAAAATAGGCGATGAACTTTAAAATTCATACATAGAAGATAGTAGTTTGTATTCTCTACTTAACTCTTTAATGAATTATTATTTCAGCATTGCGAATATTGATTTAAAACTTGTTGTCTATTGTATTCTATTATATTTTTCCTGTTGAAGACTAACGATAATTTTGTTGTATATTATCTTAGTCATAATATTCTTTCTTTGGGCTAGTCGAGCTCACCCTTTTCCTTTTGTTCCATTTTTTCTTCTCGGGAGGCGAGAATATAGCGAAAGTGCAAGTCGGGGTATGGAATGAAAGTTCTAGGGAGAGTTATTTAGTAGTCCTCACCATTGTTGTAAAATAATGTATCAATAATTATGATGGAGATTTATTTGTATGTGGATATTATGCAGATGGCAATATACGTATTTAAACTCACGGTTTATATGTTGTAATAATAAAGTTGTAGTTATTTACATGTACCATGTATTTGGCGACTCGAGAATGGGTTGGATGGAATGGACCTATTTTGGGGCGTCGCGGTTGGTATCGAGCTTGAGGATATGATCTCTGGCGGAGATCGGGGAATAGAACTAGGAGGGGAGAGATGAGTAAATCCTTCCATTTAGTGTGTCTACCTAAGCTTATTTGTTAGTTGGTTAGTATATAGGGATATTATGTGATATATTGATTTCTTTAATTAACCCTTGTTTTATGCGGTATTTGAGAATGTCATTTGAGAATATTATGATGGAGTGAATGAGGCCATAGTGGAGATGTGCTGTCTTTACCAGCGAGGAGAGCGTCTGACAGCCAGTGGCAATGTACTCTCCTGTAAACAAACCACTAAGCGAGATGATAAGCAGCGGGATGTTTAGAAGCTTTTTGCGATTCATGCAAAATCGAGACGAGGAGACTCGTTTTCAAAACATAGGAGAAATGATAGCAATTCACGGGTTGTCACTGACCCAAGCGATTCAAAAGTTGGGACCACGAATAGGAATTTAAAGAAAGCTTTGATCCGATCATGGCGGAAACATGGGTCAAGCAAATCACCAAGATATTCGATGTCTTGGGATGAGCGGAGAACGAAGGTTCCATTCGCTACCTTTATGTTCCGTGGCGAAGGCGGACTCTTGGTGGGAGTGCGTGAAGCGTACCCATCCAATGCTTATTTCGGCATGTCTTGGGAGAGCGTTTGAAACTATTTAATGACAAATACTTTCACGAAAGTGTTTCGTCATATGAAGGAAGTGGAGTTTATTAATTTGGAAGCGAGAACAACATGGCGGTGTCTCGATTATAAAGGCGAAGTTTGCGGAGTTGTCGAGTTTGCACCTCATTTGGTGGAAAATGAGGAGCGAATAATAGCGTATGTTTACGAGGGTCTAAAAACAGAGATCGACAATATCTTATCTCTCATAAATTTTCTTTATATTGAGATGTTGTAAGCAGGGCTCAATTATTAGGCGTGATAGCGAGTATGTTCAATGAGGGACCACAACGAGGTCATATCGGTGGTGGCGATCATCAAAGCGATGATAACCGGGTGGGAGGAAAGAATACGGACAAAGGCGGTAACCACTCGGGTGGTAATCGTGGCCATGATAATAGGAGAGGTGACTCAGTGGACATTTCAAAGAAGAAGGTTCAACAATAACCATGTGAAGGCGTCGGGCCGATGACAGTTGGTAGTTCGAGGAGGAGAAGCGACCACCGGTCGTATTATAAATCACGGGAAAGAGGACATATCGGTCAAAGCGCCTAGCAGTTCGGTATGCTATAATTGTGGAAAAGAAGGACATATAGCTCGAGAGTGTACAGTAGCGAAACCAAGTCCGGTGAGGATGGTGACTCGAAAAGGATGTCGAGAAAAGTCGAAAGTCAGCGGTTCTAGAAGAAGCGTTTGTCGTGACTTCTCAAAATGTGAGGAACGAGCGAGTTTAGCAGGTTAGTTAATTATAAATTCTTGCGAAGTTTATACCTTATTGAATCTTGGTTCTACCCATTCTTTTATCTCTCTTGCTTGCGCTCAGCGTTTGAATTTGACTATGGAGAAATTAGACTTTGACTATCTGTGGAGACTCAGTTAAAAGAAACTTTTATTACATCAGTTGTTTAGAAATCTTGCTTGATTGGTTGGCACTATCACATTACTGTTAACCTTATTTCTATAGAGATATTTATTTTTGATGTGATTTTAAGGTTAACTACTCATCATGCCAAAATTGATTGCTTTTCGTAAGGTTGTTAGTTTTCATATTCTTAAGCATGACTGTTATTGAATTCAAACAACCAAACCATTGAAGTCAAACTCTTTCATATTAAATTATAAAGCCATTTGTTTATTGAAAAGCAGATGTCAAGCTTTCTTAGTCCATGTTATGGATTTGAATAAAGACACGTCGATTTGAATAATATTCTGTTGTTATTGATTTTTTCTGGCGTATTTCTGAAGAATTTCTTGGCCTACTCTCGGGCGTGATATTGAATTTGTATCGACTTTAAATCAATTTACAAAACCCATTTCTAAAATCTCATATCGAATGGCTCTATTGAACTTGAGGAGTTAAAAACCCAGTTGTAGAAGTTGATACGAAGCCTCTATCTGGTGACTTCCTTTTGTGGAATGCCGAAGCCGGACTCTCCGTAGGGGACACCATATTCGTGCGATAGTAAAGCGATAGGTGTCATTGTAACGTCTTTATCAAGATTGGGATGTGAGTCGCAGTTGAGAACAACCTAAGTCGGTGATCGAAATATGTAGCTTTACAGGCTTAGTTGGTTATTATCGGAGATTCGTTGAAGGATATTCTCGAATCATTTATTCCATTAATGGTGACTTCGTAGAGATACAAAATTGAATGGAGCGAAAAGAATGTGGGAAGAGCTTGAAGAACTCAAGAGGAGACTCATTTCGGCACGTATTACGACCATGCCATCTATAAAAGCGAGCGTGGTGGTGGCGTGTTGAGTAGAAGATCGTATACAAATCTGAGTACGATATTGTCAAAAACTAATTTAGTATAATTTATAAATAATAGAGATGGAGATGAAAACTCTAGGTACCCGTGATGATGATATCTGAGTATAATCGACTTTAATCGATAAAGTTAAAAGGCAATTCGACTACACCTTGGGAGGTGATGAATTTGAAGAAGGAGGTGCGAAGTTGTTATTTCAAAAGCGAGAATCGGTGAGGTGAGAAAACTCAAACCTTTGATTTATTAATCCATTTGAAATTCTCGATCGAATAGGGCTGTGGCCTATAGACTCGTTTTTTACTACCAAGTATGTGGCGTGTTCATGCGTTTTTCACGTATCGATGTTACGTAAATATGTGGACGACCGAACCACGTCATTGAGTTAGAAGCCGGACGAGATAATAGAAGACTTAACGTCACGAGGAGGTACTGTCAAGATCTTGGATAGGAAAGAACATGTCCTATGTCTGAGGGTTATACCACAAGTTAAAGTTTTGTGGAGAAACCATCTTTATTGAGGAAATAACACGGGAGTTGGAAGCGAAAATGAAAGCGAGGTATTTTCATCTTTTGAAACACACAGAATCGTCGTCAATTTCGAGGGACGAAATTTCATAAGGAGGGAGGTTGTAAGACCCCGAAATTTTTTAAATAAAAAGGAATTTCCTTTATTTATTATTTTGAAATAGTAAGGGTGGATTTGATTAATGTGGTTAGTTATGGGTAAAATCATAAATATTTTAAATAAGCAGTGGTGATATAATATTCATTATTGTCGGAGAATATTACCGTTTGGTCGTGGAATATTAAATCTTTGTCGGGGAATATATTAAATGCAAGTAGCGATGACCATGTGTGGGCCCCATGTGGAAGCGATTGGAGGAAGAAAAGCGACAAAAATAAGTTGTTTAAAAATAGCAGGCGTAGTTATTGTACAGATTTACCTTTGTTGGAATGCAAATTGGTTAAAACACGATGTCTGGCGTTATTGCGCGATAGCGCACGGTATTGCACCAATTATTGATTCTTACGTGAAGGCCTACTCGATAATGGTTACGATAATTCTTTATTCGATATTTTATTTTATTGATTCAATAATTCTTTGCGTTGATATTTTATATTCTTTGTTGTTTGATAATTGTCATTTACACGGTATTTTTCATTATCGAACCAATAATTCATATTATACGAATAATATTATTAGATAACATTATTGGCAATGTCTAGAAAGTTACATCTAAGGAGAGGTTTGGTCACTAATTGCTGCGTGAGGAGAAATTCTTATTGGAAAGCCCCTGCTTTCACAGGAGCTGCACTGGTTGTCGATATTGTGATTACGTAATATTATTTGTGAATAATTAATTATTGATTCATATGATGAGGAAAATATTGATTTTATGTGGATATAGATGGAGAAAATTTTTTAATGTGACAATTGTTGAAAATTGAAATTTTATCTTTTACGATAAAATAATTCATTTAAATATATATTATTATATTTTAATAATATAATAATGGTGATATTTTACAATGAATGTGGGATATATGAGTATCTGAGGAGGAAGAGTATTTTTGTTGCAATAAATGTTTAAAACATGTTAAACATGTCGGTGGACCCCATTTATTGGTGAAATTTGATTATAGCCTCTAAAATCACTTGGTTTATGGATTTGGTCAATTTCATTTGGGAATTTAGAAAAACTTTCTTCGCAAAGTTGTAGAAATTGGATTTCCTATAAAAACTCATGAGATTGAATTTTCTGATAAAAGGGCTATTTATTGTGAATTATTGAAGTTAGAAGCTCAAGAAATAATTAATTTTGGAAGTTTAAATTATTTTAAATTAGAAAAACGTTTTTTTTATTTTCTTCTAGAAGGTTGGCATGTGTGAATTCTTTGAGATTCAGATTTCAAAAGAATACGTATAATATTTTTATAAATATTAATATTTTATTAAATTTTACTGCTTTTTGGTGTTAGCGATTTCTATAAATAGGTCTTGGGTTAGAATTGAAAATCACACGAAGCTGAAGTTTTCTCTCTATATTATCGGCGTATTCTTGTGAGTATTTTGAGTATACTTTGAGTATTGCTATCGGTGAAAGTTGAAGATATAGTCTATATCGATTATTAGGTTAAATCTTGATCTTTTTCGAGGTAAGGGATATTATTTTTTCGTAATGATATTATTTCTTCAATATCATTATCTTTGAAATATTGATCTGAAGTTTTTATCAAATTTGGAACTTTTGGTGTTCGAGATTCTTATTCACGTATATGGCCTTTATTCACGTATCTGATCTTATTCACGAATACGACCTTTATTCATTGAAAAATAAAAATTTTCTTTTCGTCCAAAATATCTATTGTGGATCTAGCTTTGATTGTATCCATGTTTTGATCATTCTTGAATTTTACACCACTATGATTATTTTTGAGGTATTTTTGGGCGTGGATAAAACAAAGTCTGAATCCTTAATCCTTAATCCTTGTCATTTTGTTTCCTTTGGATTCGTTTATTTAAAAAAATATTTTCATCATCCTCGGTCTTAAATGATGATATTATTGAATATCTTTGGCACATAGTGCAAAGATGAATGATTTCGATGAATATCTTTGGCGTAGTGCAAAGATGAATGATTTCGATGAATATCTTTGGCCGTAGTGCAAAGATGAATGATTCGATGAATATCTAGATGCGTAGTGCAGATGAGCAGTGTTTAGATGAACATGACCAATTTGGTGAATGTCCTTGGCACATGTAGTGCGAGGATGAATATTTGATCTCGGATATATATTGATTGATGTTCTGAGAGGATAAAAAATAGGCGATGAACTTTAAAATTCATACATAGAAGATAGTAGTTTGCATTCTCTACTTAACTCTTACAATGAATTATTATTTCATTGCGAATATTGATTTAAAACTTGTTGTCTATTGTATTCTATTATATTTTTCCTGTTGAAGACTAACGATAATTTTGTTGTATATTATCTTAGTTATAATATTCTTTTCTTTGGGCTAGTCGTCGAGCTCACCCTTTTCCTTTTGTTCCATTTTTTCTTCTCGGGAGGCGAGAATATAGCGAAATGCAGTCGGGGTATGGAATGAAAGTTCTAGGAGAGTTGTTTAGTAGTCCTCACCATTGTTGTAAAATAATGTATCAATAATTATGATGAGGATTTATTTGCGTGTGGATATTATCAGATGGCAATATACTCGTATTTAAACTCACAGTTTTATATGTTGTAATAATAAAGTTGTAGTTATTTACATACCATGTATTTGGCGACTCGAGAATGGGTTCGAGAATGGGTTGGATGGAATGGACCTATTTTGGGCGTCACAAAAGATATTCAATAATATCATCATTTTCGATGAAGATCGCGTAACTCTTTTGTCGATCTTGTGCCGTTTGTATCGTTGTCGAATCATTTGGATCTTTTTCGGTGAGTCATACGTCTTAACTTTCGGGTCCCAACAATGTTCTTCACCCACCTCATCCCAACATATTGGAGGCGACACATTTTCGTCCGTATAATGCCGAATGGGGTAGCCACACTATCTTTGCACGATAATTTGTTGTTGTAGGAGAATTCCACCGATGGTAAATACTTATCCAAGCGCCCTTGAAGTGCAGGACCAGAGTCTTAATAAATCTTGAGAGTTTGAATAGTCCTCACGATTGTCCGTCCGGGTTTGAGGATGGTATCTTAGGCCCGAATCTTAAATCCGTACCCATAGCTTTTGCAAGGTAACAAAATCTTGAAGTGAATCTTGGGTCGCGATCGAAACTATGGATCTTTGGCGTGCCATGCTGATCTCACGATCTCATTTACGTACATTGAAGCGAAGGCGTTCGAGGAATAAGTCTCCGTATTGGCAAGAAATGGCGAGACTTGGTTAATCTATCAACAATAACCCAAATAGCATTTATGCCTTGAAAAGTAGGAAATCCATGCTTGAAATCCATGGTAATGTGTTCCCTTCCGTTTCGGAATCTCAGTGGTTGATGATGGTCCCTTAGGCACTTGATGCTCTGCCTTTACCGTTGACAAGTTTAACATGTTGAGATAAACTTTGCAATCTCTCTTCGTATTGTTCCACCAAAATGTATGTCGAAGATCACGATACATTTTAGTACTTCCGGGATGGATTGCAAATGGTGTATTGTGTGCCTCCATCGTAATCTTGTACTTTGAATCGAATCGTTAGGAACACAAAATGCAGGTGGACTGAAGTATTCCTTCTTCATCGATTCTAAACTTAGGAATAGCTCCTTCTTATACTTTCTTCTTACGTATGCATCAATTTCGGATTCGGTGGCTTGAAGCTTGACTTAACTTTTCTATTAAAGTTGGCTCTGTCATATATTTGACATCATCCTTTTCGTTCTGCGTATGATCTTCTACTCAGTAGCGTCAATTTACCACGTTAAACTTTTCGGGATGGTATTGAATATGGTGTGGTCGTAGTCTTTCGATAGCTCGAGAGCAAGCGTCATTTGCCGCGTGTTAAGTTCTTTTGAGTGAAGAAATATTTAAAGGCTTTTATGGTGCGAATATATCTCACTTTCTCCCGTATAGATAGTGCCTCCGGATCTTTAGCGCAGAAAAGCATTGCACATGACTCTAGATCATGGTAGGATAATTCCTCGTATTATTCTTTAAGTTATCATGAGGCAGAAATTTATGACTTTCCCAGCGTTGCATGAGAACACATCTAACCCTTTTGCGAAGCATCATTTGTAGATAACAAATCCATCAGAACCGGATGGTATTGTTAGAAGCAGTCTTAGAAATAAGTCTCCTTTTAAGCTCTTGGAAACTCTTACCGCATTTCTTATTTCGAAGCGAATTTTGTATCCTTAGAGTTAGATGAGTTAGCGAGATAGCGATTGAGAAAACCCTTCCACGAATCTCAGATAATAACCATTAAGCCAAAAAGCTCGTCTTGATTCTTGACTTGGTTGCTCTGACTTTGTATTGCTTGATCTTGGCAGGTTGAGCAGATCTCCGTGTTTTGACACCACGTGCCCAAGAAATGCTACTTCCTCGAGCGAACTCGCATTTCTTTAACTTGGCATAAAGCTTGTTTTCACGAAGCCTTTGGAGTACCGACTTCAAATGGTCTTCATGATCTTCTGACTTTTGGAATATATGAGGATGTCATCGATAAAAATGACAATTGATCGAATATTCTTTGAATACTCGGTTCATCGTATCCATGAAAGCCGCGGGAGCATTAGTCGATCAAGAAAGACATAACTAAGAATTCATAATGCGTCACCAGGGTTAAAAGCGGTCTTTGGAATATCCTCGATTTAATCTTTGATGATATCGAGCGAAGCGAATCGATTTTGAAAAGAATTGTGCTCCTTACGGTGGTCGAAACAAGTCATCAATCTGAGGTAGAAGATACCTATTCTTGATAGTGACATGGTTCGATTCAGATAGTCGATACAAAATCGCATCTCCCGTCTTTCTTCTTTCTGAATAAAGCAGGAGCACCCCGAGGAGATGTCTTGGGGCCAGATGAAGCCGATGTCCAATGACTCACGTAGTTGGACCTTTAACTCACGAAGTTGATAGGAGCCATTCGATATGGGGTTTTAGAAATGGGCTTTGTGCGGTTTGAGAATCGATAAAGAATTCAACTTCACGTTACGGGGTGGTAAGGGAAGTTCTTGAGAAATCGTCGGAAAGTTAATACAAGCGGGAATATTATTCAATTTTGGCGTGTCTTTATTCAAATCCATAACATGGGCTAAGAAAGCTTGACATCAGTTTTTTAATAAGCGAATAGCTTTATGATTAGATATAGCGGTGATTGATTTTAATGGTTTAGTTCTTGAATTGAACATGCGGGTTGTTTAGGAATATGAAAGCTATGACATACGAAAACAATCAATTTTGGCATGATGAGTAGTTAACGATCAATCCTAAAATCACATCAAAAGCAAGTATCTTTAAAGAGATAAAGGTCAACGGGTAAGATAAAAAGGGTGCCAACATGGATTAAAGACAAGATTTATAAGCGGTGGATGTGATGAAAGTTTCTCTAGCAGGTTTCCGCGAGATAGGTCGAAGTCTAATTTCTCTCGGTCGAGTTTAAGCGTTGAGCACTGGCGGAGAGATAAATGAATGGGTATGCCGGTATCTAGTAAAGTATAAACTTCACAAGAATTTATAAATAGCTTTGCGTGATCACCTCGTTTGGGTTCTCGCATTTTGACGATCATGACAAACAGCTCTTCTTCCGAGCAGATTGACTTTGACTTTTTACTGGGACGGTCTTTTGAGTCAAAATCCCATTGAACTAGGTTTTGCTTTCTAAATGCGATCTCGGCGATATGTCCTTCCTTTCCACAATTATAGCATACACAGGAGCTTTGTAGGCGGTTTGGTGATATATCCCTCTTTTCGCATTTATAGCATATAATGGTGGTAGATTCTCCTCACTTGGAACCGATTCTTCTTTGGCAACTCTGTCGTCTTCACATAGTGGTTGTTGAATCTCCTCTTTTTAAAATCTCCTCACTCATTTCTTCTTATTTTCATGGCCATGATTACCACAGTGGTTACCATTTTGTCGTCCTTTTTCTTTCTCCTTTGATTATTGTTGTTTTGTTGGTTCTTATCTAAGGTATGATCTGATTGTGGTACCTCGGTTGGCCAAGTACTCGTTATCTCATTTCTAACAATTGAGCCACAATTTATGACTTATCTGAATAAAGAAAATTTATGAGAGATGAGATCTTGGCGTATCTGCGGGTTTCAAACCTCTTCCCGAAACATCCGGCGTCATCGTTCGCCGTTCTCCGCCAAATGAGGTCTGAGCACAGATAACTCTTCAAATTTTGCCTCATCAATTAACATTCACTGCTCATCTTTCATCTAAACACTGTTCATCTTTGACTACTGGCCAAAGATATTCATCAAAATCATTCATCTTTGCACTACTGGGCCAAAGATATTCATCGAAAATCATTCATCTTCGCTCTTGACCAAAGATATTCATCATAAATCATTCATCTTTTTTCTGGTGCCAAAGATATTCAATAATATCATCATTTAAGGTCGAGGATGATGAAAAATATTTTTAAAAAAAAGCGAATCCAAGTGAATCAAAATGACAAGGATTAAGGATTAAGGATTAAGTACTTTGTTTTATCCACGCCCAAAAATACCTCAAAAATAATCATAGTGGCGTAAAATTCAAGAATGATCAAAACATGGATACAATCAAAGCTAGTATCCACAATAGATATTTTGGACTTAAAAGAAAAATTTTCATTTTTTCGATGAATAGTCTTAGTATTCGTGAATGGCGATTATCGTGAATAAGTACAAGTATCACGTGAATAGTAACCCGACACCAAAAGTTCCAAATTTGATAAAAACTTCCAACCAATATTTGGCATAATGATATTGAAGAAATAATATCATTTTTCGAATAAAATAACATCCCTTACCTCGAAAGATCGAAGACTTTAACTAGAATCTTTGGATATAGACTATATCTTGAACTTTCACCAGTATAGCAATACTCAAAGTATACTCAAAATACTCACAAGAATACATTTCGATAATATAGAGAGAGAAAACTTGATTTCTGGTGTGATTTTCAATTCTAACCTAAGCACTTTTATTTATAGGAAATTCGCTTAGAACACCAAAAAGAAAATTTAATAAAATATTAATATTTATAAAAATATTATACGTATTCTTTGAAATCTGAATCTCAAAGAATTCACACATGCCAACCTTCTAGAAGTAAATAAAAAAAACGTTTTTCTAATTTAAAATAATTTAAACTTCCAAAAATTAATTATTTTGAACTTGAACTTCAATAATTCACAATAAATAGCCCTTTTATCGGAAAAATTGAATATCGCGAGTTTTATAGGAACTCCAATTCTCTACAACTTCTGAAGAAAGTTTTTCTAAATTCCAATGAGAAATTGACCGAAATTCATAAGCGGGTGATTTTAGAGGTATAATCAAATTTCGATTCGATAAATGGGGTCCACCGAGCATGTTTAACATGTTTTAAACATTTATTGCAACAAAAATACTCTTCCTCCTCGTGATACTCATATATCCCACATTCGTTGTAAAAATATCACCATTATTATATTATTAAAATATAATAATATATATTTAAATGAATTATTTTATCGAGAAAAGATAAAATTTCAATTTTCAACAATTGTCACATTAAAAATTTTCTCCATCTATATCCACATAAAATCAATATTTTCCTCATCATATGAATCAATAATTAATTATTCACAAATAATATTACTGAGAATCACAATATCGACAACCTGGCAGAGGTTAAAAGGAAAGAGGGCTTTCAATAAGAATTTCTCCTTCTTGCGCATGATTAGGTGACCAAACCTCTCCTTAGATGAACTTTCTAGACATTGCCAATAATGTTATCTAATAATATTATTAGGATAATATGAATTATTGTTTCAACAATGAAAAAATCTTGTGTAATGACAATTATTAAAACAATGTTAATATAAAATATCAACGCATGACAATTATTGAATCAATAAAGTAAAACCTTTGAGAATTAATTCACGTAACCATTATTGAGTAGTGCCTTCTTACGTAAGAGTCGATAATTGGTGCAATCTGGTATCTTCTAGTTCAACAATAGCGTATTCTTGTGTTTTTAACCACGGGTATTCCAACGATTGTAAAGCGGTAACAACTACTGTAGTTATTTTTAAACAACTTATATTTGTCATTTTCTTCCTCCAATCGCTTTTTCGTTATGGGGCCTCACATTGGTTGCTGCCGTAAATGCGAATATTCACAAACGATCTGAATATTCCACGACCAAACGAATATTCCCCGACAATGATGAATATTTTATAACCACTTTTGCTTATTTTGAAATATTCAAGTATTTTACCCGTAATTATCCACATTAATCACATCAACCCTTACTATTTCAAAATAATAATTAGAGGAAATTAAATTTCATTTATTAATTATTTGGGATCTTACAAAAGTATTGCATTTTATATAAAAAATTTTACTATTAGCTTTAATAAAACGAATAACTTTATAAAAGTATTCTATTTTATATAAAAAGCTTTTCATTTTATTACATTAATAATACTAATAAAACAAAACTTCATCATCATTATTATTATTCACATTATTAATCGACTGTGTCGTTCGCGAGGAAGAGGGCTTTTCAATAAAGGATTTCTCCCTATTGACGCGCTAATTGATTAGAAGACAAACCTCTCCTTGGCGAACTTACAGACATCGTTAATATAGCAAATAATAATATTAATAACTCTGTCATCTCAATTATTGATTTAATAATATAAAAAAATATAAACAATAATTGAATAAAATAGAAAGACTTCTCACGTAAGCACCGATAATCAATACTGGTGTATTTCTTATGCGACCACGTGCATTCATTGTACTTTTACTACCGAAAGTAGTAGTTCAACAAGGTAATAATGGTAAAACTTCGCCCGTTATTTTTCATAAAATATTTTTGTCGTTTTCTCAATCAAACAATAATTACATTGTAGGGTCCAATTAATGATTGTGTAAATCGCACGAATATTCCTGTTAAAACGAATATTCCCAAACAAATCGAATATTATATATAACAACTTACGTACTTTGAAAAATTTATAAATATTATCCACAACTATAACATTATATCAAATTCATTCCATAATATTCAAAAATGATATTTATAGAAAAATCATCTTTATTTATAAAAGCGGGGTTTCTGACCTCCTCTTCTTAAGAAATTTAAGCCCTCAAAATTAGGGTACGACTGGTATGTTGAAGAGGTAAGGATACCTTGATTTCATTTGATTCTAACTCCAGGTCATTTCCTCAACATCGTGGTTCCTCCATAAAGCGTTGACTTGAGGTATAACCTTGGGCGTAGAATATGTTCTTCTTATCCAAGATTTGAGCAGGGAACATCTTCATACGTTAAATCTTGATTTATTTAAATGCAGTTCTAACTCGATAATGTGGTTCGGGTCTTTCACATATTTACGTAACATGGATACGTGAAAAACGTTATGAACACGAGACATACTTGGCGGTAAAGCGAGTCTATAGGCTACAGTCCCTACTCAATCGAGGATTAAAAATGGACCAATGAATCGAGGATTGAGCTTTCCTCTCTTTCCAAACCTCGTAACTCCTTTCCTTGGAGCAACACATAACAACACATGATCTCTAATATCGAATTCCACGTCCTTTCGATGAAGATCAGCATAACTCTTTTGTCGATCTTGTGAGGTCTTTATACGTTGTCGGATCGTTTGAATCTTTTCTGTAGTCATACGTACCAACTCCGGTCCCAACAACGTTGCTTCACCCACCTCATCCAAAGATCTTTGGAGAAGCGATACTTTCTTCCCAGCGCCTCAAATGGAGCCATGCCGATACTTGTTTGATAAGCATTGTTATTGCGGGGAAAAGTCCACCGATGGTAAGAACTTATCAACTTCCCTTGAAGTCGAGGACACGAGTCTTAATAAATCTTCCGGAGTTTGAATAGTCCTCTCGATTGTCAAAATCTGTTTGAGGATGATATCTTAGAACTAAATCGTAAATCCGTGCCCATAGCTTTTTTGAAAACTAACCCAAAATCGTGAAGTGAATCTTGGGTCTCGATCGAAACTATGGATCTTGACATACCATGCGATCTTACAATCTCGTTGATGTACATCTGAGCGAAGGCGTTCAAGTGTATAAGTTTCTCGTATTGGTAAAAATGAGCGAGACTTGGTCAATCTATCAACAATGACCCAAATAGTTTTTATACCGAGAAACCTTGGGAAGACCGATGAATTGAAATCCATGGTAATGTGCTTCACTTCCATTTTGGAATTTCAAGTGGTTCTGATGGACCTTTTGGTACACGATGCTCGCCTTGACTCTTTGACATGTTAGACACCTTGAGATAAACAACGCTATCTCTCTCTTCATATTGCCCCACCAAAATGTATGTCGAAGATCATGATACATTTTAGTACTCCCAGGATGGATTGCAAACGGTGTGTTGTGCGCCGCCATCATGATTTTATACTTTAACTTAGGGTCATTAGGAACACAAAGTCTGGAGTTGACTCGAAGTATTCCTTCTTCATCGATTCTTGCTTGGATAGCACCTTCTTGTACTTTCTTCCTCATATGCATCGAACGAGTTACGTAGCTTGAAGCGACTTTAACTTTATCGATTAAAGTTGGTTCCACTTGTATATTCGCCATCGTCACTTGGGTCCCTGGAGTCTTTATCTCTATCTCCATCCTTTGCAATTCATACAAAATGGGCCTTTGCGTTGACAATATCGCACTCAAATGCCGCATATGATCTTTTTACTCAATAAATTACATTACTACGTTCGCTTTTCGAGGATGGTATTGGATGGTATGATCATAATCTTTCAACAGTTCAAGCCAGCGTCATTGTCGCATGTTTAGTTCCTTTTGGTGAAGAAATATTTGAGGCTTTTATGATCCGTAAAGATCTCCACTTTCTCCCATACAAGTAATGTCTCCAAATTTTAAGTGCGAAGATAAAGACACGCCAACTCTAGATCATGAGTAGGATAATTCCTCTCATATTCTTTGAGTTGTCGAGAGGTATAGGCTATGACTTTCCCATGTTGCATGAGACCACATCATAACCCTTTGCCTGAAGCATCACTATAGATGACAAATCCCTCCGAGCCAGATGGTATTGTCAGAACAGGTGCTAAAATGAGTCTTCTCTTGAGTTCTTGAAAACTCTTCTTACATTCCTCGCTCCAAGCCGAATTTTGTATCTTTAAGAGTCAATTTGAGTTAAGGGGAGTAGCAATTCGAGAAAACCTTCTACGAATCTCCGATAATAACCAATTAAGTGGAAATAAATCTACGTCTTGGTCTTTGATTTAGGTTGTTCCCATCTTTGAATAACGATCTTTCTTTGGGTCAGCAGATATTCCATGACTTGATACCACGTGCCCGAGGAATGCTACTTCCTCAAGCCGAACTCACATTTCTTCAACTTGGCATAAAGCTTATATTCACGAAGCTTTTAGAGTATCAGCCTCAAGTGTTGCTAATGATCTTCACGACTTTTGGAATAAATAAGGATGTCATCAATAAAGACGACCACAAAGTGATCCAAATATTCCTTGAATACTCGATTCATCATATTCATGAAGGTAGCAGGAGCATTAGTCAATCCAAAAGACATGACTAGGAATTCATAATGCCCGTACCGAGTTCTGAAAGCCGTCTTTGGAATGTCATCGGTTCTAATCTTCAATTGGTGATATCCGGAACGAAGATCAATCTCTGAAAAGAATTTGACGCCTTGCAACTGGCCAAATAGGTAATCAATACGTGGCAATGGGTACCTATTTTTGATGGTGACATGATTCAACTCCCGATAATCAATACAAAGTCGCATACTCTCCCATCTTTCTTCTTCCACGAATGTAACGAGGAGCACCCCAAGGAGAAATCTTAGGACGAATAAAGCCAATGTCTAATAATTCATGCGGTTGGGTCTTTAACTCACGAAGTTCAATAGGAGCCATTCGATATGGAGATTTGGAAATGGGTTTTTATCGGGTTCAAAGGTCAATACAAAATTCAATTTCACGCCTGGGGTAGGCGGAAAGTTCTTCGTGGAATACGTCGGAAAATTCATTAACAATAGAAATATCATTCAAAACTAACGTATTTTTTTTTAGATCCGTGACATGAGCTAAGAAAGCTTGACATCCGTTTTTCAATAAACGAATAGCTTTATGGCTTGAGATTAAAGTGATTGATTTTAATGGTTTGGTTGCTTGAATTCGCATAATAGGTTGATTAGGAATATGAAAGCTAACAACCTTACGAAAACAATCAATTTTTGGATGATCTACTTTTAATCGGACGGTTCATATTTAAAGCAAAATCTTTTAAATAAAATATAATATATTCTATTTATAATTTAATAAAACGAATAACTTTATAAAAAGATTTTACTATACAAACACTATGCAGGTACTATGCAAATACTATGCATAATAAAATATAATATATTCTAATTATTATCTAATAAAATAGATAACTTTATAAAAGTATTCTGTTTTATATAAAAAGATTTTACTATTAGCTTAATAAAACTACAACTTTGACAATACGGATGTAAGTGTAGAATACGACAATACAATTTTGTGAGTTTGAATACAAATATTGTCTTCTTTAGACAATATACACACCCAAATAAGTCCTCATTAATTATTCATACACTATTTTACGAGAAATAGTGAGGACAACTAAAACATCTTCCTAGAACCATAACTCCATTACCCAGGCTCGATCCTGCTTATCTTCTCACCTCACGAGAAGAAAAATGGAACAAAAAGGAAAATGGTGAGCTCAACTAGCCCGATAAAGAATATTATGACTAAGATAATATAAAACAAATTATCGTTAGTCTTGACGAGGAAAAAAATCTAATAGAATACAATAGACAACAAGTTTTAGATCAACAAATGCAATGAGAAGCAACAATCCATTAGAAGAGTCACGTAGAGAAAGAATTCTCTTGTCTTACTAAGGTTTAAAAGTCCATCATCAATAGTTTATCCTGTAATAACAATCAATATACATCTTTAATCATCTTTACTACTGGGCGAAGATATTCATTTATATCACCAGGTTGGTTATGTTTCATCTCAACACTTTTGTTCATCTTTGCACTACAGGCCGAAGATATTCATCGATTAATCGTTCATCTTTGCACTACGGGCCAAAGATATTCATTTATATCACCATTTAGGGTGAGGATGATGAAAAATATTTTAAAAAAAGCGAATCCGGTGAAACAAAATGACAAGGATTAAGGATTAAGGATTAAGTACTTTTGTTATACCCGTGTCAAAAATACTTGAAAATAATCATATTAAGTGTAAAATTCAAGAATGATCAAAACATGGATACAATCGAAAAGCTAGTATCCGAATAGATATTTTAGACGAAAAGAAAATTTTTATTTTTAGATTGAATAGTGTGAATATATCGTGAATAGTCTTAGTATCGTGAATAGTAACCCAAACACAACAAGTTCCAAATTTGATAAAAAGTTCAACAAAGATTTTGGCATAATGATATTAAAGAAAATAATATCATTTGCAAAAAAATAACATCCCTTACCTCAAAATAAGCAAATCTTTGTTGAATTTCGGTATAGTCTTGTGAAACTTCGCATAGTATATAGCAACACTCAAAGTATACTCACAAGAATCGTTCGATAATATAGAGAGAGAAAGAGAAAACTTTGTTTACGGTGTGATTTTCAATTCTAACTTAACCTCTATTTATAGGAAAATCTTTAGAGCATGAAAGGAGACTAAAATAATAAAATAATATTATAATTTATATCTTCTACGCATGCCTTTGAACCAAATCAGCCACCGACCAACCTTGACCCAATTTCCGGTGACCCACATGTTCAAACAAGAGTGGGTCCCACCCATTATTTAATAAAAATATTTTATCTTTGAAACTTCAATAATTAAGTAGAAAATAGCTCGTTTATCAGAAAAATTCAAAACTCGCGACTTTCCATGGGAAATTCCATTCTCTACAACTTTGCGGAAGAAAAGTTTTCCAAATTCAAAGAAATTGGACCAAAGAAATCCACAAGCAGGCGATTTTACGATCTATAATCAATTTTCGGTCAAGAATTGTGTCCGCATGACACACAAAACATATATTAAACATTTAATGCCACAAAATACTCTACCTCCTCATATACTCATATATCCCACATTCATTATAAAAATATCATCGTTAATATATTATTAAAATAATATATTTAAATGAATTATTTTATCGAGAAAAAGATAAAATATTAATTTTCAACAATTGTCACATTAAAATTTTCTCCATCTATATCCACATAAAATAAATATTTTCTTTATCATAATAATCAATAATTAATTATTTTAAAAAAAATAATATTCTGAGAATCACGATCTTGACAACGGTAGTTCGAGGAAGAGGGGCTTTCGATAAGGATTTCTCTTCTTGGCGTATGATTAGGTGACCAAACCTCTCCTTAGACGAGAACTTTCTAGACATTTCCAATAATGTTATCGATAATATTATTCAAATAATATGAATTATTGATCGATAATGGAAAATCTTGTGCGATGACAATTATTGAAAACATAATAATATAAATATCAATATGACAATTATTGAATCGATAAAATATAATATTGAGCGATAACTCTTGTAACAATTATTGAGTAGTGCCTATTCTTACGTAAGGATTAATAATTCAATAATTTATGCAATCTGGTGTCTTCTTTATGCGACCCGCGTATTATTTGTATTTTAACCACCGGGTAACCCAACGGTGTTAGCGGTAACAATTTTCGTCGTTATTTATAAAACTCAATCTTTATCGTTTTCCTTCATCCAATAGTTTTTTCCGTTATAGGGCCCCCAATGATGGCTGCGGTAGTCGTCGTCGGAGATTCTCAAACAAAAAGAATATTCCACGACGAAACGAATATTCCCGACAATAATGAATATTTTATAACTACTTGCTTATTTTGTAAACTTTGCACATTTCACCCATAACCAAAGAATTATATCAAATTAACCCTTATTAATTTAGAATAATGAATAAAGGAAAATTCAATTTTATTTATAATAAGTTGGGGTATTACAACCTCCCTCTTATGAAATTTCGTCCTCGAAATTGGCGTGATACGTACTGGTATATCGAAAGGTGAGGTACCTCGCTTTCATCTCTCGATTCAACTCCGTGTCATTTCCTCGATTGCATGGTTTTTCCACAAAACCTTAACTTGTGGTATAACCTTCGTGCGTAAAGCACATGCTCTTTCTATCAAAATCTCAGCAGGTATCTCCTCGTAGGTTAAATCTTAATTTATCTAAATGCGGTTCTAATGCAATAATGTGGTTCGGGTCTTTCACATATTTCTGAAGCATAGATATGTGGAATACATTGTGAACACGAGACATACTTGGAGGTAACGCGAGTCTATAGGCTACGTTCCTATTCGGTCAAGAATCTCAAATGGACCAACAAACCTTGGATTGAGCTTTCCTCTTTTCCCAAATCTTGTAACTCCTTTCCATGGAGCAATACGTAACAATACATGATCTCGATATTAAACTCCACGTTTACATGAAGATCGGCATAACTCTTTTGTCGATCTTGTGAAGTTTGAATCGTTGTCGAATCATTTGGATCTTTTACGTAGTCATGCGTCTAATTACGGTCCCAACAATGTTGCTTCTCCCACCTCGTCCCCACATCTTTGGAGAACAACATTTTAAATCCATCAACGCCTCAAATGGAGCCATACTATACTTGCTTGATAAGCTGTTGTTGTAGGAGAATTCCACCGATGGTAGAGTACTTATCAACTTCCTTTGAAATCTAGGACCTGAGTCTTAATAGATCTTGAGGGTTTGAATAGTCCTCTCGATTGTCCGTCCGTTTGAGGATGGTATCTTTTGGCCAGAATCGTAAATCCGTGCCCATAGCTTTCTGCAAGCTAACCCAAAATCTTGAAGTGAATCTCGGGTCGCGATCCAAAACTATGGATCTTGGCATGCCATGCAATCGTCTAATCTCATTCACGTACATCTGAGCAAGGCGTTCAGAGGGTTAAGTCTCGCGTATCGGTGAAATGGGCGGACTTGGTTAATCTATCAACAATAACCCAAATTGCATCTACGCCTTGAGAAACTTTGGGAAGACACGTAACAAAATCCATAGTAATGTGTTCCCATTTCCATTAGGAATCTCAAGTGGTTCTGATGGACCTTTTGGCACTTGATACTCCGCCTTTACACGTTGACGGGTTAAACATCTTGAGATAAACTCCGCATGATCTCTCTTCATATTGTTCCACCAAAATGTATGTCGAATATCATGATACATTTGGTACTCCCGAGATGGATTGCAAGCGGGGTGTTGTGTGCCTCCATCATGATTTTATGCTTGGTCGAGAATCGTTAGGAGCATGAAAGTCTAGAATTGACTCAAGTATTCCTTCCTCATCAATTCTTGCTTAGGAATAGCTCCTTCTTGCACTTTCTTCTTCATACGCATCGAATTTGGTCAAGTAGCTTGGCGGACTTTAACTTTATCGATTAAAGTCGGTTCTACTTGTATATTCGCCATCATTATGTGGGTTCTGAGTCTTTAATTCTACCTCCATCCTTTGCAAGTCATACAAAATGGGCTTTGCGTTGACAATATCGCTTTTCGTACTTGCATATGATCTTCTACCTACTTAATGCGTCCATCTACTACGTTCGCTTTTTCGGGATGATATTGAATAGTGTGATCGTAATCTTTTAATGACTCCGACCAACGTCGTTCTTGCATGTTGAGTTCTTTTTGGGTGAAGAAATATTTGAGGCTTTTATGAATTAAGTATAAATCTCCACTTTCTCTCCATACAAGTAGTGTCTCTATATCTTTAACATGAAATCATTGCTTGACTCTAGATCATGAGTAGGATAATTCCTCTCATATTCTTTGAGTTAATGTCGTGAGGCATAGGCTATGAATTTCCCATGTTGCATGAGAACACATCCCAACCCCTTGCGGAAGCATCGTTGTAGATAACAAATCCATCCGAATCGGATGGTATTGTCGAAACAGTCTTGAAATGAGTCTCCTCTTGAGCTCTTGGAAGCTCTTCTCGCGTTCCTCGCTCCATAAGAATTTTGCATCCTTCCGAGTCAAATTTGAGTTAGCAGATAGCGATTCGAGAAAATCCTTCCACGAATCTCCGATAATAACCAATTAAGCCGGAGAGGCTGCGTGCCATCCGCAAACTTGGTTGCTCCAACTTTGTATTGCTTCAATCTTGGCGGGTCCACAGATACTCCTTGTTTTGACACCACGTGCCCAAGGAATGCTACTTCCTTAAGCGAACTCGCATTTCTTGACTTGGCATAAAGTTTGTGTTCACGAAGTCTTTGTAGTACCGACTTCAAATGGTGCTCATGATCTTCACGGCTTTTGGAATAGATGAGGATGTCATCAATAAAAAAACAACAACGAATGATCCAAATATTCCTTGAATATACGGTTCATCATATCCATGAAAGCGGCGGGAGCATTAGTCGATCAAAAGACATGACCAAGAATTCATAATGCCGTATCGAGTCACGAAGGCGGTCTTTGGAATATCCTCGGTTTTAATCTTGTTGATGATATCGAGCGAATCGATCTTTGAAAAGAATTGTGCTCTTTGCAATGGTCAAACGGGTCATCGATGCGAGGTAGTGGATACCTATTCTTGATGGTGACATGGTTTAATTCTCGTAGTCAATACAAAAGTCGCATACTCCGTCTCTTTCTTCTTTCTGAATAAAGCAGGAGCACCCCAAGGAGGCGTCTTAGGGCCGAATGAAACCGATGTCTAATAACTCTGTAGTTGGACTTTTAACTCACGAAGTTCAATAGGAGCCATTCGATATGGGGTTTTAGAAATGGGCTTTGTGCGGTTCAAGGTCGATAAAAATTCAACATCACGTTACGGGGTAAACCGGGGAAGCTCTTCAGGAAATACATGGGAATTCTCAACCACGAAATATTATTCAAATCGACTTGTCTTTATTCAAATCCATAACATGGGCTAAGAAAGCTTGACATCCGTTTTTCAATAAGCGAATAGCTTTGTGGCTTGATATGACGATGGTGATTTTAGTGGTTTAGTGGTTTGAATTCGTATGATGAGTTGGTTAGGAATATGAAAACTAACCACCTTACGAAAACAATCAATTTTGGCATGATGGTGGTTAACAATCAATTCCTAAAATTACATCAAAAGCAAGTATCTTTAAAGAGATAAGATCAGCAGGTAATGTGATAGTGCCAACTTGGATCATGCAAGATTTATAAAGCTGTAGATGTAACGAAGGTTTCACCCAACGGAGTTTCAACAGATAAATCAAAATCTAATTTCTCCGAGTCGAGTTTAAGCGTTGAGCACTGGCGGGAGAGATAAAAGAATGGGTAGAACCGGTATCTAGTAAGGTATAAACTAGCTTAAGAATTTAAGATTAGCTTACCGTGATCACCTCGTTTGGGTTCTTCACGTTTTGTCCGATCACGACAAACGCTCTTCCGAGGAACATTGATTTTGACTTATCCAGGGACGACCCTTGGAATCACCACTCTCACTTGAACTTGGTTTCGCGATAGTACAATCTCGGCGATGTGGCCTTCCTTTCCACGGTTGTAACATACCTTGGATTGTTGTGGAAAGTTTGGTGATATGTCCCTCCTTCCGCATTTGTAACATCTAGCTGGCGGTCGTTCTCCTCCCCAGCATTTGTTGTTGGTCTTTGGTCTTTGCTTAGTTGATATCTTCCGTCATTGTTGAATCTTCTCTTTTGAAATTTCCACTTGAGTCACCTCTCCTATTATCATGTCCACGATTACCACTGAGTGATTCTGCGCCTTTGTCCGTATTCTTTCCTCCTCATTTGGTTATCATCGTTCGATGTATACTACTACGATTGTGGTCCCTCGGTTGAGTATACTCTTTATCTCGCTATAATAAGCGAGCCCTGTTGACAACATCGAATCTGAGAGAAAATTTATGAGAGATAAGGTATTGGCGAATCTACGGTTTTAGACCTCTCGAAACATCTGGCGTCATTCGTTCCTCATTCTCCACCAAATGAGGTCTGAGCACAGATAATTCTGCGAACCTTGCCTCGTCTTTGAGACACCGTCATATTTGTTACATTCGAGTCTAATAAACTCTACCTCCTTCATATAGCCGAATACTTTACGGAAAGTACTTGTCATTGAAACGATTCTGAAATCTTTCCCAAGACATATTAAGTGCATGCATTTGGAGTGCAACTTCTGATTCCCACCGATGTCTGCTTCACCACGAAACATAAAGGTGGCGAATGGACCTTACATTCCTCCGTGCACCCAAGACATCGAATATCTTAGTAATTTGCTTGACCCACATTTACGCCTTGATCGGATCCGGCTTTCCATGGAAATCTGGTGGTCCCAACTCTTTGAATTGTTTGGTAGTGACAAGCCTTGCGTTCTTATCATTTCCTCCCGTATTTTGTACACGAGTCTCCTAAATCGATTTTGCATGAAGCGCAAAAAGCTTCTAAACATCCGTCGTTCATCATTTGCTCGATTGGCGTTGTTCACGGGAGGAGCATTGCCGACTGTTGCGTTCTCCTCGTTGGTGAAATGCAAGGCGTCTCACGATCTCATAAACTCCATTGTTAACGTTCTCGGTGACCATTCTTAAATCTTGCCATAAAACAAGGGTTAATTAAACAAATTAACATATCACATAATATCTATATTATGGTGACCAACAAATAAGCTTAGGTAGGACAAACTAGCGAAGGATTTACTCGTCTCTCCCTCCTAGTTCTATTCCCGATCTCCGCGGAGATCATATCCCTAAGCTCGACGATACCAATGTGTGGCGCCCCAAAATATGTATCTGACACCCATTACGAGTCGCCATAAAATACATGGTATAGAAAGCAAACTACAACTTTGACAATCTGGATGTAAGTGTAGAATACGACAATCTGTTGTGAGTTTGAATACAAATATTGTCTTTTAGACAATATACACACCCAAATAAGTCCTCATTAATTATTCATACACTATTTTACGAAATAGTGAGGATAACTAAAACATCTTCCTAGAACCATCACTCCATTACCCAGGCTCGATCCATTATATTTCTCACCTCACGAGAAGAAAAATGGAACAAAAAGGAAAAGGGTGAGCTCAACTAGCCCGATAAAGAATATTATGACTAAGATAATATACAACAAATTATCGTTAGTCTTGACGAGGAAAAAATCTAATAGAATACAATAGACAACAAGTTTTAGATCAACAAATGCGTGAAACAACAATCCATTAGAAGAGTCACGTAGAGAAAGAATTCTACTTGTCTTACAGGTTTAAAAGTCCATCATCAATAGTTTATCACTGTAATAACAATCAATATACATCTTTAATCATCTTTTGCCTACTGAGGCCAAAGATATTCATTTGTATCACCGGTTGGTCGTATTCATCTCAACACTGTTCATCTTTGCCTTTCTGGGCCAAAGATATTCATCGATTAATCGTTCATCTTTGCACTTCTGAGGCCAAAGATATTCATTTATATCACCATTTAGGGTGAGGATGATGAAAAACATTTTTAAAAAAAGCGAATCGAGTGAAACAAAATGACAAAGATTAAGGATTAAGGATTAGTACTTTGTTATACCCATGTCCAAAAATACTTGAAAATAATCATATTGGTGTAAAATTCAAGAATGATCAAAATATGGATCTGATCAAAGCTAGTATCCGAATAGATATTTTAGACAAAAAGAAAATTTTTATTTTTTAGGTGAATAGTCTTGGAAGTATCGTGAATAGTCCGAGTATCGTGAATAGTAACCTGACACAACAAGTTCCAAATTTGATAAAAAGTTCAACAAAGATTTTGGCATAATGATATTGAAGAAAATAATATCATTTTTTGAAAAATAACATCCCTTACCTCAAAAATAACCGTCTTACATTTGAATTTCGGTATAGTCTTGTGAAACTACATCATAGTATAGCAACACTCAAAGTATATTCACAAGAATCGTTCGATAATATAGAGAGAGAAAGAGAAAACTTTGTTTACGGTGTGATTTTCAATTCTAACAACCCTCTATTTATAGGAAAATCTTTGAAAGCATGAAGGAGACTAAAATAATAAAATAATATTATAATTTATATCTTCTACGCATGCCTTTGAACCAAATCAGCCACCGACCAACCTTGACCCAATTTCCAGTGATTTTACATGTTCAAACAAGAGTGGGTCCCACCCATTATTTAATAAAAATATTTTATCTTGAAACTTCAATAATTAGTAGAAAATAGCTCGTTTATCAGAAAAATTCAAAACTCGCGACTTTCCATGGGAAATTCCATTCTCTACAACTTTGCGAGAAGAAAATTTTTCCAAATTCCAAGCAGAAATTGGCCAGAAATCCACAAAGCAGACGATTTTACGATCTATAATCAATTTTGGTCGAGAATTGTGTCCCGCAAACACACACAAAACATATATTAAACATTTAATGCCACAAAATACTCTACCTCCTCATATACTCATATATCCCACATTCATTATAAAAATATCATCGTTAATATATTATTAAAATAATATATTTAAATGAATTATTTTATCGAGAAAAAGATAAAATATTAATTTTCAACAATTGTCACATTAAAATTTTCTCCATCTATATCCACATAAAATAAATATTTTCTTTATCATAATAATCAATAATTAATTATTTTAAAAAAATAATATTCTGAGAATCACGATCTCGACAACCGGTAGTTCCGAGGAAAGAGGACTTTCCGATAAGGAATTCTCCTTCTGACGCCTTGCAATTAGGTGACCAAACCTCTCCTTAGAGCAGAACTTTTTAAACATTGCAATAATAATGTTATCGATAATATTATTTAAATAATATGAATTATTGATCGATAATGGAAAATAATCGTGCGATGACAATTATTGAAACATAATAATATAAATATCAATGACAATTATTGAATCGATAAAATATAATATTGAGCGATAACTCATTGTAACAATTATTGAGTAGTGCCTTCTTTACGTAAGGATCAATAATTCAATAAATCATGCAATACTGGTGTCTTCTTTACCAGAAACCACGCCAGCATTATCAGTATTTTAACCACTCAAGTAACCCAACAATGTGTTAATTCAGTAATAATTTACGTCGTTATTTATAAAACTCAATCTTTGTCGCTTTTCCTTCATCCAACCTAGTTTTTTTCCAAGCATGGGCCCAATTATGATCAATACTTGTCATTTGCAGGAGATTCGGAGATTCTCGACAAAAAGAATATTCCACTTACCAAACGAATATTCCTAACAATAATGAATATTTTATAACTACTTGCTTATTTTGTAAACTTTGCACATTTCACCCATAACTAAAGAATTATATCAAATTAACCCTTATTAATTTAGAATAATGAATAAAGAAAAATTCAATTTTATTTATAATAAGTTGGGGTCTTACATATTTTGTTCGACAAAAATAATTTTATTTTAAATTTTAAAAATATTAAGAATTTATTTTATTTTATGTTCACCTTCAAAAAATAAGAATTGGTTGTCTAATTATGATGTCCTAATAATAAAATTTGGATAATAATATATATTACTTAATATTTTATGTCTAATGTACTTAGTGTTAAAATATTTAGTGAGATATGTAATAAGTAAGAGTACTCCTATAATTTTATTAATTTCATATAAAATCGGCATAAATGTATGACAATGACTCTTATTTAGCGCGAAATTATATATATATATATATATGAAAAAGAAAAAATTAATTTTTGACACGTTTTTTATTTAATTTTATAATTATTTAATATTAAATAAAAAATTAAATATTAAAATTTAAATAAAAGAATACAAGAGGACAGAAAATTTAGTACATGAGATCTGGTCTCCTCAGTGAGACGTGTGAAGATGCATATTTATTTTTTGAGGTAATTAAGAGGTGCATATTTATGATAGCAATGTGAAGGTATAATAATATCGTATGCGGTGGTCTGATAGTTTTTCTGCTCCATCAACCCACCCACGCCATTCAATTTAATCAACGCTGTAAATATGCGGGACCCATTTGATCCTTTCCATTGAAATTAACCTGATTATCACCCTTCTCCTCAACAGAGGTTAATAGTCAAAAATAAAGAAAATTTACTCTCTGAAAACAGTACTCCTAGTAAAATATTATGAGTAAGACACAAACTATTTTATAAATTACTGTTGTGGCATACTCCACCTTATTATATTGATCATCAAATTGATTCAATGTAGTCTTTGATCCCACATAAAAGTTGACATAGAATATGCCATATCAGTCAATTTATAAAATATTTGTAGAATAGTTTGTGTCTCTAGCATTTTTTAAATAGTATTACGCCGTTCCGTTGAAAGTCATCTCTCAACAAGAGCAAGAAACGGAGTGAAATAGTTGACTAACCAAACGCTTAATAATCCAACTCCCACCATTTTCAATTCCTCCGAGTTCTTTTACAAGCTCACTCTATATTTCATTCCATCCTCTGAAACTTCTCTCTCTCTCTCTATACATATATATATATATATATATATATATATTATATATATGTATAGTTCTCTCATACAAAAACCATGGGAGGCAAAACAAGTTGTAGAAATTGAAACTTTTTGAGCTAAAGATGGAAACTTTCTTCAAATTCATGCTTTTAATATCACTTTTTATATATGTGGAATCTGCATGTAATACCAGAGACCAAGAATTAGTTACCAAGGCTTTCGGCTCTGTATCTGGCTTCAATTCCTCTTGGTTCAAATCCTCTAATTTGAACTGCACATATCCACCAATTACACAAATTAACCTCTCATCAAGAAATCTCACTGGTTCTCTCTCATGGAGATTTTTCAGGAATTTGTCTCAGCTCCACACCATTGATCTATCCAACAATTCCCTCAAAGGCTCTGTTCCTGGCTGGTTTTGGTCCATCCCCACCCTGGTTCAACTCGATCTCTCCAAGAACAAGCTAGGAGGCACCATTGGGTTCGAACCCAGTTCAGATTTGGGTCCATTTTCTTCAATCCAAGTTCTCAAATTGTCCCAAAATAGGTTCACAAATTTAGCTCATCTATCCCCTTTCCCAAACCTCACAAGTATTGACCTTTCACATAATGATCTCAAAATCTTGCCTTCTGGCTTCATAAACTTAGCCAAGCTCCAACATCTTGATATTTCAAGCTGTAACCTTTTTGGAAATCTAACACAAATTTCAATTCTTCACTCATTGAAATACTTGGATGTTTCAAAAAATCAAATGTTTGGTACATTTCCTTCTGATTTTCCTCCACTTTCTGGCCTCAAATTCTTGAATATCTCATTCAACAATTTCACTGGCTTTATAGATTCAGATAAAGTCCAAAAATTTGGCCACTCTGCTTTTATTCATGCCGGGAATTTTAAAAATTCCACTTCAACAAACTTCAAAGACCTTCATGTTAAATCTCATCCAGTTTCAGCCGCACCCCAAAGTCGAAAATCCATCAAGAAAAATATACCGAAATCGAAAAACCACCACTTGATTTTAGCCATATCACTTGCATCCACAATTCTAGCCTTGGCCATATTTGTATCTATATTTTGTATGTATAGAAAGAGAAAACTGGCCAGAAGGAACAAATGGGCAATCTCAAAACCAATCCAAATACCATTCAAGATAGAGAAATCAGGCCCATTTTCATTTGAAACAGAGTCAGGAGCCTCATGGGTGGCTGACATCAAAGAGCCATCTTCAGCACCAGTGGTGATGTTTGAGAAGCCATTGATGAATTACCTCACCTTCAAGGACCTGATAGCTGCCACGTCATACTTTGGAAAAGAGTCCCTACTCGCAGAAGGGAGGCGTGGGCCCGTGTACAGAGCAGTGCTTCCAGGTGACCTCCACGTGGCAATCAAGGTACTGGAAACTGCTAGAGACATTGATCATGATGAAGCTAAGGCCATGTTTGAAGAAATCTCAAGGCTTAAGCACCCTAATCTGCTGCCTATTTCTGGTTACTGCATTGCAGGTAAAATTTGTATGCATGCACATTTGTACTATACTTCTGCCTTCGTCACAAGTCTTATTTGAAAATTCTATAGGTATTTTTTATTATCATATTTACTAGTATATAAATTGAAATGGTATTATTATTTTTTGTTCAGATTTTTGTAGCAGTAGTTGACCAAACTTATTTATGGGGGTCACGTGGTCCGATGAATGAGAGTGAGAGGTTGTCGTACTAAATAGACTGTATTGTCACGTAAGTCTAAGGCAGGAGTAGCTATGATGATTATTGTTTGGTTTTCGTGATTTCTCCTAGTTTTAATGCATAATTAGCGAACTAGTGAAGAATATTGGTTCTTTCATTTTACTTAATCTAAAATATTTTTTTTGTGGACAATCATTTAAATTTTCTAAATATTATACTATGTGACTATGTGATTGTTTATCTATCTGCCAGCATAATTAAGAATCTTGTTTATTTATATATAATTTATTTTAAAGATCTTATTTAGCTTAAAAATTCAAATATATTAAAAAATCGCTGTAAATGCTAAAACTTTTAACTCAAAATATGTTGCATGCTCTTTTGTGGGGCATGACAAATTTTTAAACTATAAAAAATATTCATATTTAGTGAATTGTTTCATTTTTTTGCAGGCAATGAAAAGTTAGCATTGTATGAATTTATGGCCAATGGTGACCTCCATCAATGGTTTCATGAGCTTCCAACTGGGAAACCCAACGTGGAGGATTGGTCCACGGACACATGGGAGCATCCGAATGACATAGAAAATGAGGCCCACATTTTATCCCCTGAAAAAATGGAGTGGCGCACGCGCCACCGCATTGCGGTTGGGATTGCCCGCGGACTCGCCTATCTCCACCACGGACAGTCTAAACCAGTGGTGCACGGCCATATGGTCCCATCCAATATCTTACTATCGGACGAGTTGGAGCCCCGTATTGCTGATTTTGGACTGAGTGAAGACCGGGTTGGCGGGTCAACCGAGGCTGATGTGTATTGTTTTGGTACCGTGTTGGTCGAGTTGTTGACGGGTCGACCCGGCTCAGAGGAGACAATTGAGTGGATGAGGAGGTTGGTTAGGGAGGGAAAAGGGGCGAATGCGTTGGACTCGAGGCTGAGACTCGGTGGTGACTCAGTGAGTGAGATGGTGGAGAGTCTCCGAGTTGGTTACTTGTGTACGGCGGAGGCACCACGGAAAAGACCCACAATGCAACAGGTTTTGGGTCTGCTAAAGGACATACATCCTACCATGGTGGAGTTGAGCATTTAGTTTTAGTCTTTCAATTGATTTGAAGTTTCCATGTTGATCAGTGCCTTTTCATTTTCAAAGTACATAATAATGTAGGTAATTTTGGTCTCGCTTTGGAGTCTATTGTCTGTATTTAATACTCCCCTGTTAATATATCATGTTTTAAATTTGGACTTGTCACAAGAATTAAAAATAATAATTGTACAATATTAATTATTTATAATATTTTTAAATTCTTATAATTAGGTTACGTAATGGGAAATATTGATATATTTATGGACTGAACATAATATCGTGACATGTGCACAATAGGTATAAAAGTTGGCATATTTTTGGTTTATTTTATGAATGCAATAAGCATAGGGAAAAAAAAAAATACACCATTGGGTTAGTAATTAGTGATGTTTCTTTTCATTTGCGATGGACGGACTAATTGAAAAGAATTTTCTTAAATTGACAAAATTTTTAAAGAAGAAAAGGGGAGTAGGGTGGAGAAAGAGAGTGGGTAAGGTAAGGGTGGTGGGGGTTGGTTTAAAGGTTGAACAGAAAATCGCACTAACTGCTTGTCTCGTCTAAGAGAAGTCAAATTCTATATTATTATTATTTTTTTAATTTTTTGTATTATAATTTTTTCATCAAAAACGGCTAATTTATCAGAATAAAAATGATATTTCACTCGAATGATAAAATTATTTTTATTTTTAACATAACACCAAAATCCAAATTAAAGAGTGAAAATCAAAATTCCACTTGCATTTGGAGAATCAAATTGTGTTCCCACCATTACAAGTTGGTTGTGAGTCTGATTTCAGCCCAATGGCCAATTTTAGTTTGTTTGACCATTAGGAATGCAATTCCTTCAAGTAACTCGTTGGACCACCACAACAAGGACATATTGGTGTACCCCTAAAATAGAAAATTTAAAGCCATCTTTAGGTCTTAAATTTTGGTTGCATTTCCTATAGGGAATTCAGAATTGAATGCACCAAAATACAACCAATGTATTAAATTGAATTTCTACAAAAGGCCTCGACACTCCATCAACCATGTAGCAAACGTGATGAAGGAGAGACTTCTATATGGTACAATTGATTTCTTGTGTTTTTCATCGCTATCTCCTTTGGTCGTTTTTCACAAATAATACACGACTTAAAATTCTTTCTATTTTGTTGTTTAGCTATAATTTTTGACCAAATTACGCGTCTGTACTTCTATATATGTATATGTTTTATAATAAAATATTTGACTCTTTACAAATTACACCAAATTATTGAGTAGTCATAGTGATGTTGACTTGATTTTTCTTCAATTATTACGATTCAAAATAACAAAGTTTTGAAAATTTTGTTGATAATATTGCATGCTTTCCTATTCACTTGTGCATGCAAGAAATAGTTTTGACCAAGTAAGTACGTGAAGACTAGACATTTAAATAATAAAATCTTTATATAGAAGCGAGGATTAAGTCAGATACTTTATTCTATCTTACTCGCCTTCGCTTTTTACGATTTTATTCAGACGTGACGATTTCGGTTAATATTAAGTAAATCTATACTTTTAATTACGGATAACATATAGCGTCATTAAAAGTATGAGATTTACAAATCAGATGAATCGTCTATCCGTCATGGTCGCTCAAAAAAAAGTAATCTGAATAGAAGAAGATAAAAGAGATCTTCTTGATCCTGACATTATATATATATATATATATCGACGGGCCGGAATTAAACATTGTAAAATGTTTCATCAATATATGCGAATGCTAATATGTTGCACAAATAATGTGTTTCTGACGGACATATTCAAACATTTCTTTGAATTTTTTGAATATAGTGATAGCAAATGAAGCTGTCTATATATGTAGCATTAGAACTATCACTGATCACGATTTGAGGTGATAATATTGTACTTTTCTTAAGTGACAATTTATGTGCCAGGAGGAGGAGGAAATGTATATAGATAGATGTTACAAAATAAAAACTTCAATTGGTATTGGTGATGTTGCTATTGATCTTGGCAAGTCAGAATCTTCTTTAAAATTAGGAAAAATGTTGTTGCGTAATAATCCAGCTATTCTTGAATAATTAGAATCGAAATGGTTTGTTGCGATTATTTCAGGTGAATTTCTAGAACAGACATCAAGAAGAACTCTCTTAACATCAAGTACGTACTCAAGCAACCCCTCCTCAAATATCTGGAAAACACAGTTTATTAATTACAGCTCGAGGGAATGGAGTGCTCTGTAACTGAATCAGTATCTGTTGAGGAAGCTGTTAAAGTTTCTCTTGAAGAGCCTAAAGACATTGATCCCTTGGACAAGTTTCTTCTACTTCTACCGCCATTAACAGTCAAATGCTCTGACGAACTGCAAGTAAGAGTCTTTTGAAATGCCCTTTGAATGTTTGAACATTTTCTAGGAAGCTTATAGTATGCAGGTTCAAAATGAAAGTGAATTAGTTAAAAACATTCAGAAAAATTGACATGGAAATTTGTCAGTTTACTTTAATAAACCAAAAGCAGGGTATACGTAAAGGCAGATGTGTTCATAGAAATTCTTTTCTCCTACTCTCCTAGATTTTTCCTTTTAAAAAAATGTATAATATAAAAATCAATGTTGCATTTTACAAAGTCCTGTCATGGGCTAAAGACTGAATATGAACACTAGACATCTCCTCTTTTACTAGTATATTACTGATGTTTTTAAGTTAACCTTGGGGAGCATGAGGTATCCTAGCATTTACAAATCATCATCATGCTTAATTTTAGTCATATACCATTTGATTACGTTATAATTTGATACTTCATTTATGGTCTATTTTCTTTAACAGACATGTTTCTATCCCTTGATATATATACTTTCTTATGCTGTGTTCTTCGTGATATGTTATTGCAGGAAAAGATTATTAAATTTCTTACACTAAAGACGACAACCGGAAGAAGCTTTAATGCAGAAGTGTGAAATAGGATGCATTCAGTGACGTATCAAGACATTGATCAAATAGGAACCTGCTTCGGTGAAGATGTATTCAACCCTCGTGGATATGAAAAAAGTGACTACTATGATGAAATAGGTCACTAGCAACTCCTTGCTCTCTCCTTTGTCTTGTCTGTCTCTCTCTATGTAAATGTACAAGTTTGTGAGAGGTATGCAGTACACCTCCAGTTTTGTTGGTTACTAATGGGAGTTTAATAACCTATATACTCTTTCCACAAGTTGGCCTTTTTGGATTGCTATAATTTCCATGATGGTCTAGATGAATTTTGTTTGATCCTCTTTTTGGGGATAAAAACAAGTTTTTCTAGAATCCTCCCTGTTATGATAGTTCCAAGTTTTGCTAATATGTACATTTCTGAGTGGGTGCTATCAAATATAGACAGACATTATTAACAACTACTTTTGTCATGTCTATTTTTGGTTCAGAGGCTAATATGAAGCGGGAGATGGAGAGGAGGAGCAAGAAAAGAAGAAGAATCAAAAGATTGAATATATTTCCGGAGGAACACAACTTGGAACAGTCGTTTCTACACCAAAAATTAACATGCCAATTCCAGGTCTGAACCAATCCATCATATGGTTGTATTGGTTGAATGGCTTCCAAAGACATTTATGTATTAAATTTCGGTTTCCCGGTTTTTTGTTCACAAAGCGTGCTATGTTTTGAATTTTCGTGGTTGGTTGGTTGCTTCTATAGGTGTATCATCTATGGCTGGTGGTGGGTTGCTTCTATAGGTGTATCATCTATGGCTGGTGGTGGGTTGCTTCTATAAGTTCCTGCTCCTGTTGACACTGTAGTTCGGGATGGTAGGCCGAATAAGAAATCAAACTGGGATAAGGTTTTTATTTGTGTGTACTAATATGTTATTCCCTTCTATTTTTCTCAAGATATATGAAGGACTTGTAACACAAGGAGTCAAGTGGAGTGAGCCTAGTTCTAAGTGTCTTTTAATTGGATCCCGTTACCATGAACAAATTAACTTCCTAGTAAGTTGATCAATTGAAGACAAGTTTGGTATGGAAAATCCCCCTTTTGGCTCGAAAAGAGAAGGATGGATCTATCTGCTTGGGGAAACCCACAGATAGTTTACTATGGGATTACTCAGTGCTAGTGGTTAGTGGATATTGCTTGCACCTAGTGGTTTATAGAGTGAACTCCTAAGAGTAGTGTCTGCGGTCCACTGTCATAAATAAAAATGAAGATATAAAGTACTAGTGTGATTATTCACTATTATTTCATGATTTTTATTGGTTCAGGTGGATGGTGATCGAAGGAATTCTTTGGCCACGGCCCACGGGAGGGCAGGACTCTGTGTCTGCAGCAATGCTATCTGCTGCTAATGCTGGTACTGGTTACACTGCTTTTGCGTAAGTTCCGTATATACTTCAACAATGTCATCTTACCTGGTCTGCAGGTTTTCCATTATTTTATTTTTGGTTTTTTGATGTCTGCATTATTTTTCCGTTTTCTCTTTTCCAGTTTGCAAATTAAAGGCAGTAGATCCCTTATTTTGAAATGACTCATTCTACCAGCTTTTGTATGTAGGAGTATTTTTTTTGAGTAGTTTGTGTGATGAAATAGATGGTGAACTTGAGCAGTTGTTCGTTTTGGTTATTTCTTGGTATGATCAGCAATTTGTTTTATATTAATTACTTCCTATACTTGGTTCAGTCTGTCAACTTATCCAGGAAAATGAATGTAATAAAATTTTGGATTTGGAATTTCATATATCTGGATCCAATATGGCAATGGTTTAAATGGAAGGCAGAATAATGTGAAAGCAAATCAATGATGATATACTACTACTTCTACTACTACTACTAATGTATTAGGAGGAGGAAAGTGGAAGGTACTCACCTCCTTTTTAGCTGTAACCTGGACCCTAGCCTCCCTCAATACAGCCAAAACAAACACATCCTTGTAATACTCCCATTTGACAAATCATTGCTAACGAGAAAAAAGCCATCTTTTTGAGCATTGTACTTGTCAAAATCCATCCTTTGTGCTCCATCAAGATCCCAGCAGAAGCCGAAAGAGAATCACTTGCACAAAATAATTCTAAAGGATGTAATTTCCACACCCAAATTAATTGAACTAACTTGTAACCAAGACTAGTGATTTATGAGGGGCTCACTTATTCTTTTTTTCTATCCTTCTTTCCTTTTTATGTATAGGCATTAGGCAGGCAGGCAGGCAGGCGGCTAGTGGGGGGATGATGTTGCTTTGTCAAGATTTCGACATATCACCTAATCTTGTCTTGCTATTTTTTTATTTTGTGTGCTATATTGTGATTCTGTAGCTAGGAGTTAAAAGTCTCTAGCTAGACTTTGTAGACGAGAGAAAAAATAGGTAGGGAGGGAAGAAGAGAAATAAGAGGTTGGAATTTTGATGCGTTGATATTTCTATAAATTGCTAAATTTGTTACTCTAATAGATTTTTTTAGAAAAAAATTTATTTGTTCTATATTACCCCTAACTTCTCTCATTGTTCTAAGAAAATTCTCTTTTATATTTCTATAATTTTCAACTTCTCATAAAAGATATATTCCTCCGGGGTCCCATAATATATGACGCGTTTTAGAAGGCATGCAATAAATTATGAAAATGATTGGAAAGTATTAAATATAGTATCAATTGTCTATAATACCCTTAAATTCTCATTTATTACCATATTTATCTCTAATATTTTCCTATGAGGGGTAATTTTGGAAAGACTGTAATTAATTCTCCTAGATTTTCTAAAACGTCAAATAATTTGGGACAAATAAAATCACCTAAAACATCATATATTATGGGACGAAGGGAGTAATAATTAAAATTTACACAAATTTTAGTTGTTACTCCCCCATCCCAAATTAATTGCATTTTTAGAAAACTGTTATTGTACTAAATTAACTGCATTTCAAATTTTGCCCAAAGACTTCCAATACACTAGACAACTAATAACTAACCCTGTGTATTTCCCACAATATTATGCACCAAGCATCCTCTTATTTTTGTGCACCAAGAACTGCCCATAAATAGGCCCTATGGTCAGTTGACACCCCCAACGGCCAACAAGTTTCCAGCCAATAAGAATATTACAACACATATCAGCACTAATTTAAACACTAATAATTGTCCTATCAGTTATCCCTACCCATCATTCAAATAAGCCTAACAATCTGATCAAACCACACAGATATAACAATCAACTGCCTTGTAATTGCTATGAACTGCACAACCAACCCATGTGTCAAGCTCACTGTTGCCACTTGTTTGTTTTGCCACAATTATCTGACTATTGTTGCATTCCTTTTACCCACCGAATTTATCTCTCTAGCCCATCCCATGTACTCAAGTCAAATGGACCACGCTGCCCAGCCTAGCGTCGCACAGTGCCGCACAACGCCCAAAGCCAATGTACATTACCCATCTCCCAAACTTGCTACATGTCTGTTGCGCCCCAACTGTGCATGCTGAGCAACCAGCCCATACCACGCACTGACATGCTAGACCGCTGCCTATGCTATGCCCAAACTCAATGCCAAGCCTTAGCCCCATAAGTCTTGCTCTTTGATGCACAACCCCCAGTTTAGGCCCATGCCATCAAATTTGCACCATGTCAACACAATCAAGCCTCAAAGCCTGCCTAAACGTGTAAGGTATAGTGATATTGTGCACACACAGCTCGCATGTTGCCCACATTCAATGTCAAAGCAACAATACTTTGATCAATCCAAGCCACCAACTCGTATGCTAACAACCCAACAATGTCCTAATGACTCGCATGCATAGGTCATGACAACCTGCCCATGGTTTGGGTAGATTTCACGGACCACCCCTCCCTTATAGTAAACATTAACAAAATATATCAAGTGTCACTAATAAACGTCCAGTGTGCTTGAATAGTTATAATGTATTCCTCGAGTATACCCACCAATTATTGAACCAAATGTCTTGTGTAATTATGTATCGCGCTTACAGAGAGGTGAATAGTGTGTTGTTTTTAAAGTGATAAATAGTGAAAATTTTTAAAATTTTCTCACATCTGTTTAATTCAGACAATTACGCCTGTCTGCTTTAGTGTCTATTTTAGCTTATATTCTTCATTTCGATTATCGACAAATTAAAACACTGCTCATGCTTGAAGTGTCTGGATAAGTAAGCGTGAATAACAAAAAGTGCGCGAACATGAATGACAGTTAAAGAGATAAATGGAAGTAAAAATCACACCAAGATTTTTACGTGATTCAGTCCCTATCCTCTAATCTAGCGGCCTAATCCATGTCCAATCCCAACTAGAATTAGAGACTCTTTTTATTAAATTTAATATTCAATTAAATACAATAAAAAGAACTTTCTGTTACAAAGAAGCCTCAAATCTGATGTTGGACACCAATGCCCCCTTTGCATCTCTGCAACTTGTACACCTCTGCACCTGTTCTCACATCTGAAACCTTTGAAGCTTCCTTTGAACAGACCCACTAAACTCTAGAAATTCTAGACCACCAAAGCTAACAGTTTTGTTTTTCAGATTACAATGATGGTGATTCCAATGAAATATCAACTTTTTAGCCTAAGGATAACAGAACATTGATTGCTAGAAAGACTATTAGAAAGCTATAAGAATTAAGAAGAATGAATTGCTGCTTTCCAATTGTTGGCTCCTTCATAACCGAGCATGATGAAGCTTTTTATATAACATGAAGGCCAGCGACTATATTTGTTAGCAAGAAATCAGATTATTTAAATCCCATAATTAAAGCCACTAATATTGACCAACGGATATATAAACAGAAGCTAGAATATGAAACACATATCACAATTGATAATTGATATACCCCATGATTTTAGCATTTAAAGAGTCCAACAAATTTGGTAAATCAAGGATATATTTTCAAGTCAAACCAAAACACCTTAAATAAAGGAACAAGGAGATTAATAAGGATAAGACCCAATAGATTCTGTAAGTCTTCTTTTCAAAATAGAATACCAAAATGTCACTAACTAATGTGGGATCCACTAAGCAAGATAAAATCCTTAAATAAATAAGCATCCACGAAATACTCTGGTGAAATGGAAGAACCAATTTGGGCCAGCTGGAATTAATAACAAAAGACCATAATATTTGTTATTATTAAAATTATAAATTCCAACATACCTTAATAAACTCCAAATCAAATCTTCCTTAATAAATTTCAATTCAAATTTGAAATAATTTTAAAACATTCCAACATACCAACGGAAGAAAATCAGCAACAAATGTTCATGTAATAACCATAACCCATACATATTAATTATAATATTATAACAAACCATAAACCATGCACATGTTTAATATATTTAAATTACTCTCATCATTCAAAACATCATAAAATCAAAAACCAACATCTTGATATTTAGGTTAACTGTCAAAATTCATGTCTTACCGCGCTGCCGAACCATCCCGCATGCCAAAATCATGTCAAGTCAACAAGGTCTAACACCTAGCTAGTACATCACTCAGAACCTTGTATAGACCATGGTCCGTATCAGATTCTTCTAATTTTCTTGTTTCTATTTTGAAAACTGATAAACAGTGCTTTAATGTTAAGATGTGAAGCAAATTTCGATTTACGATGAAGAACAATTAGTAAAATATGGAGCAATCTTCTTTTAATTTATTATTATGAAATGGAGGTAATATTATTTAACGTAGCTTCTTCTTTTTAAATTACTACTTATCATCTAATTTACATATTTTAAGAAAACTCGAGAATTCCTAAATCTCTTCTCTACTACTTGAGTAGAAGATTTAAAAATTATAATATCCACATGTGTCGTTATTAGCATTATTCTAAAATAATTGTTAACACACAAATTAATTTGGGAGATAATAAAAAGACTCATCAAATTAACCATTATTCTAAAAGAAATTATTGTTTCTAAATTTCAAATTGGTTATATATGAAGTAGTAGTATCTCTGTCATGGTTATATAGGAATATTTTTTAAAAAATAATTATTTTACAAATATTATCTCTAATCATTTTTTTTTTGGCAGTTGGAAATCTAGGCGGTGGGCGTTAAAGGGATGGTGTTTGTACTAGTAGGATTTACTGTTCTTTCGCACGTGGAATTGAAGCCTGCCCATGACTCAGCTATTTCTGTACTGTACTGTACGTACTCTGTTCCACACCAAATCCAAAGACGAGAAAACTACAACACAAAAATTAATTTATAAAAATAATAATTATTTCAGGGGTTTTCAAATCTCTTCCTTTCTTTTGAGTTTCAAAAAGACAAACAAAACAAAAATTCTATTTCCTTTTACATGATTATAGTATCTGGGAATATGATATTTTTATATTTTCATTGGATTACACACACAGTCGTACTCGTAGCTTGTAGTTGAAAATAATAATAATAATAATAATAATTTTTATTATTATTATTTTAGTTAAACCATATATTATCTCTCTGGAGTTCGAAAATAAGAGTTTCATTTAATTTTATGCGTATTTGAAAGTGTGGTCAAAGCTCTACTATGCTTTTCGTTGACATAATTATCATTAAGATTAATACAAATATTCCAATACTATTGGTTCTAGAATCGTGTGATTACTTTCTTTAACCTTTTCCATTAATTAACTGAGAAACAATGAATATAATATGCAAATAAATCAAAATACCCATTTTTTATTTTAATATTTATGTCCTCATCATGTAAGGACTAAGGTATAAGCTTTAAAGTCTGAAGTGGGAAAATGATTGTTGTGCTTCTCATACTTTAATTTTTAAATTTCCTAATGATCCAAGGCGGAGCAGAGGGATACTTCTTTGATGGAGTGAAAATATTTCACCTTAAATTTTCCATCCATCCTCAAAAGAATAGCTTAAATATTTTAAAAAATAATATATATTCTCAAGAAATAACTCATGTCACGTGCTTAAGTCAAAGTTATAAAAATATTAAAATAAAAGTATTATTTTTTTGTTTATCATTAATTTTGCGACTTATAATTAGTAAAAAATTATTATTTTTCTTAATTTACGTAAAAAAAAAAAAACTACAATCATGTTTTTAAGGACGGACGGACGGACGGAGAGAGTAGTTTTGAAAGGTTTTTTTTTAAAAAAAAAAAGAAAAGAAAAGAAAAAGGAAACAAAACAAAAGATGGGTTTACTACTTTTTAGGGGTCCATCAACATTCAAGATGACAATTGGAGGGGATAGGAAGGGGTGTGAAGAACAAAGTGAGAGTGATACTTGTATTAGTGTATACTTGTTCTATCATTCCTTTTTGAAAAGAAAAGAAAAGAAAAGAAAATGGTCATCTCTTTTTTATTTTTCCTTTCTCTACTTTTAAGGTTAGAATTTTAAGAATATGCAAAGCTAAAATGAAGCTTCTCTCTTATAAATTTATCCATTTTAATTTGTTTCAATATTTTTCCTGACTACTATATATTATAGTTACAGAAGATACTACTAATACATGTATCATGTCATGTATGTATAGCTGCATAATTACAATTAATGGAAGTGGTTAGTATAAAGTTTATTTTGAGTTAAGTTGTATCATCGACTAATAATTGATAATATATCTGCATAATTATGTGTGTCGATACAACCAATTTACCTTAAAAAAAACAAAGAATCCGAATCCGCAAACAATCAAGTTGAGTTGCACTGCACTGCACATACATTACATTATATTAACTAAAAAAACAGTACAATTGCAGGATGCAGGGAACAAACGGTAACATATGGTTTGGAGGTTACTTCAGGGGCAATTTGGGAATATTGAAAAAGTTAACGGAAATCTAGCAATCAAAAAAAGCGCAAACAGAGGAGATATAATAAATAAAAAAAGCAAAAAATACTCCAGAGAGTGGGAAGCAAGTGAAGTGCTCTCTCTCTCTCTCTCTCTCTCTCTCTCTCTCTCTCTATATATATATATATATATATATATATATATATCCACCTTCCTGCTTCCTTTTTCTCTCAGTCTCTTTCTTTTGCTGCCCTCATTCTTCAACTTTCTTTTTCTGCTTTTCTCCATTTTTGATTCTTCAGCTTTAATCTTTTGGATTTTTCCCTTTTTTCTATCTCATTGATCCACTCAACTCCCATTTCTTCTTCTTCTCATTTATTGATTCATTCACTGAATACCCATTTGGAATTTGAGAAAAAGAAAGAAGAAAGAAAGAAAGGATTTTAGTAAGTTTTAGTAGTAGAGCTATGGAAGCTCCAAAACCAGAGGATACCCATCCTCCAATGGACCAACTTCAAGGTTTAGAGTATTGTATTGATTCTAATCCTTCATGGGGTATGTAAAGTTTCAATCTTTTGTTCAGAAAAGTTATTGATGAGACCTTATTTGGATCATTTTTTTTATCTTTATTTAAGTTTGTTCATCTTTGTCACATTTTCTTGTGAAAACAGGGGAAGCTATAGCTTTGGGTTTCCAACATTACATATTGGCTTTAGGGACTGCCGTGATGATCCCTACATTTCTTGTTCCTTTAATGGGTGGATCTGATGTGAGAAAATTACCCAAATCCCACTTCTTCAATTGTTAAAACTGGCTTTATATATTGTTCGTTATATTTATAGATATAATGATATTATCTTTTTAATCACCTAAAATGTGCTAAAGGAGATTGAATTAAGACACAATTGAAGTTTATAATTAATTTAATTGACATTTTTTGGGTTGTAATATGATGTTTATCTTTATGTTCAGAATGACAAGGTGAGGGTAGTACAAACTCTGTTATTTGTTGGAGGAATTAATACACTAATACAAACACTATTCGGAACCCGGTTGCCGACTGTGATTGGAGGATCATGGGCATTCATGGTCCCCATTATTTCAATCATACATGACTCCTCCTTGGCATCAATCCCTGACCCTCGTGTTGTAAGTACAGTAAAGTTCGTGGCTTTTATTAATTTACCGTCTCCATCATGTGTGTATTTTTATACATAAAAATTTTGTTTTAGTTCTGTCACAAAATTGAACTCCATTAGCAACAAATCAGTCAAGTAATCAATTTTTATTTATTTTAACAATTTGGACATCCGTTATTGTAGCTAGTTGCAGTGTAACAATGTATGTATGTAACTCACCTGAGTTTCTTTCTCAACATGCCAGCTTTTCATGCATTTTTTTTATGATATATGATACTACCTCCCTCCCATAATAAGTAATTTTTTAGCTTAAATCACACATACCAATACATAAGCTAAAATGACAAAAATACCCTTAATATACTTTCTTTGGAGTTGAAGAGTTAATGAGTGTCAGTATTTAATTGTAGTGAGTAATGGAGGAAACGAAGAGTCAAGAAAAATGGAGTGCATATATGGGAAAATATTGTAAAATTTGTATTGGAGTTCTAACACATCACTTATTTTGGGAAAAAATATTAAGCCTAAAAAATCATTTATTGTGGGACGGAGGTAGTAGTAAATTTGTAATTATGTTCATATGTGTTAGGTTAGGGTAGGTAAAACATTTACTAGAACAAAGTTGAGGCATTGAAATGTTCAATGTTTTTAAACACTAGGCAACATTTGCAGCTTATACATTATTGTCCTGTTTGGTGTGGCCCTAGACTGACTTTGTTTCCCTTGTGTTCATAAAAATGTGTGAAAATTGGTATAATTCCACAAGAATCTTCAGTAAATTGTCCAATAAGTCAATTTCTGATTATTCTTGAAAAATTAAACAAATGAAAATAGAACATTGGAATTTTATGGGACATATATGGAACATGGAGGACTGAAGCATAAAATAAAGTATAGAAAAATGTAATAAACACTAATCTATTTGTATACACAAATCATTAACAAACTTAATACCTACCAGCCAAAGGTGGTACTTTATTGGATTCATAATTCATGAAATATTCTTCAATTATGAAAACCATTACTTTAAGTGTTCCCAACAAGTTCTTAGAATAACTGATATAGTATTGAAACTTGTTATTCACTTATTTCTCAAATTAGTAATGATTGTTTCTTTCCATTTGTAGAGATTTCTCAATACCATGAGAGCAATACAAGGTGCTCTAATAGTAGGATCAAGCGTGCAGATTATTCTGGGTTACAGTCAACTGTGGGCTATTTTTTCCAGGTACAAAACTTTAACCTGCACTCAAGAAGTTTGTTCTCAATCATAAAACTATTTCTCAATAATAGTATGGATATTTCATATTCAGGTTTTTCAGCCCACTTGGAATGGTTCCTGTTGTTGCATTGGTGGGTTTTGGTTTGTTTGATAGAGGCTTCCCAGTGGTATGGTGACAAATTCAAGCTATGAAGATTATTACAGTTAATTGCTAATTTCCCCCCCTTGAATTACATTACCCGTGTTTTCATCAGGTGGGACGGTGCGTGGAAATAGGTGTTCCTATGCTTGTCTTATTTGTTGGCTTCTCCCAGGTGTTGCCATTGTTCTTTGGTTTACTTACCTTTGATCTCTCGATCTTTATGCCTTAAGAAAATCTTAAAATAAACTTAAAAACGAAAACAATTGCATGTTTTTCCCAGTTGCTAATGCTTGTTTTGATTTGGCTTCTGTTTTGGTGTACAGTACTTGAAACATTTTCAGACAAAACAAGTTCCCATATTGGAGAGGTTTGCACTTCTTTTGTCAGTTACCGTTATATGGGCATATGCACACCTCCTGACAACCAGTGGTGCATACAAACATCATCCACAGCAAACTCAGATGAATTGTCGCACTGATAAGGCCAATCTCATTTCGTCAGCACCGTGGTTAGTACATATGCTTGTTTGTTTTGTATGTTCTTACTTACATGCACATGAACTTTTATAGACTAATAGGCAGGTTTTTAGAAGTGTTCTTACTTCACGTCACGTGCACATGAACTTTTATAACTATTAGGCAGGAGCAGGCTTTTAGCAGTAGTGCCTTCTTCATTTGAGAAAGAGTAACATAAAAATTCTTGTACACTATGTTAACATTTCTCATGGATAAAATTTACTATTGGATGAACTAAACAGAGTCAATAAATTCTTTTCAATGTTGCATTGTTTTGCTTAGTTAGTTTGTGTAATTCTGTGCAGGATTAAAATTCCATACCCACTTCAATGGGGTGCACCAACTTTTGATGCTGGTCATGCTTTTGGAATGATGGCTGCTGTATTAGTCTCCCTGATAGAGGTAAACCTCACACATTAAAACATCAATAAAGATAAATTTTCTGAACAAGGATTTTACTATGGAATGTTTTTTTGACAGTCAACAGGAGCATATAAGGCAGCATCTCGTTTTGCAAGTGCTACACCGCCTCCGGCTCATGTTCTCAGTCGTGGTATTGGCTGGCAGGTCTGTAAATTATTGTAGTTCAATTAATGTGTGAAGAAAATCTTAATATAGATAATGCACCATATATCCACTTAACAAATGTTGGAGAGATATTCTAAAATTAGTTCAGACATTTAAGACGAAATCCAAGAAAAGAGACTTACATGGGATTTCATTATATATAGGGAATCGGGATCCTCTTGGATGGACTCTTTGGAACACTCACTGGTTCTACCGTCTCAGTGTAAGTAGTCTTACCATCCTGTTTCAGCGATGGCCGTGAACTTTCAGTTGTTTTTTTGAATAAACTTTGTGAATTTATTCTACAAACAGGGAAAATGTTGGCCTCCTTGGGAGCACTAGAGTTGGTAGCCGTAGAGTTGTTCAAATATCAGCTGGTTTTATGATATTCTTCTCAATTTTAGGTGAGTGATATCTCAGCTTGCACCTCTTTATTATATTGAATATCATGACTTTCTCTACTTGAAGTTGACCTTTTTTACATATCCATAGGAAAATTTGGAGCATTGTTTGCATCAATACCTTTCACAATATTCGCAGCTATATATTGTGTTCTGTTTGGTCTAGTTGGTAAGTTTCTGAATCTCATTTTATCTCCTGCTCTATACTTTCATAAGGTACACAATAACATTTTAATTAGTAATCTGTTGCTATTTCCAGCTTCGGTGGGGTTGTCATTCTTGCAATTCACAAACATGAACTCGATGAGAAACTTGTTCATCGTTGGTGTTTCCTTCTACCTCGGTTTGTCTATACCTGAGTACTTCAGGGACTACACTGCCGCTGCTCTTCATGGTCCTTCACATACCAAAGCTGGATGGGTAAACTTTTTGAACATACAAAAAACAAAATTTCATCTACATGACTAGGCATAACTAGCTAGGCATTTGCTTTCTTTTTTCTTGAAGGTACAAATAAATTTCATCCACATTTTAGCTAGTACTTGTGGATTATAAATGCATAGTCCTATGAAATAGACTTGCTGTCAACTAAATTATGTTGTTTTACTTAAACTCACATGAACCATCTTCTTTTGTTGTGCAGTTCAATGATTTCCTAAATACCATCTTCTTATCATCCCCAACTGTTGCCTTGATGGTTGCTGTGTTCCTTGACAATACACTTGAATTCAAAGACAGTGCCAGAGATAGGGGAATGCCATGGTGGGCTAAATTCAGAACATTCAAAGGGGACAGTCGTAACGAAGAATTTTACACTCTTCCTTTCAATCTTAACCGCTTCTTCCCTCCATCATGATGATGCAGCAGCCTCATTAGTCTTAAAAGGAAAATCATCATTTAGTGGATGATAGTTTTGCCTTCTCTGTCACTTTTTTTTTAATTAGGATTTTATTTATTTGTAGCTCGGGGTTATTCGGGTTTAATCCAAATAAAACAAATTCATATTTTTTCTTCAAGTCTGTAATATATTATTTCTGCATTTTGTTTGGAGAAGTAGGAACTTCCCTTTTTTTGGACCAGAAAAATGGAACCATTATTTAAGTTTGGAGGTACTCTAAAGGTGATCAAGAGTTTTTTGAAGAACTGAAGTAGCTCTATTAAAACCAGAAAGAATCTATACAAAGGATGATTCTGAATTACATCTTTCCTGAAATTGAAAAGTTAAAATAAAAATAATAAAAAAACTATAAGCAAAAAAAGACATTGAATTTGCACAGAAAGTACAACAATTGCTCCAGTGAACACTGATACTGGTACAGTTTCACCTTTCATCTGAAATCAGTTTCAGCAAGCCCTGGGCAATAATTGTCTGTATATTGCTGGTCTAAGTAATATTCTCAAAGAAAAGGGAAACTAAAACTAAGGTCCAAAAAAAGGCCAAAGCTGAAAACCACTACTGAGACTTGCACATGCATTCTTTGCACCTGGGTTGTCGATAAATGCTACGACCTAAACCCCTCGTGCGGACTCTTTGACCCTCCGCAATCATCTTTCTTACTCTCTCTTCAAAATGATTCCATGATATGGTGTTATTCTCCAACAAAATTGCCGCAAGCCTGCTCTTGCTAGGCCTCAAGGTAGGAGCACGGCCACCACCATAATATGTTCGGAAACCAGATACCAAGGATGATAGTTGGCTTCCCGTGTCTGTCAGGGCAAATACATCAGCAGTAGCACATGCAATAAAGTCCAGAGCTGCAAGCTGCATCACAGTGAATTACTCATCGTTAGATACAAATCAGATGAAAACTACTAGAACATAAATTAAGGTGCTGATCCTATCAAGTGAGAAATGAAAAAAGCAGCTATATATCTCCTTGCCTGTTAGACCAACTCAAAGTTGGCATTTTCAGGAGTCCAATCATTGTATGCGTGAAATTTATATATAAATATCTTATATCAATAGAAGCACTTATATAGGAAGTTCAAGCAAATTTAATACGTTCGTTTAAATTTTACTGGATTTGCTCATTCCTTTAAAAGTAGTATCATGCTTGAAGCTACATATTTCTGTTATAATGCGAAAAACAAGAAATGATGGAAAATGTCACACTCTAATTACAAGGATGTTGTGTTCTGTTATTTTATCAAACAGCTATAGAAAGTATTTAAGATCTTGAAATATTTGCTTTAATGATCCATCAAATGCATTCAAAAGAAATTTTAAATTTTAAAAAAATGTTGAGATGAACTGGAATATAATATTATGTGGAGATAAAATGGATTCATAACTGAGATGATCAAAGCTAATTCTGTACCTGAGAAGAAAAATTCCTAAATGGTGCAAGCTCATTGGGTGCGAGGAAATCTTCCTTTGTGACCAAGTTAGGGTAGAGTCTAGTCAACGGATGCATTCTTGACTGGCCTCCATATATATCAGAACCAGCAAGATAGATTAAAGTATCACGCTTGAAACCAAGACCAGCAAGAACAAGTGCCGCTTCTTCTGGTGTCAGAGGACATCTTCCCGTACTTCTCAATTCTTCTGGGGAAACAGGCCTGCAGCCATGGATTCGAAAGAAGAAGAAAAATTATCTACAGTGATAGGTTGGTTATCAAAACATATTAGAGTACCCAAAACCAGAATACTATAAATTTGTCAAGCACGTACTTTAGATCTTTCAACCGCTCAATGAGCAGAGGAAAATGGATTTCTCTATAAGCCTGTAGTTCTCTCTTTTCATTTTCCCCACCTCCAAATTCGCATAGGGAGTAAGCCACCATATCAATTTCAAATCTCAAGTGCAAAGCAAGATACTTGGGAGGCCCTCTTACAGAATCATGCGCTTTCAAGGGAGCATTTGAGATAAAGTTTCCAAGCATTTCCTTATCTAACATGTTTGTTGAGACATCAGACTTCCTTATCCTTTTAATCAATAAAGAGCCTACTTCTTGAATTTTTGGCACAAACTTTAAAGCATGGAAGTTACATTTGCATCTTAATTTCTGCAATAAAATTATCAACCTGTATTATGCACATGGAAGGACTTCGGTATGAGTTCAAGATATATTGTTTACACAAGACTAGTTCATGAGTGCTTTAATATGTAGCATAATTATGAATAGCTACTAAAACATATCTAAGGCTCTAAGCATGCCTAAAGGCATTCAGTAGTATAGAAACTGAAACAACGTAAAACATTAACCAAAAATAGGTTTTTAAGGAAACGAAAATATTAGTAGACAATAGAAGTTAAAGTGAGCAAATGAAAATGAATGAATGTCCAGGAAAAAGAACTAAAACCATCACCGAGTAGTGATAAGTAAATATTGCAAGAGGTAGCAAAACTGCAACAAAAGAGTTCCTAAAATGGTTGAGAACTTGAGATGTGTAAGAAAAGACAAAGGGGAATCCTACTGAGAAATACTCTCAACTTGAAACTACAGGACAAGGAGAAGTTAAGAAAATGCAGATTTATGTAGTAGAAAACATATCATGGCATATGAATAAACTAAAAGTGTCACTATGATCGAAACTCATGATCACGGCCACATAAGCACTATCAGCATGGTCACAGAGCAAATGTAGGCAAATATATCTTTAAATATGTAAGATCACAGTTCAATGGTCTCAACCTGAAGTTTAGAAGGCAATGGGTCAAAGCCCAATCGGTTTCCAAATCCAAGTAAGTGGACTATTCCATTCTTTAGCAGAGGAGGAAGAACTATTGTAACATAGTCAAGATGTGTTGCTTCCTTAGGAATATGTGCATCAGTAATCTGAGAAGCAAATTGAAAGAGCTTATTCAAACTCTCCAATCATATATTATTTATTGACATAAACATATAAAATGAGGAATTACATACAAGACTACCAATTGATTCCAAGTCTAGTGGTTTCAGATGAGGAGGGATCTCCTTCACAATATTTACTTCATCCTTCAATATGTTCATGAAATGTTCCTCTTGATAAATATCACCAAACTGGCTGCAGTCCCAGTGAATTAAGACGGTGTAAGACAGTGACTGTGACCACAGAGATCAAAGAATAAAGATCATAGATATAGTCTCAGACCTGGGGTCCTTCCAAACATTGCTATAAAGAAACTTGGGGATAACTAATGTTGCATTCAGTAAAGTTGCCACAGCAACAGCATTGCATACCTGCGGCGACAAAATTGATCTGTTATGTAGTGATTAATAAAAGACAAGGAAACTAGCAGATATGACCGCAACAAAGGTCTGGCAGCGTAAATATATACACACAAAAAAACACTACTTAGGACTAAAAGACTGAGCAGTCTAGCTAATATTCCGATTTCAAATAATTGAACTCCCAAGAAAAGTATTCCTATTCAATCATCGATAGTGAATGTAGCATAGAATATAGGCTCCAAAATAAAGGCATTACAAAATAATTTTCTTAAATAACAAATTTTGCCAATAAAACACTTCATAGTAATGCTTTCCCAGACACACGCTTGTCAACAATATTTAGGTAGGTCAAATTTAGGATTTAGAGATCTCTGTAGTGAAAAGTACTAAAATCTACTTCCATTCAGCACTGCTATGCAAGATGCCCAAAGAATACCAAAAAAATAGATCATAAAAAATCACAAGTCAATTGATTAGAATTCCATGAACCAATGAAATTTCTATTGGTTTAGCTTAAATACTTTAGCACTAAATGGAAACTAAACACTTCTTTACTTACAGCAACTCGTTGTTGATTTAAACCTCCATTTGCACTGACCAAAATAAATCCAGTGCTATTCCTTGGTTTCCCTGCCCAAACAAGTTTTTAACTAATTACGATGCAGTTCAGACTGCAAATTAACTGTGTCAATGATGTTTTAGTGGCATACGTAAGAAAAAAATCAATGAACTCAAGATCCAAAAAAATCAAAGTGTACTTGTACCTTCTGATATCTTTCTATCAGCACAAGGTTTCCACACAGATGTTTGAGGAGGTTCTTCCCAAAACTTTGTTGCATCTTGCTTCAACTCTTTCTATAGCTCAGATATTTTAAAGTTAAAAGAGGGCCATAAATTAAACAACACAAAGTACTCATCATTCATCTATCCTAACTTGTTTATGTACGTGTGCTGTTATGCATAGAGTGAACCAGGTTTATGAATCAAACCTCTGCACGAGCACTATAAGCCAAATTCAGAAGACGGTCATACATCTGTACTGGTGCTCTCTCTTCATTTTCATAAGAAGTCTTACTCTCCTTGAGGAACAAAACAAAACGCTTATAAATTGGTGAGCTTCAGGAGTAACCCAAGGTTATCAACAAATGTCAACGCAACTTGAGAAACTCTCTAATGTGAAAAGCCAAAATGGTCTAATTAGCATAATTATGGAAACAGGGGTCATGAAACTTCCCTGAGATCACAATAAATGTAAATGAAGTCATTGACCCCAGTTAGCTATAACTGTTTTATTTTATAACTTGTAACAAGAGAAAGATTAAAGGGAATACAGATTCTTAAAAAAATTATAAATCAAAGACACAAAGCTTTGGTAAGGATTACATAGATTACTGCTACAACAATGGTGTGAACAGGTGCTTTATGATATAGAAAACCGAAAAACAATATGAGAGAAACAGTAAAGAAAGTAATTCCATGAATTGATATGTTCCGACAAGTAAATAATTGAACTCTAACAGTAACTAGTTTGGAATTTTCATGTTTTCAGTCTACTTTTTAACACATTTCATTAGACGTTAGTCAATGAATCATTAGATAAAAAATCCTTAGGAGCACAGATTACTCCATACAATATAATCTGATGTGTGGTACCCGTATCGACCTAAAGCTTCTCCCAATGAACAACCAATAATGCCCAAGTGAAAGAGATTTAAGAACATGTGACCATCACTATATGAGGCTCTAAATCCAGTTAGCTACTTTCTGACCAATGCACTCTGAATAATAAAGGCGAACATCCATACCTTTGGCCCAATTGATTGTCTTGGAGATGAACGACTCTTAAGAATAGCAGGATCAAAAAAGGAAAAGATAAGGAAATAAAAACGAAAAAGAAAACCCATCAACAAAATTGTAAAAACAATCAACCAAACAAAGCCGCTTAAACCACATGTTCTTTTTCAATCATAAAATTTTGCAAAATCATTCTTCACCCATGAAACAGAACCACCTCATTCTAAAGGTAGCTTCCCCAGACCCTTCTTCCCTATAGAAGGATCACTACATATTTTCTCATTGCTTCAACTAATCAATTTTCTCCATAAAATTACCGCTGCTCTTATTTTGATAAAATTGATGGCTCAAAACCTCAAATTGACAATCACCCATGAACTACATTGAACTTAAAGAAAAGCATTTCAACTAAGAATAGCATAACAGATACGGCACTCAGTCGGAGATGTCTCTCGGTCTATTAAAAAAGATTCTATCTTCACATAAAAATTAAAAATTAGAGTCTATTTGAATTTTATTTATTTATATATTCATATTTAATTTTTATGTTCTCGTCTGTCTGTATGTCATACTTCATTCTATCGAATCCCACTCACATACTCCCAAAGTAAAATATTATATAAAAAATTATTTTGTTTGCAAAAAATTATTTTAAATTTGTATTAAAAATGTACTCAAACCTACTGTTTTCGATTTAATGGTAGTACGTAAGTAGTGAACGAAAATAGTATTTCCGTCTTTTTATTCGGCTAAAAAAAATATTTATATTTTAAAATTATAAATTGACATATTATACTTATTTGTCATTTTTTAATTATAATCCATCACAACTAAATTTAGTATTAAACGTACATTTGAGAACATAATATTAATCATAAATTATAAATTGAAGTTTTAAAAATATATTTTTGGATTTTGAAACTGACCAAGAGGAAAAAAAAAAGAGAATGAAAATGAAATGATTTTGGTGGAGCTGCAGTCATACCTTTGATTTTCTTGGAGCTGAACTATTGTGGAGAAGTGAAGGATCAAAAATGGAGACCATAATCGAATCCAAAAGAAAAAGAAAAGCCATCAACCCCATAGTTAATACCACAGAACTAACATGCTTTCGAAGCCATATAGTATGCCTTTTCCCACCATAACCTCCTCCCTTACAAGCTCCAAGTTTCACAGAATCATTCTTCAAACTATGAAACAGAGCAGCTCTGTTCCATTGATACTCTCCCCCTGAATTCCTCCTCCCTATAAAAGTTTCACCACCACCTTTTTGCATTTCTGAATGCCTAAACTCAAAATCTTTCAACCCAAATGCTAAATCCGATCCTTGCTTTCCCATTAGATCATAATTTGTGTTATGATCATCCAAAAACTTCGGGAAACTATTTGTACAACGTTATTAATACTAATATATAATAATTGTACAGTCCAAAATGAGCCAAGAATTGGCGTGTATTACTATGTACAGAGTTTTGAGTTTGGTGGGAAAAAAAATAGATGAAGAATTGGATGAAAAAATGGACAGTGGAAGTCTAAATTTGAAGTGAAGTTAACTGAAAAAAGTTGGTGAAATGAAACTGATATGCAAACGAATATATGCAGGTGTCAAAATCACAAAAATGTGTATGAATGAAATATAATTAAGCTAAATATATATATATATATATATGAAGCGAGATCAGTGGATAACACTTATCTTCTTCATTGGATTCTCACCCTCCTTTAGCGACGGACCCGGCAACGGTTTCGGTGATACAACCGTCGTCTATACTTTTAGCGACGGAACGCACCGGTCCGTATATATATATTACAAAATTATGCATATGTGAATATTTAAAATTTAAAGAAGAGGGCTGGGCTAAAAATGGTGACATGTTTATAATGCAGATGAAGAATCACAATCTTCAACAAACTTTTTCCAACAAACAGAGAATGGTGAGGCCATTTTATGAATTAACAATTAGAAGGGGAAGGAGATTAGGTAGTTTGGACTTGGCGGGCCTTTTTCAGCCAACTGCTATAGCTATAGCTATAGCAACAGTTAGTTAGTTAGACTAATTTAATCATCTTTTTTCTGTGTCTTTTTTTTTTTTTATCATTTACTCCTCAAAGAAGCAATCAACATGTCCAAAAAAAAAGTTTATTATTATAGAATATTTTCATTGACAATGTACAAACTGATGTGACGATAAGATGTTAGTTAAAAACAAGTATACTCCATTTGTTGATTGGGTCTGTCACAACATATGTAATCAAATGATATTAAAAATTAACAAAATTGTACATGAATGATTTCATTACGAACAATTCTTAACGATATTTCATCATAAAATTCAGTTGTTTTACAATAAAACTATATAGATACACAAATACAAAATGATATAAATAAGATTTTATTTGTCTAAACAGACAAAGTACATAATTAGCATACTCAGAAACTAGCAAAAGAAAAAACAAAATAAAACTAGGCCAAACAACCTAAAAAAGAGAAGTCACCACCACTCCCTTCTTTGATAGCCCTACAAGACATTGTAAAAACATGACAATTCAACAAAAAAAAAAACAGAGCGAATAAAATAAGATAGCTGAGACAATTAAATTATGAAGAAGGCAACTAAATGAATACTTTAATGATTTGGAAGGAGCTGAAGTCTGATCTTTTTGAGTGCTGCTAAAACATCATTCAGGTTGATCCTCTCCTCAGGTGATTCTGCACAGCATTTCATAGCCAATTCCATGAGAGATGAAAGACACTGCACTTTCACAGTAATGTTCCCATCCTCTTGCCTTAGCAAATTTGCGTCCGTAACTTGGGCTACCAAGTTGGGAAGCGAATCGTTTACCCAACGCTTGAGACTCATATCTCCAACAAATTTTTCATCACTGGGCTTAGTTCTTGTAAACATTTCCATCAACATAATGCCATAACTATATGTATCACATTTTGTCGATACTAATCCTTCCGATCCGTACTCTGCAGCCAACATCACAAATCAACAATGCAAACAAAGATGTTACTCCTTTGTTCTCCCACAAAAAGAGTCTCATTTGCCTATAAAATTTCGTTATCATGTCGCTGCGACTAAAATTTAAGGGTAAACATGGAACAAAAATATATTCTTAAAATTTGTAAAATTTTAAAATGAGACTTTTTATGTGGGACAGAGGGAACATTTATAAATGCAAAGATGAAGATGAGCCAAGTACTATTACAGAGGTAAAAGAAAATTTAAAAGTACAAAGCTAGAAGGGTCACCTGGAGCAATGTATCCAATAGTTGCTAAAGTCATGGTTTGTGCAATGCTATCATCCTCTTCTAATAACTTTGCTATGCCAAAATCAAACAGATGTGCAACCATGTCTTTATCTAGCAGGACATTGCTGGGCTTCAGATCACAATGAACCACAGGAGTTGAATAACCCTTATGAAGATAGTCTAGTGCACATCCCACATCTATCATTATGTCAATTCTTTGGATAATATTCAAGAACTGGTTGTGAGAATACAGCCACTTCTCGAGGCTCCCATTAGGCATGTACTCAAGAACCAAAGCTTTGAAATTATTGTTAAAACAAAAGCTAATAATTTTGCCAAGATTTCGGTGGCGAAGATTGCACAATACTTCACATTCTACACCAAAGCTCTTGAATCCACCTTCTTGTTGCAAATTGAATACCTTAACTGCCACGGTTGTCCCATTTTCCAGTACCCCTTTGTAAACTGAGCCAAAACTTCCCATGCCGAGCAAATTGGTTTCATTAAAATCATCGGTTGCTTGCTGAAGTTCATGGTATGAGATTCTTTCACATGCTGGTATGAGTGGCAAATCAGGTTGGGATGGAACTTTACTTCTCTTGCGGCGTCTTATCACCACAAATGCAAAGATCAAGGTAACTATTATTGATACAACCACCAATGAAATACATAGAATTAGAAACACTCTTTTTTTCCTTGATCCATGACCAGAACTAGTGGTGCACTTTTGCACTTGAAACTGAGGATCACCACACAATGCTTCATTCCCCAAGAAAGATTGACTGGTGAAGTTTTTGAAATTACCTCCACTTGGAATCTCTCCTCTAAATCTATTGAAAGATGCATTAAAATATCTAAGACTCAAGCATCCCTCCAAGGACTTGGGAATTACACCAGATAGGTTGTCATTCGACAAATCCAGGTACTCTAAGGTTACTAATTTTTCAAATGTGGTTGGAATATCGCCTGAGAAATGATTATATGATAGATTTATTTTCACCGCAACCTTCAAGTTTCCTAATTCTTGGGGAATATGGCCACTTAAAGAATTTGAGGACACATCTAATAACAAAAGGTCCTTGAGATTCCCCAGGCTTACTGGTAAACTAGAGTTTAACCTGTTTGAATTAAGACGAAGAAACTGTAGAGAAGTAATATTCCCTAAGCAAGAAGGGATGGATCCGTGGATTTGGTTCCCTCCTATTTTTAAGTTAAACAAGTACTGTAAATGACAAAGATCATCAGGAATGGAACCAGTTATGTTGCTGTTAGTAATATCCAACCTTTGAAGCTTCGACAATCCTTTGATTGTTGATGGAATATTTCCAGTCATTAACTCATTTCCACCTAGTTGTAATGATATCAAACCCCTTAAGTTTCCAATTTCACTAGGAATTTTCCCCATGATTCCACATTCACTTGCAATGAAACTTGTAAGTTTATCAGAAAAATTTCCTATGGAAGTTGGAAGGAAGCCGCTTAAAGGGTTATAAGATATGGACAAATAATATAAATTTCTGCAATTGGTCAAGGCTGTAAGGAAGCTGAATTCTTGAGAAGATGATTCACTGATGAAACTGTTTATTTCAAGTTTGAGGCGTTGTAGGAGGCCTAATTTTCCGAGTGACATGGGAATTGTACCAGTAAATGAATTATTACAAAGATCCAAGTCAGAGAGTTGAGAAGCATTTGAAAGAGAGTTTGGCAAAATACCACTCAAGAAATTGTTGGAAAGATACATGGCTCTTAGATTTGGTAGATTATACCCTATATTCGACGGGAATTCGCCTGACAGATTATTTAACATTATTGAAATGACTTGTAGGCTAGAGATATTGAAGATTGTTGCTGGAATTGCACCTCCCAAGCTATTGAAACCTATCAACAATATTTCCAAATTGCCAAGGCTACCAAATTCTTGAGGTACTTCATCTGCCAAAAATGTGACATATATGAACAAGCATAAAGTTAGTTAATTAATAGCTCATTCAAATGTACTCAAGGCATTTGCAATGTTAAATTAAAACATCATAACCATACCTTTCAAATTGTTATATCCAATATCCAACACCTCTAACATAGTTAAGTTTCCAATATTTCTTGGTATGATTCCATTGAATTTGTTTCTTGGAATTGAAAGAACTCGAAGCTTTGAACATTCTTGTAGCCCTGGTGGAATAGGGCCAGAAAAATTGTTTTCAGACAGATAAATCTCCTCAATATTTGGAAGACCTTGGCAAATATCCATTGGAAGATTGCCGGATAAGTTATTGTTTGAAAGAACAATTGTGAGAAGTGTTGAGATGTTGAATATTGTAACTGGAATAGAGCCTGTAAGCTTGTTTTGTGTCAAGTCTAACAGCTTCAAGTTAACAAGACTACCAAACTCCATTGGAATATTACCTTGAAGAGAATTTCCACCTAAATTCAACTGCTCAAGCTTGGATATATTGGAAAAAGAAGGTGGAATCCTGCCTGTAAAGCCGTTGTATGATAGAAATAGACCTTTAAGATTGGGCAAGACACTGAACCATGATGGGATCTCGCCGCTGAACTTGTTATGCCTCAAGTTAACTTGTTTTAGTCTGCGCAAGTGAGCTAACTCTTTTGGCAAGGTACTATTGAAGCTATTGTTCTTAAGATCAAGCGAAACCAGGAATGAAAGGTTTCCCATTTGTGGAGGTATGGTGCCTATTAGGCCCATATCAGAAAGGTTCAAGGCTATGATTCTTTCATGGTGAAGAGAGCTACAGGTAACTCCAATCCAGTTGCAAGCAGAAGTGGAAATGGACCAGTTGTTCATCAAGAGGTTGTATGGGTCAACAATGATACTGGATTTCAAGGCGAAAAGAGCAGATTGATCTGTGGTGTTGTTGGTAGTAACAGCTGAGGAACTGCTAAAAGTGCTGATTTTTAACAACAATACTAGCATGGAAAAGATGAAGCAAGCTCTCTCCATTGCCATTGGTACTGTGTTTTTTCTGGAAAATGGGCTCAAGTGTGTGTACTGTCAAAGTATATACAACTATACAAGCATAGATATAGTGGTAAAGGATTGAAGTCTTCAACGGAGGGGCGGATCCAGACCAAAAGTTCATTCGGGTCAAATTTGAATTTTTTTTTGTTAAGAATAAAAATTATAACTATATATATACTTTTCTAAATCTAATATAATTTCTCAACATTTAAGTCGTTAAGTTTTAATATATATATATATATATATATATATTTATAATTTTCTTATAAGAAAAATATTAGAATGATTTTTTAATCAACAATTTTTTTATTAAAAATTCAATATAGTACAAATATGACAATCCAAAAAAGAGTTGGATAAAGGCCACGCGGGATAAAAGAAAATTAAGTAAATATTCTTTGGAGTTTTAACACCTTAATTTTTTGTCTTTGAATTTTAACTTGGTGATAAAAGAAAAGGAAGCAAATGAAAACAAAAGGAGATAATGTCAGTTTTGTAATAGAAGAGAATTTTTTTTTAAGAAAAGTGGTGTTTTTGAGTTTTAATTAGAAAAAAAATATATAAAAAAATGAATGTATTTCGAGTCAAAAAATTTTTTCTCATTTTTTTTCTACAACAAAAAACTTTATAGGATATTAGTTAAAAAGAAAAGAAAGTAGAAGAGAGTACTTATTTTTTGAGCCAAATATTACTAATGGAGAGAGAAATAAGGGAATTAGTACAAAATTATCATTACTTTAAAAAGTCATTTATACAAAAAGAAGGTGGTGGTGGTACTATGGGAAAAGCCAAAGAAGTTACAAATTAACACATGGACAGAAAATTCGGTGGCGGCAGGTGCCCCCCTGCCCCTAGGGTAGAACCGCCGCCCCTGCTTCAACGGTTATATTCAGTACGTCCAAAATATAACTGACTTTTTAAAGTTTAACTAGAGATATTTTCAAATTCAAAATTGATATGAATTCTTATTGTATACTATCTCAAAAGTATTATTCATCGTAAGATTTTTTTTCATAATCTTTAATGAATCATCTCAATTTTGAGTTTTAAAACATATCAAATGGACTTTTAAATTTGGAACATAGAGAATTTGATATTTTCATAATTAATGTTTTTGTCAGGAAAATAAAAATTGAAGGAAATAAATTATTTTATTTCCCACCTGGCCTCTGTTATGTACTCTATTTTTTGGCTTTGTAGTGACATGACTGATTTTATTGCAATTTGTTGCATATAATAAATAAAAAATTAATAAATTCATAACAAATTTTACGATCGTTTTCAAGTTTTTTAGATAGTAATTTATTATAATTCAAGCCTTTTGAGTTATTGGTGTTTTGTCAGAAATAAAATTATTTTGCCTTTTGCCAAAAAAGAAAGCTCGTACAATTGTATTGCTCATACATCACAACGCCAAGGCGCAAATGATGTCAATTGCTACACAAAAGCGCTGACCGTGGAAATGGAAACACGAGAAACTCCAAGTAAAGTAAATCCAGATGGGAATTGGATAGAGATGTAACATAAAACTTGAAATCAGTCAAAATTCACAAACTCAATGAAAAATTAACTCATGAAAATCAAGGTAAACCCAGATGGGGATTGTGTAGAGAAGTAACGTAATACTAAAAATAAAAAAACCCAAATGAGAACAAACAAAGGTTAAACACAAATAGAAAGTACTGAAATTTCACAATTGAGAGAGGGAGAGAGAGAATACTTACGATAATGGCAGAAAATAAATAAAGATAAAGCAGATGAATTAATGAGTTCTACAGAGTCATCTCATAAATATGTTTCAAATTTTAATTTCTATTTTTGTTCAACGATATTTAGAATCCGAAAGCATTTATAACAGCTACTTTTATACCACCTTCTTAAATTGTGCTAAGATTTTTTTATATGCAGCCCAATAAATATGTTGTAGCACCTCCTTAATTAAAAAATTGTGAGGCTTCACCATACTTATTAACTTATCTACGCTATTAAATTTATTCGATACAGAATTCATTTAAAATATCTCAACACTTCAATTTTTTCAAACTAATAATTTCTTGTGAATAGTAATGAGAACTTTTTAATTTTGGTCATTCAAAATCGTTATGAATTGTAGGAGATGGGTTAGCCAAGGGTAACTATTGATCATGTCTCATATATATATATATATATATATATATAGAACCAGGATCCTATCAGGGATCCCAGATTTTAATAAAAGATGGATTTTATTTTTTTTTGCTTTCTTTTTTAAAAAACAACTAAATTTTTTTTAATATTTTATGGAATCGAAATTTTCCATGTCTGATAATATTTGGGCGTGATTTGGATACTATACCAAAAATATATATACATACCGCATGCAATTTGCATAAAACTGCTTAGATTATCGTGTCCAAATCACATCCAAAACATTTGTATTATGGAAAAATTCCAATTTTATAAAATATTAAAAAAAAATTCTAGTTGTTTTTAAAATTAAAAAAAAAAAAAAAGTCCGCATTTTCTTAAAATGCAGGAGTCCTGATAGAATCTGCTCCCTATATATATATATATATATAAAATGTTCAAGAATAATGTTCTAGTGCAATTAATAGCTAAGAAAAAATCTTTTTTTAAAAATTTCATTTTGTTATCATTTTTCTTTCTTTCTCTCATGTTTTCAGATTTCAAACAACCTTAAAAATAGTCCGCATGAATTTCCATTGTGGCAGCGGCGAAGACTAGAAAAGTCTTAACCATCTGCCAAAATGGTGCACATAAATTTCCATTGTGTTGGGGAAATCAAATGCGACTCATTTGTTCTATCCCAATAGGTAGTAGATGAATATAGCAATGGGGGTCTTAACCGGGCCCGTCCAATAAATTCCATTGTACCTTTTTCTCACCTATCCTTTCAATATAAATAAATGAGACCTTATCCAGGGACATGTCCAATTTTTCTTCTTTATTTACTTTCAAAAAATTTATAATATTTATTTTAATTCTAATTTTTATAAAATTCAATAATTTATATATAATTTAGATACATATAAAAAATAAAATTATAATACCGATTTAATTTTCCTACCCAAAAAATATGTCTGTGTAAACTTATTGTAAATAAATAGCACTAAATCACGAAAATGATTGAAAAGAAAGGACTACTTTACAAATTGCAGTAGTAGTAGCCAGTAGGCTAGTAGTTTTATATATGGTCCCCTCAAAAGTCCATTTTGGTTTTCATGAGACCAGATATTTATGAGGATATTGTTCTTCGACCATTAATTCATATTAGGGTTAAATAGGATTGAACAAAAAACGGGTATAACTGAATAATCGAATCAAATCGAAATAATTTAATCGAAATTTCTTAATAATTTGGGTATTTTTTATAATTCGGTTATATCCGAAATTTTTTTCGATTTACGGTTACTTTTTTGGATTTTATTTTTGTATTATTCAGTCTACCCGAATACCGAATAAGCCTTATCTTATTTACTCTCTCCGTCTGTCTTATCTCTTATCTCAGACTCTCAGTCTCAACTCTCAACCCAGATCTAATCTCGATTTTTACTCTCTGTCTGCTCTCTCCGTCTGTCTTATCTCTTATCTGTTTTGTATAGAGAACTCCGTCTGTCTACTCTCTCCGTCTCCCATGTCATCACTCTCAAAACTCAAAAGTAAGATCTCGATTTCTCATCTCTATATTAGACCCACCTCCATACCGACCGGCTTCTGTGGCCATAGCCTCTCCAATCATTCTTCTTGTTAACCCCCATTCTTCCCGCCGGCACGACCACGTCTCAAGGCTTTCGCATCAAAACTCCTCCTTTGACCACCGCTGACTGCTACAAGTCCGATCATTTGAAGAGATTTCGGTCATTTTGTCCGGCGAAACTCGTCGGCCGGTGATTGCTCGTCGCCTGTTTTCGTTTGCCGGAAAGGATGATTGCTTTATTTTCGTTTCATTTGTTTATTTTACATTTTTTTTTCAGGTGATGGGGATGACGTCGTGTCTTTGAGCTATTCTTTGTTATTAAGTTAAGCAAAGATGCATTCTTATTGTTAATTTTGCTTATTGCTAATTTGTTATTCTTTGTAATTATTTGAAATTTGCGCTTATTGCTAATTTGTTATTCTTTGTAATTATTTCTTTATTGCTATTTGGGCTTTTATGTAAATTTGGGTTTTATTTGGTGGTGGTGGTGGGTTTCTTCTCTCAAATTCGGTTATTGCAGAATATCCAGAATATACAATTCGGTAATTCGATTATTAGATTATTGATTAATTCGGTTAGTTCCAAATTTTGGTTAGTGTTTTGGATAGCTAAATTATGGATAATTCGGTATTTGGTTATAACCGAATAACTTATTCCGTTCGGTTATAACCGAATGATCACAGCTATGGTTAAATACTCATTTATGTTCTTCGAAGTATGATTCTTTTTACATTTATAATTTTATTGTTTAAAATTTTACATTAACATACTCCAAGTATACTTAAGTAAACAAAAGTGATCCCAAAAATATTTTCGGCAAAAAAAAAATTTGCTTGAATGCTAACGTGTCACTGGAAATACGTATTTTTATAATTTTCAACGTATTTCACTGTATTTTACCATTAAAAAAAATTAATACATGTATATCATTTACATATTTTGTGACGCCCCAAAAAATAGGTATCATCATCATTCTATACGGAGTCATTAAATACATAGTATGAGAATACAAATACAAACTAATTATACAACAGTCGTGTAAAATACGATAAAACATAAATTGAGAGTTTTAATAAGAATATTGTCATCTAGCCAATATCCACACTCAAAGGAGTCCTCATTACATTTGTTGTCACACTTTATTTAATGAATAGTGAGGACTTCTTAATCTTATCATCTGGAATGATTACTCGCTCCCCGACTAGTCACGGCTAAGTTCTCATTTCCTGAAGAGAACAGTGAAAAAAAGAGGTGAGCTCAACTAGCCCAGTAAGAAATATTATGACTAAGATAATGCAGAATGAATTATCGTTAGCATTCAACAGTGTTAAACTGATACAATATAACAAATATCAAGTTTAACTATAGCGGAACAAACAATCCATTAAAAGAGTCAAGTAGAGAATAAAATCTACTATCTTTTATGATTTAAAAGGTTTTCATCACTTTTATCATTGGGACTCAAACTTTAATAAATAATCCACATCATCCCACAGCTACTACTACCGAGGATATTCATTAGTATCACAACCACAAATTATCCATGCACTCTGGGGCGAGGATATTCGTGTATTCATCGATGGTCGTGATCATGCAAAACAAGCGTCCATCAACGCACTACGGCCGATGAGGACTTTTACCACATCATTTGTAATATTACGATTATGATTATACTGGATTAATCCACAATATAAATCATACCAAAGTCCATCTATGCACTTCTGAAGCCGAGATGACTTTCAACATAAATATAAACATGAGGATGATGACAATGATATAAAATTCAATAAAACAAGTTCGAGAATTAATTTATCAAGGGAACTAATAACGTCCAAATTGTCGACATGATACTTATTTGTAGAGTAAAATTCAAGAATCTTTCGGAAGAATATTTTCATGAAAAGATCTTTGGATGAAGCGCAGAAATATCGAGGATATTCCACTAATTTCATGGAGTATAAGTCAAAATTTTAACTAAACCGAGTATAATAAAAATGGAATAACAAAAGAAATCACCACGTAAATGCGATAGACATCACAGATGAGTTATTCCAACGAATAATAAATAATGGAACCAAGTCGGGATATTCCAGCGAGAATAATAAAGAATGGAATAACAATGTAAATCACCGTGCATACGATGAAGCCATGCAGACGAGTTATTCCAGCGAATAATAATTAATGGAATCGAAGTGAGGCGTAATCACATACCGAAAGGATATTCTAATAGAATAATAAATAACGGAACGGTCATGCGTAAAACGCATGACGAGGATGTTCCAACAAAATAATAAAGAATGGAATAATGAAGAATTTCACCATGTATGTGGTACTTGGCATGAGCGAGTTATTCAATATAATGATAAAGAATGGAATAATAAAAGAATTTCTGAAGTATAGGGTATTGGCGTATCTGAGTTATTTCAACGAGAATAATAAAGAATGGAATAATGAAGTTCTCTTCATGAATACGAAAGAAAAATAATACCCCTTATAGTCTGACAAATAATATTCCTTACCCAGAAGAAAGCGGATATAGGAGTAGTGAAGTAGCGAGAATACTTTTCTTCTTTCTTTCTATAGTTTCTCTCTAGAGTTTCGGTGAATTAAAGAAATAATGAAGGAATGAGCTTTATTTATAGGAGAATGGACCTGAATAGTAACTAATTCATGAGCGGTCCAGATTAATTTACTTTTAAATGGACTATCCATATTGATTTACTATGCAAATTATAAATAAAATATTCTAATAAAACAAAATTTTTAAATAAAATATAATATATTGTATTTATAATCTAATAAAACGAATAACTTTATAAAAGTATTACATTTTATATAAAAAGATTTTACTATCTGAACACCTATGTAAAGCCTTTATGCAAATATTATGCATAATAAAATATAATATATATTCTAATTATTGTCTAATAAAATAAATAACTTTATAAAAGTATTCATTTTTTATATAAAAAGATTTCACTACGCAAACACTATGTAGGCCTTATCGCAAACACTATGCATAATAAAATATAATATATTCTAATTATTATCTAATAAAACAAATAACTTTATAAAAGTATTACATTTTATTTAAAAATATTTTTATGCAAAATACTATGCATAATAGAATATAATATATTCTATTTATAGTCTAATAAAATAAATAACTTTATAAAAGTATTTTTTTTATATAAAAAGCTTTTACATTTTATTACATAAATAATACTAATAAAATAAAATTTATATATATATATATATACATATATAAACTTCCGTGACTTCAGTAAAAAGACACCTCAATATATTTAACAACATTTATCATCATTATTATAATTCACAATATTAATCGAGAATTGTCGTTTCCCATGAAAGTTAAGGGTTTTCCAATAAGAATTTTTCCCTATTGGCATGATTAGGTGACTAAACCTCTCTTGGCAAAACTTTTAGACATCGTTAATATTGTAAATAATAATATTAATAACTCTCACATATCTCAATTATTGATTTAATAATATATAAAATATCGACAATAATTGAATCAAATAACGTGAGATCTTATGCAATAATTATCAGAAGCAATAATTGAACAAAATTGAGTGACTTCTCACGTAAGCATCAATAATTAATACTGGTATGTTCTTATGCAACCACAGCGTAGACATCGTACTTTTACTCTGAAAGTAGTTCAACAATTTTAACAGTAAAATTTCCGTCGTTATTTTCATAAAAATATTTTTATCGTTTTCTTAATCGACAAAACAATAATTTAGATTTGTGGGATCCACTAATGATTGTCTTAGTGCGTGCACGGATATTCCCAAACAAAAACAATATTCCAAACCAATCGAATATTATATAACAACTCATATACATTTCAAAATTTATAAATATTACCCACAACTATAACATTATATCAAATTCATTCCATAATATTCAAAAAAATATTTTAGAAATATACAAAAAACAAACTAATAGTTATACAAAAAACAAAATCAAATATTATTAGTATTAAAATATACAAATTAGAAATAAAATACAAACAAACTAATTATTATTAAAATCAATATTCTTTTACATATTTATTATACATCAGATGGTTATAGTTCAAGTATACTGTTTATGATATGATGTCAGAACACATGCGACATAATACTAATAAAAGAGTTCTAAATGTATACGATTTTTTATGGCAAGATAAAAAAATTTAATTGAATGAGGTGTATGATGGACCAACTTTAACTTATCAGGTACTTGTGATTTTAGGGGGTGTTTGTTAAAGGTGATATAAAGTGGTAATCTTAAATACTCGATAATGTGGTTAACCATCTTTATATATTGTGTTTGTTACATTAATAATTTTACATTCTCCATAATTAAATATCCGATAAAGTATCAAGATTTTGGATAAACAGATAATCAAAATATAGGTGGTTATTTGAGATTACCGCATAGTAGTTATTTTGAAATTTTTATCTAGATAAAAATATTATTTATATTTAATAATTGAATAATTGGGATATAAATATTTTTATTACTCACATATTTTTTACTTTTTTTGTTTTTTTATTTGTTGACATGTTTAGTTTTAACTAAAATAACTTTAGAAAATCGATATTTTCATATTATTTTTTGATATTTGTACACGTGAGACTCACATATTTATTGATATAATGAATTTTTATTAACTATTATGTGAATACTATGTATAAAAATATTAAAAATTAATGTGAAAATATAATTTCCCATACCTTAATATCCATACAAAGCTATGTGGTGTTGTCGCGGGAAAATGTGTCTCATTTGTTTTATCCCAATAGGTATGTGATGAATATAGCGATGGGGCCGTCCAATAAATCATTGCCTTTTTTCTCTCATATGTTTCCCTTTCAATGTAAATATATAGGACTAAATCACGAAAATGATAGAAAAGAAAGGACTACTTTACAAATTACGTTAGTACTAGGCAACTAGCTAGTAGACTAGTGGTACTACAAATGGTGTCCTTAAAAGTCAATTTGGTTTACACCAGGCTAGATATTTATGAGGATATTGTTCTTCAACCATTCAGCAGCTAATTCAGATTAATTTGGACTACGCTGTATCTTGCGACAAAATATTATATTTAAATATAAGTATAAAAATACGGAAGTGGTTAGAATACTGACACACATGTAAAATTATATGTATGTTAGTATTTTATTGGTCAATTAACCAATTTATCAAAAAAATAACTTTATGCTAATCGAATCCTAAAAATACATTATATAAATAAGTACGGATACAATAGTAATTGTTGGATGCCTTTACTAGCAACAAGTCCTAAATTTTTTATGACAATATATAATTAAATAATATTATTATCACATAAAAATATCACATATCATTCACATACTATATAGGGTGGCATCTGTGGATTTATTGTTGACATAATCCATTTTACCCACAAATTTTGCAAATGCATACTTCTGACAGAAATTATGTCAGTAATTTCGTCAAAAATAATAAATATCATCTTCATAAATAATATAATGATCATTTTAACTGCACAAATATATATTTCATCAAAAATCTCCAGCAATTAATTTGACAAGTTGAGCCAATCAATTCATATCAGTAAAACAAAAAATAATAAAATTATGCTCTGTCACAATCAATTCATATCAAAAACATTTTAATATACGAGTTGAGCCACAATTTCAGATGCCAGTAATCAAAATGAATAACTTCTCAAATCACAATCATGAATAAAAACCAATGTTCAATCTCAATTCAATATACATATTAGGTAGGCCAAAATAATTTCAAATTTATGCTCAGCTAGGGTCAAAATCAAACCAATATTATATAAATTGCACAAATTAGGGGCAAGTGTAATGATACAAATTGCACAACTTAGTTGCACAAAATCATGGTACCCAAAATTAACATATAAAATCACAAAGTAGGGAAAATTTATGCATTTCAAAAAAAAAGGCAGAGAAATTAAGAACTTGTACTACACAAACTAACTTGACTGAATGGTAGAGAGAGAACATCGGCGATGACCGAACGGAGGTGAGGAGTTGGAGACTTGGAGTGGTCGATTAGAAGCTTGAGCGAGGTGGATGGAAAGGACAGAGAGAGAGAGAGAGCAACGACGATGGTGCAGAGAGAGCAACGATAGAGAGAAAATGAATTAGAAAGGAAATGTCATCCGGGACAGCTGGTAAATGAAATAGAGTTTATTTATTTTCGACGGAATTCTGTCAGCCTTAAGTCCGTCAATTATAAGTTATTTTTGACGTAACATTCTGTCAAGTTTATCTTTGGTGCAGGCGGAAAGCTTTGGTGCCATAGGGGGTATTTATTTTCGACAAAATTTGGCCGTTGATAAATTACTTCCGACGAGAATAACATAACATTGACGGATTCCAATCTGTCAGAATTAATTCCATAACCCTTTCTGTTGTAGTGATTGAAGATAGTATAATTATTACATTATTCAATAGAATTAATTATAATTATATTCATTGTATTTGGACATATATTATTATTATATTATCTAATTTATATTTAAAAATTATAAGTTGATAACCAAATTACCCTTGAGATGAGCAACCAAAATAATTTTTCTCCTCTTGTTATTTACAGCAACATTGGCTTAAATTGTTTCTGTTTAAGTATCTGATTAGACGCGTTAAAGAGTTTCAAAGACCAAATAATAAGCTGCATGTCTAACCTTTGTTAAGTTTAAAAGGGTATCATTATTAAATCTAGTTTGTCTTCTAATTACATTAAATATCTGTTGGAGTAATTACATTATTTTGACTAGAGAGCTGATGTGCTAGAGCAATTTCTATACAATCAATAATACTAGTAATGTGTACTCCAACTAACCTAAATAATTGTAGTACTTGGGAAATTGTGGTACTATTACTGTCCCACATACGTACAATAAATTCACAGGAAGTACTATATATTAACCGTTCTTAAGGATTTATATATCTCGGTAGCAACATCTTTGCAGGTAGTACTATATATATATATATATATATATATATATATATATATATATATATATATATTTCTCTTATGACCTTAGACTAAATAGCAATAAAAGTAACAAGGGTTTATATTAAGCAAAAGATCGAGGGCACTTGACTTTGAAGCATGCATGCATAGAGTGTTTATTCAACTTGGGAGTTGAATTTGAAACTTGCAATAGTATAGATGGAGTCTAAAAGAAACAAGAAAGGGGATTTGGCAACATATGAACTAAATACAATCAAAGCGCTAAGTTACATAATTTTTCCCATTCTTGTTTCTATAGATATCAACTCTATTACCTAATTAATTCTTCATGTATAGATAGATATCAACACTATTACCTAATTAATTCTTCATGCAATAACATTTGGCAGGTGCACTACCAGTAGAGCTAGCCGAGCTTCCTAATTTAGAGAGTCTGCAAATTGGAAACACGACGTAAGAGGTCCTATTCCATCAGGAATCTTCAACATCTCTTCATTGCTAGTAATCATTTCTCTCACTTCAAATAAGCTATTATCAGGGAACCTCCCAGCAAGATTATCTCCCTTTGCTTGCAGAGCTTCTTCTTCACCGTACGTAATGAGTTAACAGGCCAAATCCCTTCCAGTTTAGGCAGATCGATGTAGAGAGCTTCAGAAATTATCCTTAAGTCTCAATAAATTCACAGGGATTATACCAACTGAAATAGGAAACTTAACCAAGCTAGACGACTAATTGCATCTCAGTGTTAACAACTTGACAGTTTCCGAGAATTCTTTTACTTTATTTTATTCTTATTTGTATTCCTCGTATATAAGTCCATCAGGATAGTGTCACTGTTTGCTATTTATGAACATCTCCATAGTTTACATATATAACAGCATCTATAGTCAAAATATGCATGCTTGACAAACTTGTGTAGGAAAAATGTTTGATTACACTGCCAAAGCTTTTTAATTCAGATTTTATCAAATTTTCCTAGCCATTAACTAATCTTTGCAAAAGGAAATAATCTATAGGATTTCAAAGTAAGTATTCAACAGGCTTATTTGCAGCTGGATACATTTTCTTTGTAAATGGTATACACATATAACCATTGAGCAATGAATAGATATGCTTGTTAATAGATTAATGAACAAAGTACTCACAATTGTTGATAGAAAAGTAGGAGATTTCATGATATCCCAAGTCATGTTGTTGGTATACACAACCATTGAGCAATGAATAGATATGCTTGTTAATGGTTGTTGGAAGGTACAATATCTTCATCAGTCTTTAATATGCCTTCTCTACAAAATATTGATCTCTCAGAAAATGACCCTCTGGTAAGACATTATTTTGGAGTATAAATCCCCCCCTTGTATATGTGCATATGAGATTTAGCGGTTCAGATTGGAGCACTAATATTGCTAGAGATACTTTGGTTTAATAAAAAAAGGTCTTTCCTGTCTAATGTTCATATCAGTAAGGCACTCATTTCTTATGTGCTCAAGTGTTGCCATTTACAGTCATTTTGGCTACTGATCTACTTTGGAGAAACCAGTTTTAGTTTTACTATCGAGACCTTAAATTAACTTTCACTTCTAGAAATTATGTGTAAAGATGTTTCCCTGGTTAGGGTGTTGTGAACTCCTGTTATAATTCTCTGTATTAATCTATGAAAATTTTGGAAACATATGTAGGTACTATTCCTAAAGAGATGGGCAATCTTGTTAATTTGGAAGATTTTCGCCTATCTCGTACAGAATAACTTCACTGGGGAAATTCCACCAAGTATCTTCAACATCTCACCACTGAGTAGTATTGCATTATCATTCAATCTTTTTTCGGGTAACCTTCCAACAACCATTAGCTCAGGGCTAAATCTTGAATGGATTTTTCTATCAAATAATGAACTAAGTGGAATGATTCCGAGCTCTTTGCCAAATGCTTCTGGTCTCCAAATTCTAGAGCTATCCGTAAATTTATTCAATGGCTTCATACCTCCAACAATTGGATCCTTGGAACAACTCCAGTTGCTCAACTTGGAAAGTAACTATTTAACAAATGAACCTTCAGCCACAGAGCTGCACTTTCTTACTCATTTGACTAATTGCAAGCAATTGGTTAACTTGGCGATGAGTGATAACCCTTTAAATGGCACCTTGCCTAATTCTATTGGGAACCTCTCCACTTCTCTTCAAAGAGTTGTTGCATAAAACTGCAAAATTAAGGGGAACATTCCTGAAGGAATTGGTGACTTGAGGGGGTTGATAATCTTTGATCTAAGCAATAATGACTTGGTTGGGTCTATTCCAAAGGCAACAGGGAAGTTGGTGATGCTCCAAACTTTGTACCTGAACTATAACAACTTACAAGAATTTATTCCAGTTGAAATTTGCAATATGAGGACCGTGGGCAATTTATATTTGGGGACTAATGATCTTGTTGGGTCAATACCTAACTGCATTGGAAACCTATCTTCTTTAAAAGAACTCTTCTCGGAATCCAACAGATTAACTTCAGAAGTGCCCTCAAGCTTTTGGACCCTTAAAAATGAGAGCAGATCATCTCTCCCAAATTCTATGTCCCTTTGTGTCCCCCAACTTAAATTTTGACACATGTCCTTTTATTTAATTTTAAAATTAATTAGTGTTAAATAAGAGACTAGGTGTCAAAATTTAAATGGAGAGACACAAGGGACAGGAAAATTGAGAACAGAGGATCTGCTCTCCTTAAAGATCTTATATTCCTAAACTTGTCCTCAAATTCCTTAAGCGGCTATTTACCTTCACAAGTTGGAAATTTGAATGTAGTAACTCGGATGGATCTACTCCCGCCGTCCCAGTATAAAAGTCCTGGTTGACTTTTTGCACATATTAAGAAAGAGGATAAAATGATAAAATTGTCCATATTTAAATTCTCATTTAATTGCATATTTTTTTGCACATTACTAGTGATGCTCCATAAATATGCATAAAAAATAGAAATATAACAATTAATAAACACTTTTATTACAGGTAACATTTCAAGCATGATGGGGGAGTCTACAGGATCTCTCTTATTTATCTCTATCTCATAATAGACTGAAGGGTCCAGTTCCAGACTCATTTGGTAACTTGAAAAGCTTGGAGTTGTTGGACCTATCCTATAACAATATTTCTGGGGAAATTCCCAAGTCATTAGAGTCACTTGTATACCTCAAATATTTGAATTTATCTTTCAATGAACTACAAGGGGAAATTCCCAGTGGAAGACCATTTTCCAATTTTTCAGCATTGTGTGGTGCATCTCATCTACAAGTTCCGCCATGTAGTGGAACCGATGGCCATGGAAAAACAAGAACAAAACATCTTATGCTATTTATTTGTCTTCCTATAGTTGCATGCATCCATGCTACTTCTAGTGATTATTGCATACCTGCTTATAACAAGGAGAAGAAGGAGACAAAAGGCCTCGAATGAGATTGAAAAAAGTATAATTCCATCTTTAAAGAGACTTTCTTATCAAAAACTATTCTATGCCACAGACGGTTTTGAAGACAGCATCCTGCCTGGCATTGGGGGTTATGGTTATGGTTCTGTATACAAAGGAATCCTGTCAGATGGATTGATTGTCGCAGTCAAGGTTATCAAATGGAGCAGTACTTGATGTTTTAGATGCCAATCTGTTTGATAGAAAAGATGAACATTTTGGTGCTAAGAAAGATTGCTTATTGTCCAATTTAATGTCCATCAGCAGATTTGGCATTGAACTGCTCAGCAGATAAGCTTGAGGAGAAGATCAATACGTCTAAATATTTAAGGGAAGGGATGTTATATATATATATATATATATATATATATAGTCCTAAATTTTAAACCTTTTTTCTTGTGGTGGTATTTTGGATGCAGATGCGAGTCCTAGTACTAATAATGTATGTAGATGGAAAATCAGTTATCCATGTCCAAGAGTACATGCCTAAATCTTTCAAGTCGTATATTACTAATAATATTGCTTTGTAGGATAATTAAGCACAAGCACATTTTCTTTCCAAATTGGAATTATTCATTCAGGATATTTCCAAGCTGCTAGATTGGAATATTCATTCAGGAATTTCCTCGATCTGCTAATAATTACTACTAGTGAGTGGTGAGTAGTGGAGTACTAGTAGTAAATTACTACTAGTATAATGTACACCTATATGTCGGTCGGTCGGTCGGTATCGGTATGTCCAATTGATAGCATCAAAACAGATATTAGTATTAATTTTGAGGGGGACTGAAACCGAAAGGTTTATGGGGAAAGAAAGAATGTGACATATTTTTTATGAGATCACAACAAATGAAATGAAATGAAATGAAATTTTATACTTGCATGCAAGAAAAAGAAACAGCATCACGTTGTCAAAATATTGATTTTTTTTAATATATATCAAAATAAATAAATTAAGTTTAGCATTATCAATAATAGTATAGGAGTAACCTCATCAAATATATTGAAATTTTGGATAATTACAGAAAATAGAGTTTTTTGTCTTTTCATATTTTTTTTAGTCAATTTGAAAAATAACAGACACAACTTAAAGTTGGGCAGTTAGAGCTGGAGTATTAAATTAAGGGAGCCATCATGTTTATATTATATAATATATGTTCGGAAAGGTAAAAGTTATATAAATAATGAAATACTCCCTATACTACTCCACTTGTGGGGTTTGAGCCCAACTCTATAATTGGAGGGACATGGAAAATTAAAGAGAATAAAATAATCTTTTAGATATTTTACCTCATGCCCCACAATCACTAGTATCACTAGTATTTTAATAACTTTTTAATTGTCAAATATGTGAATAAATATCGGTAGTATTTTTTTTTAAAATATATATATATAATAAATAAAATCATCTTATAATTTTATTTAATTTTATATATTAATATTTTTTGTAATTATAGTTAAATATAAAAAATTTATTATAATACTTTTAACAACTCTTAAAATTGTAAAATATCTTTAGTGAAATATTTATATTTGATAAAATTTCCGTTATTGATCTTAATACAGTTTAATAGTTTGCCCATAAACTGTCGATATATCAAATTTAAATTAAAGAATACGATACATTGTCAAAAAAATATTTATTTATATTTGATAAAATTAAACTTATTGAATTCTTTATAAGGTTCAATGTATATATCAAATTCAAAACTCAATGGATAAAGGATGAAAGATAGATTATCAGAGATAAATGAATGCATATCTTTTTATTGCGTAAAGTTATAACTATATAAATTCTAATAAATCGTCAGTAGTTAAAAGTCAAAATTCACACCCATTTTTGTATGTTATCTTTATTTCTAAAGGATTATATTTATGAAAAGAATTATAATTTTAAATATTTTATTTATTTTAAATTTAAATTTAAAATTATTAATTTATAAATTATAAAATAATTTAATAATCTTATATTATAATTTTAAAATTATAATTATAGTTATAATGAATTATAATATTTATAAATAAATATATAGTATAAAAATTTAAAATGTATGTTTAAATTCATTACTGTGTAAGTTAAAAATAAAATATTTTTAAACTCGAGCTGAAAACGGAAAAAGTCAGTCTTGCAATTTCAGACAGCGGCAGGGGCATTATTGTACTCTCACTCCTCAGAGACAAAGACAGAGAAAGAGAGAGAAGGACCAAAAGAGGGAGAGCTGGAATCACTTGGGAGTTGTTTGGCAAATGGGGCCTCCCTCTTCGTCTCCATCTCCCTCCTTCCTCCGCCCGACAATTATGAGCTGAACAAGAAAAGTCTTTCCTCCCCATTTCAAGAAAAAAATATAAAGAAAAAGAAAAAAGAACAATTTTTCTTCACCATTTCTCGCCGGATAAATCATGGCCGACGATAAGGTATCATCAACTTCACATTTTCCAAGAAACTTTATAGTTCTTGATCTAGTTTGCTTGTTTTTTCTTCCTTTTGATGCTCAAGAAAATCTTGAAAATGAAAGCGAAATCGTCTTTATGGATCTTGAAGACAGGACCCTCCATCAAAATCTTAAGATGTAGAATTTTGTTATGTATGGATTTGATTAGGGTTTCTTTGACGTGGTCTGTTTGTAATCGATTTGGGTATTTGTAGTCTCTTTTTGTTTTGGGTTTCTTGCACTCTCTGTAAAGATTTAACCTTTATCTTAGCTAAGTATAGTTAGATCTTTGAGAGTTGTTCTTTTATGAATTTGGGTTATCCATATTCTAAGTAAATTTATTTAATTATGCTTCAAGTTTGTCTTGTTTTCTGTTTCATGGTTCTCTTCTTTTTGATGTGTTGAATGTCACCTATTTTTTTTCTGCATCATCACTGTTTACTTCATATGGTTGGTGGGTCTGGTTCTGATTTTATGTTTATATGTTCTTGTTTAGCAAGTGCTTTTTCTTTTTAGTATATTCTCTCCAACTATCTGATGTTTATTTCAGTTTGTAGTTTCATAGTTGGAGTCTTGGCTTATATCTTACTGTTGGTTCAAATTCTATTATTTTGTAGCTGCAGACTAATTTGAGATGTTTGTATGTTTTCAGTTTCAACTCTTCATATATGAATGATCTACAAAATGCTTTATTAACTTCTTTATTTTATGTTTGTTGCAGGAGATGTCTACTCCTGTTGTTGATGGAAATGATGCCGTCACTGGGCACATTATATCCACGACCATTGGAGGCAAAAATGGTGAACCCAAACAGGTACTGCACCATAATTAACTTGTTAACTTTGTTACTTAAAGATTTTTGTTCAGTGAAGAAGTATTTTGCTGAAGTTAATTGATTTTTCGTGACCACACTTGCATCCTCACTTGGATCTATCTAGGCTACAGCTAGGTGTTATCAGATGGTGTTTTTTTTTACTTTTTCTCTGCTTTTATTCCCCTTATCTTTACAAAACATTATCCAAAGCATTAGTACATTTTGACTTGCCTACTACTAATTTACAAGATTGTAGATGCTTTGTGGCTGAATTTTCTCCACTGTGGAAGTCGATTTTTTTTAATTACTTTTTAAACTCGTGCTGTGATGCTTCATTTAGACTGTTAGTTACATGGCAGAACGTGTTGTGGGGACTGGATCATTTGGAATTGTTTTTCAGGTATGCTGATCATTCTAATTTAGCTGCTATTACAATAGAAGCTATATTTCTGTAGTAAGTAAACTTTATTTTACTTTCTCTGATTTCTATCTTCACTCTAGGCAAAATGCCTGGAAACTGGAGAAACTGTGGCAATAAAAAAGGTTTTGCAAGACAGAAGATACAAGAATCGTGAACTGCAGTTAATGCGCACAATGGATCATCCAAATGTAGTTGGTCTTAAGCATTGTTTCTTTTCAACTACCAGTAACAACGAGCTGTTTCTGAACTTAGTAATGGAATATGTACCTGAGTCTATGTATCGGGTTCTGAAGCACTATAGCAATGCAAACCAGAGAATGCCACTCATATACGTGAAACTTTACACGTATCAGGTGTGTGTGGTGCTCCCGTATTTGGTTTCATTATTGTCTCCGTTTATCATACTGATCTTAACTGGGGATTATTTTCCAGATTTTCAGGGGGCTGGCATATATGCATGCTGTTCCTGGAGTATGTCATAGGGATTTAAAGCCTCAGAACGTTCTGGTATGCATCTTTCTAACTGTTGGGATTAAAAGTTGTAGCTGTTTCGTTAATTTCACTGTTGGCTTTTCCACAGGTTGATCCTCTTTCGCACCAGGTCAAAATTTGCGACTTCGGAAGTGCAAAAATGCTAGTATGTACAACTTCTTTTCATTTTAGTACCTAATCAGTGGCTTTTTGGTGACTAATTAAATTTCGCTAGCATATTAGATTCTTTTATCATATGCTTGCAATTTATCGTGTTTAAACTGATTGCAAGTCGTCATTAGCTACAGAACTCTGAAAATTATATCATTCTTGCACTTGTTGATGCTAAATGAGTAAATTCATGGCATCCATAAATTTGTTGATATTGAATGCATATTAAGGAGTTACTCATCATTTATGGAAGCAGTAGTTAGTTGCAAAAAGTCCACGTTCTTATGTGATTAGATTGTGGATATGGACAAGATAAGGTTGATAAACTCTTGGCTTCATGATGGGACAGGCTTCATCCCTATGGGCACAGCTGAAAATTACTCCAAGACTCCAAGTCAAAATCAAGACTAAAATAAGAACAAGTATTGAATGTATGTCATCTTTTGTGAAGTGTTTGTATCTTGTTAAGGGTGGTACTCTCTGGCTTTCCTATTAGGACTACGGACATGCTTATCTCACGCAGAATAGGTTCGAAAAGAATCAAATTAAAACTTTAGAATACTAAAAAAGACATTTTGTTGTATCTAAGAGGAGTACGTTACTTTGTCTATGTTATCTTCTATTTGAGTAGTTGCATTGTGAATTTGTGCACCAGCTACTTTGAATATATGAATTGCTAGAAAGGTTCTTTGCTGATATTTCCAAGTCAGATATGGTCTTGCAAACATTTGTTCTTTTCATACTCTCAGCATAAGTTATCTTTCAGGTGAAGGGTGAGGCAAATATTTCCTACATTTGTTCACGGTTTTATCGTGCTCCAGAACTCATATTTGGGGCAACAGAATATACAACTTCAATTGATATATGGTCAGCTGGTTGTGTTTTGGCTGAGCTTCTTCTAGGCCAGGTTGGCAGCCTTTCATAGTTCTGCACTTTGTCAATGTTCTCATATTTTTGCTTTTTCTAATGTTTTTCTGACCCTCGTCATTCCAAAACTTTTCTAGCCATTGTTTCCTGGAGAAAATGCTGTGGGCCAGCTGGTAGAGATTATCAAGGTGCGATAATTGAAACTAAAATAGTTTTGATTTCTTTCAAGTTAGAGTTTCTTATGTTTTATCTTCCAGGTTCTTGGGACTCCAACTCGGGAAGAAATTCGCTGTATGAATCCAAATTATACCGATTTTAGGTTTCCCCAGATCAAGGCACACCCGTGGCACAAGGTATGCTTCTTATTCTCCTGATTACTCAAAGAGCCAAAGGTCATTGGTTTCTCACCATCCAGCAGACTTGACTAATGTTGATCGGGCTTTGAGAATAACATTCTCTCCCTTACCTTTGTAACATACTACTGTAGAAAACTGGCAAGTAACATACTAAATTTGAAATACTTGTCTAAAAGGGAAAAACGGAAAAAGAAAAGGAAAAGCAAACTAAATTCGCTTTATCTATTAGTTCGGACAATATTTTAATTTCTACATCTTTTAAGTTTATACTCCTTAAAACTTTTGTGGACTGCATCACTTATTCAGCTATTCAGCTCTGTGTATGACAGATCTGCTAAAGTGTTCGTGTATTAATTTTTTTGGGTTCGTGTCGGTATAACTGTAGTTGATTTTCTTAGCTTATTGGTTTCAGGTTTTCCACAAACGAATGCCTCCAGAAGCAATTGATCTTGCTTCCCGACTCCTGCAATACTCACCAAGTCTTCGCTGCAGTGCTGTGAGTTTCATTCTGCTTTTCTTTCTTCTAGATTTTTCGAAGATATATGTTCATGTCATATTATTGAGTCACAGATGTTCATTCATATCTTAAGTGCATAATAGTTGTGCAGCCAAACCATTTCTTGCCATGCAACTGTTTGTCTTTGATTTATCCTGAAGCTTGAGCAGAGCCAAAAGGATTTGTTTTCTTTTCCTTTTTCTGACAAACTTGTAATTTTTTTGCTCTGCTATTTTTGACTAGGGTTGTTCTTATTGCAGTTAGAAGCATGTGCACATCCTTTCTTTGATGAGCTCCGAGAGCCCAATGCTCGCTTACCAAATGGTCGTCCATTACCACCTCTTTTCAACTTTAAACAAGAGGTTTGTCTTCTCATTATCATAGATATACATTTTAATACTTTTAAAACTGAAATTTGTATTTGGGGCAGAAGGATGAAACATGATGCCTAAAGTATTTTCTTCTTTTGTTTGCTTGAGCAGATCCATAGTTTCAAATTACATACTTGGTGTTTACTTGTGACAAAGTCATATTAACACTATATATTCAAAAACCTTTTTATGAAAATTTTTCTGATATTGTAGTGTCCATATAATGCTTTACAATCAATACTTTCATTATGTATTGGTAGAAACTATAAAGAGAACAATTTTTTTTTATCAAAACCCGAAAAGAAGTTAGAGATGATTATGACTGGCAGGGCTCACATATTTCAAACATAAACCTTGAACAAATAGTCAGTAATCTTATTAACACTAAACTTAATATGTGTCTTTGAATGAAATTGAGTACCAAGTCTTGTACCCTTGTTATATTCAGAAAGATCACTGCATCTTCATTCCCGAAGGCTCAATATATGATTTATTGTTCAACATCTAGAATCATTTCCATCTCAGTAACTGTGGACTTGGACCTAACTAGTTATCCATGCCCATACATGGGAAATTGAGCATCATGTTTTTTTCATGATTCATGTCGATTGTACAAAAGCTTCCTAGATTCCGAACCTTCAGTTATAGTAGATTATTAGAATATGGTTGTGATAAGGCTTGCTGTATCAATTTTTTTAATTTTTTTTTAGACGGAGTGTATAGGGGGGCCAGATTTCTATTTTATTAAGAACCATTGGTGCTCATAGTTATTGAGATTTTTATGATTACAGTTATCGGGAGCATCTCCAGATCTTGTTAATAGGCTGATACCAGATCATGTGAAACGGCAGCTGGGTCTACAGTTTTTGCATCCGACAGGGACATAAAAGTGTATTGGATCCGGTCAATATAGTTCAGCTTATTGATACCTTAAACAGAAAGGGATCTATATCACCTCCCTTAGCGGCCTGCTTGAGCAGCATTTCTTGGTCTACGGGGACTAGTACAGACTACTGCAGCCGAATGGTTGCCCTGCCTTTTATGTGATGCTTTTCAGTTGCTATTTTTTCCGCTTAAAACCTCTCTCAACAACCTTCGTCGCCCCCAAGAAAGAACAAAACAAAAAGAGTCCTTCCTTTTGTACATGTTTTGTTGTACTGATTAGAAAGCTTTTTGCACAAGTAAAAAAAAATTACAAAGTGTTCCAAAATGAATAGTTGGAAAGAACAGTTGGTACAAAGAGTGAGCTGGGGGCTTTGGTGGTTGATTTTTGATTTACTTGTGTTTCTATATCTACGGTGTTTGTTATTGTCAGACTTTTGTTTTTCGCAAATGAATGTCAGCAGTTTGTGCTCAAAATTGTTGTTGCTCAGAGTTTGTATCTCCGCAAAATAATTCTATACAATTTTTTCTTCCCTCGTATATATTGATTTTGACCTTTGTTAAGACTGATATCAGAATTTCATCTGTTTGAGGCGTGTTAAAATCAAAATCTTTTTGACATTCTGAGACCAAACTCTATATTTGTACACTACAAGTATAAATAGATTTCATAATAGTATTCTTAGTTGTGATATGAAATTTTAAGTCTAATGAGCGATAAATTTAAATTTATCAATACAGAACAGATTTTTATATGAGAGCTATGTTTATTATAAGTTCCTTCAGAAAAGATTTCATTAATATTTTATTTACATAATCAAAAAGTGGGCCTAAATATTACAGAATAAGGTGGAAAAAATTATCATAAATTCATACAGTACTGAAAAAAATCTTGGAAGGGGTGTTACTGTATTAAACTTTTTTTTAATAATAATGTAAGAATACTTCATTGAGAGGTAAACTTAACTCTTTATTGTTCTAACAATTTTCCATCTAAGTCTGAAAGAGTAAACTGAATAGTCTAAGTGGCTAATATCACAAATTCACAATCTTGCTTTAAGGACTATTCCAATTTAACAATGAATATTATTCAAAACCTTATCACTTGCCCACTAATACGAACAAGTTAATTCAATTTTCCTCAAATATTTTTGTTCTTGAATATGTTTTGACATTGCCAAACAGACCCTAACCTACCTATGAAGTATGAACCTTTCACTTGTCATTAGTGGTCATATTTTTTGGTGTTCATGAAAAGTTTTGATTCGAGTTTGAGTTCGAGTTACTCGCCTAATCGAGTCGAGTTCGCACATAGTGTTACGTTCGATTGCTCGATCGAATATGTTCGCGAATTATGTGGTTCGATTCGTCTTTGTTCGCAAACAGTTCGAGCTTGGTTCGGTTCAATAAGTTCGAGTTCGGTTCGATAAGTTCGAGTTTGGTTCGATGTTCGAATAGTTCGATTTCTTACATGTTTAAATTATTTCTAAAATTTTGAATATAAATAATTGGTTATTTCATATTAAATTCTAAAATTTGTCTTATCAATAATTGTTAAATTTGTAACAATTTTTTATTACCGAAACATCTTTTTGTTTTTTTAATAATTGATTACAAGTAAATGTTTTTATTAAATAATTAATAAATAATAATGTGTATTTCGCCACTAAATTCTAATTTAATTAAAATAATTTTAATATTTTCATAAAATTTTAACAATGATTGTTGGATTATTATAATTTACATCCTAATAATTTAATAAATTATAACCCATGTCATAAAGCACATAAATAAAGTCATTAATCATCATGCAATGACAATTTGACATTAATTAAAGAATGATACAATAAAGTTGCTTACATTTACATGAGTTATTGAAATTGTTAAACCGATATAGAGATTAGAGAAATCAAGTCATCAATGTATCAAGACTTCAGTAATAGAGTAATAATTGTACAGTTACTATTGTATATTACATACATCAATTATCAATTATGTAATTAAAAGTGCAAACTTGATTTTACTAATTTTTGAATTTTTTTAGTTTTACAGATTTACGATGTATATGAGACAGCGAGAGAGAGAGAGAGAGTGATGGACTAATTTTGATTTATTAATTGTGCAATTAAGTAATTATATTCAGGATAAAAGTAGTGTTTAATAATCCAATTAAATAATATGTTACAGTATTGTTTGTATGGAATTTAAATGAGTTATTAATTTAAATTAAAATAAGCAAAAATATTTTGAAAAAATGAAACAAAGTTTTAAAATAACTTTGACTTTTAAGCCTTTGATTTGATCTTAGAATCGTAATTAATTTATTTAGTTTTAAACAATATAATTATGAAAATTAAAAACTTTTTATAAAGTAATTCTCAAAATTTATTGTATTCAAAAGTTAATTATCACATCTCTTTTGAATTAAAAATATTTCCTATCGACTTTGAAAATTCATACTTGATCAGTTTATTACTTATATTTCAAAACGAAGGAACAGAAGAAGTACAAAGTATTAATACATTCCAAAAATTTAAAGTTAACAATATCGAGTCTATTAGATATTGAATTAATCTAAATTAACATTATTTCACAAAATTTTAAAGTTTTATAATTTCATTATAAAAATCTTAAATAAGACTATTTTTATGAAATTGATGGAGTATATTCATTTATTCTAGATTAATTATATAATAAGTAATAATATTATCCATTAATCCATTATTAAATTTAATTTATATATATATATATATATGATAATATGATATATATTATATCTTATTTCTAAACAAATCTTATATAGTGTGATATAAGACTTATATATCAATGATAATATGATAATAATATAATATGATATATATATATATTATATTATATTTATATGATTATATCGTATTCTAAGAATGATGATTATAATATTTGATCTAATTTTTGATTGAATTACTTAGACTGTTAGAGAAGACGTTGGTATTTATTTAACTATTTTTTGTTTCAGAATTTTAAATTTATGTTCACGAACAAGTTTGTGTTCGTGAACAAATTTTGTTCAAATAATAATATAATATGATATATATTATATTTATATGATTATATCGTATTCTAAGAATGATGATTACAATATTTGATCTAATTTTTGATTGAATTACTTAGACTGTTAGAGAAGACGTTGGTATTTATTTAACTTTTTTTTGTTTCAGAATTTTAAATTTATATTCACGAACAAATTTGTGTTCGTGAATAAATTTTGTGTTTGTGAACAAGTTTCTGTTCGTAAATAAACTTAGTGTTCGTGAACAAGTTTGTGTTCGTGAACTAGCTTATGTTCGACTTGTTTGCGAACTCAATTATGTTCGTGAACACTAAACGATCCGAATTCATACATAACTTTTGGTTCGATCAAGTTGTTCGAACATATTTGAGTTCGACAAAATTCGATTCGATTCGTTTCGTTTCGTTTCGTTTCGCTTCGTTTGTAACCCTATTTGTCAGGCCCATGGCTAATATAACACGACGTCGTTCTAGTTAGTCAACATTCGCCTCTTTGCCTCAAAAGTCAACAATAATAATCTACTACACCTGGTAACACTGATTTTCGCGCCAAAGAACGAGCAATTCTAGGTGGAGACCCTAAGCTTTAGTAGCAATTAATCCGTATAACCTACACTGTCAGACTATTTGACCCCATTAATCAATTTTTCTAGTCCGTCTATTTAGTGGGACCCAGTGAGAAGTCTAAATCTAATACATCCCCAACCATTTGATTTTTGATAATGAAGTGAATTTTATATGATTTTTTTTGATATTTATGCATAAAAAATATTTGTATACTTAGATGTATAGCGCTATTGCGACAATTTTTATATTAAAATATCAAAAATTATGTAAAAATAATCGATTTCAGTCCAGTCGAGATTTGGCTCACAAAATTTATTTAGTATAAAATAAGATCTATTTAGTCGATATCTCAAATTAAAAATTCGATCAATTTAAATTTTTTGAACAAATATATAATTCGAATAACAATAAAAAATTATAATTTAAAAAAATTCAAATAATTTATAAAAATTTAAAATTTACTCATATTAGCATTATTTATAATTTGAGTCGAGTAAATATAAACCCAACTCGAATTATTTGCACATTTCAGGACATTACTCAACCTCTAACGCAAGACAAGGGGACAATCTCCGTCATTTTTTCCAAATCTCCATAAACTTTCCCGCTATTCCATTCGAACTTCCCCAATTTTCTTATATTTTTTCCCCATTGTTTATAAACATTTTTAGCTGCCCAATGCCAAGTATATTCCAATTTTAATTTCATTTTTTTTTTTATAAAAGTCTCCAAATCCATTCAGCAGCTCTAATCGAATCCCCATTTGTATGCTGCAACTTGCACTGGAGAGATTTAGAGTTTTTCCCCCCAGAAATAATGTCAACTTTTTTCAACTACCAAGAATTCAAGATGATGATAGAAAAGAAGCAAGCTTTGCATAATTTGACAGGTTTCCTTTAACCCCATTTGAAGTTGGAGGATATTTTTCAGTCAGGACCAAAAAGAAAGTAGATTTTCTGCCTGGATGTGTCTGCTTGTTGCTTTTTATGGCCTGATGCCAAATATAAAGGTGATTTTTGGGATGCTTTTTCTATTTTGGGTAGCTGTTGGTTTAGCTTCCAATAGTCTTCTCTCTCCAAAGGGCGTTAACTATGAAGGTGAGATTCAGGTTCCAATTGCTTGCTACATTTGCTAATTGCTACATACTTTTATAAAATTTAAGTACTTAAATGTTTGTATTTGTTCTTGAATTTGATTTCTACAGTGGCTGCATTGATGTCTGTGAAGAATAAAATGACGGATGAATACCATGTGCTTGACGGATGGGATATTAATTCTGTTGATCCTTGTACTTGGAACTTGGTAGGCTGCTCATCAGAGGGATTTGTAGTTTCTCTGTGAGTATTCAGTTTTTAAGTTTGAAGCAATTTGGTTTTGATTTTCTGTAGGTCAGATGCTGCTGTGAGTATTATCAGGGTTTTTATGGTTTTATCTTATATTTGGGGGTAAATTTTCTGCAGAGAAATGGCTAGTACTGGATTGTCAGGTACACTTTCACCAAGTATTGGAAATTTGAGTCACCTTCAGACCATGTGAGTTTATTTACTAAAGCTTTGCATATTTTCGTAGCTATGCATACTACTCAAATTTTACCAACTGAATGCTCTTCAAAATTTTGTTCTTAAAAACTTTGATATTTATCTTGAACTGATAATGATTCTATATGTGTTGTATTTTTCAACAATTAATGTGAGTGATTTGGATGCCACAAGTATATAGTTACAGATGAGTAGAAAATTCTGTATCTAAGAATTATTTACTGGGAAGAACTACAACAACTGTTTAAAGTAACATGTTTTAAAATTGTTACCGTTGTAGAAAGTATACAAAGTTGAGGAAACTCCTCTCTTATATGCTTACTTAACTTAAGGTTGTTATGATTTTAAAAATAGAAACTGCCTATTGGCATTGAGCAGCTACCAATTTCGAGTTCTGCTGCATTTTTATAGGTTATTGCAGAATAATCAGTTATCTGGTCCTGTCCTGGCTGACATTGGAAAGCTTTCAGAACTACGAACTCTTGACTTGTCGGGTAATCAGTTTACTGGTGAAATCCCAAGCTCCTTGGGATATTTGACTAATCTGAGTTACTTGTGAGTGTGCCTTTTCCAGTTTTCTCTATCCCTGTAATGTTGGTTTTGCTTTAGTTGTTTGTGTTTCTAAGCATATGGCTTAACAAATTTTCAGGAGGCTTAGCAGAAACAAGTTGTCTGGACAAATTCCTAGACCAGTGGCGAGCCTTACAGGTCTTTCATTCTTGTATGTCTTCCATTTCATATAAAAAATGTTTTCTCCTTGAGATGGTTTTAAAAAGGACATTGAAAATATTCTGACAATGTTTTGCAGGGATCTTTCGTTCAATAACCTTAGTGGTTCCGCACCAAAAATATTAGCTAAAGACTACAGGTGAGATATTTTAGAAGGAGAATTATTCTTCCTTAACAGATTCACTACAGTATTAGAAGTTTTATATTAACTTTTTAATCCGAGTTTAGGATAGAGTTCAGGTTCTCCAAAGAAAGAAAGGAGCTTTTTTATTTTATTGCTATAATAACCGCATCACATCCAAGCTCATCGTCATATGGTAGCTTTTTGAACCTTCATGCATTCTACGAGGCTTACTGCGACTTTGTGAGTAGGAAACTTGGTAGTATCAACCCCACTGTTTGGCTCAGTGGTTTAAGGGAAAACTTGGGATCAGCCAAAAAACTGGAGGTCTTGAGTTAGACTCTCACTGACATCAAGCATAAGGGTCACGGACCGCAAGCTTATGTAAGCCTGTTATTGAAAGCCTTGTTTGGGAAGGGGAACATAGTCTGGTCGTTGGTCAGGAAACTCCTCTTTATCAAAAAAAAACTTGGTAGTATATTTGATCTCAAAAAGGTTGAAATTGTGTATCGTATTTGGTTGTAGTTATTCCTCTTCGATTATCCTGAATAGTGCTGTAAGAGATTCAATCAACTTCTATCCTCAATACTCCATTTGATTAGATCTTTATTTTCCAAATGAATATGCAGCTTAATGGAAAAACTTGTGTTTGTTCTGATAACAACTTTATGGCTAATGTCTCTTACATAATTTATCAGTAAAGAGAGTTAAAATTTAGAATATTGTGTTCTTAGTAGACAAGCAAGAAAGTGATTTTGATCCTATTTAATGTTTCAACTTTCAAATAACTTGCTATTTCCAATCCTCACTGTTTCACTCTCTTTGAGACAAACACACACATCAATATTAATCTCCATCTCCAATTTCTACACCAGTAACACCACGACTGAGGTCTATCTGGTTACTTCTGATGTTTTCTCATCTTCAGTGCCATCACTTTGCTTTACAAATGTCTGCCTCAGTGCCTCCTCATCCACCAACACTTAGTGTGCAAATGTCTGCATTTGCACTGAGCCACTGAGCACTTTTACATACCACCAAAAAGCATTGTTTTAGGGAACTTCTGCTATGCATGCAGTTCATTCTTTTCACCTACAATCTTGTTCCAGTTATTTGAAGGTATACATGATTTGTTAAATTGCAGTATTTCTGGGAACAACTTTCTATGCTCTTCACCATCTACACAAATTTGCATGGGCGTTGCAAATCCAGTAGCTGGTAATAACTATTCATCATTTTTAACCATTCAACTATAATAGAACTCCTAGAGTTGCATCTAAAAGGATTATTTGTTTTACTGCAGGTACAAGTCCGTACAGGAAAATCAGCAATCATCATCACTGGGTTGTTTCCGTTGTTATAGGTGTAAGCTGCACATTTGTGATTTCTGTGATGCTGCTTTTTTGTTGGGTGCGTTGCTACCGTTCTGGTCTTCTAGCTGCATCATATGGTATGGCCTTATTAGAATGTTATTCTAATCTTTTTTTAGCATGTAAATTGCAATAGATACTGGAAGACTCTGATCATTTGCATGTGCAGTGCAGCAAGATTGTGAATTTGATATTGGCCATCTAAAGAGGTTTTCGTTTCGTGAATTGCAAACTGCTACTGGAAATTTTAATTCCAAAAACATTCTAGGACATGGTGGATTTGGGGTTGTCTATAAAGGATATCTTCCGAATAGGACAGTGGTGGCAGTCAAGAGGCTTAAAGATCCAAATTTCTCTGGGGAAGTGCAGTTTCAAACTGAAGTTGAGATGATAAGCCTTGCTTTGCACAGGAACCTTTTACGCTTATATGGATTTTGTTTGACATCGAACGAAAGGTTGCTTATTTATCCTTATATGCCAAATGGAAGTGTTGCTGACCGCTTGAGAGGTATGTATCTTCATGCCTTTTTTTTGGTAATATTTCTGGTTTTCTTGGCTATAGAAGTTTTAGGCAATAATTAGCATAGTTAAACTAAGACATTGATTTTGTCATAGTTGCATGTAATTCATAGATTATTACATCTATAGTTTCAATTGAAGTATTTAAAATAAAGAGAAATTTTGCTTTTCCCTTCCTATGCTATCTCCGGATTTAGATTTCACTCTCTGCAGACACAGGTCGAGAAAGTCCATCTTTGGACTGGTACAAACGCATGCACATTGCCCTCGGAGCTGCCCGTGGACTTTATTACTTACATGAGCAATGTAATCCAAAGATAATCCACAGAGATGTTAAAGCTGCAAATATTTTGCTTGATGAAAGTTTTGAAGCAGTTGTTGGGGATTTTGGTCTTGCCAAACTTTTAGATCGTAGAGATTCACATGTCACAACTGCAGTTCGCGGTACTGTAGGGCACATTGCCCCTGAGTATCTCTCGACTGGACAATCTTCTGAGAAAACTGATGTCTTTGGATTTGGCATACTACTTTTGGAACTTATTACAGGGCAAAAGGCATTAGATGCTGGTAATGGTCAGGTTCAGAAGGGTATGATTCTTGATTGGGTAAGTGAATTCTAACATATTATCTTGTTGCAGAGAAAAGGTTTTTTTGTAAACTAAACCATGTTTATGTTATGCTTATGCAGGTTAAAACTTTGTATGAGGAGAAGAGACTGGAAGTGCTTGTGGATAGGGATTTAAAGGGTTGTTACAGTGCAGATGAGCTAGAAAAAACTGTGGAAGTGGCTCTGCTTTGTACTCGATCACACCCTAATCTCCGGCCAAAAATGTCAGAAGTCTTGAAGGTTCTTGAAAGTATCACAGGACAGGCGTTGCCTATGGAGGAATTGGAAGCTGGAATGATCCCGTGTGAGAGAAGTTTCTCTAGTGGTGGCAATGAAGAATATTCATTCATCATTGAACCAATGGAGCTGTCCGGACCTAGGTGATTGAATGTCTGAATGTCGTATTTCATTTCTTCATAGGTAAGGACAGGTACCATTGATTACACTTGGTACTTTTATGTATTTCGAAGTTTTAGTACGTACACAATTCATTGCAGACATGTTTATTTGGTACTGTTGATTTTATACAGCTGATTAAGCTAAAATATTGCCCCAACTAAAACAGAAAAGATTGAATAAAAATTTGCATTTTGGCAAACACACAAAATTCCCATTTCGATCAGCGTAGTGGTGCCTAAATCAGATTGATTTTTATCCACAAATAAACAACTTAATTTGCACACAAATAAATAATTGAGTCTTTCTTTGTCCTCTTCAAAAAAGAAGTGTGTAATTAATCAATCCATATATAGTAGTATATCACAAATGCAAGTTATTTTATATTTTGAAATAAAGATACTTTGAAAGGGAAATACAAAGCTATTATGAGATTATTAAAAGTTTTCAAACTCAAAATTAATGTGATTAATTAAAAATTATGAAATGATAAATCTTATAATGAGTATTATTTTTAAATAATTTATAATATTAGACATTGCTAATTATAATTAAAAAATCCATGTCATTTTAAATTTAAAAATAATTTAAATTAGTTTCAAAATTTATAATGATCATATATTTTGAAGAATGAAAGGATCATATTGTTGCTCATAACCTTATTATACGGAATATTACAATACTTTATTTAATGATATAACCTCACTTGCTTTTGTACATCATTGGTTTTATATTATAGATGATAAAAGTGAAAAGAAAAATGATATATATCATATAAATCTTTTAATAAACTTGGATTGTGACTAATGTATTTTTTAAATCATAAAATAATAATATATAACTTATTATTATTATTATATCATATTTATATTTGTCGATATTTAATATAGACATAAATTTGCGTTTGCAACTCAAATATAAAAGAAAGTGATTTAATATCGAGACGCAATTAGTATATTTTTAGGTCAGAATATAGTTCTAAAAGATATATTATTTACTATATGAATCCCGATCTCTATACAAATTTTGTTTGTGAATTTTTTTTGTTCTAAAAATTAAAATAATACCGAATACAATAGAGATATTTTAATTATAAACATTTATCCAAAAGTCCGATTAGCAATCAATCACGTGGAGTATCCAAGACCTGACAAAATGTCCGACAACCTCGAAGGTGATAAAGGCCTACCGGTGCAGCCCGTACCTCACGGACATATATAATAATCTTTCACGGACATATATATCCATTAGTATTTTATCTACTCGATCTAGATCTTAAGCTGACCTTTTATTTAGGTCATCTTATTCATTTTTCTTTAGTGACGGATCAGACAACGATTCGGTCCGTCCCTATATATAGAACCGTCGTTTTAACTTTTAGCGATGAACAACATATAGCGATTTTAGATAGAATAAATCGCCGATCGATCCGCTAAAGGGAGAAGAAGCAAGTGAAATTTAGATAAAGGACGAAGCTTTAAGATCCGGATTTTAGTTTATCTACTACTCACTCTATTTTAAAAAGAATACAGACACAAACTATTTTATAAATCGTTAATGTGACATATTACAACTTAACGTATTGATCAACAAATTGCTTCAATGTAGTTTTCGATCTCACACAATATGCTGAGATAAAATATATCATATCAACAATTTATAAAAAAATTTGTAAAATAATTTGGGTCTCTAGCATTGTTCTTGCAAAAATCAGGAATACGTTTGAACTTTCTTTTTAATAAGAAAATGTTTTTGTTTTTAAAATTTTTATTTTAACATTAGATAGATAAAAATAGTATGAAAGACAAAATAATATTTAATGAACTTAAAAGAGTGATGTTATATATAACTATAAATTTATGTATATATTAAATAAAAATTAATATTTTTACATAAAAAAATTAATATTCTTTATTTTACATAAAAAAATAAATTTCTCACATATATGTAGAAGTCAGGACTTGCTCATTATTTATTATATAAAAATATTATTTTATTATTTTAACTCGGTCATAATCGTATTATCCTGAAATTGCACAATAAAAAGAGACATCTTTAATGTTTTCGCTATGCTATGGTCTTTTTATAGTCTAAATTTAAATTTAAATATAAACTAAAGGAAGAATTTATCAAATTGAGCCGAGGTACTAGATTCCGGCGTAATATATACGTGTCTATGTCAGCCGTAACTTCAAATAAGTTTTACTCTTTCTTTATACTATAGATCATATAGATGCACCTCAGCTAAGCAAAACTCTTGCGAAGATCCCAAAATTCTAGCTAAGATCCATACTTCTTTCTTTCTCATATAAATTGACTGTTGTTAGTGTCAAATTCTGATTGATTAATCTCTGGTGCAAAATTGAAGTGATTGATGATGAAGATTGTGTGTGACATTAGGTAATTTAAGATTTTGTATTGTTCCAAATGCAACAAGGTTAAGAATTTCATTTTAGCTATTGATTCAATTTATACTTCTCTAATTGACATTAAAGATCTGAACTTTTCTTAGAGATATAAAAATGTTTGCCCAAATTATTCATTGCATCCAATTTGATTATCAAGTGATGATTACATAATTGCATAAATCTTGATTATTGTGTTAATTGGATTGTTTTGCACGTGTTTGTGAAAATGACTGAGAGAGTTATGGATCAGGATATGAGTGATAGGAGAAGAATTATTAGGGAGATAGTGAATTCAGGTAACGATTCAGTTAATCCAGAATTGAATTCAAGCAATTCGGATAATGGGGCTGTGATGGAGATGGCCATTGTGATAATATCAGATGAGGAAGAAAAAACGAAGGCATGTGTTAGTGGAGAAAATAGGGATTCGATTCGATCGGATATGGTAAGGTATTGGATTTAAATGATGAGAAGCAGTCATCTTGTGGGGAGAATTTGGATGGGGAATGGATTTGTAGGATATGTCAATTGAGCTCTGATCAATCATCGGAAAGTACGAGTACTAAAAGGGAACTGATCCAGCTTGGTTGTGGTTGTAAAGATGAACTTGGGAGTGCGCATTTGTATTGTGCTGAGGCATGGTTCAAGCTAAAGGGAGATAGGTACTAATATATTCTTTTATTTATTTTTCTTAAAAACTGCCATTTGATGTGTTTCACTTGTCTTGGTGCTTAAATTTTGTTTGCTTTATTAACTACATACAGTATAGTCATGATTGTATTTCAATTTGGTATTTAGAGTTCATACTAGTTAATGGAAATTGAGATATGCTATGCATGTGTAGAGCACTTAGTTCACTTTTGAAATTACATCTACTAGAAGAAAGAAAATCTTGAACTCAAATCATCCCATTCTTTGACCGAAGTATTAAAATGAATTTGTTTTATTTTTTCATTCTTTATAGTTGAAGGTCATCAGGATCTAAATTAATAATTTTACTTGTATGCTATAATTTTTCTTTTCCTTATGATTGGTCTAGCTAGTACTATTATGATTTGGTACCCATGAAAAAACTTGTAGAAGTACATTGATATTTGGTTAAAATTCAGAAATAGGAATCCCTATTTTTAGTGGTGGCCATGAAGAATATTCGTTATTTTGAGCATGCTTTGTCATGGTCCAAGTTTAATTGTCCTTGCAAATCACATTGAAGTAACAGGTTTTCAAACTGGAGTTTTGTGAAAAACTTTTCAAATATGATTTTTGGAAGAATCTATTATTATATCTGAGAAAATCTTGGAAAATGTTATTTTCAGCTTGAAAAGAAAATCTTTCAACTTTCCTTTGTCTTTTTTACTTTATTTTCATTGGCCTACAACTATGTGATGTGATGAAGAGGGGGGAAGGCAACGGGAAAGATGGCGAGGGGAGGTTATATATTCTTTTTGAGAGAAAATTATTGTGTATGAGTATCTGGGCATGACAAAATTTCTTCATAACTTCAGCTGCTTCCAGATGAGCTGTTTTTCAATCTGTTCTTTCTCTTAAAGAATTGTTTGCTATTTGAGTGCTTTACTATAACTACATTGTTTAAATTAGTCACAAAAGACTCTGCTCTTACTTATCAAAAAAAGAAAAAGAAAATACAGAATAAGTACAACCTTATTCAATGTAAGACTCTGCTCTTACTTATTGCCATAAATGAAGGGTTAGAACCTTCATTTATGGCAATACAGAATCTTCCTTTCTTATTCAATGTACAACCTTTTCTTAAAGGGGATGGATTATTTATCTTTTCATCATCCTATTTTCTAGTGGAAATGCTTTGAATGCTAACAGAAAGTCGGAAACAATGTCATGTTGATGCAGGTTGTGCGAAATTTGTGGTGAGACTGCAAAAAATGTTACGGGCGTTGGGGATAATAGATTCATTGAAGAGTGGAATGACAGGAGATCAAATGGTACTGGTATTCACTCATCTGAAAGGACTGCAGTGTGTTGGGGGGCACAGCCTGCCTTCGTGATACCATGGTTTTTACGTGTAAATATGTTTTAGTGAAGAGATCTTAGGTTTGAACTTTGTCTATTGGGTTTGTTCGGTTAGTGGCGTTTCCTTTGAATCGGGTAGTGTTATCTGTATATACACGAGTGCATCCTGTTGATTGTGGGATTACAGTGGGCTAAATTATTAGTCCAAGAGTGTACATGGTTCCAAGGTTGTCTACTTGAAAAACCAACGCCGTATCGGCTATACGACATATGGCCAGTCATTTTTTTTTATTGAATATTTAATAGTAGTGAATTATGCCTAATGACAGCTTGTCTTGCATGATTGTTGAGATTCAATAGATTCCACCAGGTTTTTCGTCAACTATATTAGAACTGCATGATGCCTTTAGCAGTATTTCACTACTCCTCTTTCGGGTAGGAAAATGTTCAGTATATGTTTGGAACTTGAAAATTAGATTATTAAAAAAAGAGTAGAAATCTGTCAACCTACTTGCTCTAGTTTCATACTTATAAAGAGAATATGTCACATAGCTGTCTAATACTCCCTCCATCCCACAAATAGAGTCCATTTAATATTTTTATTAGTCAATTCCTAAAATTATTAAATTCAGAATTAATGTAAATTTTTTTTAAAAAATTAATTGAATACTTAATATTGTAAACTACTTACATTGTAAAATAAGTATTTGAAAATTTAAAATAAATTTAGTAGTATCCAGATAGATAGATGATACCCGTTTTTGGGTGAGTGGAGCTAAATGAATTTTAATGAAATGGTTGTGCTATATTTTCACATCCGCTGTAGTCTAGTTGGTCAGGATACTCGGCTCTCACCCGAGAGACCCGGGTTCAAGTCCCGGCAACGGAATTCTGTTTTGATCCCCTTGTATACAATTTCTTGATACCTTAACTAATTTTAAAACAAAAAACATAGAAGCAGCTTATATCCGATAAAATCATTATACTGGTCGACTATCTATCGAGATGATCTTTTCTCAATCTCATTAGAACCATCATACTTGCATTATCGATGAACTGATCCAAAATTAGTTGTGGTTAGCTGTGGTGATTGACCTCAATGCTAAAGGTTATCCCCAATGTTCAACTCTCCCAATTCAACTAGATCGCCCTCACTAGGACTCCCGACCATAACATAATCGACAGATCCAATATGTTCGAATCTATGGATCATCCTGTGGTTAACGGATTATGGAAGCAGAAATTTTGACCCCCTTAACTAATAGATGCTTAGATACCTGCAACTAAGAAGCTGCGGAGGGCAGGATGGACGAGAAAAGCAGTGATAAGAAGACAAACAAAGGGAGAAAGGGAGACCTCTTTCTATGGTGCTGTTAGTGTCGTCGTGAAAAGTGTAATGCACGGATACTCATTCTAAAATAGGATCCTCTGTTTATACAGCTCTGCTCACCGGGCGTATGTGGGTTAAGACTTGGTCCTCTATATATTACTGGAACATGTTTAAACTTGTTTTTAGCATCAGTTTTCTCGGAAAGATTGCACTTTGTCTAGTCTCTTCTCTCTCAATCAATGCACATAAGACAGCTTTTAAAATCTCCACATAGCTCAGCTTCTCAACCAATGGTGGCCTCACCAAATCTATTCATCAATACATCGTCCATTGTCATCTATAACAAGGCTGTAATATGATATATTTTCTTTTCTTATTATGCTAAATAAGAAGGTTGTGACTTGTGAACCATAATATGTCATAATCATTATCCATTTTGATTTAACCTATGTAGTATGATTTCAACAACCTGGCACTGTCCCTTTTGCCTATCAAAAGCTCATACCTTCAAATGCTAATTATTTTCAAGTGTGCCCACAATCACATACAGGGAAAAACAAAATAATCATTCCATCACCATAACTGGATTATAACAAAAAAGACAGTAATATTGCAAGACATTAGACTGATGATAATGGCCTCATTCTATATTTTCACTTTCCTTTCTTACGAGTCAGGAGCACAAAAGAATTTACTCATTGATATTTTGATAGGTAAATTGATTCCACTCATTAATTTCACAATATCTACCACTCCCACGCTACCTACTTTTTAAAATTTCTATTGAAAAATCTAATTTTTTTTACCGTGCAGGAAGGGCAAATCTTGAAGCTGATCCAACTACTACTACTTTTACATGTCATGCTAGCTGTAAAACCAAATACCGAAAAACATTACACATATACAACTTGCTAATGTGTTATATATAGAAATGAGCCATTTTTGAAAATCTATGAATGCAGCTTCCAAGTTACATATGCAAAAATGCATACTCAAGTAAAGAACATACCATAAGAAATGGAACAATGAGAAAGTGTGAAAAAAGTAAAATATTACATATGAAGCAAAATACATATACTACAACATCACCATAACACTTGTATTCACTTTCCCAACTATGCCTAATCATACAACCCAATAGGCCACAAACCCACATAGAAAGTAGAAAACAGAGCCTTATCCTCCAGTGGCAAAAAAATTAATTCCTCAATTCGTTCCTCATTGTCACTAGTCTTGCTTATGAATAAATGTATGATAAATTAAACACAAAATTCATCTTTAAATACCATATTTTCCCTAATCAAAATGAACAAACAATTTCTATTTTGTTTTTCATCATCCGCACCATTTAGAGAGAAGTACCAAGAAAACAATAAGAAATACAATTGATGAAAGCCCAATAGCCACACCAAGAACAACCTTACTTGGGCCATGATGATCATGACTGTTATCAAAATCCTCCCCATCACTGTCATCCACATAGTCGGAGCTCCGGCTGCTACTACTGTCATCATCATCACCAGGCGAATCTTTAGCCGGCGGTGGTGGAATTGGCAATCCATGTTTGTCACAAGGAGCAATTCCAAGCTTCAATTTTGAAGAAATTGTTGTGTGATTGTAACAAAGTTCACTATTTCCACCTATTCTAAACACAATCAACCTCTTGATAAACGAGGCATTAAATGGCATCACACCATGGAAATTGTTTCTCTCTAGATTCAAGTACTTCAAGTTCTTCATCTCTGAAATGAACTTGGGGATTGTCCCATTGAGCTGATTTGAGCCCAGATCGAGGTGTAATAGAGCAGGCATTGCCGACATTGAATCTGGGACAGACCCAGATAGTGAATTTGATGCCAATGACATATTCTGGAGAGATAATAAGTCCCCAATTGTAGTGGGTATTTCTCCATTGAGAGCATTTGAAGAAAGATTCAAGCTTTGGAGATTTTCTAGTCGAGTTAGTGAACTGGGTATTTTTCCTCTGAGACTATTGGCGGATAAATCAATGTGGGTTAGATTCAAATGCCAGTGTTTTGGTAGAAATCCGGTGAGATTTGTGTGAGAAATGGTGATGGTGTGTAAAAATTTCATGGGACCAAGAATGATGGAAGGGCCACTGGCGTTTATGGTTACACCGGTGACGGTTAAGTCAGTGAGGTTTTGTAAGCGGCTGAGAAAGACGCCGGTGAGTTTTTTGAGGCTGTTGATGCAAGAAAAGGAGCGGAGGTTGGAGGAGAGTTCGGAGGGGAAGTGAGTTGGGGGAATGGGGCAGTTTAGGAAGGAGAGAGTTGTGAGAGTAGAGAGAGATTTGAGGGCGGTGGTGGACATTTGGAGGTCGTCGGAGCAGTTGGTGAGACGGAGGGTGAGGAGGTGGCGGAAGGGTGTGGAAGAGTCGCAGGCGGTGGCCGTGGTGGTGGAGTTGGGAGGTTGAAAACAGGGGTCTTTGGTGGTGGGAATGTTGAGGGATTGGAGGGCTCTTAGTTGTTTTGGGTCAAGTGTAGAAGTGGTGTGTTGTGTTGGGGTTGGAGGTAATGGTGGTTTGACGGCGGTGGACGGCGGAGACAGGGAGGACGTGAGGGCGATGGAGCTGAGGAGGAGGAGGAGGAGAGAAAAAATGGTGAAGGGGAATAATGGGTGTGGTTCCATTACTCAAGTGTGTGAGAGAGAAACAGAGAGGGGTGGGATTGGTAGTGGAATGACAGCAGAGGAGAGAGAGTGAGATTTTGGAGTGTGTAATCTGAAATACTACTAGTAGTAGTAAAAAAAGAAAGAAATGCTGTAGACCTGACCTGTGTAGTGTTGAGTACTTATTGTATAGGGGCATAGGGGTATAGGGGAATAGTACTAGTAATATATCCTGGGATGAATTATGGATATTTTTTAATCAATTAATTAATTTATTTTAAATTTTGTTAGTCTGTTGAGTAGATGAACAGGGAAGGGAAAACAGTAACAAAACTGTGAATTGTGAACTGTTTATAAAAGCACAGTGAAAATGAGTTCTTTAATAAAGGAAATGTTCTTTAATAAAAAGAAAAGATTAAGATAACTCTTTGGAGTAGTACAGAAAGAAACAAGAATGTGACTGACAGGTTTATTATGTTTTTCAAATAAATTTTTAATTAAAAATTAACGCCAAGTCCAAGTGAGAATTAGTATATGCAAATCTTAATTAATAAAAAATTACAAAGGAAAATTTCGGTTAACTAAAATAAATCATTTCCAGAGGAGAGGTATAACATTATTTCTATATTAATAATAATAATTTTCTGTTTTTTGAAGGTTAATAGTGTAATTAAGCAGAGGGTTTATTAGTATTCTATAACCACCGCCCATGTTTAGGCTTGCATGTGGACAAAATACAGAAACCAACAAAAGTCAAAAATTTATAAGGAGAACTTGAAATGAAGAGAGAGTATCATTCGTAAATCAATATGTTTGGATGATTAAAGGAAAAGTGGTACTAGTAATTCATTTTGGGGTGAAAAAATATTAGTATATAATAAATTCTTAATACTCCCCAACATATTTTATTTATTTAAGAAATAAGGTGTATACAGATTAATATTATAAATTTTTCTCCTTTTCTTATCACCTCCAAATTAATTAAAGAAAAAAGAATTTTTTTCCCCCTTCCATTGCAAGCTCATAAATATAAAATTTTCTCTTTCTATTATTCCTCAATTCTCTCTGTCTCAGGTGGAAATGTGTGTGATGGACCATTTTTATTATTATTATTATTATACTTTGCTTCCACTCTTTCCATTATTTTATTGACTTAATTCCCCATCATTCCATTCCTTTTTTTTTATTATTATTATTAACCCTCCTTGCTTCAATAATGATTCGTGTTGCGGTCCACAGCTAGGGTTGAAAATGATTGTTGCTGCTTCATTCATGATTTTTATATGTTATACATAAGTTTTGTTAAGCAAAATTTTTTATACTGGGTACTATTTTTTTTTATAACACGTAATAATATCCTTCTTTTCCTATTTATTATATCACATTTTAGCAACACCAGCCACCATGCATGCATGTTGATTATGAGAAGGGTTGTTGGAGGGGCCGGGAGGGATCAAGACTGTGTTGTCCATGTAGAATCGCCAACTCTCCATCATCGGCTGCATTAGCAGTCACGGTGAAGTTGGTGGTGTCGACGCCAGCTAGCATTTTGAGAAAGCCTTGGAAGACTAAAGCTTAATTCAATGCTGACACCACTCCAACGCAGCTCAAGAACACTGGTTGCGATAATGGAAAAGTAAAGGCCAAGGAACCAGATGGTTGCTATATATGTTTGGAAAGCTGGATCACAATACAATATATATAGGTTATTCCACATAAATAATTTCCGCCCTCATATATCCTCGAGTAAGTGCGTAAAATCAGGACTTATGCAACCATCCCCACCCAACAACCATGTTTTTCCTATTCTCAAGAACATGCTTCTGATCTTATAATCAAAGGAACAAGATTTACTCAAACGTTCCCACTCAGACAAGCAATGCCTCGTTGCCTCGTGGTTACACCTGTGGCCTGATCATCAGACCTAATTACGCAGGACTATTTACCCCAGCTGACCAATTACTTGGCTAATATGCCGTCCATCCCATTTACTGTAAAACCGAAGAATGGAACTAGAGAAAGCCACTTCCATGCAAGCAGCAATCTTTGCTAGCATGCCGGCTACGTCCTTTACTTTCAGGGTATGCAAAAAGAATACAGCAGGTGCTTGTCGTGATGAGTGATCTATGTAACAGTATAAACCTTCACCACTTTAGACGTATCACAAATTATAAGGTTTTCTGAATCACTTGGAGTGGTGCAGAGCCAATTGACCTGGCCAAGTAAGATGTTTGTTATGAGATTAGTTTTCGATTAAGGAATAAGAATAAATTGAGAACTAAATCTAATTGCAGAATGTCAAGGTGAACTCACTTTTCTGGTCAAATTAATGTTCAGATGTAGAAGATCACTATTGCTGTTAGTTTGACCACCATCAAAATATGTAGACCAATTCCAAGCCTTCACTGATTTATCATTTCCCCCTGATATTATATACTTCCCTTTCTCTCCGAACATAGAAAATGCCCTGGTATAAATTTCAACATTTTATTGAGAGTATTTATATGCATTATTACATCATAAATAAATTACTTACACACAGGATACAGCAGCGGTATGTCCTCCAAAAGAGTAATCCAAATTCAAATTCTTTTTCCCATTTTGATCCTGGGATTCAGTACTTGGAGATGAAAAGCTGCCTTTTGACTTTGATCGATTGCCTTTCTGAGGTTTTGAGGAATTTCTCGACCTAGTGTTAGCAAGTTCTGATTCTATATCAATCACACTAATAACACCATCACCCCTACCCACAACACATATCTTGTCTAGTTTGTCTATCATATCAACTTCAGGAACTGCTATTGCATGGACAAAAGCCGGGTTGAAGCATTGTTCTGCAGTACCTCTAGTTTCCACATCTAGAATGCCTGCAATGAAAAACTACTGCTATAATAACCAATTATCCAATAATGAAGACCATGTTATAATCCAATTATCTCTTGTAAAGAATAAAAAAGACAGCAGACCAAGATCAGTCCTCACTGATTATTAAATGCACTCTACAGGAGACACCATCAAATGCTAGCTATATACCTTGTTTTGAGATAATAGACATGAGTGTCCCTCCAAATATCTTTCTCTCTCTCTTTCTCAGCATATTTTATTTTCTATATGTTTTCGTATATATACACACACTATACCTTGTTTTGAGATAATAGACATGAGTGTCCCTCCAAATATCTTTCTCTCTCTCTTTCTCAGCATATTTTATTTTCTATATGTTTTCGTATATACACACACACACGCACACTGTATATATATGTATGTGTAGACACCTTTAGATACATGAACAGGTTATAATTGAATACTCTAAGACTTGCACAGAATTTGGATAAAATAGATTGATGTAAACATGGGTTACAATTGCTTGTGGTGGAGGCAATGAAACCAGGCGTTGAACGAAATGTTCTCTCTGCCACCATTTTTCGCAACTCAAATGATTGAGTCGCTATGGGTCATGCAGTTCTTTTGCAGAAACATACGAGAACCAGAATGAAACCATAATATAACACAAGTTACAGAAACATACTAAAGTCCAAAATTTTGTTTGGACGTCCTTTTGAGAAGTCCCACATGATGAGCTTCGAATCAAGACCACCCGTAATGACTGAAAAAGGATAACCCACACATAAAATTCTAATCAGTGAAAACAGTTTCAGATGCATTTTTATAAACTAAAGTTCCAGGAACACATTTCAGTTGAACACACTACTTTCATATCTGGCGTAAGCATCAATTTCAAGTAAATACCTTCCCAAGGTCTCCAAGGAAGGAACTGCACAGTGCTACAAATCTGAATATTACGGTTAAAGTAACATATAGGATAAATTGTCTCCAGTTAGACAAGTCATTCAAACATGGAAATGAGTGCACATGAAAGAAAGTAAAACTCTTCTTTCTACAACATTATCAATACCTAGCCATCAAGCAATGAAAAGGATTGATACATAGAAAAAGGAAATCAAGAACATTCTTGATCACCAAAAGAAGAAGTAAAAAGATAATGGTAGGGAAGACTTGAAAGAAAAGAAACAATTAGAACACAAGATAAAATGCATTTTGGGCAAATCAATTAAATTCTAGCAACCAAATGAGGTCATATAATCTGAAGAAATAAGTTCGGGGAAAGGATACACTTTCATGGCCAGCTCTTAACGTTTTATAAAGGCATTGCTGACGAATGTCAATGATCTGTCAAGAACAACAGTCAGCAATTGCATCATTGTAAAAACATTATACCACAAATAAATGGGTATTATACATATCTCAGAGAGAGAGAGAGAACTGCAATTCAAAAAATTTATATAATTGTAATGATACCAAACATCTGATATACATGCACCATCTTTACAGGGAGCAGATTATGCTGTATCTTTGAAAAGTAGTAACACTTTGGGGATCACAGTCTCTTCTTTTCCTTTCTGCTAGTTTTATTATCTTCCTCTTTAATATCTTCAATCTAAACCTAAGCGAGTATTCTAAGTGATCTTCTCTTCTTCCTTTTGTTTTGCTCTTTCTAGATCTTACCTAAAGATAGAAGTCTAATAATGGTTACTTGCCAATTAGAAATCACTCATAGTAGGATAAACTCGTCAAGAATCAAATGACAAAGACAAACATTCTGTAAATTGATGGTTTCCTATTCAACAACAATGAAAAAAGGAAAAGTTTGAGATCATCTCTTCATCCAACTTCATCCAACTAGCATATTCATATTAATCATACCTTAACATCACCACCATCATCTGCGGCAGCAAGAAAGGATGACTTTGAACTGCTGACTATCTGCTTAGACAGAAATGAGCTTATTTTGTCAAGCGTAGACATGCAAAAAATAACAATTAAATCCAAAAGAGATGATGTCAAATGGAGTAAAATATGATGGATTACAAAGGCTAGCGAGAAGATCAGAGAAAAAATAAGGCACTTAAGAGTGATTTTTACAGGAGAAAGGGAATATGTAAGAAAATTGAGGGAGAGGAAAAGAGAATGGAGTGGGGCAGGAGCAATAACTCATCAAAGTTTGACCTTATCAAAGCTTACTACTCTACTTTCACACCAACCTTTAGAAGTTTAGCTAGGTTGTTTATTGGTCATGAAATTTAGCTAGGTTAACTACCGCATACTTGAGCTAATGTCATGCTTATTTGTAGTGTACAAATGTATCTTCGTCCTGAAACATAGGAGGTTCTGGCCACTCTATAACACAAGACATCAATGAGTAACTTAAGAGAACTTTAGAAGTCAATCATAGCCATAAGGAGCTGTAATGAGTCACTCGTGCTGACTTAACTTTTAGCATCACCAAGAAAATACAGTTATCCAGATCAAATTTAAGATGAATATGACTTCATGCAACAAGTAAAATGGTAGTTCAAGAAAAAATTGGCAAACAAGAATCCTATGATTGTTACCTGATTTATCTCCTCTTTATTATAGTTGTAATTCTCTAATGGCTTCCATGAGGTTGCCTTAAAAAAAAGATAAATTATTAGTAACCGTAGACATGGACAGTGTTGGGGCCTGAAAATTTTTAATTGAGGGTCTAAACAAACATACTTCTTACATCCATGATAAAGATGCCAAACATAAATATTATGTACCCCATTTTAGCTGAGAGAATAAAAGAAATTTCAAGGAAAGAGGTTAGCGGTGAAGGATTTAAATAGTGATTACCAGATGAACATCAAAACTCTTAACTTCATTTCCGCTCGAAACATAAAAAATATCTTCATTACCTGTGTCATGAGAAAATAACTGCAAGAGATTATGTACCATTTCTACCAGGTCCTTGAAAATTAATTGTAAGAAATTGACTTCTGAATAAACAAATACTATTCTTTCGTTTAAGAGGGAAGATTCATTTCCATTAGTTCAACAACCACGGTAAAATATAGGTTGTAGAATTAGTTCTAGCAGAATAACATAAAAAATAAAAAAATAATCTTACCTTGCTTGAAACATAATGATGAAATAGGATTATCCCCCACATTCATAACAAATAACACATCTTTGCACCGCATATCGAACCAGCAAACACAACCATCCTAATTATCAAAAAATAAGTAATCAGAGCCAATAAAAGAAAGCCCAAATTCAAGAATAATTCACTTTCAGACTTTCAGTCAATTACTCATTAGAAATGAATCACTTCCAGTCAAAAGCATTAATCTTTCACATCCAATAAGACAATTTAACTTCATAAAAATCAATTTGCTACTACACCTGAGCTTCATTTTTTGCTCCAATTTTTTTTCATATATAATTCGAGAGATTGGTGGGAGAATGAGGGTACCTCGCCGGAAGTGGCTACGAGGCCAGGGCGGTCACGGGAGGCGATACAGCAGGTGGTCGTGGCCGTATGACCTCTCAATCGTCTTGATTCTGCCATACTTCGTCTCCCTCTCCCTCTCCCTCTCCCTCTCACTCTCACTCTCGCAGTCGTCTTGATTATATGTAGTTTCTCAGTTTCTCTCTGACTCTCTCCCTCTCTGTTTGATTGATGGATGATTTGTCTGCAGTACTTGTTGCTACTCTTGGGCTTTTGGGCTTCGACTCCATGTTTGGTTTGGGTTTATAATTTTTGAAGCCTTTTCCTTCTTTCTTTTATTTGTTTTTTAACTGCATGTCATATAGTAGGATTCATGATTATATTTTTATAGGGTTGTTTTATTATTAGTATTCGTTTGAATTTTTAAACGTATTAGATGTACTGTAACCAAAAATTGTTCGATACATATCAACCCTAAATATAAATTGCGTTTAAAATAAATTATTTTAATATATTTAAATTTTTAAATACAATCTTAAATATTACAAATATGAATTAAATAAATTACGTTTAAAATAAATAAAATTTTAGCTTTCAAATACATTGATGCATCAAACACTCTCCAACCACTAAGTTTTAATGGATATAGTATTAGGGGAGCATTATTTGTATATTTATTTGGATCACTTTCATGTCATATAAGCACTTTAGTTGTGGTCATTTCCCTACTTTCATGTTCTGAACCATAATCTAGTACTCTACACTAGTGAAGTTCCATTAACATATCTCCTTTACCCTCATTAATTTGATATAAGATAAACAATACACATAAATCAAGCATTCCATTATTCCAGATGAAGCCCATTCATTATAGAGAGAGAATCGAGTTAACACAAACACAGCATGAATCAGAAGAAATCGAAATTATCTGACATTGCAAGCAACTGCATAAGCCCATGATTTAAGCCAAGAACATACATCCAATTTTGCATTAAAAGCCCTTCAACCTTCCCTTCTTGCATTTTTTTAAATATTGTACTCTAAAAGATGTCCAAATTATTTTTTCTTGCTTTTTCATGCCAATGTCGTGTCATAGCATAAAAAATAATATACAATATATGAAATGAACACACAACACTTAAAAATAAATCAAAAAATTAAACTCAAACGCGTTCAAACACACTCAATTCTGAATATAAAACCCACTCATCACATATCAAACCCAAAATCCATCTCTTTATTAATCCTTTTCTTCTTTAGCTTTCTTTCTTCCTTCTGTTCTTGGTCTCTTGATGATTCAGCACCCAAATCACCAGTTTAGATGATCAAAGTCTCATCAATTTGAGGCTCTGTTTGGTGGGTTTCAAGAATTGAAATCATGGGTATTGATTTGGTGGCAGTGTTGAAAACTTGGCTATGATCATTATCACCATGAAAGCCAAAATCTTGAGGTTTTGTTGAGAAGACATTGAGAAGAACCAAACGGAGTCTAAGCTTTCTATCATCTTTCCATCAAGGTAGAGAAAGTGGGGCCGGGATTTGTGAATTCAGCTAATTATGTGTTTTCCTTTCCCTTGCAATTCATCTTTAATGTTGTGGAATTTTGATCAATAATTGACAGCTACTTCGGTTTTTAAATTAAAGGAGCGTCGTATGTATCCCATATGTTCCTTTGTAAATATCTTTTTATACATAGAGAATTTATTTTATCTTTTATTTATAATTTTTTTTTCTAAAAATAATTATTTAGTTTTTCATCCCACAAACAAACTTCTTTCTTTCTCATTAATTTACTTTAATAACATAACTTTCTCTCTTTCATTTTTCTAACAAACTTTAGAAGAAACATATGTATATTATACCTAATTTAATTGATTAAATAAAATATTATTTAATAAATTAATATTATTTATATTTATATTATATCTATTACAATATCAAAAATCTAATCAAACCTCACTCGAAAGAAGAAAAAAAACTTAAACCGAACAAGCCTCCCATAATTGAAGAAATAAATTCACTTGAGTGAGAATCGAACCTGTCTGTCTAAAATATTTTAAACAAATGAATATCTTTAACACGATAGAATATCACTTTTGAACTTTGTTTTTCTATTTTTTTCAAAAAAATTATAGTAACATGAGTTATTATTCTCTTCTTTTCAAAATAAGATCAATATTAATGTCAAAATAAATTAAATATATTCACATAATTTTGAATTTTAAATATTCTTTGAAAAATTTAATATGGAACTTATATTTTAGAATGTGTGTGTGTATATATATATTTGGTCAGATCAAATCAGACCCATTAAAATCTTAATCTGTACAAAATAAACAATTTGAATAACTTACTAATTAAGATTTTAGTCCATTCAATCCCATTAAGAACTAATCAAACAACTTGCAAGTAGTTCATTAAATCCCATTGCATATTTGTGGCATCTTCTATTTATGTTGGACATATATAGATGGTTCAACTAGGCCTTTGAAAAATGTAAACTTCTTCATATATCTAATTAGATTTTGCAAATCCATATTAAATACAAGTGTTCAAATTTATAACATAGTAGTATTATTTTTCTTATGGTGAAATTGTGCAAGGTATATCATTAATCTTTCTTTCGTACTACACATAATATAAATAAATTTATAATAACTTTATGACATCGATCTTTTCAAACATTTATCATTAGACTCGAATAATCATTGAGTTAGTTAACTACTACTACCTCCTACGTTTACTTACTTTGTAGTAGTGTCCTCATCATTGACTTTGTTAATTACTCCATCTCTTATGTTTGTAGTAGTAGTGTTCACTTCTGTGAGCAATTATTAGAGTCTACTTCATGGGCTTAACAACACTGAAGATGATAAGCAACTACCTAATTAATACATTTGAAACTGAGTTCTCACCTCATGAGCTAATAGTTATGATACCATGAGCTTCACATGCTCATATTAATGAGCTAAAGGCTGCATGGGCCTGCATTTTCATTTTATTTTTAAAAATAAAAAATAAAACTGCTCAAGTACAAGCATTATATACTCCTAAATATGCAAGTCTGTATTGTAATTTCGTGTAATTGATAAGTGTATTTTATATACGCGATTTAATATCTAATTCATATTTATTCGTTGTTATATTCTTGTGATCATGTGCATTTTTACTTGTTTTATGTTATTTTATGTATAAATTGGTGATTGTGGCATTTAACGTACAATTGATGATATTCGATACAATTGGAACTCAAAGGGAGCATATTTGGAAGCAATTCAAACATAGCGACAAAAGTCGGTTAACAATATACACCTTCACGGCCAAGCTTTGATGACTTATACACCCACGGTATGGGGTCTTAAATCAAGTTAAGATAAGCACTTAGGCTTGGTTGGCGGGCATTTTAAACTACACTTTCGGTCGAGGCTGGGTCTTCATTCGAGCAAAACAGAAGGCAAGCAAGCCAAGGGCGGCGTCCATAAGATATAAACCCTTCACGGCTGGGGTGGAAAATGTTGAGTGTCCTGTTTCGGTTATAATTCTTTTTGGGTACGAATTTTAGCTTTTTGGATGTCAGTATAACTCTAATTGATAGAGATTTCGGCTGGAGTTTTATGCTAGATATCTAGGACTCTATTAAGAACAACAAGGAAGATTACAGAGGACATATTACGAAGATCTAAGTTAAGTTTTTGATAGCACGTGTGGAGGAGTATTTCGAGGAGTTTTTCAAGACGGTTGCAATCTTAGTCTTCGTAAAGGGTGTTTTCTAATATTCTTTGTGTTAGATTATTTATTATAATTGGAAGAATGATTTCTATGATTTATTCAGTGTTTATTTTGTTTATTATGAACTAATTCACTTTTTAGGCTTGTGATGGATCTTTAAATGAATCGATGATTTTGTAAACTTTGATTTTCAATTTAATAAGCTATATCCAGTTTATCTATATTAATTTGTGCTTGAATCTATGAATTGCCTGATCAACAATTCTTTGTGGAGTTGGATGGAATCGAGAGAGGATATTCAAATCTGAACTAGTTGATATAGCAAGTGTTCGAGATTTTGTTAGTAAACTTAAACTTGATGAGTGTTAAGGTAGAGATATCTTGACAATCGCATGTAATCGGATAGAGAACTTATTCTTCAACCTTCTTCAATTGTAATTCACATAGAGATATAGTGGGTTAGTTGATTAAGGTGTTTAACAAATTTCTATCTTAATTGTGGATTGAAGTTAATATGGTATTAGTGCATCGAGAGGTGGTTAATACTACGTTCGTGTTCTTGATTAATAAATTGGGATAGTGCATTAAATTGGAATAAATGTGTTAAAATCAAAGTGAAGCTTAGGGTGAAATCATAAGTCTAATTCTCCATTAATTGTTTGAAAATTCAAAATTTGATATTCTTGGTTGTTTTGTGTTAATTTAATTATTCTTAATTTTAGTTTTGTTAATTTAAATTATTGATTTGAGTTGTTTAATAAAATTAGGGTTAATAAAAGATTGGTAATTATAAGTTAAGGTATTTTTGCTAATTTATCTCTGTGGGAACGATACTTTACTTATCACTTTATTACTTGTTGACCACGTATACTTGCGTGTTGTGCATAATTAGATTTTACCCAACAAGTTTTAAAGCGCAGATTTCGAGGATAATTTTAGTATAATTCTTAATATTTTTACAATATCGGTTTAATTAATCCAGTTTACTTAGACATTTTATTTTTTGCATCAGGCTTCTTATTTGGTGTTGGACGTAGTTTATCGCGAAACTCGGTCCCAAAATCGGACTTCACGCTTTTGAGGGCGACATTGAGAAAAGGTTTCAGAGGTTGAGTAAGTGGATCGAGAAGCGAGGCAAGAATTGAATTACCCTGAAAAGGAAGAGGAAATAGTAATGGCAATCGAAGATCGAAAGCGTTGAGGACTTCACAACACACCAAGGTGATCGAGTGCGATCAAGAATCACCAGACCAAAGAACAACAACAATGAATACATTCGAGATTAAGCTCAGGATGATACAAATGATTCGAATTGATTGATTTGGGGATTTACAAATGGCGATCCGAACAAGCATCTAGTCGACTTTTACGGAAATGTGCGACACTTTTAGGTTTAATGGGGTTTGGATGAAGGGTGAGACTTGATTGTTCCCATTCTCTTTCTGGGACAAGGCGAAGAGTTGGTTGCATTCCCTACCTACCGGTTCGATAACAACATGGGGGATTTATTTCGAAATTCCTCGAAAATTCTTCCCACCCCGCCGTAAAAGCTGCGAAGATGAGGAATGAGATTACAATGTTTTGAGCGACAATATGGGAGTCGTTATATGAGGCATGAGAGAGAGATACAAAGGCTCGCCGAAAATGCCCACATCATGGATTGCCCGGTGGCTACAAATGAACACCTTCTACAACGGACTACATGGGAATCTTAGGATAAATATCGACGCTGAGATCTAAGTGAGCGTTCATGACTAAGAGTAACGAGGAAGCCTACAAATTGATTGAAACCATGTCAGCTAATAACTACCAGTGGCCCACAGCAAGAATGACACAGGCTAAGGTAGCTGGGGTATTGGAAGTAGATAGTATGACAGCGATGCAAGCACAGATAGCTACAATGTCAAAGAAGTTGGAGCAAGTGGCGATGAGACAAACAAAACAAACACAAAGAAGACCGCAAGTGGCAATAGTATGTGAGTCACATGGCAGAGAGAACACCAACGGAGCAATGCAATTAATCCAATTTATGCGATTCATTGGTAATTACAACAGAATTCCTCAAAACACATATCAGAACACATACAATCAAGAAAATAGGAATCATCTAAATTTCTCATGGAGCAACAACCAGCAAAATCAAGCTTCACGACAAACATACCCTCCAGGCTTCCAGAATCAGCAACAACCAGTTTAATATCAAGAAAGGAAACCCGATCTGGAGGAAAAGTTGGATAAATTCATAGCTACCACCGAGTTGGCTATAAAAAATCACACCTTGATTATGAAAGCACAAGAGATGTCGATCAAGAATCTAGAGAATCAGATGGGTCAGATAGCGTTGGCATTGAATAATAGACCACAAGTGACATTACCAAGTGACACCGAGAAAAATTCGAAGGGTAATCACGAGCAGTGTCAAGCCATTATGTTGAGAAGTGGAAAATAGCTTGTTGGTCACGAGTCAAAAATTTTGGTTACAAAGGAGAATGAACCAGAGATAGAAAATACAGTGGGTGAGATAAAGCAAGGGAACGAAAAACAAATGGAAAATAACAAACTAGTCAACAAACCAGTTGTTTATCCTCCCCCACCATTCCAACAAAGAGTTCAAAAACAAAAGTTAGACAAACAATTTTCAAATTTTTTGGAAGTTTTCAAGAAACTTCAAATTAACATACCATTTGCAGAGGCCCTAGAATAAATGTCGAGTTACGCAAAATTTATGAAAGGGATTCTATCAAGGAAAAAGAAATGGGAAGATTTTGAGACTGTGGCATTAACAGAGGAGTGTAGTGCGGTATTACAGCAAAAATTACCACCAAAACTCATGGACCTGGGGAGCTTTACTATTCCATGTACGATCGGGGAGATGCATTTCAAATGAAGTGTTTATGTGATTTGGGGCGAGTGTAAACCTTATATCGTTGTCGATGTCTTAGAATTGGGTTTACAGAGCAAAGCCTACTAACATCTCCCCTACGGGTTGGCGAGATGGAGTCACCGCGTATCCAAGAGGCATAGTAGAGGACATCTTAGTGAAAGTGGATAAGTTTATATTCCCCGCGGACTTTATCATTTCGGATTTTGAAGAGGACAAGAACATCCCAATTATCTGGGGAGACCATTTTTGGCTCTGGGGAGAACACTCATTGATGTACAAAAGTGGAGTACTCACTATGAGGGTACAAGATCGAAGTGAAATTGATGTGTTTAAGGCCATGAAATTCCCTACGGATGAGGAAGAATGTTTTCGAATGGATCTAATTGAGCAAATCATTAGTGATGACATGAGCAAAAGTTTAGTGAACGATCCGTTAGAAACAACATTATTGGGAGATGAAGAGATCGATGATCCGGAATTGGTGGATTACCTTCAATTGCTAGACTCATTGCCATGAGTACCAAGATTCATAACACTGTTTGAACCACTGAACACGGAGGAGGTAACTGCAGAAAAATTGAAACCATCATTGGAAGAGCCACCAAAACTAAAACTTAAGCCACTTCCTAAGCACCTCAGGTATGCGTATTTAGGCAATTTAAATTCTTTATCTGTTATTATTTCAGCTGCACTTAACGAATTGCAGGAAGAAAAGTTGTTGAGGATGCTTTGGGAACACAAATCAGCCATTGGATGGACAATTGCTGACATAAAACGAATCAACCCTCCATTTTGTATGCACAAGATCCTGATGGAAGATGAGGCAAAATCAACAGTGGAACAACAGCGGGGGCTCAATCCAATTACGAAGGAAGTGGTAAAGAAGGAAATTTTAAAATGGTTAGACGCTGGCATCATCTACCCGATTTTCGACAGCAAATGGGTTAGTCCAGTTCAGTGCGTACTGAAAAAAGGAGGAATGACGGTGGTGCAGAATGACAACAACGATTTAATCCCAACCAGAACAGTGATGGGTTGGCGGGTTTGCATGGATTACAGAAAATTGAACAAGGCAACCCGAAAAGACCATTTTCCGCTGCCCTTTATTGACCAAATGTTAGATAGATTGGCGGGACATCAGTATTATTGTTTGTTGGATGGGTATTCGATTTCTGACCAAATAGTCATCGCTCAGAGGATCAAGAAAAGACCACATTTACATGCCCTTACGGCACATTTGCATTCGGGAGGATGTCATTCAAATTTATCTGAACGATCCGGTAAATTTCAAAGATGTATGATGGCAATTTTTTTGGGATATGGTGGAGAAAAATGTTGAGGTCTTCATGGATGACTTTTTTAGTTTATGGGGAATGACTTTGATAATTGCTTGAAGAATCTGGTTATGGTCTTTGCAAAGATGAGAACACGAATCTTGTTCTAAATTGGGAAAATGCCACTTCATGGTTGAAGAGGGCATAATTTTGAAGCCATAAAATTATCGGCTCGAAGGGTGGAAGTCGATAAAGAAAAGCTGGAAACGATTGAAAAATTTCCTCCACCGAGCCTCATTGAAGGGTATTAGGAGTTTCTTGGGACACATTTGGGTTCTACGGGGAGGTTTATAAAGGATTTCTCTAAAATTGTGAAACCCTTACGCGGTCTTTTAGAGAAGGATGCAACATTCGACTTTGATAAAAATGCAAGACAACGTTTGATTTATTAAAAAGAAATTGATTTGCGGCAATTTCGATTATAGTTGCCAGACCGATTGGAGCATGCCATTCGAGCTTATGTGTGATGCAAAGCGACTTCGCGGTTAGAAATTTATTTTGGTTCAATGGAGACAAGGTGTTTCACGCTATATACTACGCAAGCAAAACACTTACAGAAACTCAAATGAACTACACAACCATGGAAAATGAGTTGTTTGCCGTGGTATATGCGTTTGACAAATTTCGTGCTTACTTGATCGGGACTAAGGTGATAGTCTATACAGACCATGCAGCGATTCGGTACTTGATAGCGAAAAAGGATGCCAAGCTACGCCTTATCCGATGGATTCTCCTACTGCAATAATTCGATTTAGAAATGAAAGATAGGAAGGGGATGGAGAACCAAGTAGCCGATCACTTGTCAAGGCTGGAAAACCACGGGAATGGAAAAGATGAAAAATGTGAAATCAATGAATCATTCCCGGATGAGCAACTATTTGGGATTTCGTGAGAGATTAGTGGTATGGCGATTATGCAAATTTTGTTGTGAGCAACATTCTACCACCGACCTCCACAAGGCGCGAGTAAAAGAAATTTCTTCACGATGTGAAATGGTACATAATGGGATGATCCATATTTGTTTAAGCGGTCTTGTTGACAAGGTGATTGACAAAGACGTCCCATATAGCGAAGTAAAGAATATTCTACATGAGTGTCACTCATCGGCGTATGGGAGTGAGAGGACAGCGGCGAATGTACTGCAATGTGGTTTTTATTGGCCCACATTATTCAAAGATGCCCACCAGTTTGTCAAACAATGCAATAGATGTCAAAGGGTGGGCATCATTTCGAAACGTAATGAGATGCCCTTACAAACGATTTTGGAAGTGGAAATTTTTGACGTATGGGGTATCGATTTCATGGGACCATTTCCCTCGTCCTTGAACAATCAATACATTCTACTTGCAGTAAACTACGTGTCAAAGTGGGTTGAAGCTGCAGCTCTACCACCAAACGATGCCAAGGTGGTCCTCAAATTCCTTCAAAAGAACATCTTCACGAGGTTTGGCACACCAAGAACAATTATAAGTGACGAAGGTAGTCACTTTGTAATAAACCGTTTACTGCTCTTTTGGCCAAGTATGGGGTGAACCACAAGATAGCTACAACATATCACCCTCAAACCAGTGGACAAGCTGAGGTATCGAACAGAGAAGTCAAAAAGATATTGGAGAAAGTGGTGAATTCGAGTTGGAAAGATTGGTCACTTAGATTGGATGATGCTTTATGGGCCTACAGGACAGCATACAAGACGCCACTCGGGATGTCACCATATCAATTGCTGCATGGGAAGGCATGTCATTTACTGGTGGAACAACAACATAAGGCATACTGAGCAGTGCAAAAACTCAATTTTGATCAAAAAGTTGTAGGAGAAAAGAGATTACTTCAGTTAAATGAACTCGACGAGTTTCGCCTTTATGCCTATGAGAATGCCAAAATATACAAAGAAAAAGTCAAAAGATGGCACGACCAGAAATTTTTGCGTCGAACATTCGAGCCAGGCCAATCAGTACTTTTATTCAACTCAAGGCTGCGTTTGTTCCCTGGAAAGCTTAAATCAAGATGGTCGGGACCATTCACAGTCAGCAAGTATTCCCTCACGGTGCGCTTGAAATTTGATCATGTAATCCACTCGAAACATTCAAAGTAAACGGACACCGGTTAAAGCATTACTGGGGTGACGAAGCTAACACTGACGTGATTGCCATCACATTGGCCGACATAACTTAAGCAGGAAGTAGTCAGGCTGAACGACTTAAAATCAAGCGCTCATTGGGAGGCAACCCAATTTTTAGTTCTTTATCGTATTTTTCATTCCTATTTGCTTAATCATAGTTTTAGTAATTTACTAGGTAGAAGAATAAAATAAAATTCTCGTTAATCTCTCCACAACATAACATGACATCAAAGACTCACTAATTTTCATGTTTCATGTCATGCAGGCTGGGAAAAGGATCATCAAGCCAGTATATAGAAGCAAAGTGAGCTTAATTGAAGCAAAACATGAAAGCCAGATAGTGACCAAGCCCGCCGGGGTGGGCCCTAAAAGCACTACAACCTCCTCCGGGGCGGGGGTCCTCAACATAAAAAATCGGGGGGCCTAGCAGTCAGTGGGCATTCCTATTCATTACCCCGGGAAGTGGGTCTTGGAATGTCGATGGCGTGGCGGTTGGTTGGCCTTCTACTTCCCTATAACCTCCCACTTTTACACTTCCCCACTACTCCATAACCACCACCCATTTTCCCCACATTCCCAAGACTTCATTACTCTTCCACCTTTCCACCTCCTCACTCCACTAATGATAGCCTACCCTCCCCATCTATAAATACTACACCAACTCTTCCACACTCCTCCACCACACTTCATAAAAGGCAAAAAGAGAGCATAATTGTGAGCTAGAGAGATACTATTGAAAAGTTTGGGGGAGAGTTAGGGCAAAACCAGCAATAGGGAGAAATGGCTTCACAATCATCATCTAAACGCCAACGGGAGAGTTCACGCCCATCCCAACCTATCCACACCTTCGATCGTCAAAAATTTGCAAATCTTCCGTTGGCCAACGGTCCAGATGACTATATCTTTCACCAAAGCCCTTACACCGGAGCGGGGGTTGGCAACGGATCCTAATGATGGGTAAAATTCACCGAGGAGCTGGAACCAGTAGTTGTCAACATTGTCAAAGAGTTTTACGCAAATGCGGTGTACAAGGAACCATTTCAAGCATTTGTGCGAGGACGGTTGGTTGGATTTTAGTCTTGACGCGCCATCAACACATACTACCAAGCTGCGGTGCCTCGCCATTGCCAAGATATCTGCACCTTCGTGATTCCGATCCTGATTGGGATGCCATAATCATGGAGATGACAAAGCTGGGAACGTCATGGACGAAAGGGCGGAAGGGCGGCACCGTGTTCCCCAGCAAGACCCTTAGCAGGTATGGAAAAATCTGGTATGCCTTCCTGTAAGACCCCAAATCTTATGAAATAAAAGTATTTAATTTTTCTTATAATTGTTATTCAATAAATGGTTAAATTGATAAAAAGTTAAAGTTAAGGGTGATATATGAAAATTTTCAAAATACACAAGTGGTTATAAAATATTAATTTTTGTCGGAGAATATTCGTTTGGTCGTGGAATATTCTTGTTGTCGAAAAATATTTGTACGACGGCGCAGCCATTTGTGGGACCCATAACAGAATAACTGTAGGATGAAGAAAACGACAAGTTTGAGTTTTTATAAATAACGGCGTAGTTGTTACCGTTAACTCTGTTGGAATACTTGGTGGTTAAAATATAGTAATACGCTGTTGTTGTTGCGTGAGAAGCGCACCGGTATTGCACGAAGATTTTTGAATTTTTGATTCTTACGTAAGAAGGCCTTTACGATAATTGTTACGATGAATTATTGTTCAATATTTTATTTTATTGATTCAATAATTGGCTGCGTTGATATTTTATATTATTGTTGTTTTAATAATTGTCACGACATACAAAGATTTTAGATCAATAATTCATATTATTTGAATAATATTATTAGATAGCATTATTGGCAATGTCTAGAAAGTTACATCGAGGAGAGGTTTGGTCACCTAATTGCGGCTGCAAGAAGGAGAAATCCTTATGAGCCCCCCCTTTCCAGGAACCGCACTGGTTGTCATTGTTGTGATTCTCGTAATATGATTTGTGAATAATTAATTATTGATAAAGAAATATTTATTTGATGCGGATATAAATGATGAATTTATTTATGTGGTTATAAATGAAGGAATTAACGTTGAGGTGTTTTATCAGTATTTTGTCGAATTGGAGGTATTAAAAACTCAAATCAGTTGTTCTTAAAGCTTTATTCATGTGAGTTGTAATTTTAATAATCCGACCGTTGGATCGTTGTGATTTTTGGATATGTTATACATATATGAGTTGAGTATATGTCCACAAATTTTGAAATATTGAAAATTAACGCATGATTTGTTATGAATTTTAAAAGGTGTTGAAACGGTGTTTAAAATCGTCCGTTTGTGGATTTCGGATATTTTCTGTTTGGAATTTGGAAAAACTCAAAGCTACAAAGTTGTAGAGAATTCAATTTCGTGTGGAATGGACATAAAATTCGTATTTTCTGATAAACGAGCTATTTTCTATGAATTACTGAAGTTTCGGAAAATAAAATAATTTTTATTAAATTATGGGTGGGACCCACTTTGGTTGGTGTAGAAAAAAAATGTGCTGAATATTTTTCAATGGTGGCTGCTCACTTGTTCAACAAGGATGGAGTAGAAGGGAGATAAATAAATAATATTATTTTATTAATTTAGTCTCCTTTGGCGTTCTAGCATTTTCCTATAAATAGGCGCTTAAGTTAGAATTAAAAATTACACCAAAAATTAAAATTTTCTCTCTATATTCTCGAGCGTATTTTTGTGAGTATTTAGATACTTGGAGAGTTGATATTTAGTGCAAGTTTCCTTGACTTTTCATCCCATATTCATTAGGTAAGATACTACTCTTTTGAGGTAAAGTGATTTTAAGGGTGGTTTATGTTTTTCGGTTCAGTGATTTTTCGACCCTCAAAAATTCTGGAAAAAATTGAAATGATAATTTGATGAGTTTTCTTGATTGTGTTCAAAAATGGTGATTTTTGGATGTATAGATTAAGAGTTACGAATTTTATGAGAAAATACTATTTTAAAAGTAAACCCTTATAACTCCTTGTGGTTAACTCCAAAATTGGTGAAATTTTTATTGGGAGTACATGTATATAACAGAAGTATACTCTATAAATTTTGGAATTTTTGAACAAACGTACAATTTATGATAAATGTCTAAATATTTAGTAGTTTTGACCATGTGAAAAATAGTAAATGAATTTTAAAAATTCCGAGAAAAATATATGTTCAATATGAGACTATATTATGCTAAATACCAGAAAAGATATATTTTTGGAACTGATTTGGTATTCTTCATGAAAATAGACTAGTTATGAATAAATAAATTAAATATGTTATGTGAAGTAACAAAATTTAAAAATAGGATTATATGGCTTGGGAATCCTATATATGGTATATGCATATTTTTGATGAGATTGTTGGTTATTGGTGATAAAATCTTATGAGTTTGGCATTTTAGGATGATTAAATGCATTAATTAGTAAAGTGTAAACAATTAAAATAAATTGTTTATAAGTTTAAGAAATGATTAAGATATTATGGTGATATTAATGATATTAGATTATGAGATTATTAAGTTATTTATAATATTTGGATTAAGGTGTTATAAATATTGATATGAATTTTATTGTGAAAGTTTATCTTTTTGTGTCAAGGTTACTATTCACGAGTTACTATTCACAGGGTATTATTCACGATAAAATTGGTTTCTTTTTTTTGACCAAATTATTGTTGATTTATGAATCTTACTCTTGAAATTAAATGTAGTTGTTGATCGTATTATTTTTATTATCATATATAACATTTTTATAATCTCGGTGATGAAATTTCTCTTTGACTTAAGTGTAAAGATGGGTAGATTATTGGTATGATCGTGACTATGGGTTCTCTTTGGCCAAGAAAGTGCAAAAGATGAATTGTTGATTGGTATGATCATTTGACCATTGAATTTACAATTGAATATTTTTAGCTTAAGTCAAAGGTGAATTGATCAACATGGTTATAATTATTGTTTATATAAATTCTAAAATGATTATATATTACTTTGAGATATGAATATCTTTGGTCTGTATTGTAAAGATGAATTGTTGTTGAATATCTTTAGCGTGCAGTACAAAGATGGCCTGTTGTTGAATATCTTTGGCCCGTAGTGCAAAGATGACCTGTTGTTGAATGTCTTTGGCCCGTAGTGCAAAGATGACCTGTTGTTAAATATCTTTGGCATGTAGTGTAAAAATAAACTGTTAATGAATATCTTTGGCCCGTAGTGCAAAGATGAACTTATTAGTATGATTATGAGCAGAGGCGTGATTTGGTATAACCATGATCTTTGATGTTTTAGGTAAAGAAATGTCTTTGAAAAAATATCTTCGCTCTTGCATGAAGAGAAAATTAGAACTACAATTATGATTATGAGTTATTCATATGATCGTGAACAGGATCATTGATTAATGTTCTGAGGGTTAAAGCATTGTTGGTGGACTTTTAACATGGAAAAGATAATAGACTTTTATGGTCTATTTGACTCTTCTAATGGATCGCTTCGTTCACGCGCAACTATGGTTGAAAAGTTTTATCATCTACCATATGTTTCTAAATCTCGATTTATTATCGATGAAGGCTATTGATAATTTAATTATCTTTAGTTATGATATTCTTTCTTGGGCTAGTTGTGCTCACCCTTTTGCTTCACAATTCCTTTCAAGTAATAAAAGTGTATTTGGGTCGAATGGGGATAATGGGAATAAAGTGTGGTGGTCCCGAGACTATCAAAGTTTCTCAACACATTATAAAATGGCATGACATACAATATATAATTGTATTGAGGACCTAAGATGTGTGTGTCGTGTAAGACCCCGAATTTTTTTTAAATAAAAATGGAATTTCCTCTATTTATTATTTTAAAATAGTAAGGGTTGATTTGATTCATGTGGATAGTTATGGGTAAAATACGCAAATATTTCGAATAAGCAAGTGGTTATAAAATATTCTTTATTATTTGGGAATATACGTTTGGTCGTGGAATATTCGATTGTCGAGTAATATTCGTATAACCATAGCATTTTTGTGGGCCCCATAACTAAAAAAGCGATTGGATAAAGAAAGCGACAAATATAAGTTGTTTATAAATAATGGCGAGTTGTTATCAGTATTATCTTGTTGAAATACCCGTTGGTTAAAACACACTAATACGTGTTGTTGAACAAGAAGATACTGGTATTGCACCAATTATTGATTCTTACGTAAAAGGCACTACTCAATAATTGTTATTGTGACGCCCCAAAATAAGTCCATTCCATCAACCCATTACGAGTCGCCAAATACATGCATACGTAAATAACTACAACTTTATTAATAAATTTGTCGTCGCAAAATACGACAACAACATATATCTTTGTGAGTTTAAATACAATTATTGTCTTCTAGACAATATACATACCAAATAAATCCCCATCATAATTATTGATACATTATTTTACAACAATGGTGAGGACTACTAAACAACTCTCCCTAGAATTTTCATTCCATACCCTGACTTCGTCTCGCTTATATTCTCGCCTCCTGAGAAGAAAAATGGAACAAAAAGGAAAAGGTGAGCTCGACTAGCCCAATAGAAGAATATTATGACTAAGATAATATACAACAAATTATCGTTAGTCTTCAACAGAGAAAAAATATAATAGAATACAATAGGCAATAAGTTTTAAATCAATATTCGCAATGAAATAATAATCCATTAGAAGAGTTAAGTAGAGAATGCAAACTACTATCTTCTATGTATGAATTTTAAAGTTCATCGTCTATTTTATCCTCGTAACATCAATCAATATATATCTCGAGATCAAATATTCATCCTTTGCACTACTGTGCCGAGGACATTCACCCGATTGGTCATGTTCATCTAAACACTGTTCATCTTTGCACTACGGGCCAAAGATATTCATCCAAAATCATTCATCTTTGCACTACTGGGCCAAAGATATTCATCGAAATCATTCATCTTTTGCATTACGGGCGCCAAAGATATTCATCATAAATCATTCATCTTTGCATTACGGGCCAAAGATATTCATCATAAATCATTCATCTTTGCACTGCGCTACGGGCCAAAGATATTCAATAATATCATCATTTAAAATCGAGGATGATGAAAATATTTTTTAAAAAAGCGAATCCGGTGAAACAAAATGACAAGGATTAAGGATTAAAGATTCGTGACTTTGTTTTATCCACGCCCAAAAATACCTCAAAAAAATAATCATAGTGGTGTAAAATTCAAGAATGATCAAAACATGGATACAATCAAAACCGATTATCCGAATAGATATTTTGGACAAAAAGAAGAAATTTCATTTTTGGTGAATAGTGCATAGTATCGTGAATAGTAACTCCGACACCAAAAGATAGAAATTTCAAAAAAAAACATCTTCACGCTTTCATGAATAGTACTTTCGTGAATAGTAATCGTGAATAGTAACTCATGAATAAGTAACTCGTGAATAAGAACTCATGAATAGTAACTCACTGACATGAAAAAGTTCCAAATTTGATAAAAAGTTTCAACCAATATTTCAAAGATAATGATATTGAAGAAATAATATCATTTGAGAAGAAAATAACATCCCTTTACTCGAAAGACAAGATTTCTTAGTTGAAACAGGATATAAGCTATGACTTGAACTTGCAAGTATAACAATACTCAAAGTATACTCAAAATACTCACAAGAATAAACTCGATAATATAGAGAGAAAACTTGAGTTTACGGTGTGATTTTCAATTCTAACCTAAGCACTATTTATAGAAAATTGCTTAGAACACCAAAGTAGAAAATTTAATATAATATTAATATATTATATAACAATTCCCCACGCACTCATTCTAGAGTTTGATTTCAGCCACTTAGCATTTTCACATGCCACCTTCTAGAAAAACTAATAAAAAAACGTTTTTTATATAATAAATAATTAAAACTTCCAAAAATCAATTCTTTGAACTTGAACTTCAATAATTCATAATAAATAGCCCTTTTATCAGAAAATTTGAATCTCGCGAGTTTTTATAGGAAATTCAATTTCTACAACTTTACGGAAGAAAGTTTTTCAAATTCCAAACAGAAATTGACCGAAATCTACAAAGCAGGCGATTTTACATGTTATAATCAAATTTCTCATTCGATAAATGGGGTCCCACCGACATGTTTAACATGTTTTAAACATTTTGGTAACAACAATACTCCTCCTCCACATATACTCATATATCCCACATTCATCGTAAAAATATCATCGTTAATATATTATTAAAATTATATATTTAAATGAATTATTTTATCAAAAAAAAATAAAATATTAATTTTCAACAATTGTCACTATAAAATTTTCTCCATCTATATCCACATAAAATCAATATTTTCCTCATCATATGAATCAATAATTAATTATTCACAAATAATATTCTGTAATCACAATATTGACAACGGGCATTTCAGAGAAGGGCTTCCAATAAGAATTTCTCCTTATTGGTAGCCGCAATTAGGTGACCAAACCTCTCCTTAAGATGTAACTTTCTAGACATTGCCAATAATGTTATCTAATAATATTATTAGGATAATATGAATTATTGCTTCGATAATGAAAAAATACGTGTAATGACAATTATTGAAACAACAAGAATATAAAATATCAACGCAAAGCAATTATTGAATCAATAAAATAAAATATTGAATAAGAATTATCGTAACCATTATTGAGTAGTGCCTTCTTACGTAAGAATCAATAATTGGTGCAATCTGGTGTCTTCTTGTGCAATAACGCCAGACATTCTTGTGTTTTTAACCACGGGTATTCCAACAATTGTAAATGTGAATAACTACGCCAAGATTATTTTTAAACAACTTATTTTTGTCAAGTTTTTTTCCTCCAATCGCTTTCGTTATGGGGCCCACACATGGTCATTGCATGCATTTCACGAATATTCCCGAATGTCATTTAATATTCCACGACCAAACTAATATTCTCCTAATAATAATGAATATTATATCACCACTGCTTTATTTAAAATATTTAGCATTTTACCCATAACTAACCACATTAATCAAATCCACCCTTACTATTTCAAAATAATAAATAAAGGAAATTCCTTTTTATTTAAAAAATTTGGGGTCTTGATTATGATAATTATTATTCAAAGTATTTTATTTTATTGATTCAATAATTCTTTGCATTGATATTTTATATTCTTTGTTGTTTCAATAATTGTCATTACACAATATTTTCCATTATCGAAGCAATAATTCATATTATCTGAATAATATTATTAGATAACATTATTGGCAATGTCTAGAAAGTTACATCAAGGAGAGTTTTGGTCACCTAATCAGGCGCTTAAGAAGAGAAATTTTATTCGAAAGCCCTCTTTTCCTGAACCGCCCAGTTGTCAATATTGTGATTACGTAATATTATTTGTGAATATTAATTATTGATTCATATGATGAGGAAAATATTGATTTTATGTGAATATAGATGGAGAAAATTTTTAATATGACGATTGTTGAAAATTGAAATTTTATCTTTTTCTCGATAAAATAATTCATTTAAATATATATATATTATTATATTTTAATAATATAATAATGGTGATATTTTTACAACGAATGTGGGATATATGAGTATCTGAGGATGAAGAGTATTTTTGTTGCAATAAATGTTTAAAACATGTTAAACATGTATGGACCCCATTTATCGATCGAAATTTGATTATAACTTTCTAAAATCACCCGCTTATGGATTTTGGTCAATTTCGCTTGGAATTTGGAAAACTTTCTTCCGCAAAAGTTGTAGAGAATTGAATTTCCTATAAAAACTCGCCAGATTCAATTTTCTAACAAAAGGGCTATTTATTGTGAATTATTCAAGTTCAAGCTACGTAAATAATCGATTTTTGGAAGTTTAAATTATTTTAAATTAGAAAAACGTTTTTATTATTTTTCTAGAAGGTGGCATGTGGTTATTGAATCAAATCAGATTTCAAGTAATGCGTAGAAGATTTATTATGTATATTATTATTATATTAAATTTTCTGCTTTGTGTTCTAAGCAATTTCCTATAAATAGGTGCTTAGGTTAGAATTGAAAATCACAATTTAAACTCAAGTTTTCTCTATTTCTCTCTCAGATTATCGAGTTTATTCTTGTGAGTATTTTGAGTATACTTTGAGTATTGCTATACTATGGAAAGTTCAAGCCATAGCCTATATCCTGTTTCAACTGTAAGATCGCTCTTCGAGGTAAGAGATGTTATTTTATTCGAAAATGATATTATTTCTTCAATATCATTATGCCGAAATATAGGTTGGAAATTTTTATCAAATTTGGAATTTTTCATGTTTGGGTTACTTATTCACAAGCTTACTATTCACGAGTACTATTCACGTAAGCGTGAAGATATTTTTTTGTGAAATTTCTATCTTTTGCGTTTGAGTTACTATTCACGATACTTAAGACTATTCACGATACTCAAGACTATTTACTTAATCATTTACACTATTATCAATTTAAAAATGAAATTTCTTCTTTTTGTCCAAAATATCTACTATGGATACTAGCTTTGATCAGATTACATGTTTTGATCATTCTTGAATTTTACTCCACTCGATTACTTATGAAGTATTTTTGAACTGGATTGTTTAAAATATGAATCCTTAATATTTGTTCTTTTGTTTCAATCGGATTCGCTTCCTTTAAAATATTTTTCATCATCCTCATTCCTAAACGATGATATTATCGGAATATCTTTGGCCCAGAATGCTAAAGAGGAATGATTTCGATGAATATCTTTGGCCGTCAGGCAAAAGATGATTGATTTTTGATGAATATCTTTGGCCCAGAAGTGCAAAGATGAATGATTTCGATGAATATCTTTGGCCAGAAAGGCAAAAAGATGAAACAGTGTTTAGATGAACATTGACTAATCGTGAATGTCCTCGGCCTCAGAAAGGCAAGGATGAATATATGGTTCGTATATATATTGATTGATGTTACTGTGGATAAAAATATTGATGATGGACTGTTAAATTCATAGATATTAGTAGATTTCATCCTCTACGAACTCTTCTATGAATTAATATTTTCCATTGCTAATATTGATTTAAAACTTGTTGCCTATCAGATTCTATTAAATTTTTTCCTGTTGAAGACTAACGATAATTTGTTCGTATTATCTTAGTCATAATATTCTTTCTTTGGGCTAGTTGAGCTCACCCTTTTCCTTTTTGTTCCATTTTTCTTCTCGTGAGGCGAGAATGTAGCGAAAATGCAGTCGGGGTATGGAATGATGGTTTTAGAGAGTTGTTTAGTAGTCCTCACCATTTTTGTAAAATAATGTATCAATAATTATGATGAGGATTTATTTGTATGTGGATATTGTTTAAATGGTAATATCTCAGATTTAAACTCACGCAGCCATCGTTGTAATAATAAAGTTGTTTACATACTATGTATTTGGCGTACTCGAGAATGGGTTGGATGGAATGGACCTATTTTGGGGGCGTCACATGTCGTATATTATACGTCACTTAATAATTGATTTTGGTGAACAACAATAGGGTGAGGTGAACCCAACTTTGGAAGGGTGTTTTGCCACTATCATATAAGATGTCTAATGACATACAATCTCGTGTTATCATAAGAAAGTGGTTGTGCACATCCACTTATTGAGTATATCTACGAAGCACTACCTATATGATCTTGGAGTTGAGTTGAAACATAATGTTCAATCGCAGACGGTGGAGATAGTTATATGTCGTTAGAAGACTTACCATTGGAAGGAACATGATAGTAATCTTCTCGTTTTTCTTTGGGGTCTATTGGATCAACCAAGGATAATTTCTACGGACATATGATATCTATCATAACTTAGATTCATGGCCTCCCATGTACGAAGGTTTCATGAGCACATCCCAAAGATTTTAATTTCTAAAAACAGTTTCAGATTGTACCTTTATGTAAGGTATCACCATGGAGGTGTTGTCTATAGTTGGGACATGAGTCACGCTTGGTATTAAAACTCACAAAGATATATGTGTTGTTGTATTTTGCCACGACAATTGTAGTAATAAAGTTGTAGTTATTTTACGTACCATGTATTTGGCGACTCGAATAGGTTGGATGGATTGGACCTATTTTGGGGGTGTCACACATCTTCTGCGCGAAATTACTTCCGTTCCAACATACCTCAGACATCACCAAAGAGAAGGTGTTCTTTGTTATGCGCCATCGTGCAAGATTTTATAATTGATGTCGGGGCTATCATTTTCTTCTCCATCCGCCCAAGGTTCACGTGGGAATTTTTTTCGAGGCTTCGCCACACCCATCACTCATATGTGGGTGTGCTGCCAAGGCGAGGAGTTAGATGGTCCGATGACGAGCCCACTAAATGTCGCTTTCGCTATTCTTGGATTCAAGAATGATAGCGTTACTCAGGTGGGGGAGGTTAGTTACACCCGTGTGGAGTGGGGTTCATTTTTTCGTCATCATCGGAAGACGATGTGGATGCTATAGAGGCATTGGGGGATGATGATGATGCAATGGGCGATCAAGGAGACGAAGAGATACCGCAGACCGAGGCTATATCCCGATCTCAATTCCTTGAATTACAAAATCAAATGAGTGCACACACCAAGGCAACTCGTCGGGAGATACGCCGATTGACAATGAGGCAAGAACACATGTTCGACGCTATGCATACATCATTTGCCTCGTTGAACACAACTCTTCAAAGTTTCAACCTGGCGGCACAATTTCCATATCAACAACCCTATCCAATGCCAAGGTTCCCACCGAGTGACTCCGATGAAGAAGAACAACAACCACCTCCTCAAGCTTAAGCATTGACAGGGAAGTCCTCACATACTTATTTTGCACAATTATCCAATGAGGACATTGTACTGTTTAAGTTTGGGGGATTTAAATTCATGTTTGCATGCATTGTAGCTTTTAGGATTCATTTTTAATTTTTGTCAAATTAAATTTCTGTATTGTATTTTATTTTCAGTATTGCATGATAGCTTAGGGCATTCATGGTAGCTTAGGGTTTGCATAGTAGATAATAGTGTAACGCATTTTGTTATGCGCATTTTGTTGTTCATATCTATATATATAAAAAAAATGTTAATTATTAATTATTGTGTGTTTTAAGTTCATCAATGGTGTGTTTCATGTTATTGTGGGCCTATGATGTGATTGTCAAATAAGTAACAAATACAGTGTTGAGTATTACAACTATGACACAATGATCGTTTATGAATAAGAAACTTTAGTTGTTTGAAACTGGTATAAAAGGATAGCACGTTTAACAAACATCTGTGTTAATTGGTTAAGTTCAATCCGGTACCTAAATGGTCTCTATAGGATAATGTTAGAGTGAATGATAAAATGACAAGGATGGCTGTTAAAGGCTAAAATTAAGCAAGAACTTAAGTTTGGGGGATGTTATGTGGGGTATATAAGCTTATGAAAAAAAGTATGAATAAACACCGTAGCGTGCTTGTCTAGTTTTGTGGCTTTTGTTACTTGAGCAAGTAAGCCCGAGGGTGTGAGAACCCAGATTTTATGAATAAATATTTAATTTTCTCAAAATATTTTTTTTAATATTATGGTGTAGAATTGATATAATGTTATAGTTGTGGGTAGTATTTATAAATTTTGCAAAGTATGCAAGTTGTCGATTATATTCTATTGGTGGTGGGGAATATTCTTTTTTATCGGGAATATTCCGTATGACAAAGACAATCATTAGTGGACCCCACAGCGGAAATCTTGTCGTAGTTAAAAAGCGACAAAAATATTTTATGGAAATAACGGCGGAGGTTTTACCATTAATCTTTGTTGAACTATCCCGGTAGTAAAAAGTACGATGTCTGGCGTGGTTGCATAGTAGTATTACGGTATTGATTATTGATCTTTACGTGAAGAAGTCACTCAATTATCTTGCATTATTGCTACGATAATTCTTTGCATCATATCTCTCGTATTATTGATTCAATTATTGTCGCGATATCATATGCATAATATGTTATTTTATTAAATCAATAATTGAGGCGACAAAGTTATTTATATTATTAAATTGAAATATTTACAATGTCTAGAAGTTACATCGAGGAGGTTTGGTCACCTAATTGCGGCGTGATAGGAGAAATCCTTATTGGAAAGCCCCTCTTTCACGAGGAGCGACTGATTGTTAAATATTGTGAGTTATGATATTAATGATGGATAAGTTCGTGTTGATTAAAGATGAATTTGATAGTTTCATTGTGTTGAAATTATTTATGTTAGTGAAAATTGACATTTATTTCGATAATAATTGATGTCCGAAGGTTATATTGTTGATCGGGTATTTGGGGAACTTTTAGGTGTTGGAGTTCTTATTCACGAGTTACTAGTTCAAGTTCTTATTCACGAGTTATTATTCATGAGTTCTTATTCACGAGTTTTAATAGTAACTTGTCCTTTCGATTTTCAAGAGTTATTTGCCTCTTGATTGTTCAAGAGTTAATTACCCCTTCATGAAATAGTAGTTGCCTCTTGATATTATCAAGAGTCATTTTGACCCTTCGTTAAGACCAAGAGCCACTCTCGGTTTTCTATAAATAGAAGCTCATTCCTTCATTATTTCTTACGAATTCATTGAAACTCTAGAGAGAGAAATTATAGAGAGAAGTTATAGAGAAAGATTATAGAGAGAAGAAGAAGAGTAGATACTATTCGCTTAATTTACTACATATCCGTTTTTTTTACGGTGAGGGGTGTTATTCTTTCTTATTCATGAAGAGAACACATTATTCCATTCTTTATTATTACATTGGAATAACTTTTATAAAAGTGGCATACCCTATACATAACATGTATCACGGCAGATACCTATACTTGGTGAAATCCTTATGTTATTCCATTCTTATTTATTACATTGGAATAACTTTTGTATATGTGGCATACCTATACTTGGGGAAATCCTTATGTTATTCCATTCTTTATTATTACATTGGAATAACTCGATGTCTGTGATTTACCTATACTTGGTGGAATGACTGTATATCTTGTTTACCCAATACTTGGTGATCTTCTTACATTATTCCATTCTTTATTATTATGTTGGAATAACTTTTGTTTATCTAACAATCCGCATACTTGGTAAAATTCTTTTATTATTAGTTCTTTATTATTCGTCGGAATATCTTGTCGATTGGTGTGAATTTCATTTGATTTTGGTTCCATATTTATTATTCATTTTATTATTACGCCGGAATATCACATGTCGATGTAATTTCACGACTTTGGTTCCATATTTATTATTCCGCATTTATTATTACATTGGGAATAACACATGCATGCGGTCTCTATCGCATGCATGGTGAATCCTTACATTATTCCATTCTTTATTATTACATTGGAATAACTTTGTCATATGGATTGCCACATGCATGGTGAATGATCCTTTGTATTCATTCCTTATTAAATTGTGGAAATGATGCAGATATCGTGGATTACCGCATGGTGGGTGAAAATCTATTTGCAGTTTCATATATTCTTTATTATACTCAGTTGGTTAAAGTTTTGACTTCTATACTCCATGAAATTAGTGGAATATCCTTGATATTTGCGCTTCATCCAGTATCTTTTCATGAAAATATTCTTCTGAGCATTCTTGACTTTTACTTTACAAAGAAGTATCATGTTGATAGTTTGGATATTATTAGTTCCTGGATAAATTAATTCTTGAACTTGTTTAATTGAATTCCAATAACATTGTCATCATCCTCACGTTTATGTTATGTTGGAAGTCATCTTTGGCTTACGTGCATAGATGGACTTAGTATGATTATGACCAGGGATCATTCGGTATAATCATGAACTGTGATGTTATAAGTAATATGGTAAAAGTGCTCAGTGGCTTGTAATGCATTGATGAACAATATTTGGTATGATTATGACCAGGGATTATTCGGTATAGTCATGACCATTGATGATTTAATGAATATCTTTGGCTCGTAGTACAGGGATGATTAGAAGATGTGGGTTATTTATTAAACTGAGTCTCAACGATAAACATTGATGAAAACATTTTTTAAATCATAGAAGATAGTAGGTTTTATTCTCTACTTGACTCTTCTTAATGGATTGATTATTCATTGCAGATTAAACTTGATGTCTATTGTATTTTATCGGTTTAACATTGTTGAAGACTATTGATAATTTATTACGCATTATCTTAGTCATAATATTTCTTCTTTGGGCTAGTTGAGCTCACCCTTTCTTTCTTTATTCTCTTGAGGAAATGAGAATATATTTGAGACGAGTCGGGGAAAGGAGTGATGGTCGAGAAGATAGCATTAGTAGTCCTCACTATTACTACATTAAATAGTGTGACAATAAATGTAATGAGGACACCTTTGAGAATGGATATTGTCTAGATAACAATATTCTATTAGAACTCTCGGTTTATGTATTGTCGTATGTTACAGCAGTTGTATAATTAAGTTGTTTACGTATTTTGTACCATGTATTTGGCGACTCAAGATGGGTGATGTATACCTAATTTTGGGGGCGTCACGGTTGGTATCAAATCTTAGGGATATAATCCCTGGCTGAGATGTGAGATAAGAACTAGGAGGGGAGAGACGGGGAATTTCTTCGCTAGTATGACCTACCTAAGTTTATTTGGTATTTAATTAATTGGTCGGTCAAAGTATAGGGATAATATGTGATATATTTGTTGGCTTTGACATTTAAACGTCATCGCTGAAAATTAAAATTTTAAAGCAATTTCAGAAACCCTAAAACAGGATCCATGCGAAAAATCAATTAATTCAGAGGTTTAGAGATTATACCGGATATGAAAAACGAGAATCTGAAACCGACTGCGCCTCGAATGTCCAACGCAATACAAACCGATTGTTGCTCTACAGTATCCACATCGAACGCCGCATCTAACCGGTCGAACGATTCTTGATAAGAAGGACTTGCGAGTACTAGCCACCAAAAGGAATGGATTTTTTAAAACTGTTTTCTCTCTAGTCTCTCTCTAAGAGCGGCTAGGTTTTTCAATTATGATATATTACCCTAAGTAGTGCTTATATATCATATATATAGTAGTTAAAAGGAATTAATCAAATTAAAACCTAATTTCATAAAATCTGATTTATATATATATATATATATCTCTTAATTAAGTCTTACTTAATTAATATACATATATACAAATTATCCTTTTAATTTAAATTAAGTGATTTAAATACTATTAATCATATTAATATATTTAAATCCTTAAAATTTAAATTAATTCCCTTTAAATAACGTTACATGTGTGTGACCACTATAGGTTATTATCACGTTGGCAATAATTTTAAAATCATATTATAAAATATATAAGCGGTGAGCTAGCATCTAGTAATGCATCATCGCTACCCAAGTAATAATAAGATCGATGATTCGACGCAACCTTTTCGTGACCAATGTTTCAATGTAATTTAATCCTTTTAACCTTAATATCCTAGATTAAACTCGAGTCATGGAATGTGTCATACTCTTCATAATTTAATCTGGAGTTTTCTTGATCAATGAGTAGACTATATGAAACAAATCACTATTTGAGCATGGCCATGCATTTCATAGTCCTACTCAATCAAGAGGCCTATGGATATCACCCATAATATATAGGATGGTTAAATTCCATCTAGATCACTCATATTTCTCACGCAGTAATGATGAACCCAATAATCACCTTTATAGTCCACCCTATTAAAGGTGACATTTGATGATATCAAAGTACATAAATTCTCGTGTAATAATATAGCAATTTCTGTGAATTGGGAGGACCATTACATCATTATCACCATGAGAATTGCTAATGACACTTCTCGCATAATGCTCCATATAGAATTCTCATGGTGGGTGCATCCAAAGACATCGTTCTACAACATGTACTATGCATTGACTTAATATCTCATATATTTATGACCAATGAGATTTGGTCATCAATCGATCCACATACTTAGTCTCAATGCATCATTGTTGTCCTATCAACAATGATACTCGATTAGGACATTTAAGAACACTGATACTAATGGTAATATATAATCTCATGTTCAAGTCACATACTTGAAACTATATAATTTGTATCATTATTCTAAGGAATTTTATTATGTTAACAATTATATTACGCAGTAAATAAAACCATAATAAAATCATATATTTATTCAATCAAATATAATATCAAAACGTTAAGCAATTATATCAAATAATTGGCCTCTAGGGCATAAACTCTAACAATGTTATCTAACCCTTGTTTTGTGGCAGTATTTAAAAATGGCATCTGAAAATGTTGAGATCAGCAATGAAGCACATGAGACCGTTGAGTCACCAACGATCAATACCCAGGATAATGTGCAACAGGAAGGCGATAATCCTCCTGTAACCAACAACACTAACCAAATGACGAATGACGGTACGTTTAGGAGCTTTTTAGAATTCGTGCAACACCAAACGAGAGAGACTCCACGGTTGGTCACCGCTAAGCAGTTCAAAGAGCTGGGACCACCGGAGTTTTTGGGAAAGCCAGACCCACTTAAGGCAGAGACGTGGATTAAGCAGATCACCAAGATATTGGATGTCTTGGAATGCTCAGAGGAGCAAAAAGTTCCATTCGCCACCTTTATGTTGCGTGAAGAAAGCGAGATCATTGGTGGGAATCAGAAGCGTACTCGACTGGACGACTCAAGATGTCGGGAGAAGTTCAAGAGTCATTCAACGACAAGTACTTTTCCGAAAGTATTCGTCACATAAAAGAGGTGGAGTTTATCATGTTGGAGCAAAACAATATGACCGTGTCGCAATACGAGGCTAAATTTGCGGAGTTCTCCCAGTTTGCATCCCATTTGGTTGATAATGAGGAGCGAATGACGCAAATGTTTTTAAGAGGTTTAAAACCCGATATACGTCAATACCTAATTTCTCATAAACTTTGTTTGTATTCAGATATTGTGAATAAGGCTCGGTTATTGGAGCGCGATAATGAGTCAGCACAACCAAAAGGTAACGACCAACAACACAATAATAATAATCGGGTGGCAATTGGCCATGAACAACGATAACCATCGTGGGGGAAATTATCATGCCAAGAATGGTAACCATTTCGGTAGTAATCATGGCCAAGATAATAGGAATGGAAATTTCAAGAAGAGGAAATTCAACAATGATGGAAAGACGTCAGCACCAACACCCGTTGTTAAGGAAGGAGAACGACCACCTATCATATGTTTCAAATATGGAGGGGAGGAACATATCAGTCCAAACTGCACGATGCCGTCCAAAGCATGTTATAATTGTGGAAAAGGTCACTTAGCCCGATTTTGTCGTTCACCGAAGACAAGTTCAGCTAGGATGGAGGCACCAAAGACCGTTCCAGAAAAGTCAAAATCGGTAGTGTAAGGGAGAGCGTTTTTCGTGACTTCTCAAAAAGCGAGTAACCCGAACAAAGTTAGCACGGGTTAGTTAATTATAAATTGCAAAGTCTATACCTTATAAGATACCGGTTCTACCCATTATTTTGTCTCTCTTGCTTGCGTTCAACGTTTAAATTTGACTCTGGAGAAGTTAGACTTTGACTTATTGGTTGAAACTTCGTTAGTAGGAGCCTTCGTTACTCTCACTGTTTTTAAATCTTGTTTGATTCAAATAAACACTTTCACGTTATTCGTCGATATTATCTTTTGAAAATACTTGCCTTTGATGTGATTTTAGGAATCAATTGGTTAACTACTCATCATGCTTTTCGTAAGGTTGTTAGCTTTTATATTCATAACCAACCCACATGCGAATCCAAGTAACCAAACCACTAAAGTCAATTATTGTCATATCAAGCCATAAGTAAAGAGCCCCGAACCTTTCGTTGTTGACTTCCTTGTGTGGAATGCACCAAAGCCAGACTTTCTATAGGCGACATCGTGAATGAAGATGGCAAGTTGATAGGTATCATTATGAGGTCTTTATCTGGGTTAAGGGATATAAGTCATGCAGTTGGTATCAATGTGACGTCTTATCCAAGTCTTGGATGAGAGTCACAGATTTTGAATGATATTTCTATTATTAATTAATTTCTGGCGTATTCTTGAAGACTTTTAGCTACTTAAAGCGTGAAATCGAATTTTGTATTGACGATCAAAGACAAAACCCATTTCTTAAACTCTCAAATATTTCTTTAAGTAAAATGAAGCAGCTTTACGTGGATTACGATGAAAGTCATAATAAAAGTATAGGGGATGATGAAAATCATGGGTATATGAAGTATTAGTAAGTGTTATGATGAGTTATGTTAGTTATTATGTGAAAACATGAAAGTTTCTTAGAAATCACAAAGAGTTGAAAATCAGATTTTGGTGAAAAACATAACATGAAATTCAATTGACTATATCTCCTATTATATTTCGAATTTTTGAGTGTGGTCAAGTCCTAGAGTTAGATCTATGAGTTACCTAACTAATTCAAGTGGAATCACTGAAAAAAGTGTTGTAAATTTTCGTGTGGACTGATTTTAGCAAAGGAGGCGGAAACTGAAAATTATGAAAAAATTGTTGCCACGTTTTTGTAAGGGCAGTTTCGGCCACTTAATTTGTGAGAAAAATTCTTGCCTTTTGGGACATGAAATTATATGGTATAAAGTACCTCCTGTCCAAAAATGAGCTCATTCCGACTTAAAATGAACAAGTTATGATCATTTCAATATTTAGGTTTTTCCGACGAAAAACGCTATAACTGGAGTTCTATAACTCTGATGACCATGAAATTTAAACTGGAAGCTCACATTAACATGTGTAAGATCCTTCCAAGATTTGGGAATTTTTGGAGTTAAACTTGAGGTAGCTAATTTCTTAAGGAATTAATTAGAAATTGATTTTTGAAAAATAGTAAATGAATTTTAAAAATTCCGAGAAAAATATATTTTCATTATGAGACTATATTATGCTAAATCCCAGAAAAGAAATATTTTTGAAACTGATTTGGTATTTTTCATGAAAAGATCTAGTTATGAGTAAATGAGTTAAATATGTTATGTGAAGTAACAAAATTGGAAAATAAGATTTTATGGCTAGAGAATCCTATATAGGGGATATGCATATTTTTGATGGGTGATTTGATCATTGGTGATGATATCTTATGAGTATAGCATTTTTAAATGATTAAATACATTATGTGGTAAAGTGTAAACAATTGAAATAAATTGTTTATAAGTTTAAGAAGTGATTAAAATATTGTTATAATATTAAATGATATTAGATTATAAGATTATTAAGTGATTGATAACATTGGGATATTCTTGAACCCTGGATAAATTATATTATGTTTAATATTTATCCTTTATCTCATTTGATTGATTATTTATATCATTGTCATGATCCTCATGCTTATATTGTGTTGAAAGTCATATGTGGCTTACGTGCATAGATGGACTTAGTATGATTATGACCAGAGATTATTCGGTATAATCATAACCGTAATGTTACAAATGATGTGATAAAAGTCATCTTTGGCCCGTAGTGCATAGATGGACTTGGTATGATTATGACCTGAGGATTATTAAGATAATCATGGTATCAGATTGAAAACACGAATATCCTTGGCCCGTAGTGCATGGATAATTAAGTGGTCGTGATATTATTGTCGAGTCTCAAAGATTATTGGTTTTGGTTGTATATCTTTTTTCAGAAGTGCAAAAGATGAACTATTGATTATTAGTTATACTGATTGGTATGTGGTGCAAAGATGAATTGATAATGAATATCTTTGGTCGTATTGCAAAGATGAATTTAATGTTTTTGACGATAAAGGTATCCTCACCTCTTTCATCATACCAGTATCGCACGTAAATTTCGAGGGCTAAATTCCATAAGGAGGGAGATTGTGAGAACCCGGATTTTATGAATAAATATTTAATTTTTTGAAATATTTTTTAATATTATGGTGTAGAATTGATATAATGTTATAGTTGTGGGTAGTATTTATAAATTTTGCAAAGTATGCAAGTTGTCGATTATATTCGATTGGTTGGGAATATTCTTTTTGTCGGGGAATATCCGTATGGCCAAGACAATCATTGGTGGACCCCACAAATGTAAAATTGCCGTAGTTAGAAAATGACAAAAATATTTTATGGAAATAACGACGGAGGTTTTACCATTAATAGTGTTGAACTACCCGGTAGTAAAAGTACAGTAATACGCGTGGTTGCATAATAGCACATGATATTGATTATTGATGATTACGTAAGAAGTCACTCGGTTATCTCGCATTATTACTACAAAGAATTTACGATCATATCTCTCATATTATTGATTCAATTATTGTCACAAAGATCATGTGCATAATATGTTATTTTATTAAATCAATAATTGAGACGACAAAGTTATTCATATTATTAAATTGCAATATTTACAATGTCTAGAAGTTCACGAGGAGAGGTTTGGTCACCTAATCAAGGCCATGATGGGAGAAATCCTTATTGGAAAGCCCCATCTTTCCGGGAACGACATTCGGTTGTTAAATATTGTGAGTTATGATATTAATGATGGATAAGTTCGTGTTGATTAAAGATGAATTTGATAGTTTTATTGTGTTGAAATTATTTATGTTAGTGAAAATTGACATTTATTTCGATAATAATTGATGTCCGGAGGTTATATTGTTCAATTGGTGTTTGGGGAACTTTTGTAGTTTCGGGTTACTATTCACGAAAGTTACTATTCATGAGTTCTTATTCACGAGTTACTATTCACGAGTTTTAATAGTAACTTGTCCTTTCGATTTTCCAAGAGTTATTTGTAACGCCCCCAAAATAGGTCCATTCCATCCAATCCATTCTGAGTCGTCAAAATACATGATGCGGAAAATAACTACAACTTTATTACAACAATTGTCGTGCAAAATACAACAACACATATCTTTGTGAGTTTGGATACAAATATATACCAATCAGTAGACGTCACAATGACACCTTACATGTGACGCCCCCAAAATAGGTCCATTCCATCCAACCCATTACGAGTCGCCAAATACATGGTACGTAAATAACTACAACTTTATTTTTACAACATATAAAGCCGTGAGTTTAAATACGAGATATTGCCATCTAGACAATATCCACACGCAAATAAATCCCCATCATAATTATTGATACATTATTTTACAAAAATGGTGAGGACTACTAAACAACCTCTCTACAGAACCTTCATTCCATACCCGACTAAAGACTCATTACATTCTCGCCTCCTAAGAAGAAAAATGGATCAACAAGGAAAAGGGTGAGCTCAACTAGCCCTTCAAAGAAAGAATATTATGACTAAGATAATATACAACAAATTATCGTTAGTCTCCAACAGGAAAAAATATAATAGAATACAATAGACAACAAGTTTTAAATCAATATTCGCAATGAAATAATAATTCATTAGAAGAGTTAAGTAGAGAATGCAAACTACTATCTTCTATGTATGAATTTTAAAGTTTATAAATCTATTTTATCCTCGTAACATCAATCAATATATATCTCGAGATCAAATATTCATCCTCGCACTCTGTGCCAAGGACATTCACCGATTGGTCAGTGTTCATCTAAACACACATTCATCTTTGCACTACGGGCCAAAGATATTCATCGAAATCAATCATCTTTGCACTACAGCCAAAGATATTCATCGAAATCAATCATCTTTGCACTAAAGCCAAAGATATTCATCGAAATCAATCATCTTTGCACTACAGGCCAAAGATATTCCATAATATCATCATTTAAGACTGAGGATGATGAAAAATATTTTTAAAGAAACGAATCCAGTGAAACAAAATGACAAGGATTAAGGATTAAGGATTCGTACTTTGTTTTATCCACGTCCAAAAATACCTCAAAAATAATCATAGTGGTGTAAAATTCAAGAATGATCAAAACATGGATACAATCAAAGCTAATATCCATAATAGATATTTTGGACAAAAAGAAGAAATTTCATTTTTCGATTGAATAAAGTAGTCGATTCATGAATAGTGTCAGATATCGTGAATAGTGCCGATATCGTGAATAGTAACTCTCGACACCAAAAGATAGAAATTTCACAAAAAAAACATCTTCACGCTTTCGTGAATAGTACTCGTGAATAAGAACTCGTGAATAGTAACTCATGAATAAGAACTTATGAATAATAACCCGACATGAAAAAGTTCCAAATTTGATAAAAAGTTCCAACCAATATTTCAAAGATAATGATATTGAAGAAATAATATCATTTGAGAAGAAAATAACATCCCTTACCTCGAAAAGACAAGATTTTAAGTTGAAACACCTGGATATAGGCTATGACTTAAACTTGCAACCGTATAACAATACTCAAAGTATACTCAAAATACTCACAAGAATACGCCGATAATATAGAGAGAAAACTTCGATTTCGGTGTGATTTTCAATTTAACCCAAGACCTATTTATAGGAAATCGCTTTAACACCAAAAAGTTAGAAAATTTATTATAATATTAATATATATATTAAGTTTTCTACGCAACCTTTGAATCTGATTTCCAGCCAACTAACACATGTAAAATGAGGCTCACACATCAAAAAACGTTTTTCTATTATAAAATAATTAAAACTTCTAAAAATCAATTATTTTAGAACTTGAACTTTAATAATTCACAATAAATAGCCCTTTTACCAGAAAATTCAAATCTCATGAGAGTTTTTATAGGAAATTCAATTCTCTACAACTTTCTGAAGAAAGTTTTCCAAATTCCAAACAGAAATTGACCGATATCCACAAATGGGCGATTTTACAAAGTTTATAATCAAATTTCAAATCAATAAATGGGGTCCACCGACATGTTTAATATGTTTTAAACATTTTGGTAACAAAAATACTCCTCCTCCACATATACTCATATATCCCACATTCATCGTAAAAATATCATCGTTAATATATTATTAAAATAATATATTTAAATGAATTATTTTATCGAAAAAGATAAAATATTAATTTTCAACAATTGTCACTATAAAATTTTCTCCATCTATATCCACATAAAATCAATATTTTCCTCATCATATGAATCAATAATTAATTATTCACAAATAATATTACGAGAATCACAATATTGACAACCAGTGCGCTCCTGGGAAGAGGGGCTTTCAATAAAGATTTCTCCTTCTTGGTAAGCAATTAGGTGACCAAACCTCTCCTTAGATGTAACTTTCTAGACATTGCCAATAATGTTTTCTAATAATATTATTCAGATAATATGAATTATTGCTTCGATAATGAAAAATACGTGTAATGACAATTATCAAACAACAACAATATAAAATATCAACGCAAGAATTATTAAATCAATAAAATAAAATAATGAATAGTAATTATCGTAACCATTATTGAGTAGTGCCTTCTTACGTAAGAATCAATAATGGGTGCAATATCAGATGCTTATCATGCAATAACGCCAGACATCGTGTTTTAACCACCGGGTATTCCAACAATTGTAAACCAGAATAACTACGTCATTATTTTTAAACAACTTATTTTTGTCGCTTTTCTTCCTCCAATCGCTTTCCGTTATGGGGCCCACACATGGTGCTACCAGTTGTATTTAATATTCTTGACAATCATTTAATATTCCACGCACCAAACTAATATTCTAAATAATAATGAATATTATATCACCACTTGCTTATTTAAAATATTTCGCATTTTACCCATAACTAACCACATTAATCAAATCCACCTTACTATTTCAAAATAATAAATAAAGAAAATTCCTTTTATTTAAAAAATTTGAGGGTCTTACATTACATAAAGGTATAGTCGAAAACCTGTTTTAGAAATTAGAATCTTTGGGAAGTGCTCAAGAGAAACCTTCGATACATGGGAGGCCATGCTTCTAGGTCATGATAGATATCATATGGCCACGTAATTATCCTTGGTTGATCTAATAGAATTTAAAGAAAAATGAGAAGATTACTATCATATTCTTCCCAATGGTGAGTTTTCTTGACATATCATTATCTCTATCGCTCTAATTGAGAGTTAAATTTCAAATAGACTCCAAGATCATATAGTAGTCTTTGGTAGATATACTCAAAGAAGTGGATGAAACCACAACTCGTCTTATGATGACACGAGGTTGTATGTCATTAGACATCTTGTATGATAGTGGCAAAACACCCTTCCAAGTTAAATTCACCTCACCTCAACATCTATAGACCACCATTCTATTCCCTTGTTATTCCCCGCTTTCGACCCAGCCTACACTTTTATTACCCCGAAAGGAATTGTGAAGCAAAAGGGTGAAAGCACAACTAGCTTCGAAAAAAAATATCATGACTAAAGATAATTAAATTATCAATAGCCTTCATCAATAATAAATAAGAGATTTAGAACATATGGTAGATGATAAAAAATTTCAACCATAGTCATAATGAACAAAGCACTCCATTAGAAGAGTCAAATAGACCATAAAGTCTATTATCTTCTCCATGTTAAAAGTCCACCAACAATGTTTTATCCTCGTAACATCAATCAACAATTCTCGGCCCACAATCACATGTATAACTCATAATCGTAATTGTTGTTCTAAATTCTTTTCTCATTCGGACGAAGATAATTTTCATCACTTGTCTTTACCGAAACATCAAAGATCATGGTTATACCAAATCACAGTTCACATTCATAATCATACTAATAAATTTATCTTTGCACTACGGGCCAAAGATATTCATCAACAGTTTCATCTTTGCACTACAGGCCAAAGATATTCAACAACAGTCATCTTTGCACTACGACCCAAAGATATTCATCCACAATTCATCTTTGCACTATGAGCCAAAGATATTCCTCAATGATTCATATTTGCATTACAGGCCAAATATATTAATATCTCAAAGAAATATATAATCATTTCAGAATTTATATAAACAATAATTATAACCATGTTGATCAATTCACCTTTGCACTTAAGCTAAAGATATTCAATTATAAATTCAATGGTCATGATCATACCGATTCATAATTCAACTTTTCACCATGGCCAAAGAGAACCCTAGTCATGATCATACCAATAATCTACCCATCTTTACACTTCGGTGAAAGAGAATTTCAACATCGTGGTTATAAAATGTTATATAAGATAATAAAATCAATATAATCAATATATAGTTTTAATCTCCAAGAGTAATATTCATAAATCAACTATAATTTGGTTAGAAAAAATAATAATTTTGTCATGAATAAGAATTTCGTGAATAAGAACTCATAAATAGTAACTCGTGAATAAGATCTCATGAATAGTAAACCCGACTCAAAAAGGTAGAAATTCCACAATAAAATCTATACCAATATTTCGGTATAATGATATTGAAAGAATAATATTTTTTAAACTTATAAACAATTTATTTTAATTGTTTACACTTTACTAAATAATGCATTTAATCATTCTAAAATGTCAAACTCATAAGATTTCATCACCAATAACCAAAATCCTCATCAAAAAATGCATATACCTCATGTAGGATTCTCAAACCATAAAATCCTATTTTCTAATTTTTTTACTTCACATAACATATTTAATTCATTTACTCATAACTAGTCCATTTTCATGAAAAATAACAAATCAGTTCCAAAAATATTTCTTTTCTGGAATTTAACAGAATATAGTCCTATATTGAACATATATTTTTCTCAGAATTTTTAAAAGTCATTTACTATTTTTCACATGGCCAAAACCACCGAATATTTAAAAATTTATCATAAATTGTACTTTTATCCAAAAATTCTGAAATTTACACGATATACTGATATTATATAGATGTACTCTCAATAAAAATTTCATCAATTTTGGAATTAACCACAAGGAGTTATAAGGGTTTTCTTTTAAAATAGTCTTTCCTCATAAATTTCATAACTCTTAATCTATACATCCAAAAATCGCCATTTTTGGACACAATCAACAAAACTCATCAAATTATCATTTCAAATTTTTTTAGAATTTTTGAAGGTTCGAAAAAATACAAAACTAAAAAACATAACCACCCTTAAAAATCTCTTATTATCCCTTACCTCAAAAGAGCAGTACTTCTGACTGGAATAACGTTGAACGAACTTGCACCGTATAGCAATACTCAAAGTATACTCAAAATACTCATAAGAATACGCTCGATAATATAGAGAGAGAAAACTTCAGTTTCTGGTGTGATTTTCAATTATAACCTAAGCACCCTATTTATAGGAAATTGCTTAGAACACCAAAGCAGAAAATTTATTAAAATAATAATATTATATTTTTTTTCCAAGACTTCATACATATATGCTCTCAACATCGAACTCATTTCTAACACATGTTAAATGAGGGAAACAAAATAAAAGATAAAATATTAATTTTCAATAATTTTCACATTAAAATTTTCAATAATTAATTTTATCAGAAAAAGAAAAAATATTAATTTTCAATAATTTTCACATTAAAAATTTTCTCCATCTATATCCACATAAAATGAATATTTTCCTCATCATAAAAATCAATAATTAATTATTCACAAATAATATTATATAATCACAATATTGACAACTGTGCAGCTGGGTTCGAGGAAGAGGGCTTTCCAATAAGAATTTCTCTCATCGCGCGCAATTAGGTAACCAAACCTCTCCTTGAAGCAGAACTTTCTAGACATTGCCAATAATGTTATCCAATAATATTATTCAGATAATATGAATTATTGCTCAGATAATAAAAAAATCGTGTAATGACAATTTATTGAAACAACAAAGAATATAAAATATCAATGCAAAGAATTATTGAATTAATAAAAGAAAATATTGAGCAAGAATTATCGTAACAATTATTGAGTAGTGTCTTCTTACGTAAGAATCAATAATTGGTGCAATACCGCAAATCTTCGTGTGTTTTAACCACAGAGTATTTTAACAAGATTAATTGGAATAACCTACGCTGGCGTCATTTATAAACAACTTATATTTGTCGTTTTCTTCATCCAATCGTTTTTTCATTATGGGCCCACACAAAGATCTGGCGTTGCATTTAATATTCCCGACTGCAAAGAATATTCCATGACCAAACGAATATTCCCCTAACAACAATGAATATTTTATAGCCTACTTGCGTATTTTGTAAAATTTGCATAATTCACCCATAACTTTAAACTTTTATCAATTTAACCATTTACTGAATAATAATTATAAGAAAAAATTGAATAATTTTATTTCATAAAATTCGGGGTCTTACATTATTTGCCTCTTCGGTGTTCCAAGAATTAATTACCCCTTCGCAAATAGTAGTTGCCTCTTCAATATTACCAAGAGTCATTTTGACCCTTCATTAATGTGACACCCCCAAAATAGGTATACATCACCCATTCTGAGTTGTCAATACATGGTACAGAAACAACTACAACTTTATTATTACAATAGTAAAACTGTGAGTTTAAATACAGATATTACCATCTAGACAATATCCACATACAAATAAATCCTCATTATAATTATTGATACATTATTTTACAACAATGGTGAGGACTACTAAACAACTCTCCCTAGAATTTTCATTCCATACCTCGACTTCGTACTCTATTTATATTCTTGCCTCCCGAGAAGAAAAATGGAACAAAAGGAAAAGGGTGAGCTCGACCAAATTTCAAAGAAAAGAATATTATGACTAAGATAATATACAACAAAATTATCGTTAGTCTTCAACAGGAAAAAATATAATAGAATACAATAGACAACAAGTTTTAAATCAATATTCGCAATGAAAATATTAATTCATAGAAGAGTTACGTAGAGGATGAAATCTACAAATATCTATGAATTTAATAGGTCCATCATCAATATTTTTATATCCTGTAACATCAATCAATATATATCCGAATCATATATTCATCCTCGTGACTATGTGCCAAGGACATTCACCGATTGGTCATGTTCATCTAAACACATGTTCATCTTTGCACTACGCCAAAGATATTCATCGAAATCATTCATCTTTGCACTACAAGCCAAAGATATTCATCGAAATCAATCATCTTTGCACCACTGACAGCCAAAGATATTCCATAATATCATCATTTAAGACCGAGGATGATGAAAAATATTTTTAAAGAAACGAATCCAAATTGAAACAAAATGACAAGGATTAAGGATTTGTACTTTGTTTTATCCACGCCCAAAAAATACCTCAAAAATAATCATAGTGGTGTAAAATTCAAGAATGATCAAAACATGGATACAATCAAAGCTAAGTATCCATAATAGATATTTTGGACAAAAGAAGAAATTTCATTTTTAAATTGAATAGTGCCGTGATTCGTGAATAGTGCCAGATATCGTGAATAAAGTGCAGATATCGTGAATAAGAAGTAACTCTACACCAAAAGATAGAAATTTCACAAAAAAAAAAACATCTTCACGCTTCGTGAATAAGACTCGTGAATAAAGAATCGTGAATATGAATAAGAACTCATGAATAGTAACCCGACATGAAAAAAATTCCAAATTTGATAAAAAGTTCCAACCAATATTTCAAAGATAATGATATTGAAGAAATAATATCATTTGAGAAGAAAATAACATCCCTTACCTCGAAAAGATGAGACTTTAGTTGAAACACAGGATATAGGCTATGACTTGAACTTGCAATCAGATATAGCAATACTCAAAGTATACTCAAAATACTCACAAGAATACGCTCGATAATATAGAGAGAAAACTTGAGTTTACGGTGTGATTTTCAATTCTAACCCAAGACCTATTTATAGGAAATCGCTTAGAACACTAAAAGTAAAAATTTAATATAATATTAATATATTTATTAAATTCTCTACGCCAATCTAGACAATCTGATCTCAGCCATCAACACATGTTAAAGATGCCCAAAAACATTTAAAAAACGTTTTTCTTATTTAAATTATTTTAAACTTCCAAAAATCAATTATTTTGAGCTTCGTAACTTCAATAAGTCACAATAAATAGCCCTTTTGCGGAAAAATTGAATCTCATGAGTTTTTATAGGAAATTCAATTCTCTACAATTTTACAGAAGAAAGTTTTTCCAAATTCCAAACAGAAATTGACTGAAATCCACAAATGGGAGATTTTACAGGCTATAATCAAATTTCAGTCAATAAATGGGGTCCATCGACATGTTTAACATGTTTTAAACATTTTTTGATAACAAAAATACTCCTCCTCCACATATACTCATATATCCCACATTCATCGTAAAAATATCATCGTTAATATATTATTAAAATAATATATTTAAATGAATTATTTTATCAAAAAAAAATAAAATATTAATTTTCAACAATTGTCACTATAAAAATTTCTCCATCTATATCCACATAAAATCAATATTTTCCTCATCATATGAATCAATAATTAATTATTCATAAATAATATTACGAGAATCACAATATTGATAAACCAGTAGGTTGTGAGGAAGAGGGCTTTCAATAAGAATTTCTCCTTATCTGGTAGCCGCAATTAGGTGACCAAACCTCTCCTTAGACGAACTTTCTAGACATTGCCAATAATGTTATCTAATAATATTATTCGGATAATATGAATTATTGCTTCGATAATGAAAATCTTGTAATGACAATTATCAAAAAACAAAGAATATAAAATATCAACGCAAAGAATTATTGAATCAATAAAATAAAATATCGAATAAAGAATTATCTGTAACCATTATTGAGTAAGTGCCTTCACGTAAGAATCAATAATTGGTGCAATCTGAAGTATCTTCTCATGCGGTAATAACGCCAGACATCGTGTTTTAACCACCGGGTATTCCAACAAAGATTAAACGGTGAATAACTACGCCAAGTTATTTTTAAACAACTTATTTTTGTCGTTTTTCTTCCTCCAATCGCTTTCGTTATGGGGCCCATACATGGTCGCTACTGGCCGCATTTAATATTCACAAACAAAGACGAATATTCCACGACCAAACGAATATTCTAAACAATAATGAATATTATATCACCACTTGCTTATTTAAAATATTTAGCATTTTACCCATAACTAACCACATTAATCAAATCCACCTTACTATTTCAAAATAATAAATAAAGGAAATTCCTTTTTATTTAAAAAAAATTCGGGGTCTTACAATTAAGACCAAGAACCACTCTCAGTTTTCTATAAATAGAAGCTCATTCCTTCATTATTTCTTACGAATTCATTGAAACTATAGAGAGAGAAATTATAGAGAGAAGCTATAGAGAGAAGATTATAGAGAGAAAGAAGAAGAGTATTCTGTTAATTCAATACTTCTATATCCAGTTTCTTTTTACGTTAAGGGGTGTTATTCTTTCTTATTCATGAAGAGAACTTCTGTTATTCCATTCTTTATTATTCTGTTGGAATAACCTATAAAAGTGGCATACCTTATACATAACATGTATACGCGGCATACCCTATACTTGGTGAAATCCTTATGTTATTCCATTCTTATTTATTCTGGTTTAATAACTGTGATATGCTGTGACATACCCTATACTTGGTGAAATCCTTATGTTATTCTATTCTTTATTATTCGTTGGAATAACTCAGATGCTGTGATTTTACCTATACTTGGTGGAATGACCTGTATATGCGGTTTACCCAATATTTGGTGATCTTCTTCTGTTATTCCATTCTTTATTATTATGTTGGAATAACCTGTTTATGCGAAGTACCACATACTTGGGTGAAATTCTTTTATTATTCCGTTCTTTATTATTCTGTCGAAATATCCTGTCGGTGTGAATTTCACCTGACCTGGTTCCATATTTATTATTCCGTTCTTTATTATTCTGTCGGAATATCCTGTTGGTGTGAATTTCACCTGACCTGGTTCCATATTTATTATTCCGCATTTATTATTCTGTTGGGAATAACCTGTCTGTGCGGTCTCTATCGCATGCATGGTGAATCCTTCTATTATTCAATTCTTTATTATTCTGTTGGAATAACCTATCTATGTGGATTGCCACATGCATGGTGAATGATCCTTTGTATTCATTCCTTATTAAATTGTGGAAATGATATGTATACGTGGATTACCGCATGGCGGATGAAAATCCATTTCCAGTTTCATATATTCTTTATTATACTCCGTTGGTTAATGTTTTGGACTTCTATACTCCATGAAATTAGTGGAATATCCTCGATATTTGCTTGGCTTCATCCAAGATCTTTTCATGAAAATATTCTTACGAGCATTCTTGACTTTTACTTTACAAAGAAGTATCGTGTTGATAGTTTGGATATTATTAGTTCTCGGATAAATTAATTCTTGAACTTGTTTAATTGAATTCCAATAACATTGTCATCATCCTCACGTTTATGTTATGTTGGAAGTCATCTTTTCGCTTACGTGCATAGATGGACTTAGTATAATTATGACCGAGGATCATTCGGTATAATCATGAACTGTGATGTTATAAGTGATATGGTAAAAGTCCTCGGTATTCGTAATGCATTGATGAGCGATGATTTGGTATGATTATGACCGAGGATTATTCGGGTATAGTCATGACCATTGATGATTTAATGAATATCCTTGGCTCGTAGTATACGAGGATGATTAGAAGATGTGGGTTATTTATTAAACCGAGTCTCAACGATAAACATTGATGAAAACATTTTTTAAATCATAGAAGATAGTAGGTTTTATTCTCTACTTGACTCTTCTAATGGATTGATTATTCATTGCAGATTAAACCCGATATCTATTGTATTTTATCGGTTTAACATTGTTGAAGACTATTGATAATTTATTCGCATTATCTTAGTCATATAATATTTCTTCTTTGGGCTAGTTGAGCTCACCTTTTCTTATTTTATTCTTCGTGAAATGAGAATATAAATTTAGGACGAGTCGGGGAAAGGAGTGATGGTCCGGAAGATAGCATTAGTAGTCCTCACTATTACATTAAATAGTGTGACAATAAATGTAATGAGGACACCTTTGAGAATGGATATTGTCTGCAGATAACAATATTCCTATTAGAACTCTCGATTTATGTATTGTAGTATGTTACCACACGGTTGTATAATTAAGTTATATCTGTATTTTGTACCACATATTTGGCGACTCAAGACGGGTGATGTATACCTAATTTTGGGGGCGTCAAAGAGGGGATTGTCTTTACACTAATACTCTAAGGTCTTAATGGTGCCGGGAGTCGTTGGTGAAAGCTTCGTTAAGGTAGCATTGAAAAAGCCTAAGGGAATAAGACATCGCATAGCTATGTGTATATAAAAAAAGAAAAAAAAAGAAAAAAATGAATAAGACAGGAAATAAGAGCAAATAGCCCCCGTAGATGAAAATAAAGCATAAGTACCCCGCATGAACCCTTGAGATTTGTGATTGCTTGACTTTAGTTGGAACTATCTATTTTTGAAATTTTTGAGTTTGTGCTGCATGATTCCTTTTAAGAGACTGGTTATGTATTGAATTTGGGTTAGTATTGGTTATCATAGATATTGTACACACACACACACACTATACAAGTAATGATGGCTTGAGATTCGAGGATTAAAGTGATTTGTAGATTGGTTTTTGATGGTTGCTATTGTATAGTTGCTTATTTTCGCTGAGGCCGTTGAGATAATTTTGATTCTGCGATATTGTTGGATTTGATAGCATACAAGTGAATTCGTATTCATATCATTGCATTGCATGTAGTTGATTTGTGCTCGAGGACTAGCACGATTTAAGTTTGGGGGATTTTGATAAAGTATATTTTATATACGCGATTTAATATCTAATTCATGCTTATTTCTTTATATTCTTGTGATCATGTGCATTTTACTTGTTTTATGTTATTTTATGTGTAGATTGGTGGTTGTGGCATTTAACGTACAATTGGTGATATTCGGTCATGATTGGAACTCAAAGGAGCATATTTGGAAGCAATTCAAAGATAAAGAAAGAAAGTCGATTAACGATATACACCTCACGTAAAAGTGGGCTTTTGACTTATACACCCGTCGGCTGGGGGTCTTAGAATCAAGTTAGCAGAAGCATAGCCCGTCGGGGCAGGGATCTTCATTCGAGCAAAACAGAAGACAAATTGAAATGGCGCCTATAAGATATAAAACACCAAAAAGGTGGAAAATGTTGAGTGTCTTGTTTCGGTTATAATTCTTTTTGGGTACGAATTTTAGCTTTTTGGATGTCAGTATAACTCTAATTGATAGAGATTTCGGCTGGAGTTTTATGCTAGATATCTAGGACTCTATTAAGAACAACAAGGAAGATTACAAAGGACATATTACGAAGATCTAAGTTAAGTTTTTGATAGCAAGTGTGGAGGAGTATTTTGAGGAGTTTTTCAAGACGGTTGCAATCTTAGTCTTCGTGAAGGGTGTTTTCTAATATTCTTTGTGTTAGATTATTTATTGTAATTGGAAGAATGATTTCTATGATTTATTCAGTGTTTATTTTGTTTATTATGAAATAATTCACTTTTTAGGCTTGTGATGGATCTTTAAGTGAATCGATGATTTTGTAAACTTTGATTTCCAATTTAATAAGCTATATCCAGTTTATCTATATTAATTTGTGCTTGAATCTATGAATTGCCTGATCAACAATTCTTTGTGGAGTTGGATGGAATCGAGAGAGGATATTCAAATCTAGACCTAGTTGATATAGCATGTGTTCAGGATTTTGTTAGTAGCTTAAACTTGATGAGTGTTAAAGTAGAGATATGCTTGACGCCGCATGTAATCAGATAGAGAACTTATTCTTCAACCTTCTTCAATTGTAATTCACATAGAGATATAGTGGGTTAGTTGATTAAGGTGTTTAACGGATTTCTATCTTAATTATGGATTGAAGTTAATATGGTATTAGTGCATCGAGAGGTGGTTAATACTACGTTCTTGTTCTTGATTAATAAATTGGGATAGTGCATTAAATTGGAATAAAGGTGTTAAAATCAAAGTGAAGCTTAGGGTGAAATCATAAGTCTAATTCTCCATTAATTGTTTGAAAATTCAGATTTTGATATTCATGGTTGTTTTGTGTTAATTTAATTATTCTTAATTTTAGTTTTGTTAATTTAAATTATTGGTTTGAGTTGTTTAATAAAATTAGGGTTAATAAAAGATTGGTAATTGTAAGTTAAGGTATTTGCTAATTTATCTCTGTGAGAACGATATTTTACTTATCACTTTATTACTTGTTGACCATGTATACTTGCGTGTTGTGCGTAATTAGATTTTACCCAACAGTAGTGAATAGATGTCTAAGTTAAAAACTTAATTAATAATGATTAATTTTTAATTTCTTGAATTAAAACAGACTTATAGTGTTTGTTTTAGTATATATTTTACTTTAGTTATAAAGTAGACAGGATAAAACACTAAATTGATTAAACTAATTTTTATTTTAGTTATAATGTAGACATGAGAAACTTGTGTTTAACGTAAATGAACAAATTACAGGAACGTCTAATACCAATTGGTATTGGAGACTCTTTATACTAAACTCTTAAAACTCAATTAATTACAAAGAAAAACTCCATGTTCAAAGAAGCACTGAGATGGACACCACTGCCTTTTTGTATTTTTGCAACCTTGAAAGCTCTTTTTGAACAGACTATATCCATTATTAGATCAATCAAGCCAAACAATGCTTAAACTCAAAATTTTAATACAAGGAAATATATGATTACAAAGTGCTTTGTTGTTCCAGCTAATTTTTTTTTAAAGACAATACAATGAATTGCTGTAAAACAAATTTTGAAAGCTCTATACCACAGTTGGAAAGAGTCATGATTTCAGTCACTAATATTGGGACCAACAGTTAAACAGATGTGATATCTAAGTCAAACTGAGATAGTAAAAAATGTTATTTGATAGAAATATATTTCATTCCAAAACAAAAACAGTTCATATCTAAACCAAATTCCTTATAAGACTGCTTTTTAATTTGAATAACATATCAATAGACAGGATAAAATGAATAAAATTTTCCAGCAGAGTACGTCTTGAATTTTAAAACCCGTGGGCCAGCCAAAAAATACTTTTTATGCAAAATCCCAAGTGTTTTCTTAATGACCTAGATCAACTAGGAAGATTCTAATGTACTATAATTTTAAATTGGGCCAATAAGATATCAACATTTTAAATGAATCCAAACAAAACAAGCAGAATCATTAAGGATATAAATTAACATGTATTTGCACTAATTAATCTAGATCCCCTGTTTGTCTCTGTAGAAAAAATTGAAAAATTTTCAAACTTCTATTTTTCATCCAATATTATAGAAATATCTTCACGATCACATCTTATACCAAATTATATAACAAAATTTTATGTGCATGAAATTTGGAAATTTATATTCATAAGGGGATGAAAAAGAAAAACACTAATAAAAACAAAATGATTAACCAGATTGCCTTCAGCATCTAACGGCAGATGAAACAGTATGAGCCCACCATTTGAGACTATCTTTCATGTGAATTTCATTATTCGGATCAGGGATTCTCCAATTCATCAATGGATTATGTACTCTCTTCTTTCTCTCCAAAACTTCCCATGCTTCAGAAAGATAAGGCCTTGGGACTGAAGAAGATTCAACAATATTTTCTTGTTCTTGATCAACCCCATAAGTTTTCTTGCTCAATCTTTGCAAACCAGGAATAATCTCCACTAAAATTGAATCCAAATCTTTGTCAGAGAACACAAAACCCAAATCCATAAACCCTTTTAGCTCTTCAAATTCAAGGTCTGATAAACTCTTACTAAAAGCACCCTTCTTTCTTCTTCTTCCCCTGTTTTTCTCTGTTTTTTGTACTAATTTTTCTTCAATATGTTCTTGAACTGTTCTAATTGATTTATCTTCTTCTTCTTCTTCTTTAATTTCTTTTCCTGAGGGGAAACTTGAAAAGGAACTAAGGTGATCACTCTTGGACCTCATGAGGGTTGGAGGTAAATTTGAAATCTTTGGTTCTGATGGATTTTCTTGAAATTGGTGATGTGGGCTTTTTTCAGAACTTGATTTGAATGATTGTTTCTTGAAGATTCCATGCTTAAACCAGCATAGATCAAAGAGGGTTATAACATCTTTTGGGTCCATTAATGGCGGCCAAAAGCTTAAAAAACTTGTGGTGTGTGTTTTGTAAGATGGGAGAAAGTTTAAGACGATGGACGTTGTATATAATGTAATTTATGGACAGGAATGCCCTTTCTATGAGCAAATATATTACAAAAAGGCTTCAACATGTTAAGTTAAATAAGAGTACATGTTTTGCATATTGGCTTGGAGGGTCAATTTCTAGGTGTATTTGGATTTTTTGCCACGTTATTTGGATTGAAATGTGAAGTGGTGGGGTTTAAAGTAAAAATAATCATTACTTGTGGGGTTAAATTGTGAATTATAGTGGATGTCTATAGAAGCACCAAGAATACTTGTGGTGACATGTCAAATTAGGTTGGGGATAAGAGGGTGCACTGGATAGTGATCAAAACCATGACCATTTTTGTTGCTTCTTTTATTGCAAAGAGTGATGTAATCTGCTGAGCTATAAATAGCCTAATTTAATTTACTTTTGTACACTCAAGTCAAGTACAAAACACTCAACCCTCATTAACAATTTTCTTCAAATTTACTACAATTATATTATGACTTGTAAAACTGTTTGGTCGTCCCTCAAATTAAATATGGTCAGGTGTAACATCTTCAATTAATGGTAGAGGGCATTATGGTTATTACACTAGAGTAAAGAAACTCTAATTGTCGATTAAGATAATTGTTAGTATGAAGTTAATTTTGATCAATTGATTAATACTATGTCGACACACAGACAGAAGGTGATCTCTATCTCTGCGTACCAGCACTGTATTAATCAATTGACTAACTTACTACGAAATTAACTCCTAACAGAAGGATCATGATTATTATGTGAGGGTAAGGAAACTCTAATTGCCGATCCATAACAATTCCAAAAGCACAAAACTTCATAATTTGTCTCATAAATGTTTGGAATATATACTTGACTTTTACTACGTATGATTTATCCATAATTGGAATTTTCAAAGAGTTGACTTATTTATCTGATAATTATATTAAGTTTATATATATATATTCCATGTTGTTTTGTTAGTTATTCCAAGTAATTAGGGTGGATGGACGAAGTAGTAGTAATTTGGAACCGTACTACCAAGGTACTGGACTGGCATATTCTGTCTGACGCGCGGATCTTTGAATAAAATGAAATTACACAAGGAAAGAGTCGAGTCAATGATTGCGAAATTACGTTACTACTCATAATTATTCTCATTAATAATTCTACCGCAATTAAATTATTCTCACGTACAACTCTTCTTCAGTATGCCGTCAAATATTAAGATAATAATTTCTTCTTAACGCTTAATTCACACGTTAGTTTTATTTAATTATAAATATATAGTCTGATCTCTTTTCACACGTGAATCATGTGATATTAATTTTTATGAAATGGGGATCAAAGTTTAGGATATACACAACGTATATGAAAAATAAGATTGTTATATTTCTTTTCTTTCATTTATATTTATGTCAGGAGCATTTAGGATTGACTCATATTTTTATAGGAATCGTTATGATGGGGTAGGTAATTGGAGGGCTCGCTCCCTTGTCCGTGAGCTGGTTGGGGCGCTGCCCCAGAAAGACAAACGTAATATTTATTTGGGTTTGAATTTTTTTTACAAATTTAGTCTTGAGTTTTGACTAATTATGTATTGATAGATTTTGAAGAAGTAGAAAAGAAAAATCCATTTAGATGTGAGAGATTATCAAAGACCAATTCAAATGGAGTTAAAAAGAAGAATTCGTATTGGAGACTTGTAGGGTTTTGTTCAGATCGGCTGTTCAAGATTTGCACTATGTAAATTTGAAGATAGAACAGTCGCAATCTAGAGGTTACGGATACCATAATAATAATAAAAGTAGTTTTTTTGTCATTTTCTTTGTGGGTGCAGGCTCCACATGATTATTGTTTTCCTTCTTAATAATTATCCTGTGGATGAAGTTGTTGATTGGATCATCTCATCAACGGCCCAAATTAGGTTGAAAGGATGGGAGTTTCCATTCTCTTTGACTTCGGATCATTGCCCAAACTTGTATATCTGGAAATTATTTTTTTGGGCTGTTCGTCAAGAAAGTGGTAAGGCCCATCAATATCAACTCGCGGGTTTATTCAAACTAGAATTCTTATGGTACTTGATCTATATAATATAATTGTATTATTTGTTTTTAAAAGACTAATACATGCCATCTATTGTGAATGTTTTATTTATTCGTTACAGCACGAATCGAATATTAATATAGTCTACAAGTGTGAGGTTGAATCTTAAAATTTTGATTAATGGAATGTATTTTTCTCGCTCACTAAGTCTAATTAATTTCTAATCTAGTTGAGAAATTTTGAGGGAATTTTTATTAATTAAAACTACGCGAATAAAATAATCAATAATAAAATACTAGGGTGGCACAATCATATAATTGATATTATTTTCCTAATATTCATGCCCAATAGATTCTACTTTTTATCTCGCACTAATTTGGTCTCTGACTTTATTAGATGCGGAAAACAAAATCAAATAAGTTCAATTAATTTGTAAAATCAAACTGCCAACATATGTATAAAATCAAAACACTCATTATTTCTATCAAAACACAATTTATATCCACTTTGAGCAAATCATAAACTGAATCCAATAAATAATAATAAGATTCCAACCTTATTTATTTATAATAAAAATAGGCATCCAATAGAAAAAATTATTTTTAACGCGAAACCACTATACTGGTTGAATAAATTGGCATGAATAAGTGCAATATAATTAATCAATTATATTCATCCTCAACCCTAGAAAATAATCTAGCCTAACATCCTTAAAATTAGAACACAAGACATAATTAAATAATACATACTTAAGTGTTCTGCTCTAAATAAGAAACAATAATATCTTTCAACATTCAAAAAAAAAACAAAATAATTTGAATAAAAGAATGATGCTTATCAATTGCTAAAAAATAAAAATAAAATACCCATAAACTACTATGTACCATAAAATTAATAAACTGATAATTCCTCCTTAGTATTTCTCTGTATTTGATAAAAACGAAAAGAAGAACAAAATCATCTCTCCTTTTTGTCCAGCCAACAAAAGCAGTCCTCTTCCTCCCCTTTTTATCTGATTCCCTGCTCCCTCCTTTCTCCCCTCGAATTTGGACTCTCTTTTTCTTAATATATGCTCTCTAAAGTATAAATTAGTAGGCTAAGACATACTAATTTCCTGGCACATCACTATCAAAAAGGGATAAGAGTTTACTTTAAAAAATTAATAACTAAATATAATTTAAATTTTAAATCGGACTACTATTTAACAATTTCATATAGAAAGTAAACTCTCATTCCCAAACGAAAGAAAATTAAAGTAACAAATATAGAGTAAATAGCATGACACTATCAAATGAAGCCAAGTAGTTAGTTTTTGTCCTCCAACAAACTATACACAGGAAAAAAACAAGAGTCAAGCAAATTAAACAAGGAAATAAAGATCGTCATTAATTAAACAAGTAGTAATAAAATATAAGTGACACCAAGTATATATAATTAACGCATATTATAACTTTTTAATTATAACGATCATGCATGCATATAACAATGGACCATATATATATATATATATATATATATATATATATATATATATATATATATTAAAGAAGAAATATTTGCAATGTGAAGAAATTAAAGTTTTACCTTTTAAACTTGATTTGAAGGATAAAATAAAATGCAGGCATGAATATAAAGGTAGAGCTGAATTGCGGGGCAAATCTCCTTTGGCAGTTAAACTTACTATTCTGTATGCATGCCATGTCAAGTTATATATATAATCATGCATGCATGTTATAATTTGCAGCAGAGTTGTCTACTGTCTGCCAATGGAGTATTTGCCCAGTAATGCATCCATACAACTTGATTCACTGTGCTAATTATGAATAGTTCCAAGGAATGAATTCTATTTATAGGGCTTAATTTGTGAAGCTTGGTATTTTGGTACAAAAAGGGTATTAATGGATATTCTGGGCACATCCTATGCTCATAATTTTTTTTTAAAATTTTTCTTCCTATAATCAAAAGTTGAGAATACATATTAAGAGGGGAGTGGTTAGTATTAAATTAATTTTGGTGAATTGACGAATACAGTGTCGACACGTAAGCTGGGAGGTGATCTCTCTCGACGTATTGGTCAATTCATGAAGTTAAATTCAAGGTAACCGGATCCTATTAAGAGGTTCTCTTTGATCCACTCAACCTCAAATAATATGTTCAATTTAATTCTCAATTACTTTGAAAATATATATGAGCTTACTCGCCTTGTACATTTCTTCAAAAATTAAAGACGAGCAATGTGAATTTGCTTGTAAGTTACATTAAAATTCTCTATATATATTTTAAATCTTACAATAAAATTTATCTAATTAGTCTGAACTTCAAACAATAACTTAACATATAGCTTTACAAATATAGAAACCGGGCAAAAAAAATATAATCAGTCAGCTAAATTATCTATGTATAATGCGTATTTGTACAACTTGTAAAATAGAACCGCCAACTATTTAATTTTGTCAGAGTTTAAATTACCTCGTCAATTCATTATCATGCATATAACGTTTTTCTTTTTATTACGAAAAAGAGCTTCATGTTACTTGTACGTTTGCATGGTCCATGCAATTTTTTAACTTGACTTACTTCCATTATATAAAGAATCTCTCTTAGGTCCTGGAGATTTTTCCTTCAAAAAATAAAAATAAAAATAAAATCAGATGGAGGTATTAAAGTTGCAAAAAAGAGAAGCATAGAGACAATATGTGCCTCACTTTTTACCTAGACAGATAACTATCTGCAGAGAACAGGGGTAGAACAGAAGAAATAAAAAGAGGAGCACATTTTCCTTAGATCCAATAGTTTATGCTCATTACGTATATCTTCTGGCTTTTTCCTAATTTCATTTTGTAGCCATGGAAACAAATTCTAGGGTTTTCCTTCCCGGCTGGCTCTACGAATAAATTATTAGTCTATTGCGTATGTTTCTGTATGCAAGTAATTAAAGGAGGAAGAGAATTACTCTATGAATTAATTAAGTGCAATCTCATCTCTAATTATTAGTCTATGACATTTACTAGCTAGCTAGTCCATTTCTTATGTTTATAATTTAATTGAAATTAGCTAGAAAAGTCGTTTAATTGGAATAAATCGGGAAAATATATAGTAGGTATGCAAACTTTTTATATACGCTTGTATAGGAAAATAGTAGGGCTTCAATCCGTCGTCCTAGGCCTAGATCTCTAAAGATGAGCAATAGAGAGAAAAAAATTGGGGACCATACCCTACAGGGATTGTCCCAGCATATGCCGGTCCTTGCTTAGGCGTATCCAAAATCAAGGTGCGAACCTAACTAGTTATATATAACTAGCTAGCTCATCATTTTCCTGTTCCTGGCATGGGGAAATTAAACTCAATTAAGCATGCATATATATATATATATATATATATATATATATATAAATGTCTAGTTATATATTAAATTAGCAAAGAAAATAATTTGGGATTAAGGATAACAGTGCAACCCTCCTTTGACAAATTAAGAGGCCATGCAATGCACATGCATTCTATACTTTGCCAAAGGAGAATTTCCCTGCCATTCATTCTCACACTCATATCGATCGATCAAGAGAGCAGATCCTCTGTCCATATTTTCCCTGTCCCTCACTTAAATTTTAACACTTAGCCTTTTACTTAACACTAATTAACTCTAAAATTAAATAAGAGATTAGGTGTCAAAATTTAAGTGGGGGGACACAATGATGTCAAAATTTAAGTGAGGGGACACAAGAAGACAGAAAAAATGGAGACAAAAGATCTGCTCTCATCGATCAATAGCTAGGTACCATGGATATCCTATAAGTTTTTTTCCCAGAATAACAGTTAAACTTCAGTTTAATTGTCTATAATTCATGCTAAAGATTAATTTGTTACTCTCTTTTTCCCCTGAATTTATCATTTTAACGCCATCTTACTAATTATAATTCTTAACAATATATAATTATTTTTGTTAGTTTATAATTTTAATGATGACAAATATTATTAGATTCGTATTATTTAATGGACTTGTGTTTTAATTGTTCGGGCTATTTTAAATATGCTTAATATATGTTTAATTGTTTTAGTAGTCCATTGGATACTATCTTTTTAATTTGGGATTGATGAATAGACTTATTTTTTTTTTATGTTGAGGAATATTATTGAAAAGGAGTTTTTTAAGGAACTGTTTTAATTTGCAATTGTTATTGATATTAGATACAACTCTATCAGGAAAGGTTATTTGTTCCTTTACTTCAGCTGCGTTGTTTTATATATATTTTATGTCCGTTGGATTTTGAAAGTTGCTTGGGATATTCTAACCAAGTTATGAGGTTTTCATGCTAAACTTATTCTCTGAGTTGGTCAAAACTAAAAAGATATATCAGCTTCATATTCCTTGCTAACCAAATAGTAGCCGTAGTAGCCGTTAGTTTCTTTTTCTATATATATTACTTCTTTTTGGCTTCAACATGTACATCTCTTGAACCTGCAATCAAATTGAAATAATACATCAGAGAACTTTCGTTGTTTTATTTTAGCCATTTATTGTAGTCCGTTAAATTCTTTTGTGTTGAAAATCTATTGTACTTTCTAAAGTACTCATTCATTGTAAATCGAACACAAGCATAGTTTTGACTTGGGATTTTTTGTTTTAGTTAAGTTGCTCAAAGAAGGATTCAACGGTCTTAGTAGTGAAATGAGTTGCAGAAGTGCAAGGGGACATTGGTGTTCGAAAATTAGAGTTGATTTTTTTTGAAGAGGGAAGTTTTCTTTGTATTTAATTGGGTCTTATAAGTTAAATAAAGAATCTCCAATACTAGTTGGTACTAGACCTAGCTAGATTAAGCCACTAGACTAGAGGATAGGAGTTGAACCACGTAAAATTTTTTACTTTATTGTTCTGCTATTCTCTTTTCTGTTTGTTTAATTTTTGGTTATTTTACTTTGTTCGTTTGAAGATATACTAATCCAGACACTAAAACAGACATGTCTAACAGTCCGATAATAATAAACGAAGAATACTGTATAAGCTAAAGCAGACACTAAAGCAGACAAGTGTAGCTGTCTGATTTAAATCTGTTGCAGAAAATTTCAAATAGATTTCACCATTTATCACTTTTAGCTTAAACACTTATTCACCCCCTCTAGGTGTGCTTATATATATATGAGTGGCGAAGCCACGTTGAAGCTTGTGGGGTCAATTGACCCCACTGGAAAAAATAATTTATTTTAGGATATATGATAAATTTAGAAAACAAATTAAGTGTAATGAACAAATTGACCAAATTAAAACTTTATAAAAAAATTTAATATACGGGGTCAAATTAAAATTTTTATAACTTTCTCAATTCCATATTATTTCTACCTCTTTATGTATGCATCTTTTTCTAATATTTTTAAAATGAATAATAATCTAATTTAGATTATTTTCATAACATAAGGAATTTAAATATTTATTAACAAATTTGTGATTAGAAAGGAGTTCTAGGAGTCAATAAGGGATGTATATATAATATTATTACTTGTTATATTAACAGTATTGTAATCAAATTCATGTTCTACATATGCTATCGATCAGAAAAAACAAAATTATCTAAAAAGAATTACCCGCCAAATTATTTATAAGATCACAATTATATATAATGATTGACCGTACGAACTTAACATGTTCTTGATCTAGTTCATAGTGATTTGAAAAAAGATCATAAAGAAGATGAGATGCAGAATAATGCAAAATTTGAAAATTTCGTTTTGACTTGTAAGAAGTTGGAAGCTGAGAACTAGGTTTCTTTTTTCAGTACAAGGGATTCATAAGTTTTACATGCAACTGGTGCATTATCTTGTTAAATTTTCAGAAATTAGTGCAAAAATTTTGGCACGTAATAAGAGTTTAGTAGTAAGTATTCATAATTTAAAAGAATGAAATATCTTGTGATCGGTAAAATCTCAATGTCAGTAATCTTGCTATATATGAAGACATAACCTTTTGCATACATATTTGTATTTCTTTACAAGATGTTTTCTTGGGTAAATCCTTAATTACAAGATGCATGTTGACACAAAGTGTTAAACTATTAACCCATCTAGAAACTTAAAACTGTTATTTCACATATAATTTATTAATAAATCCACCGTCCAGGTTTCCTAGCCAAAACGTAACTTTGAATAATTAATAAATTAATTAGCTTTTAGGATGGACGATCATGTGACTTTAGATTCCATGACGAACAAATAATGGGGAAAGTAAAAGTATGCATGTGTATGCATGTATGTACGGAAAGTAAAAGTATGCATGTTTATGTATATAAATGGGGAGATATATATATATATATAGAGAGAGAGAGACGTATCAAGGAGAAGTAGACCAAGGAAGGAAACAGAAATAGAAGAAGAGTAGACAGAAAAAGTCCCTTTAAAGAGATTTGAGCATGCAAAGTTATGGTACTACTACTACTTGTACTAAAGAACAAAACCATAAAGAGTGATTTAAGGAGGAGGAAAGCCAGCAAGCATGGTAATAGTACCAACTTACTACTAAACTCCAATTTTCCTTTTTGCCTTTTGTGTTTTGGCCTTCTCAATCTCATGCATGTGAAGCTATATATGCTAGCTAGAATGGATATATATCAGTCAAGTCTTGTCACTAATTTCTCATCTATTTCCAGGGTTCGTTGTGTTTGATGTTTTCTATTGAAATGGAATGAAGTAATATAACTAATTATAAGAAAATTTTGTATTACTCGAAAATTCTGTGTCCAAATCGCTTAAAAATATAATTTGATCTACCTTTTATTATAATATACAGAACAACACTTGAAAATATTTTATAAAATTTAAAAGTATGCTGCATTTTATGCACCAGAAAGTTACAATCAATTAATACTCGTTTAATAACAAAAATCATTTGAAATTTAACTTATACTATATATTTCTATAAAATGTTAAAATAGATTATACCCATTTTAGTCTGTACACATTCTTGTACGGCGGGTTTTCTTGTTGGACATGTGACCCTCAGGCAGTGGAGTTTTTTGGTGCTAAAGTAAATTAAAGGGAAACCAGACTGAAGAGGGAGAGAGAGAGACAGAGAGGAGATTGGGGTCTCGTGATTACTGAAAATGCTTGCTTGGCTGACTCACTCTGACTCTGACTCACTGCGTATAGGCATTCCCGTTTTTCCTTTCCAATTGTAAATTTTGTAAAAACTCAAATTTTAGATGCTTACACCTACCAACCCTAAGTACCTTGTAATATCCAACCCTAAGTACCTTGTAATATCCAAAAGACCTCTGGTATGAGAAGGATGTAAAAATATAAATAAGTAAAATTTTAAAATAATTATATTTAATTTTTATATTTAATTATTATGTTCGCATAGAATTTTTTTATTTTCAATCGTTTTAGATATATATATATATATATATATATATGTATGTATAATACATACTCGTCATAAGATTTATTTTTTAAAAATACGATCCAATATGAGACCGATGAGACATTTAATGGGACAACAAATTTGAATTTCAGGAATTGTGTTAGCACATAAACAAAAAGGATTCTATTAATAATAATTTTTTTCTTTTGTTGAACACAAAGGGTCATGTTTGTATGTAAAAAAATATATATTTGGGATTGGACTATTTATCTTAATTAAATACTACTTCGGAGTTCGAACTATTTTATCCCATGATAAGAGATTAATAGTTCTTTAAATAATCTTATGGACTATTTTTTGTCATTCTTAATACTATTTACGAGAGATTATATAATCACATGATCATGAATGTGAGATTAATAGTCCCCTTCATTTTAAGCTATCAAATGACTAGTAGTCTCACATCAAAGGATTACTATAGTTTCTCGTCAAATAATTAAATACTCCAAAATATTATTAAATTAAAACAAATAGTCTAATTTTAAACATGTTTTTCGCAAACAAACATCTCCGAGGAGTATTATATATGTGCATATGTGACTATAGAAGAGAAAAAAGTAGGGCATGTTGGTACATTCTTTATTCTCCAAGATATCCTAACTCACATTACTACTATTATCTTCCTTTTCTTCATCCTATAAAGCCTGTGGATGCATGATCAAGTTCACCTCATAAAGACTAAAGTCATACGTATAAACTCGAGAGCTCTATAGCTAGATGGCAATATCCAACACACAAAAGAGAATGGCACTGCGCAGAAAGCTTCGTGTACTGAGAAACCTTGCCAACTCCAAATCTGTATTTCTTTCTTGGATCATCTCTTTCTTTTAAATCTTATATAATTAATTGTTCTTAGTAAGTTTTGGTAAACACCATTTTTTATGTGGATGATAATTGTCTTCTTGTTTATGAAGGCCAAAAAGAGCTCCTTTATCAGGGACACATTTCTCAACAAATACAATAGGTTGATGAAACTTCAACTAGAGGCACTCCAAAAACAATATCTTTACCTAATTCAGCATATCCAGGTGCTCTCTCTCTCTCGCTCTCTCGTAAGTGTGTGTGTATATATATACATATATATAAGAATATGAAATTGTACAGCCGTATAACTTTTAAAGTTACACGATTGTGTACCTTTTAAAGTTACACTATATGTAACTCTATTTTTTTACTATATATATATATATATATATATATATATATATATATATATATATATATATATAAGGTACTCATTCCAAATGAATCATAGGAGGAAAATAATTAAAATAAACTAACTATAGCGACGGTTTTATCCATCGCTATAACATAAAAAATCGATTTTCTATGCTATAGCGACATATAAAATCGTCGTTATAGTTCGCTGAAGAGACGGGCCATGTATATATATATATATAGGGAGTTGCTAAATGTGCTCTAATTTTTTTTATGATTTGCATTTGTTCTATAATGGTGCTGAATTGGTAAAATTTAGAGCGCATTTATCATTTATGTATATGTATTCCTAATTAATTTCACGTTGATGTGAATGGTTTGACAGGAGGAAGTAAAAGTTGAAAAGATTGAAAAAGGATTAATTCAAGTAAGGGTGAAGTGCCTCAAAAAAAGGAAAGATTTGCTAGTAACAATATTAGAGGTATTTGAGAAAATGGGTGTGAATGTTGTCCATGCTAGGGTTTCATGCAACCATAATATGTTTGGTATGGAAGCCATTGCTCAAGCTCATGATCATGATCATGATCAAGACCAACACCAAGATCCGGATTTTAGAGAAGTGAGTGAAGCTATTCTCAAGGCCATTCATATTCAAAGAGATGATCAAGTGGGTGTGGGTACATGTAAAAATGTTGATGTTCCTGTTCTTGTTTAATGACTAACTAGCTAGTGAGCATCTTATGTTATGTACTACATATATATAGGAACATGCATGGTATTTTAGTAGAATGTAACTATCACTTTCATTTTGGAGGTTAGAGGAAGAAAGTGAAGACAAACATTCAATTAAATGAAGTTTGCACTGCTTTTTTTTTTTGTATTACATGCAGAGTTTTTCTAGATCTGGATTCGATTAAGTTGGCACAACTAGACCATTAGTCAAGTTATTGTATAGTACCGAGTTGTATTTTTTTTCAGTATTTATCTATATTTAAGTTAGATCTGGCAATATAGTTAGTTAACTGTTGGGTCAAACCATATTAATTGAAATCAAATGGGTTGGTTAACTATTTTTATTTATTCAAGTCGGTTAAAGTTTGGACCCATATTTATTCAGGTCAGTTAAAGTTCTGAACCGGTTAACCATTTTTCAACCCATACTTATATAACACTTTTTAATTTAACCGTTCAGAATCTTGGGCTAATTACCAAGAGGCCCAGATCATCAAGACGACCGGCTTAATCATTACTATCTTTGCTTGTGACTTTGAGTAGCACTGTAACTGGAGTAGCAATACTCATAATATATTGATAATGTTAGACATTTACAACTCATGATAAGTATAGTTTCTTCAATGTAGTAGATAAGTTGGTCTACCGACTTTGCATTAAAATATTAAGTTTGATGAATTTATTTATTGAAAAAAAGTGTACGTTTTAATTTTGTATCATTTTTGTTTCAAATTATAATTTTTATTTTAAAAAATATTTTCAAACTTAAAATTGCGATAATTTTAAAAATTATAGAACAATAAAATCTTAAACCTAATAATTTTTATATAATGATTTTGAACCATAATCATATAGTTTCAATCCATATATTAAAAATGGTTACTATACAGTTTTTGGAAATAACCATATTTTGAAAAAAATCTATACATATATAAAATAATTAATGCAAAAATATTACACTTTTCATATTTGATTTAAAAACAAAATAAATTAATATTAATTAAATTAATTATTTAATTTTTAGAAATAATTATAAAAATCATTAATATAAAATAATTACAAAAATATTACATTTTGATATTTTTTACAAATTAGTGTGTTAGAATTATGTAATTTAAAGGGATTAGTTTTCTCCCAACTTCGATATGGCAAATCGGGTGATTTTTTTTGAAACGCGTGTGTTCTGTAAATAAACCTTCTTTTTTCTCCCAACTTCATAATTCTTGTACTTCTTCTCTAAAATCTTCTTTTCTTCTTCTTTTTCTTCTTCATCTTCATAGTTGTTAGATTAATTAACTAGAACTGCATACAAGGTTAATGAATATTTTTTTTCTTCTTCTTCACCATAGTCAATCTGATTGAATCTACTTCTTGAGACGATGAAGTTCTTGCTTTAGTAGAACCGCCTCCTTTTGGAACCTACCATGCGATATGTATATGGTTGAAGTGATGTTGTCATACTATGAGTCTTTACTTTCTCTGGCGACATTCGATTCGATACCAAATTAGCGGTTTAAACTTGTATATTGTCAAAGAGATGAGAAGACATCCGGGCAACTCTTCCCCATCGAATTTGTACAAATATAATTTTGGGAGTTCTTATTTAAATTTTTCCTATTTCGTACTTTGATTTTGTTGGATATTCATAACAATTTGTTATGATTTGTGAGTCTGTAATGTTTGTGAGTCTGTAATGTTTATTGGAGTTTATGTATGGCTGGGTTGGATATCTGAGTTGTTTACATTTTGGTTATCATTATTAAAACTTGTTACAGTTACTTTTATATAACTATTTGGTTACTTCTTTATTATGTTTTGATTCTTTGTTATCTTATGGTTTGACTACTATTATTGTGCCCTCGATGTAGGAATTTGGTTACTTTTATTTTTTATTACGGTTAATATATAATTGTTTAGTATATATGGATTACTGAATGAGTTTTATTACATGATATTTCTTTTTGGTTACCATTAAAACTTGTTACAGTTCTTATCATATAATTATGTGGTTCTTGTTTTATTATGTTACATTATAGTTCTTTGTTATTTAATGGTTTTTGACTATTATTATTGTACAATCAATGAGGTATTTTAGTTATTATTTATTGTTTCTTTTAAGTTGTGTTTGCTACATTGTTTGAGATGTACAGTTAGTAAACAAATATGTATATAAAGGTAACCAACTATTATTTTGATAGTAACCACAGAGTTCAAGCTTGTTTGAGGACATATATCAAATGTGAAGTGTACATGTCATAGTATAATTGGGTTGCCTAAACAAACAATATCACCTTCATTTACATGATCTTTGGATACACTGAGTTGTTTTATGTTTTGGTTACCATTAAAACATATTATAGATTCTTGTTATGTAACTATTTGGTTACTTATTTATTATATTTGTTTTCTTTGTTATTTAATTGTTTTTGACTACTATTATTGTACAATCAATGAGGTATTTTAGTTATTATTTATTGTTTCTTTTAAGTTGTGTTGGATACATTATTTGAGATGTACGAGTTGGTAACCAAATATGTATATAAAGGTAACCAACTATTGTTTTGATAGTAAACGAGAGATTTACAAGCTTGTTTAGGACATATATCAATTGTGAAATGTACATGTCTTAGTATAATTGGGTTGCCTAAACAAACAATATCACATTCATTACAAGATTTGGATACAGGTTGTTTTATGTTTTGGTTACCATTAAAACATATTATAGTTCTTGTTATATAACTATTGGTTTACTTATTTATTATATTTGTTTTCTTTGTTATTTAATGGTTTTTGACTACTATTATTGTACAATCAATGAGGTATTTTAGTTATTATTTATTGTATCTTTTAAGTTGTGTTGGATACATTGTTTGAGATATACGATTTGGTAACCAAATATGTATATAAAGGTAACCAACAATTGTTTTGATAGTAACGAGAGAGTTACAATCTTGTTTGGAGGACATATATCAATTGTGAAATGTACATGTCATAGTATAATTGGGTTGCCTAAACAAACAATATCACATTCATTCTGAGGATCTTTGGATACTGAGTTGTTTTATGTTTTGGTTACCATTAAAACATATTATAGTTCTTGTTATGTAACTATTTGGTTACTTATTTATTATATTTGTTTTCTTGTTATTTAATTGTGTTTGACTACTATTATTGTACAATCGGTGAGGATTTTAGTTATTATTTTTAAAATCGATTATATAAAATTTATTTTGTACAATCAGAAATCAAAATATTAATCAATATCAATTTTGTTTACTGTACACAATAAAAAATGTTACCAACCATATGGATAATGGTTACTCATAGTAAACAATTATATATTCATGTATTTACACTCTTAATGTACAACAATTTATCAGGCATTTTTTGGTCTTAAAATAGGTGGATTATTGCATGTTTTCTGTTATGTCTTTTTTCGCGCTTTCTTTGCATTTGTTTTGAATTTTGATTTCGGACCCATGTTTGTACCTCCTATTTTTGGTCTTCCCGTTTAGTCTTCTTGTGTGTCGGTGGTGGTTTTTACATATGTTTCTTACTTCCTACGGCATATCCGAGTTTTCTTTGTCATCTCACAGCGATGGAAGTGAACAAATATAATATTAAACAACAACAAATCGGCATTAAGTCGATAACCAAATATAACGTTAAGCGGTAACCAAACCGAGATATAATGTTAAGCGATAACCAAACCGGCATTAGTCGATAACAAGTCATCATTTTTCAATAACCAAGTCGACATTAGGCGGTAATTAGCGATTTAGGAAGTTAAACAATGTATTTAATGAGTAGCAAGAATCGGCATTAATCAGTAACCAAGACAACATTAGACAGTACAATATTACACAGTAAACAAGACAACATCAGACAATAACTAGCAGTTTCAGAAAGTTAAACAATGTATTTAATGAGTAACCATCAATATAATAAAATCAATAGAAATCATTTAAAAATTATAAAGCAATCAAATAAACATTATTCAGAAACCAAATTTATAATAAACAACAACCAAATTATATATATTTAGTAACTATAATATAAAACACATTTTCAAATGCATTTTTGCAATCAAAACAGTCAGTATACTGACTTTGTGACAAATCAAAGAGCGAAAAACTTAAGGAAGGTAACCAATATACGAGTATATAGTAACCACGGGGTAACCAAATAAACATTTAAAGTATACAACAACCAAATAAACATTATACAGTAAGCAAATCAATAATAAACCACATTTTTAATCAACATCAATTTTGGTTATTGTACACCATCAAAAATGTTACCAACCATGTGGTTAATGGTTACTAATAGTAAACAATTATATATTCTTGTAAACAATTAAATTTGTTGTATTAGTTCTTTGTCGGTCTCCATTATCAGCAATTGAATAAACATTGTAAAGTAACCAAATCAATATTAGAATAGTAACAAATTACATAATGTTAGTAACTGGAAAATAAACCAATTTTTACATGCGATTTTGAAGACCTAAATGATGGAATTTGACGAAAAAACCATGAGTTTGTAAACAATTAAATTTGTGACTTTTGATCGTTGACGTTTTGTAAAATGAAAATATTAGGCGAAGTAACAAATTACAAAATAGTAACTGAAAATAAACCAATTTTTACATCAAATTTGAAGATCTTGATGGTTATTGCCAAATTATAAGCTTTGGATCAAATCTTTCAAAAGCTCAATAATACCAAACAACACAACATTATTGATCAAATTTGATTACAAAGCGATATTTAAGCGATATTTCACCACCAATTATATCGGATGAAGCAACCTTTTAGTATGTTTTTGGTTCTTATTAGCTTATAGTGCGTAAAGTAACCAACTCGATGTCGAACGATAATCAAACTACATAATGTTAGTAACGAGAACATGTCTTTGGGGTAATATTATCGATAACCATTGCAATTTTTTACGATAATCAAGTTAGCATTATATACTAACCAAATCCAGTTAGAGAGTAACCAGCGAGATTGCGAGGAAGGTAACCCATGTATTTAATAAATAATCGTTATAAAAAACATCAGTAAAATAAACTTTAAAATTATAAAGCAAGCAAATAAACATTATACAACAATCAAATCAATAATAAACAGTAACCAACATATATTTACTTAGTATCCATAACATAAAACATATTTGACATGCATTTTACAGAAAAACAAACAATATAAAAAATATCAATATAAAAACATCAATATGTACTTAAAGATCCAATAGTTGCAGGAAGGTAACAATGTATTTAATAAGTAACCAAGTCATTATTTTTCAATAACCAAGTCAACATTGTTCAGTAATATTATGCATTAACCATTATAATTTTACACGAACCAACTCAACAATATTCGGTAACCATATAATGTTACACGCGATGGTAGAATCAACATTAATCGATAATCAATATATTGTTACATAGTAACGAAGACTGACATTAAGCGGTAACAAATATTGATAACCATTATAATGTTACACAGTAACCAACTCAACATTAATCAGTAACCATTATAATGTTACACAGTAAGTAGAATCACCATTAATCGGTACCAATATATTGTTACGATAATCAAGACAACATTAGGCGAAGAACCAAGACATCATTAGGCGATAATCAAAACAACATTAGATATTATAATGTTATTCAGTAACCAAGACAACATTAGAGAGTAACCAACAATTCCATGAAGGTAACCAAACTCATTTAAAAATTATAAAGCCATCAAATAAACATTATTTAGCAAACAAATACACAATTATCAGTAACCAATTTATATATATTTAGTAACCATAATAAAAAACATATCAATGAATCATCCAATCGTTATAGAATTTGTAGTAACCATTTTAAGTGTGAAAAACTTAAGAAAGGTAATCAATATAGAATTCATAGTAACCATAGGTAACTATATGTATATGAATTTTAATCTCACATACCTCGAAGATTGATTTGTATCGAAGTTCTTTGTGATTTTGTATTCAACAATCACCGCTTGATTCGATTGTGTTTCATTCTTGAACTTGAAGTTGTTGTTGATTTTGTATGCTATTTTGCGATCTCGGCGTCTTGTCATCGCGACAAAAGTTTAAATCTTCTCCGATCTCGGATGTGTGTCATGACGGAAGATTTGGATTTCGATTGCTTGAATCTCGATTGCTTGAATTTTGGATCTCGATTGCTTGAATTTAGGGCGGTTAGTTGTAAATAGGAAAAGTGTATAAGTGGCGCAATATATCGTGATTTTTTTAGCAACTTTATATTGTGTGTATTTATTTTTGTATCTAATTATACAATTCAGAAGTTTTATTTTGTAATTACTTTATAATTATTTGTGATTTTCTTGTATATTATAGAATTGTTTTTTAAGCCCATATTTTAGAATTGTTAATTGCGGAATATATTAACCAGGAAAAAAAAGAAATTCTTTTTTTTGTTGTTGTTACCTTATAATATTTGGACTACAATCATGTAGTAGACGATTTGTGGCAAATTATTTTGACTCCCTCCTTTAGGGTGCATTTTACCTTTTAACGTCCACAATTTTAACGTCCACAATATGCATGTGTGTGTATATGATCATTTTTTATGTGATAGTAACATTGTTGATATAAAAATGTCCACGTACATGAAATTTCCTAGTCATTTGACTGACCGTGGTTAAGTTTATATTGAGATGGAATCGAAATGTATAACTTTATTTTATTTTGCTAATTTGGAGGGGGGAGATTTGAACTTAGTTATGTGAAGGTAGGATTCACTGTATGTTCATATAAAAGAGAATAATGTAAAAATATCAAACATACATGTGTAAATATCAGTTCCTTAAAATATCCGAGATTTGTAACAATTTCTTTTGGAACAATTTCTCCTAAATGGATTATTTATTTTAATCGTTGGCAATCATATAAACACTCATTGATTAATAAAGTATACCATTTTATTATATTAATTATGAAGCGTAGACCGATTCCAAGTTGTTCATGAGCTAATTAATTATTTTCCCAAAGCAATACTAAATAGTAGTAATACTTCATAATTATTTAATATAATCATATAATTGTAGTGGAATCTTATAGAGGTCAACTAAACTCTTTTTGTTAAACATATATATTATAGAAATTTATATAGGCCCCTAAAAATTAGAAACTTCCGATATTCCTGCAGAATATAACATGGTAAAAACCAATAATTCCACTTCCATATAATATTTCAACTTGTGAATTTTTTTGGCAAAGGCAAATATTTCATTTAAGAAATTGAAAGGCCAAGATCTGAAAGATATGGATAATGACATACTTACAATATATTTTCCCTTTTATTTTACATTTTAGCAGAAAAAACATAAATTAAGAAATGAAATTAATGTTTTGTTTGATTAATTAAAATAAATATACAATCTTAATATTACCCTTCAAAATTTATTGAAAAAGAAAAATGATAAACAATTTAGTATTTAATGTTGGAATAATATAGTAAATTAAGATATTAATACTTTTTTGAAATTTATAAATGATAAATAAAAAGAAAAAGAACGGAGGTGGGGAGTAGATTGTAAATTTGCTATAAAATTGCCTCCTTGATCCAAATCATAATTAAATATGTAATGTCTCCTTGCTTCCATATAGAGGAGCCAAAAATGGTTAAAATACAACATCCAAAACTGAGCACGAACAACAAAACAAAAACCTTAAACAGAGGCACATATATATCCTTTAAGAATCAAAAACTCCCAAATAGTATATATCACACTCCCAACTCCCAAGCCTGAATCTTTATAAAACTGACATATATTGGCAATCTAGTTAGTCCTCTAGCTACCTTAACCCTTCCAAATGAACAACCATGTTTTGATCACCACCCACTCTCTAGCTTAGCACAACTCCAAAAAAACAAAACAAACACAAGCTCGTACCAATATATATATATATATATATATATATATATATATTCACTAAACAACCCACTATCCAAAAACTCATATACACACCAAAAATATATTGATTGAAAGTATTTAAATATTAACATAACAAGAATACCTAAATTTTTTCACAGTTTTAATTGTTGGGATATTTCACATAAATTTTATATCGAATAAATTTAAACGTAGAGAGCTTCAACTTAATAAGTTACCTTTTTAAGTAAGAAAATAGTCATACATGCTTATTGGGTCAGTCTACACAGGTGTGAACTGCATCAATGATAAATTGATGTGGGATGGATCGATTTTAAAATTGGTACCTGTTAACGCCAAGATCTTCTACCACGTCCCAATCACGTAAGACGCCCTGATCCTGCACAGTAAACACGATCAACACCAAAAGCAGCGACTTGACTTAGTCGAGGGATAGCTTTCGAGCGTGAGAGTCAGTGTCGGTGTTCACAAGAGTTAACAATGGAGGATAATAATATCTAGTGTATTGAGAGAGAATTATCAGTTGTTAATGTGTGTACATTTTGCTTGAAGACCTCCTTTTAGGTTATCTCTCTGCTTGCGGCGGTTTCTGCGTACCACCCACCGTCGACATGACCCCCAACTCCTCAAATGATTTCGCCGATTGCATGCAGTTGTCACCTTTTCCATACCTTCATTTATGCTTGGCCGTGGTTATAATCTCATCCATATTAATGCATTGCAGTTACAACAGTCAACTATCATACTTTTTTATCATTACTGGTCAAAGATAGAGATATTAAAATATCTAGTGGGTTGATCCACTGATTCAACCCGATCTTAAAAAGAGCCTAACAGGAATAATGTAATGACCAAGCCCAGTAACTTTAAGACTCAACAATGAGGACCCAATGGACTAATCAAATAAGTAGGCCCAATCTATTCGGCCCAATAGGAGAAATATCATGACCCAACATTGCCCCCTAGTTTTTTATTAAATAGGAAGTTTAATAGAAAACTATAAACGGTCCATGATATTTTGGGAGTTGATAGGATCAAAAGAGGCCCAAACTGACATTTACCAAGGCCTAAACGGTAAGAAATCAAAATAATAACGTAGGTAGGTTAAAACCGGAAGCTCAATACGAAAGACCCAATAGTGGAATATCTAAGATTTGGCCCGGTTAAAATGTGAGGCTTGAATAGGACGCTATCCTTTCAGATTTCCCATTATGACTAACAATTAAATGCGCCGCCCTCGAGTCTCGTGCAACTGTCAATATAAAAGGCAAACTTCCCCCAAATTGACGGTTTTACCTGCCAATTTGAATTTTAGACTATTGAGATTTCTTCCTCACCCCCGAATCCTTTTTCCTGCAAAAAAACCAACAATGGTGGTCCTAAATGCGAACCAGAATTCTCCCCTTCGCGTAACCCCGATCACCACCGTCCCTCCTAGCCCCAATCCTACTGAAGGAGCCTCGAGCTCTAACCTTAAGGCCACCAATCCCAGTGAAAAACCTCTGCCTCCGAAACCCATGCCTAATCCCTCCGACTTCTTCAAAAATAAAGAAGAATATCCTCACGCCAACACCCCCTCCATTATTTCTGAGATTGAGTTGCGAAGGATTAAGGCTCGTTACCACATCCTTGATTCCCATTTGATAAGAGCCCCCAAATCTGATGAAAAGATGTATCAACGTCCAGATGGGTGGACGGCTGTTCCGGTGACTCTGCTCGAAAAGGGGGTTAGGTTTCCTCTTCATGTCTTTCTGGTTACCCTGTTAAGGTTTATTGGGGTAGGATTTGCCCAACTGGTGCCGAACTCCTATATTCACATTTTGGCTTTTATCGCATTCTGTCATGAATTAGGAGTCGAACCTAACCTCGACTTCTTCTTTACTGTATACAAGATTTCACAAACTAGGGAAAAGGGATTCAAAGTTCTGGGCAAGTATGCACAAAAGGCTGGTGAAAAGTTTGAGAGGCGGTCGTTGATAAATACTCCTTCGAGCAATAGAGGATGGCATGAGAAATGGTTTTTTTTTAATCAAGTAGGAAATCGCCTCTTTACCAAAACCGAACCAGCAGCGAAAAAGACTTTTCTTTGATTTTGGCGATATATCCGAAGAACGTATAGCCGAAATGGTTGAATTTTTGAATAATTTTTCGAAGGAGGAGTGGAAACATGGACTCCTTTCTAAGCAGGCATGGCTATATGATCATAAACGTAAGTATAAAACTACTCTTGTGTATATTTTCGTGAAACCTGTGATAATCTTGATTCTAATTTGTCATTATATAATCTTTGCAGTGTCTTTGATTAGACCGAAATCTTCAGAGATAAAAGAATTTGAAGACTTTTTGCCTGGGAAGATTACGGATGCAAATGAGGAGCCTCCAACAGAGGAATCTCTCCAAGCCGATCCTCTCATTACTGAACCACCCACTGTCGATCTTCAGATTGATGAACCACAAATTGATGAGCCCATTGTACCTGAAGAATCTCTCAAACCTCGACGAAGAAAGAGAGTTGCTAGGAGATCCAAATCCATCCGCCCGGATACAGACCCTGAGATAGACCCGGAAACAAACCCAGAAATAAACCCTTCATCCATTCCCACTTCTGCACCTCCTGAACCCGCTCCAACCAAGGGAAGTCTGTTTGATATACCTCCACACGAACGGGCGAAAGTCCTTCGTGTCAAAAAATTGAGGGCAAAGATTACCCCCTTAACCGCTGACGAACTTCGAGTGCCCACATCTTCGACCATTATTCCTCCAGCAGTCCCCATAGAAATTCAATTGCCAGATGATGATGAGCCAATTGAAACCATCCTTTCATCATCTCGTAAGAAAAAACAACCGTCTAATAGTCATCCAGGTTCATCGTCGGCCCCTTCACCAGTTCGCGAACCTATTCCTGCCCGGTCGCCCTCTCCAGAAAACATATATATGGATCCATCACCAACTCATGACTAGCCCATGTCTTCCCCTCCAAGAAAATCACCTTCTGAGTTTCAACATGACGTTATGGCCTCTCCAACTATGTGGCCTCGGTTTAATGCCAACTTCCCCTTTCGACTGTTTGACTCCTTCGTCCGTGAGACCGATGACCATCGATTTGGTAATAGTTCGAACACGGATCTGCTTAATGAAGGCATGAGTTATCTGGCGAAAGTAAATGGTTTTCTCTTTGATTTCCATGCTTATCTTTATACTTAGATACTTGAAACTGATCAAGTAATGCCGAACATATGTAGGCGAATGCTGTATTCGGACGTCTACATCCAAAGTCTATTGAAGCCGAAGCCGAAGAAGAGGCAATAAGAAAAGAGAACGCCATCCTGAAGTCAGCTTTGGCTCGGGAAAGGGCTCAACATGAAGGCGTTCTTTACACTAATGAAGGTCTTCAAAAGGAGTTGGCCCAGACCAAAGAGGATGTGAAAATGTCCAATGAAGAATTGAAGTCAACTAAGGCCCAATACCAAGAAATTGTCAAGATGAATGCTGACTTGGTTCAACGGAGTGAAATAAGGATGGAGAGAGTTAAAGAGCTGAAGGCCAGCAATAAGATTCTGGCCAAATCGATCGAAAAGCTGGAGTTAGCAGAAACTCGTCATCTGAATAGGCGTCAAAAGCTCGAAGAAGAAATCCGAGAACTCCGGGCTCTTCGGGATCTTGGACCTCCTTTGACTGATGATCTTCGTAAGCAGATCTGTGAAGAGTATCGAAAATCGGATGAGATCAACGGAGAGATCATGAAGATATATTCTGAAGGCTATGAGCTCTGTCGAAGTCGCGACAAGGAAAAGCTGATATCGGCTAAAGTAGACCCGGCTTTGCTCGACTCTTCAGATGGCGAGGATAATGCATGAAGTGAGAATATTCCTATTTTCTTTGAAATTGTTAAAAACTTTTGTGAAAATTTCTATCTTTATGTAATCGGATAATGTTATGAATAGTTAATGAAATTGCAACTTTCTTTATCATGACTTACATTTGGATTCGTTTCTTTATCAATAATTGACATCAATGACTTTGTATGAGCTTAACTTAAGCTATGAATCGGATAAGGCATATAATAATTAAGTTAAGAAATGATATAGAATCTGAATTGATAGGTGAATCGAATGAACAAGAACTCAACACTTGAACAAAATAAAGTAATGCATACTTATCGTTTAGAAGTGTGAGGCAGATCATGTATAAGGTGAATTCGGTGATCCTTACTTGCACCATCAAGGATCTTGATTTTTGTCTACCATGCGGGTAAAACAAGTATATAAGGACCATGGAATTTGTCTATTCATGATAAGACAAATTAAAACAAATATATAAAGACATTTGTCTACCATGCGGGGTAGAACAAATTTAAAAAGGACTATGGAATTTGTCTACCATGCGGGGTAAAACAAATCAATGAGGACACTCCTGCCGATAAGGCTACCATCGAATGGCCAGCGAGTCTGCCCCGTCCTCCTTACACCGATGAAGTTTGTCTACCCCGAAGGGCCTGGCAAATTTACAAGGACCACCTACCAAAAAGGCTACCACCGAATGGTCAGTGAGTCCCCCCCGTCCTCCTTACACCATTGTGAACTTAGGACCAATAAGAGGAAGATCAATTTGCAAAAAAGTGAATCTTTTATTAATGACGAACCACCATTTATAGACTTCCGATAAACTGACTCGATCTCTATTAGAAATATTTTCGAAGTCTGCCGGCATGCCAAGTGTTCTTGATCTCGGATCCGTCCAATGCCTTTAACCGATAAGTGCCGAGCTTTGGTACTTCAATTACTTCATATGTCCCTTCCCAATTCGGCATCAGCTTTCCCATATTCTGAGGTATAGACGCTTCGACTTCTCTGAGGACGAAGTCCCCCACTTCAAATCTGTGAAGCTTTACCCCCTTATTGTAATGTTTGGCCACTCTCCGCTGATATGCTGCCAGCTTGATCAAAGCCACCTCTCTGACTTCTTCCAATAGATCCAAGTTGACCTTTAGTCCTTCTTCATTGAAGATCTCTTTAAACTGACTAACCCGAAGACTTGGGGATCCAATTTCAACTGGGACTAAGGCATCAATACCATAGGCCAATCTGAAAGGTGAATCCCCTGTGGTAGTCCTCGGGGTAGTCCGATAACCCCATAATACACTGAGTAGCTCCTCTGGCCATCTTCCTTTAGCCCGTCCCAATCTGACTTGATCCCATTCGATGACGTTACATTTGTCACCTCCACTTGCCCATTCGACTGTGGATGAGCCACCGAAGTCTTCTTATGCTGAACTCCCAGCTCTTTCAGAAATCCTTCAAACTTCGATCCCACGAACTGGCATCCGTTGTCCGATATCACCACCTTAGGAATTCTGAATTGGAACATTACGGATTCTTTCATGAACTTCAAGCACTTTTGCTCCGTTATCAGCTAGAGTGGCTTCGCTTTTATCCATTTGGTCATATAATCGATAACAACTATGACAAAACTGACCTGACCTTTAGCTTTCGGCAACGGACCTAGTATATCTACCCCCTAGACAGCGAAGGGTATAGGAGATAAGATCGAGTATAGCTCTTCTGGTGGCTGAAGTGGGATCGGACAATTGAGCTGGCATTTTTCACACTTCTTCACATACTCCGTAACTTCCTTGAAGATTGTAGGCCAGTAGTATCCTTGCCGAAGTACTTTATAAGCCAGTGATTTAGCAGCCATATGGTCACCGCAAATACCCTCGTGAACCTCCCAAAGAGCATACTCAGCTTCAGATGGAACCAAACATTTCAACAGTGGTGACAAAAATGCCCTTCGATAAAGATCCCCATCAATAACTTCCTTGAAGATTGTAGGCCAGTAGTATCCTTGTCGAAGTACTTTATAAGCCAGTGATTTAGCAGCCATATGGTCGCCGCAAATACCCTCGTGAACCTCCCAAAGAGCATACTCAGCTTTAGATGGAACCAAACATTTCAACAGTGGTGACAAAAATGCCCTTCGATAAAGATCCCCATCAATAAGAACGAAGTTGACACTCTTGTACTCGATCTTCTTTGTCAGCATCTGATCTGAAGGAAGGACGCCATCTGTCAGATATTCAATGTAGGGAGTTATCCAACAGTTGGAACGTTCAATGCACATCACGGGCTTCATGCTGAATGCTCGTCTGCTGTAAAACCTCCAAATAAACCGACCCATTAAAAACATCCGCATCCGTAGTGGCCAGCTTCGACAATGCATCGGCAATGGAATTATCGTTACGCTCTATGCCCTGAAACTCATAAAAAATGAAGTATTGAAGCCGGTCTTTCAACTCTGCCAAGTATTTGATCATCCTCGTCCCACGAGCTTCATAATCTCCTGACAACTGTTTAACAATAAACTGAGAGTCGCTGTAAATGATCAGCTTCTGAACTTCTAGACTCTTCGTCAGTCGAACTCCTACTAACACTGCTTCGTATTTGGCCTCGTTGTCCGTTGCTCGGAACCCAAATCTAATGGCCTGCTGTACCTTGAACCCCTCCAGACTCGTCAAGATAATCCCTGCTCCACTGACACTCGCAGTAGAAGACCCATCTGCATATAAAGTCCACGAGCTCGACCATGTCAAGAAGCTGCAATCGCTTTCGATCGGACGTCTCGACAACAAAGATTCGGCGTCTGGAGAACGAGCATTCCATAATAAAATCGGCAAAGGCTTGACCCTTGATAGCAGTTCGGGGATGATATTCAATGAAAAATTAGGATAATTCCATCGTCCATGTTGCTAGTCTCCCCAAAACTTCTGGCTTGCCCATTACCTTCTTCAGTGGTTGATCCGTGTAGACGACCTGGAGCCGACCTTGAAAATATTGCCGAAGCTTTCGACTAGCAATTATCAAAGCAAAAACAAATTTTTCAATATTCGGATACGGTTTTGACATCCTCAGGACATAACTAACATAATAAACCGGATCTTGCTTCCTCTCTCGCTTCCCGAACCGTAAGCGAGCGACAATGAACCTTGATGAACTAGCGACGGATATAAATTCAACGTCTCAGCAGGAGCAGGTTTCACCAATAAAGGAGCCGAAGATAAATATGTCTTTATGCCTTGGAAGGCGTCTTCACACTCCGAAGTCCACTGGAACGTCTTAGCATTCTTCGGTCCCTTCAACGTATCAAAGAATGGCAAGCACCTCTCTGCTGACTTGGACATTAACCTCCTCAAAGCTGCAATTCTACCAGTCAGATGTTGAACGTCTTTGAATGACTGAGGAGTCTTCATATTCAGAATAGCCTGGATCTTCTCCGGATTGGCCTCAATCCCCCTTTGACTGACTAGATAGCCCAGGAACTTCCCTGCACCGAGCCCGAAAGTGCACTTTGCAGGATTGAGCCTCAACTTGTGATGGCAGACAGTCTGAAAGCATTCCTCCAGATCATCCAAATGCTTCTGAACATCCATGCTCTTCACGATCATATCATCTACGTATACCTCCATATTCCTTCCTAGCTGCTTCTGGAAGACGAAGTTCATCATTCTCTTGTACATGGCTCCAGCATTTATCAAGCCAAAGGTCATCTTCTTATAGGCGTACACCGAACGGTGTGTGATAAAAGCTGTCTTCTGAATGTCCTCCTTGCACATAGAAATTTGATGATAACTTGAAAAAGCATCCATAAAGATTAGTAATGCATACCCCGAAGTGGTATCGATGAGCTGATCAATATGGGGCAGAGGATAGAAGTCCTTCGGACAAGCTTTATTCAGGTCTGTGTAGTCGATGCAAACTCGCCATTTCCCATTCTACTTCTGCACTAGCACTACATTCGCCATCCACTCCGGATAATCGATCTCAAAGATGAAGTCAGCAGCTATCAGCTTCGCAATCTCCTCATCAATGATCCTCTGTCGCTCGGGTGTAAAGAGTCGCCTTTCTTCGAGGCGGCTTCTTTTTATGGATCCACATCCAATCGGTGCTCGGCAATCTTTCGGCTAATCCCAGGCATGTCTTGTGGCTCCCATGCAAAGATGTCCGCATAATAGCGAAGAAGTTCCATAAGGTTTGTCCGAAGAGGTTCCGACAAACCCGTACCGATCTTTACTATTTTGTCTTTCTTTCCAAGGACCAGCTCGATCTCCTCTGTCTCTCCTGCAGGATCAACCAATGGCTCCGAACTAGTTTCAGTGAAGGGCTCGATCTCAATTGCCATGGTTTTCTTCTGTTTGCTGACCCCTACTCCCGAGGAAATAACAACGTTCCGATAACAGCGCCGGGCTAGATCTAAGTCCCCTGCCACCTCTCCAACTCCGTGTGTTGTGGGGAACTTGATTTTAAAGTGAGGGATGGAAGTTACAGCTTGGAAAGCTGTCAAAGTAGGCCGAATCTACATGCACAACATAAAATTTACATGTTATTTCTACCTGTTGTGGAGCAATATAGAAGATGACCGGTAGCTAAATAGTTCCTGTCACTTTGACTGAATCGTTCTTTGAAGTAAGTATAGGGAGCCTCGCCTTAACCTCCATCTTTCGCCCATCAAGATGCATCCTCTGATAAGTATGGGCGTACAGAATATCCACAGAAGAGCCGTTATCTATCATCATACGCCTCATATCAACCGAACCCACTTGTGATGTGATCACTAAGGCTCCTTCATGGGGTTCGATGGGCTCCGAAGGATAATCTGCATCACTGAAGGATATAACTGCCCCCGGAAACAGTCTGTCGATCTTCAAGGGGAGCACCTACCACGGACATGAACGAGTCCAGATATCCTCTCCTCTTCTTCCCTGTCAATTTTCCTGCCGTCCCACCGGTTATTACATCAACGACGTGCCTTGGTGGCTGATTCGGAGCAGGTTGCACGGGGGGAACCATTTGGACCATCTGAGGCAGTCACGGTCGATATTCTGCCGCTTCTTTGGTCCTCCCGCCACATATTGAACCAATAAACCGCTTTGAATCTTCTTCTCCACAAAATCTTTCAAATTGCAACACTCATTAGTATCGTGACCTGCAGCTTGATGATTGCCACAATATTTTCGAGCATTGCCCTGTCCTGGCTTGAAGTTATCACGAGGCGGTTCGTAGAACGGTTGGTTCCTGATCTGATCCAGAATCACCGACCTATACGTATTCAGTTTGGTGTAAACCTTGTTCACCTTCGGGGTAGGAGCAGGTGGGCGATTACTTCCCTGTCGCCACGAGTTGTTATACTTCATCGAACTACCTTCGGGCCAATCATTATACCCTTCCCCTTTCTTCTGATCGCTTTCAGCCCGAGGAGCTTCCGCCTCCTTCATTCGGTCCGAAGAAGGACGTTTCAGGCTATTCATAGCCTCCTCCACTACAATATAGCCTTCTGTTTTATCAAAAAGCTTCGGCTAAGCTCTTCTGATGGTGAAACATCAACTTCTTTACCAACTTCTCGGACTTCACCAGATCTGGCTTCGTTACGAAATAACCTACGACTAAAGATCATTAAGGTGAACACCGACCAACCGCCTCCACGAACCTCTTCACATCTCGACCTAAGATTCATTGGTGAAGCTATCGGACTGTGCTAAAGAACACGTAGAAGCTTCCCTCTTCTCCGGTTGCTCCCAAAACGAGCATGGAACTTGTCACAAAGTTCGGTCCATGAAGATACTGAATCTGCTGGCAAAGTCCCCATCCACTGCCTCGCATCCTTTCTTAATGTTGTAGCGAACATATGGCACTTAGCAGCATCTGTGAAATCATAATAATCCATCATCGGCCGATTGACGCTTTGGCTATGGTCATAAAGGTCCCGGACCCATCGTAACTTTTCATGTGTGAGGCAACTTCTTGGTGGTGTATGCCTTCTCCTTAAGAATATCCAGGAAAAGGAGATGCCTATTCTTTTTTGGAGTATCCTTCACTGTTGAACCTCATTTAATTGCTTCCGAAGCTCCTTGACTCCTTAACCAAGAAATCCACACCTTACGGTTTGGAGACTTCTTTCTCTGGAGATTCCTTCCTTTACGAATGGACCCGACCCTACATCGAAACCAACGCCGCTTGATGGACTTCTGGATTTACTCCGACGTGTGGCCCTACCCTCACGATGAGAGTGCTCATGACGCTGATCTCTCCTTCTACTTTTTGGCACGATCTCCCTCGACCTACTCCTTTGTCTGCCACCATCCCGGCCTTGAGAATCGACGATAATAAGTGCTCCCTTCGATGCTTCGGGAGTTCGGTAGGATCTCGGCCGGTTAGATACATACAATTGAATGCTCACGGTTCCTTCCCCTCTTGTCGTGGTACCTCCTTATGCCGGCTACGCTTCTCGGATTGGACATAAGTGGACGCCTCATCTTTCAGATCGACCATCCGAAGCATTTGTATAGCTATATCTTCTCTCTGCTTTAGAAGAACTTCCAAAGCTTTATCTGCCTCTTCGGCCATCCTTGCCAACTTGGCAGTTCTGTCATCTCGACCACTTCGGTGGTGCGTTTTAGGCGGAGAACCCTCCACCTGTCTCCGATCCTGATCACGGTCTTTATCATCAACGAACACCAACCTCCGTCTGGCCCCACCATGAGCTCTCAAACGAGAACCCTTGGAAACATGCTTGGAAGCAGTGCTCTCACTCTCATGAGCACTCTTCAAAGGACCCAAACGATCCTTGACAGAAATGTGTTGGACAGACGAGCTGACAGCCCTCGGCTGTCCTTCTGGCGTATCTGTTCTACTCCTCACCATCTTCCGACGTAGAACAAATAGATCTCTGTGATTGAAAATTTCAAGACACTAGAACTCACCCCTCCTTCTAGCGCCAATGTTAACGTCAAGATCTTCTGCCACGTTCCAATCACGTAAGACGCCCTGATCCTGCATAGTAAACACGATTAACACTAAAAGCAGCGGCTTTGGTGAGTCGGGGATAGCCAAAGCGTGAGAGTCGATGTCGGTGTTCACTGAGAGTTAACAATGGAGGATAATAATATCTAGTGTATTGAGAGAGAATTATCGATTGTTAATGTGTGTACCTTTTGCTTGAAGACCTCCTTGCTTTAGGTTATACTCTCTTTTGCCGGTTTACCGTGCCACCCGCCACCGTCCCCACGACCTCCCCCTCTCAAATGATTTTGCCGATTGCATGCGAGGATGTCACCTTTTCCATGCCTTTATTTATCTTGGCCGTGGGTTATAATCTCATCCATATTAATGCATTGCAGTTACAACAGTCAACTATCATATTTTTTTATCATTACTGGTCAAAGATAGAGATATTAAAATATCTAGTGGGTCGATCCACTGATTCGACCCGATCTTAAAAAGAGCCCAACAGAAATAATGTAATGACCAAGCCCAGTAACTTTAAGACTCAACAATGATGACCAAATAAACTAATCAAATAAATAGGCCCAATCTATTCGGTCCAATAGGAAAAATACCATGACCCAACAGTACCCACATGTTTTCTCCTCAATAAAATGAAAGGCTATTTCTTGAATATTCTTTTTAAAAAAGAATAACGTACTCAATAAGAAATATTAGCACTTTTGAAGTTACATTCAAAAAAAATTGAAAATTTGTTAATTTATTTCATAAAGTGCGAACAATTATTTTCTAAAATTATATTTTATTTTTATATGAAAACACTTTCTCCAATATACCCTAACCATAGATTCAAATTTGTGGACAACAAACTTTAGAATTTTGAATCTTCCATTCAGAAATTTAAAGTATGTGCGTGTTTATATATATATATATATATATATATATATATATATATATATATATATATATATATATATATACGTACGAGATACGACATTGTAATATTAACATATATTCTTCGTAAAAATAGGGATATATAAATAATATGAATATATCCTAGTTGGGATCGGAGTGAATTCCTAGTGCCAACTGTGCAAAAAGAAACTCATGAGGAAATTTCCCATTGATGAATGAATACTAGTAGTGAGAAAAGTTGAAAATCAAGGATTTATACAGAGATTTATTAATTTATTTATATAAAAATACAAAACAATTAATTTATTATGTAAGGATGCGTAGAGAGATGCAACATGTGGGGAGTGGGGAGTGGGAAGTGGGGAGGAGGGGAAGAAAGTCAGAGAAGGCAAATATAAGTCATCTAATTTAATCCATTTTACGTTACAAATGATTTGCTAAAACAATAATTAATTATAAAAATCATTTGATTCACCCTAGAAGATTAGATTTTCTTTAATAAATTCTAATATTAAAAACATCCAACCAGCATTTTCCTCCATTATTTTCGGAGCAAACAAACGCAGCTTGTCAATTCAATGTTATCCAAAGCTAATTTGTAGATAAATAAAAAATTAAAATGCTAAATACTTCCAAAAATTAGATATACAATCTGACTTTTGAGCTCATACGATGGCATACTAAACTTTAAAATTTGTATGATTCAAAAAACTTTAAATTGAAATAAATTTTGTGATTAATAATTTTTGTTATATACTATACAATTATAAGAATTTTATCAACTAAAATTAAATATATTCACATCAATTTAAAATTTAATATGTCCTTATTTGACCTTAAAAATCAAATTGTATTTTTAATTTTGTAACAGATGGAAAAAAATTTTAATAACCAAAATATTATGTTCCCTTCATCTTTATAAATGAATTTTATTTGTTGTCTTTTGTTGAAAATTGTGTGAAGAAAATTAAATTTTAGTTTGTATATCTAAAACAAATGTGTAAGTGGGAGCAATGCAAACGTAGTATTATTATATTTTTTCTTTTGTCTCACTCTTTATTAAATTAAAAAATATTTCTCCTCCATTTTTGTTTCTTTAATTAGAATAATTAAAACCTTAACTAGCTCTTAAAACTAATTAGTACATCTATAAACCCTCTGTTCTCGCTCAACTCTCTCCCCACAAGTGACATTATATTTGTTTAAATAAATTGAACTTTTTTATATAAAAAATCCATTTTTCTTTTTTCAAGAGTTGACGCAAGCAATATTATTAGATCGTACAGTTTGGGATCCAGAGAAGGCGATTCTTGATTAAAATTTGAATAATAAGCCCGAAAAAGATCCTCTGTCTGATTCGGCATTGTGTATTAATGATAAAAATTGAAAATTTGAAATATATTATAAAATACTATTAAAAACAAAAACAAAAATAATGATTAAGGGAGAAGAGCATTCTCATTTCATATATTGTAATTGTATGTCTCTAATTCATCATCTTTACAATGCTACTATTTATGGTACAAGAATATCAATACTAAGAGGTTACAAAACTCAAAGGTCATGAGTTTCAAACCTTAAAGGATATGAGAGTTACAAAACTTAAAGTTAATTACAATAAAGAGGGGTATAGGAATGTATCTAGACATGGGTAAGAATGTATCTAGACATCCACACACTATGTATAATTTTATAACACTCCCCCTTGAATGTCTATTGTATAGTCATACGCATTGAAAGATGCCTCATTAAAAACTTTACCAGGAAAAATCGAATGGAAAAAAACATTGGTTAAGAAAAAAAGAGTGCAGCGCGTATTAGCTCCCCCTCATGAATATATCCTTAAGTCCTTCAGCTGTCGCATTCTAATATTGTGACGCAATCCTTCAAACGTTAAGATTAGTAATGCTTTTGTGAACAAATCGGCTAGATTTTCTTTTGGTAATTTCTTTGAACATCAATGTTACCACACTTTTCAATGTCATGTGAAAAAGAATTTTGATGAGATGTACTTTGTTCTATCTCCTTTGATGTATCCTCCTTTTAATTGAGCTATACATGCAGCATTGTCTTCATATAGAAGGGATGGAGTTCTTTTGTAGCAATTTTCTAAGAATATGCCTCGTTAAAAATCATACCAAATAAAAACTCAGTGAAAAAAAAAATTGGCGAAGAAAAAGAGTACAATATTCTTGTATAACTTCTAGTGCCTTGGGATTGCCTCATTAAAACCTTGCAAAGGAAAATCCAGTGGAAAAAAACCTTAGCAAAGGAAAAAGAGTACAATCAGCACATATCCTTTTTACTCCCTTTCATAAGTACATAGAATTTTCATTTTTCATGGTAAAAATATCATTAAGTCAAAGTATGTCAATATTGTGCACCATCTTCTTCAAAATCATAGTTGGTAATGACTTAATGAATATATCAACCAAATTATCACATTATCAATATTGCCATTCTTCTGGGCTCATGTGTATACAATAATTTTGGTTCAATATGCTTGGTTCTATCACCATTTGGATTAAATAATCCAAAATCAATAATCTCACGAAGATAACGTAAAATATGTTTAATTTCATTACAATATCTTCGAGTTGGTGCATAACTATGCATTGTTAGTAAATTAACAGCAAATGTTATATCAGGTCTTGTCAAATTTGCAAGATACATCAAAGTACCAATTACATTAAGAAATAGTACTTCAGGACCAAAACACCAATTTCACAAAGATATGGTACTTCAAGACCAAGAGTTTCTTTATTATTTTCTTTGTGGTCAAACGGATCTTTCTTGATATCAAGTGACCAACCCATCATTGGAGTACTCAAAGGATTAACATTATCCATGTAAAGTTACTTCAGGACTTTTTCTGTGTATGTTGATTGATGAACAAGAATTTCATAGTTCAATTTGTAGGCCAAGACAAAAATTTGGCTTACCAATATCTTTCATCTTAAATTAGTTGTTTTTGTTCTGGAGCAAGATCTTTCATCAATAAATATAATAATAATAACAAATCCAGATTATGATTTTTTTGGATAAAAATGCATGTATAAATTGGATTATTCTCAAATCCTTCTTTCAAAAGATATTCACTTAGGCGATTATACCACAATATGCATCTGGATTGCTTTAACCTATATAAAGATCTTTATAGCTTAATAAAATACATATTTCAAGATGTAGAATTATATGCTTCAGGCATTTTATATCCTTCAGGGATTTTCATGTTTATATAATGATCCATACAGATATGATGTAACAACATCCATTAATTTCTCTTTCTACCAAGCTAATTAAAAATCTGAATGTAATTATGTCCATTATAGGAGCACATGTTTCTTCATAATTAATACCATGTCTCTGCGAAGAAACCTTGTTCTACAAGTTGCGCTTTGTACCATATAATTTTATTTTTCTTATTTCGTACAAATACCCATTTGTATTCAACAAGCATTATACCTTAAGGTGTTCGGACTACAGGTCCAAAAATTTCACATTTACTTAGTGAATTTAATTCTGCTTGAATCACCTCTTTCTACATTGGCCAAATATTTCTACATTCATCAATGATTTGTGGTTCATATACGTGACGCCCCCAAAATAAGTATACAACACCCATTCTGAGTCGTCAATAACATGGTACAGAAACAACTACAACTTTAATAATATAACATAAAAACTATGAGTTTAAATACAAATATTGTCTTCTAGACAATATCAACACTCAAATAAGTCCTCATTATAATTATTGATATATTATTTTACAAAAATGGTGAGGACTACTAAAATAACTTTCTAAGACCTTCATTCCATACCCCGACTAGTATTCGCTATATTCTCGCCTCCTGAGAAGAAAAATGGAACAAAAAGGAAAATGGTGAGCTCAACTAGCCCAGTAAAGAATATTATGACTAAGATAATATAGAACAAATTATCGTTAGTCTTCAACAAGGAAAAATATGATAAAATACAATAGACAACAAGTTTCAAATCAATATTTGCAGCGGAAATAATAATTCATAGATGAGTTACGTAGAGAATAAAATCTACTATAATCTATGAATTTAAAAGTCCATCATCATTATTTTATCCCTGTAACATCAATCAATATTCATCTTGAATCAAATATTCATCTTTGCACTACAGGCCAAAGATATTCATTAGTTGGTCATGTTCATCTCAACACCTGTTCATCTTTACACTACGGGCCAAAGATATTCATCAGAAAATCATTAATCTTTGCATTACAAGCCAAAGATATTCAGTAAAATCATCATTTAGGACTGAGGATGATGAAAAATATTTTAGAGAAAACAAATCCAGTGAAACAAAAGAACAAATATTAAGGATTCGTATTTTAAACAGTCTGAGTTCAAAAATACTTCATAAATAATCATAGTGAAGTAAAATTCAAAAATGATCAAAACATAGATACAATCAAAGCTAGTATCCATAATCGATATTTTGAAAAAAACAAAAATTAATTTTTACATGAATAGTGTACAGTATCGTGAATAGTAACTCTCGAGCACTAAAAGACAAAAATTTCACAAGAAAATACCAATAATCCGGCAAAATAATATTAGAAGAAATAATATCATTTTTTAAAAAATAATATCCCTTACCTTGAAAAGATGATCTTTTAGCTAGAATCTGGGATATAGTCTTTGAAGTAACTTGACCAGATAAAGCAACACTCAAAACATCAAAATACTCATAAGAATATGCTCGATAATATAGAGAAGAGAGAAAACTTGAGTTTACGGTGTGATTTTAATTCTAACCTAAGCACCCTATTTATAGGAAAATGCTTAGAACACCAAAGCAGAAAATTTAATATAATAATATTATAATTAAACAAATTCAAACCCCCCTTAGATCAACTGAATTCAGCACATTTATATTACATGTGGGATTGCAAATAACGTTTTTCAAAAATAAAACAATTAAAACTTCCAAAAATTAATTATTTTAGAACTTCAGAGCTTCAATAATATAAAACAAATAGCCCTTTTATCAGAAAAATTCGAACCTCATGTCTTTTCCATAGGGAATTCCATTCTCTACAACTTTGCAGAAGAAAGTTTTTCCAAATTTCAAACAGAAATTGACCGAAATTCACAAACGAACGATTTTACAAGCTATAAACAAATTTCAGTCAAGAAATGGGCCCACAATCATATTTAACATGTTTTAAATAATTTTTAGTGACAAAAATACTCTTCCTCCTTATTTATTTATATATCCCACATTCATTGTAAAAATATCACCATTATTATATTATTAAAATATAATAATATATTTAAATGAATTATTTTATCGAAAAAGATAAAATATCAATTTTCAACAATTGTCACATTAAAAATTTTCTCCATCTATATCCACATAAAATGAATATTTTCCTTATCATAATAATCAATAATTAATTACTCACAAATAATATTACAGAATCACAATACCGATAACCGGGCCGTTCCCAGGAAAGAGGGGGCTTTCCAATAAGGATTTCTCCTTACTAACGCGCAATTAGGTGACTAAACCTCTCCTTAGACAGAACTTTCTAGACATTGCCAATAATGTAATCTAATAATATTATTCAAATAATATGAATTATTGATCTGATAATAAAAATACTGTGTAGTGACAATTATTAAAATAACAACAATATAAAATATCAACGCAGCAGTTATTGAATCAATAAAATAAAATATTGAACAGTAATTACTGTAACAATTATTGAGTAGTGCCTTCTTACGTAAAAATCAATAATTGGTGCAATACTGGAGTATCTTCTTATTTTTTAACCCACCGGTACTCCAACAATGATAATTATGTAATAATTACGCCATTATTTATAACCAACTTATATTTTTCGTTTTCCTTCATCCAATCGCTTTTCGTTATATGGGGCCCACAAATAGCTGTGGCCATTATATGAATATTCACGACAAAGTAAGAATATTCAGCGACCAAACGAATATTCAAACAATAATGTATATTTTATAATCACTGCTTATTTGAAATATTTATGATTTTACCCATAACTAACCACATTAATCAAATCAACCCTTACTATTTCAAAATAATAAATAGAGAAAATTTAATTTCATTTATAATAAGTTGGGGTCTTACAACCTCCCTCCTTATGAAATTTCGTCCTCGAAATTGACGACGATTGCAGTGTTTGAAAAGGTGAGGATACCTCGCTTTCATTTCGCATTTCCAACTCCGTGTCATTTCCTCAATAAGCATGGTTCCTCCACAAAACTTTGACTTGTGGTATGACCTTTTCAGACGTAAGATATGCTCCTTCCTATTTAAGATCTTGACGCGTGTACCTCCTCGTGACGTTAAGTCTTCGCTATCTCGTCCGGATTCGACTCAAAAACGTGGTTTAGGTCTTTCATATATTTACGTAGCACATATATGTGAAAAATATTATGAACACGAGACATACTTGGAGGTAACGCGAGTCTATAGGCCACATTTCCTACTCGGTCAAGAATCTGAAATGGACCAATAAATCGTGGATTGAGCTTTTCTCTTTTTCCAAATCTTGTAACTCCCTTCCATGGAGCAACACGCAACAATACATGATCCCCAATACTAAATTCCACGTCCTTTCGATGAAGATCTGCATAACTCTTTTGTCGATCTTGTGCCGTTTATATACGTTGTCGAATCATTTGGATCTTTTCTGTAGTCATACGTACCAACTCTGGTCCCAACAATGTTGCTTCACCAACCTCATCCCAACATACTGAGAAGCAACACTTACGTCCATATAATGCTTCAAATGGAGCCACACTATACTTGCTCGATAAGATTTGTTGTTGTCAGAGGAGAATTCCACCAAAGGTAAATATTTATCCCAACTCCCTTTGAAGTCTCAGGACATAGAGTCTTAATAGATCTTCAAGAGTTTGAATAGTCCTCTCGATTGTCCGTCTGTTTGAGGATGGTATGCCAAATCAAGATAAATCCGCGCTCATAGCTTTTTTGCAAACTAACCCAAAATCGTAAAGTGAATCTTGGGTCACGATCCGAAACTATGGATACTTGGCATGCCATGCAATCTCACAATCTCATTTACATACATATGAGAAAGACGTTCAAGGAATAAGTCTCTCAGATCGGCAAGAAATGAGAGCGATTTGGTTAATCTATCAACAATAACTCAAATAGTATTTATGCCTTGAGAAACTGTGGGAAGACCCGTAAAGAAATCCATGGTAATGTGTTCCACTTCCATTTCGGGATCTCAAGTGGTTGCAATGGACCCTTAGGCACTTGATGTTCGCCTTTTACACGCCGACAAGTTAAACACCTCGAGATAAACTTTGCAATCTCTCTCTTCATATTGTTCCACCAAAATGTATGTCGAAGATCACGATACATTTTGGTACTTCCAAGATGGATTGCAAACGGTGTATTGTGTGCTTCCATCATGATCTTGTACTTCAAATCGTGAGTTAGAACACAAATGCCGAGTGGACTCAAGTATTCTTCTTCATCGATTCTCGCTCCTAGGAATAGACCTTCTTGTACTTTCTTCTTCATATGCATCACTCCGGTTTCGGTGGCTTGAGCAACTTTAACTTTATCGATTAAAGTTGGTTCTACGCGATACTTGACATCATCGCACTCGTTCCTCGATATGATCTTTCTACTCAACGTGTTAGCTACCACGTTTGCTTTTCGAGATGGTATTGAATGGTGTGGTCATAATCTTTTAACATTTCGAGCCAACGTCGTGCTGCCGCATGTTGAGTTCTTTTGGGTGAAGAAATATTTGAGGCTTTTATGGTCTAAATATATCTCCACTTTCTCTCCATATAGATATTGCCTCCGGATCTTTTAAAAGAAAACGATCACGCCAACTCTAGATCATGAGTAAGATAATTCCTCTCATACTCTTTTAAGTTGTCGCGAGGCATAGGCTATGACTTTCCCACGTTGCATGAGAACACATCCTAATCCTTTGCTCAAGCATCGCTTATAGATAACAAATTCATCCGAACCGGATGGTATTGCTGGAAGCAGGTTTGAAATGAGTCTCCTCTTAAGCTCTTGGAAACTCTTTTCGCATTCCTCGCTCCATATTTAATTTTTTATCTTCCGATCAAATTTGAGTTAACTGAGTAGCGATTCGAGAAAATCCTTCCACAAATCTCCGATAATAAGCAAATTTAAGCCCGTAAAGCTACGTGACTTGGTTGTTCCAACTTTGTATTGCTTCAATCTTGGCCGGGTCGACAGATACTCCATGTTTTGACTATGCGTGCCCAAGGAATGCTACTTCCTCAAGCCGAACTCGCATTTCTTCAACTTGGCATATAGTTTGTTTTCACGAAGCCTTTGGAGTACCAGCTTCAAATGGTGCTCATGATCTTCACAGCTTTTGGAATATATGAGGATGTCATCAATAAAGACAACAATGAACTGATCCAAATATTCCTTGAATATCCGGTTCATTATATCCATGAAAGCCGCAGGAGCACTAGTCAATCCAAAAGACATGACTAAGAATTCAAAATGTCCGTACCGAGTTCTGAAGACAGTCTTTGGAATATCCTCAGTTCTAATCTTCAGCTGATGATATCCAGAACGAAGATCGATCTTTGAAAAGAATTGTGCTCCTTCCAACTGGTCAAACATGTCATCAATACGAGGTAGCGGATACCTATTCTTGATGGTGACATGGTTCAATTCTCGATAGTCAATACAAAGTCACATACTCCCGTCTTTCTTCTTTACAAATAAAATAGGAGCACCCCAAGGAGATGTCTTAGATTTAGATGAAATCGATGTCCAACAATTCCTGTAGTTGGACCTTTAACTCCTGAAGTTCAATAGGAGCCATTCAATATGGGGTTTTAAAAATGGGCTTTGTACCAGGTTCAAGATCAATAAAGAATTCAACTTCACGTTCTGGGGGTAGACCGGGAAGTTCTTCAGGAAATACGTTAGGAAATTTACTAACAACAGGAACATTATTCAAATCTGACGTGTCTTTATTCAAATCCATAACATGGTCTAAGAAAGCTTGACATCCATTTTTCAATAAAGGAATAACTTTATGACTTGATATTACAGTGATTGATTTTAGTGGTTTAGTTGCTTGAATTCGTACAACAGGTTGGTTAGGAATATGAAAACTAACAACCTTACGAAAATAATCAATTTTGGCATGATGAGTAGTTAACCAATCAATCCCTAAAATCACATCAAAAGCAAGTATCTTTAAAGAGATAAGGTCAACATATAATGTGATGGTGCCAACTTGGATCAAACAAGATTTATAAACAGTGGATGTGATGAAAATTTCTCTAACGAGTCTCCATGAGATAAATCAAAAAGTCTAATTTCGCCAGAGTCAAGTTTAAACGTTGAGCACAAGTAGGAGAGATAAATGAATGGGTAAGCCAGGTAAGATTCAGTAAGGTATAAACTTCACAAGAATTTATGATTAGCTTACCGTGATCACCTCGTTTGGGTTCCTCGCATTTTGACGATCCACGACAAACGCCTTCCAAGAACCATTGACTTTGACTTTTTGGGATGACCTTTTGAGTCACCATCCCAAATTGGACTTGGTTTTTTCATCGCATAACAATCTCGAGCGATATGTCCTTCCTTTCCATAATTATAACATACCTTGAACTATGTGGGCGTTTGGACTAATATGTCCCTCTTTCCCACATTTATAAGATCTGACCGGTGGTCGCGTTCTCCTCCCTTAGAACCGATTCTTCTTTGGTCTTTGACGTCTTTCACATTGTCATTGTTGAATCTTCTCTTTTTAAAATCTCCTCCCGACTTGCTTCTCCTATTTTCATGGCCATGATTACCACCAGAGTGGTTACCATTCTTGTCCGTATTTTTCTTTCTCCGCTGGTTATCATTGTTTTGATGACTGTTGTCACCCATTATGATCCTCGGGTTGTGGGTCCCTCGGTTGAACGTACTCGTTATCTCGCCTAATAATTGAGCCACGTTGACATCATTTGAATAGAGAGAAAATTTATGAGAAATGAGATATTGGCGATGTACGGGTTTCAAACCTCTCGTAAACATCCGCGCTTACACGTTCCTCATTCTCCACCAAATGAGGTGCAAACTCGATAACTCGCAAACTTCGCCTTTCGTGACTTAGGACACCGTCATGTTGTTTTGTTCCAATCTAATAAACTCCACTTCCTTCATATATGACGAATACTTTCGTGAAAGTACTTGTCATTGAACGATTCAAACGTCTCCCAAGACATCTTTGAGTGAAAATTTGGATGGAGTACGCTTCATGATTTCCACCCAAGAATCGCCTCATTACTGGAACATAAAGGTGGCGAATGGAACTTTTCGTTTCTCCGTGCATCCCAAGACATAGAATATCTTGGTAATTTGCTTGACCACGTTTTACGCCTTTAATCGGATCCCGCTTCCTGAGTGCAGGGGTCCCAACTTTCGAACTGTTTGGGCGTGATAAACCGCAATGCGTTGTTATCATTTCCACCTGTATTTTGAACACGAGTCTCCCTCGTCTGATTTTGAATGAACTGCAAAAAGCTTCTAAACATCCCGTCATTCATCATCTGCTCAGTGGTGATGTTCACAAGAGGAACATTGCCAGCCTGTTGCACGTTTTCCTCGTTGGTGAGTAAAGGTGTCTTCACGGTCTCATTTACTCCACTGTTAACATTCTCATTCAACATTCTCATTCGACATTCTTAAATACTGCCATAAAACAAGGGTTAATTAAAGAAATCAACATATCACATAATATCCCTATATACTGACCAACCAACAAATAAGCTTAGGTAAGACACACTAGCGAAGGTTTTACTCTGTCTCTCTCCTCCTAGTTCTATTCCCCGATCTCCATGAGAGATCATATCCTAAGCTCGATACTCAACTATGACACCCCAAAATAGGTATACAACACCCATTCCGAGTCGTCAATAACATGATCTGTAAACAACTACAACTTTAATAATAAAACATAAAAACTGTGAGTTTAAATACAAATATTGTCTTCTAGACAATATCAACACTCAAATAAGTCCTCATTACAATTATTGATATATTATTTTACAAAAATGGTGAGGACTAATAAAACAACTTTCTAAGACCTTCATTCCATACCCCGACTAGTACTCGCTACATTCTCGCCTCCTGAGAAGAAAAATGGAACAAAAAGGAAAAGGGTGAGCTCAACTAGCCCAGTAAAGAATATTATGTGACGCCCCCAAAATAGGTCCAATCCATCCAACCTATTCTGAGTCGCCAAATACATGGTACAGAAAACAACTACAACTTTATTACTACAACAACACATATGCTGTGAGTTTTGATACAAATATGTACCAACTATGACTCATGTCCCAACCGTGGACAACACCTCACAGTGATACCTTACATAAAGGTACAATCAATAACTGTTTTAAAAATTAAAATCTTAGGGAAGTGCTCAAGAAAACTTTCGTACATAGGAGGCCATGAATCTAAGTTATGATAGATATCATATGTCTAGAGAATTATCATTTGTTGATCCAATAGACCCCAAAGAAAAACAAGAAGATTACTATCATATTCCTTCCAATGGTGAGTCTTCTTTTGACATATAACTATCTCCACTGTCTACAATTGAGAATTACATTTTAACTAAACTCCAAGATCATATAGGTAGTGCTCGTAGATATACTCAGCAAGAGGATGTGCACAACCCTGTCTTATGATAACACGAGGTTGTATGTCATTAGACATCTTGTATGATAGTGGCAAAACACCCTTCCAAAGTTGGGTTCACCTCACCCTATTTGGTTCACCAAAATTAAATATCAAATGACATATACAATACGACACACTTATCTAAAGTTTTCAATAAAAGTAATTCTATACTATTTAGGGAGAACCTCAACAAATTTATAGACCACCGATTCTATTGCCTCTATTATCCTCGCTCCACCGTGCAACACTCTTATCACACGAAAGAAATTGTGAAGCAAAAGGGTGAACAACTAGCTCGAGAAAGAATATCATGACTAAAGATAATTAAATTATCAATAGCCTTCATCAGTAATAAATCAGAGATTTAGAACATATGGTAGATGATAAGACTTTTCAACCATAGTCGCAGCGAAACGAGCAATCCATTAGAAGAGTCAAATAGACCATAAAGTCTATTATCTTCTCCTTGTTAAAAGTCCACCAACAATATTTTATCCCTGTAACATCAATCAACAGTTCATTTCCACAATCATATGAATAACTCATAATCATAATTGTAGTTCTAAATTCCCCTTCTCATCTAGGACGAAGATAATTTTCATCACATTTCTTTACCTGAAACATCAAAGATCATGGTTATACCAAATCACAGTTCTTGTTCATAATCATACTAATAAGTTCATCTTTGCACTACGAGCCAAAGATATTCATTAACAGTCCATCTTTGCACTACATGCCAAAGATATTCAGCAACATGTCATCTTTGCACTACGGGCCAAAGATATTCAACAACAGGTCATCTTTGCACTACGGGCCAAAGATATTCATCAACACTTCATCTTTGCACTACAGGCCAAAGATATTCAACAACATGTCATTTTTGCACTACGGGCCAAAGATATTAATATCTCAAAGAAATATATAATCATTTCAGAATTTATATAAACAATAATTATAACTATGTTGATCAATTCACCTTTGCACTTAAGCTAAAAATATTCAATTGTAAATTCAATGGTCATGACTATACCAGTCAACGATTCAACTTTACACTACTGGCCAAAGAGAACCCATAGTCATAATCATACCAATAATCTACCCATCTTTACACTCAAGTCAAAGAAAAATTTCTTCACCGGGATTATAAAAATGTTATATATAATAATAAAAATAATATGATCAAAACATGGATTTAATTTCAAGAGTAAGATTCATAAATCAACAATAACTTGGTCAGAAAAAGAAACCAAATTTGTCGTGAATAGTACACCGTGAATAGTAATTTGTGAATAGTAACTCATGAATAGTAATTCATGAATAGTAATCCCGACATGAAAAATGTAGAAATTCCAGAATAAAATCCATACCAATATTTCGGTATAATGATATTGAAAGAATAACATTTCTTAAACATATAAACAATTTATTTCAATTATTTACACTTTACTAAATAATGCATTTAATCATCCTAAAATGCCAAAATCATAAGATTTCATCACCAATAACAAAAACCCTCATCAAAAATCTGCATATACCTCATATATGATTCTCAAGCCATAAAATACTATTTTCCAATTTTGTTACTTCACATAACATATTTAATTCATTTACTCATAACTAGTCTATTTTCATGAAAAATACCAAATCAGTACAAACAAATTTTCTTTTCTGAGATTTAGCAGAACATAGTCCCATATTGAACATATATTTTTCTCGGAATTTTTAAAATTCATTTACTATTTTTCACATGGCCAAAACTTCTGAATATTTAGACATTTATCATAAATTATACTTTTGTCCAAAAATTCCGAAATTTACAGAATATACTGATGTTATATAGATGTACTCCCAATAAAAATTTCACCAATTTTGGAGTTAACCACAAGGAGTTATAAGGGTTTACTTTTAAAATAGTCTTTTCTCATAAAATCCATAACTCCTAATCTATACATCCAAAAATCGTCATTTTTGGACACAATCTAGGAAACTCATCAAATTATCATTTCAAATTTTTCCAGAATTTTTGAAGGTCGGAAAAATTACGAAAAATAAAAAACATAACAACCCTTAAAAATCCCTTACCTCAAAAGAGCAGTACTTCTGACCGGAATATCGGATGTAAAACCGAAGGAAACTTGCACTGAATAGCAACTCTCCAAGTATGTAAATACTCATAAAAATACGCTCGACAATATAGAGAGAAAGAAAACTTGTTTCTGGTGTGATTTTCAATTCTAACATAAGCACCTATTTATAGGAAAATGCTAGAACACCAATAATGCTATCTAATAATATTATTCAAATAATATGAATTATTGATCTGATAATAAAAATACTGTGTAGTGACAATTATTGAAACAACAAAAATATAAAATATCAACGCAGCAATTATTGAATCAATAAAATAAAATATTGAACACTAATTCGTGTAATAATTATTGAGTAAGTGTCTTCTTTACGTAAAAATTAATAATTGGTGCAATCAGGTAATACATCTTGTGTTTTAACCACGGGTATTCCAACGAAGATAATTTAAGAACATTCACGCACTGTTATTTATAACCAACTTATATTTGTCATTTTTCTTCATCCAATCGCTTTTCAAGTTATAAATTTACATTAAATTTCGTGCAAGAATAAATGCGAATATTCTCCGACAGTAAGAATATTCCACGACCAAACGAATATTCCCCAACAATAATGAATATTTTATAACCACTTGTTTATTTGAAATATTTGCGCATTTTACCCATAATTAACCACATTAATCAAATCAACCCTTACTATTTCAAAATAATAAATAGAGGAAATTTAATTTCATTTATAATAAGTTGGGGTCTTACAATATATATAATCATTACTTCTGGTAATATCCATAGCAAATTTATATGAAAATATGTTGTCGACAATGATTTTATTTCTATCCAATATATCGCCTCTCAGATATACATAATGTATCGAGATCTCGTTATTTTGAATGTACCGATCCTCTTGAGGATAACTCATCCTCTTAAGGAATAACTCTTCAAGAGTTTTATTTACAGGAGATTTTTATTCATAAGTTTTGGATAGGTTGATAAAATTTATAGCCTGTTTTATGGGTATAGCCTCTTTATAGGCTGCAACTTATTTTTCTTGTACTTTCTTCTTCTTAGAAATCTTATTTTATTTTTTAACACCAATAGATCTTCCACGCTTCAAGTGTGGCTTTAATTCAATTTTCTGCTATATTAACTGATTGTCCTACAGAGACTTCAATCTCTGCTAGAGTATTAGCAGCTAGAATGTGAGATATCACTATTTTCTTATTATCGGTGAATAATTCTGGTAATTGATTTGCAATTCATTGCAAATGAATTATCCTTTGAACTTCTAGTTCATATTGATTTGTATAAGGATCAAGATTAAATAACGTTGAAACATTCCAATTAATCTCCGCCATGCTTGGAGTAATGATCTCACGTCGTGGCTTGAGTAACGACTTTTTCCCCCTAATGGTGGGAAGACTATTAAAATAACAATCCTCAAAATATACCTTAAAAATATCACTCTAATTCTTTTCTTAGAAGATGAACACCAAATAACAATAATTAAATGTGATAATTTGGTAATTAATTTACTTTGATATAATCAACGGTGTAAAGGAATCTTACGGTTCTTTAAAGGATGTTCATGGGAGTTTTCAATAATTCAATGCATCATTATTGATCCTAGATGATCATGCCAAATCATAAAAATATTTGGATCCGAACACTTCTAGTGTATTGCAAACTTCTGGTGTATTACAACATTTGTTTCAACTATTCTCATTTTAGTATAATATAACCCAGAAGAGAAAATATACAATTTTTCTAAAATGAGTTTCTGGCCCGATACTATTGAAGTAATATAAAGAAATTCTTCACTGCCTTCGTTATTGATTTCAATATGATAACTATTATAACGTATATCCTTAAAGCTGAGCAAATTTCTGTTTGTCTCAAAAGAATATAAAGAATCATCAATACAAAGTTTTGTGCCCTTTGAAAACATTATAATCGCTCTTCCAGAGACTTTAATTAAATTTGATGAATAATCACTCTTTAAGAGTCTTCAATTATGTTTGATGAATAATCGCTCTTCTAGAGCCTTTAATTAAGTTTGATGAGCTTCTGACCCATACAACTTCATATATGCAAAATATAAATTTAACTTTATTACTTGAAACATAAATAAAACATATAATAAAAATACTTATTATAATGTCATAATATAATGAAATAAAAATAATTAATTGGTACGAACATTTCTATCAACATATCATCAAGGAAACCATAGATATCAAAATTAGTTATATCCACTCCATTTGAAAAGTCAAAATAATTCATGGGATCTTCAGGATCATTCCATTTCCTTTTCTTTTATGGAGTCTTGGTACAAATCTACCAAATATTTAGGAGTACGACGGGTACATTCCCTTTTATATATTGATTGTTCTTTTCAAGTCCACTACCACAACCACAACCATAATTTCCTCTATGATTATCAAATGAGGTTCCATTCACTTCAGTGGAATGTAATAGAATCCATCGGCGAGATTGTTGGTTTTTCAATTAAAAACTCATTATTTTGTACAGCCACTAAAAGAAATAATATCACTTTTAGGAATATTGTGACGCCCCCAAAATAGGTATACAACATCCATTCTGAGTCGCCAAATACATGGTACAAAAAGCAAACTACAACTTCAATAATACAATTGTCGTGCAAAATACGACAACACATACTGTGAGTTTAAATACAATTATTGTCTTCTAGACAATATCAACACTCAAATAAGTCCTCATTACAATTATTCATACACTATTTTACAGAAATAGTGAGGACTGCTAAAACATCTTTCTAAAACTATCACTCCATACCCCGACTCGATCATGCTATGTTCTCACCTCCTGAGAAGAAAAATGGAACAAAAAGGAAAAGGGTGAGCTCAACTAGCCCAGTAAAGAATATTATGACTAAGATAATATACAATAAATTATCATTAGTCTTCAACAGAAAAAAATTTGATAAAATATAATAGACAACAAATTTTAGATCAACAAATGCAGCGGAAACAACAATCCATTAAAAGAGTCACGTAGAGAATGAATTCTACTATCTTCTAAGATTTAAAAGTTCATCATCAATATTTTATCCCTATAACAACAATCAATATACATCTTTAATCAAATATTCATCTTTGCACTTATAGGCCAAAGATATTCATTTGTGTCATAGGTTGGGTCATGTTCATCTCAACACTGTTTCATCTTTGCACTACGGGCCAAAGATATTCATCGATTAATCATTCATCTTTGCACTACACAGGTGCCAAAGATATTCAAACAATATCATCATTTAAGATCGAGGATGATGAAAATACTTTAAAGAAAACGAATCCAAATTGAGACAAATATTAGGAATTCAGTATAACGGTTTATCCAAGATCAATAATACTTCATAATAATCAATTCAGGAAGCGTAATTCAAAAATAACGATCAAAACATGGATACAATCAAAGATAGTAGCCAAAATAGACATCTTGGACAAAAAGAAAATTTTTATTTTTCTTGAATAAGGTCGTCGATTCGTGAATAAAGGTCGATAATATCGTGAATAATAACCCCGACACAAAAAGTTCTAAATTTGATTAAAAAGTTCACCAATATTTTGGCATAATGATATTGAAGAAAATAATATCATTTAAGAAAAAAATAACATCCTTACCTCAAATAATCGGTGATTGATCCGAATATCGGACAGAAAGTCGAAGAAAACTTATCAATTTAACAAAGAACTCTCAAAGTATCAAAATACTCACAAAATATGCTCGATAATCTAGAGAGAAAGAAAACTTGTTTCTGGTGTGATTTTCAATTCTAACCTAAGCATCTATTTATAGGAAAATGCTAGAACGCCAAAGGAGACTAAATAATAAAATATTATTATTCTTTTTCTTTCTTTTATGCCAACTTTCACCAACCAAGCCAACCATCTTGGAACCAAAATTCAGCAGCTCACGTGTGTTAAAACAAAAGTGGGTCCCACCCATAATTTAATAAAAATTATTTTATTTTCCGAAACTTCAGTAATTCATAGAAAATATCCCGTTTATCAGAAAAATATGAATTTTATTTCCATTCCACACGAAATCAAATTCTCTACAACTTTGTAGCTTTGAGTTTCTCCAAATTCCAAATCGAAAATATTCGAAATCCACAAACGGATGATTTTTAATACCTCCATTCCAACAAAATACTGATAAAACACCTCAGCATTAATTTCTTCATTAATAACCACATAAATAAATCCATCATTTATATCCACATCAAATAAATATTTCCTTATCATATAAATCAATAATTAATTATTCTCAAATAATATTACGAATCACAATTATGACAACCAGTAGTTCCGGGAAAGTGGGAGCTTTTCAATAAGATTTCTCCTTCATTGGCCGCAATTAATTAGGTGACCAAACCTCTCCTCGATGTAACTTTCTAGACATTGCCAATAATGCTATCTAATAATATTATTCAAATAATATGAATTATTGATCCGATAATGGGAAATCATTGTGTAGTGATAATTATCAAACAACAATAATATTAAATATCAACGCAGAATTATTGAATCAATAAAATAAAATATTGAGCAAGAATTATCGTAATAATTATCGAGTAATTGCCTTCACGTACCACTCAATAATTCAATAATATCAGCAATACTGGTGTCCATCTTGTGCAACCACACGTATTACTATATTTTAACCACCAGGTATTCCAACAGTGTTAACGGTAACAACTATGCCGTTATTTATAAAAACTCATACTTTATCGTTTTTTTCATCCGACAATTATTCTGTTATGAGCCCCACTTAATGGTCATATTTACGTACGTCGCATTTAATATTCTCCGACAAAAAGAATATTCCACGATCAAAAGAATACTCTCCGACAAAAATAAATATTTTATAATCACTTGCTTATTTTGTAAAATTTGCACATTTCACCCATAACCAAAGCATTATATCAAATTAACACCTTATTAATTTAGAATAATGAATAGAGAAAATTCAATTTTATTTATAATAAGTTGGGGTCTTACAAATATAATTTCCTTTATCGCTTCAGGGAATATATTATGAACTTACACTCACAATATTGCTACTACAGGAGCATATTCGAGGCATGAAATATAGTAAATATTTTTTCTAACATGTCTTTATCAATATTTTTTTTTCATGGAGATGATAGCGAATAAAAATAATTAATTTTGCATGATCCTACAGGGATGCATGATTGCCAACTTTAATTGTATCTCCAAGGCTCTTTGTCTTTATATGAATCTCGGCATCAAGATTCCATTACAAACAATTCTTGCTCGATATAAATCAAGGGCAACAAATTCAAATTTATAAAATTTGAATATTAAATAACTAAACATATTCTCCATCAAATTAAATAATTATATATGTTCAGATTTAATTATAATGAGACAATTTATAGAAATACAGTAAAATACGAAATTAAAATTTTCCACTAAAACTAAATAAATAGTCCTTATATATTCAATTACCATTATATAATAATAAGAATAATGATATCATTAGTGCAGTAATTGAAATGCAGTAATTTTACCCTCACTTTATCTCACTAAACAAATAGTCCAAGTATTTAAAAGAAATTACACTCGTAAGTTCCAACTGTCTGCAAAATGTGTCCTGTAACTCAATACTCAGCTCGTTAAGAATAAATTGAAAACAATGTCCTCCTCTCATAAATAGCCAGAATACAAATCTGGTGATCCAGAAAGAGTAATTCCTACCTATTGTTATATTGCTTAGCTGCCAATATTCTAGCAGGGATTACAATACACTAAGAACTGATATTTCAACTTTCAACTCATTTATAAAATATTACTAAGTGTATATCTCAAAAGCACATATATCATTATAAGAATATATTAACATATTTTATAATGACAATACATCAAAATACACCGATATAATAAAAAAAAATTATTCTTACACATTTTTATCATTAATCAAATCATGACCATGCAACAACTTTAGTGTTAGTCCAAGTGTAGTACAGGGTGGATTCCAAAAACATGGTAACACTATGTAAATGCATATTTAGATATGTATAGTAAATTTTCTCCTAGCAAGAAAGCATGTTCACTTGAAGATAGTGGGGATTGAACAATCTAAATCATACTTACTCCATTCTTCAAAAATAAAATAAAATATTGACACGTAAAAATCATATATTCCTACTGTGTTAACTTATGTCAAAATATATATGGGTATCATATTTGTTAAGATCTTGTGGAGCATTTTAAGTCGTGAAATAAATAACTAAAACTGAAAACTGACAAGTATATTATAGCAGCAAAAATAACCAACCTCTTTTCTAGTCTTGAAGATTTAACTTCCAGTTCTACTCGGCTATTGAACTTCCCATATGGAGATATACAGAACTTTTCTTTATATTTTTCGTGAAGTATCTAAAAATTGGATCTTTGAGTTTTGAAAAGATGAAACTAGTATTGTATCACAACTTGAAATATTAGAGACTCGTGCTGATAACGTATTATAAAATACTATTAAAAACAAAAACAAAAATGATGATTAAGGGAGAAGAGCATTCTCATTTCATATATTGTAATTGTATATGTCTCTAACCCATCCTCTTTACAATGTTACTATTTATGGTACAAGGATATCAATACTAAGAGGTTACAAAACTCAAAGGTCATGAGTTTCAAACCTTAAAGGATATGAGAGTTACAAAGCTTAAAGTTAATTACAATAAAGAAGGGTATAGGAATGTATCTAGACATGGGTAAGAATGTATCTAGACATCCACACACTATGTATAATTTTATAACAAAATATATTAAAAGTGTAACTTAGATAAAAAAAATTACAATAAAAAATTTAAATAATAACTCTTTTAAAAAAATAACAGATAGTTAAAAAAATGCCGATCATAAAAACAACATTAGTGAACGTCATTTATAAACTAAAGATAAAGATTGTTCTTCAACACGAGTAACGGATCACATCTAAATTAGAAAAATTCATATATTTGTAAAAAAAATCCAAACAGAGAAAGCAAAATCTCCTAAGAGATGATAATGAAATCACATCCCATCACAAAAAAGGAAGAAATCAATCATTTTATGAAAAAAAATATATTAAGCTTTATAAAAACAAACACCACAAAAAAAAAAGAATAACTTATAAAATAAAAATAAAAATAAAAATAAAATTTAGTGTAAAAGGAGAGTTCTTCTGGAATCTAAGATGGAGAATATAGTTGTTGAGACGTTTAATGATTATTGCGTTGGCTTGAATAACCATGTGCTGCTCTATCTAGACTTTTATCGTACTGTAAATTATATATATATATATATATATATATATATATATATATATATATATATATAATTTAGAACAAGTTTGAATCATTCTTCTCTACACACACAACACCAACACTCGGATTCAAATTTTGTTATCCAAGTAAATAAACAAATGAATCATAAAATATTAGTGAACTAAGACGAGATTAATCACCAATTAACACAACAAACTACTTATGATGAGTGGGCAGGCTACTTCTAGTTGTTTGTCGCTTTGTTAATTAAATCATTAGTTCTTCCCATGAGTACTTGGATTCATCTTGCATGTCGTGCTACAAAAAAAAAATAAAAAATTGAACTTAAATTTTAACTCAAACTCTACGAAAAAATAGTAGTAATAAATTCTTCTAAACGGTTGAAATACAAACACTTATGTCACTTGAGATAGAGTTTCGTTCTTAATTTTATGTAAATGTATTTGTTAACGTCAAAATCTTCTGCCAACGTCCCAATCACGTAAGACGCCCTAATCCTGCATAGTAAACACGATAAACACCAAAAGCTTGACGGCCGGAGTGGGGGATAACTTCGGCGTGAGAGTCGATGATTCGGTGTTCACAAGGTTAACAATGGAGGATAATAATCTCCAGTGTATTGAGATTGAGAAAATTCTAATTGAATGTGTGTACGTGTACATACCTTTTTCTTGAAGACTTCCTTGTTAGGTTATACTCTCTTGCCCGATTTACCGTGCCACCCACTCACCGTCACGACACACATTTGCCACTCCTCGTTGATTTCTGCCGATCACTCGCAGTTGTCACCTTTCTCTTTCATCGCTTTTATGCTTGGTCGGTAATTTATAATCTCATCCACATTAATGCATTGCGGTATCTTAATCAACTGTCATGCTTTTTTTCTCATTACAAGTCAAAGTAATAGATATTAAAATATCTAACAATCAATCCATTGATCCGACCCGGTCTTAAAGGGATCCAATATGAATAATATAATGATTAGGCCCATAACTTTTAAGGCTCAATAATGAGGACCCAATGGACTAACTAAACAAGTGGGCCCAATTCACGCGGCCCAATGTGAGAAATATCATGACCCAACAGTACTTATTTATATATAATTAAATAATGGAGTAATTAATAACAACAAGTTCCAAATGTTTAATTTCTTTAAACCTGTGAAAATGTTGTTTATATTAAAAAGGCATGCATGTGTAATATGATCATATATATTTTTCTTTCTAATTATTGTAAGACCCCAATTTTTTAATAAAGATGATTTTTTTTATAAATATCATTTTTAAATATTATGGAATGAATTTGATATAATGTTATAGCTGTGGGTAATATTTATAAATTTTGCAAAGTACGCAAGTTGTTATATAGTATTCTATTGGTCGGGGAATATCCTTGATATTTGCTCTTCATTCAGTATCTTTTCATGAAAATATTCTTCTGAGCATTCTTGAATTTTACTCTACAAAGAAGTATCATGTTGACAATTTGGACGTTATTAGTTCCTGGATAAATTAATTCTTGAACTTATTTTATTGAATTTTTATATAATTGTCATCATCCTCATGTTTATATTATGTTGAAAGTCATTTGTGGCATGTAGTGCATAGATGGACTTGGTATGATTATGACCAGGGATTAATAGTGTATAATCATGACCGTAATGTTACAAATGATGTGGTAAAAGTCCTCATTGGCCCGTAGTGCATTGATGGACAGTTGTTGGCATGATCATGCCCATTGATGAATACACGAATATCCTTGGCCCGTAGTGCATGGATAATTTGTGGTTGTAATACTAATGAATATCCTTGGTAGTAGTAGTGTAGGGATGATGTTGATTATTTATTAAAGTCGAGTTCCAAATGATAAAAGTGATGAAAAACCTTTTAAATCATAAAAGATAGTAGATTTTATTCTCTACTGACTCTTTTAATGGATTGCTTGTTCCACCGCTAGATTAAACTTGATGTTTGTTATATTGTATTAGTTTAACTTTCTTGTTGAAGGCTAACGATAATTTATCATGTATTATCTTAGTCATAATATTTCTTCTTTTGGGCTAGATTGAGCTCACCCTTTTACTTTTATTGTTCTCTTCAGGAAATGAGAACGTAGCAAGGACTAATCATTTAGTTAAAAAAGAGTGATGACCCGGATAATAATATTAGTAGTCCTCACTATTCTTTTAAATAGTGTGATAATAAATGTAATGAAGATTCAATTTGAGTGTGGATATTGTCTAGATGACAATATTTGTATTAAAACTCACAATATATGTTTTGTCGTATTTTATACGACTGTTGTATAATTAAGTTGTATTTGAATTTTGTACTATATATTTGACGACTCAAAATGAGTGATGTATACCTATTTTGGGGCGTCACAATTATGTTTGTTTATGGTACCTAAACAAAATTAGAAAGTTGATCAAACAGCTAGCTTTGTCAAGACTAATGATTAAACAAATAAACTGACTTGAAAATGGGGTAAACTTTTGAGATCGAGGGGATGTATGCAAGAAATTAAGACAAGTGGAACACGGCATGACATCAACATTAATGCTATATTCAATGAACAAATTAATTACTAATAATCTAGTGGACATAAATATATGGAGTAGTATTTTACATTGCCACCATTACTATCTCCTTCATGGCAGCAAATTAAAAGACCATGTCCATGTGAACTGAATAAAATTGTCTCTTCATTCTTTAAATTTATTGTACAGACCTCAATAAAACTAAATAATACTACTCTAACAATTAATAATTATTTAGACGACTTTTTGAATCATATATGTGGTTGAGTTATTTAAATTTGTTCTTTTTACTAATTTTTCTATTTTAAAAAAGGTGGAACTAATTAGGAGAGGAATCACAACTCATTCAATTGCGGGTATATATACAATTAAGATGCTGATTCCATTACATCCCTCCAATATATATATGAATCTGCTAAGTGCTAACAATAACATACCAACCACACACCAAATTCCAATGAGATTTATATACTTTTATTCATCTATAATACTACAATATCTTTGGAATCCAATAACCTAAAAATGTTACTCCCTCCCTTCAAAAAAAACATTTAATTAATCTATAAATTTTTATTTATTTTTAAAATATTATAATATTGTAAATTTAGAGATACATTTCATGTTCGGACATCTTAACCTATGACTTTGCAAGGTAAATGTAGAGACTTTTACCACTGGTCTATCACATTTGATTTAATAAATTTATGCTTAATAATAATACATTTAAGTAATTTATCATATTAACTATTGTATTAATTAAAATCAAATAACTTTTTTTAAAAAAATATAATTATAAATTTTATTAATTTACTAGATTTTTTTTTCTTGTGATTCTGTACGTTGTGAATCCGATCGAGCGAATACTTGCTAGTATATTTTACACCTCAATTTTAGATATTGGAATTGAAACTGTACCATACATTAAGCATGAGGAATAATGAGACAAGTGCACAAAAATCTACTAGAATATTCAAAAATCAACCTTAGGGTACCTTTCACATTGCAATATTATAATGACAGCCAATAAGGGTATTTGGATTAATTTCACATTTGCTTGCACGTCCTCTATAAACTAAACCATTGCCCATATTATGTCCCAATCCCATATATATATATATATATATATATATATATATATATATATATATATATATATATATATAGTAAGATACCCTTATCTTACTATTTCAACCATTTTCACCTTTTTTAGGTGACGATTTCGGTCATCTAATTGTTATTCATACTTTAGCGACAGATGACATATAAGCGTCATTAAAAGTATGAGCGACGGTTACTGTATGATCAAATCCACGCTTAAAGTGAAAAATAAGATAAAGAGGGGTATCTGACTTGATCCTCTTCTTCTATATATATATAAATAAATATATATATATATATATATATATATATATAACAACCACAACCCAGTCTTTCTCTCTCCTCCATATATAACCACTTTTAAGTGCTAGCTCCAGCCTTGAGAAGAGCATATCGATCACAATCATCAGCCGTTGATCAGGGTCATGGACGGCAGAATCAATCTGTTTATGAATGAGCAAGAAGAGTATGATAATTCACCGGAAAACAGCGGAGATTCACCGCCTTCTGCCATATTTAGTGACACCAAGATGGCTTCCACTTCCTCTCCGAGAAGAAGGTTAGTTTAATTTTTTGTGGATAAATTCATAGCTAAAGTTAGATGGTGACGAACATTCAAGGATATTTGAATTATACGTTCTGAAGTGGAAGTATCAGATGCCTTTTAAAAAGTTATCTTTAACGTTATCTGTGGATCTAATTTCTCCGAATATATATAAGGAGATATTTCATCTATATATATATATATATATATATATATATATAGTATGTGCTTGCGCGCGGGGTTGAATGAAGTGCTATATATATTAACAATATTACTAAGTATATTGTTGACTTTGGATTGATTTTATTCAGTAGGAGAGGTATGCAGAAAAGAGTGGTGTCCGTGTCAATCAAAGACGTCGAAAGGTCCAAGCTTAAAGGGGAGATGATGAGTACTCCACCGTCCGATTCTTGGGCTTGGAGAAAGTATGGTCAAAAGCCTATTAAAGGATCTCCTTACCCCAGGTAAAAATCTTTGGAAATTATGATAACAATAATGTATTTAAAATGTCTCTATATATATAAGGTTTAGCCATTCTAACAAAAGTGTGTGCGAATTCATTTTTCATTTTATTTAGCGCGTGTTAATTTTAGTGATATGACAAAAAATGAAAAGAAAATTATTTGATTGGACAGGGGTTATTATAGATGTAGTAGCTCAAAAGGTTGCCCGGCAAGAAAACAAGTCGAGAGGAGCCGGGCGGATCCCACCACACTATTGGTGACCTACTCTTGTGACCACAATCATCCCGGGCCGGCTTCTAGAAACAACAACCGCAAGCACAATCGCAGTCGCAATAATAATCAAGATATTACTACTACCTCCGCCTCCGCCTCCGCGAGTAATATTACTACTTCATCAACAAACCTCACAATTTCAAATTCTGAAGATGATCAAATATCAGAATTTTTTGAGACCGATGAAAAATTCAATAATCTCGAAGGCTCCTTGATTTCGGAATTCGGGTGGTTTTCCGGTTTGGAGTCCACTTCTTCCACCATGCTAGAGAACCCATTCTTGGCTAGGGACTGCATTGGAGATGCTGACGATATGGCAACAATTTTTTCAATGGGGGAGGAGGAAGAGTCATTGTTCGCCGATCTCGGGGAGCTGCCGGAGTGTTCGGTGGTATTCCGGCCAGGGGTGATGAGAGAGAGGAGGAGGAGCGCCGGCGGTGTAGCTTGACAACCTTGTAGGACCACGGTGGATCAATGGGACACTTTTTTATTTTGTGCAACAATGGGGATTTGTCTTTATTTCCGAATAGTAGTAGTAGTTGGTTACTAAAAGGAGTGCGTATCTTCCGCCTTTAAGACCCAAAAAAAAAAACTTTTTTAAAATTTAAAATTTTTTTCTTTAAATTCGCCTAGATTTCAGTGTAGTGAATAAGAAATTAATAAAAAAAAAATCGGGATTCTGTCTTGATCTCGCCGTATATTAATTAGCCATGTGTCCGAAATTTTTATTTTCATTGGCATGTAGTATAACACTAATTGAATTAGATAATGTGGCATTATAGTAGATTTATATGTTATATTTTTTCTAATGTTTTTATGCTAGATTGAGTTATGTGAGTTAGTTTTACTTTTGTTTTTGATATAGTTAACAATATTTTAAATAATTTATAATATTCACGATATTATTGATATTATTGACTAAAAATAATTGAATACATTAACTTATGAATTCAAAAAATATTACGAATTAACTTTAAAAAGGTTCAATGAATCTTTAAAAAAAAAATCTTACACAGTGGATAATGTTGTAACAAAATTAGAAATGAAGTAAATCAGCTCATGTTTAGTTTTTGTAATTTAACTATTCCATATTTTCAAATTTATTGCAATTTTCAAAATGACTCATATTGTGGTGAGAAAATTTTGCAATCAATCAAGTTAGTTACACAGTGAGGAAGCATGCATGGCACACAATGAGGAAAAACTCAAAGATTCAATACCGGCATCATTCGATTCCGATCAGCTCTATCCATAGAATTTTGAACCAGTTTTCCCCCATTTTTGGTGACAAATTAATATCAAAACTTCGATTTAATATCAAGTGTTGAATCAATTTATTTCCTAATATTCTACACGATTAAGCATTATGTTTTTTTTTATCGATAGTCATTTGGTTCATCGATATGACTCTCTAGCAGGCAGCAACAACAGAGTGACGAAGTCTGTAAGTTATCCCTCCCCTCCCCTTCCCTCCCCTCTACTCCCCTCTAAGTTGGGATAAATTATTGTAATAGATTAGGATATTTTGAAAGAAAAAAAAACACGTTAAATTTGAAAAGTTTGACTTTTTTTTACTGCATTAACAATTACTTTAAAGTCAAATGAACAGACTTTAATTTTTTTTTTATTACAAAAAGGAAAATTTAGCATAGTGTCAATAATTTTGGTAGGTGTACATTGAAAATTTTTATTTGTTTATATCTTAATAGAATGATATCCACCAAATGGATTTGTTTATCTAGACTAGATAAGAATAGCGGGTATATTTAATTACTAGAGATATTTAAATCCATTGAATTATTAATATCATAATTGATTTCAACATTAACAAATTAAAACCTCAAAAGGAATCTTAATTTAATTTATATATTTGATTTGATGGTTTTCTTTTTTCCTCTCATTTCAAATGAAAAATGCTCAAACCAGCATGTTCCACGTGCACATTGCGTCGTCGTCTCATACGTCACTGATGATTAACAATCTTATTAATAATTTTACTTATCCGTTGTCACGCGGGGGCGGCTAAGCAGATGTGGATAGACTGTCATTCATATAGCTAAAGAAGTCTACAATTTACGTCACTTTTCCTTTCTTCTTCCAATTCATGGAATTGAAAATCTATAGCTAGCTACGATCACAACTACATAACTAGCTTCCTGTCAGTAACTGCATATTTGGTTTGGGTTCCTTTAGCATGCCAACCCACTGTACTCACAAAAACTAAAAAAAGACTTAATTCTACTTCACAACAAGAAGCTATCCACCACCAAACTTCATATAATTTTTCGGTAAACAAGTTAAGAGATCTCATGCAACTAGCATACCAGTACTAATAAAGGTTGTCTACAAATTAAATTAATCATTTGACTACAAATCATTCAATAATCTAATTTTCTAATCTAAAGTAGGCACTTCTGAGAATTTTTTAGAAAATCATGGTGTCAATAGAACGAGATGCAGCAAAACAAACTAGCCACGGCTCTTTTAACCAATTTCAGAGCCGACCAAAACCCTAGGTTGAACAGCACCAAACTCTCTTCATAGCACTTACATCTTTACCAACATCAATTTTCTCTCCTACACAAGGCACGGTAGAAGCAGTTCCATTTTCGGCACTATCCATGGCCTTCTTGCTCACAATTCGGTGAATCTGAGTAAGAACCTCAGCGAATGCATTGTCGACATTTGAAGCTTCCAACGCAGAAGTTTCCATGAAGTAAAGTGATTCCCTCTCTGCAAAGGATATCCCCTCCTCCGTTGGCACCGCCACAAGGTGGCGAAGATCTGATTTGTTACCGAGTAGCATGACCACAATGTTGGGATCTGTGTGATCCCTCAACTCCCTTAACCACCTTTCAACATTTTCAAATGTGGAATGCCTGGTTACATCATACACAAGCAAGGCACCCACAGCGCCTCGATAGTAGGCACTAGTGATGGCACGGTACCTACGTACAAAGAGTGGAAACCACCTGTAAAATAACAGCAAGGAAGAAAAATGGGGGAGGGGGGAATGATATGCATATAACAGAAAGTCAAGGTTTCTGAAAATATTCCATGTTTCACTGATTGATAACTAAAATGTAATGGAATGTGGAAGATTATATTCTTCAACCATTAGACAATTTAAAACATATTAAGATAAAACAAATAAACAATTTCTCCATATGCTATCCACATTCTCATCTCTGATGTGCTCCAAAATTTAAAAGACTGGAAGTTCCAAAAGTTGTTCACTTTATATGTCTGAATAAGATATATAGCTTACTCAAAAATTACCGCACATGTTCATCCTTTTGACTTTAAAACAAATGTTTTAACAGGAAAAATAAAATGGATTCAAGCTAACCGGTATATCAGTTTCTAGGGTTTCAAAAGAAATAAGACGATGAATCACAAGAAAATTAAAGAAACATGAAAAGAGGGATATATGGACCTGCAATGGCAGAGACTATGGACCCTCTTCTTGTTCCTAGTCGTGTATTACGAGTCCGGGAAGCCTCCTCAATATGAGGGATCCCTCAAAATTGAGAAGGGCGGGCAGGGCTTCTGCAAGAACCTCTCCCCCCTCTTGGCCTCTTCCTGGTCAAGATAGATTGGAGGCTGGAATGTAATGGCTCATTCTGACAGAATGGAAAAAAGTGTGTTTGGTTACTAATTCCGGCGGAATAAACCATATAAATAAGACAATTATACCCTCCTATTACAACAGTAATTGTGCCCTCTCACTACCACCCCAACCACCACCCTCAGCCACCTCAGCACCACCCACCACCAACACTAACTCTTTTTGGCAATGATTCGGTGATCTCTTGTGAAAGTGATATAGAGGCAACGCACCATCAAGAGATGTGCTTTGTTTGTTTCAAGCAGTTTTCAGGCTTCAGAACTAATGTGCAGAATAGTGAGTTGATCCCAATGGATCCAGTGGCTAACCTGAGTGTTAGGCTACTAATTTTGGTTGTTTGGTTGGTGCGTAGTTGACTTCTTTCTAGGGTTCGCTAGTGGGTGTTGTGTATTAGTCTAAGGCGATTTGGGATATAATCTAATGTTCTAAAAATTCCCGCCTAGATCCGCCTAGGCCCCGTCTAGGCGCTAGGCCTCCCCTTGGCGCCCCGCTTAGGCGCAAGGCCCCCTGGCCCCTCATCTAGGCTCAAGGCGGCAAAAAAATCCCTCCAAAAAATTAAGCGGGGCCTAGGCAGAGAGTTTTTTTTTTAATTTTAATAATTACCCAAACCAGATCTTGATATATTTATTTTTCTAATGATTTACCATAATCATAATACATGTTATAGTATATCAAATCACAACAAGAAGTGAACAATATCAATTCAAAATGAATAATTTTATTATAGTTGTAATTTTTTGAACTTATACCAACTTCAAATTATATAAATGATGATACATTTGTAATATTTAATTTAATTCAATATAATTCTTAAATTTATGTGTAGTTTCTTAAGTTTTAATATTGAATTAAATTTTAAAAAAAAATTATTATTTAATAGCAATCTTATTTATGAATAAAACTAATACGTTAAAAATATGTTTGAAATTTGAACAATTGCATTTTTGTTTTTGAACTTTGACATTAGCAATATGGATATGTGTTTGAATTTTAAGCAAATGACTTTATTATCTTTATTATAGATTGTTTTGCTTTATATTATTGTCTTGTTTGGATAAATGAAAGATAAAATATTAAAACTGACTTAAAATAAAAAAAATTCGCCTAGGCCCCCCTTGGCCGCCCACCTCCCGCCTAGCGCCTTTTAGAACATTGATATAATTGATCCAACAGTGTAGAGGTTCGTATGAGCTGTCATACCTTTCTGAAAATTCTTGTAATGTCTACTCTTTTTTTCATTAGTTTTGAGTTTCTTCAAACTCAGTTGTTGCTAAGGTTGAAAATGTTGATGTTCTTGACTGATCCTGTTTTAGTGAAATGACCATAAATCTCTTATGTATTTTTGGACATTGGTGTTCTTGCACATTTTAGAAATCTTGAGAGTTTTTCTTAAAATAATATCTTTATATTTTATCAAAATTAGTTCTTTTGATGTGGTTAAACTTCAAATCCTTGTGACAGTGTAAGGAAGTGAAATGACCATAAATCTCTTATGTATTTTTGGACATTGGTGTTCTTGCACATTTTAGAAATCTTGAGAGTTTTTCTTAAAATAATATCTTTATATTTTATCAAAATTAGTTCTTTTGATGTGGTTAAACTTCAAATCCTTGTGACAGTGTATTCCTTAAAGGTGGAAGAGGGGTTACTCGTCCAAAGGAGCAAGTCTGATGCTTATTAAGAGCAAGCTTTCTAGTTTTCCAACCTACTTTATGAAGCTTTTTCCTTTCCCAGTTTGGTCAGTAAGAGGTTCCATATGCATCTGTGGGACTTTTTTTGGCAGGGAATGGGATTGGTATAAATACAACCTGATCAACTGCTTGAATCGAATTTAGCTCATTCCTTTGAGAATTCTGAATCAACCAAGTGGGAATTCATAGATAGGTAGTTTACTTGCTCGTAGAGTTGCATAGCTATGCTCCACTGCCCTGATTTATATCTCGGAGTACTCCTATGGCCGATCTCAAATGTGATCATTACAGAAATTTTCACTTCTAAATTTACAACATATCTATCCTAGAATTTGCATTTAATCACTTAGTTTGTTACTTGTGAACAAGTTGTCTCTTGGACTCCAAACATTCTCCCCTGTTAAGAGCATCATGGGTGGTGCCATACCCATTCTGCAAATGTTTTTCTTCCAACGACACGAAAATTTAATATGCTAAAACTTCTTCTACATTTAACTTTATTTTTATATAATCTTGTCCAACACATCACCTTTAGAATTTCCATCCATACATAAGGGACTTCATTCTTTCAATTTTCATAAACCAAATAGAAACACTTGCTAATCATGTATCTGTTAACTATCCAAAGTATCACTCATTCATGATGGCAATACTGCTACAAGATGAAAGTAAAAAAAATAAATTCAGATACCCTGAAATATCATTGGGCAAAGGAAAACCGGGTATTCAGCATACAGTAATATTTTTGCTTTCTTACTTCATCATCCTTTTTTTTATATACTTTCTACACCTAGTCATCTACTGTCTTACATTATGATAAATTATGAAGTTCTTCAAAAGTTTGAATAGCATGTCCTCATATACATCTAAATATTAAAGCAATCCCTTCTGCTAACTTATTTAATTATATATTTATATTTTTTTAAAATGTACTAGATTCTGATAACTTCAAACTTTCATCTACAAACATAGGCAGAAAGATCCAAATTTGGTATCCTTGCGATCCTCTACCACCAAAGCAAGGCAAAAAAGATTTACGGCCATGTGGAATCATAATACTAAGCAATTATAAATCACTCAAAAAAAAAATTAAGTGAATCCGTATTACTAAAGATCAAAGCTTTAACAAATTCCACATGTTAAGAAGAGTGAAACAACTTTAGCTTATCTACGTATAAAATATGTTCTAGGTAGGTAATGTTTTTGCAGTCCAAAGAAACTAGGAACTTTCACCTCATCTCTTCCAATCATTGTAAGCTCAACATAGTGTAGAAGGCTAAGATCTACCCAGTTCATTAAACAAATTTAGACTTGATCTTACCCAAATCCAGAAATCCCCTTAAAAACAATTTCACAGAAAACCCAAATATAAATATCCAGATCAATTACTATTTCAGATGAAACTGCACCCAAATCACATCAATACATTTCCAAAATATAACCTACCACAAAAAACTCAAAAATCCCTCCTAAATCTCCAAGATCAAATTAACTAGCAAAAAACTTATTATCTTCATAAACACATAATTACAAAGTGTCACCTACATCAGAAAACGACAAGTGTAAATTGTCATCTTCCTGTCCTGGAAGTCCAAATTCCTAGTTTACCCACCTAAATTAAAGATGAACAAACCTAAACCCTAAAGCAAACAGAACAACAAAAGCATATTTAACTTAGCAAACACATGAAATTCTTAACAATACATGCAACCCAGATCAGAAAAAAGTATGAAAAGAAAAAAAGATTGCACCTTTCTTGACCAGCAGTGTCCCAAATCTGAGCCTTGATGACCTTGCCATCAACATTCAAGCTTCTTGTAGCAAACTCAACACCAATTGTAGACTTGGACTCAAGGCTAAATTCGTTCCTAGTAAACCTTGAAAGCAAATTAGACTTTCCAACACCTGAATCCCCAATCAGAACCACCTTGAAAAGGTAATCATAGTCGTCTTCAGCTCTGTAACCAGCCATTACTCACTTTCTTTTTTCTTCTTTTTCCAAGCTCAATTGATGAAGCTGGGAGAGGGAAAAGAAATGGGAAGATAAGATAATTGTAAAGTACATAAACCTGATACTTGATTTCGGGTTTCTTTGACTCTTTTTGGTTGAATTGGAAATGGGAGAGAGACGGGAGTCTGCTGGGCTGGATTCCACAGGGCGGTGCTTTTTGAAAAGTAGAGTTTTTTTAAGGTTATGTTTGGAACTCGGAGAAGTATTTTGGAGAAGTATTACTACTAACATTGCCAACCAGTCCACAGTCAGTCATTATAAAATTATATTTTTGACATTTTAATTAATAGTAAAAAAATATAAAAATAAATACGATTGGATTTATATGCATTAACATAGTTTGTTTCTAATTTTTATGTTTATTTTCTGTGTGTTTTTTGAGTTACAAAATATAACTTAAAAAGTAATTAATGTAATGGGCAAGAGGATGATTAGTAGGATCTAGAAATGTTTACTTTGATTATGTATTTTCGGTTTAGGTTGGTAAAATTAAATTTTAAAAATAAACAATTTACATATGTTTTGACCTTATTTATCGGGTGTAAATATGCATTATTAACTTCATTTAATTAACATATGAGTAGACGATGGGAAAGGCTTATCGACTAAATTTAATTTACATAAAAAATGGTGGTATATAACAATGATATGAGTGTTTTTAGTAGGTGCTTATCATGAGTTATTATTCCTTTGTCTTCTTCCTTACATGCTGAAAAAACTTTCATGTTTGTCGTGACTAGATTTAACATGAGTGCTTGTCACCCCAAAATAATTTACTTATTACATATATATATATATATATATATATATATATATATGTCACATTATTTTGTTTCTTTTTTTTTCTCTCGTCAAATTATTATCCATATTTAATTAAAATTAAGGATGTATTTGTGAGTTTTAATTCAAAAGGGTTGAAAGAAAAAAAATTCTTCCTTTTTTCCATCCCTTCTCTTCCCTTTCCCTTAAATTAAAATTCATAAACAGACAATAAAAGTTGAGTCATATCGACTTCTCAAGTTGCTTATATATTAATTAATTGTAAACAATAAATTACAAGTAGTATATAAATTATGTCAATTTTTATTAAATATAAATATAATGACACAATGTGTAAATTAATTAATATAAATGCATGAATAAATAATTTATATATTCACTTGTTAAAAAAAGACATATACAAGCCTTAAAGGGAATAACTAACTGATGGGCCAAGTCCAAATAGACTGCTCTACTGGCCGCCCAAAAACAAGCTGGAACGATGTCTTTAGACTTCTCTAACACTCGGTTTCTCAGTTATAGAAAAGAAAAAAAATAGAAAACTTAAATTAGAACAGAAAAGAAAAGAATAGAAAATTTGAAATTTTTTTGTGTTATTTTAGAGTTTTTAATAGAAAAAAGAATATAAAATTTAAAATTTTTTTCTTTTCTTACATTTTTGAGTTCTAATGAAAAAAAGAAAAATATCACTTTTATAAATTTACTCTTATATTAATTATAACTATTGAATCATGGATAAATATATGCAATATAAATTTAATCAAAAAGAAAAAAATTCATAATCAAATTAAAATATCCAAATAAATGTTAAACAAAAACTATTTCTACAAAGTCATTGTCATACCATATCCAAAAGCAAATATAATCTATATTATTAATACTAACGGAGATTATTCATCAAATTATTCAAGAAATTCAATCTCCTTTCTAATAGTAACCGAAACACTGCTCATGTCTTGTCTTAATTTTTTAATAATAATAAATAGGTCTCATCGATTTTTTCCTCATCAAAATTCATTTTAATTAATCCTTATGAAACCCCATAATTTCATAAAGAGCCCCCTTCCTTCCTATAGAGTAGAGGTAAGATTTTGTGTCCCTCTCACAATCTCACCCACCTTAATAATAAATAATTTTTAAAAAAAAAAGAAGAAGAAAAAGAAATAGAGGTAATGATATAATAAACTGATATATGTTCGAATTTATTTTTCCTTGCATAGAAAAAGTTCCTAGTTTTTACTTTTATTCTGTGTTTGCCTGAATATGTCAATCCAGGATCATAAAAACCATGAGCAGATGCTAAACAGGTGGGAACAAGAGAATTAAATGAAACAGCATACCAAGCACAGCTATGACTTACGAATGCAAACCGAGCAGCAGAACATTGTTATTATATTTGATACAAGACTTGCACAAATGCTAAGCTACTGGCTAAGATAAAAATTTTATCAAAAACAGTGCAGTATTGCCCAGCTAGCGTACACGAGGAATTCCATATCTAACAGCCAGGCAGTCTCTTTCTCTATATTAATTTAGGTTTAGTGGATAAAAATAAATTGGGGAGTTGTAATTTAAAATTTATTGTATTGACAGTTCATGATACTATGAAAATTATAAAAATATTACTTATTTCAATTTTTTTTCCATCCAAATCAGACTAATTTTGAACGAAATTTTTTTTTATCCATTTATTTTGTTTTTCATAAGGCGTGTAACGTGTAACTCGTGCCCTAATGTAAGTAAAAGGTTGAAAATCAGTTAGACAAAAAGCTTTACTTTCGTATTTTATTATTATTTAAACAATATTAAAAAGGGAAATAGAGATTACAAATGATATTTGAGTATAAGAATTATGGATTTGTCTCTCTCTCTCTCATATATATATATATATATATATATATATATATATATATATATATTCGAATTCTCTTTAATTTTCCTAAACTCTATATGATAAAAATATCATTTTCACTAATTATAACACCCAAATACCGATGAAAATATAGCAATAATGTTATTACAAATTTCACATACTCATTGGATAGTAAAAAAGTGTTTAGATATTATGAATTTTGAATCCGATTACCATAAAGTTTATTTTTTGGTAAGTTGATCAATTGGCCAATACAATACTGACATACATAGAACCTCGCATGTCTGTTAGCATTTTATTGGTCGATTAACCAACTTATCCAAAAATAAATTTCATGCTAACTATTCCCATGAATTTTGGGGTAATAATGTAATACAATAAGATAAATCAAGTGATAATATTATTCAAAGTTTAACGTTATATAAAATATTAAAAATTGGAGAGAGTCAAATCCGTTAACTATGTCTAAATATGTCAAAAGGTCATCTCTTTTGGAGGTTGATTTGTTTATTTTGATGAAAGCTAAATTGAGCCTTAAAAGAATTGAACGAGTCTATTCCATTAGTTTAACAATATAAATACAAATTTAATTTTGTAGAAATCAAATTGTGGCTTCTTCAAATGCAAAAAAAAAATGTGGTTTATTATTTAAAAATAAGAAATTTTAAGGATTGTTATTTTCATAATGCCGGTTCATTTTAAATGAGTCCACATTTGTGTTATAAAAGATTTGTTGGAAGTAACAATTTCTTAAATTTTAATTATACTCTTTTTCACAATATATATATATGAGCTATATGTGTGTGTATATATATATATATATATATATATATATATATATATATATATATATTACAATTGCATTTACTAAAAATCAATGAATTATAACAAATTTAAATTTTAAAAATATTTCAAATTAATTTTAGAAAGTCAAAATGACTATTGTAGTTTAAATAGAAACTAATTAATTAAATAAACATATAAAATACAAAAGAAATTAAGATAGAACACCTTGCCTAAATGGACCCCCTCAATTTATTCTCACCATTGATGAATCATATCTCAAAAACTAAACTAGGTCCGACACAATTTTTCAAAAAAGAAATGAAAGAAGTTAAGCCTTAAGCTTAAAATAGCACAGGCACTGAGGCACACAAACCTAGCACAGGTTAGCCGTACGTGTTCAAACACCAAGCATTGGATTGGAGTGTATGAATATGAACCTTTAATCAGGTTAGCCGTGTTCAAACTCCCATGATTGCATACGTCCTTATCGGGATCGGGAGTGACAGTAGTTAGGATAAAGTAAATTTTGTCATAAATTTATTTCATGTTTAATACAGTATTAAAACGCATGCGGAGAAATCATCCTTCCATATGTGTGTTAGCATTGCATTAAACATAAGTGAATCATTTCATGCTAACCGCAGAATATCCGTTCCTATCATTTTGTATTCCATATTAATTGTTGTGCGCTTCATAAAAATATCTCATTTCTTACAAAAAATTAATGAATCATAAATCATAATTTTTTTTATAACATTATAAAAATTATGCAATGTAATTACTATTAAATCATCTCTCAAAAAATTAAGAATATATAAATACAAATAAATTTTATAAATGAGAATCTTTTTACTATACTATCCTCCGTCTGCATTTAATTCTTGTTGTCTCTTCTCAACCTCACCATTAATTTATTATAAATCTTATAGTATTATGTCCCAGTACTCTTTTTCTTCAACATGATATCTTCAATTCATTCTTGAACCTACCTCAACACTTTATTTACATTTACTAGTAAAAAAGAGTGTAAATATTAATTTCAATGTCCATGACCTCTGAATCTCCTCCTCGTAGAGTCCAGCTGGTGTCTAAATCTGTATCAAACCAACTCCTAAATAAATTTTGTGATGTATCAGAATTGGGGTTCGATTATTCACAAAGCGGGTTGTGGTCTCCTCCGGTCCAACGCAATATTTTCTTGAGCTCGCCGGGAAAGATTGTAAGTCATCATGAAATGCTTGCTAAGCTGCAAAATGTATTGGATGCGCGCAGTAAAAGAAAAAGAGGATATAGTGTTTGCTTCAATGTATGAAAAGATATATAGAGAGAGAGAGAGCTATTTGAAATTATTTTTACGTGCAGTTTAATTTTGAAGATTTGCTTATCTTTGATTTATATGATGTGCAGGCATTCTGGTGCTCTCCAAAAAGAGAAGACAAAGCTTTGGTATTGAATTAATTAAAAATGAACTAATTAATTAATGTATTTAATTTCAAGAACTTAATTCTACTTGCTCTATATATATGTAAAGATATTTTTAGAGTACGTTCACATGCAATTTAGTTTTATTATTATTAATTGTTTTGTTTAGTTTGTGGTTGAGAATTAAAATGCAACAATTTCGTTTGTTTTTAATTCCATGCATCCATTATATATCATGCTATCCATATCTTCAAATAGTTCAGACTTGTGGATATGATGTGTACATCGTTACGTATCTCCTTTTTTGGGTTGTTATCACTATTCATTTATATTTAGCTTATTCTTGTTCTATATATTGGTGAATAAAAATATGAGTGAAAACCTAGAATTTTTATTTTTATTTTTTTTAAAAATATTATGAATTGAGAATATTGGATCATACTTGAACTGGAATGTACTTAGCTAGGAAAGTCGGAGATATATATATATATATATATATATATATATATTATGCATGTTTCATCTCCTGTCCCAATAAAAATAATTGTGTTATGTGACAATTTAAATGTAATAAATAAAATGATTCATATATATGTTGAATGAACAATAGAACATTATGCAATTAATATATATATTCTGTAACGCCCCCAAAATAGGTATACAACACCCATTCTGAGTAGCCAAAATACATGGTATAGAAAGCAAACTACAACTTTGACAATACAAATGTCGTGGTAGAATACTGACAATACAACTGTGAGTTTGAATACAAATATTGTCTTCAGACAATATACACACCCAAATAAGTCCTCATTAATTATTCATACACTATTTTACGTAAATAGTGAGGATAATACTAAAACATCTTCCTAGAACCATCACTCCATACCCGACTCGATCCTGCTATGTTCTCACCTCCCGAGAAGAAAAATGGAACAAAAAGGAAAAGGGTGAGCTCAACTAGCCCGATAAAGAATATTATGACTAAGATAATATACAACAAATTATCATTAGTCTTCAACAGGAAAAATCTAATAGAATACAATAGACAACAAGTTTTAGATCAACAAATGCAATGAAGCAAAGAATCCATTAGAAGAGTCACGAGAGAAAGAATTCTATTGTCTTTCTAAGGTTTAAAAGTCCATCATCAATAGTTTATCCCTGTAATAACAAAATGTATGTCGAATATCATGATCAAGGTTTAAACATCTTGAGATAAACTCCGCAATCTCTCTCTCTCTTCATATTGTTCCACCAAAATGTATGTCGAATATCATGATACATTTTGGTACTCCTGTGATGGATCGCAAAGCGGGGTGTTGTGTGCCTCCATCATGATTTTATGCTTCAGTCGAATCGTTAGAACGCAAAGTCTAGAATTGACTCAAGTATTCCTTCCTCATCGATTCTTGCTCGGAATAAAGACCTTCGCACTTTCTTCTTCATTGTATCGGCCTGGGTCCAGTAGCTGAAAGCAAACTTTAACTTTATCAATTAAAGTCGGTTTCTACTCGTATATTCGCCATCATCATGTGGGACCCTAGAGTCTTTAATTCTATCTTCATCCTTCGTAAGTCGATAAAATGGGCCTGCGTTGACAATATTGCAGACTCAGCTTGAATATGATCTTCTACTTAATGCGTCAAATTACTTACGTTCGCTTTTCAGTGATGATATCAATAGTGTGATCGTAATCTTTTAACAGCTCCACCAACGTCGTTCTTGCACGCATGTTGAGTTCTTTTGGGTGAAGAAATATTTGAGGCTTTTATGATCCGTATAAATCTCTACTTTCTCCCCGTCAAGTAGTGTCTCCATATCTTCAACGCAAACACGATCGGCCGCTAACTCCGGATCATGAGTAGGATAATTCCTCTCATATTCTTCGAGAGTTATCGTGAGGCATAAGGCTATGACTTTCCCATATTGCGTGAGAACACATCCTAACCCTCACTAGAAGCATCGTTTGAGATAACAAATCCATCCGAACCGGATGGTATTGTCGAAACAGTCTTAGAAATGAGTCTCCTCTTGAGCTCTTGGAAGCTCTTCTCGCATTCCTCGCTCCATAAGAATTTTGCATCCTTCCGAGTCACCGAGTTAGCGGAGTAGCGATTCGAGAAAATCCTTCCACAAATCTCCGATAATAACCGTTAAGCCCGAGAAAGTCTGCAGATTTGATCCACCGACTTTGATTGCTCTAACTTTGTATTGCTTCAATCTTCGCCGTCAACAGATACTCCTTGTTTTGACACCACGTGCCCAAGGAATGCTACTTCCTCAAGCCGTAACTCGCGATTTCTTGATTTGGCATAAAGCTTGTGTTCACGACGCGTCTTTGTAGTACAAATTTCCAAATGGCGCCATGATCTTCACGGCTTTTGGAATAGATGAGGATGTCATCAATAAAGACAACAACGAAGCGATCCAAATATTCCTTAAATACACGGTTCATCATATCCATGAAAGCAACAGAGCATTAGTCAATCCAAAAGACATGACCAAGAATTCATAATGCCCAGACGAGTCACGAATGCGTCCTTTGGAATATCCTCGGTTTTAATCTTGATTGATGATATCCGAGCGAAGATCGATCTTTGAAAAGAATTGCGCTCCTTGTAATCGGTCGAACAGGTCATCAATGCGAGGTAGCGGATACTATTCTTGATGGTGACATGGTTAAATTCTCGATAGTCAATACTGAAGTCGCATACTCCCGTCTTTTCTTCTTTACTTAATAAAACAGAGCACCCCAAGGAGACGTCTTGGGACGAATGAACCCGATGTCTAATAACTCCCGTAGTTGGACTTTTAACTCACGAAGTTCAATAGAGCCATTCGATATGGGGTTTTAGAAATGGGCTTTATGCGGTTCAAGGTCAATAAAGAATTCAACATCACGTTCGGGGTAGGCAAGAAGCTCTTCAGAAATACATCGTGGAATTCTCAACCACGTAAATATTATTCAAATCGACTTGTCTTTATTCAAATCCATAACATGGGCTAAGAAAGCTTGACATCCATTTTTCAATAAACGAATAAATTTTGTGGCTTGATATGACGGTGATCGATTTTAGTGGTTTAGTGGTTTGAATTCGTATGACAAAGTTGGTTAGGAATATGAAAACTAACAACCTTACGAAAACATTCAATTTTGGCGTGATGAGTGGTTAACCAATCAATTCTAAAATCACATCAAAAGCAAGTATCTTTAAAGAGATAAGATCGGCGGGTAATATGATAAGTGCCAACTTGGATCATGCAAGATTTATAAACCGTAGATGTAACGAAGGTTTCACCCAACTGAGTTTCAACAGATAAATCAAAATCTAATTTCTTTGAGTCAAGTTTAAAGGTTGAGTACAAGGGAGAAATAAAAGAATGGGAAGAACCCGGTATCTAGAAGGTATAAACTTCGCAAGAATTCAAAATTAGCTTACCGTGATCACCTCGTTTGGGTTCCTCACGTTTTGTCGATCCACGACAAACGATCTTCCGAGAGCTGGCCGATTTTGACTTATCCGGACGAAATTTCGAATCACCACTCCTGCTTGAACTTGGTTTCGCGATAAGACAATCTCGGCGATGTGGCCTTCCTTTCCACAACAGTAACATACCTTGGATTTTTTGTGGACAACAATGATATGTCCCTCCTTCCCGCATTTGTAACATCTAATGGCCTGGCCGAATTCTCCTCCCCAAAGCATTTGTTGTTGGTCTTTGGTGCTACTGATTAATATCTTCCCGTCATTGTTGAATCTTCTCTTTCGAAATTTTCACTTGAGTCACCTCTCCTATTATCATGTCCACGATTACCACTTGAGTGGTTCACGCCTTTGTCCGTATTCTTTCCTCCTTTGGTTATCATCGTTTCGATGACTACCCACGATTGTGGTCCTCGGTTGAGTATACTCACTATCTCATTTCTAATAATCGAGCCTCATTGACAACATCCGAATACAAAGAAAATTTATGAGAGATAAGGTATCGACGAATCTCCGGTTTTAGACCTCTCGTAAACATACGGCGTCATTCGTTCCTCATTCTCCACCAAACGAGTGCTGAACTCGATAATTCTGCGAACCTCGCCTCAGATCGAGACACCGCCATGTTGTTTCGTTCGAGTCTAATAAACTCTACCTCCTTCATATGATTTAATACTTTACGGAAAGTACTTGTCATTGAACAATTCTCAAATCTTTCCCAAGACATGTTAAGTGCATCCGGTTGGTACGCTTCATGATTCCCACCATGTGAATCGCTTCACCATTTAAACATAAAGGTGGCGAATGGAACCTTCTACTCCTCCGTGCACCCCAAGACATCGAATATCTTGGTAATTTGCTTGACCCACGTTTACGCTTGATCGGATCCGGCCCATGGAAATCTGGTGGTCCCAACTCTTTGAATTGTTTGGCCGTGATAAACCGCGACGTTCTTATCATTTCTCCCGTATTTTTGTACACGAGTCTCCTCGTCTCGATTTTGCATGAACCGCAAAAAGCTTCTAAACATCCCGTCATTCATCATTTGCTTTCGTTGGCGTTGTTCACGGGAGGAACATTGCCAAACTGTTGCTGCGTTCTCCTCGTTGGTGAAATCTTGGCGTCTCCACGGCCTCATAAACTCCATTGTTAACGTTCTCAAAGCAGCCCATTCTTAACATCGCCATAAAGCAAGGTTAATTAAACAAATTAACATATCACATAATATCCTATATTATGACCGGCCAACAAATAAGCTTAGTAGGACACACTGGCGAAGGATTTACTCGCCTCTCCCTCCTAGATTCTATTCCCGATCTCCGCTTGAGATCATATCCCTAAGCTCGATACCAACCGTGGACGCCCCCAAAATAGGTATACAACACTCATTCCGAGTCGCCAAAATACATGGTATAGAAAGCAAACTACAACTTTGACAATCTGAGATGTCGTGTAGAATACGAAAATATTAATTGTGAAGCTTGAATACAAATATTGTCTTCAAGATAATATACACACCCAAATAAGTCCTCATTAATTATTCATACACTATTTTACGTAAATATTGAGGGCAAATTAAAACATCTTCCTAGAACCATCACTCCATACCCCGACTCGATCCTGCGCCATGTTCTCACCTCCCGAGAGAAAAATGGAACAAAAAGGAAAAGGGTGAGCTCAACTAGCCTCAAAGATAAAGAATATTATGACTAAGATAATATACAACAAATTATCGTTAGTCTTCAACAGAAAAATCTAATAGAATACAATAGATAACAAGTTTTAGATCAACAAATGCAATGGAATAAAGAATCCATTAGAAGAGTCACGTAGAGAAAGAATTCTACCGTCTTCTAAGGTTTAAAAGTCCATCATCAATAGTTTATCCTGTAATAACAATCAATATACATCTTTAATCATCTTTGCACTACGTGCCAAAGATATTCATTTCAGTATCACCAATGGGTCATGTTCATCTCAACACTGCTCATCTTTGCACTACAAAAGCCAAAGATATTCATCGCTTAATCGCTCATCTTTGCACTACTGGTGCCAAAGATATTCATTTATATCACCATTTAGGATCGAGGATGATGAAAAACATTTTTAAAGAAACGAATCCGGTGAAACAAAATGACAAGGATTAAGGATTAAGGATTCGACTTTTGTTTTACCAATGTCCAAAAATACTTCAAAATAATCATATTGGTGTAAAATTCAAGAATGATCAAAACATGGATACAATCAAAGCTAGTATCCGTAATAGATATTTTGGACAAAAGAAAAAATTTTATTTTCTAATGAATAGGTCAGATTCGTGAATAAGTGTCGATACGTGAATAATGCCGATATACGTGAATAAGTAACTCAAACACAACAAGTTCCAAATTTGATAAAAAAGTTCACCAATACTCAAAAGATAATGATATTGAAGAAAAAATATCATTTAAGAAGAAAATAATACCCCTTTACCTCAAAATAACCGTATTTACGATTGAATTTTGAGATAGTCGATGTAAAACTAAGATCAGATAAAGAACACTCAAAGTATACTCACAAGAATACGCTCGATAATTTAGAGAGAAAGAGAAAACTTTGTTTCGCGTGTGATTTTCAATTCTAACTTAGCCCTCTATTTATAGGAAAATGTTGTAACGCTTCAAATGAGACTAAATTAATAAATTATTATTATTTAAAATTTCATTTCTACGCATGCCATTTGAACACTTCACCACCAGCCAACCTTGACCCAATTTCCAAAGCAATTTCACATGTTCAAACAAGAGTGGGTCCCACCCATTATTTAATAAAAATTATTTTATCTTCCAAACTTCAATAATTCGTAGAAAATAGCTCGTTTATCGTAAAAATTGAAACACGCGATTTTCCATGGGAAATTCCATTCTCTACAACTTTACTGTAAGAAAATTTTTCCAAATTCCAAAGTAAATTGGACCAAATCCACAAACCAAGGCGATTTTATTACCTATAATCAATTTTCTATTCAAGAATTGTGTCCACCGACACACAAAACATATGTTAAAACATTTAATGCCACAAAATACTCTACCTCCTCATATACTCATATATCCCACATTCATTATAAAAATATCACCGTTAATATATTATTAAAATAATATATTTAAATGAATTATTTTATCGTAAAAAGATAAAATATTAATTTTCAACAATTGTCACATTAAAAATTTTCTCCATCTATATCCACATAAAATAAATATTTTCTTTATCATAATAATCAATAATTACTTATTTAAAATAATATTACGTAATCACAAAGATCGACAAACTGCACTGCTCCTCAGAAAGAGGGGCTTTCCAATAAAGGATTTCTCCTTACCTGCCGCAATTGGTGACCAAACCTCTCCTTAGACGTAACTTTCTAGACATTGCCAATGTTTTTTATCGATAATATTATTCAAATAATATGAATTATTGATTTGGTAATGGAAAATATTGTGTAATGACAATTATCAAAAACAAAGAATACAAAATATCAACGCAGCAATTATTGAATCAATAAAATATAATATTGAACAAGAATTCATCGAATAATTATTGAGTAAAGGCCTTTCTACGTAAGGATCGATAATTCAATAATACATGCAACACCGCGTGCATCGCAAGCAACCAATGCCAGACATCAGATTTTAACCACCGTGTAACCCAACAAAATTGTTAATCGGTGAACAATTTACGCCGTTATTTATAAAACTCAATCTTTGTCGCTTTTCCTTCATCCAACTGCTTTTTCAAGTTATGGGCCCACTAATGATGGCTAGGCTGGTCGCACGGAGATTCCCGACAAAAAAGAATATTTCACGCACCAAACGAATATTCCCCGACAATAATGAATATTTTGTAACCACTTGCTTATTTTGTAAACTTTGCACATTTCACCCATAACCAAAGAATTATATCAAATTAACCCTTATTAATTTAGAATAATGAATAAAAGAAAATTCAATTTTATTTATAATAAATTGGGGTCTTACATATTCTCTCTTTTTAGTACAAAGAGCATCAATCATTTTATAATTCTAAAATGTTCTTTTCAATCCTTATAAAAAAGATCTTTTTAATCTTTATATAGAAGCTTTAAAAGAATCTAATTAATATTTCTATCAATCTATCTAACATATAAAGCAAAGCGGGAAGAGAGTTGGTGTAAACAAAATAATAAAACTTTTGAGTAATGTTATATACACAAACTATTTTATAAATATTTTATAAATTACTGATGTGGTATACTCCATCTCAATATATTGATGAATAAATTGTTTCAATATAGTTTTCGGCCCCACACAATATATTGAGGTGGAGTATGACACATCAACAGTTTGTAAAATATTTATAAAATAATTTGTGTCTCTAACATTATTCAAAACTTTTTAGTTTCCCATTTACCCTTTAAAAATAAGAGTAGTTGCCTCTTAATCTCGAAAACTTTTATTTTCTTTCCTCCCACTCTTTTATTACTTCCTATTTTCTATATTTTGTCATTCATTCTATATATAGTACGTGTCCATGTTACTAGCTAGTTTATATTATATATATTATTATGTGTATATGCGGAATTAACTAGCATATAGCCAACTATATAGCTACATTAGATCATAATTAATTACTACTAGTAGTATTTTTATAGCCTGTAACAAGCTAGGCAATGAAGCTTAAAGGCAAATTTTTAATTCTACCTGTAAAAAACATTATTACTGTTCACTTCATGTTGATCAGCTTTGCATATTTAATGACCCAATGATATATAGGAACTTAATTTTGTCCTGCATTCAGACCAAATTTCTCTCTAGTAGTACTGGGTGATGTTTATATTTCAATTCACCACGCCAAAAAGGTCAGGTGCTTGTTTTCTCTTTGTTTTTGGTCGGGTAATTTTACGAACCACAGTAGTAATTTTTATTTTATTTTTTATCTTTTAGTAAAAAACTGTGGTGCAGATAAAAGTGGTAGAGTATAAGAGACAAGTGAGTGCAGTAATTTCAAATTTGTGTGGACTTTTGTGGAACCAACAGCTGTTTGTGATCATAAAAAGACAATCAGACATCGATTTTCCATCCTCGGATCCCCATTTTTCCTCCGAATATATACATACTAGTAAAAATATTTCCCTTTTAATTTCTCTTTTTATAACACTTTCTCTATTTAATTTCCCTTTTGAGTACATAGATATATTTTTTTCCTCCTCTTTTTACATTTTTACACTTCGACAGGCATGTAGGTAAAATTAGACTAAGAAAAACCTATTTTCCATTCCAATTCCCCATGCAAAATTCTGAATTTTCTGTAGAAAATGGAGAAGGAATTTCTTGATTTCCATGATAGTCATCAACTCACCAAGTCGTGATAGCCATACATACTCCAGAGCTGTAAATGGACATAGAGAGATATCTATATTAATTCTTAATCGGGAAAAAATATTTTATTCGGATTCGGATATTTTCATCAACCATACGAGTAAATTATAAAATTCAGAAGAAAAAAAATTAATTACTTTATTTAATAAAATATCTTTATAGAAGATATTTAAAAATATTACTATTTTGATAATAAGACTCATTCTTTGTTCGTCAGTATGATATCGCATATCTGATTCGATAAATATGTTAGACGGACAAATGTTAAACAAATACGCATATACATGTATTCATATTCGTATTCGTATGTTTTGCGAATATCTCTAATCTAATACAAATAATATTTGTTTAAGTCGAATATGAATAATATTCGCTTTAAACGAATACGGATGAATATCCTAATTTTTAATTATTTATTATTTACAACTCTACATACTACTTCTTTCACTCTAAAAAAAAGTCTTAATAGTTTAATAGTGATCACATAATAATAAAATTATAATTGTAAGCTTGAGTACTTTTCATATTAGTTTAGAATCAAAAGAAATGGGACGACTAATCAATTAAAAAATAAATAAATTGGTAAATGAGATTTTTTTATGAACAGAGCCGTTTAATAAGTTTTTTTTTTACCTAAAACATTCATGAGCAGCATATTACTTCCAAATAAATAGATAAGCAAATATATTTTATGTACAAATTTCCAAGTCTAGTTTCAATCATATTATCACAAGATATATATAGGAAAATGATTCATAGAATACGTTAACTAAATGGATTGTTCAACTAGACTGAATGGCTGAGATGATGGTCCAGCCGCTACTCCCTTTAGCGGCCAATCAAAACACGAGAGAGTAGCGACAACAACAAAAAAATTTGGTTGGGCTCATTGGGGAGAGTATTGAAGCCCTCATCTCAAAGAATTCACTTTAATTTTGGACATTTGAATGAGCGTTAATTGAAGCAGTTCATCCGGCTAACGTATTCTATGAATCATTTTATATATATATATATATATATATATATATATATATATATATATATATATATATATATCGGGGAAGGATCAAAGCGAGAATCTTAAATAGCGAACGCCTTTAAGTAATGAATTTTATCAAAACGACGCTCGCTTTGATAAGATGATGGCATTTTTGTAAATCTGGCGGTGGCATGGTATTTACAAAATACCATTGCTATTCCCCTATAAACAGCGTCGTTTTGATAAAAATTCGCCACTTAAGCACATTATCTTATTTAAGGATTATGCTTCTTGATCCTTCGCTCAGATATATATATATATATATATATATATATATATATATATATATATATATATATATATATATATATATATATATATATATAAAAGTATGCAGATTTGCCTAAATTTCTACAATTCCTTTTCCTTGCCAGACCACTTGAGTATGAGAATGGGCCAAAGCCCACAATATTTAAGCATTTTTGAATTGGTGGACTAGGCTTTCGATTCTCCACCGCATATATTCCAATCCTATTTCATTAATGTTATTTTGGACATGGGAAAAAAACACAAACTGCTTTCTTTACAATTTACATTAATGTCTCACAAAACCAAACACTATGGGTTCATTTGGCAAGTGTTTATTTTTATATGTTTTTGCTTTTAGTTATTTTCACTAATAAAAATAAAAATCAGACAAAGTTATTTGATAATTTTATTTATTTTTATAAAGAGAGTGAGTTCAAAATTTTGTTGTTAACAAGGTTTGATACCTAAATCTTGTTAAAGTTAGAATGACTCTTTGTCAGATAAATATTTGACGAAATTGGATTTGCCACCAACGTAGAAATATATGCGATTTGATCTTTTTTAATTTCTACCTATCTCATGTATACGTCACAATCATAATTTAGCTGAAAACTTTAATTCGCAAAGTATAGCAATATTCGCTTACAAAATTGAGGAAGTAACGTTTTTGTGTTTTTACTTTATTCCTGACAAAGTAGATTTTGCTTTTACTTTTTTCAAGGTAGAAACAGAAACAGTTCCTAAACATTACTATTTTCTATCTCCGATTTGTAAAAAAAAATAGAAGTAAAAACAAATAATTAAAAGCAGAAAAGTTACCAAACCTAACATAAATTAATGTAACCTTAAATATATATAAATAAAAAGAAAGAAATTGGCCTTTCGGCAGCACCAATAAAGGGCCCTCCCAGTGTTGTACATTCTTGATTTCAAGTCCTTTTCATTCCGACAATTCGACAAACATTTAATTATAAGAGTTTTCATCCATAAATACATATTGCTGTATTGTTATTTTCTACATTCAGGATCTTCTAATTTCTATGCAATTACTATGGGAATGAACACAATTAAATATGTAGCATCCCCACGTACATTGTTTGTATTGTATTCCTCAAGAACAAAAATTACTGCCTGCTGTCGTGGTCCCATTGGTGATTTCATTACAATCTACCAAGCTAGGCCTAGGAGTAATGTAAAATTCTTGTGAATTCACTAATTAAGAATACTAAAGTTCTGGTTCAAGAAAAAATTAATATACTCCTACAATGTTGGATTGAGTGAATGTAATTAAAAAAATGAAAAATAATGAATTTGAAAAATAAAAATTCATTTTATCCCCATAATTTTTATTTTATATGAGAGGTAGTACAATAAAATTTATTCCAATAGAATGAATATATATGATAATTTTATCATCATATTACATCATTCACCACCAACAATAACCATGCATACAATTGAAATACGTTCAATACTTTCAATCCAAACGCAGTACAAGAGCTAGGTAAATGAAATCGACGTGTATATATATATATATATATATATATATATATATATATATATGAAAAATTATTCATACCATGTATTTGCTATAAATACTTACACTGCATACACTATTTACACCATTGAAAATAAGAAAGAATTAAATACTTAGGATTGTTTGATAAAATTGAATAAAACGGTTATGAATGTTTAAGCAATTTGAATAGAGCTGAATAAAAATTTGATAATTGATATGTCTCAACCATCTGAATAACAATCTTTTATTATTTTATCCTTCTAAACTATGCTAAACAAATATATAATTTTATTTAGACGTACTAAAAAAAATCAAAATTGAATAAACCTTTGCTTAGATAAATAAATAACGGTTTTATTTTTAAAGGGTTTGTTTTTTAATAATGGTGGCTTCTGTTTCTCTACCGTGACATACATACCCATACCTATACCCATACCCATACCCATCAGAGAGTAGTTGTTTAGTTTCTTAATAAAAACAAAAAGTCAATTCAATCTCAAAATAAATAAAAGTTCATATTGTGCAACATATATAGATGGACCATGGTCCCATTAAAAACTCAATTTGATATTTATATATACACAAAATTAGCTCATTTTATATGTGTTTGTACATATTAAAAGTTTCAATATTTGATCACCAAATCTCTAACATTGAAACCCAATAACAACGGCATTGACTCTTTGGAAGATACATTGGACATTGCATGTGGTTTTGAGAAATTGAAATAGTATGTTCCCATCATTCTATAGCTATTTTATTACACATTATTCAATATATTGATTTCTTTTAATTTATTTAATTTTCTTTTAGGGATATGACGGGACCAGTTGAATTGACTTGATTATACTACTAGTAAATATCAACTTAATTAGATTTAAGAGTTAAGAATATCAGAAAAATAAATAAATTTCACTCTCTAAAACAACAAGTAAAAAAAGAGAGGATCTTGTAATTGTAAAATAAATAAATTTTCTAAAATATAGTGAAACTAATTTTCCGTTGACCATGAATTAGTCCTACGTTTAGGTAAATAACGTAAATTTTGTGTATTGCATAATTTTTTCTATTATTTTTGTTACATTGTTATTCTCTAATATATGTTCTCTGTTGTACTACAATATGTATACATTTCTCGAAGAAAACTATCAAAAATATATATATATATATATATATATATATATATATATATATATTGTGATGTTGAGTATATTGTTTGTATCTAACTAACTAATATGATCGGAAAACCTGTTTAGATATAATGATATAATATTATATTTTTAAATTTATTATCATAATTTTATTATTTTAGCAGGGTATTAATTAAGAATTTATTATTTCTAAAAATAAAAATATATCGTTGATATTCAAGTATTTTTATTTTACTACCATTCGTGAAAGTAAGGAAAGGGAGTACAAAAAAACAAGAAAATCTTGCCTGAAATTGATGTAGATAAGTAATAACTCCACTAGCAGCAGTAGCAGTAGCTAGAGATAGGGCTGAACAAGTAATTAAAATAGAATTAAAATTGCACTAAAAATCGCACGAATTGCATCAATTAAAATCGCACCAGCGGTTCTGGCGTATGTGGCGATTTTAGGTGAGTTGAATAATCAAAATTACGGTTCTGATTTGATTATTAGCCAAAACCACACACATAAAACCGAAACCGCACCATGTGTGTGTATGTATGTATTATCTCTAATAAATTTTAAAGTTATTTTTCAGTTGAACACGCTCAGAGAAAATCTCAGTCTTGCATTGTCATTTTTTCTCCAATTGAAACAAAGATGATTAGAGGTTATAAAGTCAAAATTTGAGCATTTGGGTTTTAGAATTTCGGATTTGTTTAATGCGTTACTAAAGGGGCTTATAGGTGAGGGGCCAAATTCGTTGGTTCGAGCACTTGATGCATTGGCTAAGGTCTATAGTAGTAATAGTTAATAGAATATTGTTCAAATTAGATATAGTTAGGATTATATTCTATAAGTCCTCCCTGTAATATATAAGATAAAATTTCATTCTATCTCCAGTATATATTTTTAATTTTGGGGGAATTAAATAAATCTTGTTTGTTATCGAATATATGGTCTCCGTTGTGTTATATAGCGTATGTTTTTGTTTTTACAGCATCATTCCTTTATTATAAGCTAAAATTATTTTATGCAGAGCCGGTCCTTGGTTTTTTAAGGCCCAGGACAAATTTTCTCAAGTGTGCCCCTTTATATAAATTAAATAAAAAAATAAATAAATTATCAACTAAATAATTTTATTAAAATTATAAGAATTTACAAAAGATAAGAAAGAACATTTTAAAATGTCATCGAAGCAAAGAATCACCACATGTACGTACAAAATAAAAATATCAATGAAATCGGTAAAATAATGAAATACCCACTGTAGTTGGCAAGTTTTACTGATTACGAAATTAAACTTTTAATTTTTTAAATTATCCCACTAAACTAATTATTATTTTAAAATTGGCTTATTCCGTTAAAAAAAATAAACGGATGATAATTTTTTATCTACAAAATTAATGAATTACCTATTGTAGTTGGCACATTTTATTAATTACACCATGAAACTTTTAATTTTTCAGATTACCCCATTAAACTAATTAAAAAATAATTATTTTAAATATTTTTAAAATAATTATTATTTTTAATAAAAAATATTAGATACTTTAATTTTTTCCATAAAATGAGTAAAGTTTCATAAAATTATAGATTTAAAAAAAATTAAAATTTTATGAAACCTTATTGATTTTAAAAAATCTTTTTTTCTTTTGAAAATAAATTTTATTTTTTAAAACTATATTTTATAAAATTTTACTCATTTTTAAAAGTATGAAGAATTTTCCAATTTTTTCTTGAAAATAATATTTATTTATAAAAATTAATAATTTTTTTGAAAAAATTGAATCAGTGTTTTTATTTATCTTTTACTGTTTTTTATTTTTATTTTTAGGTTTTTTAAAAATTTCTAATATTAAGAATTGGTCATTCGGTTAAAAATTAAGTAGACATTAATTTAATTTAAAATCACTTTAATTTTTTTTTGAATCTATATTTTATGAAACTCTACTCATTTTATGAAGAAAAAAAAGTTTCTAATATTTTTTACTTAAAATAATAATTATTTTTAAAAATATTTAAAATAATTATTTTTAATTAGTTTGATGGGGGTAATTTGAAAAATTAAAAGTTTAATGATGTAATAAATAAAATGTGCCAACTATATTAGGTAATTAATTAGTTTTGTAGAGAAAAAATTAACGTCCATTTATTTTTTTTAATGGAATGACACAATTTCAAACTAATAATTAGTTTAGTGGTGTAATTTGAAAAATTAAAAATTCAATGGTGTAATCAGTAAAACCTACCAACTACAGTAGGTATTTCTTTAGTTTTGACCAATGAAATCTAAATCACAAAATATTATTTAAAATGTCTTTTTGTTATACTTTTAGATGCAAAATCATCAATTATACTATTATATTTAATATTTTCTAACATATCATTTTCAATGCATAATATCTCTAATTTTTTTATTATTTTATTTTTTTATACACATAAATATATAAACTTATAAAAAAAAATTGGGCCCCCTCTCAATGGGCCTCAAGGTAGAGCTCAGTGACTTCTGCCAGGCTTCATTTCTTATTTTATGTGTCTATGATTTGATGGTGAATTTGACATGTTTGATGTAAGGAGCTTTGGTTCTATACTAGATGTAATTCCCATTATCGACTATGTCATTAAGTTTATTGCTCGATGTGAGTTCTGTGTTAAATTCTATTGAAGGTTTGGACATTTTTGTTGTTTCAATTGATTTTGGGAAAAGAAACCGCATTCAATTGAAATGCAACCGCACTATTTAAAATCATGCACCGCACTAATTCTAAAGCGGTTTAGGTATGCGATTTGAATTTATCAAAGCGCACTGGCCTGGCGATTTGAGACGATTTCGATTTCAAACCGCATCAAACTGCATCATGCTCACCCTAACTTGAGAGTCACGTATAAACATCTACAAGTCCAACACACAAGTGGATTAGACTATTAATTAAGTCAAACGATTGAGTAATTTATTAAGCCGATTGACATCGGGTAAGATCAAGACCCAATATTTTGACGGTGCATGTGCCAAATTACCCACAAAAATTGGCCGGCTGTGTAGATATCTCCCACCTAACCTAAGCTTCTACGCGGCCTACATTAATTCACTCCCTCATCCCTTTTTATTTGTCATTTTAGAGAGAGAGTTTTTATTTGTTATTTATAAATTTTAAGAAAATATTTAATATTTAATTTTTTATATTATCTTTTGTAATTAAAGACTAATTTATTTCTATCTCGACTTTCTAATAAATTTTAGAATGTTAAAATTAAAATTTTATATTCAATTTAGTCAATCAAACAAAGTATTACTTGTATTTCATAATCTACATTCTTAATCTTAAAATATCAATTAAAAAGGACAGAGGGTGTATAAAGAGAAACCATTCCAAATTTCTTGTCGTATCAAATTTATTGTTACATATTTTATTTTACTTACCGCTTCATTTGATGTATTATAACATATATTTATTTATATAGTTATTAAGATTAACATACTAAATGATGTGGATTATGTTAAATAAATATTTTATTTAAAATTTTAAAATGTTAGAAAAAAGCACTAATAATGCATATTAAACTAACAAATTATAACAAAAAAAATCTAGATCTTAAAATAAAATAACAAATTTTGGTTTTTGACTTGGCCTCTAACTAACTCAATCTCCCCACACTCTCCCTTCATCCTCCCTCTCTCTCTCTGTAGCTAGTCTATACGCGGCATAGCAATATTGCTAGCCCCCTCCTTCCCTTCTCCTCCTCTATATATTAATATCAAGTTCTAACACAAACACCATCCAAACCAAATAGTAAAATTTAACACTCCCTTCTACAAAAAGAACCTCTTCAACAACAAAAAAAAAAAAAACAAGCCCAAAATTCATTGCTACTGCCTTAATATCTCTCTCTCTCTATATATATATATATATACATTTATTTGAGATATATATAGTTATAATCTTCCTAGCTAGCTAGCTATATATAACGTACATGGCTCGATCAAGTGTTGTGTTCTTGTTATTTTTGGTTACTGTTGCATCTTGTGCGTCTTCAATATATGGCCGGAAGCTCTTGATCATCCACGACGAAAACAAGAAGCCTAAGCAAGCACTATCATATTTTTCACAAGAGAGTTTGTACCTAAGTGCCCTTCCTAAGGGCACTGTTCCAGCTTCTACGCCCACCAAGAAGGGCCATGCCACCATCGTCAACCAAAAGCTCATTGCCCGTCACCTAGCAGCTATCGATCGGATTCTCCGGTCCGTCCCCAGCCCCGGGGTTGGTCATTAATTAGTCTCTACTATATTACTAACAAATATACATTTTGTTTTTTGTAATTTTTGTTTTCCCAAATTTGGAAAAAAAATTCTGATCCTTTTTTATTCTGAATTTAGACTAGAGAATTGTACACACGAGTGTATAGCCATAGGTGGATATATTTATACTATTTATGTGAGAATTTCATTCTTTGATTGGGACAAATTTAGTCTATTTTCATAAATTTAGACTTATGAGACATGTTTCCAAGAGTTTGAGAAACATATATATATATATATATATATATATATATATATATATATATGACATTGTATAAATTCATTTTCCAAATGAATAATAGTAAAATTAATTATATATATATATATATATATATATATATATATATATATGTTCATATTTGCATATTAACGATGTATTGCTTCGTATGTTGAGTTTGGCTTGTATCCCAATTATAAACGGATAACTTTCGAGTTTCGACCATGTGTGAAATTAATGGCATGGAATTTTGCAAGTATTTGTGAAAATTATTACTAGTAATTAGGTGTTCCATAACTCTCAACTCAACACCTGCAAGACTGCAATACACGTGTCCCAAAAGAAATTAAAAAAACACTTTTTTACTATTTTTTTTCTTATAATATACTCCCTCCTTTCTTTTTCTTTTTCTTTTTTGCTAAAGTATACTCCCTCCTTTTCATTATGAATGACTTTTAAGATATGATGGCACAAATTAAAAAATCTCATTAATAATATTAATTTAAAATTTCATTATTATCCGTACAATTATTAATTACTCCTCTCTCTCTCAATTACTCTAACGTCTATATAAGATTTTTTAGGGCTAAAATAAAAAATTATAAGATTTTTTCCTCGTAAATATTGTAAAATGTCTTATATTATATATATAGGGAAAAAATATTCTAAAAACACACACACACACACACACACACACACACACACACACACACACACACACACACACACACACATATATATATATATGGAGAATATGAAGGTATACAACTGTGTAAATTTTAAAATTTTAAAGTTTAGGATAGTAGAATAAATTTACTTTACTACGATTTGAGAATTCAATCTACGTTCGACAATAGCAAAGTGACTGCTCTGCGATCGTGGATTGATTATTTAAGATAGTAGAGTGAATTCATTCTATTATCGTAAATAATATAAACTTTAAAATTACACAAATGCTTATATCTCTATTTATATATATATATATATATATATATATATATATATATATATATATATATATATATATTCAAAACGACATTATATAATGTGAGACTACTTTCATTTCTTGGGATCTAATTTTGATGGAAATGGAGAAAAGTGTAAAGAACGCGTTTTAAAAGACTTTTTCTAAAACTATGTTGTCGGTTACTTTTTTTTTAATTAAAAGATGGTTTGAAAACTTTTGCCAAACCAATGCTTGCTATGACCATAGTACCAGCATCATGAATCATAATAATATTGTTCAATAATATATGACTTTTCAAATAATTTTATTTTTTTAAAATTATTTGTTATTTTATATAATTTATGAGAATTAACTATAATTTATCTAAAATTATCTTTCATGGAAAAATGTTACAAATAAGAGAGAGAGTATGAGATAAGTATAGTAATTATGAAAATTTAAGAGTACTATAAATAATTGATATTATATTTAATGTTATATAATTATTTCTTTAATTTTTGTGCACAACTCTAAAATATCATATATTATGGGACAGAGGAAGTACTCCATATTTTAGCACTTTAACAAGTGATTTAACTGGTTAGATGTTTTTTTTAAATGTGTTTTTTTATAGAAGAAAAAAATTATAATATTGCTAAAGAAATAAGTATTATTAGAACAATTAAAAAATTTTAAGAAAGTAATGAGTTGTCTCGTGCTCAAAGATGTTCGCACCCTTTTTTGCCTTCTTGTGTTCGGCTAATGAACTCATGTGATCGAATAGCTAGTCCATTTTCTTGCACTTGTTTAGATAATGTAACATACAAATATTGTCCAATTCTCTCCAGCGAATTGGAGAAAGCGAACCGACTATAATGATAATTTTTTCTGTCGATGTAGTATAAAAAACCTGCTTTTTATGTTATAGAAATAAAAAAAGCGTTGTTATATCCTGTTCATTCTTAATTCGCTTCTTTCAGGATTTCATTTTGAAAGTTTGATTATACAAATGTTTATTTATATAAGAAAATTTAGTATAAGTTTATTAGGGGATATAATTTATACAAATCATAAAATTAATTAAAGAATATATAACTATATATAATAACTTGCAGGAGAAATAATGAGATTAATAATTAATAAACTAGCACATCATCCGAGACATGCATGCCATTGCCTGAAACATATTGGCCCCAGAAAAAATAAATTACTAGTGTTTCAACCAGCACAAGGGCTCCACGATACCGTCCACATAAAATATGTCGAGTTTTATGTCACAGTCACGCAAATTCGATATTTATCAATCTGATCCACATACCTTTAGAAAAAAATTAATTTAGAGGATAACATTTTCAAAGAAATTAAAATGTAACTTGTTTTTTATGTATGAATAAAAAGATGGAAGTTTCGTCAATGGGACTCTGTGATCCTTAATTATGAACAACGAGCGAATGCATTGATGATGAACAGAAGGAGAACTGACCCAATCTTCCTAATTATTTTGAAGAGAATATATATGTTTGGGTATAAATATAAATTGTTTGTTATTTTTTAGGTAGATAAACTCACGGGTAGATCTGGCAAAAAATTGGTTTGGGTTGGTTTTGGAACTAAAATTATCTATATTTAATATGGATTATGTTGTTTGAATTTAAATGGTTATGGGTCGAATTCAAGTAGATCTATTTTTTAAATTATAATTTCACTAAAATCTTAATTTTTATTATACTAAAAGAGTTTTATTTTAATTTTTTAGACCCAAGTTTGAAATTAAAAATAATTTTAATTGATTTGACTAATTTGATTATTAAAAATATTAATTTTGTGATTAAGTAATTGTTTTGATCGATTTTAATTAACTAAATTAAGGGGGTGTTTATTTTGGGTTGGTTTCAAACTTTTGTGATATAATGATTCAAACTTATAATTTTACCAAATCTCACATATTAATTTATATTGCAATCTTAAGTGCAAAAAATGAAACAAGTAGCGGAGTATATGAAAAAACATAGGCGACATTCAACTGCATGCCAGTATTTGACATTAATTACACCGCAAATCCTTCAATTCAGATGACTGATCTTTTTACGCCAACCTACCTTAGTTTGTGCCTTATCCTCTCTAACAATAACATGTATTCTTTGACTTTATAAGATACTACTACTACTGTAGTAGTAGTAGTAATTAATTAAGTGAGACCGAATTTGAAAAATGCAACAGGCAGCACACAACGTACAACTGAGAACGTGGAGGGACAGTTAATGCATTAATGTTTATCACGGAATATATACCTTGTACATTTAATACCAACTACGTACGTACTCACCCAAATTAATTTGATACTACCAATGTAAGTAAGTAGTAAAGCCTAAGGAACTGAAATACATAACTTTACTTTGTTTATTTAATTAATTTTCCAACCCCCATGCATGTTGATATATCATTGGTAATAATCTTTCATTTTAGATTTAAATTTTCATAGTAGATATATACAATATATGTGAAACATGGGAAAAGTACATACTCACTAAAATTAATTTAGAGCTAGGGAACAGATTAACTTATCATCAAGAATTAATCTAACTCACTCATATATCCTACGTACTTAATTTTAATCATTACATCGACCTTCATGTCAAATATAAGAGAGCAATGCAATTTGTGTGTGTGTGTGTGTGTGTATTAATCCCAAAATCTTGCATGAAAAACTATTTTTTTATAAAAGCAAAATGGAAAGTGAAACAAGTAATTACTACATAACTAAGAACCTGATCAAAAAGAAATTAAGTTTGGGTTTCTATAATTAAGCTAGCTACCAAGTCAAGTCAAATACATTACAAGTTTTATTTCGATTCAATGGCCGATCGACTCCTCCTTTAAACTTCAAAGTACGTACTCTTGGCATGCATGCGCTTGATTTTCATGATCATCAAGGAGGTGTAGTGATGAATTTGGCTGCTACTTTGTGGCCCCTATGGCTTGGACCTGAAGGGGGTACTAGTCTGCGGCCTTTAAACTCATCGAGCATATCAACAAGAGCATGTTTATCCACACGTTCATCAACTTTGCTTTCGTAATTATACGGAACATGAACGTGTGGTATGAATGTTCGAGCTGCCACTGAAATGGTGATCAATTCAATTAGTATGATCATCACCAAAATTGTAAATTTGTGTGGTTTATGGAGGGTACTGGTCATTTAGTTTAATTTGGAAAAAAATAAATACTACTAAATAATAAGAGATCGAAGAAGATATATGCTCGCTCGTATATATGGATTTATAAATATTAGAGCAGGCTGGCTAGGTGTAGATATATATATAAAAGAACCAAGTAAAGAGGATGGAAGACGTGCAGTGCAACATTACAATATAAGTATATAACTATATATTACATACTACTCCCTCCTATTCAGATTAAATGAAGTTTTAGGGAGTTTAATTTTATTCTATATAAGTGTCGTTTTGTAATCTCACTTAATATCGCACTATTTTTTTTTCTAATTTACCCATCTATTTAATATGCTTAGTAAATACAATTGTGGAGAGAAAAATAATTAATTAGGGACAATTGTGAAGAATGAGAAGAGACAATTGTGGAGAGAGAAATAATTAATTAGGAACATAAAAGAAATTTTATGTTATTTCTTAATAAATGTACTTAACTCTAAAATGTCATTTAATCTGAATAGGAGGGAGTAATTAATACACACTCGCATGCATGGCCTACATGGAGCACGCATTTAATGGATGAATCAAAGTCATTCATAAATCATAATTACGATTAAGGAAAGTTGATTTAAGCTCCCGAGTGTAATTACAGTAACTAATTTGCTCGATCTTCGACTTGTTAGTCAACTGCATGAGTATCACCAACAAACTTAATTCCATTAAATTACGTGCTAATCAAGATATTATTAAATTATGACGACCATTATCTATAAATTGCAATTATAAGGAAGTGTGGTAAAGAAAGATGGGTGTGGTCTATCACCCTTTTTTTGACGTGCATGTTAGGCACAGATTGTGAATATGATGAAATTAATTAGTAATTAAAACCATATACATATGATGTTGTTTATATGTTTTTAATATAATTGAATGTTAATTAATAGTGTCGGAGTAAAAATTACATATATTCAAAATTAAAACCTTACTTTTGATTTTTAGGGTTCATTAATAATTAAATGAATTGATAATTTGCAAATAATTCATGGGAATTAAGTACTTGAAATGAGCGAGAAAAGGATGGGAAGAATTATGTATTGTGGGATTGACTTGTGTTGATCTTGAGGTGACTTATATATATATATGATGAAAAATCTAATTAATTAAGAAGGCATTGAAAATGAAGGATATATAGTTCAACTAGAAAGAAAGAAAATGACATGCTTGTGACGTCTCACGTCTGTAATTAGGTTAATCAATACAAGTAATCATATATCATCAATTAATAAAGGATATATATCATCATGCATCGCCTTTTTTTTAGTGATCATATATATCATGCAAGAAATTCAAATAAATAATCATATAATAATTAACTTAGTTAATTGTACTTTTTATAATATTTAAAGTACTCAGTTAAAACTAATTAAAGATGACCATGGTATTCCAATTTGTAAAAGGACTTCACCTATGGCTTATACAATGGTATTGGTGGGAAAAAGTTCACAAACCTCCTTGGTCCTTCCAGGGCTTCCTTTCGAGGATAGGTCCATTCAACGAGCCATTAAATGTTTGTCCATTGCCTTTTACTCTCTCTCCTTTTCACAAATTAAAGAATTTTGAATTTTGAATTTTAAAATTTGCAAAAAGTTGAATAGTTAAATGGAGATTTTTGTAGAACTAATTTATAAGTTTATGTAGGGACAAATTAGAGTATAACTTATTCAGTTAGTTAACCGTTAAATTCGAATCAAATCTTTTATTCAACTTGGTAGCACGCCTTTGATGATTGTGGACGCTAGCTCACAATTATTTGTTATGTAACTCCAACTTAACTTTCTACTTATATAAATACAACTTATTTTTATCGAATAATGCAGGTTGGAATTAAGACAACTTCATTAAATTCAAATCCGAAAGTATGTGTAAAATTAATTAAATATCTTGATAATTTTTTAGTACAACTTTTGGAATGCTAAAAGGAGTCGTGATCTTTCTGTTCCATCCAAATAATCGAGTCTTGCATGATTCTTCTTTCTATATAGTCCATCTATATATGTGGGGACAATAAGGTTTTTGTTTGGAATAATATTACATACACAAAGTATTTTACAAGAGCTCTATTAGCTAGGTGGACATGGAAATTGGACATGAAAATTGAACATGAGTGTATTTGAATTTCACTTATTTCAAAATATAAATAAATAAAATTCAAATATACTCATGTTCACATAGAATTTTGATTTTCTAAATCCTTGATGCAAGCATACCCACGTCAACATATTGATCAAAAAATTACTTCAATGTAATTAGATTATTGAAATAAATAATATATATGTCTATAAATATGTATTGAAATGAAATTAGATTGCGACCAACGTAAAAATTTATTCAATAAGATAAAATAAATCATTCTTAATTAATTCCTACCAAATATGCAAATACGTCACAATTATAACTCGAGTTAAAACTTTGGTGATGCATAATAGGACACAAAATGGGTGGTCATTTCTAGCAAGTGATTGAAATTCTGAGGATGGTATGGAATAGAAGGAATAAGAAAGTGAAAATGGGAGGGAGTAAGCTTCCCTTCTTGACTCATCACCATATTTTTCCTCCTAAAATTGGTGGGAAAGGAAATAAAAAATAGCTACCCATCTTTTGCAATTTCCTTTCTATTATTTTATATACATTAATTTAATAATTCTTGTCTTTCTAAGATACTAAACTAATTGATATCATGAGATGAGAATGAGCCCTTAACCATTCCAATACGTACTACATGGTGGTGTATGGTACGGTTGCTGGTAAGTGGATAGATCACATCAATATGGACATCATGGGAAAAATAGCCCTTTTTGACAGACCCAAAGGCTTTCCAATGAAAAAGCCCATTTTTTGGACATTTAACCCAACTTAATGCTACTAGTAGCAAGTGAATACTGACTCTTATAGGGCTACTGGTTCTTGTAATCCAACTGGGATGGCCAACTCATATAACTGGGCTTAGCTTTGGGTACTTTCTATTGGGGGTTTCATGCAGCTTGATGCAAGTATAACATTTTGGATGATTTACATATTCTATTACATTTTTGAAAAAAATTACAAAAATAGTATACTCATAAAATATTTACACAATTAATATAATTTTATATTTATTTACAATATTAGTACAATTAAGATTCTTTAATTTAGAGAATTAGTATGCAATTAGAATTCCTTAATTTAGGTTCTTCTCTCTCTCCTCATCTAGAATAAATGTATTAATTAGTCACCCCTCTTCTTCTTCATTCAATGTATTCATGCTTGAAGGTTGCCGACCCACCATGGTCGATATTGTGTTCGTGCTTGAAGGTTGCCGAGTGGGTGCCGATAGTGTTCAATTTTTATTCACTTTCACTTTCTGTCCGTGGATTTAATCTTTTATTCCGTATGTTGATTTGTTTGAATTTAGATGCACAAGTTGTGTTTGACGAGATGAAGCGGCTAGGAATTACACCAACAATGAAGTCCCACATGCTTCTATTATCGCCTCTACTCAAAAGTAGGTAATGTACCAAAATGTGAAGAAATTGTTAACCGGATGCACAATCTGGGCTCGAGTCGAACACTTTTTGTTCTTAACAAGATGCTAAACCTATATATGGCCGTGTTGGCGGTTTAAAAAGATGGAAGAAGTCTTAAGCTGTCATGGAAGATGGGTCATACGCGACCGATATCAACAAATACAACATCATGATCAACACATATGGCCGGGCGGGATTTTTTGAGAAAATGGAAGAACTTTTCCAATCACTTCCAGCCAAAAGATTGAAACCAGACAATGGACTGCTCTTGGTATTTGTGACAGAGAGAAGTGTTCAATTTGTTCCTTCAAATACTGGATGATGGTAACCAAACCTTCATACCAAGGTAACCAAATTGTCATATCAAAGTAACCAATCAACCTCCACACTTTAAATTTTTTCTTAGTACAGTTGGTTACCAAACCTTCAGATCAAGGTAAGCAAACTTTCGTACCAAGGTAACAAAACCTTCATACCAAAGTAACTAATTCACATCCACACCTGCAATTTTTTCATAATGCGGTTCGTAGCCAAACCTTCTGACTCAAGGTAACTAATTCAATTTTATTAAGTTACCAATTTCGTTTGAATGTGATGCGAGTTGGTAGCCAAACCATTCATACAAAGGTAACCATTTTATTATTTATGAGTAACAAAATAGTTATAAAAAAAATTTGAACATTAAAAGTTACATCTATTTATTTTTAACTTTTTTGTAGGTGAATCTTCTTCTTATTCTCATTGGCGTTTTTAGACAACGGAGATTCGAGGGTGTGTAATGACAATTATGTGAGGTGAGGTAATGCAATGACTATTATTTCAAAGTGTATGTGAGGGAGATGAAAATTTGAATTTGAATATTTAAATTTGAATTATTATTTTGAATTTAAATTTATTTTTGTTGTTAGATCCAAATATTTGAATTTGAATTATTAATTATGGCAGTTATTTGTCCTTGATTTTAGGTTTCTTTATTAATGTGAATTGTACTATTTTTGTAATATGGGTCCTAATTACACTCTTTTTGTAATTATTTGGTTGATGCACTTTTCTTGTAATTACTTTCTATTTGTTGTATACTTATGTAAAGAACCCTAACATTTTTCTTACCAATAACTAGAATGTTTCAAATAAAGAATAACAATCAACAACATAGTTTATAAAGTATTGCTCTTTTAAGTCTTTTAGTTCTATTATCTTCCTTCTAATTTTGTCAAATGTAAAGATCAAAAATGAATAAGTTATGAATGATTTTTATATTTGTTTTAATTTTTAACAAAATTAAAAAATATATATAAATAAGATAATTGTATTTCTAAATTTTGGAATGAAATTGATTTCTCAAAAAATATTAATTATTAGAATATTAAATATAAAAAAGATCTATTGTATTATATATATTTGTATTTATTTGGTAATGTGTTTGTTAGTATATATAAAATTTATAAATTTACATATATGTAAATAAAATTACATATAATTTAATTATATAAAGTTATATATATATATATATATATATATACTGTATTTGTGTATAAATATTTTTTTAAAATAAATACTTCTCCTTGATTCATATTATTAATTTTTTTTATATAACAAAAAGAAAGAAAGAAAAGACTGAATTATTTAACCTCATGGATAGATAACTTAAATATCCAGTTGGTTGTCCCCCTTTACAACATTTCCATAAGATTTATCACAATTTATTTTGGAAATAGATATTTGTGAAATCACTAGAGCTAATATATGCAACTTACATATAGTGGCGGCGCGTGCATAAAGCGCGTGGGATTCCATCTAGCAATACCTAGTTCACTATATACATATTATAAATGCTACGCAAACAAGTTCAAGGTATCTAACATTTCGCCGGAAAAAGATACACCTGACTCTGTACCACCATTTTACCAATCTTAAATCCCGGAACCACCGTAAACGCCACCCGAACATCACTGTCAGCGGCCAAGAACGCCTCACTAGTCACGCTCTCCATATACACTTCCGAGAACCTACAATTCCTCCCTACCTGAAAAATACTCATTTCCTGACCAAAAGAGAATGCCAAACAATGTAAAATCCAAACCCTTCTCGCCATTTCAGCAAACGCTGCAAAGAACTCCGTCTCCGGGAACTCCCGCCCATTGATCAATTTCCTCTGGTTCAAATTCCCATAGAATGAAGCCTCCATTTTTGGGTGAACCAAACGGAGGTATTTGGCTCTAGTGAATTTCCCAAACAAGGAATTGGGATGATTTTTCAAGAAATGAACCGGATTTGCTGATTTTAGATTTTTGAATTGATCACCATAAAATGGTAAAGACTGCTCATTTAGGAGAGAGAAAGCTGGAGTATCAAATCCATTGAAAATTTCACGGCTCACAAATGATTCAAACACAAAACACCTATAGTTCTTGTTTGGGAAAATCAAATTGGGCTCGATTGAATCAACTGCAACATCAATATCCCAACTAGCAGACTCCATTTCACGTACTAAATGTTTGACAAAATTCCGCACAGATCTCAATGCATAATGCAGAACCAAGATGAAATCTTTGGGATTGGAAGCAGAAAGATTTATATTATCAAGGATGGAGAAACACCCACTTGAGTTTAGTCTCTTTTCGATGGATTTGTTATTCAAAATGGTACCTTTCAGCTCATTTTGGAGAGATGAAACTTTAGATTCTTTGGCATGAATTTCAGCCTCCATTTTCTTCATTGTGATCTCATACATCTTCATAAGACTCTGTTGCTCTTGAATTTCAGTGAGCAAAAGAGTCACATGGGCAGGTGAAGAATCAATTTGTTTTTTCATGAAGCTCTGTTTTAGCTCAGAAAGTGCTCTTAACTCATCTACAACCGCCTGGTCTGCAGATTGTATGGCCTTACTATTATAACTAGGAAATTGGGCCATTTGTAATTCAGCATAAGAAGCTTTAATTGTAGAAATGGTAGCAAAAAGCTTGGCTATGAAGGCTTCCATGGATGCTCTGTTTCTGGATTTGGCCTTATCTTTATCTTCTTTGCAAAATCCATTTTTTGGGTCACCATTTTTGAGTTTTTCTTGCGGAATGAGCAAGCAAAATCCATTGTTTGAGAGGGATTTTGTGGCTGTTTTCAGGTGGATAACTTTGTAGAATGTTTTGGCAAGTTTGCTTTTCGTTGGAGTTGATGAAGTGGATTTGTTTGATTCCATTGATTTGTGAAGTATTAGAGAAAGAAAAAAATGGTTGGGGATATTCAAAATGGTGTGTATGAACACTAATGGGGAGGAATTGAAGAGAGAGAAAAAAAAGGTGGGGGCTGTGACAGTGTTTGCGGGAAAAAAGAAAGAATTTAAAATGGAAAAAGCAGACATTTTCCTTTGACTCTCAGGATGAAGGCGGAGACGGAGTGGTTAAAGTATGATTTAAAGCGCGCGAAAGACTAAAGGCTGAAGATCACTCCATTGTGTATACATGCATGCATGTACATGACTATAAATATAGATTCAATTAGCATTAATTTTATTTTTGGATAAGATGATCAATAAAATATTGACACATATAGAATTTTACTATTTCCTATAAATATATACCTATGATTTTGTTTAATTGTTAAAAGAATTTTGAATAAGAAAATTATTGTTGAAAACACTTGAATGAAAAAAAACATAACATTCTTTAGAAGTTTAGTTTAGTTTGACATTTATTTTGTATATAAAAATAAGACTTAAATTTCTAGTGATGCTAATTCCTTGCAAGTATGTATTAAAGAAAAAATATTTTCGAATAAAAATGAAACTTTTTAAAAGTTACTTTTATTTTTTGAAATTTAAAATGAATTTATACAAATTTTGTCAATAAAATTAAATTATTATAAATTATAATAAAAATACTACTAATTATGAGATTTATTATTTTTAAAACTTATATTAGTCGTGCCAATTTTGAATTTGAAATTTTCTTAGTTTAAATTTTAAAATTTGATGAATTAATTTATTGGAGCAGGGAGATTTTTTTTTAGCATTTAAGCGCGTATATATAAAAATAGAACAATTATATGTTTTTTTATTTTTCTTTCTTAATATTCAAATAAATTGCAACTTGGTATTTGTGGGTGTTCAGAATGATTAGTTTACCCTGACATTTTAAGAATAACAATAGCAAGCTTCTTCATTACAAAAATAAAAAAAGTAAAAGGTAAAAAATCTTAAATGCTACTCCCTCCGTCTTATATATTATGACGTTTTGAGTTATACATGTTAATTAAAAAAAAATTAGATAACATTAAATATAATATTAATTATCTATAATATATTTATCATACATTTATCTTATACATACTCTCTTTCATCTGTAATATTTTTAATGAGAAATAATTTTAAAAAATTATAATTAATTCTTTTAAATTATATAAAATGTTAAATAATTTTAAAAAATAAAATTTATTTAAAACGTCATATATTATTAGTGGAAGAGAGTATTTATTAATAATTGTACTCATTAATTCTCCTATTTTTGTTAAGCAATTGTTATTGAATTTATTTTTTTAAAATGGTGGATGCTGCTGAGTATTAATTAATTAATTAATAATCCGGGTTGGTCCATTAAATGAAAATATCTGAAATTATTGATTTCTTTTGACCACAGATGATGTAGAACCGACTTTTCTGAAAACTGACAACAATTGCTCATAAGTTTTATCCTCCTCGATTATAATTTCATAATTAATCTCTTATGATAAATTAATAAATTAATAAATGATTTGTAGGGATTCTCTCATGGGCCAGATTTTCGGGCCAATATTCAGATTAACAAAAAAAAAAAATCAAAATTAGATTAAAATTTTGACCGACGATATGACCTCTTTAAATAAGTCATTCGAATTTGTTTTTTAGAGTTCGTATTTAACTTCAATTTAATATATTATAAATTTTTTTAAATAAAAAATTACATCCGTTTAAAGTTTAATCGACAAAACTCCTATAAATAAATAAATAAATAATATTAATTAATATAGTAATTAGATCAGACTCTTCCCCAATTTCAAAAAATAAGCTGTCAATATCAATTTGATTGAACATTTGGAATTTGACGGGCATGGAAATTTAATTTTATAAAAGTAATCGGTGGTTTAGTCAATAAATATGTTTCATTGGTGCTGTTTGACATCATAAGGGGACAATCACGTTTCATATATATATATATATATATATATATATATATAAGGGATTCCATCCATAAAGAACCCGGTTGTTGAAAGAAACTTTTTACCAATCGTCATGACAACATATGGCGAACATTACATTTAGTTTTTTTTTATAAGCCGCTACTGAGTTGTAGCATTGGAAACAAGAGGATTGCTTCTCAACGATCGGTTCTTTGCGATGGAGGCCGTATATATATATATATTAGACCACCCTTAACTAATGATTAAAATTCAACTGATAAGACCACCCTTAGCTAATCAAAAACCAAATTTCTTTTTAAATATTAATTAAAATATGATAAATATAAAACACAACAACTTTTACTGATTAATTAATTAAGCTCTATTGAATGACAATTTTTTAAGCGTATTTATCAAATTTTTAAAAAATACTTGCCCTACAGGGTATATAGAAAGGAGAATGATATTTTCGCTGCAAATATTATTATTATTATTATTATTATTATTATAACGAAGGTAGGATATTCAATATAATTCTATTTTATATCATTTACATAAAAATAAATAAAATATAGACGTTTTGAAACTCAACTCGACTTAACTCATTTCAACTCATCTGTTTTATTTGAATTTTTCTTTTATTTAGACATTAAGCTGGTTCGTTGATTGACACTAATTTTAATATTTATAATCAATATTTCATCATGGATAGAAGAACAATAAAGTTAAAATTCATTTGGCAATGCCTAAACATGTGAAATCAACCTTTTCAACTGGTTTTTTAAAACTAGGTTTAATTATACTTTTAGATAATACTTCTTCCGTCCTAAATTAATTGCTCAGTTTTAATTTTTTTTAAGTTAAATTAACTATTTTTAAAAATAATAATTAAACATATATAAATAAATCTAGCAATTTTAAATAAACCTAGAAGTTTTTGAAATCAATTTTAGAATACTCATAAATTCAGGAGTAGTGATTCACAAGGCAAAGAAAGTGGTATAAGCATAATTTCCTAACCCTTAGAAGAGAAGAGATGCAGGCTTAATTTTCAATTATCAGATAAGGCATAATTATGAAACAAATCAATCATTTTGTTCACTAATAAAATTAGGCTCTTAGATATAATTAATTTGTCTCGCATTCTAATTGGACTTGTTATTGCCCGTTAGAAAAAGACATCAACGTTTTGCATAACATGCACGTCCAAAACTCAGATATATCATGTCTCACACAAAAATTTACATTATTAAAAATAAAAAATACCAACAATGTATATCTAATTAATACTGTCTACACAATTTAAAAATTATAAAAAAAGATATAAAGTCATATTATACATTGTAATAAATTTATATCAAATTATAATTGGGAAACTTATTAATATAATAAAATTAGTATGAATTAGTATTTGTTATCATATGAGATGAGATGACCTAACAATATTAAAAGGGGATCCTATCCGGTCACTGCAATGCCTTCCACTGCCGCCCAAGGACACCATTTGTTCATTAAAAAGGGGCAAGTAGCCCTTAAAACAAGGGTTCAAACATAGGCATTGAGATGGAAAATGAAGTTAATATGGTACGTACAAACTTTAGCCTAGTTTTCTGCCTCTTTCTGAGCGCAAACATAACATGTCTAATCAAATATGCAATTATCTAACACTGCTACAATCTATAGAGAGAGATCTGAAATCAGATTCTTGGGAGTAGCTAGGTCCCATAGGCGGCATGTCCTTGTCCCTTAAGTGGCGGCCTAAATGCTCTGAAAAATCATCTCATCTCATCTCATGTCATGTCCGTCCTATGCTGATACAACTAGGCACTAGCAAAGTTTGTTTCTAGTTATCTAACTATATAGCTGTGTATAGTATAGCTACCAACAATTCAGTCTCATCTGTAATTTAAACCAACTCCATGGATAATTTAGTTGCATAGCTATTTACCCTTTTTCCTCAAATTTTCCAAGTTCCATATATTCCATTATTTCTCTCTTTCAAATTGGATCATCATTCATCACCCAATCACAAAGGTTCCATGTGAAATTTCTTCATTTTCATCTTCTCTCTACCATTGAAATGATCAGGGAACATAAAAAGCTTAGCTAGATATGATTATTCCCCAAGTGGAAAAATTAACTTCAACAGCAAAATGATTTGGCTGAGACGTTCGGAAAAATTGCAAGGAAAATATGTGTGTGTTACTATTTTCTCCATATATCACTCGTAAGCTACCAAATTAAGCTGTTACCCCTCTAGGCAATGAAGAAGTGATTTAATCCTTTATGATTTCTACGCATGCCTTCAAAAATAATTTCAGCACTGGAAAATCTATAAAGCAAACATATATTAGTAAATAATAACTGTTAACGTCAAGATTTTTTGTCGCGTTCCAATCACGTAAGACGTCCTGATCTTGCACAGTAAACACGATAAACACCACAAACTTGATGGCCCGACCTGAAGTGAGGGGATAGCTCAGCGTGAGAGTCAAGTCAGCCGATTACAAGGATTAACAATGGAGGATAAAATGTCTAGTGTTAGAGATTAGAATTGTGTGTTGTGTGTATGCGTACCTTTTCTTGGAGATTTCCTTCATATGATATAATACAAGACTTCGGTTTCTTGTGCCATGACCCTCGACCCTACCCTGCTGCGGTAGCTTTCCGTTAATCACATCCCCTCCATCCCATGCATTGACCGATCATTCAATCCTCATTAATGCCATGTAAGATATCGATTGAACCATATCTTTGTCATCATCACAAATCAAAGATGTAGATATTTAAACATCGATGGGTGGTTCAATAATCAAACCAAGACTTTGTAAGACCCAATCAAGATAATCCGATGAATTAGTCTAATAACAAGGCCCAATAATAATGACCGAAGAGAATAAATAAATAAGTAGGCCCAACCAATCCATTACCACTATGTAAAATATCATGACCCAACATTGCCCCAGTCTTTTTATTAGCAGGATGTTTAATGAAAGAGTATAAATAAGATTGGGAAAGAGTATAAATGGCATCGGTCCAAGGCAAAAGAATTTATAATAAAGTCAATAAAGGCCCAAACTATAGTTTACCGAAGCCCATCTGATGAACATCAAATAACAATATAAATTAAGATTGGAAGTCCATTTAAAGAGCCCGCTCCAGCCGAACATACAACAAATATTTCACCGCCTCTCGAACAATTCAGACCTTCGCCACAAAAACCATCCTAATCTGAATCCAAAGAAGGTGTGGCGGCCGGAATTATCATCGGTTCGTGATAATTCCATCATAGAACCCGATGGGTGAAGGGTGAAATACCGGACTAAAGGAAGTTGGTATTTGACCATCGGTTTGAGGCTGATTGATTAATATTGACCATCTGTGATAACGCTATCTTCGGGTACCTCCGTCTCAAATACAAAGAAGCCAAAGAGGATACCGAAGAGAATGCCGAAGAGAATGCTGAAGAGAATACTGCCTGAAGGGAGAAAGCCATTCTGAAGTCTGTGTTGGCAAAAGAAAGAAGAACCTTGACATTGTTCTTCTCAACAATGAATGACTTGAGGAAGGATCTCGACAAGGTCGAAAAAGAGTTGGAGATGATCGAGGCCACATCGGGTCATCACAGGATATAAATGTCGACCTGCTTTTGAAGAATGAAATTTTGACGAAGAAGAATGAAGATCTAGCCGAGTCTAATCAGAGCCTGGCGAAGCAAAATAACAATATCTACGCTAAAGAGGTAAGATATATAGCACTTCATCAAAAGCTTGAAGAGGAACTCCAGATAACCGGACCCTTAGAAACTTGGATCGCCATCGTAGAAGATATTTGTAAGGAGATCAGCGAGAATCTGTAAAACCATGAAATTTGAGCGATGAGATCGTCCATATATATGCCAAATGATATGAAATCGCCAAGTAAAAGGCAAAAAAAAAAAAGCTCAAAGCCAAGGTAGATCCATCTCTTCTAGACTATTTAGATGGTGACGATGACAAGGAAGAAGACTGAAGATGACCTCTCCTTATCTTTAGCTTTAGAACTTTCTGTAAAAATTCTAACTTGTTGTTAACAGTTAATATTAAAATATCAACTTCATGCCTTATTACTTACGAGTGAACATTTCTTGTCAATAATTGATCATCAATCAACTTGAAAAGCTGTCAGAAGTGCCTCTTATCTTAAAACCGTTAGTCAATAATCAAGCAAATTATATAACAGTTAAGAACAATGATAATATAATCCAAACTCAACACTTGAACAAAATAAAGTAATGCATACTTATCTTACAAGAAGTGTGAGACAGATCAGTCAATAGGGTGAATTCGGGTGATCCTCCTATTTTACCATCGAGATCTTGTTTACCACTAAAGGGTAGAACAAGTATATAAGGACATTTGTTTACCACTCGGGGTAGAACAATTTTATAAGGACCATGGAATTTATCTACCACACGGGGTAACAAATTCATAAGGACATTCTTGACAATAAGGCTGCCATCGAATGGTCAGCAAGTCCGACCATACCTCCTTACTTCAGTGTCTTTTGTTTACCACTCGCGGTAAATCAAAATTAAAAAGGACCATGAAATTTGTCTACCACGTAGGGTATAACAAAACCATAAGGACACTCCTGCCGAAGAGGCTACCATCGAATGGTCAGCGAGTCCACCCCGTCCTCCTTACTTAAGTGCCCATTGATTTACCACCCTTGGTAAAAATAATATTAAAAAGACCATAGGATTTGTCTACAACACGGGGTAAAAAATAAATAGACTGTCATCGAATGGCCAGCGAGTCCGACCATACCTCCTTACACCATTGTGAATTTAGGACCAAATAGAGAGAAGATCGATATAAATTGTAGATGGGCTACTGTGGCGACCCCAAATCCGGATACTTGAAACCCGAACTCGGTTCTCCACGATACCATTTCTTTAAGCTGAATAATACTAAATAATAATATAATTCGAACTTAATTTACATACATCAAAGTTTACTTTCCAGTGCACGTGACCTTCAAATACATTCTTACAATACACGACAATAGATTCCATTGTCTTACTTAACTATAACCATTAACTCATACTAAATCTCATTCGAATAGCTTTTCTTTTCCTTGTTAGGTACACAGGCCTTGGTCGATCGTCATCTTGAAAACATTTAATTTAGCGAGGATGAGCATTTGAAGTGCTTAACAAGTAATAACAATTATATATAAAATTTGAAAGAATATAAGTATTCTCTTTACATAACACTTCTACAACGAATCAAAAGTTGTGAAGTAATCTGTCTTGATAAAAGATTCACATAACAACTCTCTTTCAATTTCTTGAAATTAGGCTCCACCTATGAATAGGGTTTAAGAAACATCTTATAAACATTGTTTTCATTTTTGAAAAGGTTTTAGCGAAATTCATCCATGAAACCGTCATAACTTACGGCACGCGGAGGGTGATCGGCCAGATTGTACCTGTATTGATCAATCTTTACATAACTTGAGCGAAATTCATCGCTCACCGCTTTTGTCCGTAGAAGCGCGTAAAAATTTTCCCATTATCGGGATGTTCATACATACACGGTTCCAAACCAGAAGGTTTTAATCTTGCTTCGACAATAATATGTAATTGACGTATATATATATACGGGTAATTGACAAAAGTGTATCAACATGTGAATAAATGCCATGATTATCAGTGGGGACACTTGTATAACCATTTAGAAATCAACTTAATGGAATATATATACGAGTTAACATGTTGATAATCAAAGCATACATAATCATATGGGGAATAGAATAATTCTAAAACTTCTTACTCATGTCCATTGCATAAAGGAAATGCAAAAGGTAAGATACTTTTTGATTCTTTGATTACAAATCTCGACTTAGGTTTTATCTCTTTATCACAACCTATCGATAAGCGGTCATTCGATTCGATTAGAACGATATATATCATAACACATAATCTTTGTCAATTCTTTGGCCAAGACATAGTCTAATCACGTCATCACATAATGTGATGATCATACTTTTTATTCTATACTTTTATACATTTTCAAATATCTCATCCATGTATTCTTTACTGAAGTCTTTTCTTTCTATTATAGAATTATCGACATTTGTCGGCGTCACTTAAAGCGACTTTATCGGGTAAATCTGAGTCTAAGACTCTTATCTATACCTCAACATCTATAAATATCAAACATTTTATTTTTTAATCATTTTGAATTTTCGAGAAATTGAAAATTTTAAAATAATTCAAATACATCATTCTAGGGCCTATAGTGATATAATATTGTTACTATAGGTGTTCTTCAAAACTTCATAATTTCATAATCGGTTCTCAAATCAAACTAGTTTGGTAAAATTTATAACTTTTCGAACATCAGAATCATAATTAAATGATTTAAACATCAAACAATTCTATTATCATTAATAATTAATTAATATTAAATTATTAATGAAACCATTCTCAAAATATAAAAGTTATTTATAATAACTCAAACTATTTTTAAAACATTTATATTACCCTTAAATGATTTTTAAAATAATTAAAATCATTTTAAATAATCACCATTAATATATAAATATTAATGTCTTTATTCATCAAATATTAAAAGTCATTAATTATAACTTAAAATATTTTTAAATCCTTAATATCCTCTCTAAATGATTTTTAAATAAATAAAACCATTTTAAACTATTTATTTAATATAAATATTAAATAAACTTAATATCACAAATCATTAACTAAATATCATTAATATATAATTATTAATGAAATTATCTTCTAAATATTAAAAGTTATATTTTATAACTCAAAATATCTATAAATACTTTATTTTCATTTAAAATGATTTTTAAAATATTAAAATCATTTTTAAACTAATTATTTAATATAATCAATAAATAACTTTAATATCATTAATATATAATTAATTAATGAAATTCATCACAAAATATTAAAAGTCATCACAAATAACTTAAAATATTTTCTTATACCATAATATAATTTTTCATGATTTTTCATGAATTAAAACTATTTTTTAAAACATTTATTTAATATTATAATTAAATAAATAAATACCTTTATATTCCAAAAATACTAAATATTTGTGAAATATACTCAAAATAGTTAAAAACTATTTTTAGGACTTTAAAATAATTTTTCATAATTTATTTGGTATTTTTAATAATTAAAATCTAATTTTTCTAATTTTTTAAATCATTTTCGAAAAATAAGAAATTAAAATAATTAAAACTGTCGCTAAAGGCCCCTATAGTGTGAGTAAATGTCATATAAACATTCTTGAGCCTACCAGAGATCTTTGTAAAAGGCGTAAGCAAGGTGGCTACTTTGGTAGTGAATAACTCTCTCATCTTAACGAATTTGGACAATCTATAAATTGAGTCTTGTAGAGGAATTGCGGACTACAATCTCAATAATCATAACCTCTAAATAAACATCAATCTGGGATAAATCAGCCATCAAAGTAGTTACCAAAAGTGTTCTTCACGAAAGAAGCAGGTTCGAAGGTGCCTACTTTGGACCTCTATAACTTGATGATGCGCAGTAACGTTTATGTGATCTATCAATTCCGATTAATGTGTAGACAACATGTAGGACTACAACGCTAACACTTAACATCATCATAAAAACAATAAATCAAGCATCTAAAGTATGGTCAAACCTTGTTAGAAAAATTAACACTTAGAAAATGCAAGGCCTACGAATTTTCGGTCAATCTTAAGTCGACCCACTTTGACCTTAAATAACTCTTAATCAAGTAATATATATGGACTGATTCGTTTTGGAGGTTAAATACCACATAACAAGATACACATATCAACCTTTAGAACACAAAACACATTAAAGATACTTAGAGATATAAGGCGACATTTTCCAAAATAATATTTTACGGACACTTAGAATATTTTGCAGGTTTGAAAACAGTAAGGTCAATGTAGGTCAACCCACTTTGACCGCTTATAAATCCCGATCTACAATAGCTATGAACTTTATTCCTTTTGGAGATTAAAGACCACATATCGGGCTACCTATAACAACTTTTAAAAAACAAAACTCGAGATCGACCAAAGATTTATAGACTCGACATTTGGTGAAAAATAACGAGTAATTCGATTTTTCCAACTTGTTTAAATCTTCAAATTCGCATGACTTTGATGTTATGGGTTCATGATTTTACAACCTAGAACATTAATAGACTCTCTATTACACTACTTTAAACAATCAAATTGCATCAATTAACATCGAATCGAAGGATTTCTAGAATTTAGGATTTCTACCTTTTGAGCTTGATTTTTGATTTACGGCTTCTTGATGCTTACGATTTGTTGTTTGTGATGGTTGGGCTTTGTTTAGGGACCGATATGCTACAATAATTCGTGAGGTTTTAGAGAGAGAAGCTTAAGGATGAGAGTTAGATGAATTTTAGTGTACAAAATATATTATCTCTCTCCAATCTATATATAAACCAAGTTAGATGCATTGGATGCTACTCAATGGTTGATTGAATCTGCATAATTGAGTCTTGGATGCTTAATTGGTAGGGTAAGTATGTTTGCCATGCTTTGCTAGCAAGATTCCTCCAATAATACACTAATAATACACTAATAAGCCAAAAAGGGCATTTTGGTAATTTAGCATATAATTTCATGGGCATTTTTTACACAAAGCAATTAAATGTAGTATTTAATCACTAGATGGTAATTCTTATCATTTACCAATTACTTCTTATCCTTTGGTAAATTAAAACATTTTATCCATAACATCGTAATTAAACTAGATAATTTTAAATTAGAGTTTTGATTGAAAAATTAGGGTTTTCTAATTGGGGTTTCTTAACACCATCAATTAGGGTTTCTAATTGACCATTAGTGGTTCTACAATTATCTGTATGTTACAACACGGTCATTACGATCTCTAACTTCAACCGATTAGGGTTGTAATAATTAGGGTTTGTCTAATTATCGACAAACAACGATAATTAGGGTTTTCTTCTAATTCTGAGCATCTTATACATTAAACAACCATATATACAGTCATTACTACTCGGTCATTACTCATAACCGAGTTTAATAATTAGGGTTTCACAAAGACGGTAATATCTTTATGACCTAATTGACCGTCATTCTTCAAAATTATCTCATCACGCATACATGGTACATAATTATTGTCTTTGTAAAATCATTATAACAATAATATAATATTATTATTCTCATCTCTTGATCACAATCCCAATTCGGGGTTTGGATCTCATATCGACTTTTCTTTCGCAGATATCAAGTTAAAATACTTGATTTAAATATTCGAACAATTCATATAATAAAATATATATTATATAAATTCTAATTATCACTTCATATATTATTTCAATCATGTTTTCATGAAAATAATTAATAAAAACATTTCACATGTAAATTAATTACCATAAAAATATAATTTGTAGTAATTAATAATTCCAAAATTATTTCTAATTTTTCAAGTAATAAATATATTCGCATTTATCGTTCACATTACTAGACACTTATTCTCGTTATTAAATAAAAAAAATTATATGCAAATTTTTCTTATTTATTTTATTTAGGAAATCTCGGGTTATTACAATTCAAAGTCTTTTTGTCTTTGAATCCCCAGTTCTTTCAAGAATATCCACATTTGAAGTACTTTGTAGGCGATAGTTTCAAGACTAAATGATTGCCACAAATGTCTTCGTGAACCTCTCAAAGAGCATAATCAACAAAGGTGTTCACTCGGTAATAACCAATTTTGACAAGGCATTAGTAATGGAGTCATCATTGTGATCATTACTCGAATCGAACCTAATAAATGCCAGTACCTTTGATTATCCAGAAGAAGAATATCCCGCTTACGTAAAGTACCATAGCGGTACATGTAGGACTCTTTAAGCTTCGCATTACTATCTTGATTTATTTCATCATCCGAAGAACATGGCTTACATAGCAAAATCGGGTCTTTACCCCCGACTTCTCACACCAAAAGCGCTCCCCATCGCCAACGAACTAGGCGCCAAATACAAATAATATAGCTTTCGTGAGGAAATAATTTGCGCACTCAACAAAGGCATCGAAGAAAGATAGGTCGTTTATTCCTTGGAAGACATCTTCACAGCCCGAAGTCCACTGGAACGTCTTAACATTCTTCGGCCCTTTCCACGTGCCAAAGATTGACAAATATCTTTCTGCCGATTTGGACATAAACCTTCTCAAAGTCTCTTCTGAATAGTCTTGTCTTTTCCATTAGAACCTGCAGCTTTAGACGAGCATCTCCGAAAACAAGTATCCACAGGGCGGTGTGCTCTCAGTGGATTCTCAGGAGTGCGGCTTCTGGGTCTGCTTCGACCATAATCCCGAAGACCAATAGGACGGAATACCCTTCTTCAGTCAATCAGGAAAATGGTTGTTGGGTCTTCATCTACTCTGCTTCGACCATAATCCCAAAGACCAATAGGGCGGAATACCCTTCTTCGATCAATCAAGAAAATGGCTATTGGGTTTTCATCTACTCTGCTTCGACCATAATCCCGAAGACCAATAGGGCGGAATACCCTCTTCGGTCAATCAGGAAAATGGTTGTTGGGTCTTCATCTACTCTGCTTCGACCATAATCCCGAAGACCAATAGGGCGGAGTACCCTTCTTCGATCAATCAGGAAAATGGTTGTTGGGTCTTAATCTACTCTGCTTCGACCATAATTTCGAAGACCATTAGGGCGGAATACCCTCTTCGGTCAATCAGAAAAATGGTTGTTGGGTCTTCATTTATTCTGCTTCGACCATAATTAGAAGACCAATAAGCGAAGTACCTCTCTTGATCAATCAAGAAAATGATTTGTTAGGTTACGCTTCGATCCAGGGCGGCCTCGAGACATGTCTTTAAAGTGTAGACTTCTTTCTAACTTGATCGGTATGTCGGTCGACCACTTGATATAGGATTTTAAGCGGTATGCCTACTACCCTTTTCAGAGCCATAGTCGAGGTCTTCTCGGCAAAGCAAAAATCAATCTTCTTACAGCATCACCTTGGGCTCTCGAGCGAGAATCCTCGAAACTGCATGGAAGCGGTACCGGTATGAGCACTCTTTGAAGGACTCGATCAATCCTCGTGAGATACACATTGTGTGAAGCGAAGTCATAGCCATCATCGGTATCCTTTAGAAATAGCTTATTCTACTCTTCTTCACCATAGATTAGGCGTAGAAGCATTTACAATTTGTGATTGAAAACTTCAAAAACACTAGAACCTGACCCTCCTTCTAGCGCATGATGTTAACGCCAAGATCTTTTGGCGTCCCAATCACGTAAGGCGTCACGATCTCAGACGATAAACACGATAAACACTCTGAAGTTTGACGGCCCGATTGGTGAGGGGATACTTCGAGCGTGAGAGTCCGTCAGTAATTCTGAGGTTAATAATGGAGGATAAAATGTCTAGTGTTAAAGAGATTAGAATTGTGTGTTGTGTGTATGCGTACCTTTTCTTGAAGATTTCCTTCCTATGATATAATACAAGACTCAGTTTCTTGTGCCACTGACCCTACCCACTGCAGGTAGCTTTCCTGTTAATCTCATCCCTTCTGTCTACCGCTGACCGACTGTTCAATCCTCATTAATGCCATGTAAGATATCAGTCAGCCATATTTTTGTCATCATCACCGGTCAAAGATGTAGATATTTAAATATCTGATGGGTCGGTTCAATAATTCAGCCCAAGACTTTGTAAGACCCAATCAAGATAATCCAATGAATTAGTCTAATAACAAGGCCCAATAATAATGACCCAAGAGAATAACCAAATAAGTAGACCCAACCAATCCGGCCCACTATGTAAAATATCATGACTCAACAATAATCAATGTCAATATTAAAAAAAAATCATATGGTGGCAAAGCAAGAGGATTAAAAACTAAAACGAAAGCATATCCTGTAGCTTCATCGGTAACTCCCAAATTCCAGGGCATCTCCATGTTTTAAACTAGTGGTACATACGAAACTAAAGTAAAATTAAACTGGTTTTCATTGAAATTTTGTTAGCCTCAATGTCTCTCCTCTCCAGCATTTTCAGATTTCCACAAACAAGTATTAACTAGACAAGTTAGTACTCTGCTAAGTATTCGACAAGGCTACATTTTCAACTTTACTCTCAATTCATGGGACGTAACGGAGTAACAGATCTCTCAGCTCAACAGAAATGCCATGCAACTACTATGAAGACCAACTATTATCAAAACCACACTTTGGCATATTTAGAAGCCAAATAAACCTAGTTCACTTGCTTTCTCCTTCTCAAATGTCTCGAAGTACTGATATATGATTGTAACTGCAAGCAGAATTCCAGTCCCTGAGCCAATAGCTCCCATGAAGTCTGCCAATACTGTCAATGCACCAATGCAAATTCCACCAAAGGCAGCTGCAGTGGGTATGTAGCAGTTAAGTTCCTTCTGTAAGTTTGAATCACGGTGTCCTGGCATCACCATTTGTTGCTCCTGCAGAATTATCAAGAATATTTCAAACTCAAAATCTATATTTACTACTTGAGTGAGAAATTTTTTAAGACTAAAAATTATTATGATCATCTAGACCAGATACACCAGATTGTGTCATTGTGCACAAGTACTGAACAATTAATCAAGTGAAATATAAGTGAAATGCTTCAAAATGTAAAATATACAGAAATATAATATATAGATACACTTGCACTAAAACACACACATACATATATAAGCTCCATTTCTAAGAAAAAATGCAATGCAAGAATTCAAAAGAACCCCATAAGTACACTGATCAGTGTTTTAAACTAGCAGTTCAATTCTGAAGACAATTTTACATAATTCCATATTTCTAACAAGCTAATCTTAGTAATTTATATGAGTTGTAAGGCCGTTATCTATTGAAGAAATTTGTATTACTAACATCTAAAATAGTTGAATAGCCACAATGTGCAAAACAAGAGAACATCAGTCAGCAACCACAGCAGAAAATATAATAAAACCGTCAAAAAAGAGTTCCATCAAAGCATACCTTAAGTTGCTTAGCTACATCTCTGGCAGAAGATCCAGAAACTTCAATCCAAGTTTTAGAGAACAGTGCACAAGCTGATAGCATGAACACTATATAGAAAAGAGCATGGAAAGGATTGGCTGCCATATCTGCTAAGCTGATATATGGACACATTGATTTTTAAAAGGGGGAAAAAGCGTCAGAAAAAATAGATAATGGAAGAAAAAAAGTATCAAGACTATATTTAGCAAAAAAAAAATTAAGTATAGACTATCTGGAATAAGAAAAAAAGATCCCACTATAATGACATTGAATATAAACATATTGGAATTACTAAATGGAAGGAAACAGAAAGAGATATATTACCTTGATGGTGCAGTCACATAGTAAGCAAGACCACCAACAGGGACAGATTGACCTGAATATTCAGATTCTTGCCACTTGCCCAACAAATTTACCAAGAAATTTCCACTGTACTTCCTGTAAAGCAACTGTAAATAAAAATAAGCGGTATTACACAGTTGCAATAGCAGCCATGAATGAGTGGCGCTTCAGTTGAGCTAACAGATGTAAGGCCCAGTACCTGTGAAATGAAATAAAGGTTGGATACAAGTGCAGACTGAAGAATGATAGGCATGTTGGAAGTATAGAATAGCTTTATTGGGTAGGAGCCCTGTTGTCCACGAGCATTCTTTGATCTTACAGGCAAAACCACACGAAACCCTTGGAAGTAAATTACAATAAGGAAAATCAAGGCGGTAGCAAGCAGATTTGTCACATTGGGAGATTCTGCGGTAGAAAGCTTCGAAGAGCTCGAACTTTGTCTGTCCTAGTTATTAGCAAATGGAACAAGGCAATAACAGCACCCTCAAACTCAGCACCACGCCCACTGTTGATGGTTGTGGGGCTAAATGCTTTCCATATAATGCTTTCACTGCAAGATTTATTAGTATTTGTTGAAATTAACTTCAGGAGTTCACAATTATTCGAGATAACAATTGGAAGAAGTGGCGATATTTTACCATATATTGGTAGCTATGAACAAGGAAATCCCAGACCCAAGACCATATCCCTTCTGAAGAAGTTCGTCTAAGCATATCACAATGATCCCAGCAAAGCATAGCTGAACGATAATGAGAATTGCATTACCAACACCAAGTTGACTAACACTGCCATACATTCCTGACAGAACATAAGCAACAGCCTCTCCAACAGCAATCAGGATGCCAAGTAATTTCTGAGCACCATTTCTGGGGAACATAACAAATTCAAAGGAAATTATAATCAAAAAGAAAAAAAAAGGAATTCAAAAAAAAAAAACAAGAAAAGGACAAATACAACTGCTTCAAAATCTAAAAGCAATGCATGCAAAAAAATCATACAGAAATTTTTTGATAGATCAATATTTAAAGGCAATGACACCATTTTACATGTACATAATTTTAAATGTAGACAGTTTTTTTCCATTACTTATAGTTATTGACAAGTTAGAGCAATGAGAACGCTGCCAAAATTTCTGCCTAATTTCATTTGAAAGAATCATTCAGATACTTGTAACTTGTAAGCAACCATCATACAAAATTTATCTCAATAAATCATCCCAATCATGCTACATTGCCATCCACCAATCTTACCACATTGTTAAGAGTAAAACAGAACAGAAGAATAATACCAAATTTCAGAGGTTGAAATAACTAGCAGTATAGAAGAACCTAGGAAAACATGGCAACAATATACTTACAAGAGTGCACGATCCTCGCGAACATTGTTGTCCACTTCAATAATCTTCGATCCAGCCAAAAGTTGCATCACAAGTCCAGATGTCACAATGGGTGTAATTCCTAGCTCCATGACCGTCCCACGGTTCGAGGCAAGAATGACACGCATCCAGTAAAAAGGGTCTGCACCCGTTGTTGAATGTATGCCATACAAAGGGAGCTGACTGCAGACCAAGAAAATGAAAAGAGAGATCACAGTATATATGACCTTCTCTCTGAAGGGAACCTTCCTGTCAGCACTCTGAACTTCTGGTAGAAATGAAAGAAATGGCCTGACAAGATGCAGCACTCTAAAACCTCCTCCCATATTGAATCAAACAAAGTCTCTCCAACCTGCATTTTGATGCATTTGAAGGACAAACATCATTATTATGTAATTATAGAAGGTACAATATAGTCTAATTCTTAAGTGCCATCACATTAGAAACTAGTCTAAACTATCTTTCAACTGGCATGTGAAAAAGCAATTTTCAGAAAGAAGTGATTATAGAAAAAAGAAACTCTATTCAACGACTTGTCAATTTTAAAAGGAAAATACACTGTTTTTAATCCCACTAACTTTATGAATACATCAAGACACAAAAAAATATAAATTCTTCTAGGTTCTAGCCAAAGAGACGTCAATAATCACAAACACAATATCATTAAATTCATAAACCAAATCAAAGCTCAGATGCATGTTTCGTGCTCTAGTGATGTCATTAAATTTTTTTAACTACCTCAGATGAACAAATGTAGTGGAAACTGAACTTCCCAAAGAATTTTTCGGGAAACTATAAGACCCAAAGTGCTCATGATAAATAAGCAAGGCATCACATACAGCTAAAAACTGATTCTTATGAGAGACATTTTCACAACAGCGCAATTTTTCAAATTAAATGCTAGATTCAGCTGAAATTTAAACCAATTCAGTCGCAGAAAACTGAAACTTTAACTTTGAAAGTTAAAGATGCATTCAACAAATATACAAAATATCAATCTTTTGTTTAGTATTTCTTATGTGTGACTTTCCTCATCAAACAAACATGCCAAAGTAGAAAATCAGATTCGCAGATGGACAACATTTTTCAGCTTACTCAGCAAAAAGTCAGATATATTTCATATCAACAAAATAAATGGATCAGCGGATCTAATCCATTAACAACCCAAAAAGCAAATCACAGAATCCGATCCAGGCAATTCATATAAGCACACATCTATCTACAAATCCAGATGTAGATACAAGATCCAGAAAGAAAATGATAATTCGCTAAGGAATTATACAGCTCACGAATCCGACAGAATTCGATAATAATCCGTCAAATCGATAACTCAAAAAGCTAGCATATACAAATTATATAATTTGACATACATACATATTGAGCTTTAGTTAACGAAGATCGGATACTTACCGTTGAAATTCGTAAATCTTACCGTTGAAATTCGTAAATCTGAAACGTGAGTGAGAGATAAAGGAAGCTTTAATATCCCTTATCAAGAGCCCTAAATAGATCGGGTCAAAATTCAGAGAAGGTAGACGACGGACGAAAATGAACGGCACAGGGTATTAAGAAGATTACAGTTTTGGATCCACCTAGACACTGAGTGTCAGCTTTGTCACGAGTAACCTATTGTATTCTTCCACGTGGAAACAGATGCTGATGTGTTGTATGAATGACTTTCAACCGGATCCGACTTGGAAACAAGTTAAAGTAATGTTTTTTTTTAAACCATGAATATATGTCATTTAGGAGGGCAATTAAGACTTTTAAAATTTTTTAAAGACTTTTAAAATTTGGTTATATTTAATCAAGACATTTAAAAAGTTTATAAAAATTTATTGGTATTTAATCACAACTTTTGTAATGTCTTTAAAAGTTATGTGGTATTAAATTGAGATTTTTATAAAGTCTATAAAAGTATTTTGATATTTAAAAACTCATATTTTTCAGATTTCTATCAAATGGTAAAGCTTGACAGACTTTAGAAGAAAAGTTATAACTATCAACCCATATCCAAAATCTGATCTCGTCTTGAAAGACTTCTAAAAACATTCAAATATTAAATACAAATGTGGAAATTCAAATCGTCACTATAAATTTTTAACTTTTAAAATTATTATAAATTAATCTAATAATTTTAGAAAATATAATTATTAAAATTATAAACTGTTTATAATTTTTTTTTACTAAATTTATTAAAATTAGATAAATTACACAATACTTTTATTATAGGAATATCTAATTATGACTTTAAAAAATCAAAAAGTAAATTTTGATTTTTAATATTATATTATATATATATATTATATTATATAGATATAGTATATGATATATACGAATCTTGATAAATTCTAAAACTCGCCAAAATTAAAAAAAAATAATTAAAAGATGACAACAGTCGACTGTTAAAAAATTAGTTATGTAGCATTTTAATTAATTAATTTCTAACATCATAAATAAATTAAAAAATCGCATAATTATTTTTTTAACGGTCAATTTTGATTCACTAACAACTATTAATAATTTTAAGAAAAATAAAATATCTCTGGTAATTTTATATGTGACTAAAAATCTCTTTGTTAAATTTTATATAACTTGGTGGCAATTTACGCGCATGTATGAAGTTTTGCGACTTTTGATCATATAGATTTTTATTGTCATATTATTTTATGAAAAACAGAGTTTAGTACTTTTACTAAAAAAATGTACGCATATATAGTATATATAGTTCAATGAAAAGTAAGCTTAATTTTTGTGTTGCGTCTAAATTTTTATTCGTATTCGAGTATCTAAATTTATCACGAAATAAATAGAATAATATGAATACTTTCAACATATATAAAATCTCATGCCACAATAATTTAATGAAATAATGAGATTTCCTCTAGTTCATGAAAAAAAGAGGAAGAGGTTGTACACATGGGCTAATTAACAATTAATATAAGATGCAAGATATATTAGAAGTATACAAAATCTTGATAAAAAGTCTATTAAAATCTGTCACTTATTTCATGGAATCTATAAAAGTCATTTTAAAAAAGTTTTTAAAGTCATTAAAATTCACAAACTCTACAAAAAATTATCACTTAAAAAAAGTCTTTAAAAATCTTAATCGAATACACCTCCCTTAAAGTCAATTAGAAATATTTTAAAATTTAAAATTATTATCATGTGAGAAGTTACAAAATTGTAAATTATATAAATAATACTAGTATATTTCTAACAACTACAAGTTTTTTTTATTATTCATAATTATTAGAATGTAAGGAGTGCATGCTTCTTTAATTATGAGAATGCATATTATAATTTTCCTTGTATTAACTACAATATAATAAAATCCATTTTGTCTTATAATTTGCGAACATCAAAACATTTAGAAAATCCAGGAAACAGGCCAAATGTTGGAGCATTCAAATTATGCATTTCATTTCACAAGAAGTAAAGTTGCATAAATGAAGTAATTGAATTTTTTTTGGTCAAACTTTTTATATGTTACTTATGGGAATTGAACCAAGACTACAAATTCCATCTATCTATGTATCCACTATAAACATGGCATGGGTGTTTAATCATCTAAGAAGTCTTGGAGCTGGTGAAAGTTTGGTGTTTCCGTCAAACACACTACTACTACTACTCCCAGCTAACTGATTGTGGGAGATGTAATTAAACATATTTGTTCCAAATCAAAAACATGTTATGCTGCAGAAGCAGAAGCAGAAGCCACCCGTTGAGATGATGCTCATCCTCGTCTCAAGCTGGCAGTTGCAGCTTGGCATTGTTTTTCCAACTGTGAAAAAAGGACGACGTACAATGCTTAGTTTTATACAACAAAACACCTAAAAAGGATAATTTAATATTCATTACCTGATAAAGTAATAGTAGAAGAAATCAGCATATAGAGCGGTTTGGACTATACCAGACATGCAAGCTGAGGAAAAGAGGGAAAAACAAACAAACAAACAAACAAACAAATAAATAAGAGGATGATATCATCCTAATTCAACAATACATGCATATGAAAAATACTAAACCTCCCTCCCTAATTTCTGGTATGACTTACAAATCCAACGACTGAAATGCGGCTCTGTGAAATAGCGGTAAATCCAGTTGAAGATGTAGAGTGCTCGATAGGCCCTGCAATTGCAAAATTAACCAAAAATTAAAAGCACAACTAACTTAGACCTATTTTTCCACATTCCAGAAGGAATAGAGAAATCGTCAACCTATATTACAAGCTTAATAATACATTTTACTTGTAAATATAGTTCCTATCAGAATTACAGCCTATTTGCACCCCAAAAATTGATTTGCACCCTAAATTACTAAATGCATCCGCTCATTTTTACGACCGAGTTGCAAACAATTAAATGCATACTTCGTTCGAGTTGTAGACAATTTTACGGTCGTGTGGACTAAATTTTTTTCCGACTAAATGCATCCATTCGAGTTGTAGACAATTAAATGCATACTCCGCTCGTTTTTACGACCAAATTTTTACCGAAAGTTTGATGACATCATAGAGGCATTATAGTCATATCACCTCAATTTTTGAATGGTTATTTTATTTCCACATGCTTGGGAGCTTGGGCAAAAATGAAGATTACCCCACTGTCATTTGCAACGGTTGAGAAATAAGAAAGGCTAGGGTTTCAAAAACTAACCAAACGATTAGGGGCATAAAATTAGGGCTTTTGCTTTCTAGGTTAATGCGAACCAAACGTCGATCTTACATGGCTACATCACGTTGTGTCAATTGCTCCAAAACAACGAATGTGTTTTTGTGATGTTCCGGCTCGAATTTGTGTTTCCAGAAAGGATGGATCAGGAGGAAGAAGATTTTAGGGCTGCCGCAACAATTATGGGATAAGCGTCCTTCCCTTATTGTTGTGAACTCGGTCCTCTCTCTCCTTTGTTTCGACTTTTTTTCCTTCCTCCATTTTTGATAGGAATCTGGGAGATATTGTGACTATTTTGAATGGTTGAAATTGCCTCCTAATGAAGATGAAGGAATGAGTGAGATGAATAACAAAATTGAAGACATAAGCTTACTGATAGAGAAAAACTCAAAGCTAAAGGATAAGTTGAAAAATATGAGAAGGTAAGCATTTAAATAGGAAATAGAGGTTGATAAGCTTAAAGAGGAAAAGTCAAACTAATGTTGTGCAGTGTATCGTTATGGTTGGTCACCTTAGTTGTAATTTTGTCATGTATTTGCATTACTATGATATTATTGTAGTTAGATGATGATTGTAATGGATGAAATGTAGTTTCATGGCTATGATGTAATTCATCAATTGATTTATAATATGTTTGAAATGAACAAAATGAACAGAGTACCATCATACAAATCGTGAAACGTAGAGTAAATACTCAGATCGTAGAATGACTTAACTATACGTTTCTATAATCGTATCGTAGAGTGAATCCTCATATCGTAGAATGACTTAACTTACGATACTTAGACTTCAGTGTAGAAACGTAGACTGAATCCTCAAAAACGTAGAGTGAATCGTCATATCGTATAGTGAAACGTAAAGTGAATCCTCAAATCGTAGAATGACTTAACTCTACCTTTCTACGATCGTAGAGTGGATCCTCATATCGTAAAATGACTTAACTTTACGATACTAGACTCCAGTGTAAAAACGAAGACTGAATCCTCAGAAACGTAAAGTGAATCCTCATATCGTAGAATGACTTAACTTTACGTCTCTACAATCGTAGAGTGAATCCTCAGATCGTAGAATGACTTAACTCTATATTTCTACACTGAAGTCTAGTATCGTAAAGTTAAGTCACTCTACGTTGCCCTTTTAACCGTGTGAGAAATTCTATAAATGAGATATTTTCAAACTATGATCATTTTCTTCATTTCAAACATATTACAACCCAATTGATGAATTACATCATAGCAATGAAACTACAATTCATCCATTACAATCATCATTTTACTACAATTATATCATAACAATGCAAATACATGATAATTCTTCATCATTTAACTACTTTGAGCTTTTCAACCTCTGCTCTCTATGCGCAATTCTTCATCTTTTGTCTCCAATCTCCCAATTAATCATGGAATCACCGCTCTTTCACGATCACACAATCAACGATCAATCCATTCGAAGAAGTTGCATCCACTCCTAACACCTATTTCTTCCTATAAAACGATTTATAGTGTCAATCGCAAAACACCCTTACCATTTAAGACAAAATTTTAGAAGAATACCTTCGATCAATTATGACTAAAGAATATTCTCCTGCATTTCTACATTACAAAAATCGACTGGCGGTAGCTTTAAAGTAGCGCTTAAGCGTAAAGCGAGAACTTCTTATACTGCGCTGAAGCCAAATCGGTAAAAAAAGCGAAATTTAGGCGGAAAGGCGGGGCCTAGTTTTTTTTAAAAATATTACTATCAAAACCAAATCTTGATATATTTATTTTTCTAATGATTTATCATATTCTTAATGCAAGTTGTAGCATATCAAATCACAACAAAAGTGAACGAATCAAGTCGAAATGGATAATTTTATTATAGTTGTAATTTTTGAACTTGTACTAACTTGAAATTTTATAAATGATTATACATTTGTAATATTTAGTTTAATTCAATATAATTCTTAAATTTATGTTTAGTTTCTTAAGTTTTAATATTGAATTGAATTCTTAAAATTTTAAATTTTATTATTTAATACCAATTTTGTTTCTGAATAAAACTAATACGTCAAAGATATGTTAGTCATACTTAGTATATAGTATTTGTCATTTTCTTTAAGTTCTTAATTTTGAAAATTACACAAATTAAAATAATTTCATAATTAATAATATCAAATGTCTCATTCGATAAACTTCACACTAATTTTTAAAAATAACATTTATTTAAATTTTTTGAGAGAGAAATACGTATATAATTATATATATATGAATATATCAAGATACTTCTTACTAATTACTACTTCTTAGTAACACTAATTCTATAATTTAATTATTTCAAAGCAATGAATATATATATATCTTACTAAAGTGCAATTATTACTAATTCTATAATTTAATTATTATATTTATTATAGATTATTTTGCTTTATATTATTGTTTTGTTAGAATAATGTAAGATAAAATATTAAAATTGTCTTAAAATAAAAAATTCCGCTTAGGCCCCTCAGGCGCTAGGCCCCCCTGGCCGCCCGCCTTTTAGAACATTGCCTACATTGTGGGTTTTCCAAGCATATTTCATCACCAACAGCTTCTTACAATAGCAGAATTGATCCATACACTTTTCCTTTTGATCACAACCCTTCAATTTATTTGAAGATTGATTACAACCCTTCAATTTGGTAAAAGATCGAACCAAACTCTTCAATTTGAGGGCAAATCGATTTTTAGGGCTTCATATAAGATGCAGATGTGTTTTAATGGCGGGAAGAGTGGTATTTTACCTAAATACCCTCTTACCTCACACGCTTTAAGCTTTCTGGTGAAGATTTGGCCGGAAAAATGAGCGGAGTATGCATTTAATTGTTTGGGATTAAGTTTAGGATGCATTTAATCGGGGAAAAAAAATTAAGGTGCAGATCAATTTTTGGGGAAAAGTTTGAGGTGCAAATTGGATTTTAGTCTAAAGTGTGCCATTGAAGATAAAATCAGGTATTGAAACAATGAACAAGTAGCCCTTAAAACAAGGATTCAAACAAAGACATTGAGATGGAAAATGACTTAATTAAACATACATCCATATAGTGATAGTACATAGAGTGGGTACAAACATTACATAGTTTTCTGCCTCTTTTTGGAGAGCGAATAAATCTAATCAAATATGTAGTATCCAACGGCTACGACCTATAAAGATCTTCAATTAGATTTGAGAATGGGTCCCATAGGCAGCATGTCCCTGTCCCACAAATGGCCAAAATTCTCTGGAAAATCATTTCCTATATACTATGGTGATAGGCTAGCTAGCTATACAACTGGCAAAGTTCATTTTTAACTAGCTACGTACAAACATTACAGTGGGATTTGTAATTCAAACCAACAACCATTTCACAAACAAATGAAAATAGACAAAACATAGACTTTTGATACATTGTGACGAAACAAACAGGTGAAAATAACATTGTGATTAGTGTCACTAGGTGAATTGTGTTCGAGTTTATAATAGATTAGTTTCCGTGACAATGTGACACTACTGGCAGACATACAAGATACAAATTAGGGAGGTCAAGATTATTCAATAGCTTGTCAATAAATACTCTCCCAAAGACATAATTTCAATAACCAAGGCATGTAACTATATGCAACTATAGATCATCATTAAGGAACACGATGAGAATTATATGGATAATGCTTGCTTCTGGAAATGGTAACCGCCAAATGTTACCTCTAGACAAAAATATAAAGCCAAATACTTCCTCTAGAAAACAATATAAGCCCGATCATCAAAGATGACGAAATGAAAATAGAAACAGAGATATGTTTATAAGCAAAATGATATAATCCTTTCTATTAATTATGCTATTCTTTATGTGATGTAGTACGTGTAAAGGAAAGGTGAAGATACCCAAGAAAGAACACATATTGTCCAGTCAAGTTGTCCACGTTTCCACTCCTTTGCAGAAGAACCAACTGGGGAAGAATAGCAACTGCCTCCAAGTAAATAGAGAAGGCCCAGAAGACCTGTAAGAAAATTACACCAATTTAGCAGTATATCTTGAGACATTATGTCTGAATAATGGATGAACTATTACCAAGAAAAAGAAAAACCTATTTTAAAATAATTGTCTTTTTCAAATTTTGTGGAAAAAAAAATTAGATAAATCAATAAAATCATAAAATTTATCTTCTTGACTGGTTGTAAACGATGCGAAGAAGGTTTAGAAGCAACACTAAACACTTTGCAAGCATCCCATTAGCAATTCTCGTGTTCCTCTTATCATTGCATACTTCCTAGCAGGATTGAACAATAAGTGAAGTTGGTTTTGTTGGCCAGCAAGCAATTGGATGATTGCATAGAGAGAGATACCTCAGCAAATTTAACCAAGGAATTGTAACCAGTTGTTATAATTACCTTTATCAATATTTTTAGTCTTGCCCTGTTATTCTAAACTGAAAAGAGTGAAAATATACTTAATAAAGGCATCTTCAAGTACTGGTAGGACAAACTGTAGCTCTAAAAAGAGCAGGCACAATGGAAGACAGTATTAGAACGAAAGAAGGTTAGAACAGTTCAAAATCGTTCACAGGAAGATCCCCTCAAGTAAACATAGGCTATCTCGGTAAAACAATATTTAGCAGCAGCATCTAGCAAATAAGCATTACTAGGCTTATCTACAGGGTTAGAATTGACAAATAGCTAGAGAACAATATAGAGAGTACAGGCAGAATGAGAACATACAAAATCTCAAGCTCACCGATTCAATAACCCTTCGTTCTCCCACAAATAGCAAGTTTTATGAGTTCATCCTTCGTCCATACTTCAATTCAGAGTTATAGTCTTTTGATAAATTTATATATAGGGCTCAGAGAGTAGAAGGGCCAGGTGAAAATTTTCCCCCCTTATGAGAGGGGACAGTGCATTTTTCAGGCAAAGCTATAAGTATACTGTTTTCAATTCTAAAAATGAAGGGGGACTCATAATAGATGACTCGTTAGGGACCCTCAGCATATTTACTCCATTTGATAAAGCAAAATAGATCCAGTATGGCTGGAGTTTCCAATTCAAATTCCGCTATCCTCTCTTCTCCCAAGTTCGGGCATCTCACAGGTTGAATTTTAGGAAACCATAAATCAACTTTGTGAGTCTTTTAGTGTCCTCAACCTGCCCAGATTTTCTTCCTACTTAAACTTTTGTATTCCAAGTGATTCATATTCCTATATCATTTCTTCTTACACTGCAAGTGATTGAAACTAACATTCTAATATTTCATTGAAGATAGAGTACAAAAAAAAGAGAACCTTTAACACATAATTTATTTTTATAAGCATGCTTAATGTAGCATATATCAATGGCATTCCTATAATTGATGCCCGTGCATCTGCTCAAGCTTCATGGGTATTGCAATATTCATTCCAAAAAATTCTCAAGCAAAATCAATGCCCCATCAACAACCCATGCCACAAACATTGTAATTTCTACATAATCTTGAGACTCATTTAATATAGAACAAAAATGTTGAACCTTTGAAACAGTTTGAGCTCAATATGATCAAAACTATTTTTCCCCAAATAAAAAATAAAGCAACAATCTGAACCAACCCAAATATCTTTCAGGCACATATTAATTTCTATATTTTACCTTATCAGGACATCATCAAATGAGGCTTTAATATAACTATAGAACGAGTTGCAAACAAAATGAATGAACCAATTAGTATTAAACTCCAAAAGTACATTCTACAAATAAATACCACCTTCATCACAGACTTGTAAAGGGAAATGAAATCCGTGAACAAATAATAAAAAATATATATATAGCAGTCGATTGAAGCTAACTAACTGACCTCCTGAAATGTGAACTTCTCGTGGACAAATAATGCCAACACAAAGCATCCCAGCACCAAAAAGAGATGACGGAACGTGTCAAGCTCCCGGTCATAGGAGCGCTTCACGACTCGATGCCGCCGCATGCACCAAACAATGGCCAGTGAACTCCCAATGAACACCACCTTCATCACAGAATTATAAAGGGAGATGAAATCCGTAAGCAGATCCAAGTACCGAGTCAAAAACACCAAAGCGTACAGCTCCTGAGTCTTCATTGAAATCCCTAATGACACCAAATTGCTAAATGATCAGGTCAAATAAACCCTAGAAGAATCACTGAAAATAGTAATAAATTTTAAGTACGAACATATACATGTTTGAGATTGTGTACATATAAGAATCAGAAAACTGACCTGAGCATGATTTGGTGGCGTAGATTTTGAGGAGGAGGACTAATATACTGATCAAATGAGTCATGTCACCTGCTAATCTGAAGATATTCATGGTTGCAGGTGTTGAATTGGAGAGATTTTCGAGCCCTAGCCTTTTGGATTTTAGGAGAGAAAAAGTGATTTTGGAGAGAGAATGAGGGGTTGAAGAATTTGGAAGACTCGGGAAGAAGAAATCGGTGAGAAGTGAGAACTGTGAAAGAGAGAACAAGAGGGGTTTATTTTGTACAGAGGAGAGAGCTGACATGGCAAATTGAAATCCTTTTTGCCTCCCACGTGTCCAATTAACGCTGGGATCCACTATAATTCCTTTCTTTTTCTTGTCAATTTCAATTTCAATTTCAATATTAGGGAAGAATATTTTCAATTCAATGAAAAATTTATTATTCCTAGTGTAGGTACGATGTTTAATGCAATGTTCAGGATCGGTCATCAACCCGAAACAGGTATCGCATGGATGAGTTTTTTTTGAAAGGAACCATGCATTCAATAATCATTCGCAAGCATATCCAAAATAATTAAAGGAAGATTATCTATCCATCCGATTTGACTAGATACAGAACTTAATGCCCTTGCTAAGATATGAGCAACACAATTTGTTAATCACGGAACGTAAGAGAAAAGACAAAATCTAAATTCTCTTTGAAGAACTTTACAATCATTAATGACGACGCCAAGTCCCGAGTCATCCAGAATGTCATTATTGATTGCATTAATCACTCCAAAAGCATCAGATTCCAAAACCACTTGATCTATTTCAGACCTTTTCAGCTAACTAAGCGCTTCCCTAATGCTCATTGCTTCAGCAACTAAAGGAGAGAATAAACCTATCAGCGAGCCTTGCATACCCGCAACAAAACTACCGGTATCATCCCTAACCACACAGCCATAGCCCACTTTTCCATCTTCGGGGAATAACCCTGCATCAACATTACACTTTTTTAGGCCAACCTCTGGTTTTTTTCCAACTAGAATGGTGAGTCTGTGCACGAGTCCGAGGCACGTTAAATTTGCTTTCTGACTTCTTTCCATTTCAAGATGTCTGTAGATGAGCTTCGTGAACCACTACAACACTCGGCTGCTGCTTATTCCTCCACACTCGCTTGTTACGATTGAGCCAAATGAACCATATTAACATCGCTACCATATCTAGCTGATCATTCGAACACTGCGTTCGCAGCTTATTCCACCAGTGTGCAATAGAGATAGTTCCCTCCGAATGATCGCCAACTATAGACGTTGTCCAAATTTCCTTGGTATCGGGCATTTAATGAGCAAATAAAAATCCGTTTCCACCCCATTACTGCACATCGGACATAGAATATCAACGTCAACTTGTCGGGTCCGAAGAGAAGAGAGACATGGTAAGCAGCCAGACAGGCTACGCCACAGGAAGTTTATCACTTTCGGTGGCACTGAGCGATTCCAAACCTCTGCCCAGTTTGTGATAGGAGGAGATGACACTATCTCCCCACCAGTTTGGAGAATTCGATATCCATATTTTACCGAATAACGACCCTTTTGATCCCAACTCCAAATTCGCTTATCAACAATGAGTGATTTAGAGAGAGGAATTGAATAGATGAGCCGTGCATCTCTTTCACAGAACATAGTACGAATAACATCATAGTTCTATGTAGCCATACCTGGATTAATTAGTATGTCTACCTTAGCCATAGACATATGCTCCGAGGTGCTTGACTCAACGTAAGGATTCAACCCATCCGGTAACCACGAATCACTAAATATACAGATAGAGGAACCATCACCAACTCTCCACCGACTCCCACTTTTAATTAACTCTTGTGTCGCCAATAAACTACGCCAAATAAAGCTCGGATTATACCCCATACTAGCCTCCAAGAATGAACCTGATTTGAAATACCTTGCTTTGAAAACTCGAGCAACCAGTAAAGTTGGATTATTAATAAATCTCCAACTCTGCTTTGCTAACATTGTAATATTAAAATTGTGTAAATTTCGAAAGCCCATGCCCCCATGCTCTTTTCGAATACATAATTTCTCCCACCGCTGCCAACGAATCCCAGTACCCTTCTTACCTCCCGAACCCCACCAAAAATTATTCATCATTCTTTCCAACTCATCGCAAAGATTGACTGGAAGTAGAAAGGTACCCATGATATAACTTGGAATCGCTTGAATGACAGATTTCAATAACACCTCCTTACCCGCTCGAGATAGAAAATTAGACTTCCAGCTATAGAATCTTTTCCATGCCTTCTCTTTTACATAAGCAAACACCGATGCTTTATTTCGACCAACAAGAGAAGGGGCACCAAGATACTTCCCATGATTGGTACATATCGGTACATTCAATGAGGTTGCAATTGCTTGGGATAATCCTCTATCCACATTAGGACTAAGAACGATTGACGATTTGTTGAAATTAACTTTCTGGCCCGACGCCTCCTCGTATAAACACAGACATGTTTTGATAGCAGTACATTCCTCCAAAGTTGCACGGAAAAACAGGAAACTATCATCCGCAAAGAATAAATGAGAAACAATTGGGGCAGTCTTAGCTACCTTGCATCCATGAATTTTCCCTTCACGCTCATACCGGGTAAGGATAGATGAAAGCCCCTCTGCACAAAGTAAGAACAAATACGGAGAAATCGGATCCCCTTTCCTGAGACCCCTTTGCGGGATAATATCAGGAATGACGTGGCCCGAACTTACCACCGAGTACTTAACTATAGTGACGAAGAACATCACAAGTTTAACCCACTGTGTCGCGAAACCAAGCTTTATCATAACTCACTCAAGAAAATACCATTCCACTCTATCATAAACTTTGGCCATGTCAATTTTCAATGATGCATACCCATGCTTACCTTGCCGTTTTCGCTTCAAAAAGTGCCCTACTTCAAATGCTATCATCACATTATCTGTTATCAATCTCCCCGAAATAAAAGCACTCTGACATTCCGACACCACCGAGTTTAAAACATTCTTCAATCTATTTGATAGCACTTTCGTCATAATTTTTATAATCACATTGCAAAGCGAAATCGGTCTCAACTCTTCCATCTTCATCGGCTTCTTAACTTTTGGAATAAGGATTATATTAGTATCATTTAACCCTTCCGGAAGAAAACAACCATTCAAGCACGTTAAACAGGCCTCCGTTACTTGTACACCAACTTCGTCCCAATATGTTTGGTAAAAGCATGGATTGAAGCCATCGGGTCCCGGACTCTTATCCGGGTCCATAGACTTGATGGCTGCATTTATCTCAATAGCAGTAAAAGGACGAGTTAACATAACATTTTGTTTCGGCGTCACTTTTATGCTAACTGCTTCTAGTATTTCATTATCAGCTACTCCTCCTAATTGAAACAGATTGTCAAAGTAATCAAAAATTAACTCTGATAAACCTCTACCCCAATAATGCTTATTCCCTTCCTCATCGACTAAACTTGTAATAGTATTTTTATGTTTACGAACTGATGCATAAAAGTGAAAAAACTTACTATTCACATCCCCATTCTTAAGCCAGAATACCTTGGATCTTTGTTTCCAAAAGTTTGCTCGTTGTTGTAGAAGTCGAGTGAGCTGAACCTGTTCCTTCAGAACAATTGCTTGGTGAACATCATCACGATACTGTTTAAGGGATACAATTCGATTCCTGCATCTCTTAATATCATAATTAAATCGAGCTCTCAATTTTTCTCCCCAAGAAAACAGTTCGACCCACACAAATTAAGGCGCGACCGAATATCGAGCGGAACCCCTGCTTGCCACCCTCGCTGAACCACAGCCTTACAATCAGCTTCCAGACACCAACTATTCTCGAACTTGAACTTTCTAATCCCCTGTACTGTTTGTTTTCCAAAAGTCAGAACAATTGCAGAGTGGTCAGACGAAACCACAGCAGTATTGGATAATTCCGCACCCAGAAATAGATTAATCCAAGATTGAGAGCACACAACCCTGTCAAGTCATTCTTCAATTAAATTAGGCGTACCTCTACCTTTCTCCCAAGTAAAGGGGTAACCCTTCATACCAATATTGTGCAGACCACAATTCACCAGAGCCAATCTAAAACCATTGATCAAATTAGTTGGGTGTAGGACTTTATCGATTTTTTTCGATTGAGCAAGAAGGTCGTTAAAGTCTCCAGCACAGCATCATGGAAGAGTAAAGTGAGATGCGATAAATCGAAAAAGATCCCATGAATCCTTTCGCCTTGCTCGTTCTGGAAAACCATAATAGCCAATGAATCTCCAATCCGGAGTATCCACTGTAGAAATAACGACATCGATAAAATTTGCTGAGAGTCCCAGCAGCCTAACTGAAGATTTATCAGAATGGTTCCACATTAGAGCTAGCCCACCCCCATTATTTACGCCTTCTATAAAACATAGTCTAGAATAATTAATTTTGGCCCGAACCACATCCACCTTATCTCTACTAATTTTTACTTCTGAAAGAAAAACAAAATTAGGCCTTACGCTGGACACAAGGTCCATTAACTCTTGAATTGTCCTGGTATTTCCCAACCCCCGATAGTTCCAACATAAAATTGTTATAATGCCTGGCGGGCCTGTATCGCAGAACCCGCCTCCACAAGAGAAATTTCCCCTTGCCCATTTTTTGTCCGACCCATATCACACCCTTCCAAGCCCACCTCCATCAATGCAGTGTCCTGAAGTCCCCCCTCCTTCTCAAGCCCATTTGTCATTCTCCTCCTTTTAGAGTCCATCACGTTTAAAACATCCACGTCAGTACCAACTTCCTCATTCAAAGCCTTCCCATACCGCGCTTGATCTGCGGTATCAGTTAAAAATGCCTACTTTCCTCCCTCGTACCTATCATTACGGAAAACCGTTTGGTGTGAGTTAGCATGATTGAGATCATGCCCTGAAACTTTGGTACTTTCTTTATCCACCACCATTTTCTCCCCCCTTCCTTCTCCACCGCCGTCCTCTACTGTCGGTCCCGTTCGCAACCACTTTTCACCGCCTGTATAATTATTTCTCTGACTAGATGCTCGTAGCCATGATCCAAACAGTTTTTCAATATTTTTGTTTGGAAAATCAAAGAAAATCTCGCAGAAACGATCAGAGTGCCCAATAATTCCACAAAAGAAACAGAACGTTGGTAGACGCTCGTATTTGAAGTTGGCCCGATGTATGACATCTCCTTGTTTCTAATCTTCATCCGCCTCTTTAATTGATTTCGTACATCCGGCCTCACCCTTAGGCAAGCATATCGATTTCCACATACCGAAAAGTTATTAGCATCGACCTCTATAAATTTTTCCACGTAGTTACCAATGTCACGAGCTATTCTTTCTGACATATAGCCTACTGGTAGATCGTGGACCTGCACCCAAAAATCGACTTCAAATAAATCCATCTGCATCAGATTCATCCCATTTTCTAACTTGGAAAATATTAGAAGGTGTTGTTCAAAGGTCCACGGTCCTCCATTAATGACTCTCTCCAAGTCTAGTTCATGAAAAAATTGGAAAATAAACAAATTTGGCCCCAACTCTTTAATCCAAACTCCTTTCACTGGCCTCCATATTGACGCCATTATATTCTTCATTGCTAGCACATTTATCGGGCGATCCGTAAGAAAACGTCCTATGGCACTCCATTGCAGCTCTTCTCTATCCCAGGACTCGGTTAGATTTGGAGGTATAAGACCACCCCCCTCATCGTCTTCTACCGTCATTCTAGCATACATTTCCTCCACCCTCTTCTGAAGATCCTCCATAAAACCTGCCTTGAAATAACTCACAACTTAAACCAAAAGACCAAACCCCTATTAATCAATAGGACATTCTTAAGCCTGTCAAAGGACAGGAATAGACCGCAACAATTTTGTGTAGTACTTATTATCTTTAGAAACACACTGCATGAATGAGTTATTATTAATCTAATTAGTAGTTGAAGTCAATATATAAAAATATATATTATTAATAATTAATAAAAATTTCAAAAAAATATTATTTTTGATGAACTAAAACATAATAAAATTGACTTACAATATTACTAAAGTGATTAATTTTAATATTAAATTTTTTTGGTACAAAAAATAAATAAATAAAAATCGGTTCACTATGTCAATTAACCGATTTTACCAGTTGAAACACCAATTAGATCGATAGTTAATTAGGTCAACCGATTTTTGACCAAATCAATAAAATTGGGTTGAACCAGACCGGAGAGCCGACTAATTTTAATTTTTACCAGTTGAACCGATGAGCCAATCCGAGTTTAATAACACCGGTTTAATGTGTATTGTGTAATCCTCATTTATAATTTTTATTAGAAAGTCCTAAAAGGAAAAGGAAAACAAACAACATAATCCATATTTAAATATTAAAAAACATACTTTATTCGTCCTAAAATTAGAGGTACAATTTGACTTTTGAGATGATACGATCAAATAAATTTTATCAATAATAATTTTTGTGATATGCTATTCAATTATATCAATTAAAATCAAATAAATTCATAGTAATTTAAATGTTAATATATGATGATTTGATTTTAAAAATCAAATTATATATATGTCTAATATGGAGGAGGGAGTATATAGATTTTAGTTTTTAGTTAAATGGAGTAGTGAAAAAGGTATATTGTTTTTGTCAATGCAGTTCACTGACTACATCATACTTGTCGTCTTCTTTTTTCCTTTCGCACCCCTTCTTTCTCCAGTTCCTCTCACATGCCCTTTTCATACTTTATCTTCTGTAGTTCATTCATCATTTCCTTTACCATATCACCTTTTGCATGACTCTCTGATCGAATAAATACATCTTTTAAAATTCAGACGAAATGCCGATAATTTCTCCTCCTCCTCGGCTCCTCCTACCTTTTAATTTCTTTATAGACATGCCTTTTAAAGCCATTTTTTTTCATTTCTTGCACACATCTGTTTTGTCTTGGATCTCTAATCTAGATTTTGATGAAATAATGAACATATTTGGTTTTGCAAGGTATACTTGACTAGAATTTTTATTTTATTTATTTGGTGGAAAAAAATTGCTATTATTTATTGGTATTGAATCGACCTTATCGATACGGTATGAGACCCCAGATTTTATGAATAAAGATTTAAATTTCTCGAAATATTTTTTTTAAATATTATGGAGTGGATTTGATATAATGTTATAGTTGTGGGTAGTATTTATAAATTTTGCAAAGTATCTGAGTTGTCATATTATATTGATTGGTCGGGGAATATTCTTTTTGTCGGGGAAATATCCAAATGCAACGGTACAATCATTAGTGGACCCTACAATGTAATTATTGTCGGATTGAGAAAAGCGACAAAAATATTTTTATAAAAATAACGGCGGAAGTTTTACAATTAATCTTGTTGAACTACTCGGTAGTAAAAAAAATCTGATGTCTGGCGTGGTTGCGTAGTAGCACGGTATTGATTGATTATTGATCTTACGTGAGAAGTCACTCGGTTTTGTTCGATTATTGTTATAGTAATTGTTGCATAGTATCTCACGTTATTTGATTGATTATTGTCGATATTTTATATATTATTAAATCAATAATTAAAATGACAAAGTTATTAATATTATAAATTGCAATATTAACGATGTCAGTCAAGTTACGCGAGGAGAGATTTGGTCACCTAATTGCGGCATGATAGGGAGAAATTCTTATTGAAAATCCCTGCTTTCACAGAAGCGACTGGTCGATTAATATTGTGAATTATAATAAAGGTGATAAATATTGTTAAAATTATTAAGGTGATTTTTATAAAGATTTGCTTATTTTATGGATCCCTATTTATCCATTTTTCAAAATATTCGGTAGAAAATTTTTATAAAGGTAGGGCCCACATGTAGGGCCCATTTGTGTTGGAAAAATAATTTTGAAAATGGAAGAGTATACGTATGGAAGTATATGTATGTATTGAGTGTATGGTGGGAGAAAATGATATGTGAAAGTGATAGGTGTGTGATGTGTGTGTGAGTGGAAAATGGTGGAAAAGTGGTAGTGTGATAGTGATGTGTAAGAGTGTAGTGAAATTAATTTTTGGGTGGGTGGGTGGGTGGGTGGGTGGGGATTGATGTTGGTTATGGAGGAGAAAAATTAAGTGGGAGATATATTATATATATATATATATATTTATTTATTTAGCATGTGTTTATATATATATATGTCTCATATTTTATTTTTGCTTGGATCCTATTGGTTAGTTGATTGACATTTGCATTGGTATGATATCAAAACCTTGATATGTAAATCTGCAGAATTATTTCATCTATGAGCAGTGTCATTCCATTCTCCATAAATAGAGGCTTATTCCTTCATTATTTTCTTTGAATTCTTTGAAACTTTTAGAGATAAATGTAGTAGAGAAAGAAGAAAAGTGATTACGCTACTTAACTACTCTTATATTTAGTTTCTTTTACGGTAAGAAGGGTATTATTTTTTTTATTCATGAAGAGAACTTACATTATTCCGGTCTTTATTATTATTGGAATAACTTTTTGTATCTGTGAATTACACTATACTTGGTGATTTACATTGTTATTACTATTCGTTATTATTACATTGGAACATCACATGCATGTGTTATCATGGGACTGGTTTAAATCTTTATTATTACTGTTGGAATATCACATGCGTGCGTTTACGTCGGACTGGTTCCATTATTTATTATTAAAAGTCTTTATTATTACGCCGGAATATCACATGCGTGCGTCGCGTTCTGGTGGGACTGGTTCCATTATTTATTATTAGTCTTTATTATTACATTTAGAATATCCACGCCGGTCTTAATTTACTTTGACACAGTTAGATTACTTATTATTACATTGGAATAAACGTATACATCTGCAATCCGCGTGCATGGTGATTTCTTTTGTTATTCCATTCTTTATTATACTCGGTTGGTTAAAGTTTTGACTTCTATACTCCATGAAATTAGTGGAATATCCTTGATATTTGCGTTTCACTTTGATATCTTTCATGGAAATATTCTTACGAGCATTCTTTGTTTTTACTCTCTAAAAGCATATCATGTTGACAATTTGGGCGTTATTAGTTCTGAATAAATTAATTCGTGAACTTGTTTTATTGAATTCTTATATCATTGTCATCATCCTCATGTTTATATTTTTTTTGAAAGTCATACATGGCCGTGGTGCGTAGATGGACTTGGTATGATTATGACCGAGGGATTATTGATTGTGTCATGGTAGTAATATTACAAATGATGTGATAAAAGTCCTCGTTGGCCGTAGTGCGTTGATGGACGATTGTTAGCATAATCATGACCATTGATGAATACACGAATGTCCTTGGCGCGTAGTGCATGGATAATTTGTGGTCGTGATCTTAAAGAATATCTTTAGTAGTAGTGCGAGGGGTGATTCGATGATGTGGATTATTTATTAAAATTTGAGTCTCGTGATAAAAGTGATGAAAAACCTTTTAAATCATAAAAGATAGTAGATTTTATTCTCTACTTGACTCTTTTAATGGATTGTTTGTCATTATGAGTTAAACTTGGTGTCTATTGTATTTTATCGGTTTAACATTGTTGGAGATTAATGATAATTTATTACGCATTATCTTAGTCGTAATATTTCTTCTTTGGGCTAGTTGAGCTCACCCTTTCTTTCACTTGTTCTCTCTTCGAGGAAATGAGAAGCGTAATGGTTGGGGACTAGTCGAGAGCGGAGTGATGGTGGGATGATAGTATTAGCTAGTAGTCCTCATTATTACATTAAATAGTGTGACAATAAATGTAATGAGGACTTATTGTGAGAGTGGATGTTATGCAGAAACAATATTTGTATTTAAACTCGAGCTCTTTTGTTGTATAATTAAGATTGTATTTGTATTCTGTACCATGTATTTGGCGACTCAGAATAGGTGATGTATACCTATTTTGGGGGCGTCACATACGGGATATCACTTAATTGCTACCGATATCAGTACTCATTTTTTTAGTAAAATCTGTTATTTGAATGGTTCGGTACGGTAAAATACCAATGCCCACCCCTAAGCCAAAGTTAGACTCGTACTTTTTTTGTTTCAAAATTAAAAATATAATTTAATTTTTGAGGTCAAACAAAATTTATTAAACTTTAAATTGATGTAAATTTATTTAATTTTAGTTGATATAATTATTATAATTATATAAAATATAATAAAAATTATTAGTCACAAAATTTATTTATTTTTAAATATTTACGAGTCATATTAATTTTAAAATTTAATATGTCTATATCTTTAATTTTAAAACGGAAAGAAAATAATAGCACAAATCAATTTTAACCATAACCTAAAAAATAATTATTCCTTAGAAATAAGGGAACACTATTTTTACATGTATTTTTTAATATTTTTATATAATTTTTTCTCACATAAAAGTGAGACCCACTATATTATAACCATAATTATATCAAAAATACACGTCAAATTATCAATTTTTTAAAAAATAATAAAAAAAATAATATTTTAATGGTCATGTAATTGAGATGGGGTAACAGTTTTTGTTGAAAAATCGCCATTACCAATAATTCATGAATACCACACGTCGTTATTTGAAAAAGGTAGCGTATAAGTTCCGTGATACTTATAGCCACGTCGGACTCCCCAAACTCATAGATTCCACAATTTACAGAGTAGTGTAGTGGGAAGGCAGTGGACTCCCTTTCTCTCTCTAGAAAAAGACTCCTCCGGTAAGAAACTTGTCATACACCGAATGAATTTGCGCAAAATAATTCAGCACTTTCGCGCATATATAAATATACGTATAGATGTAGAGAGAGAAAGTTTTGAGCACGCAAAAACGATCCTCAACAGGTTAAAATTCCACAAACCAATCATTAATAAATCTAGTTCTCTCTCCTCGCCATTTTAATCTATTTGTTGTCGCCGGAAAACTCACTTGCCGGAGAGATCGAAATAGGCAGTAAGCTTCATCCGAATTGCTAGTGTGTGTGACTCGGCAGTATGGGATGTATTGGATCGTCGCTCGCCAAAGGAGATGGTAATTAGATTCCGATATTTATTTGAAAAATTAGATGGTTAAGCTTTTATTAATTGTTTGATTATATGTTGTATATGTTATGTAGTGTTTGTTTTCAAGTCGATTTCAAATTCTATGCAAAATGAATGTGTTGATTTAAATATGTGGAATTCATAACAAATGTGTGTGGTTGATCGATATTTTAGTGAACTTGTTGGTGGTATGGTTAAACAAGTTTAGAGGTTTCGTTTATTCATACAATCTATATTCAAGTTTCAATTTAAATTTAAGGCTTGGCATTTATGGTTACATTTGTTACTCTAATTAGTAACTTAAATAGACAAGTGTTAGGTTTAAAAGTTGGAAAAGTTACTCCTGTAGATTCCTTCAGTCTACTATTTTTGGATGTTCTACTTGGGTCTATTATTAGTTTGTAGGCACATGTTTAAATTATGATGTTTCCTTTTTAACCTATCTCCTTGTAAGTTGTTCTTTATTTTTGGTGAGCTCCTTGTAAGTTGTTTGATACTGATGGACCATGATTTAAGTAGATTTAAAGTATGCAATCTGTTCTTAGTTTGAGCGTGGGAAGAAAACTGTTATAGTTTGGCAAAATTCCTAAATGATGGAGCTCTTAGCAATATGATGCTAAATCTTTGTCACAAATATGTAGAACTTTTGCTAACTAATAAAAACTTGGTTAACATTACTTAGTTGAGGGGTCAAACATATTGTCTTTGGTGTTCTACATATTTCTTTGTTTCCAAATAGGGATCTTATATTGTTTCTTTAGTAGATAAATAGCTCATATTTTGTCTTGCAGCACCTTTAGTAAGCAATAAGAACGCACCACAAGTATTAGATATTGTCACCTATGGTGCGGCATTACTGTACATTATGACATATATGTGAATATTGTCAAATATGGTGCGGCATTACTGTACATTAAGACATATATGTGAATTCTTATAATGCCATGATGTGAAGGCCAAAGTTGTACCCCTTTCTCAAGGGAATGTACTTTTTATTTTAAGGGAATGTACTTTTTATTTTTGTACTAGAATAAGTGGCCAACTAATATGCCATCCTAATGTAAGAGCTTGTAGTACCTCTTCCTTTTCTTATACTAGAAGGGTATAAGAATTTTCAGTTTTTGGTTTGTAATATGATGAGGAATTGCTTTCAGAAGAAATTCAGGATTCCGCCCGCCTGCCTGTTTGAATGTGCCAACTTCTGAGGACTTTATTGGAGCTTATCTTCTATTTGTTGTTGATGGTGTATTTCGTTAATTCTCTCTACACACACACACACACACACACACACACACACATATATATATATATATATATATATATATATATATATATAAGTGCATTGATTTATTTACTAGTACGTATAGTATAAATATATCCTGTAACATCTGTTTGTCTTCATTATATAATTGTCCACATAGATTATGAATTTAAATTCTTTTCACCATGGCTTGGCACTACATTTATAAAATTTACGGATTGAGTCCTGATATAAATTAGCTGGAGTCAGTTCTTGCCTTCTTGGTTTGTTTCAAATTGCAGAAACTGCTAAGAAAATACGAAAACCGAAGCCGTGGAAGCATTCTGAATCAATAACAAGGGCTCAACTAAAAGACATGCGTGATGAGTTCTGGGATACTGCTCCACACTATGGTGGACAAAAAGGTTATGTCCCCTTAATTATGTATTCAGTTTTTGTCTTTATTCTTTTTTATGACTATGATTGAAGATTGGAGAATTGACAAAATGACCAAAATGCCGTCAATGTGTAATCCTACATTGAAGCTTAAATTTGTTCGGTGTGATCCTATAAACTTGTAGAGATGGTACGAGTATTCGCCAACAAACCCCCCCCCCCCCTCCCCCTTCTCTTTCCCTTCTCTCTCTGTTTCTGTTTATCTGTATGTAGTAAGAACCAAGGCATCATAAGTGCACACACAAAAAAATCAACGTTCAACAGTGGCAATACATACATTTTCCAGTGTGTTGATGATTGGATATTTAAATAGACTAGTTAATATATTCGAGTTGGTTAATCTTAAAGTTTTAATGGGTCCACATTTTCTTGTGACATGTCTGAATATTTAAGAAATTTTTTCTCACTGGCCTCTTCTTTTTATGGTTTTTAATGTGGCATCAATACCTAAGTCAAATGGTAATTCTTCTAAACCCAAAAGACTCGGTCTGTGGTTGAATAAGTTTATTTTGTACAATGGAGTTTTTCTTTGTAGTTGTTTCCATCTTCGGAGTCCTATCAATTTAAAGAAAGAAAAATATTGATCGATCTGTTCGTGCTTGTGATTTTGATGACTATCTGTGCACGTGTTTATATTCTATTGTGCACATGGGGAACATTTTGAAATAAGATCTGCACAAAACAAATACCTAAAGAGCAAATTTTACATTTTTAACAGAGATATGGGATGCACTCCAAGCTGCTGCCATAGCTGACATAACTCTTGCACAAGCCATTGTGGATAGTGCTGGTGTTATTGTTCAAAGCCTCGACTTAACAATTTGTTATGATGAGAGAGGTATGTAATCCGTTTCAACTCGAAAGCTCCAATTTTTCAGCGGAAGAATCCCATTCAGCTTGTGTACCTTTCTTGCAGGTGCAAAATATGAGTTACCCAAGTATGTTTTGAGTGAACCGACTAATTTGATGCGCGATAATTGATCATGGAGACTTTGACCAAGTTCTGTGATTTACTAAATCTGTAAATCATGTAATTAGTCTCCTTACCATTTGTTTCAAATGTAATCTAGTTCCAGTTATTGATACATTTCCAAAAGCTCATGACACCATTATTGCAATTTAACAAGCTACAGCTGCTATATGTATGAATTTAGCCATTTGTTTTCTTTATTTCTGATGTATATGCCAGCAAGTTGCCCTCAGATAATTTCTTCTAAATGAATATAGTACAGTAAAGATGACAAAATAGGTGCATGTGGAGCTGGTATATAGCCCAGCCCAAAGTTCAACCTTGTTCAAAACCAATATGGGCACTCTCTCAGTAGTTAGGTTGCTCCTAATTATAATGATGGAACCAGTCGGTTCTTTTCTTGGCTTATTACCCAAAAATTTCTTTTATGTTGGGTTGACATAAATTTTTAATTTGTTTAGACCCAACATAAACCTTATTTCTTTTTATTTTCTTATTTTTTTAAATTCCTTTTATGCTCTTAATTTATAAACTTTGTTTATAAGTTTGTAGCTTTGTTTCTTTGCAAATAGTAGGGAGTATTATGGCAGAGATTGGCATGTATGGTTTTTAATTGAGTATTAGCTATTTACCACTAATTTTTGTACTTTAAATTGTGTTGTACTAAATATCCAAAATTTGATCACTTTGAGATTAAAAATTCTAAGACCAAATTATGATTAAGTTAGCTGCCCTAAGCAAGTTTATTAAAGAAAATCTAAAACAAATAGTACTGAGAAGGAGCATCATCAACATTAGGGATAAGGGTTAGTCATTAGAGCATGGAAACTCATCCAAGAAATTGTCCCTCTGGAAATGGACATGTATTTGAGCCTTTTCTAGTGAATGAAAATGATGCCCTGCCCTCTACTCCAAATCAAATGTAATACTACCATATTCTTGTCACATCCACATCAGATAAATTCAACCGTGTAGATGGGTTATGGTAGAGCTAATACGGAGACAACGTGGTTGTTGGGCTTGTCTACACAGGTGTACTGGATGGATCATTCAATTCCTATATAAGTGGTATCAGAGTTCATGATTCGATGGACTCGAGAATCAAGTTGACACTCCACGATGGAGTATTCGCAGGACGCGTATTTACAAAATTGTGTCATTTTGTACTATTATCACTAATAAGTCGACTCTTTTGTAGAAAAAGAAAGTTGAGAAATGAGATTATTTTTGTGAAGGGACGAGTATATAATACTAAAATGTGGACTTTAACTGCTCATGGGCACAGGCAACTCCTAACGCCGTGGTCGGTGGGGCTTTGAATTGAAACTTGGAAAGGTGATGGCAATGGCTGAGTCTAATTTCCATCTGAAAGATGAGGCTTTTGTTTTAATGGAGTCAATATATAGTAGTTAAGTCTTGATGATTCTGATAGTGAGCTCCTCGATCCCCCTTCAAACGCCATGCATGGACATGTGATGTAAGAATTGTGGGGATATTAGAGACCCTACCATTGTATGTGAATATGAATATTGCAATTATATATGTTTCTGACTAGTGGAGCTTTGCTGTTTATGGAAGGAAGACAGATGAAATTAATATATGTGGAAAAATGGGAAAAAAGAGCAAGTTTTTCTTCATTCTAGATAATTTGTGTTTTGTAATTATTGTTATTTGTGGCCCTAATAATGTTGTAGTAATAGCTAGTAAATAGTCTGTTTTTCATCACATCTTCTGGACTAAAATTAATTCTATGGTACTCAAGGGGTCAATATTATAAATTATTTAAATATAATACCACACTTGTAATATCTGTTCTTTAGTTTCCTTTTCTTATAAGTAAATTAAACAATTCTTTCTTTTTCATTTTAATATATGTGTCCATAATTCTGGTTTGTTAATTAATGTGTCTCCATGCGATAGCTAGTTCTAAAAGAAGGGAGACTAACAAGCAAACTGTCAGTCAATTTGTTCTATAGAAAATATTTCTAATAATTATTTAAGAAAATGTGACTTGTGTTGAAAATGTTACTTCATTTTTCTAGATAGATAGATAATATTAATTGTGTATATATTGAACTAGTGAAAGTTTTTGTTGACTACGTTTAATTTATATGATGCCACACATTTGAAAATGTTTCAATTAAACTAAGGTAATTAAATGGGTTTTCATTTATGCCCCCATCCCATTTATTTATTCATTACTTAGCTAATTGCAGCTGTTGCAAATATTTTCTTAATACTAAATTTTAAAGATATATTCTCGATCACAATTATTTCTCTTAAAGATTACTATATAACAAATTATGTTTAAGTAATTTCCTTGTATCTTTAATATTTATTGGGTTAAATTCAGATCACCACCTGGGATTTGGACGGTTTTTTATTTAACCACCTGTAGTCAGTAAAACTATATTTAAACACTCGACTTTTTGAGTTAAAGTGAAAATCCGTTACTTTATTTGGCTAAATACTTAATTACCCTCACTTTAAAACACCACGGTTATCGACCCTGTTCTCTTACTAGCACATTTTCTGGCTTCAGATCTCTGTACACAATTCCTAGCATATGCAGATACTCAATTGCCAACAAAACCTCCGATGCATAAAACCTGACAAACAAAGAAATATATCTAAAACCATTTTGCTAATCTTGATTAACATAATTTGTATGACAAAACTCTATCACCATGAAGAACAGAAACAATTATGTATCAACTTAAACGCCATTTCATAGCAGTATTCCAATTAAGTCTTAACTATAAACCACTCTACGAGTTAATCAGCATTTCAGTCATTTTTGCAATCAACACACCCAATAAAAAGTACAACCTAGAATATGTTCAAATATATGTCTGTTCTTCTTAGCTTTGCCCGGAAAAGACCGAATTTTTAGAGGAAGATACTAAGCAGAGTAAAGATTTCAAATCCTGTTCTCGAGCATCTCAAATTTATCACTCTCAAAGTGAACCAAAACAGAGTAAACACCTTACCTTAATCTGACAATTCTTCTTAGACAATGCTGTTAACTAATCATCGATAAATGACTGAAACAAGAATTTTCCAAGTGAAAGCACATCCGTAGCAGGGGAATTCCAAAACCATATTGTGAGAGACATTAGATTATTCTTTCATATGTCACATTGATCAAACAATTACTCACATTATCGATCTGCTTGGTGGAGGATACATGAGTATGCAAATACCAATTTGCACCTTTGCTAGCTTCCAAAGCCCACCAAACCCTGCCCTATTCCCTCACCTTCTGCCATACACTTTGCCACCATTTTACCAAAAGACTTCGAAAATCTTTTACCCATTTTTTTCCAAATTCCTTTTACCTGTAGTGAAGAGAGAAGAGAGAGAGAATGTATCTCATAAACACTTGTCTCTCGTCGGCAACAGCTTAAAGAGACTTACTTTGAGTTCCCTGTTGGTATCTTTAGATTTTTGAGTGAGAAAATTGGGTTTTGGGAAGAGAAATAGAGGTGGGTTTTGTACAGATGCTCTGCAAATGGGGAAAATCGATCAGCAACTTCCTCTGCATCAACGGCAGATTGATGGGGCTTCAGATTCAGGAATTTGCTGGCCCATTCATCTCTTCCAACCCAAACGTCGTTGTTCTCCTCGACGCCAAAAGTTTTCCGCTTCTTTTCGACGTTACTAAGGTAGAAAAGAAAAAACTCTTCACCGGGACATTTATGCCCTCCACTGAACTCACCGGCGGCTACCGTATTCTCTCCTATCTCGATTCCAGCGAGCCGACCCACGGAGTTCCAAGCCAGCTACATCGAGCTATTTGAAAAGCTGGAGAGCGAAATAGCTAGTCAAGGCAAATCCAACTTCAGCGAAGCCAACGATCAAGCCGTGTTCAACTTCCTGGCTAGGTCACTCCACGATATAAATTCGGCCGATACGAAACTCGGATTCGACAGACCCAAACTAATCAGCAAATGGGTTTTGTTCAATCTTCATCCATTACTAACCCTCGGCCTCCCAAAATTGCTGATCAATAATTGGGTGGACAGCTTATTACTAACCCTCGTGCACAGCTTCTTTGGGTGGATTTGAAATTGGGGAAGAATCCTAAAAAATTGGGAATCTTACTACGATTTGGGGATAGATTGAGAAGAAAAAGAAGGAATGATGATGAGATGAAGCAATTTGGGTTTCATGAATGACGAAGAAGAGAGGAGACTGAAGTTTGATCGGAGAGGAGAGGAAGGTTAAAGAGGAAGAAGAAGGACATTTCGAATATTTACTTGTTCTTTTTGACTGTTATAGCCTCTTTTCACGTGTTTTTGGCGTCGTTTTTATTATAACTCAAAAAATCGGATGTTTAAATATAATTTTACTGACAATAAATGATTAAGTAAAAAACCGTCCAAACCCATATGGTCATATGAACTTAACCCATATTTATAAATAGAAAACTAAAATATATAAAAAGTGGAGGCTAGTCAAGATAGAGAGAGAAGAGGAAAATATCAATCCACCCCTTAACAATATTTTATTTTATGGAGTAGTCTAATAGACGAAAAACCAACCAACCAACCTATTTTCAGGTATTTATTTAAATAATAGTAGTAGTAATGTTTGTGTGACAAAATTGCATACATTTCCACGTTCAACCATAATTTAATAAGCTGCTGGTATTGTTTTTATTATGGACTTATGGTCCAATGACTCACCAGTACGGATGACTTTGAATCATCCATCCTATTTAAAATCATTTTTGCTTACAATTTGTTAATTAGAAAAATACGAAAAAATTAATTATGTGCTTTTATATATTCAAAGCTACTTTCGTTTTTTTTTGTATACTCGTTTTATTTATATATATATATATATATATATATATATATATATATATAGCCGAGGATCGGTAAGAGATTCTTTTATTTTCTTAAAATGAGAAGCAAACATATTAACCTAGTAACATGGGCAGCCTTAGGTGACGTAGGGGCATCATAAAACCAGACTAGAATTAATTAGCTTTATTTTTATTTTAATATTATTATTCATAAAATATTCTTACAGGTGGCGGCATCATAAAAATCGGACCAAAATGTCAAACAAAACAAAGCTTAGTAGTAGTAAATTATTACTAACAACAAAAAACAGGGTAAAAGTCTGCACGTAATTTTGATTAGTAGTAACTAATTAAGTAGTATTGTCTTTACAAAATTGAAGCCTCGCCCGCATAGTCTAGTCTTATCTCTGCATGGCATTAGCCATTAGCACAGGCGCCAGGGTTTTGACGTTTTCCATGGCCGTCCCTTTCTTTGACTCTGCCTTTTCTTATTCATTCAGATCATCATTTGTTGACCGGCCGACACATGTCACAATGTGATTTGTCTTTTTCACAAATTAATTTCACTTTGTGACAATGTGAAAATTGAAACTTCAATTGATTTTTAACCCAAAAAACAAGGAAAAAAAATAAATTTTTAGTTTAGAGATATCCAGTCGGAAACATTGAGATTATTTACCACAAAGTATTATATTTCTATCGACAAACTGCTTAAATTACTATAATAAAAGTTATAAATTTTTCTAAATAAGTAGTGACAAATAGAGGTATCATAATGATTGATTTTTGTTTTTTATATTAAGAATATCATTGGGGTTGAGAAAAAAAGTCGATATATCATATATATATATATATATATATATATATATAGTATATATCATGATCAAAATTTTATTATTGGGGCAAGGTTTGAGAATGAAGTCAATTACTTAATTATTAAATTAAACCATATGATAAGGACGATAATGAGTACTTCCAACGAGAAAATAAGAGAATTGTTCAATTAAAAATGAGGAAAATAATTGGCCAGTGTTAGTTTTGATGGGCACATAGAACTGAAGAATTAAATCACAATGCATATTCAATTTATCATGGTTAAAACTAAATGAGATTTATTGTATAACTTGCAGGATAATTTAAAATTTGATTTCTTTTTTATTAAGGTTGTAAATGAATTGTTCACAAAATCAAAGAAGACTTCAATTTGACTATAAATTTGATTATAGACAAATTTTATTGCTCTTTTACATAAACAAATTGAGTCAACTGTATTTTTTTTGTTTAAATCTAACTCGATCACTTTTAAACACGCTTTATTTAATACTAATATAAATAAAGCACTAATTTAAATCTAACTCACAAATTAACTTATTAAATAAACTAAGCTCAAACGTATTCTTTGTACTCATTTAAAAATTCGAATTATTTTATTAATTTCTTACACCATTCGATAATTGCTAGTCAAAATTCCGAGTCTATTTTTTTCTACCCCACTACTCAACATAACATAATGTAAAACTTTCACTTCTGGTGGAATTATTCTTTATACAAATAAATATAATTTAAATGAGAGATTTTGGTCAAAGACTTAATTATTAATCGGAGAATAAAAGTTTAAGAAAAGTGTTCAGTTAAAGAGGAGATATCGGCTAATAATAAGTTGATTTAAATTTAATTAATTGATCTTGTATTAATCTAATTTATTATAAAATTAATTTCATGATAATCGAATCAGTTTAATAAGAAGGAGGATGTATGTGTGCCAAATCTCAAAGCAAGCCCTGCACTTCTTTATTTTCCACGCGATGTCCACACTCCGCAGCGTTATATTGGGCCCTCTTGCTTTAATCAAGTCAACCATTTAATCTACTCATACACACAAGTACATAACCTCTTCCATTCTTTCACTATTACCCTATTTATTTACCCCATTTAACAGTAAGATAAAAAAACACATGTTTAGTCAAAATGAACTGATATTTCGAATCAGATTATGATTATTTGAACTAAGTTTAACAATAAGATCACATGTTTATAAATGAACTGATATTTGAATTTGGTTATATATAAGTGAACTACATAATAATCTGATCCGCAATATAGCAAAGCCTACGTGTCATCATCATTTATAAATATGAAGTTAAATTTATCAAAAAATTCATTTTATGCTAACCTCTCTAATATTTCTATATATTAAGATGATATTTTAATATATAAAAATATTAACTTCCTTAATCAATACTCATGTAAAATATGAAAATATTAGCTTCCTTAGTCGATACTCATGTAACATATTATAACAATACTCATGTAACATATTATTACAATACTTTTTATGCAAATTTTAATGTGTGAAAATTTAGAAAATTAGGTCGGTAAGAAACTGTACCAGCCTATGCCAGGGGTTAGCATAAAGAAGAAATGAATGGACAAGAAGCTGGATACTATAAATCCTAGTCAAGGAAATTCATTTACACGAAGCCTTGAAAAGAAATTCCTAGAGAGAGAAAAAAAAAACCAATCCTGTTCAATATAGGGAATTCAGTCAGACACGCACAAACTTTTCCCCTCTTCTTTCTTCTTCAAACGCGCATTCAATTTGATCTCCCACCCTATTAAACACCATTTCAACGACCAAATACTTGTATTCATACCATAAATTAACAAGCACCCTTTTGAACAATCCCAAAATCATCAGTTGTTGTGCAAAAATTTCAGAGTTTTTTATTGCTGAAATTTGATTGAGCGGAATTTGGATTTTAATGGCTTCAGCTGCGATTTTTTCCTCCTTAAGGAGGAGAAGGTCGCCGTCGCTTGAGGCGTTCTTAGCGCCAGTGGATTTGACCGAAGTGGAGCTATTGAAAACTTTGACGGCGGTATCGGTGGAGCTGATCTCATTGTTTTCAGGCAAAACGCCACCATTCCAGCGGAAGAATTCGCGGTCTCTGGTTCGAAAAATTGAGGTATTTGTTGTTCTTTTGGAGCATCTTTGTGATACAGGGTCAAATTTGCCGTCGTCGGCGATGCTTTGCTTTAAAGAGATGTATTTATTGTTGTATAGATGCAAAATTTTACTTGATTATTGCTCACAGTCGAGTAAGTTATGGCTTTTGCTTCAAAACCATTCGATTTCTGGTCATTTTCATGATTTGAATCAAGAAATATCTACCCTTTTGGATATTTTTCCATTGGGAGAATTGAACTTGAGCGATGACGTGAGGGAACAGATTGAATTGTTACAAAAGCAATCTAGAAGGGAGAAGTTGTTGATTGATAAACAGGATGAGGTGCTGAGGTTCAAATTCTTTTCATTTCTGAATGAATTTGAGAATGGGCGGATTCCTGATACAGTGGAATTGTATTGTTTTTTTTTTGAAAGATTGCAAATATTAGATACCAACAGTTTTAGGTTTGAAATTGAGTTCTTGGAAGAGCAAATTGTTAATCATGAAGGGGATGTAGAGCCTACGGCTTCTGTGCTAAATGGGTTTGTGGCACTGGCTCGGTACTGTCGGTTCTTACTGTTTGGTTTTGAGAATGATGAGGTCGGGCTGGGGATTGAGAAACACAAGAAAGCCAAGAAAGGCTTGATAAGTCAAGAAATTGCAGGGACGTTTGTTTCAATTCCAAAGGATTTTTCTTGTCCAATCACATTGGATTTGATGGCAGACCCTGTCATAATTTGTACAGGCCAAACTTATGATCGATCTTCAATAACTAGGTGGATGGAGGAGGGGCATTGTACTTGTCCGAAGACTGGACAGAATCTTCTTCATGCACGACTTGTACCCAATAAGGCTCTTAGGAGTTTGATTATGCAGTGGTGTGCTGCTCATGGAATTCCTTACGATCCACCTGAGAACTCGGAATCGTCTTCTGAAAATTTTGCAGCTCCTTCTGCAATCAAGGCTGCAGTTGAAGCTAATAGAGCAACATCACGGCTTCTCATTCAACAGTTAGCAAACGGGTCACAGGGCGCCAAAACTGTTGCTGCTCGAGAAATACGTTACTTAGCAAAAACTGGAAGAGAAAACCGAGCTTATATTGCAGAAGCTGGGGCAATACCTCATCTGAAGGCTCTGCTTTCCTCCCATAATGCTGTAGCACAAGAAAATTCAGTAACTGCTATGCTTAACTTGTCAATTTATGACAAGAATAAAAGCCGAATTGTGGCTGAAACAGGATGTTTAGAATCAATTGCTGAAGTTCTGAGATTTGGGCACAGAACCGAGGCCAGGGAAAATGCTGCAGCAACATTGTTCAGCCTTTCTGCAGTTCATGACTATAAGAAAAGGATAGCAGAAGTAGATGGTGCAGTTGAAGACTTGGCAGGGCTATTGAGGGATGGGACACCAAGAGGAAAGAAGGATGCTGTGACGGCTTTATTTAACCTCTCTACTCACGCGGATAATTGTGTGACAATGATAGACTCAGGGGCTTTAACAGCTCTAGTAGGAGCTTTGGGATTTGAAGGTGTTGCAGAAGAAGCGGCAGGTGCACTGGCCTTGATCGTTAGGCAGCCAGTTGGGGCCGAAGCAGTTGGAAATGAGGAAACAGCAGTGGCAGGACTAATTGGTATGATGCGTTGTGGGAGTCCTAGAGGGAAAGAGAATGCGGTTGCGCGTTGCTTGAATTGTGTCGGTGGTGGGGCGGCTGCTACCCAGAGGGTGTTGAAGGCACCAGCATTTGCTAGTTTGCTTCAGACTTTACTCTTCTTGTGGGGACAAAGCGGGCAAGGAGAAAAGCAGCATCTCTTGCTAGAGTTTTCCAAAGGTGTGAGAATGCATCCTTGCATTTTGGTGGTTTGGGTATAGGGTATGCATTTGCTGGGAATTCAGCTGCAAATAGGGATTCAGGTTTAGCCAGTGATGTCTCGGTACCAATGTCTATATCTGTTTCAGTTATATAGTGGTACATCCACACTTCTCGTTGTCCTCTCAGATTTCATTATTTCCCATTTTTGTTTGTAGTATCCACAATTCTTTGATTGAAATACTAGTATGAGAAAAAAATACAGGAATACTATTATGCTGTTTATATGAGAAACACGAGCACATTTTTACAGAGTTTGTAGTTATTGGTAGTGTCTAATTGTCTGAGTATGCTTTCTGTAGAGTGTAATATTTAATTTTTGCATAAATAGTTTAATCTTCACATATTGCAATGGGAGAAGTGTCCATGAAGCCTTTCTTCTTCTTTATCCCCAGCTTTATATTTGAAAGCCACCTGAAAAGAATTCAGGGATTTTGTTTTTGTGGTACACCTATAAGTATATCTCATTTAATTATTTATTAGTTTTTGGTTTTATTGGTGTCATATGATTGGAGCAAAGCCAAATTATTTAGGTCTAGCAGTACTACAGCTTAAAGGTCGTGTTCACCTGGGAAATTTCTTTTCAAAAGACATGATTGGCGCTATAGAAAGGCAAAAAATAAATTGGAAATTTGAACAGACCAAAAGAAAAAAATGAACTTGGACATAACATGTTAGTTCTCATGGTACAACAGTGTGTATATGTCTTTAACAAGTTGAATCTTTTTAATATTCCAAACTTGGCTCAAGGGTTTCTCAACCCAATATTTTTGTAAGCCTTGGCTTGCAGAAACTGTCCTAGATGTAAAAAGAAAAGCTTGACAGAGTTGTAGAAGTTGTTTCTCACTCAATAAAGACAAAGAATCTGTTACATTTTGTAGCACCTGATGTTCTAAGTTCCTCTCTTAAGTCTGTTCTACCCAGATTTATTACCTCTTCTTCCTCCATTTGATATTGTAAAAGAATATACTCAAATACTTTTACCAAAATGATTGGCAGAAAATATAGGAAAGTACACATAAATAATTTTGATGTACTACAGATGATTAGCTCTCATTTTAGATTCTGGTGTATGTATTGCTAACAGTTCCGTGCAACTATTTTCTTCTATCATATGATGGTGTGAAGCACCAAGTTAACACCTTCCTATTTGCTTATGAGTTTAACTACTGAAGATATCAGGCTGGTGATTAAAGTGTTGTCTTGAAAACCCCGAAGCAGTATCTTCCATAGTATACTGCAGCTGTCCACCAAACAAATGCTATCATTTCATTTTTGCAATATACTTGCTTTGTTTCAGCTGCTAAGTTTTTTTCTGCAGTTTTTGTTTTTTATTTGTGATGAGTAATAGTTCTTTGCAATTCTAACAAGCGTGTTGTAGTGACTCTGGCTATAATGTTAATGTAGTTCCTGAATGCTTCCTCTAATCTTCTCCCTTAACCTGTGGACAGATCCTTTTTGTATTCGGGCCTTAGTTTTTGCATTTGACTGAAAACATCGTTGATATGGTATTTCTTTTGCATTTATTTTCTTATATGATAACTTCCCTAGCTTCTATTGGTTGACTACAAGAGGTTCTTTTGGTTCAACTAGGACTCGTACAATTCACTTTGCAGGTATGGCCTATGTGTTTGGCTCCCGAGTATAGGGAAACTCCTTCCAACTTCCAAGTAAGTTGTTAATTTGTCCCACTCTTTAGCCCTTTGCTCTAATTTCCTAGAAATTATTTTTTCTTTCAAGTCAATGGCTGTAAATGTTTCCTCCTTCCGTCCCTTAATATTAAGTCGTTTTAGAGAAATGTTTTTGTGTCTTAATGTTTGTAATTTGTGAATTTCAAGTAAGCATTAATTGCTTTGTTTCTAATATTACCCTAAGTACTAAATATAACTTTGGTTCTCGCACTATTTTCTGTCCAATAAATAACACTCTTTTTTCAATTCAAGGACAATATAGACAATTGATATTATATTTAATGATATACAATCATTTCCTTAATATTTGTCCACAACTCTAAAACGACTTATATTAAGGTACGGAGGGACTATCATTATTCATTTCTTTGGACTTTTAGACTGTTGGATTGTTAATAAGGTGGTCAATTTATATAAATTTCCACAAAGAGTGCTTTGTCTTGCTATATGATCTACAAATTGACTACTGTGCATTGTCTAATTAATTATGACCCCAAAAAATAATGTAGGAAGTATGGAACCCTGATGATCATAGTGGATGAATGGCTGGCATTGATGGAAGGAGACGGTCAAAACTTTCAGAGACTTTACAATCAACTAGATGTATCAAATCTGGCGTACCAAAATCCAACCATCCTTTGATTCATTGTACAAAACGTTCCAACTCCAAACAAGGATGCCCCATAGTTATACTTTTGGTAAACAAGCACATGAAATAAATACTACTGGTAGTTAAGTTATTACTACTAAATCCCACTGCAAACAAGGATTCCCCATAATTTCTGCATCTACCAGAATTTGTTTAAACTTTACTCTTCCCCCTTCTAAAACTTAGTGCAGTGACCAAATAATAACGCACCTATGTGTTTTTTTCAAGTTTATCCTTATGATTCTCATGATCTTCCACCTTTCATCCTTCCTTTCAGCACAAGTTAGTAATGCCACCGTACAAGTCTCCACTTCGTGGATGATCAGTGATCTTTCTTTTGGCAATGTCTCCATCAATGACGATGTAGTATCAACAAGATTCATCCTACGGAAAATGATAAATAAGGAGGTGGGTTTTGCTTGTGGATTTGTCTCTAAAGGTTATTATAAATCCTTCATTTTTGCCATTGGGATAGTAAGATATTATCATTACATTCATAACGCTACTTTGTATGTTGACAGCTATGAAGTCTTGCATAATTTTGAGATGGTTTGGTTTGCAAACAGAAACAAACCCGTTAGTGAAAACGGAACCTTGCATTTACTTCCGGATGGAAATTTGGTCTTGAGAGATGCAGATGGAACTTTTGTTTGGTCTACATATACATCCATGAGGTCTGTTATGGGTATTAAGTTAATGGAGACAGGTAATCTCGTTCTTTATGATAGCTATAATAGGACTGTTTGGCAGTCTTTTGATCATCCATCAGATACACTGCTGGATGGGCAGAAATTGATAGCAGAGCAAAAGCTTGTGGCTCCAGTTTCTTCAACCAACTGGGATGAAGGTGACTATTATTTATCTGTAACTTCTCAAGGGTTGTTTGCATTCTACAAGCAACAATTGTACTTCAAATTTGAAATTTCTGATCCAAGGAACTAGGAAAACTGTTGAAACAAGTTATGTTAGTCTGTAAATGGAACTCTTGCTTTGTTTATATCATCAACTGAGGCGAGTGAACCGGATGCTGTGTTTTCAAAACCATCTAACATGAGTATGATGCGTATGAAATTAGATACTGATGGTCATTTTAAAGTTTATAGTTATCAAACTGAGCCAATTGATTTGTTAGTAGACTTTCTGAGTGCATGTGGCAATTTAGAACTCTGCTCAGATGATATTTGTTCTTGTCCTGCTAAAGATATTACTGCTCCATTTAATAAAAGCACTTATAACTGCTCAGAGATTAGCCCAATAACCTGCAATGGTTCGAATTCACACAAACTGGTAGAGATTCCTGATGTCTCTTACTTCAGCTTTGTCGATCCTAATGCTGCAGCCATTGAAGGAACCAATGTAGAGAGCTGCAAACAGGCATGCCTGAGAAATTGTTCCTGCAAAGCTGCTCTATTTAGGTATTTCTATAATGTCTCACATGGAAACTGTTTCTTACCCTCGCCAGTTTTTTCTATCATAAATAGCTTTAAGAGAAGATCGTTCGACCAGTCATCTGCGTTTATTAAAATCTCAGGTGATCTGGCAAAGGAGTCACAACCTTCTGTATCTGTTCCCCAAAATGGCTTAATAGCAGGATTGAGTCTTGGAGCTTGTGTTCTAGTTGTGATTGCCATTTGCTTTTGTGTTTAAGGAAGAAAAAGAAGCATAGCAGAAGATGAGGATGACAACTTTGATCAAGTATCAGGGATGCTGTTGCGATTTTCTTATGAAGAGCTGAAGCTAGCAACTGAAAACTTGCAATAAAGCTTGGAGAGGGAGGATTTGGTTCAGTTTTTGAAGGAAGTCTGAGCAATGGAGAGAAAATCGCGGTGAAGCGCCTAGATGGGTCAGGCCAAGGTAAGAAGGAATTCTTGGCTGAGGTCAAAACAATAGGAAGCATCCACCATTTAAATTTGGTGAGGCTGATTGGTTTATGTGCTGACAAACAGCAAAGGCTTTTAGTTTAAGAGTTCACGGGCAATGGATCTCTTGATAAGGGGATTTTTTGCAGAAACATGGATCAACCTACTCTAAATTGGCAAGAACGAAGGAATATAGTCCTTGATATAGCAAAAGGGCTTGCCTATCTCCATGAAGAATGCAGACAGAGGATAGTCCATTTAGATATTAAACCCCAAAATGTCCTCTTAGATGAGAATAAACGCGCAAAAGTATCTGATTTTGGGTTGTCTAAGTTTATCGACAGGGATCAGAGCCATACAGTGACCACAATGACACCTGGATACTTGGCTCCAGAATGGTTGACCTCAGCTATTACAGAGAAGGCAGATGTTTATAGCTATGGAATTGTTGTTATGGAGATTATCTGTGGAAGGAAAAATTTGGATTGGGCACAGCCTGAGGAATGTATGCATTTGCTTAGGTTATTTATGAAACAAGCACAGGAAAATAAAGTCATTGATTTGATCGACAAAAACAGTGAAGATATGCAGTTGCACAGGCTGGAAGCCGTGGAAATGATGAGGCTGGCAGTTTGGTGTTTACAACATGAATTCACTTGGAGGCCATCAATGTCAGTAGTGGTGAAAGTAATAGAGGATGCCATAGACATTGAAGCTGGCTTAAATTACAGCTTCTCAAATTGCGCGATGCAGCCACATTGTTGCCATCAGTTCTTTCAGGACAGCAGTAAAGAGTATAAACACAAAGCATGAGTTGAGCTGACCTCAGTATTCCTGGAAATTAGATCAGTCTTTCTGGTTTCAGGTAAGTACACTGATTAAGCTTTTGATGGTTTCTAAAAAGTTATCCTATTTTATAAGTTTCACCTGAAGGATTTTTATTATTGTAAGTAGTCATAGTACTTAGTTTCTTGGTTTCTTTCCTTTGTTTAATCAGCAATTTTGTTTCCTCATTGAGTTTGGTGGGAACAAAAAAACGTAAAACTCTAACATTGTCAAGGAGGATTTGTTTATAATATTAGATTTTAGATTTTATGATAAAGACACATATCAATATATCATGTTCAATGGACTTAAATTTGACCTAATTGGTGAAGTAAATTACACTGAACACCATATCATGTTCTGATTCTTGACAATTCCAGGATGATTTATGGACTCAAATTTAATTTATAACAGAAAAAATTGAAATAAATATATGATGAAAGAAATGTGGGAAAAATTGACACAATGGCTCCTGAGTACACCATTTTAGAACCTAGTATGTCTGTCAAATGGCTTACTTCTTAGGTACAAGAATGTTGAAATCCTCAACTGTCCATTCAGCAATTTGATTGGGATCTTTAAAATCTCAGTTCCCAAATCAATGGAGCTCCACTGCCTTGAGCTATGGAGTCCCCATATCCTGCAACACAATTATATAATTGTCAGCTTAGTAGTGTGCGAGGTTTGTACCTCAATAGTTAGAACAATTAGAAAGAAGGATTAATTACCAAAATTATAGTGAACATCAAACCTGGTAAAAATAAAGTGATTGGGACAACTTTCCAACGTTGAGCTCCCATGTCCTTGGATCCCCAATCCAACCCTCTCCTTGCTTAGTAGGGTAACCATATTCACCCCAAACAGAGTGTGGCAAAATCTGCAATATCTCCTGAGGCTGAGGATTGCTAAATGGATCGCACAAGCTATTAGGTTTCTCAAGATGCTCTCCATTTCCGGGGGAGCAATATAGGTGATAGGCCTCGTAAGGGAACATACTAGTATCGTTATAATGAACACGAGTTCCATCGGGAAACATGTGGTAAGGCGGGCACAAATTGAGATTATTTGCATGGCACCATGCTGGTGTTTCTGGATTTAGTATCATTTCGCTGTACCGTGTTACATCTGAAGTTACATTGCCATCACATGGCTCACCATTGTTCTTCCAGCAGCTCCCAATGTCCAGTAAGTAGAATTGGCTGTTTGGACCTCCCCCTTTTATCACATTCAAACTGAACCTCACTATAAAATTTGGCGATTCCGGTATCTGAATGAGTTGAAAAGTCAAATGAGTGAAAAACACAATAATCAAAGAACAGATCGAGTTTACTCACAATTTTGGACATTCCCCTAGTTTGGTAATGGTACCCACCAGAAAATCCAGAAGTTGCATCTGATCTCAAGTAAAGCATCAACCAAGGGTACTTTTTTGAAGTCCTCAAGACATGATGGAAAACCCAACTTCCTTTTCCAAGTTCTTTCTCCCAAATCACAGAATAGAAAGATACATTTTCTTCACTCAAATTAGCATCCAAATCCCATGACCCAAAAAACCTTCCCTTAAGAGTAATCTTATCAGAATTAAACCCTTGTAAGGTGGTATAATTGTGGTATATCAAAGGTTGGTTCATACACCCTTGTCCAAAGCAAGGAAAATGATTATCGGGCGCGTAGGGAGGAACATTATAGCCGTTTTGGGGGCATTTGGCTGCAGAAGTATCCATATTTCCATTCTTGAGCATGATCATCCAAAATTGCCATGGATTCGGAGTGTCTTCAACTCGACATTTAGAGCCTAAGTAGAGTTCTTTCTCTGAAGCATAGAGGTCCACATCATTAATTGCTTTCCGATTCACTCCAAGAAATGGTTTTCCCACTCCTAGCTTGTTTTCTTCCTCAGTGACTCTATGAACCAGTATGAATGGAAATGAATTGCAGAATGAGCAACCCTTTACCCCTGTTTGACATATATACACAAAAGATTATTTCAAAGCAAATTATCTACAAAAATTTAATGACTTTTTACTAGTGTTACCACGAACCAATTCGTTTTTGGTTCTGTAAACGGATATAGGTAAGTGGAAATTCTTTTAGAATTTAAATGCATGCAACAAACTAAAATTTTAGTTGAATCAATACTTTGATTGTTCTATTAATATTTAGTACAAATGTGATGTTTGATCACCTGATAAATATTGATATTTTTGCAACTATACAGTTAAAACATAAGAGAAGGGAAAGAGAAGTAAAGGATAAATTCATCACCTTTTGGATTTGAAGAAGCTTGATAAATATCAAAGCAATCAGCAGCTCTTGGACTGCCCATGTTGGGAGCTTCTTCTCCAACCTCGTTGCATTGATTCCATGATTCAATTGCCAGCCGCAGCGGATCCCTTCGCATCCCCGGATCACCTATTGCTGATATGAACTCACCGTCTTCATTTTCTACACACACAACTGATCTCAGAAGCACAACAAGAGCTACTAGGACAAAGCAACGTGGTTGTACCATTGATGTATGTATATCACGCGAGCTTGCTATATGCATTAATTTCTATATAATCAAATGGAAAATGTGCATTATTTCATTGAATTATAACAGTACATACAAGAAATTCTGATATGAATGTGTGGTTTTACATTAACGCTGGGATCTTACATCACGTCCCAATCATGTAAAGGCGTCCCGATCTGCACATACGATAAAATAAACACCACAAGTTTGACGGCCGGTTCCGTCGGGGATAGCTCGAGCGTGAGAATTAGTATATATGTTCAAGGTTAACAATGGAGAAATGTCTTTGTCTAGTGTCAGAGAGATATATTAAATCTCGGTTGTGTGTATGTGAGAGAATATGAAAATCAAAATGTACGAGAAGCGTACCTCAGGCGATGGCTTCCTTGCAGTTTATCTTATCTATGCTTGGATTCTCGCCACCCACTACTACTACGACACCCCCCCCGATCGATCGATGGGCTCTGCGGCGTATAAGGTTTATCTCTGCTTTTGGCCCTTTTTTCTCTGGCACGTACGGCCATGATCCCATCCACATTAATGCATGGCGGGAGCCTTGAGTAAACCGTCATCTTTTTCATCATCACAAGTCAAAGTAATGAGATATTAAAATATCTAATGGGTCGATCCTTTGGAATGAGGCAGACCTTAAAGATTAAAAGCGGATATAATATGGTGGGATTTGGGCCGGTGACTTTAATCGGATTAAAAATAAAAGGCCCAATGTTCCCGGCCCAAAGATAAGAAATATCACGACCCAACATTGCCCCCTAGTTTTTTTGTTAAACAGAATGTTTAGTAGAAAACTATGAATGACCCAAGATAGTTTACTAAAGGTCCATAATAGGAGATAATTGAAGTGTACCCAATCGCTGTTTCACGAAATGAAAGGAGAAGAGAATGGAGACCCAAATCAGAAAAGCCCTATTTAATAGATACATGGACAGAGGCAGAACCCTTCCCATTCAAATTCCAAATCATTACTAGCATTTAATGAAGCAGGCCTTGAACAATGTAGCAAATCACAATATAAAGATAACTTTACCAAATTTGATGGTTTACACGCCCATTTGAAATTCGAGTGCCTTTTGAACTCTCTAACTTTACGAACTTTCTCTTTCTTCATGACTTGTCAACAATGGCTTCCCAAAATTACGAACAAGGTTCTCCCATACCAAGAATACCGCTGCAAATCATTGTTGTTCCTTAAACCCTACAGCTCACGAAGAAACTTGACCTCGAATCCAAAGGGTCGAAAAAAAGCAAAGAATCTCTCCCAAAACTCCCAAAACCCCTACGAGTATTATAGAGCACTTGGCGCTTCTCGCGTACGCCAATACTCCCTCTATCGTGGATCGAAATTTGATTCTGAGAGGATTCGATCCGCATTACCACATTAGGATACCCACGATTAGGGCTCCCAGATCCGGTGAGAAGATGTATCAGCAACCGAGAAGGTTGGACGGCCAGTTCACTGTGACTGTTGGAGAAGGGGTTCGTTTCCTTTGCATATCTTCATAAGTAACCTTCTTTGGGGTTTACGGGGTGGGGTTACCCAACTAATCACCGAACTTCATACATTCACATCTTGGCCTTCGTGGCCTTACATCCCAATTGGGCGTGGAGCCCTCCCGGACTTCTTCTTCACAAGTATACAAAAATAGTACAATCTAGGGAGAAGGGGTTCAAGGCTATTAAGTAAGCATTCTCGAAGTCGGGAGAGAAGTTCGAGAGGCGTTCATTTGGTGAACACGCCTTCGAGCAATGGGTGGCATGAAAAGTGGTTCTACGTCAAAGGCCCGAAATTTCTTCCCTGTCGAATCGGGGCCGACAAGAAGATCTCTCACGACTTTGGAGACATTTCAAGAAGAAAGAGAAATAGAAATGATGGAACTTTTGACAATTTCCCCAAGGAGGAGTGGAAGTATGGACTCTCTCAAAGCAAAGATGGTTATATGACCATAAATGTAAGTGTCGGTCTATTTTATATGTATCTGAATTTTTTGAAAATGCTTTTATAATGTGGATTCTAACACGAGTTGTTTTGGGTTACGTTGTATCTTTGATCAAACCGAGCTCTTTAGAGATAAAAGAGTTCGAAGATTTTTTGTCCGGAAGGTCTTCGTAAGCTGTTGAAACTCTGGCGACCGAGGCTACTCCCGAAGTCGAACCGATTCCGGAGATACATACAGATGAGTTGAGGTGAATCGACGAACCGAAGGTCGATGAGGTTCGAGTTACGGGCCGAAACCCTCCGATCCTCGTCGGTAAGAGAGGAGGCAATCGAAAAACCAAGATCAACAACCTTTCCAATCCCTTCTGAAACCACCCCAGAAGTCGAGCCATCTACCACATCCATACCTCGACGAGGAGGCTTACTCGATCGTCCCGATCGAAGAAGCATCCTTCGAACCAAAAAATTGAAAAGCAAAATAACACCTCTGACCCTGCCGAAGAGCTTAGGGTGCCCCAATCTTCGATCGTTCCTCCTTTCGTGCTCCCCACAGTAGAGATACAGATTGCGAAGAGGGTGATCGAGGATGATCTTATCCAAACTCTGTCGTAAAGAGAAAAAGAACACACAGCTGACCATCCAAGCTCTGCGATCCATCGCCCCCGGCCCAAGTATCGATCCAAATAAATCTCCATCTCCGAGACCGTGTACATCGAACTCGAACTACTCCTCCCCGAGCAACGGCTCCTTCCCCAGAAAAGGTCAAGACCTACGCTGAAACGACCCGGTCCTTGGTCGGGGTTATCATGCCGAGGCCGTGGGATCTCCGACTCTGTGGCCTAGATTCAATGCTAACTTTCCGTTCGACCTATTCGGGGCCTTCGTAAGGAACGCTGACGATCATCGGTTCAGTGATCACACGGACGGAATTTGCTTCGATGAAGGATGAGCTATCTGGCTAAGGTAAATAATCATTTCTTTATTTTTTACGTCTTTTCGTTCTTAATTGTATATCCGAGTGCGGCTTGAGCCTTATCTCGACATACGCAGCTAATCTTTGTCTTTAGACGTTTGCGTCCAAGACACATAAATGGGGAAACCGAGGAAGATTTCATGAGACAGGAGATCAACATGCTGAGATCGACCTTGGCTCGAGAAAGGGCCGATTGAGAAGACGCTTCTTCATGTCATCGATGGCCTCCAACGAGACTTGGATCGAGCTAAGATGGACTTGAAGGCGTCGATGATGAACTAAGGGCCACTGAGAGATGGGTTAAGCGCCTCCAAGCCCACCAACAAACTTTAACCAATCGAACGCCGGCATTGGAGAAGAAAAACCCGCCTCCCGAGGGCCAAGAATGAGGAGTTTTCTTGACCAGCCAAGCTGGCTATTCAACTTGGAGAGGCTCAATCAAAGGCCCGGGATGAAGGGCGGAGACGTAAGAACAAACGCCACAAGCTTCGTCTTAAAATAAAGGAGCTTGAGGAAGGGGTCTCTTCTTCGTCAAGAGCTCGTAAAGCGTATCTGAAGTGTAATATAGGGATTCGGACGAGCTTAACGTCGAGATCATGAAAGTCTACTCGGAAGGCTACTAAGATCGCTGGAGAGAGAAAAGAAAAACTGTCACGCTTCAACTGGATCAACTTTTGCTCAACTCAAGACGAAGGTGGTGCCTAGGTGTTCTTCCTGCTTTCATTCGACTTATATATAAAATTTATCTGTTTAAACTTTTTACGTTTTTGGGATTATTTTGAAATTTTATATATTTTTACGTTTTCTATATTGGTGTATTTAGTTCATGAATGAATAGATCGAATGAATGTTTTAGTTTTCCTGATGAATCTGCAATTTCCTTAATTGTGAACTATGTTTTCGGTTAGTTTCTTGTCAATAATTCAATATCAGTAAAATGAACCTAAACAGTGAATCAGTTAAGACATATAATAGTTAATGTATGAGACGAAGTGAATTGAATTTCATGGACAGAATTTAACTTAACTGAACAGAAAGGACTGAACTCAACACTTAAATAAAATAAAGTAACACATACCATTTGGTTCAAGTGTGAGATCGGTCATTTGTTTACCACTCGGGGTGGAACAATCATATAAGGACCAATATATAAGGATCAAGATATAAGGATCAAGATATAAGGACCAATTGTGACCATTGACTTACCACCCTGGTAAAATCAATATAGGATCCTTAAATCACCACTCGGAGGTAGAAACGACAAATAAATGGGCCGCCATCGAATGGCCAGCAAGTCCTATTATACCTCCTTACACCATAGTGACCATAGGACAAAATAAGACCAAGATCAATAGTGACCATTGATTTACCACCCTGGTAAAATCAATATAGGATCCTTCATCTACCACTCAAGGGTAGAAGCGACAAACGGGTCGCCATCGAATGGCCGTAAGTCCTACCATACCTCCTTACACCATAGTGACCATAGGACAAAATAGGACCGGGACTAATAGTGACCATTGATTTACCACCTGGTAAAATCAATATAGGATCCTTTGTCACCACTGGTAGAACGACAAATGGGTCGCCATCAAATGGCCAAAGAAGTCCTACCATACCTCCTTACACCATAGTGACCATGGGGACAAAATAGGACCGGGATCAATAGTGAAAAAGTGACTTTTATTGATAATGAACAATAATATCTGAGACTCGATGAATTAACTTGATCTTTATTGAAAGTATTTCCAAAGCTCGCCAACGTGCGCTAAGTGTTTTTGATTTCGGAACCATCTAACGCTTTAACCGATAAGTGCCCGGTTTTGATACTTCGATCACTTCATACCGCTTCTTCCCAGGTTTGGCATTAACTTTCCCGTGTTCTCGAGGTGTAGAAGCTTGAAACCTACGAGGACGAAGTCTCCTACTTGAATCTGCGAAACTTGACTCATTTGTTATAATGCTTTTATTCTTTCTTCACGATAAGTTACCGGTTTAAGTAGAGCCACCTCTCCGACTTCTTCTAGCAGATCCAAATTGGGCCTTCATCCTTCGTCATTGTATATTTCTTTCAGTATTGACCGTGACCAAGACTTGGAGATCCGATTTGGACAGGGACTAATGCATCGCATACCATAGGCGATCGAAAAGGTGAATCCTCATGGTAGTCCTTGTGTAGTCAGTAGTAAGCCCACAACACGTTGAAAGCAGCCTCCTCCGGCCATCTTCCTTAGCTTCATCTAGTCTCAAGGCTGATCCTGATTCGTCAATCATTCTGTTGGTCACCTAAACTTGGCCATTTGATTTGTGGATGAGCCACCAAGTCTTCTTATCTTTGAATCCCCAACCTTTAAAAATGCTTCAAATTTTGATCCCATTTAATCAAGCGTCCGTTGTCCAGATATTAATATTCTAGGATCCCAAGGTTAAACACTACGGACTCTTTTTATGAACTTCAAACATTCTTGCTCGTTATTAAGCAAAGTGGCTTCGCTTTCTACCCACTTAGTCATGTAATCAATGGCAACTATGACAAAGCTAACGACCTTTTTAGCTTTTAAGCAATCGGACCCAATATATCTACCCCTAGATAGCGAAGGATATAGGAGATAAAATCGAGTATAACTCTTCCCGGTGGGCGATGTGGGATCTGAATTTATTGAGTTGGCACTTTTCATATTTCTTGACATACTCAGAAGCTTCGCTTGAAAATTGTAGGCTAATAGTATCCTTGTCAAGTACTTTGTAAGCCAAAGATTTAGCAGCCATATGATCACCGCAAATACCCTCGTGAACTTCCTGAAGAGCATATTCCGCCTCGGATGGGACCAGGCACTTTAGTAATGGTGAAGAAAAGGCCAATCGATAAAGATCTCCATCAATAAGAATGAAGTTGGCGCTCTTGTATTTGATCTTCTTTGCTAACATCTGATCCGAAAGAAGGACGCCATCTGTCAAATACTCGATATAGGGGGTCATCCAGCAGTTAGATCGCTCGATACACATCACTGCTTCATGCTGAACACTCGGCTGTTGCAGAACTTCCAAGTAAACTGATCCGTTAAAAACATCTGCATCCGTAGTAGCCAATTTCGACAATACATCGGCGATAGAATTGTCATTACGCTCTATGCCCTGAAATTCGTACGAAGCGAAATACTGAAGTCGATCCTTTAACTCCGCCAGATACTTGATCATCCGGAAGTCCCACGAGCTTCATAATCTCCAAGCAATACCGCTGACGACCAATTGAGAGTCATCGTAAATGATAAGCTTCGGACCTCTCAGACTTTTGCCAATCGAACACCCAAGATCGCTTCATACTCGGCCGTTGTTCGCCGCTTTTAATCCGAATCGATGGCTCGTTGAACTTTGAATCGTTAGACTTGTCAAGATAATTCACCTTTACTAAACAGCTAGGGTAGAGGAACCATCCGCATATAGAGTCCAAACATTCTCGCCTCGTTGAAGAAGCGTGAATCGCTCGACGGACGATTCAAATTTCCAGTAACTCGGATTCGCCGGTGAACGAACATTCTACCATGAAATCGGCCAAAGCTTGACCTTTAATAGCGGTTCGTGGATGGTATTCGATGAAAAACTGTGACAACTCCATTGTCCACGCCGTTAATCTTCCTGAAACTTCTGGCTTGCCCATCACCTTCTTCAATGGCTGATCCGTGTAGACGACCAGGAGCCGACCTTGAAAATACTGCCGAAGCTTTCTACTAGTAATTATTAAAGCAAAGGCAAATTTCTCAATATTCGGATACCTGGTTTCAGATCTCGTAGGACGGATCGACATAATAGATCGGATCTCGCTTTCCATCGACCTCCCGAACCGAGATCGCACCAACCGCTAACGAACTTGCTGCTGCAGTAATGAGATATAAGGTCTCACTTTGGAGCGGCTTCACCAATAAAGGAGCGGAAGAAAGATATGTCTTTAAGAAAGGAAGGCACTCTCTCGCAGATCCGGGCGATGAACCTCCTCAAAGTCTGCAATCCTACAAATCAGACGTTGACATCTTTGAACGATCGAGAGTCTTCATATCAAGAATGACTGAATCTTCTCCGGATTGGCCTCGATACCTTTCGATCGACAAGATAACCCAAAACTTCCTCGCACCGAGGCCAAAAGTGCACTTGGCGGATTAAGTCTCGATTGACGATGACGCGACGATCCGAAAGCACTCCTCAGATCGTCCAAATGACTCGAACTCGCATGTTTTTCACGATCATATCATCGACGATACCTCCATGTTCCTTCTTCACCGCCATCGAAGATGAAGTTCATCATTCTCGGTAAGTGGCTCCAAAGATTTATAAGGCCAAAAGTCATCTTCTTGTAGAGGTGATAACCGAATCGCGGTGTGTAATAAACGCTGATCTTTGGGATGTTCTCTTTACGCATGGATATTTGGTGATAACTGAAAAAGCATCCATAAAGCTTAGTAATGCATACCCAAGTGGCATCGATAAGTCGATCAATATGGGGCGAGAGGATAAAAGTCCTTCGCACAAGCTTTATTGAGGTCGGTGTAGTCGATGCAAAACCCGCCATTTTCTATTCTCGCTTCGTACTCAACACCACATTCGCCATCCACTGGATAATCAATTTCATAGATGAAGTCGCAGCCAACAACTTTCTTTATTTCCTCATCAATGATTTTTCGTCGCCGGGCGCAAAGATTCGCTTTTTCTTTAACCGCTTCTTCGAGGATCTACATTCAGCCGTGGTCACTATCTTCCCGCTTAACCTGTGCACGTCCTTCCGGTTCCCATGCAAAAATATCCGCGATAAAGAACGTAAGAACTCTATAAGGTTTGTCCGAAGAGGTTCTGTAGACCCAACCGATCTTCACGGCCTTTTTAAGCTTCCGATGATCAACTCGACCTCCTCCGCCCCCACCGTGCAGAATCACCATCTGGCTCGAACTACTTTGTAAAGGGCTCAATCTCATTACCATCGCCTTTTTATTGTCTTTGTGACCCCACTCCCGGAGGAAATAACAAGATTCCTAAGAAGATCGTCGGTTAGATCCAAGTCCCCCGCCACCTATCCTACCCCACGAGCCGTGGGGAACTTGACTTTGAAATGAGGGATGGAGGTCACACTGGGAGAAAGAATTAGGTAGGTCTTCCCAAAGATAGCGTTACAGTCAATCAACGGCACAACATAAAATTTACATACTATTTCAACTCTCTTTGGGGTCTTGTGTCAAGATAACCGGAGTTCAATAAAGGCTCTAACTTGGACCGGATCACATTCTTGTCAGATAAAGGAGCTTCTCGCCCGACCTCCATTTTTTCGCCCATCAAGGTGCATCCTCCGATAGGCGTGGGCGCATGAATATCCATCAAGATCCATTATATATCATCACGCGCTTCATGTCCACCGCCATGCCCACTTACATTTGTGATCACCAAGGCCCCCTCATTGTGGCTCGATGGGCTCAAGGATAGTCAACACAAGAAATGATATATGTCCTGTGGAATGGTCTATCCACCTTCAGGGGAAGATCTCATCATGCAACATGACCGAATCCGTGTAAGCCCTTCTCTTCCTCCCTATCAACTTCCCCGCAGATCCACCGGTTATCACATCGATGACATGCCTGGCGGCAAGATGGGGCCATTTGAACCGTCCAGCGAAAGACGGTTAATATTCTCGCCGATCACTCAAGGCCACATCATCGCACCAACAAGCCATCCTTAATCTTCCTCTCCACAAAGTCTTTCAAATTGCAACACTCGTTAGTGTCGTGGGCGGCGACTGATGATAGCCACAATACTTACGAGAGTTACCCCTGCCTTGATTCGGTAGTTATCACGGGTGGCTCAAGAAAGGTTGATTTACGATTTGGTCCGTAATTATAGATCTATCGATTGTTTAGTTTGGTGTAGACCTTATTCACCTTCGAAATTTGGGACGGAGGGATGACTTCTTCCTCGCTTGCCAGAATTATCAGATTTTTTCGAATCGCCCTCCGTCCGATCATTATACCCCCTCGTTTCTCCTCTCTGCTCAACTTCGGCTTGTGAGCTACCGACTCTTTTCACGACCAAGGAGGATGCTTCAGGTATTCATAGCTTCTTCCACAACGATATAGCCTTCGCGCTTGTCAAAGGCTTGGCCAAGCTTCTTCGGATGGTTGAACATCAACTTCTTCACCAACTTTTTGACTTTACCAGATCCAATCCATTCAAACAAACCCACAACTGGAGATCATTAAGATCGGACACCGACCGATCGCTTTCTAAACCTCTTTACATCATCGCCCAAAGATTCATTGTAAATCGTCAACTGCGCTGAAGAACCCGTGAAGCTTTCCTCTTCTTCATTACTCCCAAAACGGGCATGAAATTTATCACAAAGTTCGGTCCAAGAGGATATGAATCCAAGGCAAAGTTCCCAACCACCGCTCTCGATCCTTCTCAAATATCGTAATAAAAGGTGTGGGCACTTGGCAAAGATCGGTGAAGTCGTAATAGTCCATTAATGGTCGAATCGACCGACTATGGTCATAAGGATCCGGTTCCATCGTAACTTTCCATGCGAGACAATTTTTAGTGATATCCGCCTTTTCCTTGAGAATATCCGAGGAAAAAGGGGATGCTTTCTTTCCCGGAGCGTCCTTCACCTGCTGGACCTCAGCCAGTTGCTTTCTGAGCTCTCTCAGCTCCTTTACCAGAAAATCAACGCCTTCAGGCTGTGGGGAAACCTCTTTCTCGTGAACAACATTATGTCTCTGAGAGGATCGACCTCCTCCTGCCGATCCTACTGCCCTGGAGGGACTTCTTGATCTGCTTCGGTACACAACTCTTTCCTTATGGTGAGAATGATCACGTTGATAGTCCATTACCCTGACTTTGGGTACGACCTCCCTCGACCTGCTCCTTTGTCGATAATCATCTCGATCTTTGCCGAGGTAATGACCATTATTGCCTTCTTCGAGGCCACACGGAGTTCTGGGCTCTCGATCTCCTTCTATTTCGAGAATGATCCCTAGAGACATGTGCAGAATGCTTCGGCTCCTTACCCTCTCGCCGTGGCACCTCCTTATGTCCACTTCGACCTTCGGATAGATCATGATTAGATGTTTCGTCCGTGAATCTCGCCATTCAAGCATCTGTTGGCTATATCCTCTCTTTGCTTTAACAGACCTCCATGGCTCTATCTGCTTCGTCAGCCATCCTTGCCAACTTGGCGGCTCTACCTTCCTGACCACTTCTACGATAAGTCTTGGTCGGTGAGCCTTCCACCTGTCCTCGACCATGATCTCGTTCCTCATCCGCACCGAAAACCAATCTTCGTGATATTTCTTATCTTTGGGCCGGGAACATTGGGCCTTTATTTTTAATCCGTTAAAGTCACTGGGCCCAGTCACCATATTATATCCGTTTTTAATCTTAAGGACTCGGAATTCGGTCCAGTGGATCGTAACCCATTAGATATTTTAATATCTCATTACTTTGACTTGTGATGATGAAAAAGATAACTGGTTGACCAAGGCTCCCGCCACGCATTAATGTGGATGGGATCATATTTACTATGGGTAGAAAAAAAATGGCCAAAAGAGAGATAAACCTTATCTGATTGGCAGAGCCCATCGATCGTAGGGGTGTCGTAGTAGTGGGTGGCACAAGAATCCAAGCAAAGATAAGATAACTAAAGAAGGAAGCCATCGCCAGAGAGTAACGCTCGCACATTTTGATTTTCATATTCTCTCACATACACACAACCGAGATTTAATATATCTCTAGACACTAGACAAGACATTCCTCCATTGTTAACCTTGTGAACATATACTAATTCTCACGCTCGAAGCTATCCTCAAGCCGAACCGCAGTAAAGCTTGTGGTGTTTTACAGTGTTTATTGCTGCAGGATCGGGACGTCTTACGTGATTGGGACGTGGCGGAAGATCCGGCGCTAACATTGGCGCTAGAAGGAGGGCTTTTTGAGTTCTAAGTGTCGTTAAATTTTTAATCACAAATCATTTAAACCTACTTCTAAGATGGTGAGGAGTAGGGATGGTACGCTTGTAAAAGGCGGCGATGCGATGGTCATACTTTCGTGTTGCCTCGTGTTTGATGAAGGATCGTCTGGCCCTTCTAAAAGTGCTCACGAGCACGGCTTAAGCATAGTTAGTAAGATCCCGGCTTTAACACTTTCCTGCAAAAAGAAATATGTATGTTTCGCTTGTTTCCATTTTTTTAACTTTCAAGTGATGCTTTCTTCATGTTTAAAGGAATATGGATTTTTGGGCTATATTGCGATGACGGATGACCCGTCGCCATAGTCTAGAATAATATGGCGACGGTGAAACTATCGTTATAACTAACCCAAAAAAAATTATATATATATATATATATATCTATACAAAATACAAATGATTTTGAAAAAACTAATTTCCACCTACCTAAAAACAACTCGGACCTCAAAACTTTAAGACAAATCTAGCCATTCATTTAGATAAGTTAACTTGAATAATACTCTTATTTTCCAAAACCCAAGATACTAAGCGAGAAAGAGAACTTGGTGGGAACCGAAGCATACTAAGTAAGAAAGAGAGCTACCACGAGAAACAGAGAAATCAAGGCTTCGACATCGATTATATTATCTTCCTTCTTTTTATTCTCAAAGAGAATACCGACCGAGATCGATTTATAACAACAACCAGAATGCTTCCGGCTACAACAACCAGAATTCAGCGATTTTTGCTTCTTCTTCTTTTTGTTTTATTTTTTGGTGACTGTGTTTGGTTGCTTCAGTTTCCAAACCTTAAATTTGATTAAGGATTAATTGGGCATTTTGGAAGTGTAATTTTTTATACTATTACTTCTTTTGATTTGTTTATAAACAATTGCATAATAAGGTTAAATTGTTTTTCAATTGTGGATTTGTTCAAAGCTATATTGAAACCAGTCCATCGGAAGATTTTGCACTTTAGATTGTTCAAGAAGCCATAAAACCTCAAAGTTGAGAACTTTCCTCTATCTCATATTCCTTATTCTGTGAACGTGTCTTGATTTTTAATTTCATTTCATCAAGTGCATGTTAATGTTTTAGTAAGTGTGGAGGATTGGTTAACCTTTTGATTGCATATAATTTATTGAGATAATCCCAAAATTATTAAATTTCCTAATACAAAAGCTTAAATTTTCAAATTTTATGCTCGAATGATGTCAATACGCAGCTGTAGAAACATAGAATTTATGAATGTGAAATTGGGGGAGAGTATCAAGATACCCGACAAAATAATCCTTGTTGTTGGATGTTCCAATTGATTTGAGAAGTAATTGGACACATAATTGAGTCGAACAATTGGTTAGATGTTACCGAATTAAATGTCCAGAGTCATGGTTTAGATATTTCTAGATTAGCTTAAATATATATGAATAATTAATGGCGTGTCATGTTTTAAGAATATGGATCGCTCAAATAAGGATTGTGACCGATAAGTAGGTTTGGAATAATAACTATTTTTGTTAGAATAACGTTATTATCACATAAAAAGATATAATGTTTCACATACACAAATGCATATTTCAGGCCCCACATGTTGTGCAAAGGGCCCACAAAGATGCATGTGTGTATGTGAGCATTACGTGAGCCTTTTTATATGATAAGAGATTATTGTTGGTAAGTGGCTTCATGGTACTAAATCGTGATAGTGGTCAAGATGTGCAAAGGGATTATAATATTCTGACGAAGAGTCATACACGTAAAGATTCATGTATGACTCATGGCTCATCGCTTCGCTTATTAAGTCGAGGCCCGTAATATATACTTAGTAGACATGTATGAACCGTGAAGGGTATGCATTTGTAATCAATGTGGCCCTAAGAAGCATGTAAATTGATAAAAACGGGTCAATTATGTAAAGATTCAATTTGAGATGGTTTCGTGATTTTTGTTTGTCCGCTCCATCAAATTTTACACAATAATGTTGTTTTTTAACCGAACATGTTTATGTAAAAATTGAACTCAAACCTCGCACATTTACATTTTAGATCTTTGTTTCACTCTTCCATCATTCATTCGAGTCCATTTTTATCTCAAAGAAGGAGAAATCAAGACCGCATCGAATCCTTTTCCTTTTCCTTCATCATGTCCGGCATCACTACAAGATCGCATCACCGCCAAGCTTGCCAAGTTTACAGAAAGGGGGGTGAGGTATTAACATTCGCGATAATGGCGAATCGAAGGTATTAACATTCGCGATATGCATGTAAGTTTTCATTTGTTTTGTACATTTTATTCAATTCTATAGATTTGATAATGCCATTAAGACTTCAAGATAACGCTTTTGAAATGGTTAATTTTGTTCTCAATAATATATTAAGGCTTTTATCAATCGATTGCAGTGTTAAGGTTCATTCTTTCGAATCGGAGTCTTATCAAATGTTCTTTTCCCCCTCTTTTTATTTATTTTTGGTGGTGGGTGAAATTATAGATTTTATAAACAAGTAAAATGTATGTAAAACTAAAGGGGCATCAACAAATTTGGTAGGCTACATGTTGTTTTCAATCTATTAGAATAGAAATGATATACAAATACGATCTTGCCTAATTTTTATGTGACTATACGTAATAAATAATTGCCTTTGAAGTTGCAGTTATTGTGCTACCAGTGGGGAAAGGGTTATGGTGGTGTGAGGAGGGGGTTGGCTGGCGGGTGTTGTGGAGGATGATGGTACGTGATGGTGGAGGCAAGAGAAGGTAACTAATACTCTACTCCTTTTCTTCTTTAAATTAAAAACTAATTTCTCCTTCCGAAATGTAGAGATTTGTGCTTCAATTCTTCTCAATTAGTTCTAAATTCCGCATTTGTGCTTGAATTCTTCTCAAATTGTCGCTAATTTTTTCCTTACATTATAAATTTTACCTAAGCAAAAGTTTACCCTATAATTACACTGGCTAGAATGGGGATATTATTCCTTTTTTTCATTTCAAATTTGGATATAATGGGAATATAATTACACTACCAAATTGTAAATTATATCCGCTGTTTGCCTAGAAGTTAAGATTGATTAATGTGCTTGCTATAAAAATTATTGAATCCAAATCGCTTGGAGAAATATATATGCTTAATGAAATACGACTTCACCCCATATACGTAAGTAAACTTAAAGAGTCATTGAGAACTTTGTAGACATAGAGGTGCTTGGATATTCAAATACCGAAAATTTTGTGAATGCGCATGCTACAAATGTTCGGGGAGAATTGCTTATCTCTAAGATACCGTAGGCATATAATGAATTGTCAAAATTTTGGTCTTTTAAAATTACCACCTCTCTTTGTGAAAAGTTTTTATATTTTTATCGAATAGATAAATTAGCCATGTCATTTATTATTATTGCTTTTGTATTTATAAGTAGGATCATGTTTATTTGTTTTTACCCAATCGAGTAATAGTGTTTCAAGTAATAATAATCGCTAATGGTCCAAGTGTATAAAATTTTATTCTTTGTCTTAAACATGCTTTTTTTCCTTTCTCCAAATACTGAGATGTGCTATTTTCATCCATTTTCAACGCCATTGTGCTTTTTTTATGTGTTCAAGCATCTTTCAAATGAAATTTATTACTTATTTTGTCTATTCTTTTATCGATGTTAAGTTATATTTAGTAAAAAAATCTACAAGCCAAGGATATTTTTATAGTGGTCCCAATCTTTCCATCTGCTTTTTGATTTAATTTTGAGGTATTTATGTTCGAATATTCTTAATTTTAAAGTCTTTTCGTATGTAGAATAATGGTGGGTTTAGATTAAGCTTACGCTTTTCAAAGTGGTGTTCGATTTAAGAGAGGGTTCAATATCGAGCATCGATACTTTCGAGAGTCAGTCATTGGGTTTAGATTAATTTATGGTTTTTATTTTTCTTCGGGTTTTAGAGCTCAATATTTGATTGTCTCTCCATTGTCGTTGATGACCCAATATATATGATAGATATATAAGTCATAATTTAGGTATTGCTTTTTTTCAAGTAAAATGAGCCCAAATAGTGATGCTTAGTTACACCATCAGCTACTGATTTGCTCAAGACACATGATATGGGGTAAAGATATGTGGCTACCGATTTAGTTTATCAAACAAGCTCTTATTTGGGTAAAAAGTATCTCAAAGCTAATCAGATTCAAGACATTTTAAAACCAAGTTTAAACCAAGCACTTTCTAATACGCCTATAACATAAATGTTTAATGTGAAGAATTTTAAACACATTGATAATTTAGCATAAGAATGGATAATTTAACATAAATGTTTCTATTTGCTACAAACACAATGATAATAAAAACTCAATCGAGTCCGCCATACAATGATAATTTAGCATCACGAGCTCAAATGTTGTACTTTTGGTTATTTTCCACTATATATTTTTTCGCTTTTTTCCTTTCTCTCAGATTTATGTGTGTTTGTTCGTAGTAGTATATGTATATAATTTTATTGTACAACTAAAATTATGAAAATGGTAGTTTCACAAAAAATTATTTGTGCCCCTTTTTTGATTTCTTTTCTCGCTTGATATGTTTCTAATTTGGTTGATCGATCGTGTATTTCTTTAACATTTATGGGAAATCAAAATGGAGTAGTATGAGTCTCTTATAAGTTAGCTTGATTAGGTTCGCTTTTTTAAAACCCTTCCCCTTTTTCTAATTAGGGTCTAAAATTTCGCTTTTTCAATGTAAACAAAGAATTTAGGATGTTTTGGGTTTTGATTGGGTGGTTTTGCCTTGAAATTTCATGAATGACTTCTTATTTATTTTTTGCCAAACCGAGGGGTGTTTTTGTTTGGTATATCTAATTTTTTTGGGATTCTTTGGGTCTTCGATAAAGTTTAAATATATTGTATCGTTATTCCCGCTATAAGGTAGTTCGTATGAAGTATTGGACAAAAGTGTGTGTATATATGAATTTTATACACACACACATATATGTTCTTATTCAGTTGTGATTGTGTACATGCTTTCCTTCTTAGAGTTTTTCCCCGCTTTTAAGTCGCTCAGATCAAATCAGGTTGAGTTTTGTGTTCCAATTGTAAGTTTCCGATTATGGTAATGTTTGGTTACAAATTATTATTTTGATTATGATAATATGAAAATTGGGTCCAAATTTTTTAAAGGTGTAATATCCTTTTAAATTAAAGTCGAGCTATCAGATAAGTACTTGATAAGTTTAATCTCTAATACTCCTACATATTAAGTAACTCGCATTTATTAGTTGTTATTACTACCTCCCTTTAAAATGACAATTTTACCCTTTATTGAAAATTAACTTCTTTTTTCATGACACAATTATTCTATTTTAAACAATCATTTAACCTTCTTTTTTAAAACAATTAATTGTAGTTAAATATTGTGAATTATTATTATTTTGAATGTGAAATATTATTTTAGTTGTGATAGATTTAATTATTATTATTTTGAATATGAAATATTATTTTAGTTGTGATAGATTTAATTAGTAATAAGAATATTCTTTCATCATCGAATTTGATTAGTTTCACACTAATACATTTTTTCAATAAATAATATGAATCATGAGGTCTCCTCGCTCATGGGACCACCTTCTTATACCATTTTTGATATGTAAGTTCCTTTTTCGCATTTACTAAAAATTGAAAAATTAATATTCCTTTTTAAAATTTCTAATGTGTCTTTCAATTTGGGATAGAGAGGATTTATATTTTGCAACGCATCAGAAAATTATTTTCTTCTTTTATAGCAAACGTGCAATTTAATAGTTTTTTTATACTTTATATATTTAACCTTCATTTTTTTCCTTTCTTTTAATAGAGAGCATTATCGAAAAAAAAAGAATATTGGCATCATTATTGTAGAGAAGAATCTGACTTCAAGATTATGCATGTAAGTGCAAGATAAGATTAATTTTACTTTTCTTAAGCTCATACTTTATTTTCCAAGACAGAGCATCTTATATTCAGTACCGTCAGAAAATCAAAGAAAACATCGAAAGCAACAAAAAAAAGGGAAGGAGTTTCAAAAAGAAAAGAAAAGAAAATCAAGCTCCCAATTTGCATGTGGTAAGTATGCAATATTCCAAACATTTACGTTAATAGTTACAAATATTTGTTACACAAAAGCAATTTAAACAAAAGATTTGAACCTAATTTATTAACTACACTATGCCTTCTTATGTTTATAATTATACATCTTTTAGGGTTTCAATAATAATATCCTTTACTTAATAGCAATAAATATATTGCATAAGACTTTCGTGTGAAATACAAAACCAAGCAAACCGAATATATGCACCCCTAATCCGAATAATTAGAAAACATTATTTCGTGCTCAAAAAACACTACTTACCTCTTCTTCTTCTTTACACTTAGATATCTATTGTTATTTGTAGGATCCAATAAAAATATCCTCGATTTAATCTCCAATCGCTCAACGTAAAAAACGAGAAAGGGATAATGGTGATGTGCATCCAATACATATTGCTCAGGCTTGCGTCGTGAAAGAGAGAAGCAAGCAAAAATAATACAATCTCAACCATATCCATTTCAACCAAGATTTTTCCCTGGTTTGATCCCCAGGCCATCCAAACGCGCAGCTTATGAACGAGATTGTATCGCGATCAAGAATCATTTTTATCATCATCCGTCGTTGTTAAAACCTGCGCCATCGGAATCTAATCGAATTCCTCCAGTTCCGATTTTACCACCTCAAGGGTTACATTCAACTAACTCAAATTCAATGGGTGCAGAAATCCTCCTTCCACCAAATAATATAGAAGCATGTACAGGACTCCATAACATTATATCTTCCATGCCTACATCACCAACTGAAGGGTTAGTTCAATGCAAATTATTTATAACTATATACCATAAGGAGTGTTACGATATATGTGAACTGCTTGAAACAAGTTCATTTATTTTCTAGGTTATTACCAATTATTCACTAATCATTGATGAAAGCTTACAGACAAGAGGAGGCATTGCCTACAAATATAGCCCCTCCCTCACCGCAGATCCTATTTCAGGAAGACACTACCTTGATAAAATGAATATACAAAGGTCCTCACCGTCAAAGATTGCATCGAAAGTTTAAAAGTTATCAAATTCATCCGCTGATCGCCCATTCTTCTGAACATGTTGTTTGCAAGGAAAGATTCGACTTCCACAACTATTAACGCCTCTAGAAATTCAATCATTATATGATGGCAATGATGATCACCAAAGTCCTTTCGGGTTATACCCGATCGCATAACGCGCCTAATGCTTTTACGAGCTTAAAGCGCATATATGGATGATAGAGTGGTTCCCGGTAGGGTCCCAACGCATTTACAATCCATGGGGAATTGCGACATCGGACAGGTTACTACAACCTCCAAATTGGCCAAGATCCAAAGATATACAGTTATATATTCACGATGTCGCAGCTTGCTTTAGAATATCGTTCTCAAGAAACCCGAATCATGGTAGGATGTCCTAAGAACAATCCAGTGATAGTCTTTTGAGATACAACTCATTTTCGGGTAAGTTTAGACATGCAACCGCAATTTTAAGCAGGAAGATTTGAACAATCACGATATCCCAAAGATACCTTCATTATAAGAAAAGAAAAGACCGTCGAACTCATAATTTACCCACGCCGATGAGGTTGTTGTCATATTACCTAGAGATGGTGTCAATTCTTCGCGATGAGGGATATTATTGTACCGCTAAGAGGGAGTGACCAGTTGATGCAGATAAATGAATGTCATCCAGCTTATTTGCCACTACATTACGTATTGTTGTTTCCGTATGGTGAGCTTGGATGGGAACCAGATTTTAAGCAGTGGGATGTCAATCAAGGTAAAGCTTCATCAAAAAGACTTACGCAATTGCAATATTATGGGTATCGTTTGTTTGAAAGACCTACTGAGTATTCAACTATCTTGAGGGGTGGAAGATTATTTCAAGAGTTTATCAGAGATGCATGGTGGGCAACAGAAAGCGTAATCGATTAATATATTATAGGCTCAACCAACAAAAATTACGATCTGATCTATACCAAGATCTGGTCGAGGTAGTTCCTGATGGGTTAGAGGCTAATCAAGTTGGTAAACGAGTAGTTTTGCCTTCTTCTTTTTCTGGGAGTCCAAGGCAAATGTTTGAAGTCTTCCAAGATTCTATGGCCATAACTCTAAGATAACCAACACCCCGATATTTTCTTAACTATGACCGCAAACCGAATTGGCCCGAGATAAAGATGCATGTTACCACATCAAACGTCAATCGACCGCCTGCACTTGGTGGCCCGCAGATTTGAATTGAAGCGACAAGCTTTGATGATGGAAATTGATAAGAAGAAAGTATTTGGTGCAAAGGTGGCACATGTTTTCACGATTGAATTCCAAAAGCGTGGGTCACGCATACATTTGCTAATATTTCTTCAAGGGTCCGATAAAATACTTAACACGTGAACAGTAAATCGAAATGTGTGTGTTTGAATTCCCGATCCAATTTCTCGATCCACTTCTACGAAATAGCTTAAAACTTGTATGATACATGGACCATGTGGTGTTCAAATCTTAAATCACCATGTATGGAAGATGGTAAATGCACCAAGAGATATCCTAAATATTGGGCGTAAGAAACTACAATGGGCGTAAGATGGGTATCCGATATATCAAAGGCGAATGACTACCGAAAACATTGTCTAAGGTCCGGACATGAAGTTGATAATAGAGATGTTATACCATATAATCCACACCTCTCTAGATTGTTTAGTTGCTATATAAATGTGGAAGTTGTGCAGAGTAAGGTGCGCGAAAGTATATCAATAAATACATCTACAAGGGTTACGATCGCACAACTTTGGTATCAAATGTAGATGAGATTAAGCAAGATATCGACTCAAGGTACATTGGGCCACACAGAGAAGTGCATGGCGGATATTTGGATATCCTATGCATCAAGAGTTCCTCCAGCTTATATACGCCCCGTAGTTCACCCAGAGGAAAACATCACGCCTCGCTATAACCCTTCCGAACCAATAACCGCAATATCAACAGAGCTCAGATCGCCAGACAACTCTAATGTGATTTTTTCAGATGTCGCTTTACTAATGATTTAGCTCAACTCTCACATACCAACAATTTCCAAAGCATTTCGTTTGGCAAAAGAAAGAACAACTCGGACAGAGAGAGACAAAGGGGTTTTGAATCCAAGAATGTATTTTGCCAACCCAAATGAAGGTGAAAGGTTTTATCTCAAGGCTCTTCTCGTTGACGGTTGTAGAGGGACCTCAATCTTTTCAATGTTTAAGAACAATTGATAATGTTGTACACCCCATATATAAGGTCGCATGTATTGCAAAAGGCCTTTTGGAAGACGATGAAGAGTGGATTCAATGTCTTGTAGAGAAGCATCAAGAATGAGAACAGCTCGCAATTAAGAAGGTTGTTTTTATATTATCTCGACACAATGCTCTCCTTTAAATCCGTAAGTTGCTAGGAATCAATTTTTACGCATATTTGTGATGATTTATCACACAAAATAAGTACATGTTATGGCATCGATGTTCCTACTAATGCTCAAATTTGTGATTATGGTTTATACCTTATTAATCTTTTGCTTCAAGAGTGGGAAGAGCTTATCGATTACTTCCACCAATGCCATCGCCATATGCTAATTGGAGAATTATTGTTGGCAATCGACTTATACGGGAACATAGCGCTATAACTTGAAGTTGATCAAATAAATGTCCAAAGAAAACATCGATCATCGAACGAAGGTCAATTCAGACGGCTTATAATGCAATCATTTCATCCGCTTATGAAAATAGAGGAACAACCTTCTTTCCGAGTAAAAGCAGGAACCGGAAAGACTTTTTCTACAATACAGCCACAAAAAATGTCGCTCCTTACGCGATATAGTAATTACAGAGAAGATCCTCCTCGAATTGCTTCGGGTTTGTTATACGGGGACGACGCACATTCAACATTCTCGCATTCCACTTAACGTATTAGAAAATTCAATTTGTGGATTCAACGAAGCAATCATCACACTCGGAATTATTTTGGAAGGCTAGACTAATTATATGGGATGAGGTTCCAATGCAAAGATCATCATTGTGTGAAGCGCTTAATCGAACCTTACAAGACATTCGTGATAACTCCCAACCATTCGAGGTGTTATCGTTGTTCTTGGGGAGATTTTAAAGTGATTCTTCCGCTTATACCTAGAGGTCTTCGTGAGCATATAGTGGCAAAGATCATTACGACGTTCTTTTGCTTTGGAAAGATATACATGTCTCGACATTACAAGTTAATACGCGCCGCACGATGACCAATCATTATTATTTGATTTCTCGCTTTTCTTAATGAGGTTCGAGTATTTGTATCTTTATTCATATCGACATCTATATATCATTGAGAATATTTGATAATTTACTAATACTTCGTTATTGTGTAGATTGGGTCTAACCTCAAGAATCTATACAACTTCCGGTTCAATAAAATAACTCAAAGTGTAGATAATCTTATCTCGATCATCTACCCAGAGCTAGAAGTGCCAAGTAAGGTCACTCCCTAATTCTTAAAAAGAGCGCACAATTCTATCTCGCTAGAAATGATGATGTCAATGATATCAACCTAGCTGCGCAAGCGCTTTTTCCGGAGAAGTACATACATACTATGTCACGACAAAATGGTCAAGATGATGATGTGGATCTGACTATTATGCATCGGCAGACCCAATGAATATTTGAACACACTCAATCCTCCCGACTACCACCGCTCAAATTAGATTTAAAAGAGGGTTGTCCAAGAATGCTTCTAAGGAACATCAGACCGAAAAGATGGCCTTTGTAATGGTACTAGACTTATCATAGTCAAGTGTGGTGCTTTAGTATTCAAGCACATGATTTTAACCGGTGATAAGCATGGAGACTTGGTATTCATTCCTGCATTTCTTTGACTCTTCTTCGTCTCGAAAGTTAAGTATTAAAATGACGAGAAGACAATTCCCAAAGTGAGGTTTAAGATATGCAATGACAATGAATAAATCATGTGGCCACCCACAAATTTGTTGGGGTAGTAGATTTACGACGCCAAAGATTTAGTCACTAATTAACTATATGTAGCCTCACAAGATGCACAAGTTCTTCCCGCTTATGCATACTTCTTCGTGAATTAATCGACAAGTCCACGACAAATATCGCTTATCCTCAAGTTTTGTTATAATTTTATATGTTCGAGGTATCATTTCTTATCTTCTTCGCATTATTGGTCTTCTTACGATAAAAGTCTTGATATGTTTTGAATCGACCGAAAAAAGTTTTAAATTAATCGACAAGTCCAAAACAAATATTGTCTTTATATATGTGTTGAATAGTTGAATATTTGCTAATTGTTATAAATGAGACCGATGCTTGAATAAGTTGTGGCATCATCAGAAGTTATGGCATATGCTAGCAAGACTCCTAATCAAAGTTACGTGAGTCCTACAAGCTTATGTGAAATTGAACTTTCTAGACTAACAATTTTCCCTATATAAATAAAGAAGCCCCATAAATTATTGTAGGTGTAATACAATATTTTTAGTTGATCAAGCTTTAGTCTTAAAAAACATGAAGATGTGTACTCAAATTACAATACCAATATTACACATACAACCTCATGTTTTCTTATCCACGTGATACATTTGTCAACTTATTTTACAGATGATGCCTTCGTAAAAGTTACTCATTTTCTAATTTGCATAAATTTGGTTTACATTTCCTCGCTTTTTCTTTGTAAGCAAATCGATAATGTTTCGAGAGTATGATGCCTCCACCGAATAACAATTCGCTTGGCCTCATCAATACATGATTTAGTAATGTATGAACATCGATAACATATCTTACGTAAAACCATTCGTATAATAATATACGAGTATATATATATATGTGTGTGTGTATGTGTGAAGAACAAATTTAAGAAGCTTGATCATCGCAGTTAACATAATAAGTTTGTCTATGTTGGCTGAGCTATAATATGCTTATTATATATAACTTATGTTTTACTTTTACTTGCACCTGAATCGATCAATTTGTACATATATCCTTCTCATTATATTTTGTTATCAATTTCCAAGTAGATTATTTAATTTGTTGATATAACTAAGCGATTCATTTCAATTTTTGCAGTCTTGGGATGATATTGCTATTGAATGAAAACATGTTCATTCAACAACAAGTCGAGGGTGGAGAAAAGCTAACAGGGTTATGTGTATTTTATAATTCTTAAATCGTATTCAAGTAATCATGTGTCAATTGTTTCGTTCTTACGATACTACTAACATTTTGCTTTCTCTTATAAATAACAGATTTTTGTTACAAACAATATTTGTTGGTCGTGGACGTTAGAGATGGATAGCCTTTCTTTTCAAAGGTTTATGCATCAAGACATGGTAAAGCTTCGATGATCTACAAGGTAAATGTTATTATATGTATTTTCTAGTATATATTCAAGTATACTTGTGTAAGTTGTAAAAAATATATTTGGTGTAAGATGTAAAGTAAAGGGTGGTGCTCAACATGTTGTTTTTCTATTCTCCGTGATATATGTATTTTTGTTCTCGCCTTTTGTAAAGTTGGGTAATTATACATTGTTATAATGATTTTGAGATTGAAATGATGTTTTTTTTGGTGGTTCGATATGTATGGATGATTGTAATCTTTTTTTAAAAAAGTTTAGATTTTTGGATATCTATTTTTAAAGGAAAACTCGCACTAAATTTCTTGAAATTAGTAGCTACTAGCTTGATATTTTCGTGGTTGGATATGTATGGATGATTGTAAGTTTTTTTAAACAAAGTTTAGATTTTTGATATCTATTTTTAAAGGAAACTCTTTAAATTTCTTGAAATTAAGTAGCTACTAGCTTGATATTTTGGTGGTTGGATGCGTTGATTATTGAATATGTATTAATTCGCATGATATGATGGTTTTGGGTATTAAATGATGGGTTTTTTTTTTGGTGGTTTCGATATGTATGGATGATTGTAAGTTTTATGTATGTGTTTAGATTTGTCTAAATATCTATTTTTAAATGAACTCCAAAAAAAAATTTAAAATCAAGAATGATTAGCTTGCTAAAATTTGCGATGGCCTGTATGATTTTTTTGGCCATATGTTTGACCAAATTTACCTTCTTTTTTTTTTTGCGGGTCAATCAATTATTTTGAAGTTCTTATTTTATTTTAATTTTTATTTAATCAGCAAAGGAGCTCCAAACCAATTTGGTTCATCACATGAACCTTTTAAATAAGTGGGTATCATTATGGTATTTCATAGCAACAATGCTTTTACCTATTAATGTATCAAATGAATCCGGTATTCCATGGACATATTTGTATGATGTATTGTGCTTAAAATAGTTTTACTAATTAATCCGTGTTCCATTTAAAATTGCAAATTAAATGAAGGAATCAATAAAGATATAGGTGAAGAGAAGTGCTTTTAAATGTGCTTTAAGAAAATATGAAGGTCATTGGCATTGGGATTGTTTCGAATTTAATAAATGTAGTTAACTGGCCTAGGTCAAATTTATTGTTGAGTGAATGTGGATGTTGGCTTTAGTTGTTTCCTTAACAAATTCATTTTTTCTTGCCAGTCTCGATTTGTAAATAATGAGTATGTAGATACAATTTGTGATAAATTCTTGACCTCTTTATTTTTTGGGATGAGATGTCTATCTTGATTAGAAATTTTCTTATTTACAACAAAATTTTATTAAATATATAATCTTTAAACATTATAACTCATATTTTTTATTATACGAGTATTAGTAGTGCCGGAGGCACGGGTTTACCCTAGTATATATATAAAAAGGACCGATCTATAATTAACGTTGTAAAAAGAGTTTAGCCTTACAACACATCGTGACTCCCCATCTTAAGATCGAACGGTTTAATTGCGGACGAGACATGACCAAAATACCCTTATAAAAGTCTAAAACTGCAATAACGACCTCGTGTTGTTGGTCAAATTCAATTATTATTTTTAGTTTTCTAGGCTGGCCAATTTTTGCTTATTATTGGAGATCATGCCATCAACAACAGCACTAAAGCTTATGCTAACACGTTCATGAGCTCATGAGCAGTCAAGGCACAAAGCAGAGTGGCATATTTGTAACTTGAATTGTAATTTCTGTTACTTAATTGGGTTATTGTATAGTTAGTTAAGAAAGTGAATTACACAAATTGTGTCTAGTTAGTTACAAATGTCAAATGCCATCAAGTGAATTAGTTAGTTAATTCATGTTATGTACTATAAATAAGTAGACCAATGTACTATGTAAGCTACTCTTAGATAAAAAGGTTCATTTTAATTTCTCTCGATAAGATTTCAATATTCTCATGACTTATCCTTTACACGAGCACCCCATTAAAAAAGCCAAATATTTGTAGATACATTTGGTTTTAATATGAAATTTTAAACAATAAATTAGTGTATAATTAAAATTAGTTTGTGATATTTCTTATGTATCCATATAAGTCGATATTTATTATTGTCTTAATGCCACCTATAAACCAAACAAGGAAAAATTTAGTCAAAAGCTTTTTTGGTACAACACGTTGCATAATGAGTATGGATATAATGTATACACAGACATTTTAGATTGTTCCTCGACTTTCTTGGTAAAAATTCATGTAATTTTGCATTTATAATATATTTGGATCATTTGTTTAGAACATTTTTAATATATAATTATAATCATTGAACAAAATGATTCTTATTGACAGGTAAGCCATTGAACACAGGCATATGATTTCTACTAGACAAACATTTTAGATTGTTCCTCAACTTTCTTGGAATAAGTAAGAAAACAATAAAAATTCTATGTAGTTTTCTAGAATAGCTTGAATCATTTATAATGTATTTGGATCATTTGTTTAGAACATTTTTAATAAACAATTATAACCATTGAACCAAAATGATTCTTATTGTCTATTGAGGAAGACAGGTACATTCATTTTTACAATATTATAGATAAAAATCTTATTATTTTTGTTGAATATATATATTATTTTTTTTCGCAATAATCTCTAATAAAAAACTGTAAATTTGACATTTTTCTTATGCTACCATTTACACCATTTGTTCATTAAAAAGGGACAAGTAGCCCTTAAAACAGGGTTCAAACATAGGCATTGAGATGGAAAATGAAGTTAATATGGTACGTACAAACTTTAGCCTAGTTTTCTGCCTCTTTCTGAGCGCAAACATAACATGTCTAATCAAATATGCATTGTCTGGCGGCGTAAGTGCTCTGAAAAATCATATCTCCGTCCTATATTGATATGCTAGCTAGCTGATACAACTAGCAAAATTTGTACCTACCAACAATTCAGTCTCATCTTCATTTTCATTTCTCTCTACCATAGAAATGATCAGAAATTGCAAGGAAAATATGTATGTGTTACTATTTTCTCCATATATCACTCGTAAGCTACCAAATTAAGCTGTTACCCCTCTAGGCAATGAAGAAGTGATTTAATCCTTTATGATTTCTACGCATGCCTTCAAAAATAATTTCAGCACTGGAAAATCTATAAAGCAAACATATATTAGTAAATAATAAACAATGTCAATATTAAAAAAAAAATCATATGGTGGCAAAACAAGAGGATTAAAAACTAAAAGAAAAGCATATCCTGTAGCTTCATCGGTAACTCCCAAATTCCAGGGCACCTCCATGTTTTAAACTAGTGGTACATACGAAATGTTAACGCCAAGATCTTTTTCCACGTCCCAATCACGAAAAGACGTCTCCGATCGATCGCAGCAAGAAACACGACAAACACCACAAGCTTGACGGCCGGACCGCCGGGGGATAGCTCAGGCGTGAGAGTAAGTATGTCTGTTCACAAAGTTAACTCAAGAGGATAATAGAATTTAGCGTATTGAGAGTGATTATTTTCTATATGTTGTGTGAATGTGTATATATGAATAAAACGCACTCTCCTCATGAAGACTTACTCACTAAGAAATAATATCTTTGCTTCGGATCATTTGTGCCACCCACTACCACCGACATATCCCTCGATCCGATGGGTTCGACCGACTACATGGAGTTTATCCACCGCTTCTTGCCATCGTTTGCCTGCACGCACGGCCTATAATCACATCCACATTAATGCATGATGAGATATCTTGGTCAATTGTCATACTATATCATCATTACAAGTCAAAGTAATAGATATTAAATGACCTAATGGGTTAATCCAACGAACCAACCCGGTCCAATAGGATTAAATAAAGTTGACAATAAATAAAAAAATAACGAGCCCCATGGCTTAATTATAAAAGTCCAACAGATTAAACTGATAAATGGGCCCAATATACCCGGCCCAAAATAGGAGAAATATCATGACCCAACACGAAACTAAAGTAAAATTAAACTGATTTTCATTGAGATTTTGTTAGCCTCAATGTCTCTCCTCTCCAGCATTTTCAGATTTCCACAAACAAGTATTAACTAGACAAGTTAGTACTCTGCTAAGTATTCGACAAGGCTACATTTTCAACTTTACTCTCAATTCATGGGACGTAACGGAGTAACAGATCTCTCAGCTCAACAGAAATGCCATGCAACTACTATGAAGACCAACTATTATCAAAACCACACTTTGGCATATTTAGAAGCCAAATAAACCTAGTTCACTTGCTTTCTCCTTCTCAAATGTCTCGAAGTACTGATATATGATTGTAACTGCAAGCAGAATTCCAGTCCCTGAGCCAATAGCTCCCATGAAGTCTGCCAATACTGTCAATGCACCAATGCAAATTCCACCAAAGGCAGCTGCAGTGGGTATGTAGCGGTTAAGTTCCTTCTGTAGGTTTGAATCACGGTGTCCTGGCATCACCATTTGTTGCTCCTGCAGAATTATCAAGAATATTTCAAACTCAAAATCTATATTTACTCGCTGTGAGAAATTTTTTTAAGACTAAAAATTATTATGATCATCTAGGCCAGATACACCAGATTGTGTCATTGTGCACAAGTACTGAACAATTAATCAAGTGAAATATAAGTGAAATGCTTCAAAATGTAAAATATACAGAAATATAATATATAGATACACTTGCACTAAAACACACACATACATATATAAGCTCCATTTCTAAGAAAAAATGCAATGCAAGAATTCAAAAGAACCCCATAAGTACACTGATCAGTGTTTTAAACTAGCAGTTCAATTCTGAAGACAATTTTACATAATTCCATATTTCTAACAAGCTAATCTTAGTAATTTATATGAGTTGTAAGGCCGTTATCTATTGAAGAAATTTGTATTACTAACATCTAAAATAGTTGAATAGCCACAATGTGCAAAACAAGAGAACATCAGTCAGCAACCAGAGCAGAAAATATAATAAAACCGTCAAAAAAGAGTTCCATCAAAGCATACCTTAAGTTGCTTAGCTACATCTCTGGCAGAAGATCCAGAAACTTCAATCCAAGTTTTAGAGAACAGTGCACAAGCTGATAGCATGAACACTATATAGAAAAGAGCATGGAAAGGATTGGCTGCCATATCTGCTAAGCTGATATATGGACACATTGATTTTTAAAAGGGGGAAAAAACGTCAGAAAAAATAGATAATGGAAGAAAAAAAGTATCAAGACTATATTTAGCAAAAAAAAAATTAAGTATAGACTATCTGGAATAAGAAAAAAAGATCCCACTATAATGACATTGAATATAAACATATTGGAATTACTAAATGGAAGGAAACAGAAAGAGATATATTACCTTGATGGTGCAGTCACATAGTAAGCAAGACCACCAACAGGGACAGATTGACCTGAATATTCAGATTCTTGCCACTTGCCCAACAAATTTACCAAGAAATTTCCACTGTACTTCCTGTAAAGCAACTGTAAATAAAAATAAACGGTATTACACAGTTGCAATAGCAGCCATGAATGAGTAAAACGCTTCAGTTGAGCTAACAGATGTAAGGCCCAGTACCTGTGAAATGAAATAAAGGTTGGATACAAGTGCAGACTGAAGAATGATAGGCATGTTGGAAGTATAGAATAGCTTTATTGGGTAGGAGCCCTGTTGTCCACGAGCATTCTTTGATCTTACAGGCAAAACCACACGAAACCCTTGGAAGTAAATTACAATAAGGAAAATCAAGACGGTAGCAAGCAGATTTGTCACATTCGGGAGATTCTGCCGGTAGAAAGCTTCCCGAAGAGCTCGAACTTTGTCTGTCCTAGTTATTAGAAAATGGAACAAGGCAATAACAGCACCCTCAAACTCAGCACCACGCCCACTGTTGATGGTTGTGGGGCTAAATGCTTTCCATATAATGCTTTCACTGCAAGATTTATTAGTATTTGTTGAAATTAACTTCAGGAGTTCACAATTATTCGAGATAACAATTGGAAGAAGTGGCGATATTTTACCATATATTGGTAGCTATGAACAAGGAAATCCCAGACCCAAGACCATATCCCTTCTGAAGAAGTTCGTCTAAGCATATCACAATGATCCCAGCAAAGCATAGCTGAACGATAATGAGAATTGCATTACCAACACCAAGTTGACTAACACTGCCATACATTCCTGACAGAACATAAGCAACAGCCTCTCCAACAGCAATCAGGATGCCAAGTAATTTCTGAGCACCATTTCTGGGGAACATAACAAATTCAAGGAAATTATAATCAAAAAGAAGGAAAAAGGAATTCAAAAAAAAACAAGAAAAGGACAAATACAACTGCTTCAAAATCTAAAAGCAATGCATGCAAAAAAATCATACAGAAATTTTTTTGATAGATCAATATTTAAAGGCAGTGACACCATTTTACATGTACATAATTTTAAATGTAGACAGTTTTTTTTCCATTACTTATAGTTATTGACAAGTTAGAGCAATGAGAACGCTGCCAAAATTTCTGCCTAATTTCATTTCGAAAGAATCATTCAGATACTTGTAACTTGTAAGCAACCATCATACAAAATTTATCTCAATAAATCATCCCAATCATGCTACATTGCCATCCACCAATCTTACCACATTGTTAAGAGTAAAACTGAGGAACAGAACAGAAGAATAATACCAAATTTCAGAGGTTGAAATAACTAGCAGTATAGAAGAACCTAGGAAAACATGGCAACAATATACTTACAAGAGTGCACGATCCTCGCGAACATTGTTGTCCACTTCAATAATCTTCGATCCAGCCAAAAGTTGCATCACAAGTCCAGATGTCACAATGGGTGTAATTCCTAGCTCCATGACCGTCCCACGGTTCGAGGCAAGAATGACACGCATCCAGTAAAAAGGGTCTGCACCCGTTGTTGAATGTATGCCATACAAAGGGAGCTGACTGCAGACCAAGAAAATGAAAAGAGAGATCACAGTATATATGACCTTCTCTCTGAAGGGAACCTTCCTGTCAGCACTCTGAACTTCTGGTAGAAATGAAAGAAATGGCCTGACAAGATGCAGCACTCTAAAACCTCCTCCCATATTGAATCAAACAAAGTCTCTCCAACCTGCATTTTGATGCATTTGAAGGACAAACATCATTATTATGTAATTATAGAAGGTTCAACATAGTCTAATTCTTAAGTGCCATCACATTAGAAACTAGTCTAAACTATCTTTCAACTGGCATGTGAAAAAGCAATTTTCAGAAAGAAGTGATTATAGAAAAAAGAAACTATTCAACGACTTGTCAATTTCAAAAGGAAAATACACTGTTTTTAATCCCACTAACTTGTCAATTTTCACTTGTCATTTTTTTATTCAATTCAACTCGTTCAGATTCAGATTCAGATTCAGATTCAAATTCAACTCATTCATATATTCATTTAATTTTTATGAAACACCACTGACTTTATGAAGACACCAAGAAATATAAATTCTTCTAGGTTCTAGCCAAAGAGACGTCAATAATCATAACACATCACAAACACAATATCATTAAATTCATAAACCAAATCAATGCAAGAAACAAGCTCAGATGCATGTTTCGTGCTCTAGTGATGTCATTAAATTTTTTTTAATCATATCAGAGGAACAAACAAATGTAGTGGAAACTCAACTTCCCAAAGAATTTTTCGGGAAACTATAAGACCCAAAGTGGTCATGATAAATAAGCAAGGCACCACATACAGCTAAAAACTGATTCTTATGAGAGAAATTTTCACAACAGCACAATTTTCAAATTAAATGCTAGGTTGAACTGAAATTTAAACCAATTCAGTCACAGAAAACTGAAACTTTACCTTTGAAAGTTAAAGATACATTCAACAAATATACAAAATATCAATCTTTTGTTTATTACTTGTTATGTGTGTCTTTCCTCATCAAAAGTCAGATATATTTCATATCAACAAAATAAATGGACCCAAAAAGTAAACTACAGAATCCGTCAATTCATATAAGCACACATCTATCTACAAATCGAGACGTAGATACAAGATCCAGAAAGAAAACGATAATTCGCTAAGGAATTCGATAATGTATACAATCTGGACACGAGTGTCAGCTTTGCTACGAGTAACCTAATGTGATGCATGAATGAGTTTTGATAAACTAATGTTAATAACGAGAATACTAGCCTTTATTCTTTTTTAAACCATGAATATATGACATTTAAAGTCGATTAGAAATATTTTAAAATTTAAAATTAATATCATTAGGCAGACAATCATTTCCACTTTGATAAGAGACAATTTTGTTGGATATTTGTTTTTTTGTTAATAATCTCTAATAATAGAAAACTGTAAGCTTGACATTTTTCTTATGCTTAGATACTTACCAAATTAATGAAGTATTTATCTATATATAAGTTCGAGCCTTCTCAAGACCTTGTTTGAACGACTAAGATTTTTATCTAGAATATTGTAAAAGTAAATGTACATGTACATGTTCAAATACATTATAAATGATTCAAGCTATTCTAGAAAACTATAGAATTTTTATTGTCTTCTTACGTATGCCAAGAAAGTCGAGGAACAATCTAAAATGTTTGTCTAGTAGAAATCATATGTATATCATTGTATCCATATTTTTTGATAATGTTTGTTTATAAGAATTACACTTATGATTATTAATGTTAATTGTCTTATTTGTTATTAGTTCAAGAATTATAAAATGACTTATGATGGAGGACTGTAATACAATGTATATACCATCATGTTGGATTAAAAATTCACAGACAAAACTAATTTTTATTTCTTTTAATATGACTAGCAAATGCTACAAATTATAATTTAAAGTATAAATTGACTATAACATTTTTATTATAATTTAGTTATTATAAGACCTTCACGTGTCTTAGTTTTTCGAGGCTAACCTCATTCCCCTCTTCTCTTCTATTCTCAATCTATCATTATTTCTTTTTTTGTTCTTTTCCTATCATTTTTTTATGCTACTTCATTTTTTTTACTATGTTTATGTTTCTTCGCAATTTATATATATAAATATATATATATATATGAAATTACTTGTTTTTAGTTTTTATATTAACTTTTATTATTTTGGACTACTTTTTTTTTGTATTTTTTTTAAAATAATTTAAATAAAGAGTTAATTACTATTTTTCTAAAGAAAAAAATGATATTCTACGAGGTAAAATGGGTATTCTACAAGGTAAGGAGTTAATTACTATTTTTCTAATCGACCATGCTTTTAGTTTCTTGGCAGATTTATCTCCTTATTCTTCTCGTGTGTATCAGAAGTATCACCATCCATAAATTGATTTCCTAGTATTATATATAATGAATGATCAGTATTATACTAGTATTCTTTAGTTGGGGTTCTTAAAAATACTTTCTCTGTTTGTAACTTAGCAGGTATTTGGTACATTCTTTAGTAACACAGTTCTTTGTATATAGGTATATAGATTGATTATGCCATAAAATATCAATAATTATTCAATATCATGTCGTCATTTGATATCAAAATTTTGAGACTCCTACCATTATTTTTTGTTCATTTGCCCTTTGAACAAGGTTGGAGAATGATGATTTAGATCTATGCCATGAGTTTGAGATTATCTTTTCTTTTTAATTTGGAGAGAAAAGAAAAAAAAAATTAAGGAAAACAAAAAGGAGGTCTTGGAGTTTCTAAGCAGAAGAGGGAAGAAAAGAAAGCTAAAGAGGGTGGTGTATTACGCTCTGATTCTGAGTTTTGAACAGAAAAAAAAATAAATAGAAAACTTAAATTAAAACAAAAAATAAAAGAATAGAAAATTTGAAGTTTTCTTTTGTGTTGTTTCTGAGTTTTTAATAGAAAAAAATAGAAAATTTAAAATTGAAGACATGAGTTGTAATTTAAAATTTATTATATTAAAAGTTGAGGATAATATGAGAATTATAAAAATATTACTTATTCCAATTTCTTTTCCGTCCAAATCAGGCTAATTTTGGACGGAAAACTTTGACAGAAAAAGTGGTCAAGTTTTCTATCCATTTCTTTTCTTTTCCGTTTATTAAAAAACTCAGAAACATAAAAATTAAAATGAAAACTTAAATTTTCCGTTCATTTCCTCTCTTTTTTTTGTCTATTTTAAAACTCAGAAACAAAACGTTAGAGTTTTAATTAGGAGAGAAAAGAAAAGAAAGCCAGGAAAGTTAGTACATTTTTAACCAAAAATTTTCTTCTTACTTTTGAGAAGACAGCTAGATTAGGGCATCTTCGAAAACGACTTATTTTAAAATAATTTATAAGTTATAGGTTATAGTAAATTAGAAGTCATTTTCTGTTGTGAGTTAAAAGAAAAAGTTTCGGCACCAATTTGACATATAAATTTAAAATTAAGTTAAAACAAGTTGTAAATGTGTTCGATTAATAAGAATTTATATGTTAAAATTAATTGTAAATATTACTAAAATGACATTAATAAAAAGATACATTATTTCAATATTTCATAATAAGACTTATCATTCCATGGATCATTCAGCCAAATTTTAATATTTAATATTTTATTATTTTGGACGGTTGGATGAACGTTAGTTGAAACAGTCCCTCTGGCTAACGTATTCTATGGATTATTTCTCATATATATATATATATATATATATATATATATATATATATATATATAAATGTGTATTACGGTTGCTATTATAATTTAAAATAATATATATATATATATATATTATCTAATAAAGCCACCAGCTTTTCGGGACATATATTGTCGTTTTTATATATGTATTTCTTAGATAGACACGAATATCATTTATAATTTATGTGAACAAATTATTATTATTTAAAATTATTTATTTCAAAATAAATTTTGTGATTAGTTATTTTTTATATACTTTATAGTTATAAATTGTATCGACTAAAATTAAATAAATTCACATCAATTTAAAATTTAATATATAAATATTTGACCTTAAAATTTAATTTGAATCTCTAATTTAGAAAAAATTATTTTTTTCTGTAAATTAATTTGTGACAATTTTTTAAAACAAACACTATAAATTAACCGATTATAATTTTAAAACATAAACATTTTTCACTGTGATTTATGTAAAATCCCGGATTTTATGAAATAAAAGTATTCAATTTTTCTTATATTATTATTCAGTAAATGGTTAAATTGATAAAAGTTTAAAGTTAAGGGTGATATATGTAAAATTTTCAAAATACGCAAGTGGTTATAAAATACTCATTTCTGTCGGGGAATATTCGTTTGGTCGTGGAATATTCTTGTTGTTGGGGAATATTAAATGCGACCGGCCGCGCAATCATTTGTGGGCCCCATAATGTAATAACCGTCGGATGAAAAAATGACAAGTTTGAGTTTTTATAAATAATCGAGCGTAGTAAGTTACCAATTAACTAATTGTTGGAATACCGGTGGTTAAAATATAGTAATACGCGTGGTTCGCATAAAGATGCAGCATTATTGCGAGATTTTTGAATTATTGATTTACTACGTAGAAGGCACTCATGTGACGCCCCCAAAATAGGTATACATCACTCATTCTGAGTTGACAATACATGGTACAGAAATAACTATAACTTTATTATTACAACAGTAAAACTGTGAGTTTGAATACAAATATTATAATCTAGACAATATCTATACTCAAATAAATCCTCATCATATTTATTGATACATTAGTTTACAAAAATGGTGAGGACTACTAAACAACTCTCTCTAGAACTTTCATTCCATATCCCGACTCGTACTCGCTATATTCTCGCCTCCTGAGAAGAAAAATGGAACAAAAAAGAAAAGCGTGAGCTCAACTAGCCCAGTAAAGAATATTATGACTAAGATAATATACAACAAATTATCATTATTCTTCAACAGGGAAAAAATCTAATAGAATACAATAGACAACAAGTTTTAAATCAATATTCGCAGAGGAAATAATAATTCATTAGAAGAGTTAAGTAGAGAATGCAAACTATTATCTTCTATGTATGAATTTAAAAGTTCATCGCTCATCTTTTATCCCTCGTAACATCAATCAATATATATCTGGAATCAAATATTCATCTTTGCACCACAGCCAAAGATATTCATCATTGATTATGTTCATCTAAACACTGCTCATCTTTGCACTACTGAGCCAAAGATATTCATCGAAATCATTCATCTTTGCACTACAAAGCCAAAGATATTCAATAATATCATCATTTAAGACCGAGGATGATGAAAAATATTTTAAAAAACGAATCCAGTTGAAACAAAATGACAAGGATTAAGGATTAAGGATTCAGTACTTTGTTTTATCCATGTCCAAAAATACCTCAAAAAAATAATTATAGTGGTGTAAAATTCAAGAATGATCAAAACATGGATACAATCAAAGCTAGTATCCACAATAGATATTTTAGACTAAAAAGGAAAATTTTCATTTTTCATGAATAGTGTCAGATATCGTGAATAGTGTAAATATACGTGAATAAGTAACTCAAACACCAAAAGTTCCAAACTTGATAAAAACTTCAGATCAATCTTTCAAAGATAATGATATTGAAGAAATAATATCATTAAAAAAAATAATAATATCTCTTACCTCGGAAAGACAAAGATTTAACCTGGAATACTAGATATAAGTTATAACTTGAACTTGCACCGTATAGCAATACTCAAAGTATACACAAAATACTCACAAGAATACGCTCGATAATATAGAGAGAAAAAACTTCAATTTCTGGTGTGATTTTCAATTCTAACCCAAGACCCTATTTATAGGAAAATGCTTTAACACCAAAGTAGAAAATTTATTAAAATATTTATTATTATTTTCTAAAACTTCCACGACATGTTTCTTAATCCAAGATCAGCCACACATGTAGCCCACCTCCCAAAAGTAATAAAACGTTTTTCTTATTTAAAATAATTAAAACTTCCAAAATCAATTATTTCAGAGCTTTGGAACTTCAATAATTCATAATAAATAGCCCTTTGTCAGAAAAATTCGAAACTCGCGATTTTTCATTGGAAATTCCATTATCTACAACTTTACAGAATGAAGTTTTTCTAAATTCCAAACAGAAATTAACCGAAATCTACAAACGGGCGATTTTACAGGCTATAATCAAATTTCGGTCAATAATTGTATCCACCAACACACAAAATATGTGTTAAACATTTAATACCACAAAAATACTCTTTCTACTCATATACTCATATATCACACATTCATTATAAAAATATCACCATTAATATATTATTAAAATAATATATATAAATGAATTATTTTATCAGAAAAAGATAAAATATTAATTTTCAACAATTGTCACATTAAAAAAAATTTCTCCATCTATATCCACATAAAATTAATATTTTCCTCATCATATGAATCAATAATTAATTATTCACAAATAATATTACAGAATCACAATATTGACAACCTGCAGCGCCCCAATGAAAGAGGGGCTTTCCAATAAGAATTTTTCTCTTCTTGGTAGCATGATTAGGTGACCAAACCTCTCCTTAGAGCGTAACTTTCTAGACATTGTCAATAATGTTATCTAATAATATTATTCATATAATATGAATTATTGCTTCGATAATGAAAAATAATGTGTAATGACAATTATTGAAACAACAACAATATAAAATATCAACGCAGCAATTATTAAATCAATAAAATACTGAACAGTAATTACTGCAACCATTATTGAGTAGTGCCTTCTTACGTAAGAATCAATAATTGGTGCAATATCGTGTGCTTCTTGATTTTAACCAATTTAGTATTTTAACAAAGATAATTCTTGAATAACTATTCTGCTCAAGTTATTTTTAAACAACTTATTTTTGTCGCTTTTTTCATCCAATCGCTTTCCATTATGGGGTTATATACATGGTCGCTACTGTCGTCATTTAATATTCTCCGACAAAGATTTAATATTCCACGACCAAACGAATATTCTCCGACAACAATGAATATTTTATAACCACTTGCTTATTTTGAAATATTTGCGTATTTTACCCATAACTATCCACATTAATCAAATCAACTCTTACTATAATAAATAGAGAAAAATAAATTTCATTTATTAATTATTTGGGGTCTTACAAATACTCAATAATTGTTACAGTAATTACTGTTCAATATTTTATTTTATTGATTCAATAATTGCTACGTTGATATTTTATATTATTGTTATTTTAATAATTGTCACTGCACATTATTTTCCATTATCAGATCAATAATTCATATTATTTGAATAATATTATTAGATAGCATTATTGGCTATGTCTAGAAAGTTCTGTCAAGGAGAGGTTTGGTCACCTAATTGCACGCTAGTAATGAGAAATCCTTATCGGAAAGCCCCCTCCTTCCTAGGAACCACCGGTTGTCATTATTGTGATTCTGTAATATTATTTATGAATAATTAATTATTGATTTATATGATAAGAAAATATTTATTTGATGCTGATATAAATGATGGATTTATTTATGTGGTTATAAATGAATGAATTAATGTTGGGGTGTTTTATCAGTATTTTTGTCGAAATGGAGGTATTAAAAATCAAACCAGTGTTCTTGAGATATATTGCGTGAGTTATAAATTTTGATCCGACCGTTGGATCGTTATAATTTTTGGATATGTTATACATATATAAGTTGAGTATATGTCCATAAATTTTGAACCGTTAAAAATGAACATATGATTTGTTATGAATTTTAAGAGGTGGCTGATTCGAAAATTAGGTTTATAAATGCTTTTTGGTGGAAAATTCTAGAATGCATGGGCCCCACCTATGGTTGGTGAAGAAATGTGCTGAATTGTATTTCAAATGTGGTGGGTGGTAATAATAGCAGGTAAAGCCATCAGGTAGCAGGTCAAGTCTGCTATGGCGTGCTAGCATTTTCCTATAAATTGTATTTCAAATATGGTGGGTGGTAATAGTAAGAATGGTAAAAGCCATCGGAAGCAAGTCAAGTCTGCTACTACTGACGTCATTTAACATTTTTTATAAATAGGGTGCTGAGTTAGAATTGAAAATCACACCAGAAATATAAGCTTTCACTCTTTCTTTCTCTATATTATCGAGCGTATTTTGTGAGTATTTAGATACTTGGAGAGTTTCTATTCAGTTCAAGGTTCCTTCGGCTTTACATTCCGGTCAGAAATACTGCTCTTTTGAGGTAAAGAATTTTAAGGGTTATTATATTTTTCAGTTTTGTACTTTTTCGGATCTTCAAAAATTCTGAAAAATTTAAAATGATAATTTGATGAGTTTTCTTGATTGTGTCCAAAAATGACGATTTTTGGATGTATAGATTATGAGTTATGAATTTTATGAGAAAAAATTATTTTAAAAGTAAACCCTTATAACTCCTTGTGATTAACTCCAAAATTGATGAAATTTTTATTGGGAGTACATCTATATAATATCAGTATACCCTGTAAATTTCAAAATTTTTGGATAAAAGTACAATTTATGATAAATGTCTAAATATTCAGCAATTTTGGCCATATGAAAAATAGTAAATGAATTTAAAAAATTCTGAGAAAAATATATGTTCAATATGGGACTATATTCTGCTAAATTCCAAAAAAGAAAATTTGTTTGTATTGATTTGGTATTTTTCATAAAAATGGACTAATATGAGTAAATGAATTAAATATGTTATGTGAAGTAACAAAATTGAAAAATAGGATTTTATGGCTTAAGAGTCATATATGAGGTATATGCAGATTTTTGATGAGGGTTTTGGTTATTGGTGATAAAATCTTATGAGTTTGACATTTTAGGATGATTAAATGCATTAATTAATAAAGTGTAAATAATTAAAATAAATTATTTATAAGTTTAAGAAATGATTAAAATATTATTGTAATATTAATAATATTAGATTATGAGATTATTAAGTGATTTATAACATTTGGATTAAGATGTTATAAATATTGATATGAATTTTATTGTGAAACTTTATCTTTTCGTGTCGGGGTTACTATTCATGAGGTACTATTCACGATAAATTGGTTTCTTTTTCTAACCAAATTATCGTTGATTTATGAATCTTACTCTTAAAATTAAATCCATGTTTTGATAATATTGTTTCTATTATCATATATAACATTTTTATAATTCTGATGAATAAATTTCTCTTTAACTTGAGTGTAAAGATGAGTAGATTATTAGTATGATCGTGACTATGAGTTCTCTTTGGCCAGTAGTGCAAAGTTGAATTGTTGACTGGTATGATCATGACCATTAAATTTATAATTGAATATTTTTAGCTTAAGTCAAAAGGTGAATTGAATCGATCAACATGGTTATAATTATGGTTTATAAAAATACGAAATGATTATGTATTTCTTTAAGATATTAATATCTTTGGCTGTGTAGGCAAAAGATGAATTCTTGATGAATATCTTTGGCCCGTAGTCTTGAGAGAGATGACTGTTGTTGAATATCTTTGGCTGCAGTTAAAAAGATGACTGTTGTTGAATATCTTTGGCATGTAAGTGCAAAAGATGAAGCTGTTAATGAATATCTTTGGCCCGTAGTGCAAAGATGAATTTATTAGTATGATTATGAACAGGAAATATGATTTGGTATAACCATGATCTTTAATGTTTCAAGTAAAGACAGGTGATGAAAATTATCTTCGTTCTGGATGAGAAGAGGAATTTAGAATCACAATTATGATTATGAGTTATTCATCTGATTGTGGAAAGGAACTGTTGATTGATGTTACAGGGATAAAATATTATTGGTGGACTTTTAATGTGGAGAAGATAATAGACTCTATAGTCTATTTGACTCTTCTAATGGATTGGTTGAAAAGTTTTATCATCTGCCATATGTTCTAAATCTCTGATATATTACTGATGAAGGCTATTGATAATTTAATTATCTTTAGTCATGATATTGTTTACTAATTTATTTGTCTTTCACCTTTTTGCTTCACAATTCCTTTCGTGTAATAAAGAAGAGTGTTGGGTCGAAATGACGGGGATAATGAAAAATATGTAAACGACGGTCTATTCATTGTTGAGGTTCTCCCTAAATAGTATGGAAATAATTTTATTGAGAACTTTAGATAAGTGTGTCATATTGTATACGTCATTTGATATTTAATTTTGATGAACCGAATAGGGTGAGGTGAACCCAACTTTGGAAGGGTATTTTGCCACTATCATACAAGATGTCTAATGACATACAACCTCGTGTTATCATAAGACAGGGTTGTGCACATCCACTTGCTGAGTATATCTACGAACACTACCTATATGATCTTGGAGTTTAGTTGAAACATAATGTTCAATTGCAGACGGTGAAGATAGTTATATGTCAAGAGAAGACTTACCATTGGAAAGAACATGATATTAATCTTCTCATTTTTTTTTGGGTCTATTAGATCAACCAAGGATAATTCTCTAGACATATGATATCTATCATAACTTAGATTCATGGCCTCCCATGTACGAAGGTTTTCTTGAGCATTTTCTAAAAATTTTAATTCTTAGAACAGTTACTGACTGTACCTTTATGTAAGGTATCACTGTGAGGTGTTGTCCACGGTTGGGACATGAGTCACAGTTTGTATATATTTATATCAAAACTCACAACATATGTGTTGTTGTAATAATAAAGTTATAGTTGTTTTCTGTACCATGTATTTGGCGACTCAGAATAGGTTGGATGGATTGGACCTATTTTGAGGGCGTCACAATTTAAGCATCAACAATATATCATTTAAAAATGAGTTCTTTTACGCAGTTATAAAAATTGAATATTAATTTATTTAAATTTCATCTATTCATATTTTTACTTTCATTAAAAGTTAAAATATAAATAAATAAAATTTAAATACATTAATATTTAATTTCTATATTCACGTATAATTTTTATTTAAAAATTTGGTCCTCAACCCCCTAAAGAGCTAGAAACCGGTCGCACGAGTCAAAACCATATAACCCAACAAATATTTCCTGTCTTCACGTGTTCGACTTTCTTCCCTGGCAACAACCCAGCCCCACCTTCTCTCTCTCTCTCCTTTGAAAAACACTAACCACGTGCGAGACCCACATTTCCAGGGTATTATGAAAAACCATACAAAATATTGTGGGCTCTTTCGTAATATAATTAAAATTCAGGTAAACCATAACTAACCACTATAATTTCCTTCCCTCTTCTCCTCCTCTCTCATCTCCACAATCCACATTCTCATTTCATTTATTTGACTCTCACTTCACTCAATCATAAAATAAAAATAATAATTCAGTATTCAGGTTCGTACTCAAATCATATCCGGTTCCTGACAGTGTAACGGCGTCGTGTTATGACGTCGGGCTCGAGGCTTCCGACATGGAAGGAGAGAGATAACAACAAGCGGAGGGAGAGGCGCCGGCGAGCGATCGCCGCCAAGATCTTCGCTGGACTGAGGATGTACGGCAACTACAAGCTGCCCAAGCACTGCGACAACAACGAGGTGTTAAAGGCTCTCTGTAACGAGGCCGGCTGGTCCGTTGAAGAAGACGGCACCACTTACAGAAAGGTAATAATTCTTTCACTTCCAAATAAGTCACTGTTTTATATTGTTAATTCACTGGTAGTGTTCTAGATGAAGAATTACTTTTCAGGAATGGTGATTTTTTTTTTCAGTTTCTAGCCGTTATTTTGGCTATACTTCGCCGTCTGGTGTATATGATAGCGGAGCTATTAATCTTCTTAATCGAGTCACTCTTTCTATTTCCGTCGATCTCTGATGAATCGATGTTTGAGCTCTGTGCCGAATTTTGAGGCCTTCGATATTTCAAGCAGGAATAGCTGTGTTGAGGTTGACCTAGGAAAATAGAGGCTAGACCGGATCTTGTAGGCTAATACGGGCCTCATGTTGTTGAGTGCTCGAATGGTGCGCAATCGGCGCACATTAGCACAAGGAAGAAGATTATAGCTGAAAATTGTTACTCCTAACATACACTCTTTCTCTTTCCTAAAAAGATGGTAGCTAGTAGTTATGGAGGGTTCAGATTAGTCTATGTACTGATCACTCAAGTCTTTTAGGCTTTAGCATAGATCACTTCCACATGTGGTGTATCATTAGCTGCACGAAACACAAAATATTCTCTTGTACAATTTATTAACAAATACTACTACATAGAGAGGGAAAGATTCTATTCTGATAACCCTCTGACGAGAAACTGAACAAGCCACGCTGGGATTTCATACTATTAGATAGTAATGCCCCTCTGGATTTCACTATTTTCTTCCCCTTAACTAGCTAATGACCTGTAATTTACTTGGTGGAATTGGGCAATTTTGTCTTTTTAAGTACAAGTGTACAACTCATCTCCTAGCTTGAACAACTTCCAGGTGCTTTATTGCACATTTGCGCTCTTTGTTAAATCTGGCAGTTTTGACGGTATGTAATAATCAAGATTCTGAATTCCAAGGCATTTTATATCTTGGGAAAATCATTTTCCTTTCAGTTCAGCTCAGCTGGATTTTGTTTCCTAAACTGCCCTTTGCTATCTTTTTTATGGTTGGTGGCATTTCAGTCATTTGATAAAGTAATTCATGGAGGTTTTTCTTTATCCGAGATTCCCGGGTGACACTTTTTTCTACTCAAAGCGTGGGATTTGCATGGGCTTTTTGGTGGTGTATGGCTTGTGGGCCTTTTCTGTTTTTTGGTTCTTTTGAGTTTTTGATTTTCTGTTTTTTAAATGTCATACAAACATAATTTTATATGCTTTTGCTACTGTGCTATTACCACTTTCACATTCTTATTAGTTCAACGGTTTTCTTTTTTTTCCTTCATGTGATTATACATGTAAAAAAGGTGATATCAAATCTTTAGAATCCATTGTGTTAATTTTTTTTTATTAAGCTGCTGAGCGTGTGGGGTTTATATGGAATTAGTATGGATTGTGGGAGATTTAGCTGGTTGGGTGAGAGGCAGTGTGCCGTGTTGAGCTGTATGATTATAGTTGACATTATAATTTAAAACTTTTGTTATGGGATACTTATAACTAAATTGCCTTTTTAATGGACCACCTTCAACTTTTATTTTCTTTCCGAGTATACTGAGAACTGTACTTATCTAGAGTTTGTTCAAGAAACAATTTAGGTTGGGTTTGATTACATCTGAATGCCTCCTAAGAGGCATAATAGATGTGCCTCTGATTCGGTCAAAGACTGAACTTGTTTGGTAAAAAAAATTTTTGCCTCTTAATCGGTAAGAGACAAATATAATTCTTAACTATTCAGAAGGACATCTGAACAAATTTATATTTTTCTGGACAGAAATAACCTTTTCTCCTTCTCTGGTTTCACTCTCTCCTCTTTCGCCATGACTGCAATTTTCTAATTTCTCTCTCTATATCTACATGTACATATTTATGTATGTGATTATTATACATGCATGAATCAAAATCGTTCAATTATGAAAGACAATAGTTACCAATGGTAGGGGAAAGATCTTCAAAAGTATTAGCAGTGAAATTCAAGAGCAAACCATTCTTGCCAACTCCAGAGTTCCCAATCATCAACAGCTTGAACAAGTAATCAAAATCCCGCTGACTAGATGAATCTATTGAACAATTGTCTCAATTTATCAAGCCTCTAAAATCCTTACAATTGAATCGTAACTTATAATCAGAAAAAAGAACAAAAAAATCAACAATATATGTGACTCACTACAAATCTAGAAGAGAAAGAAAGAGAAAGTACTCAATTAATTGATTGACGAAAAATTGATGGTACAAATCTAGGGTTTCAATTTGAGGGATGAACACTTTTTATATTTATGTATATATAATGTATGTATAATTGTGTTTATATGATTTTTATTGAATTTATTAAAGCAAAAAGTAAAGTTTATATATAATGTATGTATAATTGCCAATATGATTGCTTAAACTGTTCAAAAGGTTAAAATAGTAAAATATTGTTATTCAGACATTTTGAAAAATTCAATTATCAAACAACATTTCTTCATCCAGATACAATTCTAGACAGGGGCTCTACATTATTCAGATGTCTAAATTGTTCAGGTCTTAACATTCAGTTTTATCAAATACAACCTTAATCTTCCACCATAGGAGGAATAACTGATCAGGTGAATAAAAAGGATAGTAGTGGGTCCATGTGCGTCCTGCTCAACTTAATATAGTTAGCACCTCTTATCCGGGGTGCTATGCAAGGATTGTTATTCATCATTTGTTGGTCTAATTTGATTTCTTTTCAGCTATTTGAATACAAGTGGTTTCTTTTTGTTGGTGGGCAAAATATTTTGTTTGCTGGGCAATTTAAACGCATTTGGTTAAATGGAGATTAATTCTTTTAGTTTACTTGTGGGAATTATCAAAAAGGGTTCCCAAATCCATTTTATCTTTACTAACAGTTATAAACTAAATTTTAGGCTGCACTATTTGATAAAGTACTGGAGCCATAAACAAGTTTTGGATGTAGTTAAAATCTTAAATTTTATGAAAGCTCGACTCTGATGAGCATTTGACCAAGAACTTTCATTTTATAGAGCACAGAAGCATAGCTTAAGTACCACCACTTTAGATGGCTATTATGATTTTAAAATTTACTTTTTAGACACTGTGTTTAGAATGTACTTGCCGTGTATACCATTGGAGTGTTGTGCTACTCATTTCAGCTTTAGCCTAAAATGGAATCGATCAGTCTGTCTTGAAATGGTAAGAATTATATATACATAGATATAGAAAACTTTGGCCAGGAAGGCAAGTAAAATTTTTAAAACAGTGTAGTGAGGAACTATCATCATTAGTGTAGGGATATACTGCTTCCTTTGGAGTGTTTACTAAAGGGATCCTCCATATTATATTCCGTCTGATGAGTTCTTTTCGGGAAACATGCTATCATTAGATTCAATACTAGCTTTCTTTAAGTGCATTTCGTTCTCTCAATTGAAAAGTATTTATTTTACTAGTGAATATTGTTCTTTCAAGAAGTGTTTTAGACTTGGTTTATGGCATCTAGCAACCTTTGGCAATGAGATCTTATGTGAAAAGTGGAAGCTCATGATGGTGCAAAAGTTATTCCACATCATTAAGTTGTTTGATTCTCAAGTATTCAACTGGATCAAACATGATGGTCTACATGGACCCATTAGATAGTGAATCCCTTTTCTCCATGCTGATGTCTAACTTATTTAATACTCGTTAGAAAATGAAGGATTGAAGCAGACAACTGGCTGAATAGTAGTATACTATGGGGAAGTGAGTATTAAGTCTTAGATTAGTATGTTTGGTATGATTTGTTACTCATAGAGGGTCCAAATGGATACTTATAGTTAGGGAACTAAGGTAAGGTACTTCCGTTCCTAATTATCTCATTCTTTTGTTGTGGTAAGTGATTAAGATGCAGAGAATTAAAGAACTGAAAGAGGGTTCACTTTTTTACCGAAGAAATTACAAAGGAAATGAAAAAAAAGGTTACATATGATGGTCTCACATCCATGTGGCCAATTAATAACTTTAGGTCAGTATAGTAAAACTAAATTTATATTTTCATTTGACAGCTGGTGAAATCTTTGCAGGTGAACTTTCAAATCTACTTAAGTACCTGATTGTTAACTATTACTTGTCAAACAAAATAAATTAATAATACCTGAATTCTAACTACAGAATTTATAGAAGGAAAAAAAACCCTTTAATTATGTTTTGACCAGGATATTTTGCTGGTGCTGATTATCTTTGCTTTTCTAAAGGGATGCAAGCCTGCGGAACGCATGGATATTCTTAGTGGCTCAGCATCAGCTAGTCCTTGTTCGTCATACCAACCAAGTCCGTGTGCATCCTACAATCCAAGCCCCGCTTCATCTTCCTTTCCCAGCCCAATTTCGTCCCTTTACACTGCCAGTGCCAACAATAATGCTGATCCCAACTCCCTTATTCCTTGGCTAAAAAACCTCTCATCTGGCTCATCACCTTCTTCATCCAAGTTCCCCCTCCATCTTTACATTCCTGGAGGTTCTATAAGTGCACCTGTGACCCCACCATTAAGCTCCCCTACTGCCCGAACTCCCAGAATGAAGGATAGTTGGGATGATCGAACTGCTCTTCCAGCCTGGGCTGGGCAGCACTATCCTTTCCTACCCTCTTCCACACCGCCAAGCCCTGGCCGTCAAACCCCACCTGATTCAGGGTGGCTATCTGGCGTTCAAACTCCCCAAGACGGGGCATCATCTCCTACATTCAGCCTTGTTTCACCAAACCCATTTGGCTTCAGAGAGGCATTTTCAGGTGGAGGGTCTCGGATGTGGACTCCCGGGCAAAGTGGAACATGCTCGCCAGCAGTTGCTGCAGGCTTCGATCAAACAGCAGATATTCCAATGTCTGATGCAATTTCCTCTGAGTTTGCATTTGGCAGTAATACAAAGGGGATAGTTAAACCATGGGAAGGAGAGAGGATTCACGAAGAATGTGTCTCGGATGATCTTGAGCTTACCCTTGGGAACCCTAGCACCAGGTAAGCTGGCGTACATTTTTTTACTAATCTTACACAATATGGTCAAATACCTCTTTATCCACCCTTTGGTTGATAATATTAGCCTTTTATACTGTTGGTAAGGATTTCTTTTCCATTGCAGATAGACAATTGCAGCAGAAGGAATGAGGAGAAATATCCACATGCATGCTAATGGAATTGGTTTCTATCTTACCTTTATGCGAACGTCAGTTCAGTGACTTGTTATTATGTTGAAGCTTCTGAAATGGAAGTTTTTCTGGGTTGCAAACCAGGGGGATTAAATAAATAGATAGCTTGTTTTTTTTCCAGAAAAGGAAAAGTATAAATTATGTTATAAATAGAGTTCATGTGGTGACTATTTAACCTTTTTCTCAGAGAATTTACCTTTTACATTTGCTCTTCAATTTTTCACTTTTTAAACAAGTTTTCCATTACAGCATTGATGCACCACCATGCGTGATTTTTATTTTGCAATTGAAATAGATTTGTATGTCGAGATTGAGTTCCCACTACCAATTATTTATTTTATTTTTGTATATTGCGTTTGTAATATTCTGTTATTATGAGACTAAATAGTTTGTACGTGGTACAAAACTACAAATTAATTGTTGGTTAAACACAAACTTATTTCGAATTAAATAGTTCAATCCTTCTAATAAACTAGATGCTCTCTTATTTCCGACAAAATTTTGCTCTTGGGTCCAAGATTGAACTCATTTATGTTTTACATGTACAGTCTACGTGTGATGAGACCATACTTGTACAATCAACTCATTCAAAACCACGTCATGTGTTAAATGTAAATGTACAACTTTTAATGCAAATTCTATATTATTTGTATGTTATTCTGTCCATTTCAAAATTAGAAATATAATTTGACTTTGATCACAAACAAACGACAATAAATCTTAAATTAATATGAATTTATTTAATTTTAGTTAATACAATTATTATAATTGTCTAGTATATAATAAAATTTATTAATCACAAAATACAAAATTTATTTTATTCTAAACATTTAATATATTGTCGTTTAACTACAAAAGTCAAATTATATATCTAATTTTGAAACGGATGGATGAAGTATATTTTAGTACTATAAATATCATTTTCACAAAAATAGGAATGAATATGATTATGTTTTTGCTTTGGTGATTGTGGAACTCGCAACCATTATCTTGTAGGTGTGTTTCTAAGTAAAAGGTCACATGCATGCATGCACTTGGCTTACAAATCATGTATTGTTTACAAGTTTTTATAGTAAATTATGTTAAGTGGTCTCAAATCAATCAATCATTCATTTCTTTCTGTACTTCAGCTGACATGTTGGGATTCAATATATGCATGCCAATGGACCATGCATATTGTCATATTGATGAACAACTTCTTATAATCTGGTACAAAGTAGTCATGCTTTTGGCATTTGAGAGTATGAGCCCATTTATGTTGAAAAATTGATAGAATCGTGATTAATTTAACTCTTTTTTTTTTTTAATATAGATGACAAGTAATCAAACTATGACAACTCCAATACTCTCTTTAATCATGAAAGAATTTTTTTATAAAAAAAGAAAAGAAAAGAAAAGAAAAAAGTGATGTAATTCTCAATTTCCATCTATAAAAGGCACAACCCCATTTCGCCAGTTCCATGATCACTTGAAAATTCTTAATTTGTAGTGTATTTGAAATGGCCTATTCAAAGGCTTTCTATGCTGCCCTTTTTTGCTTCTTCGTTTTCACTTTAGTGATCAGTTGTAGTTCTAATAAAAATGTACCATTCCCCCAACAAGCAACACCAAAACCAAAAGCCAATCCTCTTGGTTATGATAATGATCTCCACGGCAAGTTATCATCAGCAGCTAATAATGCCTGCCCTAAAGACGCTCTCAAGTTGGGTGTTTGTGCAGACATGCTCGGCCGATCGATCGGCCCGACTATCGGAACCCCGCCAAAGACCCCATGCTGCAAGTTCATGGGAGGTCTTGTTGATCTTGAGGCTGCAATTTGCCTTTGCACTGCCATGAAAGCTAATGTCTTTGGTACAAACATTGACATTCCTATTTCCTTAAGCTATGTGCTCAACAATTGCCAAAAGAACCTCCCCTCTGGCTTCCAATGTAGTAACTAAACTAGATAATATACAAAATAAAGTTACGGGCACCAAAGAAAATCTCCAGAAAATAAAATAAAAAATTACAGATGCAACTTTACTCTATTATCTTCGTCTGACAAAAAATTGAATGTGTTTAATAATAATAATCATTTTTTGTGCAGTACAATAGATGCAACCCTTTGAGAAAGAAAGATGCATCCTTGATTTTTTTTAATATTTTTTTCCAAAAATAATCTTCTGGTGTCCCTATTTTTATTGTAATATATATGGTGTATTGCATTAATTATTTGTACTATATATATATTTTTCATCTTTTTCTCCTTGTTTTATTTTATATGCTTGAGGTATTGTCATGTCATAGTGTCATAGATGTGTTGTTAGTCGATCCTGAAATTATTTATCGATTGATTTGAATTATAAGGCAGGTTCATGACCTTCTAGTTTACCCGTGTCCATTATTCAATGGGTGAGAAGATTCAGAATAAAATGACATGTGATGCTTACAATTGAGTTAAGTATATTATGGATACCAGTGACCCCGTATACGCGTTTTGTGTATAAATTATATAAGATAAAATAAAAATTATATAAAATTTAAAAAATTAAATTAAATTATTAAAAAATTTAAATTAAAAAGGACAAATTATTAATCTATTTAAAATTGTAGAGGTAAAAGAGTAAAAAAAAAATACAGGTTAAGCACCTCAAACATATCTAAATATGAAAACTTATGCTTTAGAAAAGAAAATTTATATAAAATTGTTGTTTGGCGTTGATAGGGTGAGTTTAACTTCTAACTTGTGGACATCTAATCAAATAATTGGGTGCATGTGTCTCATATTTCTTAGATTCTGATTGGAGGCTTCAAAAAAGAATTTTGAATTTCTGTCATTTGTCACCTCCTCACACTGGCCTCATGATTAGTGATGCCATTTTTTCTTGTCTTAGTGTACAGGGCATTGAAAATAAGATAACCACAATCACTTTAGACAATGCATCTTCTAATGATTTTGAGTTAGGAATCTTAAAGATAGTTGTGTTAAAAGGTAATTTGTTTTTTGGTAAAAACTTATTTCATGTGACATGTTGTGCACATATTCTTAATATTATGGTACAAGATGGTTTAGGTGTGATTCAAAATTTTATTATGAAGGTTCAATATTTAAGCCTTTTATTTTATTGAAAGTATTATATATAAAACGACATAATAATGAATTTAAAGACAACATAATTTTAGTATCATGCCATTATAATAAATTAAAAACTTATTATTATTAAAGATAAAAAATAAATATACTTTAAATATTAATAAAGTTACAAATGTATATCTATACTTTTATATATAACAAGACAATTAAAGATTTTATCCAAATTAATTTGTTTAGTCATTTTAAGAGTAATTTATTCATCAATTTATTATTTTCAAATACAAATTATATAATAATAAAATAATAATTTATTCAAATAAAATAAATATATAATTATAATTTCATTTCTATATATACATGCATGCATCTCACAATAAAGCAAAAAAAGTCATATAAAGTATTAATATCAACTTATTTTTCTATTTTTTTAATGTATTATATAATTATAAATATGATGCAGATACAAATTATCTTTAACATTATATATGTATTATGTCGTTAAAAAATATTTAAAATTTATTAACCAAACCCATTTATAAATATGTAGTTTATTAATCAAACCCATTTAAAATATGGACTGTCCAAAGTCCAAACTGTAAATGGGCTATAGCTGATATCCAGTAACTCATTTTTTTACCAATTTGACTCAATATTCTCTCTCTTATTTTGTCTGCCTGCAGGCTGTAGGTTTCCATTTGTAATGGCAGCAACTACTGCCTTCAGGTTTTTCCTTATAGCTCCATTTCTAGCAATAGTTATCCTCGGATCCTTCTACCAATCATCTTCTTACGGCGTCGCTGGTCACAATCTCAGAACGATCTCGTCAGGTGGCGCTAGTGGTGGTCAGACTCACCGGAATCTGTTAGCTGCTACTGCTGCTCAGATGAAACCCGATCAGCACCTCCCAAGCTGCGGTGAACTGGCGGGAAAGTTGCCGTGCTCGAAGAATTCCAGATGCCGGTGGTGCCGAAGCGAGGCACTCGATGATACGTGCTTTTCTAAGTCTGAAGCTTTTCGATTGCCCTCTCAGGTCTTCTCTTGTGATTGATCTCTTTCTCTCTAGTTCACTGATTGGAACATGTGTTGTAATTTTAATTAGAAATTTTAATGGAGATTTGTGGATTGAAGCATTGGGAGCAATCTGTTCTTTTGTTGATTAATTTTATGTGGGTTGGATTGGAAATGAGATGCTTCTGGTTTAATTTCGAATTGCAACTTTAAATTTTAGGAACTGGGAAAATAGCTTTTGTTTGTTAGTGTGGATCAGTGCTCTTGTGATTATCATTTGGGTTATTTTATTCATTTTGTTTGTTGAAGTTTTTGTTGTATAAAATTTATCATTTTCTGGTTCCAAATAAGACATCTGATCTACTGGCATGTATGCAGATTTAGATACACACATACATATATCTGCTGGGTTTCTTCATATCCGTTTTATCAAAATTGTTTGCAATCTTTTTCCATCTCCCCTTATAGACAAACAAACACACACACACACACACACACATATATACTTACGTACATATATGTATAAATGAGTGCTAAAAAATGATCATTTGCTTTACTTCATGGTTTTTCGTAAATCAAAGGATGTGATCCCGGGACAGATTTATGGATCACGCATGTCTGGAGAGAGGAGTAATGCTTTGATTTTCTCCCGTGAGTAAAGGAATAAGATGGAGAACATCTGGTCATGACTATCGTCTAAGTGCCACATGGATCTTCATTGAATGGTAGTATTTCTGCTAGCTTGCTGGAAAGGCTGCATTGCTGCGTTAGTGCCATACTTATGAAAGTTTTAAAGTTTTTTCATAGGTATCATGTTGAGTTTTTTGAACTATACTATAGTTCTTGAAAAAATATATTGGAAAGTATTAGTTGCATCCTGTCTTTTGTAGGAGGCTGAAGCTATTGAATTTATGTTCTTGTCTGATGAGTTGGGTGAGTTTTGATTCGAAAGTGATATAATTGTGAATGCTTTCAGTTTTCCTTATTGGTAGTTTAGATATCTGTAGCTTCTCTGTTGTGTAAGGTGTCACTTAAGTCATGGTATGGAGTTATCAGGTACAACTGTTTCTCTATTCCTTAGTGAAGCTCCAACAGAAACAGGGTGCTCTGTATTTATTCAAAGCTGGTAAGCCTCTTTCATCACCTTATGAAGTGGAATATACCACATGTGTGTGTGTGTGTGTGGGGGAGTGTATGCATTTATGTATAAAAATAAGAAAAAGGAGGAGCTGAAAGGGAGTGGTGTTATGTGGGTAATGAATCATAAAGCAAATTTCTTATGTTGTCAAGGAGGAGGGAAAGGGAGTGGTGTTATGTATTTGACCTGCTTATTTTTGTCAGTAAGTCTACTATCATATAAAACGTGGGCCATCAAAATATGTATGAGTGTATGAAATGGTCAGATATGATATAAGAGATTTATTTTATTTTATGTGAATATATGTGAGCGGTTGTATGTGAATGTATGTGATACTAGACTTATTTTAAATTAATAAATTAATATGCACAATATCAACGGTTTTGTTAGTAAGTCTACTATCATATAAAACGTGGGCTATCAAAATATGCATGAAATAAAAAGTGGAATGATTTATTTTATTCTTGACTACAATAAATTATTCTATATCATCTCTCAAGGAATAAAATTTATAAATTTAACAAGAATAGAAATAGGTCATTCCATTCAGGAAAAATTAAAACATAGCATTTTTCTAATCTTTTCCAACAGAACAACTTTATACTCCAATATATATCATATCATCTTATGTTTTGATATTTCTTAATGCAGATTGGGAACTTGATGGATTTGCCACCGGATCTACAATTTTGATTAGCGTGATATTACAGAGGCCTGACTAATGTGTGTTTAACAGGCCAATTTCTGGAGCAACCATGAATCCAGCAAGAAGTTTGGGGCCTGCAATTGTAGCAAGCAAATATAAGGGATTATGATTTATGGATATAAAAATTAGGCCCAATATCTGGGGCCATAGTGAGTGCCTGGGTTTACAATTTCATACTCACAGAGAAGCCCTTGATAGAAATCATCAAGAGTGGATCTTTCCTTAGAAGCCCAGGCCGGAACTAATCTACTTGTTAGAAATATACTCACCCAGTTTAAAAATTAAAAAAAATACATATTGACTTTTTATTTTTTAAGCTAACTGGGAAAGATTAAAGATTCAAATATATTACTTCTTTCATTCTAAAATATAAAGATCACAAGTCAACTTAAAACATTTGCAAGTTAAAATTTGACATAGAGACTCAACTTGATTTATTTCGCCAGGCGGAAAAAGTAGCATGCAGCCAGCAAATGGTTTCACTATAGAGTACCAACCTATGATACTTGGGCTCATCAAACTATGGCTCTCATTTCGCTTAAAATGAAATTGTATGATTTATTTCACATCAATCCATACTTAGATTGGCTCAACAAATATATTAGTCATTACCTAAAAGGTTAACTTATTATGTTGAGATTTCACCGTACGTATCAACCATTCTACAGTCTAAAAAAATTTCAATGTGAGATCCACGTGAAATCCCAACATTTTCTTGTTTCTAAAATTTTGTTGTAGGTTTGCAAAAAAAAAAAAAAAAAAAAAAGTTTCTTGCAGTTAAAAACAGAATATGATATAAATAATTAACAAAATTTATCCCAACATAACATAAATATTTTGCTCATTTTTTCTTTTCCTTTTTTGTGGCAACTCACAAGCAAAAGATGAGAAAATTATTGAAGTTCAAACTCACAAACATCACAACCAAAATTTTACAACATATATCTCCCTTTTTTTTTCCTCTCCATTTTAGTTTTTCGTTATTTTCTTTTCCACCAAAACTCATAAACATAATGTTACCAACAATCTATAGGTCCAATGATACATCTCTCACTTGCAAATGCGTGAAATTGTTTTTTTTTTATTTCTCTGATTTAAAGCAGAGGGACGCGTATTAATTAATAGTCTTTTTGTTCCACAAAAAAATAGTTTAATTTGACTTTTTTAATTAAATTGACTATTTTTATAATCAAAATTTATACTATTTTATTATAATTATAGGTGGAGAAACTATGTCGAATAATTTAACCTCTCATGATTTTCATAAGTTTAAAAATATAAATAAATATTTTTAATTTTAAAAATAAATAATTTAACTAAAAAAATCAAACCAAGTCAAATTTTTTTAGGGACCGAGGGAGTATCTCTCAAGTCTACCCTGCATTTATATGAGCACATAAGATATGACATAAGAGATTACAAACACACACTTATATAAATATAAGTAATCACAAGTCTATAAAAAGAAACATTTGTTTTTTTTAAAATACAAAAAAATCTCCCGTTCTAGAAGTAGACAATTCAACAAATTAACATAAAAAGTAAGATCAAAGTGATTAGTGGAATAAGTACTTATTAACTTCCAAAATGCAAATCATAAGTGGAGCCACATTCATTTCATTATTATTTATACTCCATCCATATACATGTGGGGAGAGAGAATAATTTTTCTAGTTCTCTCGTGAAAGAAAAGAAGAAAAACAAGGCAGATATATATATATATATATATACACCATTTCTTTCTCTAGTAAACCTTAAACAGTTAATTAAAAATAAATTAGTCAAAACGACAAAGTCGACGACATAGCTAGCAATGACGACAGTTCGAATCATCGTTATAGGCAAATTATTTTTGATTCATTTTTTAAGTTTCGTTAGAGAAAATTTCTTTATATATATATATATATATATATATATATATATATATATATTATCACGAGGGTCATTACTTGTCTGCCTGCCACTAAATTAAGATTAAAAAAAAAAAAAAAAAAGCAGCAGCCACCAATCCAGAATTAGATTTATCCATCTTAATTTCCCCATGAATCATGGGAGAAATACCAGTCCCTTCATTAATTCCTCATAGATCATGTGATCCTTTTTCTTTACTTTTCCCTTTTTATATATAATTACTACTTACAAGTGGTACAAGTCAAATATAATGTACTAATCATGGGGATGTATGTAGGAGAATTGTTCAATATGACCATATCATATATATATTATACTAATAAAAATCGACATTTTGTTGGGATATAAATCTAATTAGTTTCAGTTGTAGTATTCATTAATTATTGGGATTTGGGAGAAGTACGTAGTGGTTCTTTTTTGACTTGTTAATGCAGGCGGGTTGAATTTATAGATAGCTGCATGCATGCGCATTGAGAAGTTCAACCATATATAGAACAATAATACTATTATCACATAAAAAAAAATTCATATAATATTCACATACATATATATTTATGGGTCCCACATGTCAGATAAGGACCTACAGTATATATGTTTGTGTGTATATATGAGTATTATGTGAACTTTTTTATATGATAGTAACATTATTTTATATAGAGTTTGAGTTTTTGGGTCGGTTTCTTTTGGGTGGGTGCTTCAAACATTATTAATTACTTCGTTCCTTAATATAAGTCGTTTTAGAGAAATATTTTTGTTTCTAAATATAAGTTGTTTGAGAATTTCAAGTAAGCATTAATTGTTTAGTTTCCAATATTACCCCAAGTAATAAATATAACTTTGGTTCTCTCACTATTTTTTGTCCAATAAATAACAACTCTCTTTTTCTAATACAGGGGCAATATAGACAATTGATAGTATATTTAATGTTTTATAATCATTTCCTTAATACTTGTGCACAACTCTAAAACGACATATATTAAGGAACGGAGGGAGTAATTAATTAATTTCTCTTTGTGGACTCATTAATTATCTGTGTAGATAGTTTCTGTAGAATCAATTAGTTTGATTATGGTAAATTTTTTACTCCATAATCCTACATTATATTCCTACCCAATTACTCCACTAATTTAGTTGTAGGTTGGGGTAGTAGTAGTATTTATTATAATCCTCCGCTCCGGAGTCAACTGAACAATGAATTACCACTAACAAGTTTCAACTTTCAAATCTCTACACCAACTAACTTGGCATCCTAGGCCTATATCCTTTAACTTGACCCTCGTCCTTTTCTTTTGATGTCACCCAGTCTTAAATCCTCCTATTCCTATGTATATAGGTAGCTACCCTATTATAATATATCTGCATATACATTATATATATATATATATATATATATATATAATTGTATCTATAAATTATTTTAATTCCGATCCATACAAGTATGTATACAATTATATTTGTATGACAGAGGAATGAGATCATTTTGAGGTATACATACATGATAGCAATTAGTATGTATCTAGCTTTTCACGTGGATATTTTCCAATCTCATGGAACCCCAGATCATTAACCATACTCATATAAAGTCCAAATACAATACAGTTAATAACTTAAATTTTATGGATATTATATGTCTATGATCAGTCTATGCATGGCCCCTTGAGAACCCGGCCATTTTTCGTAGGATGCCCCCAGTCATATTTTTTTAAGGCCTCCTGGCTAGCAGACCACATATATATATATATATATATATATATATATATATATATATATATCAAACTTCAACTTTGACCATTATGTACTTCTTAGAATCATACTTTTTCCAACTTCAACTAACTATATACATTTAATTAACAATTCTTTCATGTGATATGTTGACTTTGTTGTTGTTGTTAGTTAGGGTGGTCAGCTGGGGTGGATGTGCCGCTTGTCAAGACCTGGCATTCAGCAAAAACAAAATAAGCGTTTGGTTGCCATGCTTAAATGATTAAATATTTGGGTTTTGTTATATATTTTGATAAATTTTTATTATAATTAGATACAATAATATACTATATAGATAAGTACAAATGAATGGATAATTTATTAATTTATTTACTCGTAATAAAAATTAACATTTATTAATAAATTAATTTGTACTCAGACTAATAATGAATATAGGGTGATATATACTTACAGTCAACTAATTGGTTGATAATATGAGTAATAGAATTTGATATAATTTCTGACCGGCTTAATTAGCGGATATATATAATGTAGTAATGATGAAATATATAGATGTCATTCACACACACACGTATATATATACACATGAAACCATGCACCATTGAATCCTGTTTGTATTTCCTAGGGTTTATTCTTGGACATGCATGCTCATTGGTATATATGTTTGATCTTAATTAAGTATATTCCTTAAACAAACATAGCCTAGAAGAAAATGAATTTTATTAAATTATAGGAGTATCTAATATATCTTACCCACATAGATGTACTACACCTAATCAAGCTGGATATATAGTTTCATTTTAAGATCAAACCAAGGGATATTTTAATGCCTGTAATCTGTGGTTGAAGTAGAGAATAACGGCCTTGATGCCGGAATGTAACATACATACATGCATATATATATATATATATATATATATATATATATATATATATATATATATATAATTAAGAAAGAGGTTAAGGATACCATTATATATAATTAGTATATATAATAAATTTTTATAATCAAAATCAAGTATCCCAGTGCGTTAAAAAACACATGAACTGTGAGAAAATTACAATACTAACTTGCATGAAAGGTGAAAATAAAGTTCATATAAAGGTGATAATGAGCTAGTGTGATCGCATGCTAAGACGTGACTTATTTAATTAATTAATCGTAAGATGTTGATATGAGACATATTTTCCAATGTTTATTACTTTTGGAGGAAAGATTCCTAATGAGTAGTACAGTGGAGTATATAGGAATAAATAATGGTATTATATCATACAACGGTAACTTATATAATTCTCATATATATATATATATATATATATATATATATATATATATATATATTTATGGGTTCAGATGTCGGAATCTACGGTATGCATATGAATATTTTGTAAATTTTTTTTATGTGATATTAATATTGTTGAAAATAAATTGAACTGTTAGAGCTTAAAATTAATTGCAAAAAGACTTTAGTAGTGGTATACTTATATTATTTCTGTATTTCCGGTGGGTTGTTGAAATCGGCCTTCATTAATGCTCCATATTTTGTTGTCAAAATATGAGTAACTCACTGCATATATATATATATATATATATATATATATATATATATATATATATATATATATATATCTTTTTTATGCGTATACAAATGGTACAAAACCCACATAATTTATGTATGATTTATTCCCACATAATTTTTGCATGATTAATCCCCACATGATTTATCTCTCTTTATATATATATTTAATACCTCACCCAACATGAAAACAATAATTAATTGGCAGATTTTTTGTATGCAGGTGGTATATATATATATATATTATTAAAAGACAACAAGAAGATATACTCATTCCTTTTCATTATATAAGTTGCACATATTAAAAAATCATTAATTTTAATATTAAATCATTAATGTTTGTGACGCCCTCAAAATAGGTATACATCACCCATTCTGAGTCGCCAATAACATGGTACAAAAATAACTACAACTTTATTGTTACAACATATAAACTGTGAATTTAAATACAGATATTGCCATCTAGACAATATCCACATATAAATAAATCATCATCATAATTATTGATACATTATTTTACAAAAATGGTGAGGACTACTAAACAACTCTCTAAAACCATCATTGTGACGCCCCCAAAATAGGTATACAACACCCATTCTGAGTCGCCAAAATACATGGTATAGAAAGCAAATTACAACTTTGACAATACAGATGTAGGTGTAGAATTTACAATACAATCTGTGAGTTTGAATACAAATATTGTCTTCTGCATACAATATACACACCCAAATAAGTCCTCATTAATTATTCATACACTATTTTTACGAAATAGTGAGGGGATAAATTAAAACATCTTCCTAGAACCATCACTCCATACCCCGACTCGATCCTCGCTATGTTCTCACCTCCCGAGAAGAAAAAATGGAACAAAAAGAAAAGGTGAGGTGAGCTCAACTAGCCAAATAAAGAATATTATGACTAAGATAATATACAACAAATTATCGTTAGTCTTCAACAGGGAAAATCTAATAGAATACAATAAACAACAAGTTTTAGATCAACAAATGCAATGAAAGCAAGAATCCATTAGAAGAGTCACGTAGAGAAAGAATTCTACCGCCTTCTAAGGTTTAAAAGTCTGTTTGTAAGACCCGAAATTTTTTAAAATAAAAAGGAATTTCCTTTATTTATTATTTTGAAATAGTAAGGGTGGATTTGATTAATGTGGTTAGTTATGGGTAAAATTCGCAAATATTTTAAATAAGCAAATGGTGATATAATATTCATTATTGTCGGGGAATATTCGTTTGGTCGTGGAATATTAAATCTTTGTCGGAGAATATTCGCATCTGACGGTAATGCCCATGTGGGCCCCATAACTGGAAAGCGATTGGAGGAAGAAAGACACGAGAATAAGTTGTTTATAAATAACACAGGTATGCGATTATTAAGAATTATCTTGTTGGAATACCCGGTGGTTAAAAACACGAATGTCTGGCGTTGTTGCAGACAAGAAGACACGCGGTATTGCATCAATTATTGATTCTTACATGAAGGCATTCCTCAATAATTGTTACGATAATTACTTATTCGAAGATTTTATTTTATTGATTCAATAATTCTTTGCATTGATATTTTATATTATTGTTGTTTCAATAATTGTCATTACACAAGATTTTCCATTATCAAATCAATAATTCATATTATTTGAATAATATTATCGAGATAACATTATTGGCAATGTCTAGAAAGTTACGCTTCTAAGGAGAGGTTTGGTCACCTAATTGCGGCCAAGAAGGAGAAATTCTTATTGGAAAGCCCCTCTTCCTGCGGAAGCGCACGGTTGTCAATATTGTGATTCTGTAATATTATTTGTGAATAATTAATTATTGATTCATATGATGAGGAAAATATTGATTTTATGTGGATATAGATGGAGAAAATTTTTATAGTGACAATTGTTGAAAATTAATATTTTATTTTTTTTGATAAAATAATTCATTTAAATATATTATTTTAATAATATATTAACGATGATATTTTTACGATGAATGTGGGATATATGAGTATATGTGGAGGAGGAGTATTTTTGTTACCAAAAATATTTAAAACATGTTAAACATGTCGGTGGACCCCATTTATTGACTGAAATTTGATTATAGCCTGTAAAATCGCCCATTTATGGATTTCGGTCAATTTTTGTTTGGAATTTGGAAAAACTTTCTTCTATAAAGTTGTAGAGAATTGAATTTCCTATAAAAACACGCGAGATTTGAATTTTCTGGCAAAAGGGCTATTTATTGTGAATTATTGAAGTTAGAAGCTCAAAATAATTGATTTTGGAAGTTTAAAATAATTTAAATAAGAAAAACGTTTTTAAATGTTTTTGGGCATCTTTAACATGTGTTGATGGCTGAGATCAGATTGTCTAGATGGGCGTGAGAGAATTTATTAAATATATTAATATTATATTAAATTTTCTGCTTTGGTGTTCTAGCGATTTTCTATAAATAGGTCTTAGGTTAGAATTGAAAATCACACTGTAAATCAAGTTTTCTCTCTCTATATTATCGGCGTATTCTTGTGAGTATTTTGAGTATACTTTTAGTATTGCTATATCTGATTGCAAGTTCAAGTCATAGCTTTATATCCAGGTGTTTCAATTTAGAAGTATTGTCTTTTTCGAGGTAAGGGATGTTATTTTCTTCTCAAATGATATTATTTCTTCAATATCATTAAAATTTGAAATATTGGTTGGAACTTTTTATCAAATTTAGAACTTTTTCATGTCTGGAGTTCTTATTCATGAGTTACTATTCACGAGTTACTATTCACGAGTACTATTCACGAAGCGTGAAGATGTTTTTTGTGAAATTTCTATCTTTTGGTGTTGGAAGTTACTATTCACGTATACGGTACTATTCACGAATACAACACTATTCATCGAAAAATAAAAATTTTTCTTTTCGTCCAAAATATCTATTGTGGATACTAGCTTTGATTGTATCCATGTTTTGATCATTCTTGAATTTTACACCACTATGATTATTTTTGAGGTATTTTTGGATGTGGATAAAACAAAGTACGAATCCTTAATCCTTAATCCTTGTCATTTTGTTTCACTGGATTCGTTTCTTTAAAAAAATATTTTTCATCATCTTCAGTCTTAAATGATGATATTATTGAATATCTTTGGCCTGTAGTGCAAAGATGAATGATTTATGATGAATATCTTTGGCGATGAGTGCAAAGATGAATGATTTTCGATGAATATCTTTGGCGTAGTGCAAAGATGAATGATTTCGATGAATATCTTTGGCCGTAGTGCAAAGATGAGCAGTGTTTAGATGAACATGATTAATGGTGAATGTCCTTGGCACATGTAGTGCAAGGATGAATATTTGATCCCGGATATATATTGATTGATGTTACTGAGGATAAAAATAGGCGATGAACTTTAAAATTCATACATAGAAGATAGTAGTTTGCATTCTCTACTTAACTCTTCTAATGAATTATTATTTTCATTGCGAATATTGATTTAAAACTTGTTGTTTATCAGATTCTATTATATTTTTCCTGTTGAAGACTAACGATAATTTGTTGTATATTATCTTAGTCATAATATTCTTTATTGGGCTAATCGAGCTCTCACCCTTTCCTTTTTGTTCCATTTTTCTTCTCAGAGGCGAGAATGTAGCAATTACTAGTCGGGGTATGGAATGAAGGTTCAGAGAGAGTTGTTTAGTAGTCCCTCACCATTTTGTAAAATAATGTATCAATAATTATGATGGTGATTTATTTGCGTGTGGATATTATACAGATGGCAATATATTCTTTTTAAACTCACGATTTATATGTTGTAATAATAAAGTTGTAGTTATTTTTGCATCTACCATGTATTTGGCGACTCGAGAATGGGTTGGATGGAATGGACCTATTTTAGGGGTCGCCATTTGGTATCGAGCTTAGGATATGATCTCTGGCGGAGATCGGGAATAGAACTAGGAGGGAGAGCGAGTAAATCCTTCGCTAGTGTGTCCTACCTAAGATTATTTGTTAGTTGGTCATTATATAGGGATATTATGTGATATATTGATTTCTTAATTAACCCTTGTTTTATGATAGTTTTTAAGAAGAATGGGCTGAGAAGCGTTAACAATGGAGTGAATGAAATCGTGGAGACACCTCTAATCGCTAATCGAGGATAATGTGATGTCAAAGCGAAGAAGGAATTAGAGATATCCATGTGGTGAGTGAAGAATTGATAGTTGCACTGAGATAGTCACAGAGGTAAATTTGAGAGTGAGGGAAGAAGAGGAAGAAGAAGAGGTGCAGGAGAGTTTATTAGAGGTATTTTATGATCAAAATGTAGAATTGCAAAATCATATTTATGAGTTAGAAGAAGCGGTGAAGAATTGCGAGCGATCGTGGAGCAAAAGGATGCAACGATTCAAGCTTGTGTTACCCGATATGTGATGCTTGAGCGAAGCACTTTTGGCGAGTATAAGATGATAAAAAGTGGAATCTGGTGAAAGAAGAAATAAGCGAACGAGTGAGAATGAGTGATGCATGGATAAAAGCCGACGACGGCGTTGATATTATGGAAAGAGATGTCAATCTAAAAAGAAGATTTAACGATGACGGAAGGCGTCGGCGATAGCAGATCAAGACCAAAGAACAAATTCTAGGGAAGAGAACAATCGTCGGTTAGATCTACTGAGATGCTGGAGAGGAGGGACATATAAGGTCAAACTGTTCAAAGCCTTCTAAGGTATGTTTTAGTTGTGGAAAAGAAGGTCACATAGTTCGATTTTGTCCTATAAGCGAAATCAAGTCCATTGGGACGTTGGCACCAGAGGCGGATCTGTAAAAGTCAAAGTTAACGATTCTTTGGAAGAAGCGTTTTTCGTGACTTCTCAAAAGCGAGTAACGACGAAGTTAGACGGGTTAGTTAATTATAAATTCTTGCGAAGTTTATACCTTATTAGATCTGGTTCTACCCATTCTTTTATCTCTCTGCTTTGCGTTCAAGCGTTTGAACTTGACTACGGAGAAATTAGAATTTGACTATCTGTGGAGACTCAGTTAAGAGAAACTTTTATTACATTCGTTGTTTAGAAATCTTGCTTGATTCAGGTTGGCACTATCACATTACCTGTTAACCTTATTTCTATAGAGATATTTATTTTTGATGTGATTTTAAGGTTAACTACTCATCATGCCAAAATTGATTGCTTTCGTAAGGTTGTTAGTTTTCATATTCTTAAGCAACCTGTTATTCGAATTCAAGCAACCAAAACATTGAAGTCAAACTCTTTCATATTAAATTATAAAGCCATTTGTTTATTGAAAAATGAATGTCAAGCTTTCTTAGTCCATGTTATGGATTTGAATAAAGACACGTCAGATTTGAATAATATTCCTGTTGTTATTGATTTTTCCTGACGCATTTCCTGAAGAATTTCTTAGCCTACTCCCAGAGCGTGATATTGAATTTGTATCGACTTTAAATCCGGTACAAAACCCATTTCTAAAATCTCATATCGAATGGCTCCTATTGAACTTCAGGAGTTAAAAACCCAACTGTAGAAGTTGATACCCGAGCCTCTATCTGGTGACTTCCTTTGTGGAATGCATCGAAGCCAGACTCTCCGTAGGGGACACCATATTCGGTGCGATAGTAAACTGATAGGTGTCATTGTAACGTCTTATCCAAGATTAGGATGTGAGTCACGATTGAGAACAACCTAAAGTCAGAATCGAAATATGTAGCTTTTGAAGCTTAGTTGGTTATTATCGGAGATTCGTTGAAGGATATTCTCGAATCGCTATTCCATTAACACACGGTGACTCGTAGAGATACAAAATTCGAATGGAGCAAAGAATGTGGGAAGAGCTTGAAGAACTCAAGAGGAGACTCATTTCAAGACGTGTTCGACCGTGCCATCCCTGGGAAAGCGAACGTGGTAATGTGGCGTGTTGAAAGTAGAAGATCGTATACAAGTACGAAAGTACGATATTGTCAAAAACTAATTTCAGTATAATTTACAAATAATAGAGATGGAGATGAAAACTTTAGGTACCACGTGATGATATCTGAGTATAATCGACTTTAATCGATAAAGTTAAAGTTATTCGCTTACACAATCGAGGTGATGAATTTGAAGAATGAGGTCAAGAAGTTGTTATTTCAAAAGCGAGAATCGGTGAGGTGAGGAAAACTCAAACCTTGATTTATTAATCCATTTGAAATTCTCGATCGAATAGAATCGTGGGCTATATAGACTCGCTTTTACCTCCAAGTATGACGCGTGTTCATAACGTTTTTCACGATCGATGTTACGTAAATATGTGGATGACCCGAACCACGTCATTGAGTTAGAACCGGACAAGATAGTAGAAGACTTAACGTATGAGGACTGTCAAGATCTTGGATAGGAAGGAAGATGTCCCTACGTACGAAGGTTATACCACAAGTTAAAGTTTTGTGGAGAAACCATGCTATTGAGAAATGACACGAGAGTTAGAAAGCGGAAATAAAAGCGAGGTATTCTCATCTTTTGAAACACCAGAATGCGTCACGTCAATTTCGAGACGAAATTTCATAAGGAGGTAGGTTGTAAGACCGAAATTTTTTTTTAAATAAAAGGAATTTCCTTTATTTATTATTTTGAAATAGTAAGGGTGGATTTGATTAATGTGGTTAGTTATGGGTAAAATTCGCAAATATTTTAAATAAGCAAATGGTGATATAATATTCATTATTATTAGGGAATATTCGTTTGGTCGTGGAATATTCGTGATTGTCGGAGGGAGAATATTAAATGCGACCCAAGTGACCCATGTGTGGGCCCATAACTAAAAAGCGATTGGAGGAAGAAAAGCGACAAAGAATAAGTTGTTTATAAATATTGGTAGCAGTTATTCTGCAGATTATCTTGTTGGAATACCCGATGGTTAAAACACGATGTCGCGTTGTTGCCGCACAAAAGAAGACACGGTATTGCATCAATTATTGATTCTTACATAAGAAGGCATTCCTCAATAATAATTATTACGATAATTCTTTATTCGATTATTTTATTTTATTGATTCAATAATTCTTTGCATTGATATTTTATATATTCTTTGTTGTTTGATAATTGTCATTACACGGTATTTTCCATTATCAAATCAATAATTCATATTATTTGAATAATATTATCGAGATAACATTATTGGCAATGTCTAGAAAGTTACGCCTAAGGAGAGGTTTGGTCACCTAATTTGCGCCGCATGTAAGGAGAAATTCTTATTGGAAAGCCCCTCTTTCCTGGAGGCGCCTGGTTGTCAATATTGTGATTACGTAATATTATTTGTGAATAATTAATTATTGATTCATATGATGAGGAAAATATTGATTTTATGTGGATATAGATGGAGAAAATTTTTATAGTGACAATTGTTGAAAATTAATATTTTATTTTTTTGATAAAATAATTCATTTAAATATATTATTTTAATAATATATTAACGATGATATTTTTACGATGAATGTGGGATATATGAGTATATGTGGAGGAGGAGTATTTTTGTTGCAAAAATATTTAAAACATGTTAAACATGCTGATTGGACCCCATTTATTATTTGAAATTTGATTATAGCTTTGTAAAAATCGCCCATTTATGGATTTCGGTCAATTTTGTTTGGAATTTGGAAAAACTTTCTTCTATAAAGTTGTAGAGAATTGAATTTCCTATAAAAACACGCGAGATTTGAATTTTTCGGCAAAAGGCTATTTATTGTGAATTATTGAAGTTAGAAGCTCAAAATAATTGATTTTGGAAGTTTAAAATAATTTAAATAAGAAAAACGTTTTTAAATGTTTTGGGCATCTTTAACATGTGTTGATGGCTGAGATCAGATTGTCTAGATGGGCGTAGAGAATTTATTAAATATATTAATATTATATTAAATTTTTACGCTTTGGTGTTCTAGCGATTTCTATAAATAGGTCTTGGGTTAGAATTGAAAATCACACCGGCTGAAGTTTCTCTCTCTATATTATCGGCGTATTCTTGTGAGTATTTTGAGTATACTTTGAGTATTGCTATCTGAGTGCAAGTTCAAGTCATAGCTCTATATCAGGTGTTTCATTTAGAAGTATATGTCTTTCGAGGTAAGGATGTTATTTTCTTCTCAAATGATATTATTTCTTCAATATCATTAATTTGAAATATTGGTTGGAACTTTTTATCAAATTTAGAACTTTTTCATGTCGGGGGTTCTTATTCATGAGTTCTTATTCACGAGTTCTTATTCACGAGTACTATTCACGTAAGCGTGAAGATGTTTTTTGTGAAATTTCTATCTTTTGGTGTTGGAGATTCTTATTCACATTATCAAGATCTTATTCACGAATACAACACTATTCATCGAAAAATAAAAATTTTTCTTTTAGTCAAAATATCTATTGTGGATACTAAGCTTTGATTGTATCCATGTTTTGATCATTCTTGAATTTTACACCACTATGATTATTTTTGAGGTATTTTTGGATGTGGATAAAACAAAGTACGAATCCTTAATCCTTAATCCTTGTCATTTTGTTTCACTGGATTCGTTTCTTTAAAAAAAAATATTTTTCATCATCTTAGTCTTAAATGATGATATTATTGAATATCTTTGGCACTGTAGTGCAAAAGATGAATGATTTATGATGAATATCTTTGGCGATAGTCTAAAAGATGAATGATTTCTGATGAATATCTTTGGCCCGTAGTGCAAAGATGAATGATTTCTGATGAATATCTTTGGCCCGTAGTGCAAAGATGAACAGGTGTTTAGATGAACATGACCAACTGGTGAATGTCCTTGGCCTGTAGTGCAAGGATGAATATTTGATCCCAGATATATATTGATTGATGTTACAGGGATAAAAAATAGACGATGAACTTTAAAATTCATACATAGAAGATAGTAGTTTGCATTCTCTACTTAACTCTTCTAATGAATTATTATTTCCGCTGCGAATATTGATTTAAAACTTGTTGTCTATTGTATTCTATTATATTTTTCCCTGTTGAAGACTAACGATAATTTGTTGTATATTATCTTAGTCATAATATTCTTTACTGGGCTAGTCGAGCTCACCCTTTTCCTTTTTGTTCCATTTTTCTTCTCAGGAGGCGAGAATGTAGCAATTCTTAGTGGGTATGGAATGAAGGTTCTAGAGAGAGTTGTTTAGTAGTCCTCACCATTTTTGTAAAATAATGTATCAATAATTATGATGGTGATTTATTTGCGTGTGGATATTGTCAGATGGCAATATCTGTTTTTAAACTCACGATTTATATGTTGTAATAATAAAGTTGTAGTTATTTACGTACCATGTATTTGGCGACTTCGAGAATGGGTTGGATGGAATGGACCTATTTTGGGGGCGTCACGGTTGGTATCGAGCTTAGGGATATGATCTCTGGCGGAGATCGGGGAATAGAACTAGGAGGGAGAGGCGAGTAAATCCTTCGTTAGTGTGTCCTACCTAAGATTATTTGTTAGTTGGTCAAGTATATAGGGATATTATGTGATATATTGATTTTCTTAATTAACCCTTGTTTTATGATAGTTTTTAAGAATGGTCACGAGTAAGCGTTAACAATGGAGTGAATGAAATCGTGGAGACACCTCTAATCGCTAATCGGGATAATGTGATGTCAAAGAAGAAGGAATTAGAGATATCCATGTGGTGAGTGAAGAATTGATAGTTACTTTTAGAGATAGTCACAGAGAGGTAACGGTGAGAGTGAGGAAGAAGAGAAGAAGAAGAGGTGCGAGGAGAGTTTATTAGAGGTATTTTATGATCAAAATGTAGAATTGCAAAATCATATTTATGAGTTAGAAGAGCAGGCTGAAGAATTGCAGGCAGTCGTGGAGCAAAAGGATGCAACGATTCAAGCTTGTGTTACCCGATATGTGATGCTTGAACAGAAGCACTTTTGGCGAGTATAAGATGATAAAAGTGGAATCGAATTTGAAAGAAGAAATAAGCGAAGCAGTGAGAATGAGTGATGCATGGATAAAAGCACGCGTAGCGTTGATATTATGGAAAGAGATGTCCAATCTAAAAAGAAGATTTAACGATGACGGAAGGCGTCGGCGAAGTAGCATCAAGACCAAAGAACAAATTCTAGGGAAGAGAACAATCGTCGGTTAGATGCTACAGATGCGGAGAGGAGGGACATATAAGGTCAAACTGTTGAAAGCCTCTAAGGTATGTTTTAGTTGTGGAAAAAGAAGGTCACATAGTTCGATTTTTGTGTCTATAATAAATCAAGTCCAGTTGGGGACGTTGGCACCGAGCGGATCTGAAAAGTCAAAGTTAACGATTCTTTGGAAAGGCGTTTTTTCGTGACTTCTCAAAAAGCGAAAGTAACGAACGAAGTTAAGACGGGTTAGTTAATTATAAATTCTTCTTGAAGTTTATACCTTATTGATCTTGGTTCTACCCATTCTTTTATCTCTCTTGCTTTGCGTTCAACGTTTGAACTTGACTACGGAGAAATTAGAATTTGACTATCTGTGGAGACTCAGTTAAGAGAAACTTTTATTACATTCGTTGTTTAGAAATCTTGCTTGATTCAGGTTGGCACTATCACATTACCTGTTAACCTTATTTCTATAGAGATATTTATTTTTGATGTGATTTTAAGGTTAACTACTCATCATGCCAAAATTGATTGCTTTCGTAAGGTTGTTAGTTTTCATATTCTTAAGCAACCTGTTATTCGAATTCAAGCAACCAAAACATTGAAGTCAAACTCTTTCATATTAAATTATAAAGCCATTTGTTTATTGAAAAATGAATGTCAAGCTTTCTTAGTCCATGTTATGGATTTGAATAAAGACACGTCAGATTTGAATAATATTCCTGTTGTTATTGATTTTTCCTGACGCATTTCCTGAAGAATTTCTTAGCCTACTCCCGAGGCGTGATATTGAATTTGTATCGACTTTAAATCCGGTACAAAACCCATTTCTAAAATCTCATATCGAATGGCTCTATTGAACTTGAGAGTTAAAACCCAATATGTAGAAGTTGATACCGAGCCTCTATCTGGTGACTTCCTTTGTGGAATGCATCGAAGCCGGACTCTCGTAGGGGACACCATATTCGCATGCGATAGTAAAGCGATAGGTGTCATTGTAACGTCTTATCCAAGATTAGGATGTGAGTCACGATTGAGAACAACCTAAATCGATAATCGAAATATGTAGCTTTCAGAAGCTTAGTTGGTTATTATCGGAGATTCGTTGAAGGATATTCTCGAATCGCTATTCCATTAACATTGTGACTTCGTAGAGATACAAAATTCGAATGGGAGCAAAGAATGTGGGAAGAGCTTGAAGAACTCAAGAGGAGACTCATTTCATTACATGTTACGACCATGCCATCCACGGGAAATGACGCGTGGTAGGTGGCGTGTTGAGTAGAAGATCATTATACAAATCTGAGTACGATATTGTCAAAAACTAATTTCAGTATAATTTACAAATAATAGAGATGGAGATGAAAACTTTAGGTACCCACGTGATGATATCTGAGTATAATCGACTTTAATCGATAAAGTTAAAAGTTTATTCAAGCTACACACCGGGTGATGAATTTGAAGAATGAGGTGCAAGAAGTTGTTATTTCAAAAGCGAGAATCGGTGAGGTGAGGAAAACTCAAACCTTCGATTTATTAATCCATTTGAAATTCTCGATCGAATAGAACCGTGGGCTATAGACTCGTTTTACCTCCAAGTATGATGGCGTGTTCATGCGTTTTTCACGTATCGATGTTACGTAAATATGTGGATGACCCGAACCACGTCATTGAGTTAGAAGCCGGACAAGATAATAGAAGACTTAACGTATGAGGAGGTACCATCAAGATCTTGGATAGGAAGGAGCATATCTACATACGAAGGTTATACCACAAGTTAAAGTTTTGTGGAGAAACCATGCTATTGAGGAAATGACCCGAGAGTTAGAAAGCGGAAATAAAAGCGAGGTATTCTCATCTTTTGAAACACCGATGTACGACGTCAATTTCGAGAACGAAATTTCATAAGGAGGTAGGTAGTAAGACCGAAAATTTTTTTTAAATAAAAGGAATTTCCTTTATTTATTATTTTGAAATAGTAAGGGTGGATTTGATTAATGTGGTTAGTTATGGGTAAAATTCGCAAATATTTTAAATAAGCAAATGGTGATATAATATTCATTATTGTGGGGAATATTCGTTTGGTGTCGTGGAATATTAAATGCTTGTCAGAGAATATTAAATGCGTGGTAGCGTTTGCCAATGTGTGTGGGCCCCATAACTGAAAAAGCGATTGGAGGAAAGAAAGCGAGCAAGAATAAGTTGTTTATAAATACTTGGTATGAGTTATTCACAATTATCTTGTTGGAATACCAGTGGTTAAAAACGATGTCTGGCGTTGTTGCCGCGACAAAGAACCGCGGTATTGCATCAATTATTGATTCTTACATAAGAAGGCATTCCTCAATAATTGTTACGGTAATTCTTATTCGATATTTTATTTTATTGATTCAATAATTCTTTGCATTGATATTTTATATTCTTTGTTGTTTGATAATTGTCATTACACGGTATTTTCCATTATCAAATCAATAATTCATATTATTTGAATAATATTATCGAGATAACATTATTGGCAATGTCTAGAAAGTTACACGCCTAAGGAGAGGTTTGGTCACCTAATTGCGGCCCGAGTAAGGAGAAATTCTTATTGGAAAGCCCTCTTTCCTGAGGAGGCGCACTGGTTGTCAATATTGTGATTACAGTAATATTATTTGTGAATAATTAATTATTGATTCATATGATGAGGAAAATATTGATTTTATGTGGATATAGATGGAGAAAATTTTATAGTGACAATTGTTGAAAATTAATATTTTATTTTTTTGATAAAATAATTCATTTAAATATATTATTTTAATAATATATTAACGATGATATATTTTACGATGAATGTGGGATATATGAGTATATGTGGAGGAGGAGTATTTTTGTTACCAAAAATATTTAAAACATATTAAACATGTCGGTGGACCCCATTTATTATTTGAAATTTGATTATAGCTTTTGTAAAATCGCCCGTTTGTGGATTTTGGTCAATTTTGTTTGGAATTTGGAAAAACTTTCTTCTATAAAGTTGTAGAGAATTGAATTTCCTATAAAAACTTGTAGATTTGAATTTTACGGCAAAAGGGCTATTTATTGTGAATTATTGAAGTTAGAAGCTCGAAATAATTGATTTTGGAAGTTTAAAATAATTTAAATAAGAAAAACGTTTTTAAATGTTTTGGGCATCTTTAACATGTGTTGATGGCTGAGATCAGATTGTCTAGATGGGCGTAGAGAATTTATTAAATATATTAATATTATATTAAATTTTTACGCTTTGGTGTTCTAAGCGATTTCTATAAATAAAGTCTTGGGTTAGAATTGAAAATCACACCTTAAATCCAAGTTTTTCTCTCTATATTATCGAGCGTATTCTTGTGAGTATTTTGAGTATACTTTGAGTATTGCTATCTACGGTGCAAGTTCAAGTCATAGCCTATATCAAGGTGTTTTTATTAGAAGTATTGTCTTTTCGAGGTAAGGGATGTTATTTTCTTCTCAAATGATATTATTTCTTCAATATCATTAAAATTTGAAATATTGGTTGGAACTTTTATCAAATTTAGAACTTTTTTCGTATCGGAGTTACTTATTCATGAGTTCTTATTCACGATTCTTATTCACGAGTACTATTCACGAAAGCGTGAAGATGTTTTTTTGTGAAATTTCTATCTTTTGGTGTTGGAAGTTACTTATTCACGTATACGGCATTATTCACGAATACAACACTATTCATCGAAAAATAAAATTTTTCTTTTCGTCAAAATATCTATTGTGGATACTAGCTTTGATTGTATCCATGTTTTGATCATTCTTGAATTTTACACCACTATGATTATTTTTGAGGTATTTTTGGATGTGGATAAAAAAAAAATCACGAATCCTTAATCCTTAATCCTTGTCATTTTGTTTCTTTGGATTCGTTTCTTTAAAAAATATTTTTCATCATCTTGATCTTAAATGATGATATTATTGAATATCTTTGGCTGTGAAAGTGCAAAGATGAATGATTTATGATGAATATCTTTGGCGATGAGTGCAAAGATGAATGATTTCGATGAATATCTTTGGCCCGTAGTGCAAAGATGAATGATTTCGATGAATATCTTTGGCCCGTAGTGCAAAGATGAGCAGTGTTTAGATGAACATGACCAATTTGGTGAATGTCCTTGGCTTTGTAGTGCAAGGATGAATATTTGATCCCGAGATATATATTGATTGATGTTACAGGATAAAATAGGCGATGAACTTTAAAATTCATACATAGAAGATAGTAGTTTGCATTCTCTACTTAACTCTTCTAATGAATTATTATTTCCGCTGCGAATATTGATTTAAAACTTGTTGTCTATTGTATTCTATTATATTTTTCCCTGTTGAAGACTAACGATAATTTGTTGTATATTATCTTAGTCATAATATTCTTTATTGGGCTAGTCGAGCTCACCCTTTTCCTTTTTGTTCCATTTTTCTTCTCAGGAGACGAGAATGTAGCAATTACTAGTCGGGGTATGGAATGAAGGTTCTAGAGAGAGTTGTTTAGTAGTCCTCACCATTTTTGTAAAATAATGTATCAATAATTATGATGGTGATTTATTTGCGTGTGGATATTATGCAGATGGCAATATCTTTTTAAACTCACGTTTATATGTTGTAATAATAAAGTTGTAGTTATTTACGTACCATGTATTTGGCGACTCGAGAATGGGTTGGATGGAATGGACCTATTTTGGGGGCGTCGCGGTTGGTATCGAGCTTAGGATATGATCTCTCGGAGGAGATCGGGGAATAGAACTAGGAGGGAGAGGCGAGTAAATCCTTGTTAGTGTGTCCTACCTAAGATTATTTGTTAGTTGGTCAAGATATATAGGGATATTATGTGATATATTGATTTCCTTAATTAACCCTTGTTTTATGATAGTTTTTAAGAATGGTACTGGTGAAGCGTTAACAATGGAGTGAATGAAATCGTGGAGACACCTCTAATCGCTAATCGAGGATAATGTGATGTCGGTGAAGAAGGAATTAGAGATATCCATGTGGTGAGTGAAGAATTGATAGTTTCTTTAGAGATAGTCACAGAGGTAACGGTGAGAGTGAGGAAGAAGAGGAAGAAGAGGTGCAGGAGAGTTTATTAGAGGTATTTTATGATCAAAATGTAGAATTGCAAAATCATATTTATGAGTTAGAAGAAGCAGTGAAGAATTGCGAGGCGGTCGTGGAGCAAAAGGATGCAACGATTCAAGCTTGTGTTACCCGATATGTGATCTTGAAGCGAAGCACTTTTGGCGAGTATAAGATGATAAAATTTGGAATCGGTGAAAGAAGAAATAAGCTGAGCGAGTGAGAATGAGTGATGCATGGATAAAAGCCACGCTAGCGTTGATATTATGGAAAGAGATGTCAATCTAAAAAGAGAAGATTTAACGATGACGGGAAGGCGTCGGCGTGTATCATCAAAGACCAATGACAAATTCAGGGAAGAGAACAATCGTCGGTTAGATGCTACGGATGCGGAGAGGAGGACATATAAGGTCAAACTGTTCAAAGCCTTCTAAGGTATGTTTTAGTTGTGGAAAAGAAGGTCACATAGTTCGATTTTGTCCTATAAAATAAATCAAGTCCGGTTGGGACGTTGGCACCGAGGCGGATCTGAAAAGTCAAAGTTAACGATTCTTTGGAAGGCGTTTTTCGTGACTTCTCAAAAGCGAGTAATCCGAACGAAGTTAGCACGGGTTAGTTAATTATAAATTCTTGCGAAGTTTATACCTTATTAGATCTTGGTTCTACCCATTCTTTTATCTCTCTTGCTTTGCGTTCAACGTTTGAACTTGACTACGGAGAAATTAGAATTTGACTATCTGTGGAGACTCAGTTAAGAGAAACTTTTATTACATTCGTTGTTTAGAAATCTTGCTTGATTCAGGTTGGCACTATCACATTACTGTTAACCTATTTCTATAGAGATATTTATTTTGATGTGATTTTAAGGTTAACTACTCATCATGCCAAAATTGATTGCTTTTCGTAAGGTTGTTAGTTTTCATATTCTTAAGCAACTTTGTTATTGAATTCAAGCAACCAAAACATCAAGTCAAACTCTTTCATATTAAATTATAAAGCCATTTGTTTATTGAAAAATGAATGTCAAGCTTTCTTAGTCCATGTTATGGATTTGAATAAAGACACGTCGATTTGAATAATATTCTGTTGTTATTGATTTTTCTGACGCATTTCTGAAGAATTTCTTAGCCTACTCCCAGGCGTGATATTGAATTTGTATCGACTTTAAATCCCAGACAAAACCCATTTCTAAAATCTCATATCGAATGGCTCTATTGAACTTGAGGAGTTAAAACCCAACTGTAGAAGTTGATACAGAGCCTCTATCTGGTGACTTCCTTTGTGGAATGCATCGAAGCGGACTCTCGTAGGGACACCATATTCGATGCGATAGTAAAGCTGATAGGTGTCATTGTAACGTCTTTATCCAAGATTAGGATGTGAGTCACGATTGAGAACAACCTAAGTCGGTAATCGAAATATATGTAGCTTTGAAGCTTAGTTGGTTATTATCGGAGATTCGTTGAAGGATATTCTCGAATCATTTATTCCATTAAACACGGTGACTCGTAGAGATACAAAATTGAATGGAGCAAAGAATGTGGGAAGAGCTTGAAGAACTCAAGAGGAGACTCATTTCAAAGTACATGTTACGACCATGCCATCTGAAAAGCGAACGTGGTAGGTGGCGTGTTGAGTAGAAGATCGTTATACAAATCTGAGTCACGATATTATCAAAAACTAATTTCAGTATAATTTACAAATAATAGAGATGGAGATGAAAACTTTAGGTACCCACGTGATGATATCTGAGTATAATCGACTTTAATCGATAAAGTTAAAGGTATTCATTTCTACACACCGGGTGATGAATTTGAAGAAGGAGGTGCAAGAAGTTGTTATTTCAAAAGCGAGAATCGGTGAGGTGAGGAAAACTCAAACCTTCGATTTATTAATCCATTTGAAATTCTCGATCGAATAGGAACTGTGGCCTATAGACTCGTTTTACCTCCAAGTATGACGCGTGTTCATAACGTTTTTCACGTATCGATGTTACGTAAATATGTGGATGACCCGAACCACGTCATTGAGTATGAGGAGGTACCTGTCAAGATCTTGGATAGGAAGGAGCATGTCCTACGCACGAAGGTTATACCACAAGTTAAAGTTTTGTGGAGAAACCATGCTATTGAGGAAATGACCTGAGAGTTAGAAACGGAAATAAAAGCGAGGTATTCTCATCTTTTTGAAACACCAGGTACGTACGTCAATTTCGAGAAAAATAGCCCGTTTATCAGAAAAATTCGAAACTCGCGACTTTCCATGGGAAATCCCATTCTCTACAACTTTGCGGTAGAAGGAAATTTTTCCAAATTCAAAATGAAATTGACCGAAATCCATAAGCGGATGATTTTACGATTCTATAATCAATTTTCGATTCGAGAATTGTGTCCACAAACACACAAAACATATATTAAACATTTAATGCCACAAAATACTCTACCTCCTCATATACTCATATATCCCACAATCATTATAAAAATATCACCGTTAATATATTATTAAAATAATATATTTAAATGTATTATTTTATCGAGAAAAAGATAAAATATTAATTTTCAACAATTGTCACATTAAAAATTTTCTCCATCTATATCCACATAAAATAAATATTTTCTTTATCATAATAATCAATAATTAATTATTCAAAATAATATTCTGAGAATCACAAGATCGACAACCGTGGTAGTTTCTAAGGAAAGAGGGCTTTCAATAAGGATTTCTCCTTCTTGGTAGCCTTGATTAGGTGACCAAACCTCTCCTTGATTGAACTTTCTAGACATTGCCAATAATGTAATCGATAATATTATTCAAATAATATGAATTATTGATTTGATAATGGAAAATCTTGTGTAATGACAATTATTGAAACAACAATGAATACAAAATATCAACGCAGCAATTATTGAATTAATATAATATTGAGCGATAATTCTTGTAACAATTATTGAGTAATGCCTTCTACGTAAGGATCAATAATTCAACAATCTTTGTGCAATCACAGGTAATCTTCTCTTGTGCACCCGATATTCTCGTATTTTAACCACCGGGTAACCCAATGATTAGTGTTAACGGTAACAATTCTGCCGATTATTTATAAAACTCAATCTTTGTCGTTTTCTTTCATCCAACCGTTTTTCCGTTATAGAAGGGCCCACCAATGATTATACTGGTAAATCGTACGGAGATTCAAACAAAAAGAATATTCCCGACCAAACGAATATTCCCCGACAATAATGAATATTTTATAACCACTTTGCTTATTTTGTAAACTTTGCACATTTCACCCATAACCAAAGAATTATATCAAATTAACCCTTATTAATTTAGAATAATGAATAAAGAAAAATTCTATTTTATTTATAATAAGTTGGGGTCTTACAACCTCCCTCCTTATGAAATTTCGTCCTCGAAATTGACGTCGATACACTGGTATATCGAAAAGGTGAGGTACCTCGCTTTCATCTCCGATTCAACTCCCATGTCATTTCTTCAATTGCATGGTTTCTCCACTGAAAACCTTAACTTGTGGTATAACCTTCGATCGTAAGACATGCTCTTTCCTATCCAAAATCTCAGCAAGTATCTCCTCGTAGGTTAAATCTTACTATCTCAAATGCGGTTCTAATGCAATAATGTGGTTGGGTCTTTCACATATTTACGAAGCATAGATATGTGGAATACATGTGAACACGAGACATACTTGGAGGTAGCATTGAGTCTATAGGCTCGTTTCCTATTCGGTCAAGAATCTCAAATGGACCAACAAACCTTGGATTGAGCTTTCCTCTTTTCCCAAATCTTGTAACTCCTTTCCGTGGAGCAATACGTAACAATACATGATCTCGATATTAAACTCCACGTCCACTACATGAAGATCAAGATAACTCTTTTGTCGATCTTGTGAAGTTTGAATCGTTGTCGAATCATTTGGATCTTTTACGTAGTCATGCGTCTTAATTACGGTCCCAACAATGTTGCTTCTCCCACCTCGTCCCCAAAGATCTTTGGAGAAGCGACATTTTAAATCCATCAACGCCTCAAATGGAGCCATGCCTATACTTGTTTGATAAGCTTTGTTGTTGTAAAGAGAATTCCACCGGTGGTAGGTACTTATCAACTTCCTTTGAAATCTAGGACACGAGTCTTAATAGATCTTCAAGAGGTTTGAATAGTCCTCTACGATTGTCGTGGTTTGAGGATGGTATCTTTGAAGCCCAGATAAATAAATCCGTGCCCATAGCTTTTTCTGCAAGCTAACCCAAAATCTTGAAGTGAATCTCGGGTCACGATCCGAAACTATGGATCTTGGCATGCCATGCAATCGCACAATCTCATTCATATACATCTGACAAGCAAGGCGTTCGAGGGATAAGTCTCGCGTGTCGGTGAAATGAAAGCGAGACTTGGTTAATCATCAACAATAACCCAAATTGCATCTACGCCTTGAGAAACTTTGGGAAGACACGTAACAAAATCCATAGTAATGTGTTCCCATTTCCATTAGGAATCTCAAGTGGTTCTGATGGACCTTTTGGCACTTGATGCTTCGCCTTTACACGTGACATGAGTTAAACATCTTGAGATAAACTCATGAATCTCTCTTGTATTGTTCCACCAAAATGTATGTGAATATCATGATACATTTTGGTACTTCGAGATGGATTGCAAGCGGGTGTTGTGTGCCTCCATCATGATTTTATCTTCAGTCGAGAATCGTTAGGAGCGCAAACTCTAGAATTGACTCGAAGTATTCCTTCCTCATCAATTCTTGCTTAGGAATAGCTCCTTCTTGCACTTTCTTCTTCATACGCATCATTGGAATTAGTAGCTTGAAAGCGGTTTTAACTTTATCGATTAAAGTCGGTTCTACTTGTATATTCGCCATCATTATGTGGGTCCCTGAAGTCTTTAATTCTACCTCCATCCTTTGCAAGTCATACAAAATGGGCCTTTGCGTTGACAATATCGCATTCGTACTTGCATATGATCTTCTATTTAATGTGTAAATTACTACGTTCGCTTTTCGAGGATGATATTGAATAGTGTGATCGTAATCTTTTAATGACTCCGACCAACGTCGTTCTAGCGTGTTGAGTTCTTTTGGGTGAAGAAATATTTGAGGCTTTTATGGTCCGTATAAATCTCCACTTTCTCTCCATACAAGTAGTGTCTCCATATCTTCAACGCTTGAATCATTGCTTTGCTTGACTCTAGATCATGAGTAGGATATTCCTCTCATATTCTTTGAGTTTGTCGTGAGGCATAAGCTATGACTTTCCCATGTTGCATGAGAACACATCCTAACCCTTGCCGGAAGCATCATTTGTAGATAACAAATCCATCCGAACGAGATGGTATTGTCGAAACAGTCTTAGAAATGAGTCTCCTCTTGAGCTCTTGGAAGCTCTTCGCATTCCTCGCTCCATAAGAATTTTGCATCCTTAAAAGTCAATTTGAGTTAATGAGTAGCGATTCGAGAAAATCCTTCCACAAATCTCAGATAATAACCCATTAAGCCCGAGAAAGTTGCGTACTTGGTCACCGAATTCGGTTGCTCCCAACTTTGTATTGCTTCAATCTTCGTGGCCGGGTCAAGCGAGATACTCCTTGTTTTGACACCACGTGCCCAAGGAATGCTACTTCCTCGAGCGAACTCGCATTTCTTGACTTGGCATAAAGCTTGTGTTCACGAAGTCTTTGTAGTACCGGCTTCAAATGGTGCTCATGATCTTCGGCTTTTGGAATAGATGAGGATGTCATCAATAAAGACAACAACGAACCGATCAAATATTCCTTGAACACACGGTTCATCATATCCATGAAAGCGGCGGGGAGCATTAGTCGATCCAAAGACATGACCGAATTCATAATGCCCGTATCGAGTCCTAAATGCCGTCTTTGGAATATCCTCGGTTTTAATCTTCAAATTTGATGATATCGAGCGAAGATCGATCTTTGAAAAGAATTGTGCTCCTTGCAGAATTGGTCAAACAGGTCATCAATGCGAGGTAGCGGATACCTATTCTTGATGGTGACATGGTTCGATTCTCGATAGTCAATACAAAAGTCTCATACTCCGTCTTTCTTCTTTACGAATAAAGCAGGAGCACCCCAATGAGACGTCTTGGGGGGCGAATGAAACCCAGATGTCTAATAACTCCACGTAGTTGGACTTTTAACTCCACGAAGTTCAATAGGAGCCATTCGATATGGGGTTTTAGAAATGGGCTTTGTGCGGTTCAAGATCAATAAAGAATTCAACATCACGTTACGGGGTAGGCAGGGAAGCTCTTCGGGGAAATACATCGGGGAATTCTTTAACCACGAAATATTATTCAAATCGACTTGTCTTTGTTCAAATCCATAACATGGGCTAAGAAAGCTTGGCATCCGTTTTCAATAAGCGAATAACTTTGTGGCTTGATATGGCGGTGGTGATTTTAGTGGTTTAGTGGTTTGAATTCGTATAACGGAGTTGGTTGGGAATATGAAAACTAACAACCTTACGAAAACAATCAATTTTGGCATGATGAGTGGTTAACTTGATCAATTCCTAAAATCACATCAAAAGCAAGTATCTTTAAAGAGATAAGATCAGCGGGTAATGTGATAGTGCCAACTTGGATCATGCAAGATTTATAAGCTGTAGATGTAGCGAAGGTTTCACCCAACGGAGTTTCAACAGATAAATCAAAATCTAATTTCTCCGGTCAAGTTTAAGCGTTGAGCACTGGCGGAGAGATAAAAGAATGGGTAGAGCCGGTATCTAGTAAAAGGTATAAACTTCCGCAAGAATTCAAGATTAGCTGCACGTGATCACCTCGTTCGGGTTCCTCACGTTTGGCCGATCACGACAAAAGCTCTTCCGAGAACCGGCCCGATTTCGACTTATCCGGGATGACCCTTGGAATCACCAATCAACGAACTTGGTTTCGCTATAAATGCAGATCTCGGCGATGTGGCCTTCCTTTCCACGATTATAACATACCTTGGATTGTTGTGGACGGTTTGAGGTGATATGTCCCTCCTTCCGCATTTGTAACATCTAGCGGCGGTCGTTCTCCTCCTCCCTAGCATTTGTTGTTGGTCTTTGGTCTTCTTTGTTGATATCTTCAAAATCCTTGTTGAATCTTCTCTTCCGAAATTTCCACTTGAGTCACCTCTCCACATTATCATGTCCACGATTACCACGAGTAATTCCGCCTTTGTCAGTATTCTTTCTCTGTTGGTTATCATCGTTACGATGACTACCACGATTGTGGTCCCTCGATTGAGTATCTACTTTATCTCGCTCTAATAAGCGAGCCACATTGACAACATACGAATCTGAGAGAAAATTTATGAGAGATAAGGTATTGGCGAATCTACGGTTTTAGACCTCTCGAAACATCTGGCGTCATTAGTTCCTCATTCTCCACCAAATGAGGTGCGAACCTAGATAATTCTGCGAACCTTGCCTCGTCTTTGAGACACCGTCGTGTTGTTACATTGAGTCTAATAAACTCTACCTCCTTCGTATAGACGAATACTTTACGGAAAGTACTTGTCATTGACGATTTGAAATCTTTCCCAAGGCATGTTAAGTGCATCCGGTGAGTGCGCTTCACTGATTCCCACCGATGTCTGCTTCACCACGAAACATAAAAGTGGCGAATGGAACCTTTTGTTCCTCCGTGCACCCCAAGACATCGAATATCTTGGTAATTTGCTTGATTACGTTTACGCCTTGATCGGATCCAGGCTTTCCATGGAAATCTGGTGGTCCCGACTCCTTGAAGCGCTTGGTGCATTGTGGGCCAGCAGCGTTGCCATCATTTCCACCGTATTTTTTGTACGAGTCTCCCTCGTGCGGTTTTCATGAGCGCAAAAAAGCTTCTAAACATCCGTCGTTCATCATTTGCTCGATTAAGCGTTGTTCACGGGAGGAACATTGCCCGACTGTTGCACGTTCTCCTCGTTGGTGAGTCAAGGCGTCTCCGCGGTCTCATAAACTCCATTGTTAACGTTCTCGTGACCATTCTTAAATACTTCCATAAAACAAGGGTTAATTAAATAAATTAACATATCACATAATATCTATATTATGACCAAGCAACAAATAAGCTTAGGTAGGACACCTAGCGAAGGATTTACTAGTCTCTCCCCTCACCAGTTACATTCACAGATCTCATGGAGATCATATCCACTAAGCTACGATACCAAGTTGTGGCCCCCAAAATAGGTATCAACACCCATTCTGAGTCGCCAAAATACATGGTATAGAAAGCAAATTACAACTTTGACAATACAGATGTAGAGTGTAGAATACGACAATACAATATGAGTTTGAATACAAATATTGTCTTACAGACAATATACACCCAAATAAGTCCTCATTAATTATTATATACCTTTATTTTGAGAAATAGTGAGGGCAATTAAAACATCTTCCTAGAACCATCACTCCATTACCCAGGCTCGATCTGCTTGTGTTACTCACCTCACGAGAAGAAAAATGGAACAAAAAGGAAAAGGGTGAGCTCAACTAGCCCGATAAAGAATATTATGACTAAGATAATATACAACAAATTATCGTTAGTCTTCAACGAGGAAAAATCTAATAGAATACAATAGACAACAAGTTTTAGATCAACAAATGCGGTGAAGCAATGATCCATTAGAAGAGTCACGTAGAGAAAGAATTCTCTTGTCTTCAAGGTTTAAAAGTCCATCATCGATAGTTTATCCACGTAATAACAATCAATATACATCTTTAATCATCTTTGCACTTCTGACGGGCCAAAGATATTCATTTTATATCACCGGTTAGTAATTCATCTCGACCCCTGTTCATCTGCGCTGGGCCAAAGATATTCATCGATTAATCGTTCATCTTTTGCACTACTGGGCCAAAGATATTCATTTATATCACCATTTAGGGTGAGGATGATGAAAAACATTTTAAAAAAGCGAAATCCGGTGAAACAAAATGATGAGGATTAAGGATTAAGGATTCGTACTTTGTTTTACCCATGTCCAAAAATACTTGAAAATAATCATATTGGTGTAAAATTCAAGAATGATCAAAACATGGATACAATGAAAGCTAGTATCCGAATAGATATTTTGGACAAAAAGAAAATTTTTATTTTTCGATTGAATAGTCTTACGTATTCGTGAATAATTAATAAGTATCGTGAATAGTCTTGAGTATCGTGAATAAGTAACCCAGAACACAACAAGTTCCAAATTTGATAAAAAAATTCACCAATACTTGGCATAATGATATTGAAGAAAAATATCATTTAAGAAGAAAATAATACCCTTACCTCAAAATAGCAAATCTTACAATTGAATTTAGGTATAGTCTTGTGAAACTCATACTTGAGTATAGCAACACTCAAAGTATACTCACAAGAATACGCTCGATAATATAGAGAGAAAAGAAAACTTAGTTTACGGTGTGATTTTCAATTCTAACTTAGCCTCTATTTATAGGAGGAAAATCTTTAGCCAGCATGAAAGAGACTAAAATAATAAATTAATGTTATTTATAAACCAATTTCTATGCATGCTTTCAGCCCCTCAATGCTGAAAATTTCAATGACCCATGTGCATTCAACACCCACCAAAAAGTGGGTCCCACCATAATTAATAAAAAATTATTTTATTTTTTCGTAACTTCAATAATTCATAGAAAATAGCCCGTTTATCAGAAAAATTGAAACTCGCGATTTTCCATGGAAATCCATTCTCTACAACTTTGCGGAAGGAAATTTTCCAAATTCCAAGCGAAATTGACCGAAATCCATAAGCGGATGATTTTACGATCTATAATCAATTTTCGGTCGAAATTGTGTCCCGCAAACACACAAAACATATATTAAACATTTAATGCCACAAAATACTCTACCTCCTCATATACTCATATATCCCACAATCATTATAAAAATATCATAGTTAATATATTATTAAAATAATATATTTAAATGTATTATTTTATCGAGAAAAAGATAAAATATTAATTTTCAACAATTGTCACATTAAAAATTTTCTCCATCTATATCCACATAAAATAAATATTTTCTTTATCATAATAATCAATAATTAATTATTCAAAATAATATTCTGAGAATCAAGATCTTGTGACCGGTAGTTCGAGGAAGAGGGGCTTTCGATGAGATTTCTCTCTTACTTGGCATGATTAGGTGACCAAACCTCTCCTTAAGCGAGAACTTTCTAGACATTGCCAATAATGTAATCGATAATATTATTCAAATAATATGAATTATTGATTTGATAATGGAAAATCTTGTGTAATGACAATTATTGAAACAACAATGACAATACAAAATATCATATGACAATTATTGAATTAATATAATATTGAGCGGTAACTCTTTGTAACAATTATTGAGTAATGCCTTCTTACGTAAGGATCAATAATTCAACAATCTTGTGCAATCTGGTAATCTTCTTTAATGCGACCCGCATATTACGTATTTTAACCACGGGGTAACCCAATGTTATTAGCAGTAACAATTTCTGTAGATTATTTATAAAACTCAATCTTTGTCGTTTTCTTTCATCCAACCGTTTTTCCGTTATGGGCCCTACCAATTGGCTGCCGTCGTAAATACGGAGATTCCGAATAAAAAGAATATTCCACGACAAACGAATATTCCCAAACAATAATGAATATTTTATAACCACTTTGCTTTATTTTATAAACTTTGCACATTTCACCCATAACCAAAGAATTATATCAAATTAACCCTTATTAATTTAGAATAATGAATAAAGAAAAATTCAATTTTATTTATAATAAGTTGGGGTCTTCTGATCATTCCATACCCAGAGCTTCGTCTTTCATTACATTCTCGCCTCCTGCGAAGAAAAATGGAACAAAAAGGAAAAGGTGAGCTCAACTAGCCCGGTAAAGAATATTATGACTAAGATAATGAGAACAAATTATCGTTAGTCTTCAACGGAAAAAATCTAATAGAATCAATGGCAATGACAAGTTTTAAATCAATACTCGCATGATGGAAAATATTAATTCATAGAAGAGTTACGTAGAGGATGAAATCTACTAATATCTATGAATTTAACGGTCCATCATCAATATTTTATCCTGTAACATCAATCGATATATATACGGAATCATATATTCATCCTTGCACTACTGGGCCGAGGACATTCACCGATTAGTAAGTATTCATCTAAACACTGTTCATGCTTTTGCACTACGGGCCAAAGATATTCATCGAAATCATTCATCTTTGCACTTCGGCCAAAGATATTCAATAATATCATCATTTAAGGTGAGGATGATGAAAAATATTTTTAAAGGAAGCGAATCCGATTGAAACAAAAGAACAAATATTAAGGATTAGTATTTTAAACAATCGAGTTCAAAAATACTTCATAAGTAATCGAGTGGAGTAAAATTCAAAAATGATCAAAACATGGGATATGATCAAAGCTAGTATCCCTGATAGATATTTTAGGCGAAAAAGGAAAATTTTTATTTTTCGATGAATAGTCTTGCCGTATTCGTGAATAGTCTACAGTATCGTGAATAGTGTAAGTATCATGATAGTAATCCCGACACTAAAAGTTCTAAATTTGATTAAAAATTTCAGATCAATACTTCGGCATAATGATATTAGAATAAATAATATCATTAAAAAAAAATATCCCTTACCTCGGAAAGGCAGTCTTAAGCTGGAATCTTTGGATATAAATTTATAACGAACTTTCACCGTATAGCAATACTCAAAGTATACTCAAAATACTCACAAGAATACGCTCGACAATATAGAGAGAAAAAACTTTAGTTTCTGGTGTGATTTTCAATTCTAACCTAAGCACCCTATTTATAGGAAATTGCTTAGAATACCAAAGCAGAAAATTTAATAAATTAATAATATATTAATTAATATTCCTACACCAACATTTGAAGAACTTAAATCATTCATTAACATCACATGCAAGACCCACCATTAATGCCAAAAACGTTTTTCTTATTTAAATTATTTTAAACTTTCAAAAATCAATTATTTGAACTTGAAACTTGATAATTCACAATAAATAGCTCTTTTGTCGGAAAATTCAAATCTCGCAATTTTTATAGGAAATTCAATTCTCTACAACTTTGCGGAAGGAAGTTTTCCAAATTCCAAGCGAGATATTGGCCGAAATCCATAAGCAGGCGATTTTGACGGTATAATCAAATTTGATTCGAGAAATGAGGTCCACAAACATGAAAAACATGTTTTAAATATTTTTGGTAAAAAAATACTTCTCCTCCACATATACTCATATATCCCACATTCATCGTTAAAAATATCATCATTATTATATTATTAAAATATAATAAATATATTTAAATGAATTATTTTATCGAGAAAAAGATAAAATTTCAATTTTCAACAATTGTCACATTAAAAATTTTCTCCATCTATATCCACATAAAATTAATATTTTCCTCATCATATGAATCAATAATTAATTATTCACAAATAATATTACGAGAATCACAATATATTGACAGGCGGTTAAAGGAAAGGGGTTTTCGATAAAATTTCTCACTTCTTGGGCCTTGATTAGGTGACCAAACCTCTCCTTGAGCGAAATTTCTAGACATTGCCAATAATGTTATCTAATAATATTATTCGAGATAATATGAATTATTGCCGATAATGAAAAATCTTGTGTAATGACAATTATTGAAACAACGGACCGAATATAAAATATCAACGCAAGACAATTATTAAATCAATAAAATAAAATATTGAGCGATAATTCTGTAACCATTATTGAGTAGTGCCTTCTTACGTAAGAATCAATAATTGGTGCAATCTTGTATCTTCTTGTCTGACAACAGCGTATTCTTGTGTTTTAACCGCAGGGTATTTAACGATTATAAGCAGTAATAACTTCTGTAGATTATTTTTAAACAACTTATATTTATCGTTTTTCTTCCTCGATCGCTTTTCAGTTATGGGGCCACACATGGCATTTGCTTGTAGGTAAATGCGAATATTCTGACAAGCGATCGAATATTCCACGACCAAAACGAATATTCCCAAACAACAATGAATATTTTATAACCACTTGCTTATTTTATAAAATTTGCGCATTTTACCCATAACTAACCACATTAATCAAATCAACCCTTACTATTTCAAAATAATAAATAAAAAAAATTTCATTTTATTTATAAAAAATTCGGGGTCTTGCAATGTTGATTTAAAATTTTATTACTACTCATTCATTAATTAATTACTCTTCCTCTTACTTACTTTTTAGCGTCAAAGTAAAAAATGTTTAATTTTTTCTCCTAGATATATGTAAAACGTCTTATGTTATGGGAAAAAAAAATAATTATAAAGCGACTTATATAATGGAAAGGAGGAGTACCATATACATATATATTGTTCAAAAATTAATATAAGCTATTATTTGATTTTTCAAAATTAATGTGAATTATTTTAAATTTAAAATTGTTTTGATTTATTTTACTATTTAAAATAATAGATTTTATAATTAGTATTATTTTATTTTTTAATTTTATTGTCAAAAAATAAAATATTTTATACCAAATTTAAATTAAAATTAACTCAAATATTTAATATTAATTTATAAAATGGTGAAATAAAAGTCATTAATAACATTAATATAGAAAAAAAAAAAAAAAAGTATCATTAATAAAATGTCTTTACCACAATCAGTTTGAATCCGGTTAGAATTAAGTTTATTTTTTTTAAGTTGGTGAATTAACTAATAAAATTGTGTGCGTAAAATTTTAAATTGATTAATTAATCAACTTATTAACTTCCAATCAATCTTTGATCATTCAATTGATTGTGATAGCAATTATCCCTACCATTAAGGCATAAATACATATAATAGCACAATAATAGTAATAATACCGTGAAATAAGTAATACTAGTCCTGGTAGTCAAATGCTGTCATCTCAATGTGAAAAGTTCAAAAATTCCTCCATCTCCCTATACAGGATTTATCAGAATCAATCCAGCCTCTCGTTCACTGGGGTTAAATTATAAATAAAAAAATAGAAATATAATACAATAAATTAAGAAATTAAACATTAAATTTTAAAATTGAGAAGATACTATCTATATTTGGTTTTCTTGAAATGCGTATATAAATAGGACATGCTCTACTGATTTAATCCTCGCTCCATACTTAAAAATCATCTTTTTTCTCCTCTTATTCTCTCTCTCTCCCTCCCTTATGGCAGAGATAAGTAGTAATGGCAACCATGGAGTAGTCTCTGTGACTGTAAAAGATGCTAACAATATGAATCACAACCCTAAACCCAGTACCGAAGAACCCTCTGACTCGGGCGGTTTTATCACTCTTCCTTTTTTGCAGAAGGTGAGGTTTTTTTCTAATCCCATTTCCTATTTTTGTAATTTTTCATTAAAACCTGACAGTGCCAAAAGTTTTGGATTCCTTCTTTCTTTTTTTCTTTCTGGGAATTCTGTTTTTTCCCCATTAATTACCACTTAGCAACTTCAATCTAATTAATATTCATAAATGTTCATCTGGCCGGATTATTTTGAATGGATACAGAAGAGACAATAGTTTCCTTTTAAAAAGTTTTTCCTAATAGAACAGAATGCAGATCGAGCCTAGAAAAGATAACTACAGCTACTACTATTTTGGAATCATATGTAAATAATTGTTTATATACTAATTATTAATGAATAATATATATACATACAAATATATACAGGTGATCGCAGAGACGTTAGGTACGTATTTTTTAATATTCGCCGGAGATTGCGCGGTGACGGTTAACTTGGCGGAGAACAGGGTGGTAACACTTCCCGGGGTTGCAATTGTGTGGGGACTGGCGGTCATGGTTATGGTTTATGCAGTTGGCCATATTTCCGGTGCCCATTTTAACCCTGCTGTTACAATTGCTTTTGCTACTTGCAAGAGATTTCCATGGAAAGAGGTAAAATAATTTCTTGAAATGAAAGAAAGGCTCTGTTAGTTTAAGATTAGATGGATATTTGAGTTGAATTTTTCTTAACCTAATGAATTAGGTACCAGCTTATATCTCGGCTCAAGTCGTCGGAGCAACCCTGGCTAGCGGAACCCTCCGGCTAATATTCAACGGGAAGCAAGATCGTTTTCCGGGCACCCTCCCGTCGGGCACGGACCTTCAGTCGTTGGTGTTGGAGTTTGTAATCACATTCTACCTCATGTTTGTCATATCCGGTGTCGCCACCGACAACAGAGCTGTAAGTGATTACTTCTTTAATCTACATTTATTTGTAAAGACGACAAGTATTACAGACTATTTTATCTCATAATATCTCATATTATTTAAACTCTTAGCCTACGTTATCTCATAATATCCATTAGTACTTATTTTAATATAACACGTAAAGGTTTTTGAAAGCTAATTCATTGGCTTGTTTACCAGCTAAATCGTGTTCATATCATTCTTCTTGTTACTAAATTGTTATTATATTCTCTAATGAGGCTTATATGAGTCATGATATTTAATTATATAAATATATAATTAATATTAAGACAATGACTTCTTTGAAGCCTTTATATTTTTGTCTGTATTGACAAAGACGTGGACCCTTAATTTCATCATCCTCCTGTTTTAATTGCTAAAATGCAGATTGGTGAACTTGCTGGGCTCGCCGTTGGAGCTACCGTTTTGGTTAACGTAATGATCGCAGGGTATGAATTAATGCAATTTTCAATAGTATTTTTCATCAAATTTTAATGACATCGCCCTCTATATCCCTCTCTCACTGAAAGCTTAGCAGAAATTACAGGCCGGTATGGTTATATCCTCATAACAAAAATCAAATGAACAAGTGTTTCTAAACCATATAACAAATCAGGTCCAGAATTAAACCAATATTGTCATGTCCCGATATCTATTTATATAAGTGAAAGTCTCTCACATTCACATGCATGAAGTTCATAACATAGACACAGTTTCGCTGAAACATAAATTCTTCTTTGTTTTGAAAAAGAATATCATAGATTTAATACATGTAGGACTTCTTGTAAATTCAGGGGCCTGACTTGCGTGTTGTTTGGCAGGCCAATTTCAGGGGCATCCATGAATCCAGCAAGGAGTTTGGGGCCAGCAATTGTGGCAAGCAAATACAAGGGGATATGGATTTACATGTTAGCTCCAATATCTGGGGCCATAGCAGGTGCCTGGGTCTACAATATTATTAGATTCACAAACAAGCCCTTGCGCGAAATCACCAAGAGTGCCTCTTTCCTCAGAAGCTCAGGCCGTAACTGATCTACCTAATAGACAAGATTATGCTGTGTTTGCCTAATATGTAGTAAAACTCCTATGAAATAAATACATGTAAAGTAGAATACAATAACCTTTTAGTTTGGAATTCGTTATTTCTACGATATATGCAAATTCACATACGGAAATATACCCAAGTAGCTAAACTTGCAGGAATCGATATGTATAAATTAAGAAGGAACATGGCACAAAAAAAACATATGGTGATTTTCTCTTTCTTTTCTTATAAAGGTCGGGCATATGGTTTTATGGGTCATGGCACCAAACAAAGAAATTAAATCAAATTGACACATTATGATAGAAACTTTTCAACAATTGCAACATTAGATCCTTTTCCGAAATTACAATTAGCTCTACAAATTGACTTAGAAAGTAAAAGTATTTACAATAGGACAATGATTATCTAGCTCTCTGGGTCAGCAAATACCAACATTAACGAGTTTCTGTATACTTACACAGAGTCTCAAGGCAGTAGGTATGGAGAAAGACTCATGGCCAGCTGCCACCACAAATCCACCAGCCACTCGCATTAAGTTTGACTCCCTGGTTTCATGTCAAAATGAACTGTCCTTAGCTGTGAACACATTTAAGCCTGTTTAGCTGAAGAACTAAAGTATACTAGAGCATATGGAACTCAAATAAAAGCCTAAATATCCAAATTGCAATAATACCGACATGATAATTTGGAATACCAGAGTTGCTATCAGTGAAATAATGTGAGCGCCAAAACAAACATTATAATAATGAATAGAGTTTAGAAGTGATTTTCTTGCACATGAGAATTTGGTTCACACTCTCGCTATAGCTACAAATTCAAATTCAGCACTCGAGTGAATTGCTAATGCTCCCTACATGTCTCTTTTTTTCAACTTGATCAATTTTCTGGTTGATGTAATTGCATGTCCTGTGTTGACAATAGTTTCCTTAAAACAAAATTTAGACAGGCTAGTCTCGTTCAGACAAGTTCCAGAAGACCTCGATGATTGTTGTGTTAAAAGCCTGTTCTTCATCGTGAGGAAGGACCATCATAACTCATATAATGACCGCCAATACAACACAAGGGGACTCGTCCTCAGACCACTAAACTGAACTGCAATGACATGCTTTGTGTTTCTAAACCTATTCCTATGAGGAAAAATGAAAAACAAAATATCTAGAAGCGGTCAAAAACCATTATTGGAGTTCAAAATAGGCCTTCTTAATCACTAATACCTCTTCTGCTATAGAAGTTATATAAAACTATTTCATATGCACAATATACTAAAACAGCACAGTGCAGTTCTTTCTTTTAGATTTTAAAAAATATTGCAGCCCTTATTTGGTGAAAACTCAAACTGAATCCCTGGGGATAGCTCAACGGCAAGACATCATTACATGGGATGATGTTCAAGTCCCCTGTGACACAATTGTGTCTTACAGGAAGCTTCATTTATTTGGAGTTATTTTGGAAGCTAAAACCCTGGATGGGTGCATCTGTACACTATCATCTCATACTGAAAATAATGGATCATAAGTTTAACACAGTTAAATAACTCAAAGCATCAAGAATCTTAATTTAAATCTACTCAAGAAGTAATAATCATTTGATCAATATAACCAATAAGTAATACATGCTGAGATATACTTCTAAATAGTATATGTGGGCAAATTATTACAAAGTGGTTGACATTTTGTTAGATAAGACATATGGGACATTAAGGTATTGCAACATTCTGGAATACACTAAGATATTAGACTGTGTTTGTTTGCAAGAATTATACTTGGGATAGAAATATTAATGTCAAGTATCTTGTTTTTTTTCAAATTTAAACTTGGTACTATTAGTCTAGGGATTAAAAAATGACTTAATAGTCTTGGGATTATAATTATAATCTCGAGAGTCTTGGGATTATAATCCCATAGATTATAATCCCATAGATTATAATCCCGGATTATAATACTTGCAAACAAACATAGCCTTAGAGTCTCGAAACATACCGACTGTTAGAATATGACGAATACAATCAGCAGAGGTAATATCACTTTTATCATCGAAGTATGCCGGCGTGCTCAGCTACCTTTGAACTGGACTCCTATTTAGGGAAGCACTAGTGTTAGTAGAACTACTCAGTCTTGCCCTTGGAAGAATTAGAGGTTTGCAACAGAGTAGAGCAAAAAGCAACTCCATTGTAAACACCGTCATGCTAAGCCATATAAATATAGTTTTCTTCCAAGACCATAAAATCCTCTTAAGCAGAGGAAGTTCTGACTCCAAGCTTAGAGATGCAGCATATACTTCAGGGATACCAGCACCTGGTCGAAATTCTGCTCGTTGTTCAATTATCACCCTTAAGCAGGCAGTAGGAATATCTCTCTCAGTAAGACCTCTAAATTTTATGTTTAGTGTTTGAGTTTCTGAATAAAAGCCGGCAAGAAGAGGAGCAATCTTAAGGAAAGTCAACAGAAGTCGGATAGGCTGGCTTCTGAATTGCAGCATAGAATGATGCCTTGAACTCGATAAGGCATAACCATTTGCAGAGAGGAGATCTACTCTGACCTTCAGAAAAGAAACAAGTGAGTGCTGAGTTACAAATTCCTTCAAAGCATATGGATTTTAACCACTAAATATCAAAAACAAGCTACAAAAAATCTGCAAAGTATTAAAGTTTAGCATGTGATGCTCGGAATCAGAACGAAGAACTTAGCAGGACATAGAAAAAGAAATGCGAAAAAAAAATTACTTAAGTAGACAATATACACAACAGGGTTTTCGAAGGTATCAACGTTGGCAATTTGGTATTACTTCAGGCCCTTGGAGAATTGGTTCAAAGTAATTATTTATTTGTTATACAGGATCTCTAATACAATTTTTCGATATCAGTCATCATTACGGAAACTACCTACCACAAAAAATAATTTCAGACAACACATATACAACAACTATGAATAACCCAAATGAAGTACCTGGAATATCCCAAGGTTTCTGTTGTAGTCCGACTCTGGCAACATCAATGAAACAGTAACCTGAAGTTTGTAGTTAGCAGGTAGAACCCGCGAACCCCCAAGCTTCCCAATTTCAATCTTTTCCCTACAGTTCATACCACAAGAGACATCTGGACAAGATATTATTGGCACAAAAGCAACCGGACTATGCTTCGTGTAATCAAAATTCAACGTCTCCTTCATCTGAATCGGCTTCTCCACCAAGACCCTCGTAAACAAACCACCAATCACAAATGCAGATACCAACAAACTAACCAAAACAAAACAGACATAAACTGACCACAACATTCCCCACCCGAATCGCAAACCTATCTTAAAGATTGACTTATGTTCCTTAAACCACTCATATACCATAGGTGAAACACTCCCATATATAGCACCCCATATTCTTAGCAGTATATATGCTCTACAGCGCCGCATTACATGAAATGGATCAGTCACAAACATGTACGAAGAGTAGACTAGCCATATAGGAAATGTGATTAAACTGACAAATAAATTCACTTGAAAGCCAATAGCTTTAATCACTAAAACAGCTAAAGAATACAGAAAATGCGAAGAGGAGTCATCCACTACGCCTACTCGAGAATCAACTGTATTCGACTCATTAGTCCTCCCACTATTCGCATCTGTTACGACAGAATTCTCTGTAATTTCTGCTTCCAAGGGATTTTTAACACTTCCAACTGCAATTGATTCATCAGGTGTTACATTATTCTCATATGTAATCACAGACTTCTTTTTAATTTCTTCTTTTAAGCGATTATTAACATTATTCAAATCCGAACTTTTACTTTCGCTCTCAATTTCCTTCAAATTCCGTAAAAATCTAAACTCTCTAGCCGAATCAACTAACCTGGTATCGTTACTGCCAAAACTTACAGAAGAACTAGTATTCAAGTCCTTCAAATCGCCGCCGGAGCTGGAAATATCTTTGCGAACGTGCTGAGAGAAAGTTCGCCGGCGCCGAAGTTTGGATTTCTGCAACCCCGCGTCAGGATTGGATTCTTCAACTGGGCCGAGCTGAGAAATTGAAGAAGATTGGGAAATGGGTCGATCATTTTCATTGGAATCAGTGCAATTGTAGAAAGGGAATTCGTCCAGAGCATCGAAGAACTGGTTTTCATCGTCGTTGATGCTTAGATTGGAGTCTTCCATGGAAGATGTAAAGATATATATTATGTATATAAGAGACAACTGAATAGATGTGGGTGTTGCTATGGCTAGGGTTTCGTTATATTATGATACAGAAGATTCGAAGGTGAAACGTGGAAGAGATGATTTCGAAAAATCAGTTCAGAAATATACTCCAGCCAGTTTTATCAGTCGGACTGTGTGGGTTTCGAATCATAAATTTGCACAACTTCCCATAAATTTTCAGTAACTTTCATAATAATCCCTCGACTATTAATATTTTGACAATTACCCCCTCAATTGTTAACATTGTGTCAAGTTACTTCTTTCAATTTTACCGAGATCTAGCTATTGAATCTTATTTACCAACTACTATAAACTTAAACATTTAACTTCTTTATTTTTATTTTTATTTATTTATAACAGTGTTATCACTCGGTTTTCCTCAATTTCAACTGTTAACGCCAAATTTTGTGCGCTTGACAAAATCACCAAAATAACATGTCAAAATCGCGCTAACGGTTGATGGAGTAGTTGATTAAATCAAACTCACGAAATACATTCACATAAACATAAATAAAAAGATATAAAGTGTGAACACAAGATTTACGTGGAAACTCAATTGGAAAAAAACCACAGACAGAGAGTAATCTACTATAATAATATTGGGAGTACAAGTTGATAATATGGAGAGTACAAGTTAATTGTGTATTTGTGTTGTATCTCTTGTGTTCTTGTATCTTCTATCTTGTCTCCTCCAATCCTAGCTTGTAGTCGTATATATAGAAACCACCTCCCCTTCATCCAACTAGAATTTTGTAGAATTACCTTATATAACTACTGAATCCAATTAAGAGTAGGAGTCCTAATTAAACCTCTTTATCCCACCAAATAAGAAAATACAATCTTATTTTAATAAGGACTTTCCACTGTCACAATAAATATATATGGGTCATCACCAGATTCGGACCATTAAATAGACTGGATTGCACCATGATTAGACTCAAATAATCACATCCCAACATCAACATTAATTACTAAAAGAAAATGAAAATAGAAATATATAAAAATAAGAAACAAAAACATGAATTAGAAATACTTACGGCTAATTTTTTTCCCTTTTGTTTTGGTACTAATAAAGACAACCATGTTGGAAGGAATGGAAATAGATGTGCTCACTTGTTGGCAAATTTAGAATATTTAGTTTCTTATATAAGAAACCATCATGTAAATTGTACTCCTTCTTTTTAAGAATTTCAATTAAGTATTAATGCTTAATTTTTAATATTATCCAAAATATTAAATATAATTTTAATTCTTTTATTATTTTCTGCTCAGTAAATAACATTTTTTTGTTCAATACAAGGATAATATAGATAATTGACATTATATTTTACGTTATATAATTATTTTTTTAATATTTATGGTCAACACTAAAATTATGTGAGGGAGGGAGTAATCTTAGATGATTATGATTGTAATGACTTTATTTTAAATAATTAATTAGGTGTTTAGGCCTCCATTGCCCCCCAAAAAAGCTAACACCAGTCCTAGTAAAAGGCTCATTAGGTTCTTATTTTTCGGGTGCAATAAGGCTCATTATGTTTCTTAAAGGGACAGGTTTACTTTTTACATATGTTGGGCTGTCTTCGGCTCTAAAGTTAGGTTTATCATTTATTATGGACCATTTGACCTCTTTTGTACCTGCCCCATGTACAGCCAATTAAAATTTAGGAACAATTATATATATTAGTACATTTTTGAAAATAATTACAAAAATCATACATTCATAAAATAATTACAAAAATACTACACTTCATCATTTTTATTTTCAATCCTAATACAATTAAAATTTCTTAAATTAAGGGATTAATATTAATGTAAATTGACATAAGCAAATTAGTTTTCATCTTCCTTGATTCTCTCTCTATCGCCTTTACTTATTTCTCTCTCTTCTCCTTACTACTTCTCTCTCTTACTACTTCTCTCTCTCTCCTCTAAAAAGCCACTCGTCGTTGTCGTTGTCTCTCTTCTTCCATGCTTGCCATGAAGCAATACGTGAAAAACTATGTTTTCGAGGCTAATCGTGACTTTCTCTCTCCAACTCGACGATCGAATCGTGATTTCTCTCTCGACTCTCTCTGTTGAAAGGATTTTGGTTTCTCTCTCTACAGGTATGGTTCTAATTTACATTAATTCTCATTCTATTAATTAATTGTCGATATGATCATATATATACTTTATATTTCTAACAGAATGGGGTATTGATTGTTTGGGTTTGTGTTGTTTTTATATTTTTGTATAGAATGGTTGATCTGAAGGAAGAAGGATGGAAGAAGAAAAAGAATCTGAGAGGGTGATTCTATTAAGGACTTGAAGAAATTTGTTTGGGTTTGTGTAGTTGGATTACGATTTTGATGTTCTTGTAGTTAAGACGAAGCTCAAGTTCATAGCGGAAGATATTTCAACCCAAAATTTTTTAAAGGTGTCTTAATTTAAATTTTGTTATTATTCTTATCATATAATTTGTTTGGTTACTTACGCATTATGTTTTAGTTCTTTGTTAGCTTGTGATTCGGATACCATTTTGTTACCTTGATTTGGTATTTTGATTACTTTTTTTATGTTGTTATGGTTACCATGTATTTGCTTAAGTATACATGGTGACTAAATTGGTTTTTGGTGTACATGTTGTTTATGTATTGGTTACCATTAAAACATGTTTTGGTTACTATCATATAAATATTTGGTTACTTCTTTAGTATATTTTTGGTTATTGTTAGTTTCTGATTTGGATTCTATTTTTGTTTTCTTGAGTTGAGATTTTGGTTACTGTTTTTTGTTGTTCTGGTTACCATGTATTTGCTTAGTATATATGGGTTGACTAAACTGTGTTTGGTATATATATTGTTTATGTATTGATTATCATTAATATATGTTTTGGTTATTAACACAACTGTTTGGTTACTTCATTAGTATATTTTTTTTTTGGCTTATGATTTGGATACCATTTTTTCCCTCAATTGAGATTTTTGTTACTTTTATATGTTATTTTGGTTCCAATATATTTGCTTAGTATACATTGGTTGACTAAACTGGGTTTGGTATACATGTTATTTTATGTGTTAGTTTCCATTAAAATGTGGTTTGGTTACTAGTATATAACTGTTTGGTTACTTCTTTAGTATATTTGCTTAGTATATACTAAATTGGGTTTGGTATACATGTTGTTTTTGTTGTTCTGGGTACCATATATTTGCTTAGTATATATGGGTATATGTTGTTTATGTATTGGTTACCATTAATATATGTTTTGGTTACTAACATATAATTGTTTGGTTACTTTATTAGTATATTTTTTGTTACTGTTGACTTATGATTTGGATACCATTCTTTTTCCCTCAATTGGAATTTTGGTTACTTTTATATGTTGTTTTGGTTCCAATGTATTTGCTTAGTATACATTGGTCTACTAAATGGGTTTGGTATAGATGTTGTTTATGTGTTGGTTATCATTAAAACATGGTTTGGTTACTATCATATAACTGTTTGGTTACTTCTTTAGTATATTTTTTGGTATACATATTTTTGTTTTGGTGACCTTTAAATTATGTTTTGGTTAATATTATATATAACTGTTTGTTTACTACATAAAATGGTTTGTACTACATGTTGTTTATACTTTGGTTACCATTAGATTATATAATATAATTTTTTGGTTACTGCTTTATTATGGTATGGTTAATGTTATATTATGATATGATAACTATTATTGTCTGATCGATGTGGGATGTTGGTTATTTGTTATAGTCTATTTTTACTCTTTGTGTAATTGTTATATTATGTTTTGGTTAGTATGCTTTCTTATTTGTTGGTCACTTCGTGAATTTTTTATGTTATAAATATTGTTTATATCTCAGTTCTAATGATTTGTGTAAATCTGATTTTGCTTATTTACAGTTATGGGATCTTTACTATGAGGAATGCAACAGAAAATTCATTAAAAAAGTTATATATTGGTGTGACATAGAAGTCCCCAGTATTATTACCAAGAAATTGAACCCAAGTCAATTGGTGAAGTTTAAAGCATCATTAGTTTGTGGATGTATTATTTTTGTAAATAATAAACCCAAGTCATAATAAACCATGTATTTGTTTAGTATACATTGATGTATTATTTTTATAAATTCCTTCAAATACATTCTACAAGGGTTATGCTCTTCTAGAAAATTCATTAGAAAAGTTATGGTTAAATGTACATGTGAGAGTATACATGGGTTGCCTAAACTTGGTTGGATATATCTGAGTTGTTTACATTTTGGTTACCATTAAAACATGTTTCGTTAATTTCATATAACTATTTGGTTACTTCTTTATTATGTTTTGGTTAATTATTGTTACCTTATGGTTTGGCTCTTATTATTATTGTGCCCTCGATGTGGGATTTTAGTTATTGTTATTTTTATTACGGTTAATATGTAATTGTTTTAGTATACATAGATTGCCTAAAGCGGGTTTCATTACATGATATTTATGTATTGGTTACCATTAAAACTGTTTACAGTTCTTATCATATAATTATGTGGTTCTTTATTTTATTATGTTACATTATTATAATTATGTGGTTTTGTTTTATTATGTTACATTATGGTTCTTATTATTAGTAACTTGAGATAATTCTAAGCTTATATCAAGACAAACATCAATTGTTAAATGTACATGTGAGAGTTTTCATTTAGATATATGGTTACTTATAGATCTCATATTAAAATAAAAATAGTTTGAGAGGTGTAGTTGGTATCCAAACATGCATATAAGGGTAACCATTTTAGTTTTTGTTAGTAACCAAATAATTAAAAACTTATATCAGAACAGTTATCAAGTGCTTAATGTACATATGAGGGTTCTCATTTATCTAGCTGATGAATACTTTTAAATTACATAGTTATAAAAGTTATTTGGAAATGGTCCAGTTGGTAACTAAATATGAATATAGAGGTAACCATTTTATTTTAGATGGGTAACCAAATTTATATAAAAATATTTCTGAACAGTTACCAATTGTTCAATGTATATGTTTACTTTATATTGACAACTCATGATGGAATCAAAAATCAAAATATTAATCAATAACAATTTTGAATTTATCAGACACCATCAAAATGTTACCAACCATATGGTTAATGGTTACTAACAGTAAACAATTATATATTCTTGTATTTACACTCTTTTTGTTTATGTTCCGTTGAAGTAAAGCACAACTGGAATCATCTCCATAGTCTAACAACTGAATAAACATTATAAAGTAACCAAATCAATATTAGACAGTAACCAAACTGCATAATCTTAGTAACTAAAACATAAACAACATTTTTACATGCCATTTTGAAGGCCTAAATGATAGAATTTGACCAAAAAACCATGCACATCACAAGCAAAGTTGGTGACTTTTGATCGTTGGCCCGTTTTCAATGAAATTAGGCTCCGAAAACGCCAAAATCCGACACTCCAAACTTGACAGAAATTACCAAATTGCCACTAGATCAAATCTTTCCATAACTATAAAAAACATCAGTATAAGTGTATATTAATATTATTCAGCAACCAAATAAACATTATACAGTAACAAATTAAATAATATACAGTAACCAATATATATAATTAGATTAACAGTTGTATGAAGGTAACCAATGTAGTCAATAAGTAACCACCAATATAAAAGAAACAATTATAAACCACAATAACATTATACAGTAACCAAATAAAAACCTTACAGTATCTAAATACATATTAGACAGTAACCAATATATATGTAATTAGTAACCAATATATATGTAATTAGTAACCAAGATTATAAAAAATATTTTTACATTCATTTTACAACCAAAACCATCAGTAATGACTTTGTTACAAATTAAAGACTAACAGATGTATGAAAGTAACCAATGTAGTTAATCAGTAACCATCAATATAAAAAAATCAGTATAAAACACAATAATATAATGCAGTAACCATGGTAATATTACACAGTAACCATGGTAATATTATTGTTAGCTTATGGTCTGTAAAATAACCAACTCAATGTCAGACAGTAACCAAACTACATAATATTAGTAACCAGAACATGAACTGGGGTTAATATTATGCAGTAACCATTGCAATTTTACACAGTAACCAAGTCAGCATTATATACTAACCAAATCCAGATTAGACAGTAACCAACAGTTGCAGGAAGGTAACCAATGTATTTAATAAGTAATCATTAATATAAAAAACATCAGTAGAATAATCTTTAAAATTATAAAGCAAGCATATAAACATTATACAACAACCAAATCAATAATAAACAGTAACCAAATCAATAATAGCGAAAGAATCAATTTATATGTATTTAGTAACCAGAGTATAAAACATATTTTAAAATGTATTTTGCATTCAAAACATTCATTATTCTGACTTTGTGACCATTTAAAGAGCGAAAAATTTGAGAAATGTAACCAATAGACGAATACGTAGTAAACACGGGGTAACACTATGCATATAAATTGGAAACTCAAATACCTCGGTATATAAATCATAATGAATCAATCAATCAATCAAGTAAAAGACGATCAACAATCGGTGCGATTATGCATGAAGTTTTAAGTTCTGAGATCTTGAAGTTGTTGTCGTTCTTTTATGTTCTTCTCCGATCTCAGAGTTGCGTCGCGACAAGAGATTTCATCTTCTCCGGTATATACGTCGTTGATCTGTTCTTCTCCGATCTCAGAGTTGTTGTCGATCTCAGCGTGCCGTCGCGACAAAAATTTTCATCTTCTCCGATCTTAGTGGTGTGTCGCGCCAGAAGATTTGGATTTCTCTGATATCAAAGTTGTGTGTTTTGTTCAATTGCTTGAATGTAGGGAGGCGTGTTACATTACATTCGATTTTGCTTGAATGTAGGGCGTGTTACATTGAGTTTTGCTTGAATGTGGGGTGATTTTAGCAACTTTATATTATATTGTTTTATTTTTGTAATTATGTTGTTTATGTTTTATTTTTATAAATACTTTTTAATTATTGTATATTAGTGTTAAGGACCTTAAAATTTAAACCAACTCTTGATCATTGAACTGTATGGAGTACTCCTATATAATCCAACTTTTAATAGGTCACACCCAATTAAAGTACCAAGGCGTACTAATAACTACTATGAGCAACCCCACAAGGTCAGAGGTGAACAAATACTAAATAAGTAAATATATAATTTAGGATACAAATTTGGCTTTAGCAATAAGACTAAATATAATTTATTGGGATTTTTCGGTGAGCAAAAAGACCAAATTAAGGAATCAAATACGATGGACTATAATTTTGATTATAATTTTAAATATATTTAAATGGGATAGATGACGGAAAAAAAAGAAGTTGCCTAAGAAAGGAGATGAAGGCGAGAAAAGATACTGAAGAAGTTGAAGACAAGAAGATATTGAATTTCCTTGTTTGGGTAAGAACAAAATTTAAACTTCATTTTATTATGAAATTAGATAAAATTTAATGTTTAAACATAATTATCGTTGTTAAAGTGAAATACTTAAAATGAATGAAACATAAATAGTTATTATTTTAAATATGGTTGTTGGAGTTATTTTGAATTCATTTATTATTTTAATCTTTTTATATTATAGTTTACAGGATAGTCCACGGATAATTCATCTGCGGAAAAGATTGAAGACTAAATGATATCTGCTAATATCATATTGACTAAATATAGTCCACGGGAGATGCTCTAAAATATAAAGTATTATCCAAATTTTCTTTCTTCAACGCAATTACAACAATAAATAATTGTACATTATGTATTAATCACTGTACAGTTGTTTTTGTGTTGGATTGAAAAATCCAGCACATGAAATATAACATGCAAAATAAAAAGGTTTATTACAAAAACTTGTATTTGCCTTTAAAATTAGCAGCCAACCATTTTTAGTAAAGGAAAATCTCCCCATAATTCTAATTGTAAATTTGACTAGCTTCAATGCTTCATCTGTCATGGTGCGTTTACATAATTCTCCCCATGTCCTTCTCTATATGTTATTTTTAAAAATAATTATTATTATTTAAAAAAAAACTCTTTTTTAAAAAAATAGATTAGAATCTTTATATGATACTCCAATTTTGTTTTTATAGTAAATGAATCAAACCTAATTTCATTAAATACCAATTTTATTATTTAAATTAACTCAAAAAGTTATGATGATAAGTCCAATACGGAATATAAATCCAAGTTCAAGGAGTCTTACAAACTCAACAAAATGTGGTCCATCATGATTGGGTTAATTGAGCTCATCAATAATAAGTTACGCACGCCCACATCATGAAAGAAGTGGCCAAGCCTCGTTCCCGGATTTCACGGAGAGCACGTCAACCATCTTGCACATTAGGAAGAGGTTGGGAGCTCCACTAAAATAGTGGTTACCCCAAAACTGTCACGGGGTCGCTATAAATGGAACGTCTCACCGTCATTGGGGGACAACTGACTTTTGTATCTTTAAAATTATACTTTCTGTACTCTTTCCAACACACTTGATATAATACAAAGTGTTCGGCGATTAGAGCCATTCAAAAGTGGACTAGGTCAACTTGATCGAACCATTTTAATTATTGTCTTATTTCCTATCTTAATTACCACATTATTATTACTTGACAGGTGTATACAAATTATATTTTTGTGCATCATCAGGTTATATTAATAAATCATTGCCTACGCTTTTAAAATGAAGCTCTAGAACTGAGATAGATAAAAAATAATTAGTTAATGAACACAATTGCTCATGTAATCCTTCATTTCTTTTCTACTTCTACACTTAGTAATAAGTAATTATAAATGGATTAATGCAACTTCTTCTTTTTTTTAGTGTACCCAAGATTCATTTTCACAAAAAGAGAAAGTCAGTCAAAATAAGAGACTTTTTTTTTTTTTGGCTAAGTATTAAAAATGCATTGAATGAAAAAGTTTATATTCTCGTGTTGACATTTTGGTCACAGAGTAGTCGGTGTTTGGTGAATTTATGGTTAAAAAGTTAATTAGAATATTTGATTAGTGCCAAATGGTGTACACAATTCAAATGAAGGCCAAAACTTTGACTAAAAAGGACATAATTAATTTTCAATTAAAGTTGACATGTTGCCTTGTTTAACTTAAATTTCTTCACTTGATACTTTATTAACTATTGATTTCTTAAACATGTGACATACCATTTGAATTTAAATGAGTATATAATATTATGAGTAATGATATAGAAATAAATTATTTTATAAATTGCTGATGTGACATACTTCGTCTCAGTATATTAATTAATAAATTGCTTTAATGTAATTTTCGGCCCCACATAAAAAAGTTGAGGTGGGGTATGCCACATCAACAATTTGTAGAATAATTTGTGTCTCTAGCGTTATTTTAATAGTATACCGTTTCACATAAACAATTCCATTTATATTTAAATAATAAATATATTCTAAATGAAGATTTCTCGTAATTTTATTCATAATAACATAAAAATGACATAAATATCTTCACGTGTAACAATATAATTTTACAACTATGTCATTGCAATTAAATTCACAAATTGTGTGATTTTATGGAGTTGCGGTTACAAATAAATTCTTATTTATACATTAAAAAAAGTTGAACTTAAAATGAATAAATTAAAGGAAAATTATAAGTAACTAAACAACTTGTGATTAATTTATTTAAACAAATTTTTAGTTGGTTATACTATATAACTTGTTAGTATCCATTATGGTTAGACATGCTTCGTGCTTCGTGCTTCGTGCTTCGTGCTTCGTGCTTCGTGCTTCGTGCTTCGTGCTTGTGCTTAAATAGGAAACCGGTGTTGTTGTTTGTCTAATTCTTTTTTCTCTGTTCTCTCTCTCTTACCAAAAATTTTAGCCATTAAAATGTTTGATTATATCTTAATGTATCTTAACAGTCTACATCTTAATGTATCTTAACAGTCCACATCTTAATACATCTTAACATCATCCATCTTTATATTGAGAGGTCTTTTAAATAATTAAGATATAAATACGAGTCTAAACTATTTAGAGAACCTCTTAATACAAATATATAGGATGTTAAGATGCAATCAAACACCACATAACTCTCTATTTTAAATTTAGAGATTGGTTTCTATTTTTGAAGAATCCTTTCCTAAATCGCTTTTTGTATTCCTATTTTGAATTATTTTGTATTTCTCTTGCTGAAAGAGTTTCATTATCATTTCTTTTGAGCTATCAATATCTCCATTTTAGAGATTATTTTTATTGTTTTTGAGAATTTTTTCAATGTGTAAATTGGATTGAAGATAATAGATTTTTCAAATTTATGTTTGCGATTAGCAGAGCGGTTTATTAATTATTATGTTATTCGTGTTAAAGAATCACTCAAATTTATATATTTTGTTGTTATTTTTTGTAATATAACTGTCTATTAGTTGTTGCTACAATTTTGAAAGCACAAATATACTTTTTTTTTCCCTCTCTCCTTTATATTTTATTATTACAAGAAAAAATGAAGATATTAATTAAAACAAAAAGGATGAAAATAAAGTAGTTAAAATGAATAATTTGTAGATTTTTGAATATACATATATTGAAATAGGCTTAAATATGAATTACTACCCTGAATTATAGGTCATATTCTACTTCGGTGATCAAAGTTTTAATTTTGTCGATTAGATGATTGAACTATCAATTTTTTTTAATTTTTTCAATTGAGGCTGCCATGTCAGCTGAGATGTGTTCCACTAAGATAGCCACGTCATCAATTTCTTAAATTATGGCAGCCTCAATTGAAAAAATTTAAAAAAATTGATAGTTCAATCATCTAATTGACAAAATTAAAACTTTATCACCGAAGTGAAATATGACCTATAGTTCAAGATAGTAATTCATATTTAAGCCATTGAAATATTACAATACTTCAAATATCTTCCTATAATTAAAGTTTATGACATTTATGACCTAGTTGTGATTTTGATTAAAAAATTTGCATGCACATCAAACTCAATGATGTGTATAAATAAATACTAATAATAAAACAAAACATTGTAAAATTTCCCACGTAACGTAACAAATCTAATATTAAATCCATTTTCATACATATACACTACACCTGCATACCTAAATTTCTGAAAAGTCAAGCTCCTCTTCTGCATATTTCCAAAATCCTTTCTTTATAATAATATTCCAGTCCATTTACACTACTAGTCTTAAGATTATCAATATCTCTAACAACTTCGTCTTCTTCTTCAACCGCCAGCTCATTTACTTATCCCTCTTCTTACCTTTCACACAATTAGGCTTTTAGATAATTCACAACTTTACACGAAGAAAAACCATTATTACCTTCGACCCACAAAATTTCTCCCCTTATATTTGTATAATTTTTGGTATAGGAGGGGAGCAGAAATTTGAAAGTTTAACATGTTGGGTTGGAGCCCAATTGTTCAGTTCATTGTTGTTCTGAGCTGCTGGTTCATGTTGTTTAGATTTACAAAGTCGAAGCTGCCACAAGAAGAAGGTGAGGTAGATTTGAGATTGTCACTATACACTCTGTTTGGATGCTAAGAAAATGCTTAAATTTTTGTGGGTTTACTTAATTTGTTGATTGATTGACATTGTTTATAGGCATAGCTGAATTGTGCTTATTTGGGAAATTTTTAGTGTTATGGAGTAGTTTACAAAAGAGGAAGAAAAGCTTTTTTGCGATTTTTTTCCTTTGGTTTTCTGAGGAACCAAACATATTGTTTAGTAGAAATGGGTTCACGAAGAATAAGGGTTTTTTAAAGTTTTTGAATTCAAAGATTTAATATGCTTTTGATATACAGTATATAGTTATTATTATTTTTTCAGTCTTTCTCAAATTTCTTATGGTTTTAGTTGAGCCTGCTACAATTTTTTTGTTTAGTTTTCTTAAAGCTTTTTAATCTACACAAGTAAATTACGAGTCAGTAACAAATCCCATTAAATTTTCAAAAGATTTAGTTCTGTCAATTGCTGTATTGACAGGACATAGGTTAAAGAAAATGCAGGTGATCAGTGCGGAAATTGTTTCTAGGCATGGACGTTCCTGGAGCTAATTGACATAAAAATGCTTGTCAAGCCAGCCCTGTAGTAGTGGGAGAGGGCACAGTTTAGAGTGCATTCACATAGTTCGTACACAATGATGAACTTAACAAAATTTTACTATAATTTAGAAGAATCCTAGAATTTTTTTGTTGAAATAAATCCTTGGAGGAATTGAATTTGGGAAGCTGTTATAGCTTCATCTTAAATTATCCAACTAGTTTATAGTTTTGATGGGTTTAGGAACCATAAGATCTTCATACAGTTCACGATACCCTTATCCATCCTAACCACATGAGTTTTTCATCACATAATCTCTAACAATGAATTTCCCAACTACTGATTAAAGCGGTAAACCGGAAACTTATCCCTTTGATGTATAGTTTGACTTTGAGACCTTTAAATGGGATTTGGGTAAACTGGTTTAAGATAAAAACTTAAATAGTGGTGCAATTTAGTAGTTGCAGTTCGTACCAAAAATACTATGTTAAACCTGATAACAATAGTGAGCGTCTTTGTTACGCTAGTCAGATAATATTGATAAAATGACTTGGTTCTTTTAAGTTTTACCTTTTTCTATAAACTTCTGATGTGAGTTTTGAGAATCTACCATCATTTGTTGTTAATTTTTGGTCCGTCTATGTCAAATAGTTGATGCTCTGCAACAAATAAGTTCTACAATGGGAGCAACTTATTGGAAGTTCGATGGTGATTCATGCCAAATTGAAATGGTTGGGATTACTCCGGAGGGACTTGCGGGATCTGAAAGAAGTGTTGATTGTGAGTGCAACTCTGAGAACAACACAATCTGTCATGTCGTAAGGATGTATAGTATCCTTATCCTACTCTTCCATGCAATATTGTTATTTGTAATTTAAATATCAGAGTTATTTCCAAAAACCTGTTATTAAAACTGAAAGGAAACTCTCTCTCTCTCTCTCTATATATATATATATATTAACTTATCTTGTAGAAAAAGATTTGTCAAGGCTAGTACTTGGTACTATGTCCTTAAAACAATTATGCCCTCCGTATGGTGCTCAGAGTTGATAGCATTTGTCTCCCAGGATACAATGACTTCGTATACTTTAACAGAACTACAAAAAGTATACTCTACGAACCAAATATAAATGCTCTAACTCTCTCTCTTTATAACTATGAAACTGATGGAAAACTAAAGACTGAAATGACTAGAATACTTAATTGCTTGTGAATTGAATGAGTATGAAGGCTGCCTAAATAAGAGGGGTTGGTGACCCTTCGGATGGGTACTTAGCCCTTGAAAAGGCATGAGATGCCACTGAAAAGACATATGGTATCCTTTGGTCAAAACGACGTAGTTTTGATCATATGCAGTATGAGCGCGTCTATTCAGACCTATAAAACGACGCAATTTTAGTATTAGCAGAACCAAAATTACGTAGTTTTAGCCTTAGTAGAAAAAGCGCGACAAAACGATGTAATTTTGGGCCGTCCGTTTAAACTGATACTCTTTCAGCAGATACCGCTTCTCAAAACGACACAGTTTTGATAATAGAATTAAATAAATAAAATTTAAATAGATTTTAATTAAAAAATTTAAATAAATTTTGTCTAAAAACTATATACAAGTACCTAGACCCAAGCCGGTCGGCGGCGCGCGTGTGGGTTCGAACTAAGTCTTGGCTAGGTCTTCTCCCTTCCACAAAAGTGAGGTACCTCTTGGGGCCCAAACTCAAGAGCACTTTCCTTGTATATAAACATATGAAAATTTTAATTTCTAACCTATGTAGGACTTGATTTTTCCCACATGTATTTATTATCATTTATCATTTCCAAGTGTGATCTTTGGGAGTTAATATCTCATTCATTACTCTATGGACTTGAGCTTTCAAATACTTGATTTAATCTACTCATGGAGTAGAACATATTAATATATGGAATCATTAAAAATAATTAATGACATCCACAATTATTTAGGCTCAAATACTAACAAAACCATCATCTACTATGCCTTAAAGATGTTCACCGATAAATTGGTTCAAATTGTTCAATGATGTAGGCGCCTTTTGTTTGGTCGAGAACCTAACTATCCTTTATGTACCTCATAGAACATTGTTCTTTCTATTTTTTTTAATGTGGCCTATCTGGTGGTTGAGACTTATCATCTAGCTTAACATATCAAATGTGGGCACCTTTGCCACCCAGCTAGAATATATTTCTCTATACAAACTTCTTATTTAGGTTTGAAGCTCAAAATTTTTATATCTCATATATGCAGCATGCTCAAGGGTTATAATCTTCCAGGCATTCTTCCACCAGAAGTAGTGAAACTTCTTCACCTTCGTGAAATGTAAGAGCCTTTCCAAAATCAGTGTGACACTCCTGGTACAGAAACAAAATCATGGAAATGAATCTAATTCTATCCTTGTCCAATTCTTGTAGTGATTTTGCTTACAATTACTTAAGTGGTACGATACCACCTGAATGGGGTTCAACGCAGTTAAACTCAGTGTACGCTCCCCTTTTTACTATTTATTTCTATGAGAAATTTATAAATATATATTTTTTTTGTAAAATTAACCACCAAAATTTTGATACAGCTCTCTTCTTGGAAATCGTTTGTCAGGGGAAATTCCAAAGGAATTGGGAAACATTACCACTCTCACATACCTGTAGGTCTTAATGCTTTATTTTTCACTATCTAACAATAATTATGTGATATAGAGGTCATTGTTTTAGAAGTTACATCCGAGTAGAAAGTGTACCAGCAACAGAACAACTTCTATTACATATATGTTCTTTTCACAAATCTTATTTAGACCACAACTGTAGTGTGTATATTTCATAATCCACTATGTTATCCTTCTATTTACTCCAGTTCATTCTAAGAGTATATTCAGAATGTGTAGTTTGTTTCAATTCTACTGGTTTAGTATTCTGGATGATGATTTTTGATCAGGAATCTTGAAGCAAACCAGTTTTCTGGCGCTGTACCTTCTGAGTTTGGGAAGCTGCCGAACTTGGGAACTTTGTAAGACCTTTTCATGTCTAGTTATCTTATGATTTACTTCTTAAATCAAAGTTACACAATTATATGGGAGACCTAACCAGTTCATCTGCTGGATGATATTGGAATTGCAGAATGTTGTCATCCAATCAACTGTCAGGGAGGTTGCCAATGACCTTTGCTGGGTTAACAAATATCACAGATTTGTAAGCTCGGTAGTAGTGTATTTTATGAAGCCACCCTTATTAATCACACTATCTAGTAAGCCCATTTTCTTGCTAAGTGCAGTAGGATCAATGATAACAATTTTACCGGACGAATATCTGATTTTATACAGAAGTGGAAACTACTTACAAGACTGTAAGATCTTTATCCATCGATATACCTTTTAACATTTTGGTAAATGAACTTGCGTAATACTCTTCTTTCTATAATTAATTAATTAATTTTGTCAATAAAGAGAAATGTGTGCAAGTGGGCTGGAGGGACCGATTCCGTCAAATATATCTCTTCTGGAAAACTTAAAAGACTTGTGAGTTTAGGACCTATTAAATGTATTACGTTTTGTGTGATTTCCTTATTTTCATTACATTATCAAATTAAAAAAAATTCAGTTTTAAGGGATCGACTCATGGTCTTCTAATTTTCACAGGAGGATTACGGACATAAATGGGCCAATTCAGGGATTTCCTAATCTAAGTAGCAGTACAGGCTTAGTAAGATTGTATGTTTCAAAAAAAAAAAAGAATAATTGTGTCTATCTATTGGCAGAAAGATTTATGCATATTATCCTGCATGCTTTTGACATTCTTTATCCGTGGTGTCAGGGTACTGAGAAACTGCAACATTTCAGGAGATATTCCTACATATGTTTGGCAAATGAAAGTTGTGGAAATGGTGTAAGTAATGCATGCAAAAGTTCGGTGAATGAATATGTGACTTTTGCTGTCTGCTGTATCCAAGCCTTTTTTTAATAAGTAAATGCTTATTTAAACAAAGGCATCAAAAGGGGATGCTGCCCAAGTGAGTCTTATAAGAAGTATGGACAACAACCAAACGAACCCTTGAAACAGGAACACAACTTAAACATCAAAAAAAAAATCTCAAGCTACTGTGATAAACCTCGACACAAACGCAGCAAAAGACTCCAGTGAATCGGGAAGAATTCTTGTGCTAAAAAAATAGGAGACTCAAGGATAAAGAAACTACTATGAACAATGGAGCTCATTCTCTTCAAAATATCTGCAATTCCTTTTTACCCACCACAAGTCGTTGGGAACCATATTCCACTTTAGCCTAAAACTCTGAGGAATTTTAGTCCCTCTCTAGCGTGCAAGAAGAATCAAACCGACTACGAGATACCAAAAAAACATAAAGATTGTCACCCATAATCCCCTAACAAACTCACAATGAACAAGTGATCTGCCTATAATCCGTTTTACACATATAACAACGATCTACCAAAATTTTGCCCCTCCATAAAGAATCCTAGTTTAGAGTAGCCGTCAAGGGGTCGTCCATGAAAGAATGCCACCTTCCGTGGGACACGTACAAGCTAAATGCTCATCCAAGGGAACCTTACCCCCTGGACTTGCGAGGTGCTATTAGTATGATATAACCAAAAACCTTCCACTCTGGTGTGGACACCTAAAAACCAAGTCCCATCTTCCTTGATATGGCCCCAACTTTGAAAAAGTGACAACAACCCATCAATCTCCTCAAGCTCCCGCTCCCAATCTTAAAAGAGCCTTTGAAACACTAGTTGACATGACGAATGTCACTTTACATCAAGGGTCCAAGTTCCAACATGTGAACTTCCTAGGGATCCAGTACTACTCTTGTTCAAGCATGCTTAACTTCGGATATCCATTGGTAATGCAATGTATGAGATATATATGCGACTATGCGTCTTTCTGAAAAGTACAAAAGGTACATGTGCATTAGTTTCCCCATTATCCTTCCTTAGTAATTGAGTGTTAAGCTCTTGCACTTGCTCCAAATAAGATTCGTTGTTTGCGTCCATTAGAAAAATCTTCTAGTTGATTCAAGTCCTTTCGACATAGATACCCACCACACACAAAGAAAAGAAAGAAAGATGAATAAAGTCAAATAAACTTGGTCTTTTAGGGATTATATTAACAATATAAGCCACCTTCGTATGGTTCTTTTAATTTTTTTTTTCTCAATACATATTTTATTTATGTGGATTTTTCCCTATATTTATTGTGTTCTTTGCTTTTTCTTAGTCCACTATTGTATTTCTCTATCCTCTAAGTTCCTTTGTTGCTATTACAAGTGATTATAAGACGAGACTCCATAAATAAACATGGCTTTCAGAAAAGCCTGAATCCATATGGAGTGTTACTTTTCTCCCACCTCCGTTTGTTTGATGACATCCATTTATTGTGATGTGGACAGGGATGTAAGCTTTAACAGATTAGGGGGTGAAATTCCAAATGACATCAGCGCTAGGAGTTTGAGATTCGTGTAAGTATGACAACAAATTTCAGGCTTATTGTAGCAGGTTTTTCCAAGAGTTTTTTTCAAGTTACTGATATAATTTTTGAATTTAGAAAAGAAAATGTTAAACCAGTCAAAGTTTTGGAAATACTTTCATTTTGTTTTTCTATTATTAAAATCTTATATTTAACCTGTCTAAGAAAATAAGATTCTCTCAAGCTACTGTAGGTTTCTTTAATTCTTTTACTTGCTTTTGTTCCAAAATTGTTTCACACAAGCTATCAATTCATTTTAAAACTGCCGTATTGTTCAAGTATTTGAGATACTAACAACTGCTGCTGTAAATAGGTTTTTAACCGGCAACATGCTAAGTGGAAATGTCCCAGAATCAATCTTGAAGGACGGAAATAGCGTGTATGTCATTATCTATGATGCTTATTTAACAAATGTTTGTGCCTTGTGAGGGTGGGTTCACTTGTGCTCGCGCATGGGGCTGGGGGTTGCAGCATCTGTATATATGTTTGAGTTTGCAAACTGTTTCTATATGATCCTTGAAGCTCTTGAGTTCTTTACATTACATATGTATCACATTTATTAACGAAATTATGACATCTACTCGTTGATGATTCTGTGCAGTGATCTTTCTTACAATAATTTTACATGGCAGGGCCCGGAGCAACCCACTTGTCGGTCGAACATGTCAGAATAGTTCTTTTGTTTGTTTGTTGTTGCTGTATGCTACCCAATAAATTGGTAAATTATGAAGTACTGATTTTTTTCCTTTGTTTGTTTTTTTCATTAGGAATCTTTACATCAACTTGTTCAAAAGCTCTTCCTGGGAGAACACCTTGTGAGTTCCTGTTTTTGCTTCTCTAAATTTTTAGTTTAAATTTTGTAGCTGAAAGTGAAGAAACTTTTATTTAATCGCACTTCTTTTCTACTTAATGTGTTCATTCTAACTTTTCTTGCATACTAATCTGTAACAGAAGGGGAATTCTTCCGTGCACAAAAGATTTCACCTGTCCTAAATGTAAGTTTACTGTTTTGGAGAATATTTACTTCCAAGTACCTGAAAATTCTTTTATAACTGTCAGTATTTAATATCATATTCTTATTTTGATGAATAAGTCCAATTTATTGTATTAATGAAAGAGAAAATGTGAAGACTCTGACATGAATATATCAATATGACTTTATGCTGCATTTGGATTGAAAAAATGAAATTGGTGAAGGAATGAAATAGAGAAGGGAATGGAATGGTGAGCAGAGTGATTCATTCCATTCCTAGCTGGAATGAGTCATTCCATACCCTTCTCCAAGGAATAAAATTCACAAATTTGATAGGAATGAGAATGGTTTCCATTCCAATGGAACAACCAAACACAATTATTTTCATTCCATAGGAATGAGTCATTACATTCCCACCTTGATTCTTGTAATCCAAACGTAGCATAAATCTATGCAATATTCAGGACATACCTTATTTTTACAACTCCCTATGTTAAACATCCGTACTTTTTCAGTAGAAAAAAAATAAGCTGTAGATGTTCAAATTCAGCTTGTGAGCCAACTTCAGTTTATTTATTAGGAAAAGATGGTTGTAAACTGATGCTACTTTCAGTATGTTGTATATCCTTTGATTTAAAAAGGCAGTTTAGTGTTTTGAAGTTTTGATGTTCTACGCTCGTATCATGAAACATTCCCAATGAGAGATTTGACAAACACTGCTAGTCCGGTAATAACCAAACACCTTATAGATGAGAGCTCATTAAGCATGTTTAAATTCACTTTAAATGAATCTTTGCAAAATCTGAAAAAGTAAGGAGAGATGTTTTTAGATTTTTAGAATCTAGATTATTCGATTCAGCAATTTAAGGCAAAAGTGTCTCCAGATAAGCATAAGTAGTTTTTTTGCTTATTTATCTTATTTCAACAATATTTGGTTGGCCAATCGAAACAGTGTTTCCCAATAATTCAACAATAACAATAGTTAGATTGTTCAAGTAATTTTGATAGCCTAAATAAGTGAAAAAGTGGAAGGGAATCCAAACAGGTCTAATGTAACTTGTAAGCTTGCTCAGGAAAATTTCTCAATACGTACTGCAGTGACGTATAGAAACTTATGCTGCTTACACTTATGTGTGTTTACTTTGTAGTCTATATTTTGATTTAGAGATGTGCGATTAAAATACTCTATTTGCATATGGCAGATGGGTGTTCTCTACATGTTAATAGTGGTGGGAATGAATTGAAGGTCAAAGAAAGTGATGGCGAAGTCGTGTATGAAGGAGATGCTGAAGTTGAAGGTGGTACAGCAAGATATTACATAAGTAATAATTACTGGGGATTTAGTAGCAGTGGAGACTTCATGGACGATAATAATTATCAAAATAAACGTTATGTTAAAACTGTGCCATCAACAAACATCCCTGAATTGTATAGTACAGCACGCCTTTCTCCACTTTCTCTTACTTACTTCCGTTATTGTTTGGAAAACGGGAGTTATGCTGTTAGTCTGCATTTTGCAGAAATACAATTTACAAATGACAATACATCCAACAATCTTGGGAGGCGGATATTTGATATTTATATTCAGGCAAGTTTTTAAATTTGTGATCAAATGTGTATTTCGTCAAAGAATTTCTAGATTGAAGCTCATTATTGTTTCAGGGAGAATTAGTTCAAAAGGATTTTAATATTGAAGATGAGGCTGGTGGGGCCCAACGGCCTTTGGTCAAATATTTTAATGGCAGCGTGACAAACAATATCTTAGAGATCCGATTTTATTGGGCTGGTAAAGGGACTACACGTATTCCTGGTAGAGGAGTTTATGGTCCCCTAATATCAGCTATTTTCGGTTGAGCCAAGTAAGTATTCCCAAAAAAAAAAAAAAACAATAAAAAATGAAATATATGCATGACACGAAAACCATTCATTTAAATCAAGGGATAATTATTTAAATGAGTTTTCAGGTACATGGTATGTAATTCTCGTCTGTATTGAACAAAATCAGTGACCCTTTGTCTATCAAAAGTGAAGTCTGTAGATGTGCTAAGAAGTATCTAACAAGTAGCTAATAGTAATAAAGAAAGGAAAAGGACATCGAGCTTTAATTGCAGCAACCCTTTTCCTTTCTTTTTCTTTTTCCTTAATAAGTTTTTGAAGAACTGATCAATCATTTCAGTGACAATATATTCCTTTTCTCATTGATAATATTTGTATTTATTTAAGGAAGCTAATAATGTTCCACAGATCCTTATTTTTTTAGCATTTTATACAAGTCCTCATCACATACATAGTACTTTTTTCAAGCTTACAGGAGATTTGTTCTTGGCACACTTTAAATGAATTACTTAAATAGAACATATATAATTGTTAGAAGAGAAGAGTACAAAAGAGAAACGTAGAGGCTTAGGCAATTGAAACAACTAGTCAGCTATTATTTCTATATTGAAATTCTTTCAAAGTTGATAAAAAGAAAATTATTTAAAAGTTTACAACCATGGATCATATTTACACAAACATCAAAGTTCAGCCATGATTTTAGATTCTTTAGGTGTTTGTAAGAGTTTATACTGCACATGCATGCATGCATTCTTGTCATTTTAGTTAATTGTTTAGCAAATGTAATGCATCTATGCTTAAACTACTGAATTAATCTGTATCTGGTCATGTTTCTGGTTGTGCTATGTCTGTTGTTGTCTACTACCAGCATAACTGTTGTGATTTGAATTTTTGATCAGACTTCAAATCTTGTACAACTGGTGGAAAGAAGAACACCATTGTTTATGTTACTGTTGGGGTTGTGGCATTATCCGTTATTGCTTTAATCTTTGCAATCCTTTGGTGGAGAGGATGTTTGAAAGGCAAAAAAAGTAAAGGAAAAGGTGAGAGCTATATCAATGATGAAAACTAGCGTAAAACAAGAAATTCATATATATGCTTAGTATTATTATTTTTCATTTACCTGCAATAGTTTCGATAATGAATAAATAACTCAGATGCATTACAAGAAAATAGTTTTAAAGAGATTATATGAAGATCTTTATATCCTTTCACTTGGATTGTAAATTGTTCGTGTGTTACTGAACATAGACTGCATCAGTTGTCAAGAAAGGCAGTTTATTGTGTTGACTGAATAAACATAGATCTTGAGACATACATGGCAAAGTTCTCTGTAATTAGGTTGTTCTTTCAGAGATATTGGCAACTATTACTTTTCCTTCTTATAAAATTTCAATATTGTGCAGAAAAAGTCTTGCTGAAGAAGATTCCATGTGTGTTTTCCAGTAAAGAGAGACTTTATAAATTAGTTTGAAATTTCACTGTATTAAAATTTGAATGGATGTTTCCAAGTGTATGCATTGTTTAGCATCATGCTATGTATTATCCTTGGACAGACTTCGAAGGAGCAGAGTTGCAAACAGTTTCCTTTTCCCTAAAGCAAATAAAAGCTGCTACTAACAACTTCGATTCCATAAACAAGATTGGAGAAGGTGGTTTTGGTCCTGTTTATAAGGTACTCTAATTAAAACTAGTTCAGAACTGGATTTAATTCTGTTTTATGCCCATGTTTGTACTCTGAACTGAAGTACTGTTGCAGGGTCTGTTATCTGATGGGATGCTAATCGCAGTGAAGCAGCTATCCTCCAAATCAAGGCAAGGGAATCGTGAATTCTTGAATGAGGTTGCCATGATATCCTGTTTACAACACCCGAATCTTGTAAAGCTCCATGGATGTTGTATTGAAGGAGACCAGTTATTGCTGGTATATGAGTACATGGAAAACAACAGTCTTGCCAATGCTTTGTTTGGTGAGTTCTGTTCTGGTTATGTCATGCGGCTTCATTGGGAATTAGTAAATAATGCTTTTACAAATTACAAGTCTTAATGTATGCGGCTTTAGCAATATTTGGGTATTGGTTATCTTTAGGTTCAGAAAATAGCCGACTGATACTGGATTGGCCAACAAGGTTTAAGATTTGTATTGGAATCGCTAGAGGCTTGGCTTTTCTTCATGAAGAATCAAGACTCAAAATTGTTCACAGAGACATCAAAGCTACTAATGTGCTGCTTGATGGAGACCTAAACCCTAAAATTTCTGACTTTGGCTTGGCTAGGCTTAATGAAGATGAGAAGTCCCACATAAGTACTCGAATTGCTGGAACAATGTGTGTTTAATCGTTTACCTCGTCTCCTCTCTTATATTATGTACCCTTGTCGTTATGTTTCACGATTGACAAGGCATATAAGAAACTGTGACATCTTAATCTTTGTTTTCAGAGGATATATGGCTCCAGAATATGCACTATGGGGTTACTTGAGTGACAAGGCTGATGTTTACAGCTTTGGAGTCGTGGCATTGGAAATTGTCAGTGGGAAGAACAACAACAATTACATGCCAAGCAACAATTACATTTGTCTATTAGATTGGGTACTCTAAAGGAAATTCTTAGCCTAAATATTGGATAATTTGCACCAATCATTGTTGCAGATTCTATCCTTTTAATTTTCTAAAAGTTACTAGACACTGAATATTGCAGGCCTGCCATTTGCAACAAAGTAAAAACTTTGAGGAGCTTGTTGATCAGAGGTTGGGGTCTAAAGTCAACAAGGAAGAAGCAGAAAGAATGGTGAAAGTAGCACTCATGTGTACAAATGCATCTCCATCGCTCAGACCTATCATGTCCAAGGTAGTGAGCATGCTCGAGGGACAATTAACCATTCCAGACGCAATCCCAGAGGCTAATACCTATGCTCATGATTTAAGATTCAAAGCCATGAGGGACTTTCATCAAGATAAACAAATTCGGAGTTTCACTGGGAGCAGCCAAACCCAGAATTCGACTACTATCCAAACAGATATGCGCTCTTCATTTTCATCTACTCAAAGTTTCACTGGGAGCCAAACCCTGAATTCGACTGCAGTCCAAGCAGATAAGCGCTCTTCCTCTATATCTTCTGAAGATTTATTTGAAATCCAACCGGACACGAGACCTCACTAACAATATTTGAATCATAATCTGCATGATTGGCTAGTGCAGCAGTTTTTGTGTTCCTTGACAATGGACTACTTAGGCTGGGAGCTGGTTCTGAAAGAGTATATTGAATTTGTACCTATTGTTAATTCTGTTAACTTGGGTTGATAATGTAAATCGATATATTTCTGAGCTTGATTTTAGGGAGTTAAAAGTAATGTGGAAATAATGTTGTCTTATATACTTTTACAGGTGAGTACCTTGTTCTCTAGTCTAGCTGAATTTTGTGTAATAATACTAATTGAATACATAAAATCTTGGTGCTCTAGTTTGAAATTCTATTAAAGCCCAAAAGTTTGAGAAATGACTTGTAAGTTTTATGTTCACTAAATTAAATTATGTGTTGTTCATTCACAAGGGTGAGAGGCACTACTAAGTAATACTCCATTTAATTTAGTCAGACCTTTCATTATCAAATGTAGGAGCAAGAAATGCTCAATACTTGTTTATTTTCCAATGGAAAAACCATAAAGCTTAATGATCAGTAGGCATCCATCATCAATGATCAAGAGCAATGAACAATGATTCTGGTTGACTACCTTAATTTTCTGTATTTTTTTTATGGATGAGATGGGTGGAAAAATAGATCTAATGCCCCTCCTAGTACCATATAAGAAAAAATGAAAAGAAAAAAAAGAGACTCAAATGAGTTGGGCTTGAATAAAATTAGGTTAAGTTTACTCGAAAATAAATATTTTAAAAAATAATTTAAAACCACATTATATTTGAAAAGCCTATATACTATTTATCAAACATTTGAGTAAATTGATTTAATATATCTGGATATTGTCACATGTCAATAGTTTTATTTAATAAATTATTACAAATATAATATTACCTATACATAACCTAACTCTATATTACGTACCAAAACATAGAAAAATAATTACTGTGAATTTTATTTGAAAAGAATAATTATGCCGCTTAAAAGTCAAATGAAACAGGCAATTGGATTGGATATATCATTATATCCTCAAGAGGAGAGAGAGACCATTAAATTAGCAAGGAAGGAAAAGAAAAGGCCCAGTCAACATTGAATCATCCGATCAACACAACGCGTTTTTAATTTAATAGTAGTAATACTACTAGAAACAGGCACCCCATTATTATTACGGTCAAAAAGCTCCTCCTCCTCCTCCTCCTCCTCCTCCTCCTCCTTCAGACAAACACCCTCACCCACACACACAGTCCAAAATCCAAAGTCCAACCAAAAAATCTCAACAAAACAGGGCACCAAATTGAGAAATGGAGTGAAGCTCTGTGCAAAAAACCCACCAAATTGACTCTTGTTATTTTCTCTCTCATCAATGAAAGATCCCTCTTTTATGGAGCCAAGAAAGAGCACGAGCTCAGATGCTTTGAACACCACTCTCTGCAACTCAATCCAAGCACTGGGTCGAGGTTTTGATGTCACCTCTGATATTAGGCTTCTTTATTGCAAAGGAATTCCTGGGTCTTGTTTGGTTCAAATTAATGATGGGGTTACTAAGGATCTTGTTGTGTCTGATGATTTTGTTATTCCAAATGTCTCAGTTGATATTGAGTGTTCTAGAGGGGAGAAAGTCACTGAGACCACCTCTGTTTGTAGCTTCCATGAGGTTTGTGTTTGACTTTTTTTCTTCTTTTTTTGGTTTGATTGTTGTTTTGTAGCTCAGGTTCTTATGTTTGTTGATTTGAATGTGGTTTGGTGCTGAAATAAGTATTTGGGTATCTCTTAGTTCTTGAATCCCTTTGTTTTTTACTTTAGTTGATGCTGGTTTTAGATTAATTAATATCTGGGTGTGTTTGATTTCTTGAATAGTTCTTGTTGGGATTTATGTTACTTGATTTTGTTTCCTTGTTCTGGTTAAAACGGGAGTGGAATTATCATGTTGGTTATTTATCAATTGTGGTAGGCCGGTTGGGGATTGAACTGTTCTGAATTTAGTTACTGAATTTTGTTCTTGTTGCTTTTGCTTTAAGGGTTTAAAGACTAAACTAACCTAAATATCCGGGCGGGCTTCAGTTAAGTTTCCGATATAAAAAATATTAGTAATTTTTCATTATTTTTATCTTTATCTTTATTGATTCAAGTTAATTGATATTGATCTATTCACATCACTAAGAAATGCTCCTCAGGTCACTATCATCTTTATCGAAACTGAATCTATTCACTCAAAACTGTTTCCATTTTCCCTATAATTGTCTGGGAACTTTGATATATTTAAGCAAAATTTTAAACAAAAATAACAAGGGTTGCCTTTGACAGAACAAGGTGCACCTTTCTGAATTGTAGCTGGAGTTCCGTTGTGGGCATATAATGTACTGAACTAAACTCCTCTCTTCATCTCCGCAAGTGAATTGCTTTCTTTGTCTCTTTTTTTGCAAGCAAAATTGGTCCCATACATCTTTCATTTTTCTAAAAGGAAAAAAAATGTTAACAAGCCTCAAGTGTCATATCGAAAGAAAACTAATCAAAGTTTTGATCTATACATCTGTATTTTGTGAAAATAGTGGAAATTAAGATATCCAATATTCCTGATTTCCTGCACGAATTAAAATCCTTTTTCGGTTTGGCCTGTTACAACTTATTAATTGATAATATGTTGAAGCGAGCTATAACATTATACCCGAACTTTTTGTAAATATTGTAATGCTTCCTTTTTCTGAATTTTCTAACATAAACATATTGATCGCTATAGATGAATGCAATGATTAATGTTCTTTATAAAGTGTTTTGTCTTTTAACATTGTTTCAAATGTGAATTGCTTGTAAGTTCGGACCTTAGCAGTTAACATGTTTTTAGATTCTTGTTGTATTCATATTTTGTATTTACTTTTGTATCTTGTATCCTACTTTTGTAATTTCAGATGGCAATATATTTCAATGAGAAGTCTGAAATATCAGGACATGTTCCACTGGGCAGCTTTAATGCCATGTTCAATTTAACTGGCTCTTGGCAACTTGATGCTGCAACTACAAAATCTCTAGCTATGATTGGTTCTGTCATTCCATTATTTAAAGTTGAACTAGCAAATTTAGATTTAGTTTTGAATGAGGAAGTCAAGCGTGCTGTTCCATACTCTTGGGATCCTGCATCTTTGGCTAGGTAAATTTCACTAAACTGTCAGTGTTGTTATATATAACATATTCATAATTGCTTGGATTTAACAATTACAAAAGCTGTATTTTGGATTAAAGCCTGTATATTCCTTTCGGAAAGAAAAATACGTAACTGTGAAGTGTAATGTTGGTTTGAATGGCAATTCAAAAAATTGCAAGATAATAATTAGAAATGGAGGCTTCAAATCAGATAGCTAGAACAAATTGAAAGCTTGATGCAATCTGATTCCTGACATGACAGTTCCTCTTTTCAGCTTTATTGAAAATTATGGCACCCATATTGTTACCTCAGCAACAGTTGGTGGAAGAGATGTAGTGTATATCAGGCAGCATCAATCATCACCTTTATCAGTATCAGACATTGAGAACTATGTGAAAGACATTGCAGATCAGAGGTACTCGGAATCGAGAAGTCTTCCAAGTGCCGCCCCCTTAAAGTACAAGGATAAGGTTAGTTTTCCTCTTATAAAAAAAATATGAAGATTGACTCACCTTAATGGTCCCACCCTTGAATGAGATTTGATCCATGGGGCACAATGTTTTCATCTGGGATATCTCCTTGTCCGAAAAGTTACTTATTCCTTTCTGATGCATATAACTTCCTAGCGGTAGTTATGGTTGTCAAAAGACTGACAACATGACATAAAGTTTCTTGCTACAGGATGTTACAGTTATTTTCAGAAGAAGAGGAGGTGACGATCTTGAGCAGAGTCACATAAAATGGGCAGAGACTGTACAAACATCACCTGATGTGGTCAACATGACATTTATCCCCATTGTTTCATTGCTTGAAGGGGTGCCTGGGATAAAGCACTTGGCCCGTGCCATCGAGTTATACTTAGAGTGTAAGATCTATTCTTGTGTTTATTGGGTTCATTAGTTTCAGATTTTAACTTGATTCCAGCATCTTATTCTGATTCTTCAGCACAATTACTTTTCGTAAAAGTTTCCTAGATGGATTTAGATTCTTATTTAATACAATAATTTATATGATATAATTCAGATGGCTATGAAACTGGTTTAAAAGTGTACCTTATTTCAATCATGATGTTTGATTTTTTTAATTGTAAATTATGAGTAAAATATTAATAAAGATAACATTGTTTGCTAAGATGGTTCTAAATTTATACGTTGAGCTGGATGAACAATAGGAAGGTCATTCATTTGTTTATCGCAATACATCAAAACGAACTTTGAGTGCAAAGAGGACTGATATTGCATAGTTTGAGGGTATAAGTCAGACCAAGCAATTAATTTTATAGTAAACAATGGACTTAGTAATTTAATTGTCTATTCATAAAATTCACTTATTTCTAGTGAAAGAATTATAGAATTCTACTTGTAATTAGAAAAATAAATTAAGGATATGCATTGATGGAAACACTTCCATCTTATCATTACCAAGTATATTTGACATCTGTCACTTTCCTTCTTTTTTTCTTTCAGACAAGCCGCCTATAGAGGATTTACAATATTTCTTGGAATTTCAAATTGCTCGAGTTTGGGCGCCGGAGCAGAGTAGCCTCCAAAGAAAGGATCCTGTGTGTCCATCCCTTCACTTCAGTTTGATGGGCCCCAAGCTTTATATAAGTCCAGATCAGGTATCATGCTTAGTTTCTGATACTCTGTTACTGAATTTGCTGCCATGAACCAAAGGTTTAAAATTGTTGGCAATTCTTCATATTCAATTCATCTGGAGATCGATGGACTAGGTTGTGCTTAATCAAATTATTTAAGAAAATCAGTGAAGGAAAGTGCCAAAGCCTAAGACAATTTCCTAAAACAAAGTCCTCTTATAAGTAATGAAAAACACACCAGATATCATATAGTTCATCATCTTCTCGTCTATGTTCAGTCGGTTTTAATTGAACAAACAAGCATTATTGCTGTTGATTTACTTTAGTTAATATTCGATGGTGCTTTATTGTAGGTTACAGTTGGGCGAAAGCCAGTAACTGGACTTAGACTCACTCTAGAAGGCAGCAAACAAAACCGACTTGCTATCCATTTGCAGCACCTAGTCTCTCTTCCAAAAATTCTTCAACCCCATTGGGATGCACACATGGCCATAGGTGCACCGAAGTGGCAAGGTCCTGAGGAGCAAGACAGTCGTTGGTTCGAACCAATCAAGTGGAAGAACTTCTCGCACGTAAGTACTGCACCTATAGAGCACACTGAGACATGCATAGGAGATCTCTCTGGTGTTTACATTGTCACAGGGGCACAGTTTGGTGTATGGGATTTTGGTGCCTCCAAAAGTGTGTTACACCTTAAACTTCTCTTCTCCAAAGTTCCAGGATGTACAATACGTCGATCTGTATGGGATCACAGCCCCTCCAACGTCTCTAGTGTACAAAGGTCTAACGGAGCTTCTACTTCACTGTTAAATGAACGAGCTACGGATAGTTCAGGCCACATAGGAAAACTTGCCAAAATCGTGGACATGACAGAAATGTCGAAGGGACCTCAAGATATTCCAGGTCACTGGTTAGTTACAGGGGCTAAGCTCGGGGTAGATAAGGGAAAAATTGTTTTGCGCATAAAATACTCTTTATTGAACTACTAATTAGGCTATTTTATTGTTTGAGTTTTCCCTTTTTTGAGTAGAAAGCATAGCTAAGCATTCTTTGCACAGGCGATTGTATCTTAAGTTTGCTGTACATTTTTTTTATTGTTATTTCTTTTTTGATTTTGCACTCTTAAATTGACAGATTTTCTTAGATATTTGAGGGATTTTGTATTTGATTTTGGTTATTTGAAGGACAGATCTGTCTTGGAATATACTAATCTTTTTGTTCAAATATATAATTGTGGGATTGTTGGAATTTACAAAAGATCATATCATGAAATGCTTCTTGAAATTAAATAATTTGAATTCTCCCTGGCTACTTGGTGTGGTTTGTTTTGTTCCGAATAAACAAGAAGAAATAGAAAGTAAAAGGGTAATTAAAGTGACGTGTCTACTCAAGAATCTGGCTGATAGCATTGGTAAGGATTCAGCCCCCGGTTGTGGGAAGCATTGGCAAGGATTCAGTCCCCGGTAGTGGATACTGGGTTTCGATTCTAACCACCCCTCCCTCATAAAGTCATACTTCATAGGTTATTCTAGGAAAAAACTTTCGGTTCTGGTCATTGGTCAAACTGCTTAATTTGGGAACAACTTAAACTGTGTGTGTGTGGGGTAGAAGTTTATTGTCAACATTGTCAATTTAAAGTTATCTATATCCTTGCAGCACATCGTGAGCGTTCATCCGATTATCTAACGGTTTAATAGAACTCTCGTTCGCAGTTTAGTTTTTAGTATTCTGCAGTTTAATATTGCGGACGGGACAGATTACCAAAATACTCATTCTTTACAATTCCTAATACTGCAGACGTTAAGTATAAAAAAAATAAAAAATTGACATTTAAACTGCGGAGCCTTATGGTACTGTACCTTTATCCTCTCCTTTTCCTAATGTTCTCCCCTCTTACACCAACCTTTACTAATTCCTCCCCTTCCTTGCTCTTATAAAAAATATTATGTTATGCATAGAAATTACTATAACATAGTAAAAATAAAATGCATGCCTTTATCTACCTGGTAGCTTGTTTCATTTTGGGAATATTAATATAGTTGGACCATGCATCTACCATATGATTAGATATGAAATTACTAGATATGATTATTTTGGTAGCTTGTTTAATATGATTAGAGTCAAGGATTTAAATTACTAGATATGAAATTTGTACTTAATTAATTAATATATGAATCACATTATATATATATATATATATATATATATATATGTCACATTAATTTTAAGAGCACCTACCATTACTCTTATAAAAATATTATGTTATTAATTAGTAATATATATTTTACATGTCTTTTACCTAGCTCTTATTTTTGTTATATTATGGTTTTTAATTGATGTTTGCTCTTAACATTCTGATAAAATCCCTCATTTGAAATCCAAGTATATATTCATCCAAATGGAGCCTATATATATTAAGGCACGCAACCTATCTTTTATTTTCTAGTACAAATGAAAATTACGAAATGTCCAAAACTACTCCACCATTTTTGGACTTCACTTTTTTCATATATATAAGCCCTATACCCCTTTCCCTTATAAAATTCTACTCCCTCCGTTACTTAATATAAGTCGTTTTAGAGAAATATTTTTGTTCTATAATATAAATCGTTTGAGAATTTCAAGTAAGCATTAATTGCTTAGTTTCCAATATTACCTCAAGTATTAAATGTAACTTTGATTCTCTCACTATTTTTTATCCAATAAATAACAAACTCTTCTTCCAATACAAGGGCAATATAGACAATTAATATTATAGTTAATGCTATACAATTATTACATTAATACTTGTGCACAACTTTAAAACGATCTATATTAAGGAACGGAGGGAGTACTGCTCACTAGAAATTAATTAAAAGCCAAATCACTCTCATCGTTGCGCCTCATTTACGCAACAGGAACATAAATTAAACATTATGCTGAAAATGATAGCAAAGTTTTAAAATAAATAGCGTCATCATCAACTAATGATATAATGAATTATGAATTAATTAAGCTCTTAAAAGATACAATATGGAGTAAAACACTAGCTAATGTTGAGAATTCCAACTTCCATAAAAATCCACTAGAGCTGTTACATCTTCCGGCCATTTTTTCATATTGATTATGTCTTCGGAATCTCTCTCTTCAAGTCGGCAACATTCCATATTAAGTACAATTACGTTCGGACAAGAAGATGCTTTCATTCTTGGTATATGGAAATGGTCAACTTCAATTCATCAGTATCTGGTATTTACACATGGTTCCTATATATATGCATGTAGATGCACCAGCCGAATGTATAATATTGTTAGCTTCTTCATTCTCAATATATAAGTTTTCGAGCAGCTGCTAACAAAACCCTAGTAGTCATGGTAATTTAACACTCATTCTACTCAGAAAAATATTACTCCCTCCGTTCTTTAATATAGGTCGTTTTAGAATTGTACACAAGTATATTAAGAAAATGATCGTATAGTATTAAATATAATATCAATTGCCTATTTTGTCCTTGTATATATTGGAAGAAGAGAGTGTTATTTATTGGACAGAAAATAGCGAGAGAACCAAAATTATATTTAATACTTGGGGGTAATATTGAAAATTAAATAATTAATGCTTACTTGAAATTCTCAAACGACTTATATTAAGAGATAAATATTTGTCAAAAACGATTTATATTAACAAATGGAAGAAGTATGTGATTAGACAAAAAATAGATAGGGTATTGATGGGTTGTACAATACAACTCAGCAATGTCTTGTCTAGGTAAACTAGACATTTTTTGTATAGTTAAGTAGTAGCATTATTGTTCTACTGATCATGTACTACCATTATGTTCCTTTTAGTTAATTTCTAGTTCTACTCTTGACATTTCTGTGTTTTTTTCTGTTTCCAGGATAAAGGTGAGCAACTTATTGAGGGGAAGGTGGACGGGAAAGGAAGAACAGTTGGGAAGGATAAGCATGGAGGAACACGAACTGCATTTCTCATACTAGGTAACAGTTCAACTTACTAACGTGCCGCCAAGCATACAACATGCAATACGTTCCACATCGGAATTTAGGGTTATAGACTGTACTGTATATAAGGTCTCAACTTTATTATCAAGACTATCAAAAAATTGTTACGACTTTTTGGTGGGTCAAGATGAAGCATCTAATGGTGATGCTATTCGCAATGGATTTATCTTTATTCCAAAGTCTGGGAAGTTTTTCAGCAAATTTTAACACTTTAATGAGATGGCAATGGCTAATGAGATTTTTGTATTGATTTTGTGTTGCAGTATCATTTGCTTTCGAGAACATGGCAACTTTGGCATTGGCAGTGAACTTAGTGACATACTTCAACACAGTAATGCATTATAAGATAGCCGATGCAGCTAACCATCTCACCAATTTCATGGGGACTAGCTACATCCTCTCCATCGTTGTGGCTTACCTAGCAGACGGCTGCATGGGCAGATTTAAAGCTGCTATTATTTCATTAACTATAGAATTCTTGGTATGTAAGCATTTCATAATTATCAAACACTTAATATTCCTACTATTACTGATACTTCTACAATAAAAAGGTCTTACATCCATGATCCAACAAATTACAACCAACCCAAGTTGGATGCTTCAATTTGGTATTAGATCAGACAATATTATTCAAGTGGTTAATATAATTTAAGCTCGTCATCACCGGCCTGTTGATAAATTTTATTGATGTTTATATTTATTTATGTAGGGATTTGGATTACTAATGTTGGGTCGTGATATTTCCTATCTTTGGGCCGAGTACATTGGGCCTTTATTTTTAATCCGTTAAAGTCACCGGGCCCAGTCACCATATTATATCCGTTTTAATCTTTAAAGTAGGGTCGGTCCAGGTGGATCGACCCATTAGATATTTTAATATCTCATTACTTTGACTTGTGATGATGAAAAAGCGTGGCGGTTGACGAGGCTCTTGCCATGCATTAATGTGGATGAGATCATGGCCACGGCCAGATGAAAAGCGAGCACAAAAGCAATGAGATATAACCTTATCTGATCGGCAGAGCCCATCGATCGAGAGGGTGTCGGGTAGTAGTGGGTGTACGATAATCCAAGCAAAGATAATATAACCTAGCAAGGAAGCCATAATGCAGAGAGTGCGTTACTCGTACATTTTGATTTTCATATTCTCTCACATACCTGGCCAACCGAGATTTATTATCTCTCTCTGAACACTAAACAAGTACATTCCTCCATTGTTAACCTTGTGAACATATACTAATTCTCATTACGAAGCTATCCCCGACCAGGCCGCAAATCGAGCTTGTGGTGTTCACAGTGTTTCTTGTCTGCGAGATCATGGCGTCTTACGTGATTGGGGCGTGGCGAGAAGATCTGGCGTTAACATAACATTGGCGCTAGAAGGAGGGTTGAGTTCTAGTGTCATTAAATTTTCAATCACAAATCATTTAAACCTACTTGGAAGATGGTGAGGAGTAGAGGATGAGATGCGTCGGAAGAAGGCGGCGATGGGCATTGGCTAAATCACACTTTGCCTCGTGTTTTAGTGAAGGATCGTCGGGCCTTCTACAAGTGCTCACGAAGCCACGGCTTTAAGCATAGTTCAGAGATCTCGTCAGAAGATTCGTGGTGGGGGCAGACGAAGATTGGTTTTCGATGCGGATGAGGAGGCGAGATCATGGTCGAGGGCGGTGGAAGGCTCAAACCAAGACTTATCGTAGAAGTGGTCGGGAAGGAAGAGCCGCCAAGTTGGCAAGGATGGCGAACGAAGCGAGATAGAGCCATGCCGGAGGTCTGTTAAAGCAAAGAGAGGATATAAAACGAGACAGATGCTTGAAGTGGCGGAATTACTGGGATGAAGCATCTAATCATGATCGATCCAAGAAGGTCGAAATGGGCATAAGGAGGTGCCTGGCGAGAGGTAAGGCCAGAAGCATTACACACGTGTTTACAGGGATCGATTCTCGCGGTGGGAGGAGATCGAGGATCGAACTCCTGTGGCCTCGAAGAAGGCAATAATGGCCATTACCTCTCAAAGATCGAGGCGATGATGAGACAAAGGAGCGGTCGGGGAGATCGTGCAAGTCGAGGTAAGAGACTATCAACATGATCATTCTCACCATAAAGGCGAGTTGTGCACCGGAGTAGATCAAGAAGTCCCACCAGGCGATGGGATCGGCGGGGAGAAGGTCGATCCTCTCATGTGCGATGAATGTTGTTCGTGAAAGAGGTCCCCCATGACCCAAAGGCGTTGATTTCTTGCAAAGTGAAGGAGTGAAGGAGCTCGAAAGAATCTGGTGAAGTTCAAAGAATTTGAAAGACACCCCAGGAAAGAAGACATCCCCTTTTTCCTCAGAAATTCTCAAGGAGAAGGCGGATATCACTAAAAAGCGCCTCGCGTGGAAATTTACGATGGTATGCAGGGGATCCTTATGACCATAGTCGAAGTTCAATTCCGGTGATGGACTATTATGATTTCACCGATCTGCTTAAGTGCCACTTTTTGTGACAACAACGAGAAAAGATGCAAGGCAGTGGATAGGAACTTTGCCATCAAATTTGATATCCTCTTGGGCCGAAGCTCTGTGATAAATTTCATGCCCGTTCGAGAGAATGCTTAGGAGGAGGAAAGCAAACGGGTTCTTTAGCACAGATCCGGCAATTTACGTGAATCTTTGGGCCAATATGTAAAGAGGTTCAGGAGAAAGCGATCGGTCGGTGTCCGATCTTAATGATCTCGGTTGTAAGTTTGTTCAGAATGGATTGGATGCAGTAAAGTCCGAAAAGTTGGTGAAGAAGTTGATGTTCAACCATCAAGAATAGCTTGGTAAGAATCCTTTGACAAAGCGGAAGGCTATATCGTTGTGGAAGAAGCTATGAGCGACTGAAGCATCCTCCTTCGGATCGGTGAAAGAGTCGGTAGCTCTAAGGTAGAAGTTGAGCAGAGAGGAGAATGGGGGGTATAATGATCGATGACGGAGGCGATTCGAAAAAATCTGATAATTCTGGCGGCGAGGAAGCGGTCATCCTCCGATTCCTACCGAAGGTGAATAAGGTCTACACCAAACTAAACACTAATAGATCTATAATTCTGGACCAAATCAGAAATCAACCTTTCTTCGAGCCACCTCGTGATAACTACCGAACCGGGCAGGGTAACTCTCGTAAGTATTGTGGCTATCATCAGGCCGTTGACCACGACACTAACGAGTGTTGCAATTTGAAAGACTTTGTGGAGAGAAAGATTAAGGATGGCTTGTTGGTGCAGTATGTGGCCTTGAGTGATCAGCAGAATATTAACTTAAATCTTTATTCGGAGACGGTTCAAATGGCCCTAGTGCCGCCGCCAAGGCATGTCATCGATGTGATAACCGGTGGATCTGCAGGGAAGTTGATAGGGAGGAAGAGAAGGGCTTACCTGGATTCGGTCATGACTATGACAGATGCTCCACTGAAGGTGGATAGACCATTCCGGAACTGTCATATCATTTCTTGTGTTGACTATCCTTGGAGCCCATCGAGCCACATGAGAGGGTCTTGGTGATCATGCCAAGTGGGCACGGTGGACACGAAGCGTGATGATAGATAATGGATCTTGATGGATATACATGCGCCCGTGCCTATCGGAGGATGCACCTTGATAGGAAGAAAATGGAGGTCGGGCGGGAAGCTCCTTTATCTGGCAAAGAACGATCCGGTCAAAGTTCACGAGGAACTATTGAACTCCGGTTATCTTGACCAAAGACCCCAGTGAGTCGAAATAGTATGTAAATTCTATGTTGTGCACGTTGATTGACTTCAATATTTATCTTTGGGAAGACCTACTTTAAGCTTTTCTCAAGTTGTGACCTCCATCCTCATTTCAAAGTCAAGTTCCTACGGTTCATGGGGTAGGAGATGTGGCGGGGACTTGGATCTAGCTTCGACGATGCTTCTAGGAATGTTGTTATTTCCTCCGGAGTGGGGTCAAAAAAAAAAGCGGCGATGACAATTGAGATTGAGCCCTTTACCGAAAGTAGTTCCAAGCGATGGTGATTCCTCTGGGTGGGACGGAGGAGGTCGAGTTGATCATCGGAAAGCCGACAAGGCCGTGAAGATCGGTTCGGGTCTCACAGAACCTCTTGGACAAACCTTATAGATCTCTTACGGCTGCTTCTCTACGGATATTTTTGCATGGGAACAGAAGGACATGCACAGAGTTAAGCCGGAAGATGGCGAAAGCACTGACTGAATGTAGATCCTCGAAGAAGCGGGTTCGGCGGAAAAGAAGGCGGATCTTTCTTGCCCGTGACGAAAATCATTGATGAGGAAATAGCAAAGTTGTTGGTGCCGACTTCATCTATGAAATTGATTATCCCGAGTGGATGGCGAATGTGGTGTTGGTGCGAAGCGAGAATGGAAAATGGCGGGTTTGCATCGACTACACAGGCCTCAATAAAGCTTGTCAGAAGGACTTTATCCTCTCGCCCTATATTGATCGAATTTTATTGATGCCACGGGGTATGCATTACTAAGCTTTATGGATGTTTTTTCGGTTATCACCAAATATCCATGCGTGAAGAGACATCCCAAAAGGCCGCGTTTATTACACACCGTTCGATGACGCTTACTGAAGATGACTTTTGGCCTTATAAATATTTGGAGCCACTTTACGAAAAGAATGATGAACTTCATCTTTGATAGGCGGTGAGAAGGAACATGGAGGTATACGTCGATGACATGATCGTGAAGAGCATTCAGGTTCAGAATCATTTGGACGATCTAGAAAAGTGCTTTCAGACTGTCCGTTATCGTCAACTGAGACTTAATCCGGCCAAGTGCACTTTTGGCCTCGGTGCGAGGAAGTTTTGGGTTATCTTGTCGATCGAGAGGGGTATCGAGGCCAATCCGGAGAGAAGATTGAGGCCATTCTTGATATGAAGACTCCTCGATTCGTTCAAAGATGTCCAACGTCGACCGACAAGATTGCGACTTTGAGGAGGTTCGTCGCCAGATCTGCGAGAGAGGTGCCTTCCTTTCTTTGATACATTGAAAGGTCCAAAGAATGCGAAGACATTCCGGTGGACTTCAGAGTGTGAAGACGCCTTCAAGGCATAAAGGCATATCTTTCTTGGCTCCTTTATTGGTGAAGCCCGCTCGTGAGAGACCTTATATATGTGCCTTTGCGCAAGTTCGTTAGCGGTTGGAGCGATCTTGGTTGGGAGGTCGGTGGAAGCAAAGATCCGATTCTATTATGTCGATCGCGTCTGCGAGATCTTTGAAACCGGTATCCGAATATTGAGAAATTTGCCTTTGCTTTAATAATTGCTAGTAGAAAGCTTGGCGATATTTTCAAGGTCGGCTCTGGTCGCGATACACGGATCGACCATTGAAGAAGGTGATGGGCAAGCCGAAGTTTCGTGGAAGACTAAGCGGCATGGACTATGGAGTTGTCCCGCTTTTTCATCGAATACTATCCCGAACCTTATCAAAGGTCAAGCTTTGGCCGATTTCATGGTAGAATGTTCGTTCAGCGAAGCAGATGCCGAAGTTACCGAAGTTGAATCGTCCGTCGAGCGATTCGCAGTTCTTCAACAAGATCGAATGTCGGACTCTATATGCAGACGGTTCCTCTACCCTAGCTGTTAGTAAGGTGAATTATCTTGACAAGTCCGGACGGATTCAAAGTTCAACAGCCATCGATTCGGATTTAAGCGGACGAATAACGGCCGAGTATGAAGCGATGCTAGCGGTGTTCAATTGGCAAAGAGTCAGAGGTCGAAGCTTATCATTTATAGTGACTCTCAATTGGTCGCTGCGGCATTTGTCGGGAGATTATGAGGCTCGTGGAACCTCGGATGATCAAGTATCTGGCGGAGTTAAAGGACCGAAACGATGATTTCGCCGTCACAATTTCGGGGCATAGAGCGTAATGACAATTCTATCGCGATGTATTATCGAAATTGGCTACTACGGATGCGAGATGTTTTTAACGGATCGATTTACTTGGAAGTTTTATGACGGTAAAGTGTTGGCATGAAGCAGTGATGTGTATCGAGCGATCTAACTACTGGATGACCCCCTATATCGAGTATTTAGTAGATGACGTCCTTCCTTCGGATCAGATGTTAGCAAAGAAGATCAAATACAAGAGCGCCAACTTCGTTCTTATTGATGGGGATCTTTATCGATTGGCCTTTTCTTCACCATTACTAAAGTGCCTGGTCCTATCCGAGGCGGAATATGCTTTTCGGGAAGTTCACGAGGGTATTTGCGGTGATCATATGGTTTCTAAATCTTTGGCTTACAAAGTACTTCGACAAGGATACTATTGGCCTACAATTTTCAAGGAAGCTACTGAGTATGTCAAGAAATGTGAAAAGTGCCAACTCATTCAGCGGTCGATCCATCACCAATCGGGAAGAGTTATACTCGATTTTATCTCTATACCTTATTTATGCGGGGGTAGATATATTGGGTCCAGATTGCCTAAAGCTAAAGGTAGGAGTTAGCTTTGTCATAGTTGCCATTGATTACATGACTAAGTGGGTGAAAGGCGAAGCCACTTTGGTTAATAATCTTGAGCAAGAATGTTTGAAGTTCATAAAAGAGTCCGTAGTGTTTAAACCGGGATCCCTAGAGTATTGATATCGGATGACAGACGCTTGATTAAATGGGATCAAAATTTGAAGCATTTTAAAGGAGTTGGGCATTCAAAGATAAGAAGACTTGGTGGCTCATCCCGGTCAAATGGCCAAGTTGAGGTGACCAACAGAATGACTGTTTGAGAGCAGGATCAATAGCAGATGGATGAAGCTAAAGGAAGATGGCTAGAAGAGTCGTCAAAGATGTTGTGGGCTTACACGGACTACACCGAGGACTACTTCTTTGGGATTCACCTTTTCGGTGGCCTATGGTGCGATGCCTTAGTCCCCGCCGAAATTGGATCTCAAGTCTTCAGTCAATCAATACAAAGAGATCTACAATGACGAAGGGATGAAGGCTAATTTGGATATCTTTAGAAGAAGTTAGAGGTGGCTCTACTTAAAGCGGGTACATTTATCAACGAAGAAAGTAACTAAGCATTACAACAAAGGAGTCAAGCTTCACAGATTCAAGTAGAGACTTAGTCTCGAGAAAGTTCAAGCTTCTACACCTCAAAACAGAGAAAATTAATGCAAACTGGGAAGGGTATGAAGTGATCGAAGTACCAAAAGGGCACTTATCGGTTAAGGGCATTAGATGGTTAGAAATCAAAAACACTTGGCGTCTTTGGTGGACTTGAAATACTTTCAATAAAGATCAAGTTAATTCATCTGAATGCAGTATATATTATTGTTCATTATCAATAAAAAGTCACTTTTTCACTATTGATCCTGGTCTATTTGTCCTATGGTCACTATGGTGTAAGGAGGTATGGTAGGACTCATTGCCATCCGATGGCGACCCATTTGTTGTTCTACCCCGAGTGGTAGACAAAGGATCCTATATTGATTTTACCGGTGGTAAATCAATGGTCACTATTAGTCCGGTCCTATTTGTCCTATGGTCACTTTATGGTGTAAGGAGGTATGGTAGGACTCATTTGGCCATTCGATGGCGACCCATTTGTTGTTTTCACCCGAGTGGTAGACAAAGGATCTATATTGATTTCACCGTGGTGGTAAGTCAATGGTCACAATTGGTCCTTATATCTTGATCCTAATATCTTAGTCCTTATATAATTGTTTCACCGAGTGGTAAACAAATGACCGATCTCACACTTCGGGGCCGATGAGTATGTGTTACTTTATTTTATTTAAGTGTTGAGTTCGATCCTTTTAGTTCGATTAAGTTAAATTACATCCATGAAATTCAATTCCGCCGTCTCATACATTAACTATTATATGTCTTAACCGATTCACTTTATTTAGGTTCATTTTACCGATATTGAATTATTGACAAGAAACTAACAAAGAAAACATAGTTCACAATTAAGGAAATTGCAGAATCATCGGAAAACTAAAACATTAATTCGATCTATTCATTCATGAACTAAATACACCAATATAGAAACATTGACAACCTACATATATAAAATTTCAAAATGATCCCAAAAACGTAAAAGGTTTAAATAGATAAATGTTTACACAAGTCAGAATGAAAGCAGGAAGAACACCTAGGCACCACCTTCGTCTTCGGAGTTGAGCAAAGTTGGATCCGATCGGCGGAAACAGACAGCTTTTTTCTTTTACTCTCTCTCGGCGAGTCTTCGTAGCCTTCCGAGTAGACTTTCATGATCTCGACGTTAAGCTTCGTCCCGAATCCCTATATTACGCTCAGATCTCGCTTTCTACGAGCTCTTTGGTCGGAAGAGGACCCCCTTCCTCAAGCTCCTTTATTTTAAGGCGAAGCTTGTGGCGTTTGTTCTTATGTCTCCGTCCTTAATCTCGGGCCTTTGATTGAGCCTCGCGCCAAGTTGAATAGCTTGAGCTTCGGTTGTCCGAAGAAAACTCCTCATTCTTGGCCCTCAGGAGCAGGTTTTCTTCGACCAAGCCGGCGTTCAGATCGGTTAAAGTTTGTTGGCTGGCTTCGGAGGTAGCCAACCCATCCCTTGTGGCCCTTAGTTCATCATCAGACGTCTTCAAGTCCATCTTAGCTCGATCCAAGTCTCGTTGGAGGCCATCGATGACATGAAGAGCGTCTTCTCGATCGGCCCTTTCTCGAGCCAAGGTCGATCTCAACATGTTGATCTCCTGTCTCATGAAATCTTCCTCGGCTTCCCCATTTATGTGTCTTGGACATAAACGTCCAAAGACGGCGATTAACTGCGATATGTCCGCATAAGTTGCTCAAGCCGATTAAGATATCTGATTATACAAACGAAGTAAAGATGAAAAATAAAGAAATGATTATTTACCTTAGCCAGATAGCTTCATCCCTTCATCGAGCAAATTCCGTCCGTGTGATCACTGAACCGATGATCGTCAGCGTTCCCTTACGAAGGCCCCGAATAGTCCGACGGAAAGTTAGCATTGAATCTAGGCCGAGTCCGGAGATCCCACGGCCACGGCAGATGATAACCACGACACGAAGGGCCCGGGTCGTTCGGTAGGTCTTGACCTTTCGGGAAGGGCTGGTTGCTTTCGGGAGGGAGTAAGTTCAGTTGAAGTGTACGGTCTCGGGAGATGGAGATTTATTTGGACTAGATACTTGGACGGGGCGAGCGACAGATCTGAGAGCTCGGGGCGGTATCGGTGTTCTTTTTCTCTTCGGGATGAGTTTGGATAAGATCATCCCGATCACCCTCTTCGCAATCTGATTCTCTCTGGGGGGCACGCGAAAGGAGGAACGATCGAAGATTGGGGCACCCTAAGCTCTTGGCGGTCGGAGGTGTTATTTTGCTTTTCAATTTTTGGTTGAAGGATGCTTCTTGATCGGACGATCGAGTAAGCCTCCTCGTCGAGGTATGGATGTGGTAGATGGCTCGACTTACCGGGTGGTTTCGTGAAGGATTGGAAAGGTTGTTGATCTTGGTTTTCGATTGCCTCCTCTTACGGCGAGGACGGAGGTTTAAATGTCGAACCGGAACCTCATCGACCTCGGTTCGCCGATTCTAAACTCATCAGATAGATATCTCCGGAATCGGTTCGACTTGGCGGTAACCCTTCGCGGAGTTTCAAACGACTTAGAAGACCTTGAACAAAAAATCTTGAACTCTTTTATCTCTAAAGAGCTTCGGTTTGATCAAAGATATCTTGCATAACCAAAACAACTCGTGTTAGAATCCACATTATAAAAGCATTTTCAAAAATTCGTATACATATAAAATAGACCGATACTTACATTTATGGTCATATAACCATGCCTGCTTCGAGAGGAGTCCATACTTCCACTCCTCTTTAGGGAAATTGTCAAAAAGTTCCATCATTTCTATTTCTCTTTCTTGAAATGTCTCCAAAGTCAAAGATAGATCTTCTCGTCAGTGCCTGGCCCGATTGGGAAGAGATTTGGGGCCTTTGACGTAGAACCACTTTTCATGCCGCCACTTGTTGCTCGAAGGCATGTTCACCGTGTAACGCCTCGAACTTTCTCTCGACTTGGAGAATGCTGCTAATGGCCTTGAACCCTTCTCTCAGATTGTACTATTTTGTATCTTTGTGAAGAAGAAGTCCGTGGAGGGCTCCACGCATGATTCGTGATGAAGGCCACGAAGGCCAAGATGTGAATGTATGAGTTCGGTGACTAGTTAGGTAACCCACCCCGTAAAACCCAAAGCATGGTTACTATGAAGATATGCTGAAGGAAAGCGAACCCCTTCTCCAACAGAGTCACACAGGCAGTGAGTCCAACCTTACGTGGTTGATACATCTCTCACCGGATCTGGGAGCCCTAATCGCGTGGGTATCAGGAATGTGGTACAGGGATCGAATCCTCTGTAACTTCGGCCTCGACCACGATAGAGGGGTATTGGCGTGCGAGAAGCGCTTCGAAGGCTTCTCTGTAGTACTTTCGAGGGGTTTTGGGAGTTTTGGGAGAGGATTCTTGTCGGTTTTCGACCCTTTGGATTCGGTCAAGTTTCTTCGTAATGTAGGGTTTGGCGGAACAACGGTGATGAATTGTTACTCTTATGGGAGAACCTTGTTCGTAATTTTGGGAAGCCATTGTTGACAAGAGTTCAGAAAAAAAGAAAGTTCGAGAAAGTTAGAGAGTTAGGAAAAGCGCTTCGAATTTCAAATGGGCGTGTAAAAGCATCAAAGTTGGTAAAATTACCTTTTATACTGACGGTTACACGGTGTTCAAGGCTGACTCATTAAATGTTAGTAATGATTTGGAATTTGAATGGGAAGGGTCCGGTTCCGGGTCCATGTTTCTATTAAATAGGGCTTTTCTGATTTGGGCCTCCATTCTCTTCTCCTTTCATTTTAGTGAACAAATGATTGGGTACACTTCAATTATCTCTATTATGGACCTTTAGTAAACTATCTTGGGCTATTCATAGTTTTCTACTAAACATTAATACTAACAAAAACTAGGGAAGCGATGTTGGGTCGTGATATTTCCTATCTTTGGTAGGGTACATTGGGCCTTTATTTTTAATCCAGATTAAAGTCTTTGGCCCGATCACCATATTATATCCGTTTTAATCTTTAAAGTAAGGTCGGTCCGATTGGATCGACCCATTAGATATTTTAATATCTCATTACATTTTGACTTGTGATGATGAAAAAGCGTGACGGTTGACCAAGGCTCTCGCCATGCATTAATGTAGATGGGATCATAAAGCCGTGGCGGCCAGAAAAAGCATGGCCAAAAGCGGTAGATAAACCTTATCACGATCGGCAGAGCCCATCGGATCGGAGGGGTGTCGGGGTAGTAGTGGGTGGCACGATAATCCAAGCAAAGATAGTATAACCTAGCAAGGAAGCCATCGATCAGAGGTGCGTTCTCGTACATTTTGATTTTCATATTCTCTCACATACACACAACCCAAATTTATTATCTCTCTCTAGACACAGAGGCAAGACGTTTCCTCCATTGTTAACCTTGTGAACATATACTAATTCTCTCTTTGAAAGCTATCCTCTCGACGCAACCGGCCAAGCTTGTAGTGTTCTGGTGTTTCTTGTTCCTGCGATCGTAGCGTCTTTACGTGATTGGGACGTGGCAGAAGATCCTGGCGTTAACAACTAACAATACAAGCTCACTACCCAAAACTCCAGCCACCTTTATGCAACGTTTTTGATCCAACGACAAAGTGTGAGCAAGTCAATGGAGGAAACTCTGCAATGCTCTTTATCGCTCTATACTCGTTAGCGGTTCGCACTGCTGGAGTAAAGGCGGCGCTTCCAACACTCGGAGCTGATCAGTTTGACGATAAAGATCCAAAAGAGGCAAAAGAGATGTCGAGTTTCTTCAATTGGTTGTTACTAGCTGTTTGCATTGGGGGTGCAGGTAGTTTAACTTTGATAGTGTGGGTTCAAGATAATAAAAGATGGGACCGGGGATTTGCTCTTTCAACCATTGCCGTGTTTGTTGGAATAATTGTTTTTGGTGGTGGATTGCCTAGATACAGAATACATGTTCATCAAGGAAATAGTGCTTTCACTGAAATTATCCAGGTTAGTTTGCATTTCTAGTCAAGTTTATCTATCTCTCATGCATGCACATAATGGCCCTTTTGATAAAGCAAGAGCCAAAATTATACTTCCGCCATCCCAAAATGATAGTTTCATTTGACTTTCAACACATTTTAAATCAAAAGTTCAACTACTGTTATTTCTAAAAAATAATCTCAAAAAGTATGTCTTAGCACATTTTAAAACAAAAATTTAACTTGTTATTTCTAAAAAGTAATCTCAAAGAGTGTGTATGCAAGACAAGCTTTGAATTGCATAAGATAAAAATAGGTCGAGAAGTCTAATTAATGGGTCTCATTTTGGGAGTATATATAAATAACATCGATCTATTGGCTATTTCCTTCTTGTTTATCAGTCTAAATGTAATCGTGCTATATATATATATATATATATATATATATATATATATATATAACATCGATCTATTGGCGATTTCCTTCTTGTTTATCAGTCTAAATGTAATCGTGCTATATATATATATATATATATATATATATATATATATATATGCAGGTGTATGTAGCAGCTATTCGAAACAGAAATCTTATACTCCCCAAGGATGCTGCAGAGCTGTATGAGATCAATATGGACAAGGAAGCTGCGCTAGAAGTAGAATTTCTTCCCCACAGAGAAGTTTTCAGGTCAGCTTTCACTATTTCTCCTACAAATTTAATAATATTAAAGTATGGTAACACACTCCAATATATATAAATGTCACTATAAGTGAATTACAAAACAAAAGTGTCGTCACTAAACTTATAATTACGGTACTGGTAATATTTTTACTCTATCAATATCAATATCCTAAAAAAATAAAATATAAACATTGTATTACTCCACCGACGTCCAAAAGTGAGACCCTGGTTGACTTTTTCATTTTAGACTTTTTAAAGTTGTTTTCTAGTCACTATAGATGCTATAAATTAGTAATTTTACACATCTCAGAAAATCTTATTATACTGAATAAATCCCAATTGATTGAAAACTTACATTTTCTTGTCAATTTTTTCTAGGTGCCTAGACAAAGCAGCCATCCAAATAACAGAACCTAACAATCCGTCACACCATCAAATTAGTCCGTGGAAACTATGCAGGGTAACCCAAGTAGAAAATGCAAAAATCCTCCTAGGCATGGTTCCCATTTTCATTTGCACCATTGTAATGACCCTTTGCTTAGCCCAACTCCAAACCTTCTCCATCCAACAAGGTGTGACCATGGACACAAGCATCACCAAATCTTTCGACATCCCACCGGCCTCTCTCCCCATCCTCCCCGTTGTCTTCCTCACCATCCTCATCCCCTCCTACGACCAACTCTTTGTCCCATTCGCACGTAAAATAACTAACCTTCCCACCGGAATAACTCACCTCCAGCGCGTCGGAGTAGGGCTAATCCTCTCCTCATTGTCCATGGCCGCAGCCGGAATAATGGAAGTCAAACGAAAAGGCGTGGCTAGACACAATGACATGCTGGACGCAATCCCGCTGGTGCAACCATTGCCTATAAGTGTGTTTTGGTTATCAATCCAATATTTTATTTTTGGCATAGCTGACATGTTTTACCTACGTGGGACTATTGGAGTTTTTTTACTAGGCGCCAAAAGGGCTTAAATCTATTTCTACTTGTTTCCTTTGGAGCTCAATGGCACTTGGGTATTTTTTGAGCACAATTCTTGTTCAGATTGTGAATGCGGCTACCAAGAATGTTACTAGAAGTGGAGGGTGGTTGGCTGGGAATAATATTAATAGGAACCATTTAAATCTTTTTTATTGGTTGCTTTCTTTGTTGAGTTTGATTAATTTCTTCATCTATTTGTTTGTTGCTAAGAGGTACAAGTATAGGCCAGAAAGCCCTGAGGTTGAACAAGATGGGAGTAAGCGACACGAGCTGAGGCCTGAAATAGGGAATTAAGTAAGTAGGTAGGTAACTCGATTAACTTAATTAAGGATATATCAATGAAGGGTACGTACTGTGTCAACTTAAGACTTTATTTTAATTAATTTCTTACTTTTTCTTTTAATTTGTCTTCTTTTTGTAATTTTTTAATGTAAGTAGAGAAGTGTTACTTCTTTTATCTGTACTGTTTCATTGCTCATATTTTGGCTGATGTATTGTATTGCAAAGCAAATAATGTGCTGAATGTGTGTATTTTTTCTCTTCTTGAAGTCGTGGGAAGTTTTTGGTTGAAAGTTTGATGTAAAATGTAACAACACTTATTCGACATCTGATCAACTTCAGTGTAGTTATAATTGCGAGTAGGATCCTCCTTACATTTTTTTTCTTCAATATACATTTCGCTATATATACATATTATATTTAATAATAATAAATAAAAAAAAAGTTTAGTATCACAAAAAAAACCGTTTAAATACTGCTCAAATACACTCAAATTATATTATGGATCATATCCATATTCATATATATGTGAGTGATTTTATGTTATAGTAATATTATTTTATAATATATTAACGACATAATAATTAATAACGTTAGAATTAATAATAATAATAATTATTATTAACAAGTGTCATTAAAACTAGAAAGTGATTAAAATCCGAGTAAAAGTGTGTTAAATAAGAAGTCGAAAGAAAAATATAGAATCTAAAATTAATCTAATAGGTATCCTATGCATGGAACTTCTCCACGTGGCATCAGCTCTCCGCCACCTCACATCCCATGCAGATACACGTGTCCCCCCAACAACTACCCCGCTATAACTCTATTACATAACTCTCATGCATAACTACTCTAACAACACACACTACACAAAAGCAAAAAAATGAAGAAGAAAGAAAAAAGAGAAGTGAGTTAAATAAATGGCTTCGAGCGATCAAAATCCGGCTCCGATGCAGTGCCGCCGGGGAAGCCGATGACAATAAAGCGGCAGCTGCTGGACAAAGGAGCTCAGATTACTCAATCCATGAAAGCCATAAAGCAGCATGTGCTTAGTTTTGCTTCTTATAGCCATGACATGACTCGCCAAATAGAGACTCACTACTATCTCTTTGGACCCGCCCGTAAATCATTACGCCAGGACTTTCTCCAGCTGCCTCATCATATTATTTACGATTCAGACGCTCCAAGTTGTCTATATGTAAAAACCCGACTACATTGGTCAACGGAAGGACTTTTCCTCTGTTTGATTCTACTGGATCCTTTGGGAACTTTGTCATCCAGTCGGCTCTATTTCTAAAAGTAGACATTTTAATTTATTTATCCATACAATTTAATTTTTGAAGTTTTAGAATACATACCAATAGTTTTTAGTACTACTATATCTAGTACTAATTGTATTTAATATGTATATTATTCTCCCACAACAAAAGCGTCATTATCATGAATTTATTTGATTTTAATATTTGTAATTGTGAATTTTAGATAAAATTTTAGAATATATATATATATATATATATATATATATGTCAATAATTTGACCTTAAAAAATTAAATTTTATCTTTAATTTTCAAATTTAAACATGAATTTATTTGATTTTGATATTTGTAATTGTGAATTTTAGAATTATGTCTTCAAATTTAAACTACCACATTAATTTAAATTTTAAAATTTTAAAATTTCGGGAAATAACTTTAGAAGTCTCAATGAGATTTTTTTTTCTTTTTTTAATGGAACAGGGTACGTATAATAATTTCCTTTCTTTCTTACTTAATGCTTCTATTTCTCTCCATATAAACATATTTGTTATTTGCACAAATGCACAATATGCATTGATCTTGATGGTCAGAAAAAAAGAGAGAGAAAGAATGAGGCTATACAAATTATAAATGCAACTTGTTATACAAATTAACCAATAAAGTTAGACAAAGCTGTGGCCCGCTCGTATATAAAATACAATTGATCCCTATTTTTAATTCCATTTGACATCTCTAATCTGAAATCGGAGCGCACTTTACTTTATCACTGAAAACTCTGCAACGGCAATAATCAATAAAAACTACTGCCTGTAAAATAGTAACATGCACGCAAAGCTTTCGAAAAAATGGGTTCTTCAATAATCAATCTTTGTAAAATACATGAAAGCTTTAAAATGGGTTCCTTTGATTCCCTGCATGTCTTTTAGCCTCTACATCATTAGATCTCTTAGGTTTCTCGGAATTATTGGATTCTGCATTTTTCTACTCTCAGTTTTCATGGAGGTTCAAGAATTGGGCGATTCCCAAATCAAGAAGGATGTCTATTCGGTGTGGGCGCTTCCACAGGAAGATCTGAGGCCAAGGCTGAAGAAATTGATGGGTGAGCTCAGATCGGAGTTTAATGGGCCCGAGTTCGATCCTCACGTGACCGCCGTCGGAGCTATCAGCTTGACTGAGAGCGACGCACGTGACAAGTTTGCGAAAGCTTGTGAGGGTTTGAAGGCGTACACTGCGAAAGTGGAGAAGGTGGCTACCGGGACTTTCTTTTATCAGTGCGTTTTTCTTTTACTCCATACAACGGCTGAGGTAGTTTCAATGATATATTTTCTTTGTAAAAAGATTTTTTTGTTCTTTTTTCAGTTATATGAGGTGGATTTTCTAAGTAAAAAGGTTCCCTGTTTTTACATATTCTTGATATTTATGCCTATGAAGTATGGATACATGTTTATTAGTTAACAATTTATGGGCATACAGAGAAATAACAGAATTATCTTAGATTTTATAATGTTACACCTTTGATGGGAAGGGTTTCTGTTGATGTGTACAGTATTTGTCCTTCTAAATTTTGTATTCTAAAAGAGAGTCTGGTGTTAATATTGATAGCTGGATATGTTTGTTGTTTATATGAGATACCAATACAAAATGTAGCAAATAGCAATAGGATTTTTTGAATTTATATAATTGAGTAGGGTATTTTCTTAATGATCGTATTTATTTTCTTTCAAAGCTTGTCGTCATGTCGTGTTAGTTTTGCATTACTAATTGATAATACTGGATCTTGGAGCTGTGTAGTAGGAATTTTCAGAACAAAAGAACATAAAAGCTTCAAACATTGCTAAATTTATTTAGGCCTAGAGATGGCCTTTAGGTACAGAGATTATAAACATGGTATGAAAAGGCATAATAACATGATCAAGTGAATGGACAATGACATACAGTGTCTTGCTATGAGCCACTTGAGCTCCCAACATCAGTTATAACAAACCAAACAGCATACCTTCTGTTAAGATGAATATTGAATGATTAGGTCCTGAATTCCTGATCCATCTTTCCTTCAAGGGTTGGGACTTATCAGACTTTGGAGATGGCAGTGACTTCCGTCTTTGTGGTCTTCTTTGTGATCTCATGTTAAAAATAAAAATTTATCAGTCTTAAAATGATTTTTTTTAATTATTTATTTGAATTATTGATGAGTAAAAGGTTGTTTTTCAGTTTGTATTCAATTGCATATCTCACCTTTTTCCTATAACTAAGTGGAAATATTTATATGTTGAATTTTGAATCTTCTGGTGCTCTAATTTTATGGAGTCATGGAGGCATAATCATATGTAGCTATACTCTTCTTCTTTCTGCTTTCTTGTCATATTTCGTGCGTTGATATTACTTTTTTTTCAGGTTGTGGAGCCTAGTGCACACTGCACCAATCATTTTGGTTTCAAGAGCTCAACACGTAAGTTTTTATACCCATATCCTTCGTGTAAAAGTCTTTACTTTCTCCCTGACTCAAACTGCATAAGATGGAGAAACTTTTTGGACTTCTTAGGATTACATCTGAAATGATTTAACTACTCGAATTGTGTTTCTTGGGTTTAGAGCTGGTAAGTTGCCAATTTATAACTTAGTAAAAACAAAACTCTTCAATCTTGCAGATCTGTGCAAAGTTAGTTTCATATTCCCTCTATCCCAAATTGTGAGTCTAACTTATCATTTTGGGACGATCTAGAATGAGAGTCCACTTTCAACAATAATGTGCCATATCTGTTTGTACTCACGTAAATTGCGTATTTTGGTTAACACAAAAAGTTTACTTAAAATTGGACTCTTAACAGAGGATGTATATCAGTACAGTAGTTTTAAAAAATCTTGTTTGTGTGTTTTTTTTGTTTTTGTATATTTTTACGGCGTGTGTTTGGGTGGGTGGGGGTTGCGGTGGCAGTGCAATTTTGCTTGTCATATATGTGAGTTGAATTGGGAGTTAATGTGTTGTGAGACGATCTGGACAAAGAAGTTGAAAGGGAGGTTATAAATTATTGAACAAGGAAGCTATTGACAACAGGCTACATAGCCTGTTGTTTAGTGGAGCCTACCAAAGTAAATATATTACAGCTCCACGAAGTAATTTGATTTATTTTAGATGATGCTTTTAGTGATATGAAATTATAATGTCGAAGCTGACTTCTGATGGTAGGAACACTTTTTGGCAAATATTCTAGAATTATAAAGGAAAATGTGGGAACAGTTGGAAGTCCATACGGACAGTCTTGTTACATCATTTTGCTAGTTATGTAAGGTTAAATGCTGACGCTTAAAATGGGTTTGCAAATTTTTTTCAAGTCTAGGTGGTCATGTAGGCTTCGGGCTTGGATTACAAATTTGGACTCTGGGAGGAATTGGTCATTATACATTAACAAAATCATATATATTAGACTCCTCTGGCAGAGGAACTTCTGTAGATTCATTTCTTAAATTTCAAAAGAAATCATGCACTGGAAAGGAAAGCATGTTTTATGTAAATAGATGTTCCGCGTTGGCATCATCAAACCTCTTTGCCTAATGTCCCTTGTCCGTTTCTAGAGAACTTCAGGTGAAAACCAATATTTGCTGCCTAGGATACTTCAAGCAATTTGGCAATAAAAAAAAAATATCGAGTCTAAAGGACATTTGAGTTGGCTTTCACTTACCAAGAGATATTGTGTCAGGAATTCTCGAGGTTGCTTTAGAATATGGCATTTATAATGCTTAATTTTTTACTAGTGAGTCTAGAAGTTTAACCATCTTCTTCTCTCTTCCTCTTTCTCTTTATAATGATCCCCTTGTTTAAAATGTTCAAGTGAGTTGTGTTTCTTCATGGTTATGTTAAGTTGTCATGTAACAAATGTATTGCATGATGTTGCAGCTTATATGCCACATCTGAGCCTCCTATATGCTGATTTGACGGAGGAGGAGAAGAAAAGAGCTCAAGAGATAGCCAATGCCTTTGACGAAAGCATCGGCAGCCTGACCTTTCAGATAACTCGCCTTGCGTTGTACAAAACAGATACTGAAGACAAAACCCTCAAATCCTGGGAGAAGGTGGCTGAATGCAACCTTAGACACTAATTAGTTTTGTAAATTTTACTTTGTAATAAACTATATAGCTGGCTGTTCTGTCTACACTTTAATAATGAAGAATTTAGAATTTTACTGTTTCATCTGGGTTTCTGAATGGACTATAGGCTTAATGTGTCCCTCTTTTCTGTTACCATATGTGGTGTTTGTTGATTCATATGCTTCTTTGGTTATATGTTTGGAACTGGAAATTAATTCCTAGTCTGTTTTAGCAGTTTTGTTCCCCCTTTTGGGTCTTTATTTTTTAACTTTTTGCAGTTGGTTGCTACTTGTTTAACTTTTTATAGCTAGCAGTTGGTTGCTACTTGTTTTCCACTTCCCTCCCTTTTATCAATTTCACTCTTCATTTCTCTCAATATATTAGACACCCAGCATTCTCTCTTATTCTTGCTGAATAGCCAAGATAATGTCATAAATACAGGTGCAATATAATTATAATTACTACAACAAGCAGACTAAATAACGACGGACATATGTCCATTGTAAATGAGCACATTTACGACGGGCTAGACTGTATGTAGCCAGCAAAACACACACCAATAAATAAATAAAATTGGCTCATTGATTAGCGATGGGCATCCGTTACAAATGTGGATGCATTTTAATGCATAATTATTCGGACTACGGAAATTTTTTGAAGCATCAAATGGTTTTTTTATTTTCGATCAACTGTACCTCGTAAATAAAGAATCATACGATGACATATTTACCATTAAAACGTTATACCTCGTAAATAATGATATGACATACTCCATCTGTCTCATAATATATGACGTTGTAAATAATTTTATTTTTTTTAAATTATTTGTGGTTTTATATAATCTAGGAGAATTAGCTACAATCTTTTCAAAATTACCCCTCATGGAAAAATATTATAAATGAGAGAGAGAGATAAATATGATAATTATGAGAATTTAAGGGTATTATAGATAATTGATATTATATTTAATGTTATACAATACGTCTTATTTATGACCAATGAACATGATGTACCTAGTTAATAACGACTTACAAAATGACACATTTACCATGAACATGTTGTATCTTGTAAATGATGTCTTACTTATGACCAATAAACAAGTTGTATCTCGTAAATAACGTCATACTTAAATAACGTCTTATTTATGACCAATGAACATGTTATATCTCGTAAATAACGCCTTACTTACTACTCCACTTATCAACGAACAACTGTATCTCGTAAATAACGATTTATTTTTGATAAATGTACCTTGTATGTAACGCCTTATTTAAGACCGTACGATGGACAGCTCGCCACATATATAAATAAGTCTAGCCCTATTTCACCACTCCATTAGTTCTGTTCAACTTTCCCTTCCTCTCACTTTCTTTTACAGCGATTCTTATGCACATTTATTCTCACCGGCGGCAACTTCTTTAACCGGCCACCACTCCCTCTCATCAAAAGTGCATGGTGCAATTCTCTCTCTGGTAATTCTCTCAGTCCGTACATGATCATCCTTTCTCAATTTTATGTTCTTTCATCAATTGATTAGTGTTGTTAATTGTGTTACATTTTAGTAGGAGGGTAAGCCTTGGTCAGGATATGTTGTTGATACAATTAAATTATATAGTGTATTGATCCCATCACTATATATTCAGAACACAACAACTCCCTCCGTTCTAAATTAAATATTTAATTTTTAATTTTTTCAAGTTAAATTGATTATTTTTAAAACTAACGTGTACCAATTTTACCAAAATATAGGTGAAAAAATTATAATTAAAAGAAAATATATACAAATTTCTATTAACCCCAACTTTTATAATTTAAAATATGTATTTATAATTAATCTTAAAAATAGCCAATTCGATTGAAAAATATCAAAATTAAGCAATTAATTCATATATATATATATATATATATATATATATATATATATCCGATAATTAATTCATAGATTTTTCCACCCAATGGAAGGATAGAGTGTATTGGGGCAGGGTCAGAATTTAATCATTTCGTTATTGTGCAAGGCTGCAAGCCAATTAAGGAAATTGGAAAAACACACATCGGCAACATTTGGCTTAATTTGAAGGTTGTCTCCTCCTGCAACGTACGACCAATGTGAGCTTGTCAATTTTCTTAGGCTTGCACAAACAAAAGAAATGGTCAGAATTCTCTAGCACTATATATTATTAAATGTGAATAAAAATTTAGAATCAAATAAATTTTATAATTAATTATTTTTGTTATATAGTACTTACTATATAATTATAATAATTTTATCAACTAAAATTAAATAAATTCATATTAATTTAAAATTTAATATGCTGTCGTCGTTTGACCTCAAATATCAAATTATATCTCTAATTTTATAATCAATTTCAACCATCTAATAAAACAGTTATAAACAAACGTAGCCTTTACACCCTGTTTCTGAGTTTTGAACAGAAAAGAAAAGAATAGAAAACTTAAATTAGAACAGAAAAGAATAGAAAACTTAAAGTTTTCCTTTGTGTTGTTTCTGAGTTTTTAATAGAAAAAAATAGAAAATTTAAAATTGAGGACATGAGTTGTAATTTAAAATTTATTATATTAAAAGTTGAGGATAATATGGGAATTATAAAAATATTACTTATTCCAATTTCTTTTAAAAGTCAAATCGGGCCAATTTTGGACGAAAAAACTTTAGCGAGAAAAAGTGGCAAGTTTTCTATCCATTTCTTTTCTTTTCGGTTTATTAAAAAACTCATAAACATAAGAATTGAAAAGAAAACTTAACTTTTCTATCTATTTTGTTTCTTTTCTGTCCATTTTAAAACTCAGAAACAGAGCGTTAATCTAATAGTATTTCACATATGAACAAAGCTCACAACATTGTTTTTGCTATTGAGGAAAAATAAAATAGAGACGAAAGAAGAAACAGAGAAGCTATTGAGGCTCATGTTGCTTTCTTGATTTGAAGTTCACCAATTACGAAAACAATATTTTTTAGGAATTGATATTTTTACTAGTAAAATTGATAATTTTATAAATTTCTCTTCACATGAATAATAACTGGGATTCACAGATTCAATTTCATGTGAAAGAGTAACTGGTAGAACTAATAATTTTACTAGTGAAAATATCAATTTCTTATTTTAAAATAGCACTTATTTAGTTTCCACAAGTTAATCTTACTTTTAACTTTAAAAAATATGTTATTTGATAAGATAAAACTAGGAGCACCAAATGATTATCCCAAATTAAAGAAGCACAAATTCAGTTTTTACTATACATCTCATATAGTGAAAAAAAATATTATTTACAACTTTTTTTTTATATGAAATGTATGAAAACAAGATGCATGATACTTTTTTCCGGGATAAACCACTGGTACCCCTATTTCATGGTATTTGTTTACATAATAAAATGATTAGTCCTAGAAATGTTGGAAGTAAAATATTTTTTATATATATAATTTGAGAATTAATATTTTTCACAAAAAAATTTGATAATTTCATAAGGGTCTTCTCATTTGAATAGTAAATGAGATTCTAAGGGCTTGTGGACATATCAAATTGTTCTCGTGTGAATAACAGTTCCTATAATTCAAAGAAACTGCACTAAAAACAATAATTATATTTAAGAATTAAAAACCCTAACAAAATATTTTTATGAATAGTTTCTTTGTACATAACCAACAATGTAACATGATATTGTACTGCGCACCAAACAAAAGCCGCTGCTTAATATAGTCACAAGAACATAGTATAACACACTATTAACTAAATATAAGTATTGTGACACAAGTTTGATTATTTTTTTAAAAAAACCCTAATATATAACTACTTGTACCACACCAACTCTTGTATGATACTAAATCAAAAGCCTATATATATATAATAGTGCTTTCATTTAAATTTATTTATTTATTTATATATGAATGTGGATATGATTTTTTATTATACCCATATAGCTTTAGCCTTGATGAGCATTGGTTTAAGCTTTCCCTTGACATTGAGGCTCATTACCTCATTAGCACCACCAACCAACTTCTTTCCGATGAACACGGCGGGTAAGCTAGGGTTCCGCCCCAATTCCACCAGTGCATTCTCCATTTGCTGCCCGTTTGGCAGCTCGTCCAGCTCATAAACCGTCGGATTCGCCCCGAAATTTCGTATCAATGTCTTGATGGTGTGGCTTATGCAACAAGAGCTTTTACTGAAGATCACCACGGGAGCTTCAGATCCCAACCTCTTCACCGTATCCATTTATATATCAATATATATATATATATATATATATATATATATATATATATATATATATAAGTGTATGAAGAGAGAAAGTTGTATATTATATAGCGTATATATATATATATATATATATATATATATATATATATATATATATATATATATATATATGAGCTAGTAAGAAGAGTTGAGGTTGGCTTTAACCGTATGAGTTACTTGATCCTGCCACGCAGACTATATATAGAGGCCGATCGAAAGGGTGCATGCTGGATTCTTAATTCCAACTTTTGATTATTTCTTTATTAATTTTGTGTTTTGAATTAAAATTGGAATTTATTTTTGTATTGTATTTGTATTTATTTTTCAAAAGTAGAGATTTGGATTCTAAAACACTTTTGACTGGAATCGCAACAACATAGTACTGCACTGCCAAGTAGAACAAGCACTAATACTGCTTGACATTGTCTAATCTTAATTCTTAGTGTAGCACAACTGGCAAATACTGTTGGCTGTACTAAATCATACTGAAAATTATTGTTAAGAGTTCATCAACCAACTAAGCAGCTACATTTGTCACTTGAGCGCATCATAAAGACAATAATATTATTATATAAGAATTTTCAACTTGTGAAGTAAATTCAGTGAGAAGGTTACAACCCCTTGAGCGATCGAGGTTTGGATTTTTTATTTGTTTCTAATATTCTTTTTTTTATATATACTTTTTTTGGTAAACGTCCTTTCATAAATTAAAGCATATGCAAAGTAGAAAAAAAGAGTACAATTTTGTTCCAATCCGTAGCATTTCGATCTTTATAAGATATCCATGAAGAGGTTAATTGTGGGGACCGTATCATTTCAAGAAAACTTAACCATGCTACAAATGGAAATCTACATATATAATTTCCACTGATACTCCTTCGGTTTCACCAAAAGAGTCATACTTGTAAGTTGTAATGTTGATACATGTAGAAGCCTCACATAATTTATGCATGTCGATAGTTTATTAATAAAACTACTCAAAAAATAAAACGACGCTAACTATTTCCAAATTATATCAACGGGAATGGGATTCCCTTATCATCGAAGATATCATCCACATAAATCACAAGATTAGTACAAAGAAAGGGATGCCCTTTAAATACAGTAGAGGAAAAACAAATAAATATAGAAGATAAAACGTTTGGTTGAAGCATGTGAACAACTAGAATATTACATAAAGAACGAGTCCTGGCATCACATATTTATGGTCCCAGCTGAAGAAGATATGTACGTAAGTGTGGTCTCTCTCTCTCACACAATTACTTACACAAAATGCTGACATGCACCCATTAATACATCAAACTTTTATGCTTTTCAAGATGCCAAAATACAATTCACTTCTATCCAAAATCTTATTCTCCAATACTTGGATTAAGATTGATCATAATCTGTTGGCCAAGAAAAGTTTTAGTTGTGTTTCATATTATGCCCATGGGGTTTTTACATCCAAAAAATAAAAAGAAACATCCATGAAACCACCTGCACGACCTTTGCCCCAAAAAAACAGGGAATGAAGGCCTACAGTAGGCATCTGACCGGGCCTTTGGGTTTTTTCAAACCTGATTTTTTTTTTTCACCTATTTTACTTTAAAAAAAAATACTAAAATAACATAAAAGTAAAATTAAAATACATTAGAATCTCTATAAATTAATACTCGATAAATTAATAATCTTTTTAAAATAATATTTTTAATGTGATAAATTAATAATTTTGATAAAATAATAAAATAATAATTTTTAAAGAGACCCTTATATAAATATATAATCCCATCAAAATCATAAATTAATAATTCTTTTAAATTACAAATATATCTAAGATAATCCTTGTAAAATATGATTTTATTCTCGTTTATTTTGTCTTGAAATGCAAATATATCTTAATTTCATCCTTAATTTTTCTTGAAATTCAAATCTAATTGAATTTAATCCTTAATATATGGTCCCATCAAAATAATGTTGTCTTGAAATTCAAATTTAATTGAATATAATATTTTTTTTTGAAATAAAATGTGAATGTAATTTTAAAAGTGGATACAATGAACATTATTTAATCATTAAAAATAATTAATATCACTTACAATGAATTCTTTATTACATTAATTTAATAAGTATGATACATTAGTTGCATCAAAAAAAAGTATGATATAAACATCAAGAAAATGCAATAATTTTAATGTAATTAAATTTATATTCACCGAATAGAAAAATACTCTTTAAATTAATAAATTATTAATTTATCGATTAAATAATAACTCTCTAAATTAATAAAATTTTCAGTTAGTATTAATTTATGTAAGTTAGTATTACATAGATTGATAAATATAAAAACAAATGTGCAATACAAAAAATGACATGAAAATTACAAATAAAATATATATTTGAAATTTGGCGGACCAATCTTTATATAGCTATAAATATATGTCCAGCAGATATCAGTTTTAACCGACAATATATAGGTTTTAGTGACTATGCATAAGGCTCTCGACTTAGCGGCCAGACTTATGGCCCTCAGAACAAAATCATAACAGGAGACATTGTTGGCTCAGATAACCACCTCAGAAAATCTTGATATGGCATATCAGGAGGACTACATATCACAAAGAATTTCAAAGAAAGAGATTCTGAAAGACAACTCAAGTCTAAATCTGACTTGGTAAGAAGTCATTACTGTAGTTTAAGGTTTACCACAGAATTGTAGTTTCATGCTTAGGGTAAAACTGAATCATCAGAGGTTTACACGCACACAAAAATACATTAAAATCTTTTCACATATGATATAATGATACCTATTGGATTAAACCGAAATGATAGAATTGTAATGCTTGCCGAGTCCAAATGCATGTCGATGGTATGATAGCATAATGCTTGAACTAGATGAGCCAGCGCCACTGTCAGATTTGTACTCCTTCCCCATCTCCACATCAGGGAATGATCCTGAAAATATCATAATATGTTTCTTCAGGCAATGAGTTAAAGCACCCAGCTCTAGTTGTCCACCCCATGCTGCTGTTGACTCCACTTCTCTACAATATTTCTCGAACGTTTCAGCAAGAGAATCACCAGAATCTCCATCAGCCATATTTTCTGACAGAAAAAAGGGGAGGAAATCAGGTGCACGTTTCCTCATATAAGCAGCCACCATTTTCCGAAGTTCTTGGTATGTGTAAGGAGAAGAACCTCCTGAGAGAATGGCTAACTGATTTTCAACAGCTCTATAGAGACAGTGCCCATCAGGCTTTATTTCATTCACAATCAAGCCAAGTGGTTCAAGCTTTTTCTCCAACTTATCGTTTTCAATCATTCGATCACTTACGATGTTGCTCTGCTCTTCTTGTATTCTTTGTTCTCTAGCTGCTTCTTCCTTGGCTCTTTTCTCACGCCTCTTGACACTCTTACTGGGTTTTGTATGGTCAACTTGGCTGGTAACAGAGACACCAGCTATGGCCTTCACCAAAGTGTCGAGAGTGCCTGTTTCCTTCCCATTGCTATTGCTATACCCTAATAGAGCAAGTTCCTCTGCATGTTTTCCTTTGAGCTTCATGGAAAGTTGAGCAATCTCTTCCTCCACTTGTTTTTTCTTAGCTTTCTGTTCAGCCTTGCTACCTTTAGCAGCAGCCTTTTTCATTGTGATTTCCTTATTCTGCAGCTGGGATATCTCTTTCCTGCAATGCATTAGATTAACAAAAAATATATAATAATCCCAAGATTAAAATTCCATTCAAATGCTCAAACGTTTTACCAAATTCATATTGCCACAATCAAAAACATGTACATTCCTCATAAACACAGCTATAAATGATCAATTCACTCACATTTATGTGGCGACATATGTCACTACCACATCTTCTCGCGAGTTAACTAGTAAAGAACCATAATAAGTAGTATATTACTTTAACCATGACATAAGTAAATGTAATGTTGAAACTATAGATCTTTGTACCAGAAGTTGGAATAGAACAACGCAGAGCTTGTCCAGTGGAAATGTAATTAGTTTGTTCTATCCTGACAATTTAAGTTGAGAACCATATAGTTAACCAAAACTACTTGGATCTATTGGTTTGGTTAACTAGTTTTTATGTTGTGCATTGGTTCAATTTTGGACTCGTATTATTAATTACAAATATGGGTTGCAACTAGTTTAACTAATTTTGACCCATATTAGTTTTGGTCCATATTGACTACAACTTATAGGTAGAGCTTTGTGAAGAAAATGATCTGATGACCCCACTTTGCAGAGCCAATACAGGCAAGCAAAAAAAAGAATTACAAATGAAATAATAAATAATAATAACAGTTGTGTGATTTTATGTAAAATAGTTTTTAGCACAAAGTAAAAATAGTAATAGTAATATTTATACTATTACACAAAGGAAAGATTGGATCCAAAATATTTTAAGATGTTATTATTTTAAATTGAATTCATACTTTTTGGTATCGTTTTATTTTTTTCTGAAAAACGGGAAAAAAAAGAAAAACAATTAATTGAAAAACTGTAATAAATGTATCAATAATTTTTTTCATTTTAATTAATATAGAAATTATTAATGAAAATTATTTTGAAAGTGTTAAGCATTTGTAGTTTTAATCAGGGCAAAAATGTACTAAGCATTTGTAGTTTTAATCAGGGGCAAAAACTTAAGGCATGTACTAAGCATTTGTAGTTTTAATCAGGGCAAAAATGTCAAAAAAATACAAAATAATAATAAAAATAAATAAATAAAATAAAATTAATAATAATAACAACAACAATAACAATAATAATAATAATAATTCAAATTTCAAAAGAACAACAAAAAATTTGAACATTAACTACTATTTTTAATTTCAAAAATTAATTATTATTTTTAATTTGAAAATTATATTAATAATAATAATAATAATTATTATTATTATTATTATTATATAATGAAAGACTAAAATCCAAAGTTTGTATATATCAAATTAAAGGAAAAAGGTTTCAATTAAAATTCACTAAACCCACTAAAGCTGTCAATTATCAATACCAATTATATCCATGTCCATCCTATATTATGAACTCTCCACCTGTTCATCGTATCAATTCCAGATCTGGGAAACTGAAGCCAAGGAGGTTGATGAAGGAGGCGATAAGGGACACAATGACAGCAAGTTTGGTCATAGTGATGACGTTCTCCCAATTCACAGTTCAAATGGATACATGAAAAATGGTTAACTAGTTTCAATCTATAACTATATATGGGTTGAAATTAAACCATATTTTAAGTGGGTTATATGGTTTTGGTTTTCAATTGACCCATAACCGTTTTTGTATAACACAAAACTAACTATAACTACTTTTTGCCAGCTCTAATCTTGTGCAGGGTTGAACATGTACTCTGTGTATGATTATATTCTAAAATGTTCAAATCGGTGTATAAATGTGTGTATTTTGCATTTTGTTTGGAGAGTTACTATCGTATCATCAAAGTACAAGACCCGTGTAGAAATATCTTTCATAATACATGACTTCCTTTTCAGCTTCAAGATCAGCTAGCGTGGCCACTCACTCAGTATTTTTTGGTACCGCGTGCAACTCCTTCCCTATGAGGGTGTCATTTTGGCTGAGAGCCCAAGACATAAAAATCTAAAAGAGCCTTGGCTTTGACTAATTTTTCTATGTCCTCACTCTAACACCGCCCACGTACATGCGTAATTCCAGCACCATCATTGTATGCCACTTTTGGTACTGGGGATATATTTCCTGACCTTTGGCTAGTGAAGTTCTACAGTGTTTATATAATATTCTTAAATCTTCTCCATTTCTCTCAGGACCTTTGCTTTCTCTCTTTTAGTTGTTTTACTAGTTGAAACTACTAAAGAGTCTTTATTAGTTAGAAGAACTCAAGATTCATTCACCTAAGTCCTGCTATTAATTTTGTAACCCATAAACTGTTCTGTGACTTCTGTCACAAGTTTCAGAAGCAAACTCTTGTTTTTCTTTTATTTATATAAATATCCCACTCCACGTCTTTTCCCCAATAAACCAGAATTAAACAAATTTGAAGGAAACAATAATCATTGAGCACAACAAAGAAATGCCACAAAGTCAAACCATGGAGAAAGAGACATCTGTCATGGATACACCACCTGTGCCTAGAAAGCATCTCTTCGCGAGTTTCTTGTTTCTTCTGAGATGCACTTTCTGATACCTCTTCCGATTGCTTGTCCTCCACATCTTGATTGTCTTCCATTGAAATATCTGAAAATCATAACAACCATAACGCAGTGCACATAGTTTACCGATCATAAACAAAACAACTTACACAAGAATGAGCCAAAAATGAACAAGTAAAGATATGGTAGAAACAAGTGTTGCATCAGAATAGACAGTAAGAAAGTGTAAAGTAACAGTAAGCCAATCATTCACAGAGAAAAAAATTCAATTGCATAATAGAAAGTGACTAACTACACTTGAGTCTATTCCCTCAACATAAGTGGGAGTATTCAACTTCTCTAGATCATGTCCCTTATCCTCCAGCCCTCTTTCCCCAACCTTTCTTATATGTGTCAATAAAGTTGTAAGGTAAAGGTTTAGACCTAAATGATGTGTCCAAAAATAAAGCAGCATTATTAAACAGAAGTATATTATCAATTTTTGGAAGGGAAAAGAAGAAACAACTGGAGAGAGAGATTTTGACCTATTACAGCTGCACCTTGTCATTCTTTTCCTTTTTATAACAAGTGAATCTATGGAACCATTTAAACTTTCAAAACATTATCAACACCCATTTTTAGGTTATATCTCAAGATATTACCATTTCATATATTCTTAATCATGTTAGTGACGATTACTCTTGTGCCTCTTGTTTCCAATTTGCTAATTTTTAGTTCGTACTCTAGTTTTTTGATATTATTAATATTAAAATAAAGTGCAGCATGACACAACACATGGATACAAAAATTATTGTATTCAAACATATTATATAAATCCACTGAGATAAATGCTCAAAACTACATAATCTATTGTACAAGGTGAGATATATTTATGATCCATGACACCCCTGCAATTTATGATAAAGAAAATAGAGTTCAATATGCAACAGATACGCTACTTGAAAACTATGAGTATTGAATTCAGACATAATTACAGATATTATATATTTCCTTAAATCCCATGTTCTATCATTTCATGTGAACCAAGTTCAACAACTGAGATACCATCAATCATAATTTTACCAATACACCAAAGGTTACACTTCCAAAAGTATCGACGCCCACTAACTCACTTTTCATAAAAAAAAATTACACATTTCATCTAATGTTTGTAATAACATTTTCTGCTATGTAAGATAATACTTCCTTGGTCCAAGTTTACTTGTCCTAATTTCCTTTTTGGTTTGTCCAAATCTATTTGTCCCCTTTCCTTTTTAATGCTATTTTTGATATTACTTTTTTAATAATACCCTCATTTAAATTTAAAAAGAATCATTTAAAACAACATGGCATACATTGAAAAAGTAGCACTATTAACATTGCTATTGGAATCACAACCACACTCCTTTTCCCCTATCTTTCTCCTCTATTTTATTGTTCCAAGAAAGAGTTGGGAGATTAAATAAAATAAAAAAGATGATAATAAAGTAATAAGATGAGTAATTTGGATATCAAAAAAAATTCTTAATAGTCGTGTACTTTCAAATTAGGACAAGTAAAGTTGGACGGACGGAGTACAAAATAATTGTCTTTAATACAGTATGTTCCACCATCTTTCTACAAGTCGATCGTAAATCCTCTACATGCAACGGGAAAAGTGGAATAATGTATCATTCAGAAACTTCTTCTTTTTTATAAGTAAATGGGTGAGTTAAGTGGGTATATCATTCAGAACACTTCTTAACTGAAGAGTAGCCAAGTATGAAACAGAATAACTGTCAATAAAATGCATTTGTTTATCTTAGACACGAGTATTATACAAAAAGTGGAAAAAAGTCAGAAGTCGAATAATAATAGATTACACCTATACTTGGTAATGCTCATTGATTAAATTCAACGTTCCCCTTAAGGAAGAAGTAAACAACAAGCTATATCTTCCACTTATATACTCCGTCTGTCCAATAAAGATTGTATCTTTTGAGTTTTATCTCAAAATAATAGTATTTCGTTCCCACTAGGCAACAAAAGTATTGCATTTTTTCCCGCAAAGATGGACAACATACAGTCATTTAGAGTCAAACTTACAACATTGGTGGGATGCAGTACATCCATAATGTAATTTGTTATGCTTTATGGCATGAAGTAATATGCAGTGGTAATTAATATTCAGTACTACCAGTACAATACTAGACCTATCATAAATAAATTTAGGGCTAGTGAATCCAACTTCCCTGGATCTGTAACTTCCCAATACTAGTCAAACAAACAAACTGCAATTCTTCTTCTTTTTTACAGTAATTTAAACCAGACTATATAACCAATGTTGTACTTAAAAAAAAATAAAGATAGATATGACCAATGTTGTGTTATGTATATACTTCAAACATAAAAGTTCTCCATTTCTGTTCAATGCATAAACAAAACACAATATAAAGTAACAAATATCATTATATAATCTTTCTACTAATGAAGCTTATATATGTTGCAAACAAGACAGCCCTTTATAAAAGAAAGCTTTTTTTACTGCATTTTAACAACTAAACCCTCATCAAGCTATTAAAACAAAAGGGTGTACTGACTTTCATGTGTATCTAAACATATACAAACATACAACTTTTTTGTACTCCAAATTCTTCCATATCAAATTACAAGTCCATATACCAAATACATTGATTCAGCTGATAAAGCTAACTGAGATAGAAAAATAAAATGGTGAAAACTTAAAACAGAGAATTATTAAAGAAACTTGACTGGATTATATTCAAGGGCTCTATGTGCTTCTCAATTATCTAACAATTCAAATAGCAGAGAGAGAGAGAGAGAGAATTACTACGAAATCCAAAGGGGAAGCAGATTGATTAACTATGCTGTTCCGAGATTTTGAGCGCTGCCGTCTAAATATTACAGCTCCGTGTCGCAATAATTTACTCTTTTCTTTATCTTTTCTCACGTAACGCGAACACAGAGCATAAATCTCTTCTATCGGAGAAAAAAAAAACCCTCGAAAAACGTACTCCTATTTTAGTTATTGGCCCAAATTCCTATTTACTTACTATATTTTCATTTTGACCCCCAAGTTCTATACACTTTTTATCACTTTTGTACCTATGTTGCACATAATCAAGATCGATTCGAGTCATGTTGAATTTTAAATGAGCCCAGATATAGTGTTCGAGCTTATCTTGCTTAATTGTTTGTAATTTTTGCTTAGTCAATTCGAGTTGAGTTGAGGTCGAATTTTTTATTTAAATAAAACTTTATTATCTTAATTATTATAATTTTATAATATAAACACTAAATTTAAATTAAATATTATTAAATAAATTGAGTTAAACTCAGAGTTAAATAAAACATAACTCGAGCTAGACTCAAATATGTTCACAAACAAGACAAACTCATTATGACGCGACTCATAAATGTTCACAAATTAAACTAACAAGAATTTGTTCGAGTCAAACTCGTTAAACGAACTCTAATTGAGTGTAAAGTTTAGTTGAGGTTAGATAAGTTTTGTTCGAACAACTTGATTCGTTTATAACTTTATATGGACCGATATGAAATATTAGGATTTACAAATAAATCTTGTCATGTAATGGTAAAATGAGGAAGAGATACCACAATATATAGATAAGTAAATTGTACTAACCTTTTGTTTTCATCATAAGATGCAGAATATCTTGAGCAATAGCAGCAGCTGGCAGTGCGAAGCCACGTAGAGTTCTATGGGGTCAATCGCCTTCATTGAAAAAAAAAATTATTTTATAATGTAAGATAAATTTTAAAATTTTTAAGTATTATATATAAATTGACCCCACTAAAGTTTTATAATTTTCTATTATACGGGGTCAAATTGAAAATTTATAACTTCGTCAATCAAATTTTAACCACATATGACTCATATTCTCTCAATATATGTATCTCTATAATATTTTAAACTAAATAATAATATATTATTTTTAAAAATAAATAATGAATTACTTACATATTAATGTTGTGATTAAAAAAATCTATTATGAGTCAATATAGTATATATATATCATATATTATTATTCATTATATTTTTATTGTAATATATATATATATATATTCGAAAGTATAAAGTATTAAAAAAAATTGGCTCGGGGAGGATGTTCCCAAACCTCCGCCAAATTATTTATAACTCAGTAATAATTTCACCACCACTGACAACAATTTTTGGCTTCGCCACTGCCAGCTGGAATACTAACATGATCATGGCCCCTCTAGCAGAATGAATAGCATTACTTTTATATATTACTTACTATTTAAATATAATATTGTCTTATAAAAGGCATCACTTTTGATTTGCTACTATATCTCCATCGAATTTACTTCACTTTCAATTTGGCACTTTTCTCCCTTTTTTGTTTTCGGGCATGCAACTACTTTAGTATGTCCAATGTTAACTCCATATATGTAACTATATATTATTCTCTCCATTCTTAAATAAGTGTCGTTTAAGATTTTTTCACATAAATTAAGAAATGACTAGACCTACCAACGAAGTAAGTGTCTTTATCACATATCTATGTCTATGATTTGAATATGTGTGATATTTCGACTTTGATATTGTGCATTATGTTTGTATTGCTAAGAAAATATAGTCTTTCGTCTGTAAAAATACAATATAATTAATCTTTTCTTCAAAAACGTTACACAGAAAAGGAGAGAGGATATATCAGAATATATAAATAAATGATTGCTGAAAATTGGCAACCTTGTGGAAAGTTGTGAGCTTTTAAATATAAGTAGTATTCGAGAGATTTATTTTATTTAATTATTTGAAGCTTCAAGATTGGTGTTTGATACGCTTATTATACTCATTTTTTAAAAGTAAAAATTATTATATATATCAAACGTAAATTTTAATATTAAAAAGAAAATGTCAACAAGAAATATAAATCCACTCGACTTGGTCTTTTGAAATTAATCAACAATAATTGCAATTTCCTCTATCCACTTTGAGATATCTCAAATAAAAATTCAAAGCTTGTTTATGGGGGTGAAGTATGGACTACTCTTAAGACCATTCATTCATTCATTTTTCATATTTGTTGCCGACTTTTTCACCCAAAAAACATGGCAAGGAATGTAAACAAAATATTTGTGTCCGCGTAAACCAGCTGGCTGCCTGTAGTGCCACCCCCACCCCCACCCCCACCCCCATTATCTTAAATTTCTTTTTATTGCACAAAAAAAATAAATTAGTAGACAAAGATTATTAGAAAGAATCAAAGAATACCTAGTAGTGAACAATGAATAAAGAGAATAAATTTATCAAATGCATGCATTTAATAATAATAATAATAATAATAATAATGTGGTGGTGTTCTGATTATTAGGTGTTTTAGTATTATTGTATTAATTTTAATAAAATTTATACTCAAATCACATCGCACCGACTCGGACCATTCAAATAATATTGATACCAACACCACAAGCACACCATATAAGAAAATAATGAAATTAAGTTAAAATTAATAGATATTTTAAGTAATCTAATTATATATATATATATATATATATATATAATATAATATATATATATATATATATATGACATGGAAATAGTTTACTATAACAAACAATTTTTCATAAGAAATGAAATAATATCAACAAATTTTTTTAAAAATAAATAAAGTAAATATCTTGAAATTAATTAAAATTTTAATTAAACAAGTAAACAACAACAACAAAAAAGCTTAATTCATATTATTCCAATTTTTTTATAATCATCAAAATATAATTTTGGTGCAATCAAAATTAAATTGTCATCGGGGAACCGCGAACTTATCTCCAAACTACCCGCCCCGGGACCCATTAACTGAAAGCCGTGCCGTCATGGTAAATAACCGCCATAAAAATATTTACGTCGTCTCCATTTATGGTTTCGCGCACGTTAGTTTATTCACCACGGGTAGCTTGCGCCGTCCGCGTACCTTTAAGCCCCCAATCGCAGTTTTCCTGCTGTCCTAAACGCGTGAAGCTCACAAACTTCCAGCTTACAATTACGGAATTACCCCCAAACTTCATATTCCACTTCTTTATATTAACGACCGTCAACTCTCTTTCCCTATATATAGATATTCAAAGTTAAACAACTAGGGCGTATTCAGTTTAATTGCGTAATTTTTGGGCTTAATCTGTTGAATTTTGAAGAAACTAGGGTGTATTCTGTTTAATTTTTAAAGTTTTGGGTTTAAGCTGTTGAAATTTGAAGAAAGTAGGGTTTTAACACACTGAAATAATCTTCAATTCTTATTTCTATTGTTAATGGATTCAAGAGCTCGGTTGCTACTGAGGCAGTCGTCTTTAGCGCCGGAGGAGACGGTGAGAGGGGAGGAGGCAGAAGATGGGGAAGGGGTTATTGATCCGAGGGTGAAATTGATGTATTTGGCCAATGAGGGTGACTTGGAGGGAATTGTGGAGCTGCTGGACTCCGGTACTGACGTCAATTTCCGGGATATTGATTACCGGACGGCGCTCCATGTGTCTGCCTGCCAGGGGCGGACTGATGTTGTGGAGTTGTTGCTAAAAAGAGGGGCTCAAGTTGACCCTAAAGATCGGTGGGGAAGCACGGTATAAATTTCTCTGTTTATGTTTGGATGGAGATTTATAACTGTGTTTTATAATTTAGGTTTGTTTTGTCTGATTTTTATTTGTTGGTCATTTTTTGTTTTTTACTCCATTAATGCTTATAAAATGTTTGAAAGTCAAGTTCTTTAAGAAAATAATGACATTTTAAAATTACCCACATGTATAACGTGTAATTTAAATAACAGATTTGGCACATAAAATTGAGCAGATTCTTAGCTAAATTAAGAGAACATCCTTTTGAATTGAGATGGAGGGAGACTAGGAGTAGTTTGTCTTTGAACCTGATACAGTAGAATTTGTGAACTTTTGTGTAAGGTAATATTTGTTGCTTGTAGGAAGGTGAGCTCCTACAACACGTGCATGAATTTGTTACTGTATGTATTAAGATATTTTCCTCTTTACCATATGTTGTTCCTTGCTTGAGAGAACTAAGAGTAGTCGTTTTTGTTATTTGTCTATTTTTTTCCCGGGTGTTCCAAAAAAGCATCTTTATTCAATTTTAACTGGCTTTTCTCTTTTGGTTGCTTTAGTGTACCATTTATTTGGCAAGCTATATAAATTAGATAAATGCAGAAATTTGCTTCGATGGATCTCTGTCTCTCTGAAGTCTTTGATTCAGTTTTTTTTATTCCCATGACATCTCTATCTATTCACGGAAGCAATCTTAAGTACTGCTTCTGAGTAGTGTGGCTTTTATGAAGCCTTTACTGTTGTGTACGGTGTACACCAGTTGAGCTGTTCTCTTTGGTGATTATATTGTTTTGTGTTGATCATCAATTATGTGCAAGAATTAGGGTTAGAGGTAGTTAGGTTAGTAATCCTTTGGCATGCCCAATTTTTAGTTTTCTTTGACAGCATCAATTTGTCAACTAAATTTGAAAGAATCAGAGGTCACTTAATTGAAATAAAAATGTAATCTTTGTTGAGTATTAAGCACTAAATATAGTAAACATTACAATGATGTCTTAGATATTAAGATTCAACAAACTGTTATTTTAAGGTTCCCCACTTTTATTACTGTAGGGAATTCATCTATCATGTATGTGTGTGTTACCAACCTCCTCACGTGCCTTAATGCATTCATTACGTCCACTACCTCTTTTAGTTATTTTTGCTTTAGTTTCTTGCATTAGCAAGTGAGGGTATCATAGGGAAAGACTTAGAAGTAGTCACAAAGTAGACCAAAAAGCTCATATATATTACTCTTAGGAGAAGAGGAAGTAATCTTTGTAATGCATGCATTCCTTACCACACAACTCTCTCTCTCACCCTGTTCTATTTATTATTTTATTTCATTTATCATTACAATTGTCTGAAAGACTGAAAAATTTGTCAGTTGCATGCCTGTGCACACTTACTTTCTCCAACACATTATGCACTTTATATATTTCTTCTTTCAAATAACTGAATAACCAGTTTTCTTCTTCTTATGCCATATGGTTTTACTATAAAGTACTATCTGACGTTGTTTTGACAGCCTCTTGCGGATGCAATACATTATCAAAATCATGATGTGATTAAACTTTTGGAGAAACATGGCGCCAAGCTTCTTGTAAGTCCTTTACATTTGTTTTGAGTCACCATATTAGTTTGTGCTTGACCTGCATGCTGTTTCTCGGTGCTTAAAACCCTTAATAGACACTTCTTTAAGTATTTTAGAGAGTTGCCTTTTAACATGGCTTTTGAATTTAGGTGGCCCCCATGCACGTTAAAAATGCCCGTGAAGTTCCAGAATATGAAATCGATCCCAAGGAACTTGATTTTACAAACAGTGTTGAATTAACAAAGGTAATTTACTACTCATTCTGTAGTTAGTTTACTTTGTAGCTAGTACAGTTAAACATCAATTTCAACTTATTTATTGTTTTGTTTTCTCTACTGATGTCCTTGCATTTTCGATTGGGGTTGATCCTCAATGTTGATGTCTACCTGAACTGAATTTAGTTAATGGAAAATGCTTACAGCAATTTTAAAACATTGCAACTAGTTGAAATATAGCTGAAGGCTGCAGGTTAAAGTCACATTATTGGAAGACAGGAAGACACATCGGACATCAATTTTTGATGCGGTTTGGTATTGGTATCTGCATCGGGCAATACGCAACAAAAAGCTTTCTCAAAAAATTGAAAAAAAATCCTAAAAACAAGAATAAGTAAAATAATGAATTAAATACATAAAAAGTTGTCATTCAATACATATTACATTATACAGGTAGTATGATACGTACGTATTGGAGTTTTATCCATTTTCTTGATGTAAAGTTGTAAAAACAAATGAATTATATCTTACATAATACATATACCAAATTACCAATATCGGATGATACCTTAACATATCGCCCAATCCCGTTTCATGCCGGCCACGGCCGATGCCAATACGTTTCTATCGATATTGGCTGATACTTTGAACCATGTGCCTCTGTTTTTGTATGTGAGAAAAAATGTTGTATTTGATTAACAAGGTTTTGAAGTCTGCTAAGAGCTAAAATTTAAGCATGGAATAATACTTTAAATGTAATGAAATTGGAAAATGAAAAAGTATTTGAGAATTAGAGCAAAGAAAGGAACTAGTCAAAAAAAAGAAAGAAAGCTTAAGATCACCCTGAAAAACTTAAGATCAATGTATTGAGATATCAGCAATTAATTGTAACCAGACGAAAATGAATTCTTCATTCACAGTTTGGTCATTGTAGTTGAACCTGAAGTTTTGATTTATTAATAATCAGGTTTAATTATGTGATTGCTCCATTTTATTTTTCCTTCCTATGTGATATATATGTAAGTTGTAACAAAATTTGTTGTTTTTCTACTTTGTATTGACAATTTCTAAAATACCAGGGGACCTTTCGTATTGCTTCTTGGCGTGGTACACAAGTTGCTGTAAAGAAGCTTGCGGAGGAAGTGATTACTGATGATGATAAAGTGTGAGTGCTCATTTATCAGGAAAACATTTTTCCCTGATTTATGCTAGTTGCTTGCATACATGTTTGTTAAATTAGTTGGTTTTGTTCAGGAGGGCTTTCAGGGATGAACTTGCATTGCTTCAGAAGATACGCCATCCAAATGTGGTCCAATTCCTCGGTGCTGTAACTCAAAGTAGTCCAATGATGATTGTGACAGAGTATTTACCAAAGGTCTTTTGTTATTTCTAGATTGCTTTTATTGGTAAATTTTACGATTTTAATAAATTAAAGAAGAAATTCTATTGGTGAAAAGAGAGGATACAAGCATAGGAGGAACAAGTAGTCCACCCACCCTGTAAGAAGTGAAAAAGGAAAATACACAAAGAGAGCTCTTTCATCGATACAAAGATCAGAAATTGAAATTCCATAAAGACCCATGATGGAGGCCCAAGCATAATGCTATTTCAAAACACTTCTGCAAAAAAAAAGAAAAGAAAGATCATACACTTACAAAGCATGTTTGCATCCTTCTTCCCTTGAAAACCCTTTGAACCAGATAAGCCATAAATCCTCCTCCGAGGCGGGACACGGCCGATCCTCCCCCAAAACTTCATAGAGAGTACTCAATAAAACCAAGCAACATGAAAATGCAAATATAAATGAGAATGTGACACATCATTCTGTCTACACATTACACTAAACTGTGCTGATTATTTTGTGCTCTGTTTCTCTTCTCCTATTTCTTCATTTTCCTCCCCCCCCTCCCCCCTCTCCCCTCCCCCCTATTTACTTATATTTTGACATTATCTATAAAGATGAATTTACTAGCTATAACTTTTTTATCTGATAGTCATTCCTATGCCTGTTGCAGGGTGATCTTTGTGCATTTATGAAACGAAAAGGACCACTAAAACCTATATCAGCTGTAAGATTTGCAATGGACATTGCAAGGTCTGTAATTGCTCTAAAATCATGATGGTGCTTAGCATTACTAATGCAAATAATCAAAGAACAACTTCTATGATGCATCCTGTGTGTTATTTAGTTACTGCCTAAGCACATATTGTATTAAACAAAGGATTGAACATTGGCTATGAAGCTCAGCTAGTCAGCTTATTGCTAGATTAAGATTAGGAAGAACAGTTTTGTAAATGATTGAAGGGGACTAGGATTTGAACATGTTGCTGAAATAGAGTTTCTGTAGTAATGGAACCTTTTGAAACGCTTGAACAAATGGAAAGCTTCAATCCTCAAATTTATGCTTGCTGAAAATAAAAATTCACACTTTTTATTAGTTTGTATTTTGTAATACCTTCCGCCTGCCTAGAGATTTTTCTTAAAAGAGGAATGACCGAATGATGATTTGCATGGTTTTAGAGATATAGTCAAACTCTTTAAGTAATCCTCCTAAGAGTTTATGTGAGCATCAACTAATATAATAGTCTTTCTTTGCTACGGGAGATTATAAGGTGAAAAAAATTGTACGTCTTTTTTGGCATTAAGTTAGCTGCTGGATGCTTGTCATCCACTTAGATTGTGATTCTTCTTTGCTCGGTAAATCATACGGAATTGAACTAGGTTTCAGTTGGGTGATATATGATGTTTAATTTCATGGGAAGATCTAAAGCCGTGTCTCTGGTGCGATCTACAAGTTACTCTACTAACTTAGCACAAATGGATCTAATGCTATTTCTTAAATCATTTTTGGTGAATTTGCAGGGGATTGAACTATTTGCATGAGAATAAACCAGAAGCAATAATTCACCGGGATCTTGAGCCAGCGCAAGTTTCTTATTAAGTTTATCTTTACCGCATGCAATATCATAAAGGTTTCAGTACATTCTTAAAATATTTCTCTGAAATGTTAGAAACTTTCTAATTTTTTGTGAGTTTCTATTACAGAAATATATTGCGTGATGACTCTGGGCATCTAAAAGTTGCAGACTTTGGAGTTAGCAAGCTGCTAAAAGTTACCAGCAGAGTTAAGGAGGATAGACCTGTGACTTGTCAAGACACATCTTGTAAGTGTGCTTCTTTCAGAGAAAATGGTATATTCAAATTTTAGTAGAGTGTAAGTATCTCTATTGGGGCATGTGAAAGTCAAATAGAAGATGGATATCTTAATCATGTCTTGAAAAAAATAAATGGTGGACCCACTTCTTTTAATATTAAGTACACTTGTTAGACTGTTATAATGGTAAATTGCATTCCATACTAAACATTCATTGTCTAACTTCCTCATCTTTTTGAGACATTACTTGTAAAAGAGGAAATTGTCTAATTCAATGAATCGGTATCGCTATGTTATTTTAGTGCTTTACATAATTGTTTATTTGGAATAGCTACTTCACATGCTTGTGGTTAACATTTTTAGTTGATTTGTGAATTATCTATGACTTGTACTTTTTAGATGTAATTTGGAGCATTCGTTTGATTTTCATCAATGATGTCAATAGCATTTCTTTTTTATACAAAAATAAAAAAGTTTGCATAGCACCCATATTTATGGGTTAATTTGCTAGATATTCATCATTTGATTGTTAGTGAGATTTGTCTTATGACATTGACAGGTCGATATGTGGCTCCAGAGGTTTACAGAAATGAAGAGTATGATACTAAGGTGGATGTTTTTTCATTTGCGTTAATTCTACAGGAGGTAAAAGTTTCTCATCTTTCAGTTTTCATAAGCATGTTTGAGGAATGCTTGATTTTGTAATAAAATTAGAAATAAAAGTGCTTCTTTCTGTTTCTCCTTTTGCCGCTTGTCCATTTTTCTCCAATATAGTAATTACATAGATGACATCTTATTTTTCCGTAAAAGAGTTTGTGGTATATATGCACATAGTTTCTTTCGTACATAATTTTTTTCAGAGTTGTCGAATTTGTCAATTATATGAGGAGAAATAATATATTCTAATTTTAGCCTGAATGTTTAATATTAAAAAAAAAAAATTATCCAGAAATTATAGTGTTGTAGGCAAATCTTAATGTGTAAAAGTCAGTCAAATGTCAAATGGGACTATTAATTCAGACGGAGGGAGTATTACCATTTAAGTGCAGTCTTATAACCTGTTTTTTTGAAGATTAGATAATTTCTTGTCTATCATTTTCTAACAATTAAGGTGTTCAGCTATTGAGCCTAGTTGGAAAAATTAAATACCATGATATTCAAGAGTGTGCTTCTTTAACCAATTTTACTGGTCATAACAGGCTTGATAAGTTGATATTTGTGATGTGCTGTACTCTAGATGATTGAAGGCTGCCCACCGTTTTCTGCAAAGCAAGAAAATGAAGTTCCTAAAGCATATGCTGCAAAGGATCGCCCTCCATTTAGAGCCCCAGCAAAGTGTTATGCCCATGGACTTAAAGAGTAAGTTCTCTTTGTTCCTCAGGAGATTTTGTTTATCGCCTATGCTAATTAGCAAGACATGCTCTAATTTGTGTTCTTCCCTTTATACAGCCTGCTTTTGTGTTTTTTGTTACTCCCTTGTATTATGTGAATATTTGCGGTTCTATTGTTTTTATCAAACCCAAAAGTAGGTGCCATGAATTGAATAATAGTACCTCCGTTCCAAATTATAAGACCAATACTGACTTTTTAAAAGTAAATTTCAACATTTTTAAACTCAAAATTGATATGAATTCATTTAGTTTATGTTAATACAATTATGAATATTATAAACTACCTAAAAAGTACTACTAATTATAAGATTTATTGTTTTCAACACTTAAATGAATCATGTCAATTTTAAATTTGAAAATGTTTCAATTTGACTTTTAAAAAGTTATCAATACTGATTTTATAATTCGAACAGAGTGAGTATAATGTAACTACACAAATAAGTTGAATAGACTTGCTTTTCTTACTCGAGTAATATCTATTATTAATATTATACAGTATTCCTGATATATCTATGATCCATCTATGCAAAAGTAATAAAATGTACTTCTTTGTTAATAGGTTGATCGAGGAGTGTTGGAATGAGAAGCCAGTCAATAGACCAACATTCAAGCAAATAATTCCACGTCTGGAGTCCATCTACAGTACTCTTTGTCACAAGAGCCGTTGGAAGGTCTCTCTCTCTCTCTCTCTATATATATATATATATATTGGCATGTTTCCACCTGAAAGAAATGCATCTTCTTGACAACAACTAAATGCAGCATTAGAGGATATTCTTAATTATTTTTTGCCTCGTGTATGGGGATAACTAAGATAAGCATACTTTTATGGAACCTAAAGATCAATGGACAGCTTGATGCAGCATGAAAGTTAAATTAACTGTAAAATCAGTACTTGTAAAAACTAAAACCATGTCAATAATTTATATGAAGACAATGTTGGATATATAGCAATGATCAAGTAATTCGTTTTATGGATTGTGTCTAGTACCGGAGATAAGGAAATTGATCGTTTGGTTTAAATTATTGACCTAGTTCTACTGTGGAACTGGGTATACTGATGTACCATGGTGGTTATCATTATTATTCCCGCAATGAAGGTTCCGTTTCTTATTTTGATCTATTGTTAATGTCAATAGGTTGGACCATTGAGGAGATGCTTTCAAAATCTGGAGGCAATGTGGAGAAAAGAGAATATTAATCCTAGTAGCCGCAGCCTTTCGTCTCGTTCAACCAGCATATAAGTACCAGGCAACATTTGTGCCCTGCTAACAGTGTGCAGAAGTTTTCGTATTCTCAGCAGGAAAACATTTTCTGATTTGTCATATCTGCTTTTGACTTGGGGGGTTGAAAATGATTGTTGCTCCAAGGAATTTTGCAACTAGTTATGTACATTACCTTTGGCCCAAGAAAATAGAAGAAAGTGCATTATTATCTTTGTGTAATTTTATTTTTAATTCTGCAAAATTTATTAATTCATGTAATATATATATATATATATATATATATATATATATATATATATATATATATATCCTCCCCAAAGATTTGCATATTTTTAAGACACATATGTGTTTAATAATTTATCTCTCTATATAATTTTAATTGTTTTAATTAATTTTAGTAATTGTGCATATTTGTTAAAATTGACCTTAATTTTGTCATTATTTTGTCATTTCACCGATGAAAAAAAAAAAAGTTTCTTTTTTTGCAACTAATTTCTGTACAGACGAGACTTTTCTTGTGAAAGGATGAAGTATTAATTAGATAATAAAATAAAACAAAATATTTTTAGGTACAATCATAAAAGTTTTACTCTTTAAATATGTTGGTTGCTATTGCGAGAGCAAAAATATTATTGTCGAAAACAATAAGTATGGTTTAAAACAATTTTAAAATTGTCACTAAATGTGTGTTTAATTTGCTCTAGCAATATTAAAGAGTAATGACCTTAATATTTCTAGTAACATTAAGATTTATGGTATATAATTAATTATCAGGCCAGATTTGACATTTTCTAACCCTATACGTATACATATAACATTGAAAATATATATATATATATATATATATATATATATATATATATATATATATATATATATATATATATATATATCAATTTCACACATTAGAAGGGACACCAGTAAAACCTAATTGCACAACCCAAAACAAATTAAAGCTACAATGATAACAATATAACTAACATTGCTAGACAAATCCAAAAAAAACAAAAGAACACCTTTCCTAATTTCCCTTATTTTTGTGTGGCTAATTACTTAAATACATATGATGAAAATTATTTCAACAAATGTGAAGCATTATCCCGTCGTGGTCGAGGGAAGGGTAAGGTTTTGCCCCTTAAAAGGTTTACCTGTTTTTAATTTGATTCCTTGTGTTTCAAAAGTGACAAGCAAAACTCTAATGTTTGATTTTAGATAGTTTGGTCCAAATATTTGTTTCGATGATTTAAGAAGGATATTCATGGCTTGCTACACCTATATATATATATATATATATATATAGAGAGAGAGAGAGAGAGAGAGAGAAAGCAGGATTCGAGTACATCGGGATCGGCCTTATCTTGGTCCCCTAGCTATGCGTCACCCCTTTAACGATATGGGTCTGTACTATATACGGTTAAAAACTCTAACGATCATCTATACTTTTTCGCGGACGGACAACATATAGTGTCGCTAAAAGTATAAAGCGACGATGGTAATATGATCAAATAACCGTCAGCCGATATATATATTTACTAAACTGATCAAGAAGGTATTTTTCTCATGGACGTGATATTGTGAATTTGAATCAATTTAATTTATATATATATATATATATATATATATATATATATATTTACTAAACTGATTAAGGAGGTATTTTATCTCATGGGACGTGATATCATGAATTTGAATCATTTTAATTTATTAACCATGATAATCTAGTAAAGAAAAATTATGAGTAAGAATGAAATAGTGAAGGGAAAATGATACATTATCTTGTCCAAAATTTTAGCTGTATCACTGGCGGATCTATTTGGAGGGCAAATGAGGCACTGCCTATGCTCAATTTTTTTTTTATAGGTTTAGTGAGAGGAACAAAAATAAAATTTAATAAACTTATAAGGGCAAATTTATAAAAAAAGTTAAATTTAGAGGGACTAAAAAAACTTAAACTATTGCTACTCTAAAAAAAAATTAAACACTGTGTATAATGTATTCAAATTCTCGTTATTTATCTCGCTAAATTTCAGCTAAAAAAAAACTGCCCCTACTGAAAATAGATCCTGAATTCAGCCCTGACACCTATGTAGGGAAGAAGATATACTAATTGGGCACAACACAAGAATAATCATGTGCTATATATATCTCTTGCAAAATTTTGCTCTATTATAGGTTTAAAAATTTATAAGGTCAAAACTCAAGGTTGGAAAAATTAAATTTATTATAATTTTAAGTTTGTATAATTGGAGCATAATATTGTATATATGTTATTCCAATTGAATGATACATTTGTATGTAACCAACTTAAACCCTTATTTAATTTTTTTATTCTTTGTTTATTTTATGAAACTTGATATTTTACTTTTAAAAGTTTAACAGTGATTATATTTAATTTTTTTTCGGTAACCAACTAAAACCTTACTTATTTGATTGTAAGTTTATGAAAATTTTATTATTAAAAGTTCAATAAATGGGCCAATAATATTGATTAAGTCATTCTTGTAGTGTAGTTAATTGAATTTTTTATTTTTTGTTTAATTAGAATCATGGGAAAATCACATATTATTGATTCATTTTTCAAGAGAAAACAATCAAATCATGTTGACATATCTACATGCTTACTTGCGAGCCTAATGTTAAAATATCTCGCTTACTTACGAACAAGAACAACGTGAATTGAAGGTAAAAAATGAGATATTAATTATTTGGAACGTGATCCTAAAAAACGTATCAAAATATAAAAATGTTGTGGTGTGATTGAAATTCTTTTTCTAAATATATATTATGTTGTTAAGGGCCCAAAAACAAATCCTAGTTTCGCCCCTGCTTATATGTAGTGCCTTTAGAAAATTTTTCCAATTTATGGATGCCAATTGTCCCCCCATCTTCATAGAGCATCAAGTATATCCTTAAATATATATTCAATCAAGTGGTAGTGGTTACCTCTTTAATTCTCTTTCTCTCTCTCTATATATATATATATTGCAGATTTTTATATTTCTAATGAAGGTATTAATAGGTTAATCATTATTGTTAACTAGCGACGGACTATAAAAGCGACATAACTAGCCGCGCGACAGCTCTGACCACGGCCAACGTTGCTAATTCAACAACGACATTTGATGTTCAATGTAGGATTCGGCCGTCGCTAAAGAAGCAGATTCTAGTGTCCGAAAATGAGATTCCGATTTTTAACATTTTTTTATGCGGATTTGTATAAAATCTACTACTTAAAACATATTTTGGGCAATCTTATCCAAAACTCTCTCCCATTCCCCAAAAATATTTCATTGTCAATGCCACTCAAAACACATGGAGCAATTAATTTGGAATTCATAAATGTTAGTTAAGGTTAATTTTTTTTTTTATCGTTTATAAATTTTAAGAAAATATTATTGATTTTTTTTTTTTGAAATCTCACTTTTTGGGAAGTACAATATAAATCAAGTACAACATCATTATTATAATATCAAAAACTAGAGAATAAAAAGAAATAAATTCACAAACCAAACAAGACTCGCATAAAGGACAAAACTCCTTGAACCTGAGACCTATAGGTCATAATACCTCATACCTGAATATCGGTGATCACGTTTGTTTTGGTCTAAATGATGAATCTAACTAAATAAATCCAATGAATGAAGTAAAAAAAATTAAAAAAAGTAAAAAATTAAATAAAAAATATTAACTATTATATTAAGTAATATTAAATAAATTTACAACAATTTTGAATTTTTTCAGAGGGGTAAAATAATAAAGTTTTGTCATTTAGATGTTTCAGACATGTCAATTATCAAATAATTTTTTTTTTCATTCAGATTCAGATTCAACTCATTAAGATTCAGATTCAGATTCATTCAGTTTTTATCAAACAACCCCTTAGTCAAACAACCCCTTAGTCTTAACCACTAGGCTAAGATCTCATCGGCAAGAAACATTAATGACTTAATTTACAATATTATCCCAACATCAAATATTAATTTGTTTATCTTTCATCATTTTCAATAAATTTTCAAAGGTAACATTGAAAATGCCAAATCATTAAATATTAATGACCTCTTTTTTGTTTTTTAAGCCCCACTTCTTGGGGGTACAATATAAATCAAGTATATCATCACTATATTACAATATCAAAAATTAATTAAACTTCACTAGAAGAGAAAAAAATACAATCACAAACTAAACAAGTCTCACATAAAGGAGGAAACACCATTCATATAAATGAAGAAATAAACTTGCCTACGTGAGAATTGAACCTGAGACCTACTTCACATAAATGAAAAAATAAAATCACCTATGTGAGAATTGAACCTGAGACCTATAGGTCAGGTACTTCAGTTTCAATCACTACTAAGGCCCTAAAATGAGAAATATTTCAGGCTCGATTTGTATTCGTTCGATTAAAAATTCGATTCGAGCTCGACACGAAATATAAATGATTTAAATATGAATAAATTTTAAAGTTCGATAAATTACTCGAACTTCTTCAAATTGTAATTTTTTATTGATACTCGGATCATATTATTTCAAAAAGTTCAAACTGTTCGTGTTCGATTCGAGATCGTGCTCGACTCGGTAGCTAAACGAATCTCAATCAAATCTTATTTTATACTCAATAAATTTTGTGAACTAAATATTAAAGAACTCAATACTCAAATACCGATTCGGGTTTATTTATCAGCTTTAATCACTATACTAAGACTTCACAGACAAGAAGCATTAATGACTTAGTTTAACATATTATTCCTACATTAAACATTAATTTGTTTATCTTTCATCGCTTTTAATAAATTTTGAAGAGTATTATTAAGATTTTATACTCATTTTAATTAATCAAATAAAATATTAATTATATTTTTTCTTTAAACGTCAAATAAAAAGAAACTTGAGTATCATAGGGAGAAGTAACAACTTAATGTTGATGGAGAACGTTGGAGAGAGTATTTATGAGATTAGGTCATGCATTGAAGTGGTGCAGCCTCCAAGATCATTTGTCCAAAGAAAATATCATATATTGCTTTGTGGTCCTCACCAAATAAAGAATAATGGTTTCCATGGACCACCAAATAAAGAATATTGGTTTCCATCCATAAGACTTTGGCCATGTACTTCCCTTTCTTAATTTCTCTTCTGCAATTTCAAAGTGGATAAAGTAACATTCTAACAAAGAGTATTCTCTAGTTTAATTTTCTATCGAACAATTTTATATCTTAGCTTATACATGCATGCATCAAATATCAAAAGCAAAAAAATACAAGTACTTTAATCTTGATTACCACAACTAAATTAAACTAACACTAGATTAATTACCTCTCAGACTATTAGTGACTAGACATCAGATAATTAAATAATGATAATCCTAGCTAATAAGTAAATATAATGAGTGTTATTCATCATGCTGAGTAGTTGAGCCTCTCAAGTTACATACCTCAAATGTGAAACGATATAATTTTGAAATATGATCTGGTCATTGAATCGAAAAAGTTTTTGTATGGAGAGAGCCATTAGGAGAATCAACGGTAAATACATGAAAAGATATAATATTAATAATTAATAAAATTTAAAACATTTCTTATTTCATTACCAAGATTAATAGGGTGAATGAGTCATATATAAGTTGAGTTGGAATAAGCATTCGAGTCGATACATTTTCAAAGTAGCATAACTTTTGATTCAGGAATAGTTACGGGGGCCTATATAATATATCAAATCGAAGTTAGCGACGAGGAGCCTTACAAGATTCATCGCCTATGGCCATGACATATCTCTTTAAAGCCCGAAAAATTTGTTTAAAGTAATTTTATAGTTGGTCAAACTTTTGATCAAACTTGGATATATATATATATATATATATATATATATATATATATATATATATATATTTTAAAATTTTGTTATTTTAATTTTTCTTATCGTAATCGATATTGTTGGAGAGTAGTTTAGAGCTATAAATATGCTTCCTAGGGATTTTGAACAGTTACATTTTAATTAATTGAGATTACTATCTTTTATTCTCTTTACGAGTTCATTGTTTTCCACTTTTCTTGTAGATTAATCAAGGGTTAATTTTATTCCATTTGTGTTAATTGGTACGATAATCTAAATATTAAAACAATACAATTTAACATGATTTTTAGAAACATGCATGCACCGTGAATCAAGAAGGTATGTTCAATTAATATTGATTGTGATTAATACTGATGTGATCCTTGGGGAAGATATGCTGAAGATTTTTCTGTTATAATAATAAGAAGTTTTGGTATGTGAGAATTTTGTAACTACCATAATCTTTTGTATCTTATATACCTTAATTGGTGATTGACGTAAAGCCATTAGAAGAAGGTGCAGTGGACTGTGGCACATATTATATAGAAAGTTGATTCATATGAATACATAAATAGAAACAAAATATATTTATGACAATAATCTCTCTATTGTAGTTCATTGCACGCTAGTAAGATCAAATCTTTACTATTTTACCTTTGAAAGTTTGAAAAAAAAAAAAGAAGAAGAAGAACTTGGAGTGGGATTCAATAAAGGATTGTGTTGCAACTTCACGTAACTATTTTTTTCTAATTAATTTAAACTTTTATTAACACATGCAAGTATGGTATTCGTGCAAGTCACATATCTACAAGTTTACAAAATAGTTAGTAATTAATTTATTGATTTAAAAGTAATTCAAATCTAACAAGAAAGAGAGCGAGGGAAGAATTTTATTGAGAGAAGACAAAATTAATTTTATGATAAAACTTATTTTCAAAATCAAGGAGAATTGATTTTTACATAGGAGAGATATATGTCGTGGAGAAGAGATTTGGTGTATTTACGGCTCATCACCAACGCATTATCATCATCAAACGGTCGATAATCAATCAGTTGATTTTCAACACCTCCACTCTTTCAATCCTCCTCTACATGTTCCGATTTTCTTTTATATCCACTTCTCTATTTTATCACACCCTTCTTTCTCTCTCCCTATATATATAATAATAGATCTAATTGCATCTCTCTACATGTATATCTATATATTAGGACTTTGATAATTATTGTGGAGGAGTTAAGGAGGCTAGAATGTATAGGAATATGTAGAGGACATTTAAGAGTGTATTCAATAGACTTTTAAATACTTTTTTAAAGTTACAGTCTTTTGTAGAGTTTGTAAATTTTAATGATTTTTAAAATTATTTTTAAAGACTTCATGAAATAAGTGACAGATTTTTATAAATTTTTTAACAAGAGTTTGATAGACTTTTGTATACTTCTAATATTTCTTGCACCTTATATTAATTGTTAAAAGGTCAACAAAGATCTTATATTTTAGATAAAATGAGTGCGATATTAAATAATATTAAAATATTTTGACAATATCACAACTTAATTTGAAATAAAAGGCATTGTTGAATTTGAATTATTAGATCATACCCAATATATTACAAGAAAATGTCATATTTCATAATTTTTATGTTTCATAAAAAAGTAATTTTCTACTAACAATAATATAAAATAACAATTTCAATTTTAAAATTGTTCATTGTCGTTTTCCTTTCAAGTCATTATTAATAAACTAACAATTTGTAATTTTTAATAAATAACAAAATTAACAAATTTATTACTTTTAAAATAAACATAAAACAAAATATCTCCTTAATACTTACAAATATAATAAATGAAATTTTTTTATGGAAGAGAAGAAATATAAAATGATATTAAAATATTTGTTATCTCCATTTATACCATTGGTTCTATTTGAAACTCTTAACGATACTCTCCCTTTTTAACCATTCCTCCTTTTTCTCTCTCCTCTCCTCACCTGATATATATAATAACTCTCTTTCCTTTTGGAGGATTGAGAGGTAAAGGCAAAGAAAGTGAAATATATATATATATATATATATATATATATATATATATGTTGTAAGACCCCAAATTATTAATAAATAAAATTTATTTTCTCTATTTATTATTTTGAAATAGTAAGGGTTAATTTGATTAATGTGGATAGTTATGGGTAAAATCATAAATATTTGAATAAGCAAGTGGTTATAAAATATTCATTATTGTAAAGGGAATATTACGTTTGGTCGTGGAATATTAAATCTTTTGTGGGAATATTAAATGCGACGGCCTTGATCTTTTATGGGCCCATGTGAAAAGCGATTGGATGAAGAAAGCGACAAATATAAGTTGTTTATAAATAACGGCGTAGTTTTTTATCGTTATCTTGTTGGAATGCGGTGGTTAAAACACACTAATCTGCGTTGTTGAGCGATGGCGCGCGGTATTGCACCAATTATTGATTCTTACGTGAAGGGAATTTACTCGATAATTATTCGGTAATTCTTTATTCGATATTTTATTTTATTGATTGATAATTCTTTGCATTGATATTTTATATTCTTGTTGTTTTGATAAATTGTCATTACTGCGATATTTTACATTATCGAGACAATAATTCATATTATCTGAATAATATTATTGGATAACATTATTAGTGATGTCTAAAAGTTACATCTAAGAGAGGTTTGGTCACTAATTCTTGTAGGTAAAGAGAGATCTTATTGGAAAGCCCTCTTTCACAGGAGCGGCTGTTTGCCGATCTTTGTGATTACGTAATATTATTTGTGAATAATTAATTATTGATTTATATGATGAGGAAAATATTAATTTTATGTGGATATATATGGAGAAAATTTTTAATGTGACAATTGTTGAAAATTAATATTTTATCTTTTTGATAAAATAATTCATTTAAATATATTATTTTAATAATATATTAATTGTGATATTTTATAATGAATGTGGGATATATGAGTATATGAGGAGGAAGAGTATTTTTGTGGCATTAAATGTTTAACACATTTTGTGTGTTGGTGGACCACAATTATTAATAGAAATTTGATTATAGCTTGTAAAATTGCGGTTTGTGGATTTGGTCCATTTTTGTTTGGAATTTGGAAAAACTTTCTTACGAAGTTGTAGAGAATTGAATTTCTATATAAAGATGTGAGATTGAATTTTTACGATAAAAGGGCTATTTATTATGAATTATTGAAGTTAGAAGCTCAGAAATAATTGATTTTTGGAAGTTTAAAATATTTAAAATAGGAAAAACATTTTTTTTTTTGTGGTAAAATTACTAGCATGTGCAAGAGAAAATTTGAAATCGGTTGTCAAAATTTGCGTAGAGAATTTGTAATATATATAATATTATTATATTAAATTTTCTACTTTTGGTGTTACAAGCATTTTCTATAAATAGGTGTCTTGGGTTAGAATTGAAAATCACACCGAAGCTGAAGTTTTTTCTATATATATTATCGGCGTATTCTTGTGAGTATTTTGGTATACTTTGAGTATTGCTTATCGGTCTGAGTTAGTCATGCTTTATATCAGGTGTTTATTTAGAAATCTTGTCTTTCGAGGTAAGGGATGTTATTTAATTAAAAATGATATTATTTCTTGATATCATTATCTCGAAATATTGGTTGGAAATTTTATCAAATTTTGGAATTTTTTTCATGTCGGGAGTTCTTATTCATGAGTTCTTATTCACGAGTTCTTATTAAATGAGTTCTTATTCACGATTCTTATTCACGAGTCTTATTCACGAAGCGTGAAGATGTTTTTTTGTGAAATTTCTATCTTTTGGTGTCAGATTCTTTATTCACGTATCGACCTATTCAAGAATCTGACACTTATTTATTCATGAAAAATAAAAATTTTTCTTTTTGTCCAAAATATCTATTATGGATACTAGCTTTGATTGTATCCATGTTTTGATCATTCTTGAATTTTACTCTACTGCGATTACTTATGAAGTATTTTTGAACTTGGATTGTTTAAAATCTGAATCCTTAATATTGTTCTTTTGTTTCTTTGGATTCGTTTCTTTTAAAATATTTTTCATCATCTTCGGTCTAAATGATGATATTCTTGAATATCTTTGGCCTGTAGTTCAAAGATGAATGATTTCTTGATGAATATTTTGGCAGTAGTGCAAAGATAAAAGATGAGCAGTGTTTAGATGAACATGACCAAAGTGATGAATATCTTTGGCACAGTAGTGCAAAGATGAATATTTGATACAAATATATATTGATTGATGTTCTGAGGATAAAATATCGACGATGAACTTTTAAATTCATATATAGAAGATAGTAGTTTGCATTCTCTACTTAACTCTTCTTAATGAATTATTATTTCACTGCGAAGATTGATTTAAAAGCTGGTTGTCTATTATATTCTATTAGATTTTTTCCCTGTTGGAGACTAACGATAATTTGTTGTATATTATCTTAGTCATAATATTCTTTCTTGGGCTAGTTGAGCTCACCCTTTTCCTTTTGTTCATTTTTTTTCTTCTCGGGAGGCGAGAATGTAGCGATGCAGTCGGGGTATGGAATGATGGTTATAGAGATAGTTGTTTAGTAGTCCTCACCATTTTTGTATAATAATGTATAAATAATTGTGATGAGGATTTATTTGGGTATGTATATTATCAGAAGACAATAATTGTATTTAAACTCACGCATTATATATATGTTGTCGTATTTTGCACGACAAATGTATTATTAAAGTTGTAGTTATTTACGTACCATGTATTTGGCGACTCGAGAATGGGTTGGATGGAATGGACCTATTTTGGGGGCGTCACGGTTGGTATCGAGCTTAGGGATATGATCTCTGGCGGAGATGGGGAATAGAAACTAGGAGGGAGGCAGACGAGTAAATCCTTTTAGTGTGTCTACTAAGCTTATTTGTTAGTTGGTTAGTATATAGGGATATTATGTGATATATTGATATCCTTAATTAACCCTTATTTTATGACGATATTTGAGAATGTCGTTGAGAATATTAACTTAGTGGAGTAAATGAGATCGTGGAGATGCATGTATCTTTACCAGCGAGGAGAGCGTCTGTAACAATTTGGTAATGTACCTCACATGAACAACAACACCTGAAAGAGATGATGAGCAGGGGATGTTTAGAAGCTTTTTGCGATTCATGCAAAATTAGGCGAGGAGACTTCGTGTTAAAATACAGGAGGAAATGATAGCAATTCACGGGTGGTCACAACCAAGTAGTTCAAAGAGTTGGGACCACCAGAATTCTGGGGAAAGTCGGATCCGGTTAAGGCGGAAACGTGGGTCAAATAAATTACCAAAATATTCGATGTCTTGGGATGCACGGAGGAAATAAAGGTTCCGTTCGCCACCTTTATGTTCCGTGGTGAAATGATCTTTGGTGGGAATCTGTGAAGCGTACCCATCCAGTTGCACTTTCGGCATGTCTTGGGAGCGTTTGAAGCTGTTCAATGACAAGTACTTTCCTGAAAGTATTCATCATATGAAGGAGGTAGAGTTTATTAGACTAGAAGCGAGAACAATATGGCGGTATCCCGATCGAGGCAAAGTTCGCAGAGTTATCGAGTTTGCACCTCATTTGGTGGAGAATGAGGAACATTATACGCGGATGTTTACGAGAGGTTTGAAACCCGACATCGTCGATATCTCATTTCTCATAAATTTTCTCTCTATTCGGATGTTGTCAGCGGGGCTCGATTGTTAGTGCGAGATAACGAAATACGTTCAACCGAGGACCATAACCGAGGATCATCACAAGAAGATAGCGATCATCGAGAATAACGATAACCCGGAGAGAAGAAGAATACGGACAAAGCGGTAACCACTCACTGGTGGTAATCGTGGCCATGAAAAAGAAGAAGCGAGTTGGGAGGAGATTTTAAAGAGGAGATTCAACAACGACCATGTGAAGGCGTCGGCGCCGAGTATGGCCCGGGTTCGAGGAGGAGAAAGACCACGGTCATATGTTACAAATCACGGAAAAGAGGGACATATCATTTAAAGCGCCCACAACGGTTTAAGGTATGCTATAATTATGAAAAAGAAGGACATATCGCTCGAGATTATGCGGTATCAAAAACCCGATCCGATGGGAATAATGACTCAAAAGGATGTCCGAGAAAAGTCAAAGTCGGCGGTTCTGGAAGAGCATTTGTCGTGGCCGGTCAAAATCGAGAACCCGAACGAAGATAACGCAGGTTAGTTAATTATAAATTCTTGTGAAGTTTATACCTTACTACATCTGGGATTCTACCCATTCTTTTATCTCTCTTGCTTTGCGCTCAACGTTTGAACTTGACTACGGAGAAATTAGACTTTAACTTTATTTATGGAGACTCCATTAGGAGAAACTTTCATTACATCAGTTGTTTAGAAATCTTGCTTGATTTAGGTTGGCACTATCACATTACATTAACCTTATTTCTATAGAGATATTTGCTTTTGATGTGATTTTAAGGTTAAGCTACTCATCATGCCGAAATTGATTACTTTCGTAAGGTTGTTAGTTTTTATATTCCTAGTGAACTTTGTTATTCAATTCAAGCAATCAAACCATTGTAGTCAAACATTTTCATATCAAGCCATGAAGTCATTCGTTTATTACGGATGTCAAGTTTTCTTAGTCCATGTTATGGATTTGAATAAAGACACGTCAGATTTGAATAATATTCCTATTGTTATTGATTTTTCTGGCGTATTTCTGAAGAATTTCTTGGCTACTCCCTCGAGGCGTGATATTGAATTTGTATCGACTTTAAATCCGGTACAAAACCCATTTCTAAAATTTCATATCGAATGGCTCCTATTGAACTTCAGGAGTTAAAACCCAACTATAGAATTTGGTACCTGAGCTTTTATCTGGTGACTTTCTTTGTGGAATGCAAAGCAGAGAATCTCGTAGGGGACACCATATTAAATGCGATGATAAGTAAATGATAGGTGTCATTTGTAACATCTTTATCAAGGTTGGGATATGAGTCACGATTGAGAACAACCTAAGTCGGTAATCGAAATCGTAGCTTTACAGAAGCTTAGTTGGTTATTATATCGGAGATTCGTTGAAGGATATTCTCGAATCGCTATTCCATTAACGCGGTGACTCGTAGAGATACAAAATTCGAATGGAAGCGAGGAATGTGGGAAGAGCTTGAAGAACTCGAGAGGAGACTCATTTCAAAGTACGTGTTACGACCATGCCATCCTGGAAAAGCGAGCGTGGTAGGTGGCGTGTTAAGTAGAAGATCGTATACAAAGACGAGTACGATATTATCAAAGACTCATTTCAGTATAATTTACAAATAATAGAGATGGAGATGAAAACTCTAGGTACCCACGTGATGATATACGAGTATAATCGACTTTAATCGATAAAGTTAAAGTTGTTCAAGCTACACAATCGAGGTGATAAATTTGAAGAAGGAGGTGCGAAGTTGTTATTTCGAGAAAGAGAGAATCGGTGAGGTGAGGAAAGCTCAAACCTTCGATTTATTAATCCATTTGAAATTCTCGATCGAATAGGGGCGTGGCTATAGACTCGTTTTACTGCCAAGTATGGCGTGTTCATAGCGTTTTTCACGTATCGATGTTACGTAAAATATGTGGACTGATTCGAACCACGTCATTGAGTTAGAACCGGACGAGATAGGCCAGAAGACTTAACGAGCGAAGAGGTACTGTCAAGATCTTGGATAGGAAAGAACATGTATCCATATGTCAGAGGTTATACCACAAGTTAAAGTTTTGAGGAGAAACCATCTTATTGAGAAAATAACACAGGAGTTGGAAAGCGAAATGAAAGCGAGGTATTCTCATCTTTTGAAACATCATCAATCGCCACGTCGATTTAGGAGGAGAAATTTCATAAGGAGGGAGGTTGTAAGACCCCAAATTATTAATAAATGAAATTTATTTTCTCTATTTATTATTTTGAAATAGTAAGGGTTGATTTGATTAATGTGGATAATTATGGGTAAAATCGCATATATTTGAATAAAGAAGTGGTTATAAAATATTCATTATTGTCGGGGAATATTCGTTTGGTCGTGGAATATTAAATGATTGTCGGGAAATATTAAATGCAATGCCTTGGTCTTTTGTGGGCCCCATGTGAAAGCGATTGGATGAAGAAAGCGACAAATATAAGTTGTTTATAAATAACAGTAGCGTAGTAGTTTTTTATCGTTAATCTTTGTTGGAATACCCGGTGGTTAAAAACACTAATCTGGCGTTGTTGAGCAAGAAGACGCGCAGTATTGCACCAATTATTGATTCTTACGTAAGAAGGCCTTTACTCAATAATTGTTACAGTAATTCTTATTCAAGTATTTTATTTTATTGATTCAATAATTCTTTGCATTGATATTTTATATTCTTTGTTGTTTGATAAATTATCATTACGGTATTTTCCATTATCAGAGCAATAATTCATATTATCTGAATAATATTATTGGATAACATTATTGGCAATGTCTAGAAAGTTACATCAAGGAGAGGTTTGGTCACTAATTGCTACCAAGAAAGAGAGATCCTTATTGGAAAGCCCTCTTTCCCAGGAAGGGCTACAGTTGCCAAGACTGATTACTGTAATATTATTTGTGAATAATTAATTATTGATTTATATGATAAGGAAAATATTAATTTTATGTGGATATAGATAGAAAAAAAATTTAATGTGACAATTGTTGAAAATTAATATTTTATCTTTTTACGATAAAATAATTCATTTAAATATATTATTTTAATAATATATTAATTGGTGATATTTTATAATGAATGTGGGATATATGAGTATATGAGGAGGAAGAGTATTTTGTGGCATTAAATGTTTAACACATATTTTGTGTGTTGGTGGACACAATTATTGGTAGAAATTTGATTATAGCTTGTAAAATCGTCCGTTTGTGGATTTGGTCCATTTTGTTTGGAATTTGGAAAAATTTTCTTACGCAAAGTTGTAGAGAATTGAATTTCCTATAAAAATTGCATGAGATTCAAATTTTCCGACAAAGGGCTATTTATTATGAATTATTGAAGTTCGAAGCTCGAAATAGTTAATTTTGAAGTTTTAATTATGTTAAATAAGAAAAACGTTTTTTAAAAGTTTTGTGAGGTGGGCTACTTGTGTTGAATCTTTGAATTCAGGTGATAAAAAGTGTGCGTAAAATTTAATAATTATATATTAATATTTTATTAAATTTTACGCTTTCGTGTTGTTAAGCATTTTCCTATAAATAGGGTCTTTAGGTTAGAATTGAAAATCACACGGCTGAAGTTTTTCTCTCTATATTATCGGCGTATTCTTGTGAGTATTTTGAGTATACTTTGAGTATTGCTATATCGATGCAAGTTCAAGTCATAGCTATATGTCAAGTGTTTAATTTAGAAATCTTGATATTTCGAGGTAAGGGATGTTATTTTATTCGAAAATGATATTATTTCTTCAATATCATTATGCCAAAATATTGGTTGGAAATTTTATCAAATTTGGAATTTTTTTCATATCGAAGTTCTTATTCATGATTCTTATTCACGAGTTACTATTCGCGAGATTCTTATTCAAAAGTCTTATTCACTAAGCGTGAAGATGTTTTTTTTTGTGAAATTTTGTATCTTTTAGTGTCGAGAATTCTTATTCACATTATACGGCCTTTATTCACGAATACGAATTATTTATTCATAGAAAAATAAAACTTCTTCTTTTGTCAAAATATCTATTATGGATACTAGCTTTGATTGTATCCATGTTTTGATCATTCTTGAATTTACTCTACTACGATTACTTATGAGTATTTTTGAACTTGGATTGTTTAAAAAATCACGAATCCTTAATATTGTTCTTTTGTTTCTTTGGATTCGTTTCCTTTAAAATATTTTTCATCATCCTCAGTCTAAATGATGATATTCTTGAATATCTTTGGCACAGTGAAAGATGAATGATTTCTTGATGAATATTTTTGGCTCGTAGTCTGAAAAAGATGAGCAGTGTGTTGAGATGAACACAATAGGCTGATTAATATCTTTGGCGTGTAGTGCAAAGATGAGCAGTGTTTAGATGAACATGACCCGGTGATGAATATCTTTGGCTTTTGTAGTGCAAAGATGAATATTTGATTCAGATATATATTGATTGATGTTCTGACGGGATAAAATATCGACGATGAACTTTTATATTCATATATATAAGATAGTAGTTTGCATTCTCTACTTAACTCTTCTTAATGAATTATTATTTAAATTGCGAAGATTGATTTAAAATGTTTATCATTGTATTCTATTAGATTTTTCACTGTTGGAGACTAACGATAATTTGTTGTATATTATCTTAGTCGTAATATTCTTCTTTGGGCTAGTTAGGCTCACCCTTTTCCTTTTTTGTTCCATTTTTCTTCTCGGGAGGTGAGAATGTAAGCGAAGTCTGGTGAGGGGTATTGAATGATGGTTATAGAGAGAGTTGTTTAGTAGTCCTCACCATTTTGTAAAATAATGTATAAATAATTGTGATGAGGATTTATTTGGGTATGTATATTGTCTAGAAGACAATAATTGTATTTAAACTCACAGTTATATATGTTGTCGTATTTTTTGCCAAATACAATGTATTAATAAAGTTGTAGTTATTTTTTGTACCATGTATTACGAGGTTGTCAAATCTGATAATATCCACATACAAATAAATCAACATCATAACATATAAGATACAGTTTACAAAATAAAAATGAGGACTTAAACAAATCTCTAAAACCATCATTCCATACCTCAACTGCACTCGCTACATTCTCACCTCACCCGAGAAAAAAATGGAACAAAAGGAAAAGGGTGAGCCTCAACTAGCCCAAAGAAGAATATTATGACTAAGATAATATACAACAAATTATCGTTATTCTTCAAACAGGAAAATTTAATAAATACAAATAATAAGTTTTAAATCAATACTCGCATATTGAGAAAATATTAATTCATAGAAGAGTTACGTAGAGGATGAAATCTACTAATATCTATGAATTTAACAATCCATCATCAATATTTTTATCCACGTAACATCAATCAATATATATATCCGAATCATATATTCATCCTTGCACTACGGCCAAGATATTCATCAAAATCATTCATCTTTTTACTACAGGCCAAAGATATTCAATAATATCTCATTTAAGATCAAGATGATGAAAATATTTTTAAAAAAGCGAATCCAAATGAAACAAAATGACGAGGATTAAGGATTCGTACTTTGTTTTATCCATGTCCAGAAAATACCTCAAAATAATCATAGTGATGTAAAATTCAAGAATGATCAAAACATGGATACAATCAAAGCTAGTATCCACAATAGATATTTTGAATGAAAAGGAAAATTTTTATTTTTCGATGAATAGTGCCATGATTCGTGAATAGTGCCGTATCACGTGAATAAGTAACTCAGACACCTAAAGTTCCAAATTTGATAAAAATTTCAGATCAATATTTCAAAGATAATGATATTGAAGAAATAATATCATTACGAAAAGAAAAAATATATCACTTACCTCGGAAGGCAGTGACTTAGCTGGAATCTTGGATATGAAAGCTATAACGAACTTTCATAGTATAGCAATACTCAAAGTATACTCAAAATACTCACGAGAATACATTCGATAATATAGAGAGAAAGCGTAGTTTCGGTGTGATTTTCAATTTAACCTAAGCACCTATTATTTATAGAAAAATGCTTTAAGAACAAAGCGGAAAATTTAATAAAATATTAATATTTATAAAAATATTATCGTATTCCTTGAAATCTGAATTTCAATTAATTCACACATGCCAACGTTACAGAAAAAATAAAGAAAAACGTTTTCTTTTTAAAATAATTAAAACTTCCAAAAAATCAATTATTTGAAGCTTGAAACTTCAATAATTCACAATAAATAGCCCTTTTATCGAAAAATTTGAATCTATGACTTTTTATAGGAAATTCAATTCTCTACAACTTGCGAGAAGAAAGTTTTTTCAAATTCAAAAGCGAAATTAGCAAAATCCACTGAAGCAGGCGATTTTCACATTTATAATCAAATTTCGGTCGATAAATGGGGTCCACGACATGTTTAACATGTTTTAAACATTTATTGCAACAAAAATACTCTTCCTCCTCGTATACTCATATATCCCACATTCGTTGTAAAAATATCACCATTATTATATTATTAAAATATAATAATATATATATTTAAATGAATTATTTTATCGAGAAAAAGATAAAATTTCAATTTTCAACAATTGTCACATTAAAATTTTTTCCATCTATATCCACATAAAATCAATATTTTCCTCATCATATGAATCAATAATTAATTATTCACAAATAATATTGCAATTACAATATTAATGACCGAGGCGGTTCAGGAAAGAGGGGCTTTCGATAAGAATTTCTCCTTCTTGGCGTGCGATTAGGTGACCAAACCTCTCCTTGAGCGTAACTTTTCTAGACATTGCCAATAATGTTATCCAATAATATTATTCAGATAATATGAATTATTGCTTCGATAATGAAAAAATTACTGTGTAGTGACAATTATTGAAACAACAGTAATATAAAATATCAACACAGCAATTATTGAATCAATAAAATAAAATATTGAAGCGATAATTCTGTAACCATTATTGAGTAGTGCCTTCACTTACGTAAGAATCAATAATTAGTGCAATACAGGTAATATCTTCTTGTGTTTTAACCACCCAGTATTTTAATAGTATTAACTTGTTATAACTATCGCCGAATTATTTTTAAACAACTTGTATTTGTCGTTTTCTTCATCCAATCGCTTTACATTATGGGGCCCACACATGTTACTTGGCTGTCGTATGAATATTCCCCGACGAGACGAATATTCCACGACCAAGCGAATATTCACAAACAACAATGAATATTTTATAACCACTTGCTTATTTTGAAATATTTGCGTATTTTACCCATAACTATCCACATTAATCACATCAACCCTTTCTATTTCAAAATAATAAATAGAGGAAAATAAATTTCATTTATTAATTATTTGGGGTCTTACAACCTCCCCTCCTTATGAAATTTCATCCTCGAAATTGACATACGTACCTGGTGTTTCGAAATGGTGAGGATACCTCGTTTCATTTCCGTTTCCAACTCCCAGGTCATTTTCTCTATATCATGGTTCCTCCACAAGACTTTAACTTGTGGTATGACCTTCGTCGTAGGACATGCTCTTTTACATCCAAGATCTTGACAGTACCTCCTCATCACGTTAAGTCTTGACTATCTCGTCTGGGTTCTAACTCAATAACATGGTTCGGGTCTTTCACATATTCTGAAGTACATATATGAAACACATTATGAACACGAGACATCTTGGAGGTAAAAGGCAAGTACATAGGCTACATTTCTACTCGGTCAAGAATTTGAAATGGACGATAAATGCGTGGATTGAGCTTTCTCTTCCCCAAATCTTGTAACTCCCTTCCATGGAGCAACTCGCAACAATACAATGTCGGCTGATCCCCTATACTAAATTCCACATCCTTTCGATGAAGATCCGCATAACTTCTTTTGTTGATCTTGTGCTTGGTTTGTATCGTTGTCTAATCATTTGGATCTTTTCGGCGTGGTCATACGTATCAACTCGGGTCCCAACAATGTTGTTTCACCCACCTTGTCCCAACATATCTTTGGAAGCGACATTTTCGTCCATATAATGCTTGAATGGGGCCACACCTATACTTGCTCGATAAGCTGTTGTTGTAGGAGAATTCCACCAATGGTAAATACTTATCAAGCGCCTTGAATTCTAGGACCACGAGTCTTAATAAATCTTCAAGAGTTTGAATAGTCTCTCTCGATTGTCGAGGTGGTTTGAGGATGGTATCTGCGAATCAGATCGTAAATCCGTACCCATAACTTTTTGCAAGTAACCCAAAATCTTGAAGTGAATCTTGGGTCACGATCAGAAATTATAGACAACGGCATGCCATACAACCTCACAATCTCATTTACATACATACTAGTGAGGCGTTCAAGAGAATAAGTCTCCGTATCGGCAAAGAAATGTGCAAAATTGGTTAATCTATCAACAATAACCCAAATAGCATTTATGCCTTGAGAAGCCGTGGGAAGACCCGTAATGAAATCCATGGTAATGTGTTCCCACCATTTCGGAATCTCAAGTGGTTGCAATGGTCCCTTAGGCACTTGATGCTCGCCTTTACACGTTGACAAGTTAAACATGTTGAGATAAACTTTGCAATCTCTCTCTTCATATTGTTCCACCAAAATGTATGTCGAAGATCACAATACATTTTAATACTTCCAGGATGGATTGTAAATGGTGTATTGTGTGCCTCCATCATGATCTTGTACTTCAAATCGAATCGTTAGGAACACAAAGTGCAGGTGGACTCAGTATTCCTTCTTCATCGATTCTCGCTTAGGAATAGCACACCTTGTACTTTCTTCTTCGTATGCATCAATTTCAAGATTCGGTGCTCGAGCAACCTTAACTTTTTCTATTAAAGTTGGCTCTATCATTATCTTGACATCATCGCACTTTCGTTCTCGCATATGATCTTCTACTTTCAACTAGCGTCATTACCACGTTCGTTTTTCGAGGATGGTATTGAATAGTGTGGTCGTAGTCTTTCAATAGCTCGAGCCAACGTTGTTGTCGCATGTTGAGTTATTTTTGAGTGAAGAAATATTTAAGGTTTTTATGGTCTGAATATATCTCCACTTTCTCCCCATATAGATAGTGCCTCCATATTTTTAAGCAGCAGGCTTTATTACTTGACTCAGATCATGAGTAGGATAATTCCTCTCATACTCTTTAAGTTGTCTCGAGACATAGGTTATGACTTTTCCATGTTGCATGAGAACACATCAAACCCTTTGTCCGAAGCATCATTTGTGAATAACAAATCCATCCGTACCGGATGGTATTGTTAGAACAGTCTTAGAAATAAGTCTCCTCTTAAGCTCTTGGAAACTCTTCTTGCATTCTTCACTCGAAGCGAATTTTGTATCCTTAAGAGTGTTGAGTTAGCGGAGATAGCGATTCGAGAAAACCCTTCCACGAATCTCCGATAATAACCAATTAGACCCGTAAAGCTACATACTTGATCCACCGTCTTGGTTGCTCAACTTTGTATTGCTTGATCTTGTGGTCAGCAGATACTCCATGTTTTGACACCACGTGCCCAAGAAATGCTACTTCCTCGAGCGAACTCGCATTTCTTTAACTTGGCATATAACTTATTTTCACGAAGCCTTTGTAGTACCGAACGAATGGTGCTCATGATCTTCACGACTTTTGAAATATATGAGGATGTCATTAATAAAGACAACAACGAATCCGATCCAAATATTCCTTGAATACTCGGTTCATCATATCCATGAAAAAGCATGAGGGCATTAGTCGATCAAAAGACATGACTAGGAATTCATAATGCCGTCTGCAAGAGTTACGAAGGCGATCTTTGGAATATCCTCGATTTTAATTTTCAAATTTGATGATATCCGAGCGAAGATCGATTTTTGAAAAGAATTGTCTCCGAATTGGTCAAACAAGTCATCAATACGAGGTGAGGATACCTATTCTTGATAGTGACATGGTTCGATTCAGATAGTCAATACAAAGTCGCATACTAGTCTCTTTCTTCTTTACGAATAAAGCAGGAGCACCCCGAGGAGATGTCTTGGGGCGAATGAAAGCCGATGTGTCAACAACTCCACGTAGTTGGACCTTTAACTCACGAAGTTCAATAGGAGCCATTCGATATGGGGTTTTAGAAATGGGCTTTGTGCAGTTCAAGGTCAATAAAGAATTGACTTCACGTTACAGGTGTAGGCCAGGAAGTTCTTGAAATCGTCAGGAAAGTCGATAACAACAGGAATATTATTCAAATTTGGCGTGTCTTTATTCAAATCCATAACATGGGCTAAGAAAGCTTGACATCCTTTTTTTTAATAAGCGAATAGCTTTATGATTAGATATGTGTTGATTGATTTTAATGGTTTAGTTGCTTGAATTCGTACAACAAGGTTGTTTAGGAATATGAAAGCTAACAACCTTACGAAAACAATCAATTTTGGCATGATGAGTAGTTAACAATCAATCCCTAAAATCACATCAAAAGCAAGTATCTTTAAAGAGATAAGGTCAGCGAAAAGGTGATGGTGCCAACTTGAATCAAACAAGATTTATAAGCGAGTGGATGTCGTGAAAGTTTCTCCTAGCGGAGTTTCCATAGATAGGTCAAAGTCTAATTTCTCGAGTCAGAGTTTAAGCGTTGAGCCAAAGCGGAGAGATAAATGAATGGGTAAAGACTTATCTAGTAAAGTATAAACTTCACAAGAACTTATAAATAGCTTACCCGTGATCACCTCGTTTGGGTTCTCGCATTTTGACCGATCACAACAAGCGTTCTTCCGAGCAGATTGACTTTGACTTTTTTCAGGGACGGTCTTTTGAGTCACCATCCCATTGAACTAGGTTTCGCTGAAATGCGATCTCGGCGATATGTCCTTCCTTTCCACAATTATAGCATACCTACATTGTTGTGGGCGGTTTGGGTGATATGTCCCTCTTTCCCGCATTTATAGATATATGATAGATGGTCGTTCTCCTCCCTTGGAACCCGATTCTTTCTTGCGGCATATCGTCTTCACAAAGTCGTTGTTGAATCTCCTCTTTTAAAATCTCCTCCGACTCGCATCTTCTATTTTCATGGCCATGATTACCACAGAGTGGTTACCATTTTGTCCTTCTTTTTCTTTCTCCTTTGGTTATTGTTGTTTTGTTGATCGCTTATCTCCGTTATGATCTGATTGTGGTACCTCGGTTGGACCGTACTTTCGTTATCTCATTTCTAACAATTGAGCCACATTAACAACATATCTGAATAGAGAAAATTTATGAGAGATGAGATCTTCGGCGTATCTTTGGGTTTCAAACGTCTCGAAACATCCGCGTCATCGTTCCTCATTCTCCTCTTGAATGAGGTACAAACACTGGATAACTCTGTAAACTTCGCCTCGTACTGAGACACCGTCATGTTGATCTGCTCCAGTCTAATAAACTCCACTTCCTTCATATGACGAACACTTTCAGGAAAGTATTTGTCATTAAATAGTTTCTGAAATGTCTCCCAAGACATCTTGAGTCTTGATTTGGATGGGTACGCTTCACAGACTCCCACCAGTAGTCTACCTCGCCACGGAACATAAAGGTGGCGAATGGATCCTTCTGTTCCTCCGTGCATCCCAAGATATCGAATATCTTAGTAATTTGCTTGACCCACGTCTCATGGCATGATCGGATCTGGCTTTCCTTAAATTCGGTGGTCTGACTCTTTGAATCGATTGGTTGTGACAACCCGGTGAATTCTTTATCATTTCTCCGTATTTTGAACACGAGTCTCCTCGTCGATTTTGCATGAACTGCAAAAGCTTCTAAACATCCTCGTTCATCATACGCTTCGATTGGTGTTGTTCACGGGAGGAACATTGCTGGACTGTTGCACGTTCTCCTCGTTGGTGAAATACTGAGCGTCTCCACGGTCTCATTTCCATTGTTAATATTCTCAAATCGACATTCTCAAATCTTGTCATAAAACAAGGGTTAATTAAGCAAATCAATATATCACATAATATCCTATATCTTGACCAACTAACAAATAAGCTTAGGTAGGACACACTTAGCGAAGGATTTACTACCGTCTCTCCCTCTAGTTCTATTCCTCGATCTCCATGAGAGATCGTATCCCTAAGCTCGATACCAAATTGTGACACCCCAAAATAGGTATACATCACCCATTACGGGTTGTCAAATACAAGGTAATGAAATAACTACAACTTTATTATTACAATATATAAGCGTGAGTTTAAATGAGATATTGCCATCTAGACAATATCCACATACAAATAAATCTTCATCATAATTATTGATACATTATTTTACAAAATAGTGAGGGACTACTAAACAACTCTCTAAAACCATCATTCTATACCCAGACTAAATCTTCGCTACATTCTAGCCTCCCAAGAAAAAATGGAACAAAAAAAAGAAAAGGGTGAGCTCAACTAGCCCGATAAAGAATATTATGACTAAGATAATATACAACAAATTATCGTTAGTCTTTGACGGGGAAAAATTTAATAGAATACAATAGGCAACAAGTTTTAAATCATACTACATGACGGAAAATATTAATTCATAGAAGAGTTACGTGAGAGGATGAAATCTACTAATATCTATGAATTTAACGATCCATCATCAATATTTTTATCCTGTAACATCAATCAATATATTCATCCTTGCACTCTGAGGCCAAGATATTCATCGAAATCATTCATCTTTGCACTACAGCCAAAGATATTCAATAATATCATCATTTAAGACTAAAGATGATGAAAATATTTTTAAAAAAGCGAATCCGATTGAAACAAAATGTGAGGATTAAGGATTCGTACTTTGTTTTATCCATGTCCAAAATACCTCAAAAATAATCATAGTGGTGTAAAATTCAAGAATGATCAAAACATGGATACAATCAAAAGCTAGTATCCTGATAGATATTTTGGATGAAAAGGAAAATTTTATTTTTGATGAATAGTCACAGTATTTCGTGAATAGTCTTGAGTATCGTGAATAAGTAACTCAGGCACAAAAGTTCTAAATTTGATAAAAACTTGGATCGATATTTGAAGATAATGATATTGAAGAAATAATATCATTACTGGAAAAAAAAAAAAATATCCCTTACCTCGGAAAACGATGATCTTAGCTGGAATCTCGGATATAAATTTATAACTTGAACTTTCATAGTATAGCAATACTCAAAGTATACTCAAAATACTCACAAGAATACGCTTCGATAATATATAGAGAAAAGCGTAGTTTACGGTGTGATTTTCAATTTAACCTAAGCACCTATTTATAGAAAAAATGCTTAGAACACCAAAGCGAGAAAATTTAATAAAATATTAATATTTATAAAAATATTATCGTATTCCTTGAAATCTGAATTTCGTGAATTCACATGCCAACGTTTAGAGAAAAAATAAGAAAAAGCGTTTTCTTTTTAAAATAATTAAAACTTCCAAAATCAATTATTTTGAACTTGAAACTTCAATAATTCACAATAAATAGCCCTTTTATCGAAAAATTTGAATCTCGCGACTTTTTATAGGAAATTCAATTCTCTACAACTTTGCAGAAGAAAGTTTTTTCAAATTCCAAGCGAAAATTAACCGAAATCCTGAGCAGGCGATTTTACGGTATAATCAAATTTCGATCGATAAATGGGGTCCACGACATGTTTAACATGTTTTAAACATTTATTGCAACAAAAATACTCTTCCTCCTCGTATACTCATATATCCCACATTCGTTGTAAAAATATCACCATTATTATATTATTAAAATATAATAATATATATATTTAAATGAATTATTTTATCGAAAAAAGATAAAATTTCAATTTTCAACAATTGTCACATTAAAAATTTTCTCCATCTATATCCACATAAAATCAATATTTTCTCATCATATGAATCGATAATTAATTATTCACAAATAATATTACTGAATCACAATACAACCGAGGCGGTTCGGGAAAGAGGGCTTTCAATAAGAATTTCTCTCTACTTGGCGTGCGATTAGGTGACCAAACCTCTCCTTGAGCAGAACTTTAGAGACATTGCCAATAATGTTATCCGATAATATTATTAGGATAATATGAATTATCGCTTCGATAATGAAAAATCTTTGTGTAGTGACAATTATTGAAACAACGGTAATATAAAATATCAACACAAGCAATTATTGAATCAATAAAATAAAATATTGAGCGATAATTCTGTAACCATTATTAGTAGTGCCTTCCTTACGTAAGAATCAATAATTGGTGCAATCTGGGTGTCTTCTTGTGTTTTAACCATGCAAGTATTTTAATAGTATTAACGGTAACAACTATCTGTCAGTTATTTTTAAACAACTTGTATTTGTCGTTTTCTTCATCGATCGCTTTTCAAGTTATGGGGCCCCATGCGTGCTAGTCGTCGTATGAATATTCTAAAGCGATCTGAATATTCCGCGACGAAACGAATATTCACCAAACAACAATGAATATTTTATAACCACTTGCTTATTTTGAAATATTTGCGTATTTTACCCATAACTATCCACATTAATCACATCAACCTTACTATTTCAAAATAATAAATAAAGGAAAATAAATTTTATTTATTAATTATTTGGGGTCTTACATTTATAGACTTTGTAAAAGTCTCAATTCAATACCACTTTACTTTTAAAAACATTATAAAAGTTGTAATTGAATACCAGTAAATTTTTATAAACTCTTTAAATATCTTGATTGAATATAACCAAATTTTTAATGTCTTTAAAACTCTTTAAAACAACTCTTTGATTTTACAATCCAAATTTGACTATGACTCGTACCAAGTATAACTCTTAAATAACATCTCTCTTAAATAGTATACGTACCTTTATTAAAATTACGTCTTTTTGGATATTATTTTAAAAAATAAGTTGGGCAGCGAGTGACATTTTTGTAAATAAAAAGAAAGCAAGTGGGACCACTCTCTTTTAATATTATTTTATTTTTTAAAATAATCTCCAAAACTATGTAGTTTTAATAAATGTATGTTATTTAAGAGAGATGTTATTTAAGAGGTTTGTTTTAGTCTTACTATAATCGTGAAAGCTTTAAAACAAAAGAAAATACTTATAAAAACAAAAAAAAAAGAAGCTCAAGAGGTAGCTAAACTATTAAAAGAAAATGATATATCTTATGATTTTATACGTCAATTTTTTAATTGCGGTTATATGAATACTTATAATTGATAATATTTTAATCATGCGTTTAATATAATGGGTCAACCTTATAATTTTATCTAATTCTATATATAATATACATTACAATTATAATTCGACATAAATTAAACTTTCGTAATACGTAGTAGTTGGACTCGGACTCGGACTCGGACTCAAACTCATATAAAAATGGTAAGTTGCGGCTACCAAACACACCTCTAAAGCAAAATTGAGAAAAGTTGACGACCATAAACTTTTGGTGGCTAAATTTTTTGAGCGAACTAAAGAGGCCAAATGTTATTAACAAATTTGTAATAGCAAGGTGATTCGAGGGCCATAAGTCTTGTATGTCCCGTTTGGTATATGCACTCAAACTCCACGTACTAATATATATTATATTATCCATCCCTTTATAGTTCACAATTTTTTCAGATAAGAATAAATATATATAAAATTGTACGAGTAATTAAGTGTGTTATAAATCTAAAAGGAACAAAAAATTCAGAGCCATTTTATTTAATAGTAGACTTATTTATAATGGCTAGACTTTTCATCACAATGCTTAATTACTATGTTTGGTGTGTAGGCAATGGAAAATAAAGTTATTGAGAAAATTAGTTACAGATATCCTATCGATAATTATTACAAACAAACATACTTTTAAAAATTTATTAAACGACAAATAATTAAACCTAAACCATGTGACACTATTGAACTACAACTTGGTAAATTAAACAAAGTTTTTTATTTTTCATTTAAGAGAAATGTGAAGTGCTTTTGATAGGGGTATTTTATTTTTGAATTTAATGAAAATGAGTGAAAAATTTACTTTTGTTTCTTGAAAGGATTACTATGAGCTATCTTTTGCATGAATTAACAAGAAGATACGAACATAATGAGTTCATATTTTTTGTCTCATCCTTCGTCTTATGTAGGGTCGGTTCGAAAATAACTTATTTTAAAACGACTTATAAATTATGACGATTTATAAATAAAAGCGATATGTATTAATTTAATTTATAAGTCAGAAATTAAGTTATGAATGTATTCGGCTCATAATAACTTATAAGTTAAAATAAATGTAAACATTACTAAAAATGATATTAATAAAAAGAGGGGCAAAATAGATATTATATTTGGTCAAACTAACTTATTTTAAAATGACTTATAAGTCATTTTTAAATAAGTAACAAGCAGTTACTTATTTTTTTAACTTAAAACTCAACTTATAGGTCAAAAAATAAGTGATTGCCAAATACCTTAATACTGAAACATAACTTATAAGTTAATTTGACCTATTTATAAATTGTTCCCGAACATGGACGGTCACATATATATTTTTTATTCACTAAAAACATAATATTTATAACTAATATAAGTATTGGATAAAGATCGAGTTGAGATAAATTATTGTAATAGATTAGAATATTTTTTTAAAAAAAAAAGTGATTTCGAGTTATGATATAGTATATTTGCCAATTTTAAATTTTTAATATTCTAAGAGTATGATAATCCTTTTAAAAGATCAAAAATTGGAGGGTATGGAAAAAGGTGCAAATTGGAAATAGGTGCAAATAGATTTTCAAATATTCCTATATATGAAGGTCTAAGTTTCTCATATGAATTAATATGATTGGGCATGACTAATAATAATAATAATAATTTAGGAAAAATGTATGTACACAGGTGTACATGTATTACACAGTTAGCTATAACGACAGTTTTTTGGGATATAACGACAGTTTCACCCGTCACCATAGTTATTCTGGGCTATGGCGTCGGGTCATCCGTCGTCATAGCCCAAAAAATCCGTCGCCATAGTCCTACTGTGTAATACACAGCTGTGTATATACATATAATCCTAATAATTTTATCACATTAGTATTCAAATAATAATAATTTTAATGGTCTACAATACCCTTCTATTTATAACATTATGATATTGTCTGATGCAAAAGTATGGGCAAGAAAATCACGTCTTGCTAGGGTTAGGGTTTCGTGTTGGCTGGAGAGGCGAGAAATCCACGAAGAATAAGGAATTGACTGATTGATTGAAGAGGGGAGAACGACAAGTGGGCGATTACTCCAATGACACGTGGCAGAACTCTCAGAATCTGGAAACCGGGTTAGGGTAGCAGGGATTCCAAGAGCCCTCTTGAGTCTTCGAGTTGGGAGAGAATTCCAAGTGCTCAGAGCTTCCAAAAGTCCAAATGTATTGTTTGGCAAAAAGTGCCCTCCTTCTTAGGATAAAAGGCTATTTATAGAGCTTTCTGAGAAGCGATCACATGTCGAGCACATGTTTTAAGAGAAATTCCCAAAATACCCTTAAGTCGTGTCTTTGGGGAAATTTGAAATACCCTTTAGTCGTCAAAGTAATGCCCAAATTGTCCTCGCCTTTTACAGCCTTGATCAATCCCTTAATCAATTCTCAAAATGGGTTGCATCCACAAGTGTTCTGCCTTAGAACACGTGGAGGCTTTCCCGGGTCTAGCACATTTATTTCTGGCTTTTTCGGTCTTCATTTAATTGCATCATGGACCCTAATTTGTATAATTAATTAGGTCATATAAACCCTAATTTGTACATTTAATTAGGTCATGTAAATCCCAATTTGTACATTTATTTCAATTAGGTCATGTGAATCCTAATACGCACTTGGGCCCACATTTGCCCCCTGTGCGAGAGTCGCGATTCTAGAGAGACGCTCGTGCAAAATATTCCAAGCTTTCGAATGATTTTTTGCAGGACTCCACTCCACTAGCTCTACAGGTCTTGAAGACAAGGGTCCTAGAAGAGGGAACATAGGGAGCCAAACCCTTAAGATTAAAATCGAAGGAGGCAAAACCTAGCAGGGCTCTTCTTTGGACATATTGAGGAATCTTCTGCAAATCTTTCCATAGCTTGCCCAATATATGTTTCCTTATTTTTTTTATTTTTTTTCTGAAAATTAAAACAAGGAAGATCATCAAATCTTACCAAATAAAATTTAATCTAATAAAATCTTTCTTTTGGTAAATCAAATCTTTCTTTTTATTTAGGAATCAAATCAAATATTTCCAAATAAAATCTCATTTATTTTGGAAGTAAAATAAAATCTTCCTCTATTTGATTTTTGTAAAGCAATATCTTTCCTCTTAAGGAAATTAAATATTCAATATATATATATATATTAATTTTGAAATCTCTCTATTGTTAGGAATAAAATATCAAAAATATATTATTATTATTTTATTTTATTCAAAATTCCATTAAAATATTTGAAATTTCTATATATATATATTTTTTATTTAAGTAGCTCAAATAAACTTATCTTTTTATATTTGAAATTTTCCTTAATAGGAAAATAGAGGCTGCTTCCTTTTCTGTTGCAAGCATACTTGGAGAATATATGCATATACATATATATATATATATACATCTCCCAAGTCACTTAGGCTTTTCTTTTCGTCTTGCTTCATCTTGGACTCCCTCTCTTCTTGCGAGCTTGGAAAATCATCAAGGAGGCAACAAAGAAACATTCTTTATTAGAAAGGGGAGGTAAGAAAGTAGAATTCCTCCTATAGGGTAGAACCACAGGGGTTGAACCCAAACCCTTGGGGCTCCGTTTCTTCTTCTTGTCTTTCTTTCAATTTTACATTTATTTGAATGTTTTCTATCGAACTTCCTCCGACTTGTTTCATTTACTTTTCTTTTCGGTAGTTGTAACCTTTCTTTTGTCTTCGAGAACGCAGTTTACCTTGATCATATCTCGGTAGGGCTCCCTCGGATAATAAAGGAAGATCTGATATTTATCGCGTCAAATTAAGAAGCATTAATTCGAAAAGTTGATTTGTGGAGTATTAGAATATCAAAGGAATACAAAAGAATCCTCAAGGGGTGAAACCTATCGTGGCCAAACCACAGAAGTAGAACCCTATAGGGAAAGGTGTGGCGCCCCAAAATAGGTCCACACGACCCATTACGAGTCGCCAGATATCACACTATAAATATCAAATACAACTTCATTTATACAACTGTTGTTGAGCGTAAATGCGATGCGACAACATATAAACTATGAGTTTCAATACAAATGTATGTAACTCTCATGGTGTCTCGAACCACAACCTTACAATGATATGCGTTACATAAAAATACAAGTCGATAAGCTTGTTTTAGAAATTAAAATCTTTGGGAAGTCTCGAGGAAACCTTCGTACATGGGAGGCCGTGAATCTAAGTTATGATAGATATCATATGCCCAGAGAATTATCCTTGGTTGATCCAATAGACCCCAAAGAAAAACGAGAAAATTACTATCATGTTCCTTCCAATGATGAGTCTTCTCTTGACATATAAGTATCTCAGTTATCTCCAAGTGAGAATTATATTTCAAATATACTCCAAGATCATATAGGTAGTGCTCGTAGATATACTCAGCAAGTGGATGTGCACAACCATATCTTATGATAACACGAGGTTGTATATCATTAGACATCTTGTATGATAGTGGCAAAACACTCTTCCAAAGTTGGTTTCTCATCAACCTATTGTTGTTCACCAAAATCAATTATTAAGTGACGTATAAAATACGACACGCAAATCTTAGGTCCTCAATGCAATTATATATTGCATGTCATGCCGTTTTATAATGTATTGAAAAACTTCAACAGTCTTGAATCATCTCACTATTTCCCTGTTATCCCCGCTCGACCCAGCTATACTCTTATTACCTAAAAGGAATTGTGAAGCAAAAAGGTGAGCACAACTAGCCCAGTAAAGAATATCATGACTAAAGATAATTAAATTATCAATAGCCTTCAATAGTAATAAATCAAAGATTTAGAACATATGGTAGATGATAAAACTTTTCAACCATAGTTTTAAATGAACGAAGCGATCCATTAAAGAGTCGAATAGACCATCGGTCTATTATATATCCTCCATGTTAAAAGTCCACCGATAATATTTTATCCTTATAACATCAATCAACAATTCTATCCACAATTATATGAATAACTCATAATCATAATTGTGATTACAATTCTTTTTGCGCACCAGGGGCGAAGATAATTTACATCACATATCTTCACTGAAACATCAAAAATCATGGTTATACCAAATCACAATTCGCTGCATATAATCATACTAATAAATTCATCTTTGACTACGGACAAAGATATACAAATTATATAACCAATAATCAATAGTTCATCTTGCACTACTACGGGCCAAAGATATACAAAACGTAAAACCAATAATCTTTGAGACTCGACTTAATAGTATCACGACCACGAATTATCCATGCATACTACGGGCGAGGATATTCGTGTTTTCCATCTGATCGTGATTATCTTGAATAATCTGGTCATAATCATACCAAGTCCATCTATCATACTACTGACCAAAGATGACTTTTACCACATCATTTATAACATTACGGTCATGATTATCTTAGAATAATCCTGGTCATAATCATACCAAGTCCATCATACGCACCTTCTGAAGCCACGAGATAACTTTCAACATAACACAAGCATGAGAATGATGACAATGATATAATCATTAATCAAACTAAAACAAGGATAAATATTAAAGACTTTAAATTTATCCAAATATTATCAATCACATAATAAATTCATAATCTAATATTGCTAATATCACAACAATATTTTAATCACTTCTTAACTTATAAACAATTTATTTCAATTGTTTACACTTTACCAAATAATGCATTTAATCTTCAAAAATGTCATACTCATAAGATTTTATCACCAATAATCAAGTCCCTCATCAAAAATATGTATATACCTTATATAGGATTTCCATGCCATAAAATCCTATTTACCAATTTTGTTACATCACATAACATATTTAACTCATTTACTCATAACTAGACCATTTTCATGAAAAATATCAAATCAGTCCCAAAAATATTTCTTTTCTGGTATTTAGCAGTATATAGTCCCATAATGAACATACATTTTTCTCGTAATTTTTAAAATTCATTTACTATTTTTCAAAAATTAATTTCTAATTAATTCCTTAAAAAATTAGCTACCTCAAGTTTAACTCCAAAAATTCTCAAACTTGGCAGAATCTTACACATGTTAATGTGAACTTTCAGTTTAAATTTTATGGTCATCGGAGTTATAGAACTCCAGTTATAGCGTTTTTCGTCGGAAAAACCTAAATATTGAAATGGTCATAACTTGCTCATTTTAAGTCGGAATGAGCTCATTTTTGGATAGAATGTTCTTTCTACCATATATTTTCATGTCCCAAAAGGCCAGAATTTTTCTCATAATTTAAGTTTCCGAAATAGCCCTTTTTAAAATTACAGTCGATAGTTTTTTTTGAAATTTGACTTTTGACTCCTTTCTTTAAAATCGGTCCACACACGAAAAAATCTACAATACATTTTCCAGTGATTCTACTTGGATAAGTTATAAGACTCATATATCTAACTCAAGGACTTGACCAGACTCAAATTTGAAATATAATAGGAGATATGGTCAATTGAATTTCATGTTACGTTTTTACCAAAATCTGATTTTTCAACCCCTTGTGATTTCTAAGAAACTTTCATGTTTTCATATAATAACCAACATAACTCATCATAACACTTACTAATACCACATATACCCATGATTTTCATCAGTCCAATGCTTTTATTATGACTCTTATCATAATCAACGTAAATAGATCTTTTCCACAATTTAATAAGGAATGAATACAAAGGATCATTCACCATGCGTGTGGTAATTCACATAGACGAGTTATTCAACGAATAATAAAGAATGGAATAATGAAGGATTCACCATGCATGCGATAGAGACCGCATATGAGACGAGTTTCCCAAGAATAATAATAAAGAACGGAATCGAGGCGGCGGGATATTCTAACGAGAATAATAATAAAGAAGCGGAACCAGTCGGTGAAATTCACATGCAAACAAGATATTCAAACGAGAATAATAAATAATAGAACCCGGTCCGGCGTATAAAAATACAGACGGGATATTTCGACAGAATAATAAATAATGGAACCAGGTCCGGCGTAAAATGCCTTGCAGACGAGGATATTGACGAATAATAAAGAATGGAATAATAGAAGAATTTTACCATGTATGCAGTACTTTGCATATACAGGTTATTCCAACATAATAATAAAGAATGAAATAATAGAAGTTCTCTTCATGAATAAGAAAGAAATAATACCCCTTACAGGTACAACAAATAATATCCCTTACCTTAGAATAAAGCTGGATACTGGAATAGAAATGTAGCAGACTTCTCTTCTTTTTTCTCTTTATAATTTTTCTCTATAATAATTGCTCTATAGCTTTGGTGAATTGGTGAGAAATGAAGGAAGAATTAGCTTCTATTTATAAGAAAATATAGTTTCGATAATTGCACATTTTGGGGCTCAAAAAATTACGATCAATACCTTGACTTTTCTTTCATTTTTAATTGGTCATCCAAGTATTATCAAACTTGCACCACCTCCCCTAATAGTAAATCATGTGAATCAATAGTAAATCATGTGACTCAATAGTTCTAAACATGTGAAAAAATTAATTACCGTATAGTACCTCCATCTATACTTCCATTTTTAACTTAGTCATGCAAGTATCATCAATCATGCACCAACTCCCCTAATAGTATAAAAATGTGATTCAATAGTACACACATGTGAACAAATAGTTATATGAGCATGTGAATTAGTAGCAATTAAATTCTCATTTACCCGATTAATTACCCGGTTGGTCAATATAACTTCCAGACATCAATTACTATTGAAATAAATGTCGATTTCCACTAACACTAACAATCCCAACACAATGGAAATGTTTTTCTCAAAAATCTCATTTTTGAAATTTCGAAGTTTGACTTTTTCTGAAAAAATCAACTGTTGACTATTTTGACCAAAAAGTCAACCTCGGAAAATTTTGTGTTTATAGTCTATTTCTACTAATTTCATCATTCTGGACTCAAATATCACGTTCACGTCTCCAAATTCAACTCCGAACTCAAATTCGATTATAATAACATTCATCGTTAATATCATAACTCACAATATTTAACAACCAGGTCGTTCCCAAGAAAGAGGGGGCTTTCCGATAAGGATTTCTCCTTATTGGCGCTCAATTAGGTGACCAAACCTCTCCTTGGCAGAACTTCTAGACATTGTAAATATTTCAATTTAATAATATGAATAACTTTGTCGTTTTAATTATTGATTTAATAATATATCATATAATGCAGATGTTACTGTGGCAATAATCGAATCAATAATATGAGAGATATGATGCAGCAATTACTGTAGTAATAATTGAGTATAACTGAGCATCAATAATCGATACCGTGTGCTACTATGAAACCACGCGTATTTTACCATCGATTATTTTATAACAACTTGCTTACCTTGCAAAATTTTTACATATCACCCTTAACTTTAACCTTTATCAATTTAAACATTTACGAAATAGAATAATTATAAGAAAATTGAATACTTTCATTTCATAAAATTCGGGGTCTCACAAAAGCCGCCCTTTTTTTTAAGGGTGAAGGAACACCCCCTAGGGGGGCCGAACCCTATAGGAGCCGAACCCTAGGGGGGCCGAACCTTTCCTTTTTCTTTTTTTTTGCATGTGGCAAAACCACCCCTTTTGACCGAACCCTAGGGGGACAAACCCTAGGGGGCCGAACCCTAGGGGGCGAATCCTAGGGGATGATCATTGTTTAGGCGAAAAAATGAAGTTTAGGAGGAGCAGTTACTATTTGGATCGTAACTTTTGACTCGTTTGGAGTTTCGGGGCTCATAATTTATCAAAACGACCGTATCGTATGAAGTATTACAAAAGTCATCGCCATGCATTTATGACCCATACGTAATAAGTCAAAAAATGGCTCTGAAGGGTGCCTTTTGGCCATTTGAAGTTTTTCGAAAAAATTTCAGAAATTTTTTTCTTTCATAATTGTAATTTTGATTCTTCTCTGACATTGTTTCTTCTTCTTTTCAGGTGTTTTGAAGCTTTACTCTCGGATTTTCCTCTTTGCCATAGTGAGTACTTCAAGCTCAAATACTTTACTTGACATCCTTCCTTTGCTTTATTTAGAATTGTTATAATGAACTTCCCCTTGCTTGTAGGCCCTTTCACCTGAATGTTTTGCAGGACCACGAACTGCCAAGAAGTCCCCCTTCATCACCGATTGGGGGAAAGCTCCCTTCTTTGGTCCTTCTGATGTCTTTTGGGATAGAGTTAAAGACTATGATCGTGCGACTTTTCCTCCACCAGAGAAAGAAGGCTTGTTTCTATATGCCCCATCTTTCGGAGGTTGGGATGACTTCTCCCATGCCAATTGCATTCCCCGCCTATGCATAGAGAAGCAAGAATACCCTTTCAGTCCCCTTTGCTTTCTGTCTGATTCATCTAATCGCCTTCAAGGATGGCAGGATTGGACCGACGAGATCCTTGGAAACGTTGAATACGTGGAAATACTCAAGAATGCGAGCATCTTTCATTGTGTTCAACTGTGTAGAGACCTACATATCCACCATGACCATAACGCTCTTATTGTGTTGATCTCCCGATGGTGTTCCTCTACTTGCACATTCATCACTGCCTGGGGGGAATTCACCCCTACTCTAGAGGATGTCTATGCCCTCTATTAGTAAGTTCTCTTCTCTTATTCCTTTAATTCATTCTCATTTTTCTGAAACATATAAATATTTATTTTTTGAATTACATCTTGTAGCCTTCCCATTGTTGCCTCAAACTCATGCGACCCTTCTAGCATGTCCACTAGAGATGACAACTGTGTTGCCTACTTGATGGAAGCCTTCAAGCAATCTTTCCACTTCACTTCCCGCTTCAAGGGCGATACACTCCTTCCAGATTTCGAGAACTCTAGTTGGCAGAAAAATTCTTGGTTATCATGGGTACGTTACTTCTTCCATGACTACAAGACCAACCAGTGGGATAGCTCTATTCATGACAAATCTATTATTGCCCTCCGTGGAGAGACTTGTCCTTTTCTCTCGGCAATTTTATCGCTATGTGGTCAGTTCCCTTCCTCTTCCTGGATCTCCCACGAGACGGTCCTCCCTCAGATGTATGTTAGAACAGCGGCGTTATTATCTCGGGGCTCAGAGATTCCCCTTGCTTTTCTCTTCCTAGGGACCTTATATCGTCGCCTAGACAAAACAACCCTTGCCATGAAAGAATCTGTTGGGAGGTAATCACTTTCATATATATATTTGTCTTTATAACCGCATTTCTTTTCCTTTAGCCTTTTTCTTATTTGACTTTTATTCATTCAGGTACGATGTCAATTGCTTCCATCCATGCTTCGTCCTTCAGATTTTTCTTTTCGAACGCTTTTCGGGCTATTCCTCTAAGCAGAAGAAGAAATCTCCTCTTTTTTCATCACCCAACGTCATTCCTCGCATGGCACGTTGGATTGATCACCGATTTAGCCTTAATAGTACTGATTTGCAGTTTTTCCTTAATGATTATTCATGCTTCATTGCCCGTGTAACGCCCCCAAAATAGGTATAACTCACAATATTTATCAACCAGATCGTTCCCAGGAAAGAGGGGGCGTATGTTATAATATTAATGATGAATGTTATTAAATTTGAAGTTATGTTCGGAGTTGAATTTGGAGACGCGGACGTGATATTTGATTCTGGAACGATGAAATTAGTAAATATAGACTATAAACACAAAATTTTCCAGATTTTACTATTTGTTCAAAAAGTCAACAGTTGACTTTTTTGGGAAAAGTCAAACTTCAAAATTTCAAAATTTATATTTTTGATAAAAAATAGTTTCATTGTGTTGGAATTATTTGTGTTAGTGAAAAACGACATTTATGTCGATAATAATTGATGTCTGGAAGTTATATTGACCAATCGGGTATTTAACCGGATAAATGAGCAATTGATTGCTATTATTTCACATGATTATAATTATTTGTTCACATGTGTATACTATTGTTGTGACGCCCCCAAAATAGGTCCATTTCATTCAACCCATTCTGAGTCGCCAAATACATGGTACAGAAATAACTACAACTTTATTAATACATTTGTCGTGCAAAATACGACAACATATATACTGTGAGTTTAAATATAATTATTGTCTTCTAGACAATATACATACCCAAATAAATCCTCATCACAATTATACATTATTTTACAAAAATAGTGAGGACTACTAAACAACTCTCTCTAGAACCTTCATTCCATACCCCCACTAGTACTTTCGCTACATTCTCGCCTCCGAGAAGAAAAATGGAACAACAAAGGAAAAGGGTGAGCTCTAACTAGCCCGGTAAAAGAATATTATGACTAAGATAATATACAACAAATTATCGTTAGTCTCCGATAGGAAAAATCTAATAGAATACAATAGACAACCAATTTTAAATCAACAATCTGCAATTGAAACAACAATTCATTAGAAGAGTTAAGTAGAGAATGCAAACTATTATCTTCTATATATGAATTTAAAGTTCATCGTCGATATTTTATCCACTGTAACATCAATCAATATATATACCGAATCAAATATTCATCTTTGCACTTCACAGCCAAAGATATTCATCATTGGTCATGTTCATCTAAACACTGCTCATCTTTGCACTCACTGGGCCAAAGATATTAATCGATCGATCATGTTCATCTCAACACTTTTGCTCATCTTTCCACTACGGGCCAAAGATATTCATCAAGAAATCATTCATCTTTGCACTACAGCCAAAGATATTCGATAATATCATCATTTAGGGTGAGGATGATGAAAAATATTTTAAAGGAAGCGAATCTAGTGAAACAAAAGAACAAATATTAAGGATTCGTATTTTAAACAATCCAAGTTCAAAAATACTTCATAAGTAATCGAGTGGAGTAAAATTCAAGAATGATCAAAACATGGATACAATCAAAGCTAGTATCCATAATAGATTTTGGATAAAAGAAGAAATTTCATTTTCGGTGAATAAGGTAAGTATTCGTGAATAAGGTCAGTATCGTGAATAAAGCAAAATATCGTGAATAAGAATTTCAGACACCAAAAGATAGAAATTTCACAAAAAAAAATATCTTCACGCTTCGTGAATAGTACTAAATGAATAGTAACTTCGTGAATAGTAACTCATGAATAGTAATTAGAGCATGAAAAAATTCTAAATTGATAAAATTTCCAACCAATATTTTGGCATAATGATATTGAAGAAATAATATCATTTTGAATAAAATAACATCCCTTACCTCGAAAGATCAAGTCTTTAAATTTGAAACAGGATATAAGGCTATGACTTGAACTTGCACCGTATAGCAATACTCAAAGTATACTCAAAATACTCACAAGAATACATTCGATAATATAGAGAGAAAACTTGATTCGGTATGATTTTCAATTCTAACCTAAGACCCTATTTATAGTAAAAATGCTTAGAACACCAAAATGTAGAAAATTTAATAAAATATTAATATATAATTATTAAATTCTTACGACACTTTTTTATCATTTGAATTCAAACATTCAACACAAGTAGCCCACCTCACAAAACTTTTTAAAAACGTTTTTCTTATTTAACATAATTAAAACTTCAAAAATTAACTATTTTGAGACTTGAACTTCAATAATTCATAATAAATAGCCCTTTTGTCAAAAAATTTGAATCTCGCGTCTTTTTTATAAGAAATTCAATTACGTAGAACTTTGCGAGAAAAATTTTTCCAAATTCCAAGCAGAAATTGGCCAAGAAATCCACAACAGGCGATTTTACAATTTATAATCAAATTTCGATCGATAAATGGGGTCTGCAGAGCACATGTTTAACATGTTTTAAACATTTATGGTAATAAAATACTCCTTCTCGCATATACTCATATATCCCACATTCATTATAAAATATCATCGTTAATATATTATTAAAATAATATATTTAAATGAATTATTTTATCGAAAAAGATAAAATATTAATTTTCAACAATTGTCACATTAAAATTTTATCCATCTATATCCACATAAAAGCAATATTTTCCTCATCATATAAATCAATAATTAATTATTCACAAATAATATTCTGAGAATCACAAGATTGGCAAACGGTAGCCGCTCGAGAAAGAGGGCTTTCAATAAGGATCTCTCTCACTTGGCATGATTAGGTGACCAAACCTCTCCTTAAACGTAACTTTCTAGACATTGCCAATAATGTTATCCAATAATATTATTGAGATAATATGAATTATTGCTTCGATAATGGAAAATCTTGTGTAATGACAATTTATTGAAACAACGGTAATATAAAATATCAATGCAGCAATTATTGAATCAATAAAATAAAATCTTTGAATAAAGTAATTATCGTAACAATTATTGAGTAGTGCCTTCACGTAAGAATCAATAATTGGTGCAATCTGCCGTGTCTTACCGCTCAACACGCGCAGCGATTAGTGTGTTTTAACCACCGGTATTCCAATAAGATAATTAGCAATAACTACGCCGTTATTTATAAACAACTTATATTTGTCGTTTTCTTCATCCAATCGCTTTTTCCGTTATGGGGCCCACAAAATATCGCCAGTCGTCTGATATATCCCCAACAAAGACGAATATTCCACGACCAAACGAATATTCCAAACAATAATGAATATTTTATAACCACTTGCTTTATTCAAATATTTTGCGTATTTTACCCATAACTATCACATTAATCAAATCAACCCTTACTATTTCAAAATAATAAATAGAGGAAAATAAATTTTATTTATTAATAATTTGGGGTCTTCAATTGTTTCACATTCATGTTTCTTATTAGGAGAGTTGGTGCGAGATTGATAATACTTGCATGACTAAGTTAAAATGGAGGTATAGATGGAGTACTACTATCTTTGTAATTTATATTTTCACATGTCCGGAACTATTGATTCACATGATTTACTATTGAATCACATTATTTACTATTAGGGAGGTGGTAAGTTTGATAATACTTGCGTGACTAAATTAAAAATAAAGAAAAAAGTTGGAGGTATTGTCTTTGTAATTTTCGAGCTCCAAAACGTGCAATTATTAAAACTATATTTTCTATAAATAGAAGCTCATTCTTCCTTCATTTCTCACCAATTCACTAAAGCTATAGAGAAATTATTATCTGAGAGAAATTATAGAGAAAATCATGTAGGAAGAAGAAGCTCTCTTTACACCACTACTCCTATATCCGATTTCTTTCAAAGGTAAGGGTATTATTTCTTTCTTTCGTCTTTATGAAGAGAACTTCCGTTATTCCATTCTTTATTATTATGTTGGAATAACTTTGGTTATGCTGGCGTATCTGCATACATGGTGAAATTCTTACATTATTCAGGTTTTTATTATTACATTGGAACATCCCATCAGGCTTTTACTGGCAGGACACGGTTCCGCCTCTTTATTATTCTCGTTGGAATATCTCATGCGTGCTTTTTACGCCGGACCGGTTCCTTCTTTATTATTCATTGGAATATCACGTTCGTGCGTTTTTATGCCGGACCGGTTCCGTCTTTATTATTATTGGAATAACAACTCGCCATGCGATCACTTAGCGTCTTAGTGATTTCTTTTGTTATTCCATTTCTTATTATACTCGGTTGGTTAAAGTTTTGACTTTATACTCCATGAAATTAGTAGAATATCCTTGATATTTGCGCTTCATCCAAGATCTTTTCATGAAAATATTCTTCCGAGCATTCTTGAATTTTACTCTACAAAGAAGTATCATGTTGACAATTTGACGTTATTAGTTCTCGGATAAATTAATTCGTGAACTTGTTTTATTGAATTCTTATATCATTGTCATCATCCTCATGTTTATATTTTTTGAAAGTCATCTGTGGTACCTCAGAGTGCATAGATGGACTTGGTATGATTATGACCGAGGATTATTCAGATAATCGTGATCGTAATGTTATAAATGATGTGATAAAGTCCTCATTGGCCCGTAGTGCATTGATGGGATGAGTTGTTGGCATGATCATGACCATTGATGAATACACGAATATCCTTGGCCCGTAAATGCATGGATAATTGTGGTCGTGATACTAAAGAATATCCTTGGCCGAAGTGCGAGGTGATTCGATGATGTGGATTATTTATTAAGTTGAGTCCCAACGATAAAAAGTGATGAAAACCTTTTAAATCATAAAAGATAGTAGATTTTATTCTCTACTTGACTCTTTTAATGGATTGATTGTTCACTGCAGATTAAACTTGATGTCTATTGTATTTTATCGGTTTAACATTGTTGAAGACTAATGATAATTTATTCTGCATTATCTTAGTCATAATATTTCTTACTGAGCTAGTTGAGCTCAACCTTTTGCTTTCATTGTTCTCTTCAGGAAATGAGAACGTAGCGGGGACTAGTCGGGGAACGAAGTGACGGTCCAGAGGATAGCATTAGTAGTCCTCATTATTCTGTTATATAGTGTGATAATAAATGTAATGAGGACTTATTCTGAGAGTGAATATTGTCTAGAAGACAATATTTGTATCAAAACTCACAGCTCTTTGTTGTATATTAAAGATTGTATTTGTATTCTGTACCATGTATTTGGCGACTCAGGATAGGTGATGTATACCTATTTTGGGGGTGTCACAGTGCCTTTTATGGGGAGTTGGAGGAAATCGTAGAGTTTGTCGCACACAAGGCACGACGGGGTCATATTCACTTGTTCAAGTGCCGTTGGTTTTATTGAAAAAGGATACGTGTTGATGCATATGGAATCGTCGATATTGACCTCCATAGTCTCTGCGTACTCTAACGAACCATTTGTTTTACCAACTCAAACAAAGACAAGTATACTACACTCCCTAGTCCTGTTAGAAAAAGGATAGACCGCCACAGATTGGCAAGTTGTAATTCATACTCCCGCCAAGTCGTGTAGAATTAGTTGATGGGAGATTTACAAAAAGCGAGATGTTTCATAGTCAAACTATAATAAATGTGGAGGACGACAATGAAGTAATCCGGTTAGATAGTGGAGATGAACCACATGAATTAGATCCTCGAGTCAATACTTGTGTCGGATGACATTGATAATGAGGAGGAAGAGTTATTGATCGAATCGACACTCTTTGAATCAAGCGAGATGATGGTTATGAATATGCAACACGATACAAGATGATTACGAATCGGACATTGACACTTGAACAAATGAAATGTATGTTTAGCATTACATGTTTTTATATCATTGTCATGTTTATGTACTAAACTATTTAAATGCAATTTTTTGTTTATTGTCATTTTATATTCATATATATATACGTGTTTATATCACTTTATCATATTTATGTATTTAAACTATTTAAATGCAACTTTTGTTTATTGTCATTTTTATATTCATATATATACATGTTTATATCATCATTTATCATGTTTATTGTAATATATACATGTAATCAAACATGACTCATAATAAGATCTTGAAATTTTTAATATCTGAGATGACTCAAGAAGCAGTATGTGAAAAAGCTTGGCTTGGGTAGGGGCCTAATCATGTGCCCAAGGCCCTACTTAATCCGGATGATCGAATTCTTATTCAGATTCGCCTTCCTCCGAATAGCACGTATGTCCCGCATATATCATTTATATATAAACATTTAAGATTCCATTTATTGTATATTGTTAATGTTTTGATTGATATTATATAGGTAATGTATATGGGTCTGAATATTTTACTACTTTAATTTGCATTCAATCGTTATTGTTTTGGTCTTATTGTATTGAAAATTTGTATATTTCTCTTGGTTTGTGTCTTGGGTGCCTAGAAATGTTCATATATGCATGCCGTCGTGCATGTGGCTAGTTTATATTGTAGGGGAGACTCTGGCGAATTTTTTTTAAGTATTATAGTATAAGTTTGTAAAATGTTCGTAAGTATTATAACTTAGATGTAAATTGCTTTAATATATGCTAATTGATGTTGTATATTATAGTGATTTTTCAGATAATAAGATCGTCAAATGCATATCACAATTGTGTGTTTACTGACGTAATTTCTACACCGTGATTACGTGGGCGAAGACACCTATCGCCCACAAGGATCTTTGTTTGGGCGAAATTTCGGGTATGTTTTTTTAATTACATGAGATAATATTAATATAATATTATTATAATATTCAAAGGATAATTATTTAGTAATGTTATTATTGTTGTTTTATTTGCGTAAAGCGGTATAGATAGGACGATACGGGCTTCAATTGATATGTACATTATTCGGCGAAGTGCGGTCGCATTCAAAGATAATTTGAATAAAGAAAGTCAAAAGCCCTTCACAATGCCGAGATCAACCATCCGGTGCCGGAGAAGATTACATGCACGAGCATAGTCCACAGTGGTGCATCCGGACTATACGGGGTGAGATGTATTCTATGTAGAGAATTTGGGTGAATTCGGGTGAAAAGATTTAAAGACTGCCGCAAGAACAGATCCTCGGGTGTTCAGATGGCTAAAAGGCCAAAGGACATACAAGTGGCGGTAGTATTTCACAATTGCAAAGATATCATTGCTGTGGCACGATTTACAAGTTTTAATATGTTTCTAATCATGAATTGTAGAAAATATATCACATTTTTACTTAGTAATATTATGCTTATATTTTTCTATATGAGTCTCGGTCTCAAGGTCACCTATCCATTGATTGGATGTATGCGTGGTCACCCGTGATGATCTCGCCTCGAGGCTATCCGGATAAGCGTAATAAATTTTAACAACTTGATCTTGTTTATCAATACTTACGAAATTAATTTTATTTTAACTATTTAATTGTTAACATGATGACGGGACAATTATAAGCGTTTATTGAATGGCGTTATCTCGAAAGGCACTCCACGTCCGCTTATTGATCAAGAAGTTGTGGGAGAGAGGCGTGCATGCTGTGAAGAAGAACTACATTAAAGGTCAAGGACAACGACGACGCCCATCCTTCAATGGCTTCAGATGCTCTTTTACCAGTCTACCATAATCATCGAGCCATCCAGGTTGTTCATACTCGGGCCGACTATGTGAGAGCTATATGTCGAGATGCGATCTTCTGAAGATCTTGGCGGTATCCGGGAGCTCGAGTCTTGAGGAGTTAAAAAGCGAAAGAATAGCAGAAAGATCACAACACGGGGATGGCGACGAGGTATAAAATCAATTTGTTGTATATATTGTCGTAATATACCAATATTAACATAGTTAGTATATATTTGTAACTTTTTTATTAATTTGTTAATTCTGTGGTGATCAAGTAAGCGATGATGCTTGGCGTACCTCGCTTTTAGATTAGTTTTGTAGTTATAGTATAAGCTTGTACTTGTATATTCATTCTTTGGATGTTTGTATGTTACTTAAACAAGTTTTGAAATGTTATTATATTTATTTAAATCATATTGGTTTTTAAAGGTTTATTTACTAGTTTGGTGTATGTGTTGGTGGACGATGGATGTTTATATTGTTGTGTATCTTTTGTTGTTGGGTATGTGTGTTGGGATAAAGCGAGTACAAAAGAAGGTGCTGAGTTTTTGGGATTTCGCAAAACAAAAAAAATACGCTTTTTTATTTTTTCATATCAAATACCGCGTGCACGGTCACGACTATTATTAGCCACGGCTACATATTTGAGGCTATCAGCGACCGCATCCGATTGCTGATACCAGTCGCTGCCACGTGGGCCATGTCAGCTTTATCCCTGGACTATGTCGACTTAAACATGACCGGATTTGTCATTTCGATTCGTTCATATCGATTCCGCAGATACGTTTGTTGTTAATAGTGGTCATTGATGTGCATCCCAAATGACCAAATTTTATCTGACGCTTATCAATGATCAGCGTCTCATGTAACCATCTGCGGTCACTGATAAAGCTTTTTCTTGTAGTGGAATACCTGGTTTCCGGTCCTCTGATTATCCGGCTAATGTAATACACAGGTTTTTCTTCTTCATCCACCTCCTGCGTGATCAATCCACCTATGGACTTCTTGGTAGATGTGATGTATAACTGCAACGGCGTTCCTCTTTGTGGTACTACCATTGTTTGCGCTGAAGCCAAAATTCTTTTCACCTTTTCAAAGGCCTGTTATTGGTCTTGCCTCCAGTCCCATTGTGCCTTTTCTTTTAACAATTTGCCGAAAGGTTCTGTGACTTCGGTTAATGCTGGCATGAATCTTCTCATGTATGAAACTTTCCCTAGAAAGTTCTTCAACTGTTTCTGCGTTTCTAGTGGGGGCATCTCTGTGATTGTTTTTGCCTTGATTGGGTCCACTTCTAAACCTCTGTTGTGCACCAAGAAGCCAAAGAATTTTCCAGCCGTCATTCCAAAGGCGCACTTCTTCGGATTCATCCTCAACTTATACCTTCGACATCACTCAAACACTTTCCTCAGGTCCTCTACATGAGTTATCGCCTTCTTGGATTTCACTACTACGTCGTCCACATAGTCCTCCACTATATCATGAATTATGTCATGAAATATGGCGTACATTGCCCCCTTTGATAAGTTGCCCCTGCATTCTTCAACCCGAATGGCATTACTACATAGTAGAAGTTCCCAAACGGGGTACGAAAGGCTGTCAACTCTGCATCTTCTACGGACATCTTTATCTGATTGTAACCCACAAACCCGTCCATGAATGACATCATCTCATGATTAGCCGTTGCATCTACCAAAGTATCTATGTTGGGTAATGGATACATGTCCTTTGGGCATGCCTTGTTCAAGTATCTGAAATCCACACATATTCGCAGCTGTCCATTTGATTTCTTTACCGGTACAATGATGGATAGCCATATTGGATGTTGAATTGGCTTGATGAACCCTACTTCTAGCAACTTCTTGATCTCTTCCTTTATTTGAGTTTCGACTTTGGGTGCATAGTTGCGAGGTGTTTGCTTCACTGGCTTCATTCTCGGGCTTATGTTTAGATTGTGCTCCACAAGATCCTTGTCAATTCCGGGCATCTCGTCGTAATTCCAAGCAAAGACATCCCTATACTCTCGCAATAATTGCACCAGCTCCTCCTTCTGGTTAGCATCCACCTCCTTGTTGACATAAGTCGGTCTTGGCGTTCCTCCCTTCGTTGCCAAATCAACTTCCTCTAATTCATTTTGTTGAGGTTTTGGCCTATCCTCGAAGCATTCTGGAGCTGGTTCTACCTTTTGTTGTACAACTTCTCCTTCTTCATTATTGCTGGAGTGGGGGACCTCTCCTAAGCCATTGGGTTCGCATGTTTCCTTCGGCTCTTCCCCCTTGCACCGTCACAATCGAAACACCACCTTTCCGTCTGGTTTAATAACCCTCTCCCATTTTATCTTCTGGCCATCCTCAGATTGTGCCATCCGCTTGGCATTTATTATATTTCTGGCATCTTCAGGGTCTGCTGGCCTTTTCTTTTCTTCTCTTCCTTCTTTCTCTAGGTCTACTACCACTAGCTTCTTGTTCTTGGAGCATTCTCCATGTTCCGAGATTTTTTTCTTCTCTTTTTCTGCAGGCACGAACCTATCTTCCTGCACTTCCTTCCAGCTTGCTAGTCTTAGGAAATCAGGCCTTGCAATCTGGTTCTCTCCCTCTTCAGCGACATCATCGAAGAAAGTTGCTTCGGAGATATGTGCCTCCTCTGGTCCAAAGGGATTTCGAGTTGCTGGTACCTTCACTTCTCTCCCTTTCCAGATAGCCTTCACGCACTGATGAAAGACCGAGGGAACCACCCCATAGTCATTTTGTCAAGCCCTTCCTAGCAAGACATGATATGCTGCATCCACCTCGGCAACATGGAACATTACAGGCCCTCAAATCTTCCCAACTTGCATGTCCACCTTGTGACACCCCCAAAATAGGTCCAATCCATCCAACCTATTCTGAGTCGCCAAATACATGGTACAAAAAACAACTACAACTTTATTACTACAATTATCGTGTAAAATATAACAACACATATACTATGAGTTTTAATACCAACTGTGACTCATGTCCCAACTATGGACAACACCTCACAGTGATGCCTTACATAAAGGTACAATCTAGAACTGTTTTAGAAATTAAAATCTTTGGGAAATGCTTAAGGAAACCTTCGTACATAGGAGGCCATGAATCTAAGTTATGATAGATATCATATGTCCAGAGAATTATCCTTGGTTGATCCAATAGACCCCAAAGAAAAACGAGAAGATTACTATCATGTTCCTTCCAATGGTGAGTCTTCTCTTGACATATAATCATCTCCACCGTCTGCGATTAAACATTATGTTTCAACCCAACTCCAAGATCATATAGGTAGTGCTCGTAGATATACTCAGCAAGAGGATGCGCACAACCCTGTCTTATGATAACCCGTAGGTCATTAGACATCTTGTATGATAGTGGCAAAACACCCTTCCAAAGTTGGGTTCACCTTACCCTATTCGGTTCACCAAATTAAATTTCAAATGACGTATACAATAAGACACACTTATCTAAAGTTCTCAATAAAATTATTTCCATACTATTTAGGGAGAACCTCAACAGCTATAGACTACCGTTCTATTTCCCTGTTATCCCCGCTGGACCCGGAAACACTCTTATTACCTGAAAGGAATTGTGAAGCAAAAGGGTGAGCACAACTAGCTCAGTAAAGAATATCATGACTAAAGATAATTAAATTATCAATAGCCTTCATCAGTAATAAATCAGAGATTTAGAACATATGGTAGATGATAAAACTTTTCAACCATAGTTGCAGCGGAATGAGCAATCCATTAGAAGAGTCAAATAGACCATAAGTCTATTATCTTCTCCATGTTAAAAGTCCACCAACAATGCTTTAACCCTGTAACATTAATCAACAGATCATGTTCACAGTCATGTGAATAACTCATAATCATAATTGTAGTTCTAATTTTCTATTCTCATCCAAGACGAAGATATTTTTCATCACGTGTCTTTACCTGAAATATCAAAGATCATGGTTACACCAAATCACAGTTCCTGTTCATAATCATACTAATAAATTCATCTTTCCACTACGGGCCAAAGATATTCATCAACAGTTTATCTTTGCACTACAGACCAAAGATATTCAACAACAGGACATCTATGCACTACGGGCCAAAGATATTCAACAACAGGTCATCTTTGCATTTACAGGCCAAAGATATTCATCAATAATTCATTTTTGCACTACAGGCCAAAGATATTCATATCTCAAACAAATATACAATCATTTCAGAATTTATATAAACCATAATTATAATCATGTTGATCAATTCACATTTGCACTTAAGCTAAAAATATTCAATTATAAATCCAATGGTCATGATCATATCAGTCAATAATTCATCTTTGCACTATTGGCCAAAGAGAACCCATAGTCACGATCATACCAATAATCTACCCATCTTTACACTTAAGTCAAAGAGAAATTTCTTCACCAGGATTATAAAATGTTATATATGATAATAAAAATAATATGATCCAAATATGAATTTAATTTCAAGAGTAAGATTTATAAATCAACGATAATTTGGTCATAAAAAGAAACCAATTTTGTCGTGAATAGTATCCCGTGAATAGTAATTCATGAATAGTAACTCGTGAATAGTAATTCATGAATAGTAACCCTGACATAAAAAAGGTAGAAATTCCACAATAAAATTCATACCAATATTTTGGTATAATGATATTGAAAGAATAACATTTCTTAAACTAATAAAAAATTTATTTCAATTGTTTACACTTTACTAATTAATGCATTTAATCATCCTAAAATGCCAACCTCATAAGATTTCATCACCAATAACCAAACCCTTCATCAAAAATCTACATATACCTCATATAGGATTCTCAAGCCATAATATCCTATTTTCCAATTTTCTTACTTCACATAACATATTTAATTAATTTACTCATAACTAGTCCATTTCCATGAAAAATACCAAATCAGTTCTAAAAATATTTCTTTTCTGGGATTTATCAGAATATAGTCCCATATTGAACATATATTTTTCTCGGAATTTTTAAAATTCATTTACTATTTTTCACATGGCCAAAACTGCTGAATATTTAGACATTTATCATAAATTGTACTTTTGTCCAAAAATTCCAAAATTTACAGAATATACTGATGTTATATAGATGTACTTCCAATAAAATTTTTACCAATTTTGGAGTTAACCACAAGGAGTTATAAGGGTTTACTTTTAAAATAGTCATAAAATCCATAACTCCTAATCTATACATCCAAAAATCACCATTTTTGGACAAAATTAATAAAACTCATCAAATTATCATTTCAAATTTTTCTAGAATTTTTGAAGGTCGAAAAAATTACGAAACATGAAAAACAGAACAACCCTTAAAATCCCTTACCTCAAAAGAAAAAAGAGATTTCTAATTTAACATCCGGATGTAAAGTCAAGAAAACTTGCACTGAATAAGTAACTCTCAAAGTATCTAAATACTTACCAAAAAATATGCTCGACAATATAGAGAGAAAGAAAACTTGTTTACGGTGTGATTTTCAATTCTAACTTAAGCTTTTATTTATAGGAAAATGCTAGAACGCCAAAGGAGACTAAATTAATAAAATATTAATTTATTTTATACGCATGCCATTTTGAAAAAAATGGCAGCCATCACCTTTGAAAATCCAATTCAGCACATGCATTCAATCACCAACCAAAAAGTGGGGCCCGCCTTCTAGAATTTTCCACTAAAAACATTTAGAAAAATAATTTCTGAATTAGTCACCTCTTAAAATTCATAACAAATCATACGTTAATTTTTAACGATTCAAAATTTGTGGACATATATTCAACTCATATATGTATAATATATCCAAAAATCACAACGATCCAACGGTCGGATTAAAAATTATAACTCATGCAATATATCTCAAGAACACTGATTTTTCGGATTATTAGTCCTTTGGACAAGTTTCATTCAAAAATTCACCACGATAAATCTACAAAGGATTTTTGGGTGATTCAAATTTCTACATTTAGATTACTTCCAGGGCTTTCTTTTGATATATGGCTCATTTCCTAACTCATTATACACAAAGAGTTATAGATTTTACAAAATCAAGTAATAAACTAATTTTTCTGAAAATCTCATATTTGGTTCTTCATTTCGACAAAATACTAATAAAACACTTCAGCATTAATTCTTTCATTTATAACCACATAAATAAATCCATCATTTATATCCGCGTCAAATAAATATTTCTTTATCATATAAATTAATAATTAATTATTCACAAATAATATTATAGAATCACAATTATGACAACCATGCAGTTCTCAGGAAAGAGGGAGCTTTCCAATAAGAATTTCTCCTTACTGGCGCGTAATTAGGTGACCAAACCTCTTCTTGACAGAACTTTCTAGACATTGCCAGTAATGCTATCTAATAATATTATCCAAATAATATAAATTATTGATCTGAAATACTGTGCCATGACAATTATTGAAACAATAATAACATTAAATATCAACGCAGCAATTATTGAATCAATAAAATAAAATATTGAACAGTAATTACTGTAACAATTATTGAGTAGTGCCTTCCTACGTAAGAATCAATAATTCAAAAGTGCAGGTAAAATCTGTGCTATCGCAACAACGCCAGACACTATATTTTAACCAGCATGTATTCTTATATTTTAACCACCGGTATTAACGGTGTTAATAACTACGCCGTTATTTATAAAAACTTAAACTTGTCATTTTTTCATCCGACAGTTATTTACATTATGGGGCCCACAAAACATCGCTTACCGTCAGCATTTAATATTCCCAACAACAAGAATATTCTACTTAATAGAACAAATATTCCTCGACAACAATAAGTATTTTATAGCCACTTGCTTATTTTGAAAAAAAATTCATATATCACCCTTAACTTTACTTTTTATCAATTTAACCATTTACTAAATAGGAAAATTGAATACTTTTATTTCATAAAATTCAGGGTCTTACAGACCTTGATGTGCCCCAAGGTTCTCGTACTCTAGTTGGCGAATCCTGTAATGTTTGTTTGTTCCTTTACAATCTTCTTCTCTGGCAAGCCTAACCGTTTAAACATGGTGTAGGGCATAATATTTATAGATGCTCCATTGTCAATAAATGCCCTCCGCACCTCGATGCCATTGATTACTACTGTCACATACAGCGGCCTTTGTGCGGGTATCTTATTTCTCTATCAGCCTTAGAGAAAGATATCTTATTTTCTTCTTCCTCCATCGTCTTCACAAATCCTTTGCTTATGGCCATGCAAGTCTCCTACGTCTCGGCAGCCTTGATAATTGCCTTGGTTGCCTCAATCCTTGCTTCCTTGGCCAATCCTATCTGATCGAAAAAAAAATTAAACTTGGCCCCATTCATCAACGCCGTAACCTGCAGGCCTGGGTCACACTCCTCCTTCTCTTCCATCATCATCTCCACTTCTGGGATTATGCTGTGAATAACAGTGTTGCACGTTTCTTTCCCCTCGTGATTTGGCAGTGGCTTGTCATGAACGCTACTTTCCTTTCCAAGTTCAATCTCCTTATTTGTCAGCTTCTCATGGAATATCCTCCGCAGGCTATAACAATCCATAGTTGAGTGTCCCGCGATTGGTGGAATACATGTGAAGTTCGGTCTTCTTCATTTCTTCCGTCACTACAAATCCAGGCCTTGGGGTTTCACCACCCCATGTTCAACCCATTGCTTTCATCGGACCTCTCAATGCTTTCTCCTTTGCATGTGATAGCTTACGGACCTGGCTTTCTGCATATTTGTCTCTAGGCCTTCCTCTAGTTCGGCCAAAATTCTTCTCATGCTTCTCCCTTCTTGCCTCTTGTGGTTTTGGTGAAAGTCACCAAAGCCACAGCTTGTTGTCCTCTCTTGCCTTCCATGTAGCCGTCGCATGGCTAGTGGGCAATGTCACGATTCCTCCCAAGTCTTGTGCAAAAGACGCGAGTGTCGTGAAAAAATCACAAGCCTTGGTGATGAGGTGGGGCTTGAAGGTATCTAAGGCACCATTGTTGCGAAAATTGACTAAGTTCTTTTCTTCAATCTATTTCTACACTTACGTGCACGGCCCCTGAACACATCAACATATTCGACAACTCCTCATTCGAACCTCGCTTGAACCGCATAAGCTCTACAATGGTTACTTACAACGCATACATAGAAAAATTTCTTAAAAATTATAATTTTAGGTCATCCCAATCATGGACCCACCCCCTTCTCCAATTGTAGTACCAGCTAAAGGCACTATCCGTCAAAGTCTTGTTGAATTCCCGCATCAACAAGTTGTGGTTGTTCACTTCGTCATATCCTAGCCACGGAGATATCGACTCTACGAACCTGGAAATATGTTCCCTAGCATTTCCTTTTCCCCATTTGTATTTTGAAAATTGTGGGGATGCTTTCAATATATACCGTCGGGTAAGGTTGCCTCGAGAATGTGTCTTGAGTAAGGTGGAGTAAAGTCTAACTCAGGGGTCGGGATGTACTTGAAGTTGATTGATCACATCGATCATATCATCCTTCGTCACACATCTTTGGCTCGTGGCATGAATTCTCTGGGGTGTTATAATATCTTCTTTGTCTGCCGGTGTGTATGGTTGATGCACACTTCATCGTCTGGTACTTGTGGCGATTCTTTGGGCTCACTCATGAACATGGCTTGGAATGATTGGCATTTGCACTTGTGAGAGTGCTGGAAGAGTGGTTGGGATGATGTGTGTTTGAGGTTGGCTTGCTTCCAACCTAGGTTGTGGCACGTCACCACTGTTTTGGGGCTCCAGGTTGATTATTGGAACCGATTGACTTTCTGTCAATGGAGGTACAATCTAGTTCTCTTTGTTGTTGCTGCCATTGTTATTTTCCTCTACTCCTACTTGTTCTCCCTGCGAACTTCCTGGGAACATGGCCTTGAAGGTAAGGATCTGCATCAACTGCTGGCGGAAGTTCCCCATCTCCTCTTGCTTCCTCTGCATCTCCAGCATCATGGCCATCATCATCCCTTGCCCTTCTCGTACTTCCTTCAATGCCTTGAGCATCTCTAGTTGCACATCATTCGTCTGGTCTCCACCTACATCCTCGCCTTGCCTTCCTGCGTTGGTTTGTTGATTGGCCATATGTGGTAATGTCGAACTCCCTTCTGAAGCGTCTTCAACAAGTGGTTGGTCAAAATCCAGGTTTGCGCCTTGGAATGCTTGAGTTACTTGCCTTGGAACTGGATCCGGTGAGGTAATGCTATTTGTTGGTGAAACAACTCTTCCTGTAGTTCTTCCACTTCGAGTTGTGGGCATACCCTTCACGAATTCTACACCTTTCCCAGCAGAGTCGCCAAAGAAATGTGGGCAAGGAAATCACGCCTTGTTAGGTTTAGGGTTTTGTGTTGGCTGGAGAGGCGAGAAATTCATTAAGAATAAAGAATTGACTGATTGATTGAAGAGGAGAGAACGACAAGTGGGCGATTACTCCAATGACACGTGGCAGAACTCTCAGAATCCGGAAACCGGGTTAGGGTTGCAGGGATTCCAAGAGCCTTCTTGAGTCTTCGAGTTGGGAGAGAATTCCAAGTGCTCAGAGCTTCCAAGAGTCCAAGTGTATTGTTTGGCAAAAAGTGCCCTCCTTCTTAGGATAAAAGGCTATTTATAGAGCTTTCCTGGGAAGCAGTCACATGTCAGGCACATGTTTTAAGAGAAATTCCCGAAATACCCTTAGTCATGTCTTTAAGGGGAAATTCCAAAATACCCTTTAGTCATCAAAGTAATGCCCAAATTGTCATGTCCTTCTAGCCGCCAATCCAATCTCTCAATCAATTCCCAAAATGGGTTGCATCCACAAGTCTTCTACCTTGGAACACGTGGAGGCTTTCCCGGGTCTAGCACATTTATTTCCGACTTTTCCGGTCTTCATTTAATTGCATCATGGACCCTAATTTATATAATTAATTAGGTCATATGAACTTTAATTTGTACATTTAATTAGGTCATGTAAATCTCAATTTATACATTTATTTTAATTAGATCATGTGAATTCTAATAAGCACTTGGGCCCACAAAAAGTAAAACAACTTTGTATGAAATGCCAAATATATCTTCAATTCCAGTTTCGTCATAGAAGATTTATACTAGCTAGGTAGGAATTAAGGTGGAGATGGATGTCACATGTTCATCCTTCACTTTTGTCATAACCATTCACTACTCATATACTACCCTTGTTGTGAAAAAAGTTTTCCAATCACTAAGTAAATCGTAGTATTAAGTATAATATATTTTTTTAAATATATCGTTAATAATAAATTAAATTTATAATAATAAATCACACGCAATATCACATAATTTGTATGAATAATGAGTTATTTTAATTAAACTAAATATATTGACAAATAAAAAAAACAAAAAAATATAAATTAAATATAAATTATATGGCTAATAAAAATATTTATGTCTCAATAATTAAATATAAAGAATATTTTTTTCTAAATAAAAATTTCAAGATGATTGGTCACTATGTGGTCAAGATTACCACCTATTTTTGATAAGATTACCACTGTAATAAACGCAATCTATAAATATGACTGACTGACATTACTAAGTATTTAAGATAACCACTTGAGATGACTTGTAATAAACGGCCCCAAAATATAAATGCTTGAATTTGAGTTCTCGTAGAAAGTCTCCCATCTTTTTTTTTTTCTCTTTTCTTTTCATTAATTGTGTTTTCTCACTAAAATGAGTCGGCATGTATAGCGAGAGTTTTCTATTGAATTACGGTCAAAAATTAATCCATTATATCAAATATATCGTTAAGATATATATTACCAACTATAATTATTCACGTAACTCGTAATTAAAAAATTAAATTAACATATAAAATTGCAAGATATATCATTATTCTTTCAAAATACGAGTTAGGATACGACATTTTGAAATTCTTAAAATTAATATAATTACATTTTATTTCAATCAATATAATCGTGAATATTTATATTTTAAAAATATACGAAGTATTAATTATTATTAGTAAATATAACAAACTTGACCTGTTAAAGTCAAAATAAAACTCTTATTTCTGATATGGAGGAACTATTTTAACTAATATGGTTTGCTAGTATGAATTTAGAAGACCACATCATGCGTGTTATTTCAAATCCATCCCTTCTTAGTCTTTTAAGAATCACAATTCCTATTAACAAGTGACTAAATAGAAAGCCCTATTTTTATTGGCAAATTAAATTAAAAAGAAATTTCATTAAACCCAAAATAATAATAACTTGAAACTGTTTCTTCAAAAACTTGGGACTGTGGAATTTTATTTTATTTTTTAATAACTTCAGAAGCTAAGCAAATCATAACCCAAGACCCAAATGTAATATAAAAATGCATTAGATAGATAAAAGTTTTTTTTTTCTTTTTTATATGTACTTGAGAAGTTTAAAGCTTGAGTGCAAGTTAATTAGTTCAATATTCCATTTCACCCCATTAAAATCACTTTCAAAGGTCCTATACCCCCTCCCCCACTCCCTCCTCCAATGCTCTGGTCACATGAAAGCTTAAAAAGAAAAGAAAAGATTAAAAAAAAATGAATGGCTAAGGGGAAGTCTGCATCTTGATGAGTGATTTCCACATTTAGCCTTCTGTTTTGCTTCTTCTTCAATACAAACTACCAACAAATTCAGAAACCACACTAGAGATGTATAAATAAAATGTAATCCACTATAAAGACAAGAAATTAATTAGCTTCAAGAATTAATTAGTTACTAAAGGGGGTCACTGTTTACTTTATAAATACCAGCCTCCTATTGCAACTCCCTTCCATTTTCTGCATCTTTCCTGTTCAGATTTGTGGAAAAGAAGAGAGTGAAAAAGAAAAGGTAGAAACTTTAGTTAGTTTCCATCCTCAATATAATTTTCTCCTTACCCTTTGTTTCTTAGTAAGCTGAGAAATTTGGATAACAACGTTTTGGGACAATTATTTTTCTTTCAAATCTCATCCTCATTACTCCAATATATATACCTAGCTAGTTGGAGTTGGATTAGGTGTAACATTATTTTTATTTTTATTTTTGGCTATATCTTCTTAGCAATTAGTCAAAAGGGATAATGAATTATTTGCATACTGATTTTTTTGTGCTTGAAATTTTTGAATCAGCTAGTAGCTAGCTGCAACTATGTCATTTCCCAATGATCAATCTGGGGATATATCCCCCCAGAAAAAATTGGGTAGGGGAAAGATTGAGATCAAGCGGATCGAAAACACGACGAATCGTCAGGTCACTTTCTGCAAGCGCCGCAACGGTTTGCTCAAGAAGGCCTATGAATTATCTGTTCTATGTGATGCTGAAGTTGCACTAATTGTCTTCTCTAACAAGGGTCGCCTTTATGAGTATGCTAACAACAGGTATATATATATATTGATCATCTCTAATCTTAACAAAATTTGCCAAGACTTGTTCTTTTCTCTCTTTAGGCACACCACAATTTTTCCTTGTTTGTACTTTTGTTGATTTTCTTCTTCTTTCAAGAACTTTCCCATCTTCCCTATTTTTCCATGGTGGAAAAAATCTAGGAATTTTTGTCTAAAATGAGTAGTAGTAGTTTAGTTTGGTAAATTTATGCCTGTTTGCCTATTTAAGTTTGGGCTGCATAGTTTTTTGGGTGATTTAAGCACACAAGGACACAATCATGTTGCTGTACAGAGTTTTTTTTTTTGGCTGATTTTTGAGTTATATATCTCATAGAAAGATTCACTTGTCTTTCTTTTTTTCTGTTTTTTTTCCCCCCTCATTAATGAGCTTTATAGAGTGTAAATAATTTCTCTTTAAATCCCATTTTAATTTAGTTCAAGTTTTAGTAGATTCATAGATCTGTTTGAAATAGATGGAAATAGAAGCAACAAGCAAAGATTTGGGAAGGTATGCAGAACTCTGAGATCATCTTCCTATTTTCCTCCATTGCTGTTAACTTTGCCTCTTTCATGATCTATTTTCCTCTCTCCTATAAGGCTAGGAATAAGGCCTACAAGAGAAACCTGTCAAGCTCCCATTTGCCCATTTTTTCCATCTCTTGACACTTGCTTAATTAATAATAACAAGTCAGTTGAGCATCGCAAATTAAGCAAACTAAAGGACTGATCCAAGAAAGATGTCATAAGCCTCATTAAAAAAGAAAATTAGGGTTTATAAATTTTAAATCAGTCTCGCTTGAAACATGTCAAAATATGAAAGATACCCTTTTCAACCAATCACAAGTCCAAATTAGGGTTTGCACTTTACTCACAGTTTTCTTGACTTTCCTTCAAATTCATTAAATGGGTTTCACATGTAGACTCTCTCTTTTAGGTCAAAATTAATCATATTAGGGCTTATCAGTTGGATTAACCATAATGGGTATTTCTTATATCTGGTGATAGATCTCTCTCAACCAATCAAAACCCAGTTAGGGTTTTTCAATATGTATATAAAAATTTAATCTTTATTAGGTCATATACGGTTGTGTAGTCTAGTTAGAATTGAAGAGCCAAATTAGGAGATCTTGTTTTCTTGTTCTTAGTTCCAAGAATCTTTGGTCTGTCACACACGATTTTTCAGTTCCTGACTTCTGACAAAAAGAGTTATGTGTAATGATACCTATATACATCACTCATGAACCCTAATTTTTATCTGTTGGTGAAAAAAGAAGTTGATCTTTTTTGGCCTTTAGAAAGTAAAAAAAATTAAATCTTTAGGTCCCTCAGTTAAGGCTTTCACAAAGCTTCAGAAGCTGTTGAAACAAAAACAGCAAAGAAACAGATGTGAAAGAGAGGAGAGAGAAATTGGCCTCTACTTTGCGCCATTATTTTGTCCCACTAAAACCGTCGCCTCATTCCTTAGTGACCTAGGTTTTCTTGGTTATGTTGTAGATCTTGCTTAGGTATAGAAAAAGATATATATATATATATATATATATATATATATATATGGAGAGAGAGAGAGAGTTCGATAACTGGGAGCCAATGGGAGAGTTTTGATTCTAAAAGCTATTATTAGGCTTTGTTGTTTCATGCAAGGGAAAGAGTACAACAATGGCTGAGAGCTTGAAATGGACGGCTCTGATATTACTCAGAAGTTACAGACAGAGAAGACTGAATTTTTCACAATATTAACTCACTTTCCCTTTGTGGTTTTTGGAGTTACTGAGGTGGGTAAAAGAGTAGTGTAATGGGATTACTCATGGGGTAAATGGGTGTCTGAGGCATAGATCTTAACCGTGGAAAGACTGAACCAATCATATCTTGTGAAGATATGCCAGCATGGCAGAGACAGCCAATCACTAGGTCGAAGAAGTTAAGGTAATGTCACACATAAAGGAGAGTTTGAGATTGACTTGAGTGAGTCTGACTTAAAATAACAAAGATTTTTTTTTCATTCATTTTGCTTTACGTGTTTGGTTTAATTTTGTGATAGAAATGGTTGATTTAACATTCCATAAAAATATTTGGCGACAATTTAATATTTGGCTATGATCCTGAGGTTAAATATGTGTACATTTCTTTGAACAGTGCATTAATTATGGTATTCTTGATTTAACTATTTCCTAGAAAAATGATTTTGGCTTCAGTGAACCTGCAGCAGCAAACAAGAGAAAGAAAGCTAGCTACCAAATGAGCTTAGTCAATTATTACTTTGTTACAAATAATTTTTTTTTAAAAGAAAAAAAATTAATTTTATGCCCTTGAAGCCATACAGAGTCTAAAATTAATGTTGGCATTTTTTCAAACTTTTTCTCTTTCAAAACTGAAAAAAGCAGTATCTTGGCTTTGAGATTTCATTGGAATTTATTATTGGGTTGAGATATTCATAACTTATCTAATAGAGATAGATTTAATATGTAGGTATCATTGCAGCATGCTGGCTCTGAATTACATAGTTTTTGTCTATTAAATGCAACAAAGTTCTTGGATTTTCCAAGAAAGTTATACTATATTTGGATTAAAGTAATAAAGGTGAAAATAAAATAATTTATTTTTATAGAATAATAAAAAATAATATTTGGTTGCGATTGGAATAAATTGAACCATTCTCATTCTTATTTTATTACTTGAGAGACAGTATGGAATAATTCATTCTAACTAGAATAGAATGAATCATTCCACTATCTATTACATTCCTTTAATCCAAACGTAACATTAATCTTTTTAGAGGCTAATCTCTTATAGACTTACTTTCACTTATAACTGAAATTTAGTTGTGCTCAAGGCTTGGAATTGAATTGTCAATTAAGTGCTTTCTTTGTTTTATGGTCTAGGGCATTGTGGAATTAGGATTCTTTCCATTTCAAATGTATTGGAAAGTCTCCATTTCATACACTACAACAAAAAGGGTTATTTTCGACGGAATATTCTGTCGAAATTAAGTATAATCCGTCGACATTATGCTTAATTCTGATGGAATATTCGGTCGACAATTCAGTCGGATATAAGCACGTCAATATTAAGTCTGTCGATATTTCAGTCGGAGATATCTATCCTCGACTGACCTAACCTCGACAGAATATTCTGTCGATATTAAGATAGGGTCGACTGAATTCGATCTATCCGTCGAGAATATTCTGTCGAGTCTAAACCTGCCACGTGACATCCCATAAAAAATAGAAGGGGCTTAATCTCGCTGGAATTCCGTCGAGGATAGTGTTATAATTCGTCGAGGTTATTCTTTTTTTTTTAATATTTATACTGTTTTGGCAATATCCAGGGTAATAACCCACATTTTTTGTACCTGTAAACCAATTTTTTTTCTCAACAGCACAAAACATAACTATAATCCAAGGCCAAAAATAATAATATTGCCAAGGCCAACATAAATATGAATTACCAAGGCCAACATGAATATGACATTAAACTAAAGTTCTAATCAACTAAAGTATATCAAATATGCATTTAATTAAACTAACGTAAATATGTTAAAACTAAATAAAGTAATGATAATTAAATGCTACAATACGTCAAAAATCAACTAAACTATTAAAATTTACATCACATTAAGCTAAAAACTAAATAAATATGTACCAATCATTTACAAAACTAAGTCACGGATCGTCGTTGTCCAACCGCTCAGCATCGTCAGCCCGTTCGTCACCCTGTTGATACAATATAATGTAACTCATTAGTCCATGCATATATATAATACAGTTAAAGATAACTAATTAAATGAATTTAACGAATAGTATATCTGAGTAGTCGAGGGCTGACTTAGCATCGGCCCAAACGCGTCCAGTAGTAAGGTAACCACCATCCGAACAATCTCGTCGCGTATCGCGATGAACTGCTCCGGAGGAATACTCATACTATCGACGGTGGCACCAACTGCAACGTCCTGCGCAAGCTGATGGAGGCGAGAACGGTTGGGCAGGTCCCGACGACGGAATAGTGGATTCGTCTCAAACCTCTCCGACACCGCAGCCACAACCCGCTGGAACAAAGCATCGTCCAAACCAGCGCCCGTATGTGATGATCCCACGAGGGCTCTCGAACGCAGACGTTGGCTAGAGCCTACAAAAATAAATATAACATGAATAATATTATAATTAAGTTTACTTTATTCATAAACAAGAAATAAACTAAAATATTATACCTCCAGGCAGTGTATTATTTTTTATTTTATTTATTTTGTCTTATATTATATTATATTAAGCAATTTATTTTTGAAATTAATTTATTTTATTTATATCTTATATTATTTAATTTATCTAGTTTATTTTAAATAAATTTATTTTTATATTATATTATATTATTTAATTTAGTTAAATTACATTAATTATTTTTTATTTTATTTTTTAATATATATTATTATTTAATTTAATTAATTATATTATATTAAATTAATCTATTTTTTTATTTTATTTATATCTTATTATATTAAATTAAAGGGTTAAGTTCAGATGACCACCTGGGATTTTGGCGCTTTCCCACGTAACCACCATGTAGTCGGTAAAGCTACATTTAAACTCCCGATTTTTTGAGTTAAAGTGAATAATTGCTTTTCATGTCATAACTCACATTACTTAAGTTGGATAAAGACTTAATTACTCCTCCTTATAAACGACAAATAGTTCTAAAAAAAGAATGGTTGAATTTTTCGATAAATTTAGATAAGACAGATCAACCACTAAAGGAGTAAAAGTAGGATCAGAAAGGTGGGGAAAATCGGTAAGGAACTTCAAAAATTAGATTACATGCCAATACTTTTCATGGTTGAAAATATACAAGGACATCTTAATCGATTTCAATTTCTCTTTACAAATGTAAGAAAAAGGAAACGAGAATGACCGTCTGTTGAATGCAAAGATTGACCCCAACAAAGCTAATATTACCACATCATATAACATGAGCCCAAGTCTCGAGTCTTGCATCTATTATCTCCATTTGTCCCAAAATAGAAAGCTACAAAGAACCCCTAAATCTCTCTCAAAATAGAAACCACAACAATTCTAAACTCCTAAACTACACCAGAAAACCACTTTCTTGAATAAAAGTGGTCCTTCTGGATTCTATACATTTAAAAAGACACTCTAAAATGAAGCTTCATGGCAAAGACCATCACTCCGGACGATCCTCAATGGGTTAAACCCACCAAAGATTCCACCAACTGCTATCGAAGCAACAAAATCTCCTTTGAAGTCGGAATCTATAGCGGATGACTCTCTCTGACTACAGCAGTCCCCACCAGTCTGGATGCCCATTCCCGCTACCAAAACTCCTCTTCCCAAACACAGGTCCAAGAATTCGCCTATTAGAGTTGATGAATATTCCATAGATAATTATAACAACCATTTTCAGAGATTTTTGGATCAAATGCCAATACAAAAAAATTCATTACTTTCACCTACTTAACAACAATCTAATTGATAAAACACAAACCTTAATGAACCTAACAATCAAAAGAGCCTTTGACCATTAGGGAAACAATGAATTCAATTTCCCATAATTCTACGTTTGTGACCAATTTATAAAAAATAAGAGTTCCAATTAAGCTCAATATGGCACCCAGTCAAAAAGGACAAAGAAAAAGCCAGAATCTTGACAGCAACACGATCTCCATTACTCTTACTGTTGCAACCATCTGCCAGACCCGCTTCCTTTTCCTTTAACTTCATAGACTCTAGTTTCTCATCAACCTCTTTCCAATTGGTAACTTCCTTGGCTGCAAATTAAGCCTAGGCCTCACTCCCCCACTTCCCACCTCTTCCTTCTTCTTCCCCCAATTGCCCGTATCCGCTCCCCCATTAACCAACTCAAACCTGACTCCTCTCCTCTCCCTAAGACTATCAAAAGCTCCAAATTTTCGTCCCTCATCTTCCTTTTTGTTCCTCCAATTTTCAAAAAACCCTCCCCTCTCTCCTCTTTCTCTAAACTATTCACATGACTAGAACGCTTGGGAAGATCACAAGTCACAATTAACTGGGCAACAAGATGAGCTCTAATGGACAGAAGGGTTGTTGGTGGGAGAGGTCATTAGGAGTGGGTTGAGATCTGCAATCGGAGGGGAAGACAGAAGAACATACCCGATTCTTGCTCTTCTAGCTCCTGAACTTGTGGATCTTCCTGATTAGGGTCAGATTTTTCTGGGTTTTGGGGATCTTGATTTTCTAGGGTTTGTGGTGATTGAGGTTGAGAATGTAATTGTTCTTGTGGTAGAATTTAGTTAACGCTTGCCGCGGTGATGCCTTGTGAGTGACGTGACATTTTGGAGATGAGAGAGAGGTCGGAGAATGTTAGAAAGGAGAGAGAAAATGGCAAGCGTAGAGAGATGATGTAGGTGAGAGAGCTGGGTTGGAGAATAAGAGGAGAAGAGAGGAAGAAGAAGGGTATTTCAGACATTTATTATGTTTTTTAATTGTTATAGCCCTTTTCACGCGCTTTTGGCGTTTGACATACACGCACGGTTAAGTTGGATGAAAAAGGTGACGTTTTCACTTCAACTCAAAAAGTCGGGAGTTTAAATGTAGCTTTACTGACTATAGATGGTTAAGTGAGAAACCGCTTAAACCTCAGGTGGTCATCTGAACTTAACCCTAAATTAAATTAATTTTATTTTTATTTATTTTGTACTATATTATATTATATCATATTATTTTTTTATTTAGTTGTACAAAACCATATAATGGTACTTAGTTAATTTCATAAAATTTTATTAGTAGATAAGAAACTAAGTAAATGCTACTTAGTTAATTTCATTTTATTTTAGTAGTTAAGTATTAATTTATTTATTACCTTCTATAACTTTTTATAACTCCCACCGAAATTTTGTCGAAAATAAGTCTACACCCAATTCTAAATACACCTTACTGCAATCCATAAGCGCCTATAATTGATGACAATAATATAGGTATAACAGTAGTAGTAAAAAATGCAGAGAATGTACAAGGCAACAAAAATAGAAAATGGACAAATTGAACTAAAATGAGTACAACTGAACCAACCACATTAGATTTTTGAACTAAATAAACTTATTGAATCACATTAGATTATAAGGCAAAAATCAAATCAATGTAATTGGTCTACCAAATCAGATATTCAAACAAAATCAAAAACAATGAATCCCTAATTCAAAGACAGACCCAAATCACAATTTCAGACCGGCCCAATCCCAAATTTCAGTAAATTCATAATAAATTTCAGTAAATATAATTAACTAATTAGACCAATTTCAAAACAATATTCAATTTAAATACTAATTAGACCAATTGCAAAACAATATTCAATCTAAATACACAAATTACTTGAACATACCTTGAATAGTATGTCTAAGTCAAGCTAATCAAATTTCTGGTAGAGATGCCAACGAGCATGGGCGGAGTGGGGGGGGGACGTCCTGGGGTCCACGAACCCCCTCATTGTAGAAATTTTTTATGTACTAAGGAGGGTCCAGTTTGAAATTCGGGAAGTCCGGGGTCCGAAGTCTTGTTGAGAAGAAGAAGGAAGGGGAAGAAAAAAAAAGTAATTTTTTTTTATAACTTTAGATTGGGTTGTTTGACTTGTTTCAGAACTAGCCCACACAAAGAAAAATATTTCTCATGTAGTCATGTTTGTATGTATTTTTTCTAAAAGTCATGATGGCCCATTAAGCCACTAAAGTCAACATATTACATATGTGATATTACCAAATAACAAAACTGCCACCACAAAGACAACATGAAAATATGGTGGAGCGTTTAGAAAAGGGTGATATTTCCACAGGAAGAGGTTTGAATTAAGAAACTAGTTTAGCTCGGCCGGGTGCTACACGTTGGGGTCCACACTACAAAACAATTGTTCGTCTTCTAGCTATGTGGTCATCAGTGGTTGAAGTTCTTCAGAATATATATGAAGATGGACATGAATCCAAAAGTAAAGGCATTGTTGTGGGCTTGATCGATAAGATGGAAACATATGAGTTTGTATTCATTACTCACTTGATGAAGGTAGTGTTGGGGTTAACAAATATTTTGTCACAGTTTTTGCAACAAAAGATCGTAATATCAGTAGAAGTAGTGAATTTGGTTATTACTACCAAGAGACAATCGCAACATCTCGTGGAGAATGGATGGGATGATCTATTAGAGATGTGAACACTTTTTGTTCTCGAACATAATATTAGCATCCCTAATATGGAAGATAATGTTCCAAGTCGCCTTCGTTGCAAACACACATACTTTCACCACTTTCGAGTTGAGATATTTTGTCGTATTCAATTGTTTTTTGTGACACCCCAAAATAGGTATACATCACCCATTACGAGTTGTCAATACACCTGCATGTAAACAACTACAACTTTATTATTACAACAAGAAAGCTGTGAGTTTAAATACGAGATATTGCCATCTAAACAATATCCACATACAAATAAATCCTCATCATAATTATTGATACATTATTCTACAAAAATGGTGAGGACTACTAAACAACTCTCTAAAACCATCATTCCATACCCCGACTCGCATTTCATTACATTCTCGCCTCACGAGAAGAAAAATGGAACAAAAAGGAAAAGGGTGAGCTCAACTAGCCCAAAGAAGAATATTATGACTAAGATAATACAGAACAAATTATCGTTAGTCTTCAACAGGAAAAAAAATCTAATAGAATACAATAGATAACAAGTTTTAAATCAATACTCATGAATGGAAAATATTAATTCATAAAAGAGTTACGTAGAGGATGAAATCTACTAATATCTATGAATTTAACGATCCATCATCAATATTTTTATCCCCTCGTAACATCAATCAATATATATCCGGAATCATATATTCATCCTCAGACCTACAGGCCAAGGACATTCACCCGATTGGTCATGTTCATCTAAACACATGTTCATCTTTACACTACACGCCAAAGATATTCATCGAAATCATTCATCTTTGCACTACAGCCAAAGATATTCCATAATATCATCATTTAAGACTCGAGGATGATGAAAATATTTTTTAAAAAGCGAATCCAAGTGAATCAAAATGACAAGGATTAAGGATTAAGGATTAGTACTTTGTTTTATCCACGTCCAAAAATACCTCAAAAATAATCATAGTGGTGTAAAATTAAAGAATGATCAAAACATGGATACAATCAAAGCTAGTATCCACAATAGATATTTTAGATGAAAAGGAAAATTTTCATTTTTCGATTAATAGTCACAGATTCGTGAATAGTATCGTATCACGTGAATAGTCAGATATCGTGAATAGTAACTCAGACACCAAAAGTTCCAAATTTGATAAAAACTTCAGATCAATATTTCAAAGATAATGATATTGAAGAAATAATATCATTACAAAAAAAATATCCTTACTCCTCGAAAGACAAAGATTTAAGCTGGAATATTTGGATATAGACTATAACTTGAACTTTCACCGTATAGCAATACTCAAAGTATACTCAAAATATTCACAAGAATACCGATAATATAGAGAGAGAAAACTTGAGTTTACGGTGTGATTTTCAATTTAACCTAAGCACCCTATTTATAGGAAAATGCTTTAACAACAAAGCAGTAAAATTTATTAAAATATTAATATATATATATATATAATCTTCACGCACACCTTGGACAATCTGATCTCAGCTCTTTTTCCATGCTAGTGGGCACACTTACCTTGTTAAAATCATTTTTATTATTTAAAATAATTTAAACTTCCAAAAATCAATTATTTCGGAGCTTCGGAACTTCAATAATTCACAATAAATAGGCCTTTTGTCAGAAATTTCAAATCTCGCGAGTTTTTATAGGAAATTCAATTCTCTACAACTTTACAGAAGAAAGTTTTTCCAAATTCCAAGCAGAAATTGACCGAAATCTACAAACGGGCGATTTTAGAGGCTATAATCAAATTTCAGTCAATAAATGGGGTCCACCGACATGTTTTAAACATTTATTGTAACAAAAATACTCTTCCTTCTCATATACTCATATATTCCACATTCGTTGTAAAAATATCACCATTATTATATTATTAAAATATAATAATATATATATTTAAATGAATTATTTTATCAGAAAAAGATAAAATTTCAATTTTCAACAATTGTCACATTAAAAATTTTCTCCATCTATATCCACATAAAATTAATATTTTCCTCATCATATGAATCAATAATTAATTATTCACAAATAATATTACAGAATCACAATATTGACAACTAAATGGGCCTCAAGGGAAAGAGGGCTTTCCAATAAGAATTTCTCCTTACTTCTTGGCCTTGCAATTAGGTGACCAAACCTCTCATTATACGTAACTTTCTAAACATTGCCAATAATGTTATCTAATAATATTATTCGATAATATGAATTATTGCTTCGATAATGAAAAATAATTGTGTAATGACAATTATCAAACAACAAAGAATATAAAATATCAACGCAACAATTATCGAACCAATAAAATAATCGAACAAGAATTATCAGTAACCATTATTGAGTAGTGCCTTTCACGTAAGAGTCAATAATTGGTGCAATACTGCAAATCATCAGGCAACAACGCGTAGACATCGTGTTTTAACCAACGGGTATTCCAACAAAGTAAATCGGTAACAACTACGCTCGTTATTTTTAAATAACTTATATTTGTCATTTTCTTCCTCCAATCACTTTTCCGTTATGGGGGCCCACATATATCGCAGCCTGGCCGCATTTAATATTCCACGACGCATTTAATATTCCACGCACCAAACGAATATTCCCCGACAACAATGAATATTTTATAACCACTTGCTTATTTTGAAATATTTGCATGTATTTTACCCATAACTATCCACATTAATCACATCAACCCTTACTATTTCAAAATAATAATTAGAGGAAATTAAATTTCATTTATTAATTATTTGGGGTCTTACAACCTCCCTCCTTATGAAATTTCGTCCTCGAAATTGACATAATACACAGTGTGTTTAAAAGGTGAGGATACCTCGCTTTCATTTACATTTCCAATTCCTGTGTCATTTCTTCTATAAAGATGGTTCCTCCACAAGACTTTAACTTGTGGTATGACCTTCGTCGTAGGGACATGCTCCTTCCTATCCAAGATCTTGACAGTACCTCCTCATACATTAAGTCTTCGTCTATCTCGGCCCGTCGATTAACTCAATAACGTGGTTCGGGTCTTTCACATATTTACGAAGTACAGATATGTGAAACACATTATGAACACGACATACTTTGAGGTAACGCGAGTCTATAGGCTACATTTCCTACTCGGTCAAGAATTTGAAATGGACCAATAAATCGTGGATTGAGCTTTCCTTTTTTTCCAAATCTTGTAACTCCCTTCCATGGAGCAACGCGCAACAATACATGATCCCCTATACTAAATTCCACGTCCTTTCGATGAAGATCCGCATAACTCTTTTGTCGATCTTGTGCCGTTTGTATACGTTGTCGAATCATTTGGATCTTTTTGGTAGTCATACGTACTAACTCGGGTCCCAACAATGTTGCTTCACCCACCTCATCCCAACATATTGGAGAGCGACACTTTCGTCCATATAATGCTTCATATGGAGCCACACTGTTGGATTTCGGCACAGAAAACGCAGCGGAAATTGAACAATTCAAAGTAATTTTCGAAACCCCAAAACAGGATCCATGCGAAAATCAATTAATTCAGAGGATAGAAATTTTACCGATTTGATTTGCTAGAACCGATCCGGTCGAATCTCCAACGCAATTCAAGTGGATTGCGTCTCTACGGTATTCACACAAACGCTTATGCATGCTAATCGCCCTACGATCTGCGGAAGAAGGAAGTGTGGTACTAGCCACCAAGGATGGATTTCGATTTTTCTCTAGTCTCTCTCTTAAGAGTGGCTAGGGTTTGGATTGTGAAGTGAGTTCTATCCAAAGTGGAGGCTACATATCATATATATAAATAATTAAAACCACTATTCAAAACCCTAATTTGTAAAATCCAATTTATATATATATATATATATATATATATATATATCTTAATTAAGTCTTACTTAATTAATATACCTATATATATATAAATTATCCTATTAATTTAAATTTGTAATTTAAATACTATCAATCACATTGATATATTTAAATCCTTTAAATTAATTCCCTTTAATAACGTTTCTATGTGTGTGACCCTATAGGTTATTATTACGTTGGCAATAATTTTAAAATCATATTATAAAATTATAAAGCAATGCTTGCATCTAGTAATGCATCACCGCTACCCAAGTAATAATAAGATCGATGATTCGATGCAAACCTTTTCGTGACCAATGTTTCAATGTAATCTAATCCTTTTAACCTTAATATCCAAGATTAAACTCGAGTCATGGAATCATCATACTCTTTCATAATTTAATCTGAGTTTTCTTGATCAATGAGTAGACTATATGAAACAAATCACTATTTGAGCATGGCCATGCATTTCATAGTTCTACTCAATCAAGAGGCCTATGGATATCATCACTAATATATAGGAAGGTTAAATTCCATCTAGATCACTCATATTCCTCACACGATTCATGATGTACCCAATAATCACCTTTATAGTCCACCGTTAAAGGTGACATTTGATGATATCAAAGTACATAAATTCCGTGTAGTAATATAGTGATTTTAGGTTGGAGGACCATTACATCATTGTCACTATGAGAATTGCCAATGACATTTTACAAAATATTCCACATAGAATTCTCATGGTGGGTCCGCTCCAAAGACATCGTTCTCAACATGTATACTCATGCATCGACTTAATATCTCATATATTTATGACCATTGAGATTTGGCCATCAATTCGATCCACATACTAGTCTCAATGCATTATTGTTGTCCCATCAACAATGATACTCGATTAGGGACATTTAAAACGTTGATACTAATAGTAATTATATAATCTCATGTTCAAGTCACATACTTGCAACTATATAATTTGTATCACTATTCTAAGGATTTTTATTATGTTGTCATTTATATAACGCGATAAATAAAATCATAATAAAAGCATTCATTTATGCAATCAAATGTAATATCAAAACGTTAAGCAATTATATCAAATAATTGGCCTCAGGGCATAATCTCTAACACACACCTATACTTGCTTCGATAACTCGTTGTTGTAGGAGAATTCCACCAATGGTAAATACTTATCCCAATCGCCTTGAAGTTCAGGACACGAGTCTTAATAAATCTTCAAGAGTTTGAATAGTCCTCTCCGATTGTCCGTCTGGTTTGAGGATGGTATGTCGAATCGAAATAAAGAACTGCACTCCATAGCTTTTTGCAAGCTAACCCAAAATCTTGAAGTGAATCTTGGGTCACGATCCGAAACTATAGATCTTGGCATGCCATGCAACCTCACAATCTCATTTACATACATACTAGCAAGACGTTCAAGAGAATAAGTCTCTCGATCGGCAAGAAATGTGCGAGACTTGGTTAATCTATCAACAATAACCCAAATAGCATTTATGCCTTGAGAAACCGAGTGGGAAAAATAAAGAACAAAATCCATGGTAATGTATTCACACTCCATTTCGGAATCTCAAGTGGTTGCAATGGTCCCTTAGGCACTTGATGCTCCGCCTTTACACGTTGACAAGTTAAACATGTTGAGATAAACTTTGCAATCTCTCTCTTCATATTGTTCCACCAAAATGTATGTCGAAGATCACGATACATTTTAATACTTCCAAGATGGATTGCAAATGGTGTATTTTGTGCCTCCATCATGATCTTGTACTTCAAATCAGAATCGTTAGGAACACAAAGTCTGGAGTGGACTCGAAGTATTCTTTCTTCATCAATTCTCGCTTCAGGAATAGCACCTTCTTGTACTTTCTTCTTCATATGCATCACCCTGGTCGGTGGCTTGAACAACCTTAACTTTTTCTATTAAAGTTGGCTCTATCAGATACTTGACATCATCGCACTCGTTCCTCGTTGATATGATCTTCACTTAACGCCGTCACTACCACGTTCGCTTTTCGGGATGGTATTGAATAGTGTGGTCGTAGTCTTTCAATAGCTCGAGCCAACGTCGGCCGCCGCGATGTTGAGTTCTTTTGAGTGAAGAAATATTTAAGGCTTTTATGGTCCGAATATATCTCCACTTTCTCCCATATATATAGATAGTGCCTCCGGATCTTTAAGCGAAACAACGACTTCGCTAACTCTAGATCATGAGTAGGATAATTCCTCTCATATTCTTTAAGTTGTCGCGAGGCATAGGCTATGATTTTCCCATGTTGCATGAGAACACATCCAACCCTTTGCTCAAGCATCATTTGTAGATAACAAATCCATCCGCATCGGATAGTATTGTTAGAGCAGTGCCGAAATGAGTCTCTCTTAAGCTCTTGGAAACTCTTCTCGCATTCCTCGCTCCATATGAATTTTGTATCCTTTCGAGTCGATGAGTTAATCGAGATGGCGATTCGAGAAAACCCTTCCACGAATCTCCGATAATAACCAATTTAAACCCAAAAAGCTACGACTTTTAGTCACCGACTTTCGGTTGCTCCCAACTTTGTATTGCTTCAATCTTCGTCGGGTCAACAGATACTCCATGTTTTGACACCACGTGCCCAAGGAAAGCTACTTCCTCAAGCCAGAACTCGCATTTCTTCAACTTAGCATATAGCTTATTTTCACGAAGCCTTTGGAGTACTAGCTTCAAATGGTGCTCATGATCTTCACGGCTTTTGGAATATATGAGGATGTCATCAATAAAGACAACAACGAATTTATCCAAATATTCTTTGAATACTCGATTCATCATATCCATGAAAGCCGCAGGAGCATTAGTCAATCCGAAAGACATAACTAAGAATTCATAATGCCCATACTGAAGTTCGAAAGGCGTCTTTGGAATATCCTCGATTCTAATTTTCAAATTGATGATATCCGTAAGCTAAGATCGATTTTTGAAAAGAATTGTGCTCCTTGCAATTGGTCAAACAAGTCATCAATACGAGGTAGAGGATACCTATTCTTGATGGTGACATGGTTCAATTCCCGATAGTCAATACAAAGTCGCATACTCCCGTCTTCTTCTTTACGAATAAAACAGAGCACCCCAAGGAGATGTACTAGATTTAATGAAACCGATGTCCAACAATTCCTATAGTTGGACCTTTAACTCCTAAAGTTCAATAAGAGCCATTCGATATGGGGTTTTAGAAATGGGCTTTGTATGCAGTTCAAGGTCAATAAAGAATTCAACTTCACGTTACGGGGTAGGCGGGAAGTTCTTCAGGAAATACGTCAGGAAAGTTAATAACAACAGGAATATTATTCAATTTTGACGTGTCTTTATTCAAATCCATAACATGGGCTAAGAAAGCTTAACATCCGTTTTTCAATAAACGAATCGCTTTATGATTAGATATGACAGTGATTGATTTTAATGGTTTAGTTGCCTGAATTCGAACAATAGGTTAATTAGGAATATGAAAACTAACAACCTTACGAAAACAATAAATTTTGGCATGATGAGTAGTTAACCAATCAATCCCTAAAATCACATCAAAAGCAAGTATCTTTAAAAGAGATAAGGTCAACGGTGTAAGGTAAGCGGTGCCAACTTAGATTAGACAAGATTTATAAACAAAGTGGATGTGATGAAAGTTTTCTCTAACGGAGTTTCCACAGATAGGTCAAAGTCTAATTTTTCCGAGTCAAATTTAAACGTTGAGCACAAGTAGAGAGATAAATGAATGGGTAGACCCAGTATCTAGTAAAGTATAAACTTCACAAGAATTTATAAATAGCTTACCCGTGATCACCTCGTTTGGGTTCCTCGCATTTTGACCGATCACAACAAACGCTTCTTCCAGAGCAGATTGACTTTGACTTTTTCGGGACGATCTTTTGAGTCACCGTCCCCATTGAACTAGGTTTTCGCTACTGTAATCTCGAGCGATATGTCCTTCCTTTCCACAATTATAGCGATACTCGGCTGTTGTGGGCGATTTGATCGATATGTCCCTCTTTCCCGCATTTATAGCATATGACCGGTGGTCGTTTCTCCTCCTTGGAACCGATTCTTTCTTTGGCATTGTCGTCTTCACATGGTCGTTGTTGAATCTCCTCTTTTAAAATCTCCTCCTAACTCGCTTTTCTATTTTCATGGCTATGATTACCACCAGAGTGGTTACCATTTTTGTCCGTCTTTTTCTTTCTCCACTTTGGTTATTGTTGTTTTGTTGATCGCTATCTCCCAGATGATGATCGATTGTGGTACCTCGGTTGACCGTACTCGTTATCTCGCTCTAACAATTGAGCCCTATTAATGAGAGATCGAATAAAGAGAAAATTTATGAGAGATGAGATCTTGACGTATCCGGGTTTCAAACCTCTCGTAAACATCCGCGTCATACGTTCCTCATTCTCCACCAAATGAGGTGCAAACCGATAACTCGCAAACTTCGCCTCGTCATCGAGACACCGTCATGTTGTTCTCGCTTCCGCCTAATAAACTCCACTTCCTTCATATGACGAACACTTTCGTGAAAGTATTTGTTATTAAATAGTTTTTAAACGTCTCCAAGACATCTTTGAAAGTCGATTTGGATGGAGTACGCTACGCATGATCTCCCACCAAAGAGTCCGCTTCGCCATGGAACATAAAGGTGGCGAATGGAACCTTCGTTCTCCGCATCCCAAGACATCGAATATCTTGGTAATTTGCTTGACCCATGTTTCCGCCATGATCGGATCTGGCTTTCCCTTAAATTCTCGTGGTCCCAACTCTTTGAACTACTTGGTCATTTGTGACAACCCGTGAATTGCTATCATTTCCTCCTATGTTTTGAACACGAGTCTCCTAAATCTCGATTTTGCATGAATCGCAAAAAGCTTCTAAACATCCCCTCGCTCATCATCTCGCTCCGTGGTGTTGTTCACATGAGGAACATTACCCTTTGTTGCACGTTCTCCTCGTTGGAAAGACAAAGGCTCTCACGGCCTCATTTCCATTGTTAATATTCTCACGACATTCTCAAATACTGTCATAAAACAAGGGTTAATTAAGAAAATCAATATATCACATAATATCCTTATATACTAACCAACTAACAAATAAGCTTAGGTAGGACACACTAGCGAAGGATTTACTCGTCTCTCCCCTCCTAGTTCTATTCCCCGATCTCCGCCAGAGATCATATCCTAAGCTCGATACCAACCGTGACACCCCAAAATAGGTATACATCACCCATTACGAGTTGTCAATACACTGCATGCGAAACAACTACAACTTTATTATTACAACAGTAAAACTGTGAGTTTAAATACATATATTGCCATCTAAACAATATCCACATACAAATAAATCCTCATCATAATTATTGATATATTATTTTACAAAAATGGTGAGGACTACTAAACAACTCTCTAAAACCATCATTCCATACCCGATTCGCAGATTCGCTACATTCTCGCCTCCCGAGAAGAAAAATGGAACAAAAGGAAAAGGGTGAGCTCAACTAGCGATGAAAAAGAATATTATGACTAAGATAATCTGTAACCAATTATCGTTAGTCTTCAACAGGAAAAAAATCTAATAGAATACAATAGACAACAAGTTTTAAATCAATACTGCAGTTAGAAAATATTAATTCATAGTAAGAGTTACGTAGAGGATGAAATCTACTAATATCTATGAATTTAACGATCCATCATCAATATTTTTATCCTCGTAACATCAATCAATATATATCCGAATCATATATTCATCCTTGCACTATGTGCTAAGGACATTCACCATTGGTCATGCTCATCTAAACACTGCTCATCTTTCAGACTACGGGCCAAAGATATTCATCGAAATCATTCATCTTTGCACTATAGCCAAAGATATTCATCGAAATCATTCATCTTTGCACTACAGCCAAAGATATTCCATAATATCATCATTTAAGACCGAGGATGATGAAAATATTTTTAAAGAAATGAATCCAAGTGAATCAAAATGACAAGGATTAAGGATTAAGGATTCGTACTTTTGTTTTATCCACGTCAAAAAATACCTCAAAAATAATCATAGTGGTGTAAAATTCAAGAATGATCAAAACATGGATACAATCAAAGCTAGTATCCACAATAGATATTTTAGACGAAAAGGAAAATTTTCATTTTTCGATGAATAAAGTCAGATTCGTGAATAAGATCAGAGTATCACGTGAATAGGCCAGTATACGTGAATAAGTAACTTCACACCAAAAGTTCCAAATTTGATAAAAACTTCAGATCAATATTTCAAAGATAATGATATTGAAAAATAATATCATTACAAAAAAAAAATAATATCCCTTACCCGGAAAGACAATACTTCTAACTGAATCTTTGATATAAAGCTATAACTTGAACTTTCATCGATATAGCAATACTCAAAGTATACTCAAAATACTCACAAGAATACGCTCGATAATATATAGAGAGAAAACTTGATTTCGGTGTTATTTTCAATTCTAACCCAAGACTATTTATAGGAAAATGCTTGTAACACCAAAGCAGTAAAATTTATTAAAATATTAATATATATATATATATATATATAATCTTCACGCACACCTTGGACAATCGATCTCGACTTTTTTTCCATGCTAGTAGGCACACCTACCTTGTTAAAAACGTTTTTATTATTTAAAATAATTTAAACTTCCAAAAATCAATTATTTTGAGCTTGAACTTCAATAATTCACAATAAATAGCCCTTTTGTAGAAAATTCAAATCTCTCGAGTTTAAATAGAAAATTCAATTTCTACAACTTTACAGGAAGAAAGTTTTTCCAAATTCCAGCGAAATTGGACCAAATCCACAAACCAAGCGATTTTAGAAGCTATAATCAAATTTCGGTCAATAAATGGGGTCCACCGAGCATGTTTAACATGTTTTAAACATTTATTGCAACAAAAATACTCTTCCTCCTCAGATACTCATATATTCCACATTCGTTGTAAAAAATATCACCATTATTATATTATTAAAATATAATAATATATATATTTAAATTAATTATTTTATTAAAAAGATAAAATTTCAATTTTCAACAATTGTCACATTAAAAATTTTCTCCATCTATATCCACATAAAATTAATATTTTTCTCATCATATGAATCAATAATTAATTATTCACAAATAATATTACGTAATCACAATATCGACAACGTGCAGTTCCCACGAAAGAAAGAGGGGCAATTAGGTGACCAAACCTCTCCTTAGATGTAACTTTCTAGACATTGCCAATAATGTTATCTAATAGTATTATTAGGATAATATGAATTATTTGCTTCGATAATGAAAAATAATCGTGTAATGACAATTATCAAACAACAAAGAATATAAAATATCAACGCAACAATTATTGAACCAATAAAATATCGAAGCAAGAATTATCAGTAACCATTATCGAAAGTAGTGCCTTCTTCACGTAAGAGTCAATAAATTGGTGCAATACCAGGTCATCTTGCAACAACGCGACATCGTGTTTTAACCAAGGGTATTCCAATGAGTAAATCTGTGAATAACTACGCCAATTATTTTTAAACAACTTATATTTGTCATTTTCTTCCTCCAATCGCTTTCCGTTATGGGGCCCACACATGGTCGCTTGTCGTCCGCATTTAATATTTTCACGATAAAGACGAATATTCCACGACCAAACGAATATTCCGACAACAATGAATATTTTATAACCATTTGCTTATTTTGAAATATTTATGATTTTACCCATAACTATCCACATTAATCACATCAACCCTTACTATTTCAAAATAATAATTAGAGGAAATTAAATTTTATTTATTAATTATTTGGGGTCTTACATTTTCTCTATTTATACTTCTAATTATGTTTTTGAATATAGAAGTAATTTTATTTTATATTTTTTAGGTTGTTGATCGATTAGTCAAGAGATGGATAATCGTTTCAATCTTTATTTAACACGGAATTGCTCTTGTGCATAAGATGTCTTGATCCTAAGAATTGATTCTCCAATTTTAGTTTTTCAAAGTTAGTTGACTCATGTAACTATATCCACAAGACTTTTCAATGGATGATCGAATGGAGCTTAAAAGAACAACTAAAGATGTGGATTTTCGAAATGAGAGGAAATGCAAGATTTTCTAAACTAAAAAATGCTGGGAGAACTTGCAACTAATATGGTTGAGGTGGGATATCACACTACTTTTCATTTAGTATATATTCTTATCAAGTTGGCTTTAGTTTTGCACGTCATGCATCGCTAAAGTGTGGAACGAGTATTTTCTGCGATGAATATTGTTAAGACAAATTTCTTGCAACAAGATGGGGGAGATGACTTTTCACCTGTTTTATTTGGTGTCTTTATGTCGAGAGAGATATTTTTTAGCGCATTGATAATGAAGTGATTATCCAACATTTTCGTAATATGAGAACTCATGAGGAATTGAATTCTGACCTTACTGGGTCAGAACTCAAGAAGAGACTCACGTCGTTAAGATGAATTCACGGCTCAAACAATCCAACAATGTGTTTCAATTTGTAATTGATTTTTTTGTTTCAATTGAATTTGAGTAACTAATTGAAATGTTGAATTACTTGTGATTTAGGATTATGATTTTGTTGAATGTTGAATTATTTGTGATTTAGGAATATGGAAAAAAAAAATCAACGAACTAAGAGGCCGTCGAAAAAAAAATTACATGCATAATTCGGACCCCCCCTGTTGAAATCCTCTGGCTCCGCCACTGCCAATGAGGTTGGCTGTCGTCGCAAGGTGGGCGGAGGTGGTGGTCGGATGTGGGCGAAGGTGGTGGTGGGACCCCGGTGGGCACGCGGAGGTGGTGGTCGGTGGGCAGAGAGATGAGAGATGACTGAGAGTGAATGAGTGAGAGAGATGAGATATGAGAGTGAGAGAATGAGGCGGCTGAAGAAAGCAATCTGATTAGATTTTAAACATTATTTTCGAGAAATTCCGTCGACTTTAGCTAATTCGTCGACTATAATACATATTCCGTCGACCTTGATATTCACACTACGCGGGAGAGCTTGGTGCTAAGGGAGGGTTTAATTTCGACTGATGTCCGTCGAGGATAGACTATTGTCGACGAACTTAAGATCGACACAATATTCAGTCGGCCTTAGCTTAAAGTCGACAAAATGTATTCAGTCGGGCTTAATTCCGTCAGATATAACACTTTTTCTTGTAGTGATATTCTAGATTTAAAATGTGTTGGAATGTGACATTATGTTTATGGGAGAGAGAGAGAATATGATAGAAAATATACAAAGAATGGAGAGAATCCTAGTTCGGCATTATTCCACTTGAAAACTCGTCTCATTGATGAAATAAAATCTCAATCACAAACCGGCCGTAGAATCGATAAAATTATTTTTATTACTTACAAGACATCATTTGTTAGCTTAGGCAAATTCTAGGTGTTTTTTCTTTCTGTGAATCAAATTTAAGAAATGTCAAAGACTTTAGAAGAATGTTAAGTCATAGCTCATAAGTAATGTAAATATCTTTCAAGGTACCAGATTTTGGCTGATATATTGTAACTTATGATTAATTTTTATTTTTTTTGCAGGTGTAGTGTTTGAAAAAAGTCGATCTATTATATATCAAGCATTAATTAGTTTGCTTAGGCTGATTGTTTGGAGGGGTAGGCTAGATACAGATTTTCTTTTTCTTTTTCACAAAGGTATTTTGATAATTAAAGTCCAATTGACCTTTAGCACCCTAGCAAGAATCATACCACTAGACCTAATGCCCATGGCTAGATAGAGATCGAGGCTTGTTTAATTACTTGTATACAGAAGTGCTAGCTAGCTGCCCTTCTTACGCTTGATGGAGACTGACCTAATAAGTTGATGATATTTACTTCTTACCCCACACACACACACACACACATATATATATATATATATAGGGATTCCATCCACAGCAACCGGTTGTTGGGGAGCAACCCATTTTGGTCAGCCGGTAGAGCTTGTACCGGCCTTAGACAATTTTTTTTTTTTTTATAAGCTAAATACAGTTTGTGGCGGTATTAAAATAGGTTGCTTTCAACAAGGTTCATTGTGGATTAACTCTATATATATATATATATATATATATGACCATTGTTTGTTTTCTTTTATTCTTTACTTCTGCTTCTACTCTTTAGTTTGGATGTGACGTACAACTTATAATAAAATTTATGTTTAATATATATGTATGTATGCATGTATATATTCTTTGATTGCAGTGTTAAAGAAACAATTGAAAGGTACAAGAAGGCAAACTCGGATTCTCCTAATACTACTTCTGTTTCTGAAGCCAATGCTCAGGTAAGTTATAGAAACAATATAATTGCTACATAATCACAAACACAAATTAAACCAAAGATTATTAGATTCTAGCGTGATATCTCTCAAAAAATCCACTATATCAGGGAAAAAGAAAAGAAGAAGGTAAGAATATATTGCATAGCTAGTGTACTTGATTCACTGTTTAGCCCAAGTAGCTGTATTAATTAGCTATATATTGTAGCCCTAGAAATTCAATTCTTCCAATCATAAAGTAAGCGACGCTTAATTAACTATGTTATTTGACTTTAAATAGATGATTAGTCTTGTTCAAAGGTCTACAATGAACACTTTAAGATGAAGTTTTTCACCTTACTCTGTCGGTCCTTCTCATATTGGCTACTGTATAGTGTATCTAAGGTGTGTCTTGGCATCTGTATTCATGTGTATATATGTATATACACACTTTCACACACACACACACACACAAAAACATCTGTTTTCTCTTTTCATAATGATATATGCAAAAATAATCACATATAAACATATTGTATTACCAATACAATATGTCATTTTATGATCTAAAAATAGAAATGAATATCTAATTTTGAAGCATACGGAATACGTACAATTTTTAGGTGTCTACATTAGCGTACCTAGCTAGAAACAACGTTACCAGCATCTGATGTTAAATGTTACTCAAAAAAATCATCTCAGTATTACCAGCAAGAAGCCTCAAAGTTGCGCCAGCAAATTTCGAACATGCAGAACCAAAACAGGTATTTTATAAGATTGTGCATGCCCATTTCTTTATTTTTTCAAGCAAGGTTGATCATGTTGAGACTTTCACAAATGTCCTTGTACAGGAACATGATGGGTGAAAATCTGGGAGATTTAAATATTAAGGAACTGAAAGGCCTGGAAACTAAACTAGAGAAAGGAATTAGCAGAATCCGCTCCAAAAAGGTTGTTTTGTATCTATATATTTATTTATAATAACTAATTAATAGGTTCCCATCCGTAGCAAACTGTTGTCACGGACACTATTCCAGCAATCAAATTCCTAGCCGTTCATTTAATTATTGACCACTTCCGCTATATCATATCCTCTAGCGGCAGACACCTTGCTTTACTCTCTAATACAGGTTAACCATGGAAGACAGAAGCCACGGAATACAGTTGAGATAACACCCCACCTAGAGCCAAACTTAAAAGTAACAGAGGCAGACATTCCTTTTCCTTTTTTTTCTATTTTATCATTTTATTTTAGAAATGAGAAGCAGACATTCATGAACATACAAGTTTAACAAATAGTACATGACAAATACTCGCACTGAAATTCAAAATTAAATCATCTCCATGTGATGCTAAGATATCAAACACAATTAAAACAAAATCAACAAGATAGGCATGCATGCACTGCCGATATAAACAAATACAGAAAATCTAATAAGGTGAAATGATAGAGAGAAAAAAAACAGAGAGACAAGTTTGGCGATGAAAGCAGAGAGAAAAAGAGGAGATTGAGAAAATTCAATGGGTAACTTGTATTAGAGAGAAAAGCAAGGTGATCTACAGTTAAAGGCTCTAACTACAGTGAATAATTAAATGGAGGGTAATTATGTAATTTTTTGAACCGTTAGAAAGATTATGCCTGCCGCTATTTTTCTAGGGACATGGATCGAGTTAATTGACTTTAATCTCAATCCTTAGATATGATGATAAATCGTTAGCGATTTGGTTACTGAAATAGTGTATGTGGTAACCGGTCACGGATGTAGAACCTTAATTAATTTTCCATATTTAAGCATTTATTGTTATTGAGTAGAAAATTTCTTAATTTTTGCATGTTGCAGTCTCATTGATTCCCTCTAACCGCTCTCTTTGTAAATTTGCAGAATGAACTCTTATTTGCTGAAATTGAATATATGCAAAAGAGGGTATTTATTCATACTCCACTTGCTTTTAGATGGGAGTTGTTAACATGAAGTTAATTTTGATCCATTGACTAATACAATGTCGACACGTAGACGAGAGGTGATCTCTTTTTCTCTCTCTGCGTGTCAGCATTGTATTAGTCAATTGATTAACTTACAATAAAATCTACTTTATACTAACCGTATCCCTTTTAGATACATTTCTTCTAAAGTCGCGACTTTCAAGAAAAAAATTATTTTTCTAGACTTATGCCCGATATTAATTGGAAATTAAATTTTATTTGTCCTGCAAAAAAAGTCAGAATTCGATCTTTTCAAATTTAATTTACAGAATCTTAAAACTCATTTGATTTTAAAGAAAAACTGTGGATTGCAGGAAATCGAGTTGCATAACAATAACCAATATCTTCGATCAAAGGTATCTATCTCTGCCCTTCTTGTCATTCATATAGTTTACGATTACTGATTCAGGGATAATTGTGATATATGTTGTCTGAATTAATTGTGTGTGAATAAGAAACATTAATTTCAATTGTATGAGTTGTTTACATGCATGTAGATTTCTGAGAATGAGAGAGCCCAGCAGCACATGAACTTGATGCCAGGAAGTAGTTCTGCCTATGAAATTGCCCCACCTCAGCAGTCGTTTGATGCTGGAAACTACCTCCAAGTCGATGGGTTGCACCACCCTAACAACAATCATTACTCTTGCCAAGATCAAACACCTCTCCAGTTGGTGTAAGAATCTAGCTAGCAATTTCAATATTATTGCATCATATATATATACTATATATATACTATATATATATATATATATATATATATATATATATATATATATGTATATGATATTCTTATTATTTTTTGAAACCAATACCAATACCAGGAGGATTGTATTGCATATCACTCATAGCGGGTGATATGATCTTCTTATTATGAAAACACAAAGAACATTAATATTTATTTTGGGTTGATATTATTAACAATGTTTTTACTAATATTAATTAAAGGCAAAAGACAAACGATCTTAATTAATAAATTTCGAGTGCTGAAATAAAATAAGATTTTGAACCCTTGTTTTTTAGGGGGAGCTCTCAATTATACTTTTTTACAATTTGTACAAGTATATATGTATGCATGAATTTAAGTACAAGAGTGAAGGCTATTTTCCTATTTATGTTTCCTTTCTTTTTTATTACTTGGTACTCACACATGCAGTACGTATACCCTCAAACTAAACTGACAAATGCCAAGGGATGTTTGTCTAATATGCATTCTTTCTGTATTATGAATTCAGTTAAAATGCATGTATGCTTAACAAAGGCTTCTGCGGTTTCTGGTGATCGATCTCATTTTATGTGGAAAAAGAAGTGTCAGTTATGAAATGAAGGCTCATCTGTTTGAAGATTAGCAATGAGAGATCAACATGAAGCATGTTGAGCTAGAGTATTAATTTGTACTTTAATTAATTCTTATGATCGACATTGTTGGTACGGTTAATTTGTGATCAATCGTTAATGTCCAAAGTCTAAGTGTGCAAGTAGTGAAGATTTTCTATATATGCTTTATTATGTTTTATGCTTGAACTTTGTCGATGTCAGTTACATATGTAACTAGCTTGCTTGTTTAATTTCCATTGTTTGAGATGCATGTTAATTAAATGCATTTGCTTTCATTTATCATGCTATTTATATATTTTGTTTAGAATATATCATTTACAAATTAAATAATTTTTTTAGTTTTTGTTAAAAATAAAAACCTTCTTAATTAAAGCCTTGAGAATAAGTAGTAATATTATATATAACTACATCTTCTGGGGGTTGGGTGATAAAAAGAAAAAGGAACTCTAAATACATACATACATACATATATATATATATATATATATATATATATATATATATATATATATATATATATATATATATATATATATGTGTGTGTGTTAATTATCTATTATATATCTATTACCTATTACTATATATATACTACATATTTTTCGTATAATCATGTGTTGTATTATTGCAAGAGTACTTGCACATGCGCATATATTAGAAATATATACAATAATTTAGACATACATATAACTATTCAATTTCATATAGTGTATTACGATCATTCATATTATATTATTATATAATATTCGAATTATAACACCAAATAGAATATACCACAATTTTAGATTACATTATCGACACTAGTCCTTGCGTTACATGAATTATCAATCTAGTTATAAAAATACAACAAATACTTGGTACGACACAAGATAAATTTTCATATGAAAAACCATTTTCAAGTGGTTATATATTAGATATGTATTGTCATGCATGGGCGTCATATATAGCCTTCACTGAAGCTGAGCTAGGGAGTATATATCCATGGGATAAGTGTCGCTTTCTCTTTGAGCACGGTCTGATCTTTGAGCAGCTATCCTGTTTGCAGACTCTGAAGGATGGAACCCGAAAAAAAAATTGATTTTGTTTTAAAATATATTAATTAGATTTTGTCAATTATTTAGGTCAAACTAGTTATTTAATTTATATGGACTAAAATAGATAAGAGGCATTAATTTGGGCTTAAAGTAATTGGGTCTAAATTATAATTATGTATTTTTTTATTTTATTTTTCATTTTTTTAAAACTTATTAAATTAGGAGAGTTAGTAAAATATATTAATTAATAAATTTGTAAAACCTAGCAATACGATGATATTTGACGCAAACCCTATATTTTTTTTCTTTCACTGATTCTTTGTCTGAGAAACAAATTGAGGAGGCGCCTGTGGGAAAATTTTGGAGCAGAGTTTTAAAAAAAAATAATCAAGTAAGTTCTTATTCTATACCTGTAATGGGCGGTACAGCATATCTTATATATATATATATATATATATATATATATATATACTGAGCTTGTTTTAAAAAAAAAAAAAAAGGATTAAAGTGATGATGCTCTTAAAGTTACTAACGTGATGCTACTGATTTTATAATATTATAAGGATTATTTATGTTTAAATTTCTTTTGCAGGATGGATTATATATATATATATATATATATATATATTTAGATTTTATATTTTAATATGTATTTAATTTATAAAGCGTATAATTGAATTAGTGAATCAAATTGATAATTTTGTATATTAATTTAAACTAGTTAATTTTGTTGATAAAATTATAAAATTTACTTGTTAATAAATTAATCAATATTGTGTTGTTAGTGGGTAAATTTGTAATAAAATTTTTATTTTTTTTTAGATCGAATGGAGGAAATTTAAGAAGTATCTTTAGAATATAAATTTGGGTATTGCATTATCGATTCCAGGTACGGATTCCGTACTCTATCAGCGATAATCCTTTTAATTTGATTTGTTCATTTTATTTTCGTTTAGAAGTTAGTTATTGTTTCGCATGTCTATTCCTTCTCAAATCCATGTGATAGTTTCGTTTTGGGGCATTGATATTTAGAACTCATATTTGTACTCTTGAAACTTGTTTATCATGTTTAATATTTATTTCGATTTTTATAGTGATGTACATGTTAGAATATTTTTGGAGACTTGTGTTGATGATTCGTTTGATCTAACACGTACACGTTAGAACCCATTTGTGTTGATATTGTGTCGCATGTGTTGTGACATGGTATTGTTGTTAGAATGTATCGTAGGGTATACCTGAGCTATAACCACTGTGGGGTACATGAGTATGTCTTCTTGCACCGAGGCATGACACCTTCCGTGGCGGTGTAGATCGATCCCACTGGCTTCTCCGCTTTGTGCTCTCGGTGGGAGTTGGCCATTTGGTGTTTTGTTGTGGGAGGCGTATTAGTTTTACATTACATTACATTCGCGGATTGGTGATGTTTGTGCCAAACACGCCTCCGATTTTACATGATCTGGATTCAGTGATCCGATGTGTGATTACTGCGTGGCATTATTTTGATTACTGTGTGGCATTATTTGACTTACTGTGTGGCAAGGTATATTGCTATTTATTCCGAGCTCGGTATGAAATAACACTTGACCATTTGATTTAAATTTTATCATTTCATTGTGTTGGTTTTGTTCGTTCTGATTCGATTCAATTAATTGAGTTAGTTATTTTGGTTCAATTCTTGTATTCTATATCCGTCTTTGGGCATTTGGCTCATGTTGTGTTTTCTTTGGCCCAGATACCGTGGGGGACAAGGGCAAAGTGTGACGAGAGCTTCCTTTAATCAATAGTTTTGATATATTTTGTTAGGTTTCGATACATTGATTTATTTAAAGTTGTAATAATTATTTTAGATTGTGGATTGAGCTAGTGTGGCATTTATTATGGTTTGTCTTATGATATTGAATTATTATGAGATTATTCTTTTGTGGTTTAGAGCCTTGTGATCTTCCTTAGATTACATTGTGTTTTGAATAACCTCTCTTCTATTTTGGAAAGGGGTGTTCTAAGAGTTAGTATCAAAGCTTAGGTTCTTTCTTGTAGAAAACCTATTTAGGTTTGACTTTTGTGAGTTATGGGTAGACTTACGGGTTAGGTTTTGTTGCATTCGATTTTACATTCAAATTTATCATCATCATTTATATTCAATTTGTCTCTAATCTGCTTTGTTTATATTCATGATCTCTTTCTTAGATGGCTCGAAGATCAACTAGAGTTGCTGGGAGGCGAGGTAACAATAGGGGAAGAGGTGAAGGTCGGTCCAATGAGCAACCTAATGATCAGATTAATGCTCAGTTGGCTACCTTGGTGAATCAGGCGGTGAATCAGGCGGTGAATCAAGCGTTACCTCAGTTGGTGGCACAGGTTGTACAAGCAATGCAATGTACCACCACCGAAATTCTGGCGGGAGAACAGGAAATAATGGTCCGCATGCAAATGAAGTGGAAGGGAATGCAGATGGTGTTGATCAGCAGGTGGTTCCAATGTTTGTGTGGTTGAAAAGGTTTCAGAAGCAGAAACCACAGTCAGTCAGTTCTGCCCCGACTCCAATTGACGCAGAGAATTGGATTGCTCACCTAGAGAAGATTTTTGATGTGTTAGGGTGCTCAGATAATAAGAGAGTGTGTTGCTAACGCCTACAAACCGGAAGGGATCTTGCGCAGAGGTGGTGGAAGGCAACGAAAGTAACAAAAGGTGAAAATTATGCTGAGACACTTAAGTGGCGGAGTTTTGTGAGGTCTTTTATCGTGAGTATTTTCAAATTGGCGATAAAGAGGCCTATCTTGAGATTATCCGTCTATTCGATGAAGGATGATGAGTCCATCACGGATTTCATGACGAGGTTCACTAGGTTGAATTAAACTGCGAGGAATTTGCGAGGCTGCTGATGGAACAAAGAGGAGAAGTTCAAGTGGCGGATTCATTATAGATATCATCAAGATCTTATTAACAATAAGTTTCTGAGACGATGTCGTGATGGCCAATGCAAAGAAAGAATATTGAGATGGAGCGACAGGACTTTCGGTCTTCTAAACAGGAAGGAGTCGAAAGAGGATAGAGATGACCATGTAGGTCAAACTTGAGTCGAAGACGGGGAAGAATCGGGGTGGTCGATTGGAACAGAACCGTGGTGGCAAAGCAGGGCGATGGGCGTGGTCGAGAATCAAAACAGGGGTTATCAGCAGATGCCTCAGCAAGGGCAAAATCGTCAGCTTCAGCTACCTTGGTATGGACAAAATCGTCACCGGGATGACGAGAATCGTCGCGAGGACAAAATCAGTTCATTATCCGGGACCCGGTGGTGGGGTAACCCGAATATAATTTCGATAGCTCCTGCATACTCTTGTGAGGCAAATCATCCGGGGAGACAGTGCATGCAGACTCACCGGTGCATGCTTCTTGTGTGGACAGATGGGTCATATGGCTAGAGATTGTACCGGGCCACGTGGTAATGGTGGAGGTGGTGATAATGGTGGCAATGGAGGTCAGGGTGGTCGAGTGTTTGCTTTGACGATATCCAAAGTGGAGCGCCCAGTACTATTCGTACTCTTTTAGTTGGCAATCGTGAAGCGTCCATTTTGTTTGATACGGGTTCTACTCATTCCATTGTTGCTCAGTCTTTTGTTCGGTACCTGGGTGTGCCATCTCAGTCTTTAGATTCTGTGATTTCTATTGCTACCCCGATGGGGACTTCTGTAGTTATTTCTGATTTGTATCGAGGATGTCCGATCAGTTTTGGGGATAAGATTTGTAGCATTAATCTCCTTCAGATGTGTATGCACGATTTCGATATCATTCTTGGGATGGACTGGGATGGACTGGTTGGATAAGCACCGTGCCACTATCGATTGTCAGGCGAAGAAGGTTATATTTGGAGATGTGAAGTCTCCGGAGTTTGTGTTTAAGGGTTCACAACCGAGTAGGGTGTTGAAGTTGATTTCACTTTGAAATTTGGGAAGTTAGTATGAAAGGGTTGTGAGGGTATTTAGCATTTGTGAAGGATACCTCTAAGGGTGAGTCTCGTATTGAGGATGTTCATTATTGTTCGTGACTTTCCGATGTATTTCACGAGGAGTTTGCTGGGTTGCCACCGCAACGGGAAGTGGAGTTTGCTATTAAGCTTGTTCTCGTGCGAGCCTATCTCTAAGGCGCCGTGTCGGATGGCACCATTGGAGTTACAAGAGTTGAAGGAGCAGTTCAGAGGCTGTTGGATCGTGGTGTGATTAGTACCGAGTGTTTCACCGTGGGGCTCTCCGGTCTTGTTTGTGAAGAAGAAGGATGGGTCCATGGTAGTGTATAGACTACTGAGAGAGTTGAACAAGATCACCATCGAGAATCGGTATCCATTGTCGAGGATTGATGACTTGTTTGACCAACTTGAGGGGCAAAATATTTTTCAAGATAGACTTGAGGTCGGGCTATCATCATTGAGAATGAGGGATGAGGATATCCCCAAGGCGGCTTTTCATTCGACTCGATATGGGCATTCTGAGTTTTGGTGATGCCTTTCGGATTGTGACTAACGCTGCCCGGTGTTTATGGATTTGATGAATCGGGTGTTCAAAAGTACTTAGACCAATTTGTCATTGTCTTTATTGATGATATTTTGGTTTACTCAAAGTCTAAGAAAGAGCATGAGGAGCATCTTCGCGACAAAGGTGTTGGGATTTTGCGAGAAAAGAAAGCAGATGCTAAATTATCCAAATCGAGTTTTGGTTGGAACGAGTTGCATTTTTGGGCCACGTTGTTTTCTTTGAAGGCATTAAGGTGGATCCTGCGAAGGTTGAGGCTATCACTAAATGGCCAGAGACCTACTCTGATGATTTTGAGATTAGGAGTTTCTTAGGTTTGGCGAGGGTATTATAGGTGGTTTGTGGAAGGTTTTCCTTGCTTGCCTTACCATTGACTCGATTGATGAGAAAAGGCGTGAAGTTTATGTGGAATAAAGGAATGGAGAAGAGTTTCGAGGAGTTGAAGAAAGCGACTTGTGTCACTCTATACTTGCATTCTTAGTGTCAGGGGACGGGAGAGGCTATCGAGTTATAGTGATGCTTCTAAGAAAGGGCTTGGGGTGTGTTTTGATGCAACACGGTAAGGTGATTGTTTATGCTTCTAGGCAGCTTAAACCTTACGAGGTGAATTACCCCACACATGATTTGGAGTTGGCAGCAGTGATCTTTGCCCTTAGAACTCATATTTGTACTCTTGAAACTTGTTTATCATGTTTAATATTTATTTCGATTTTTATAGTGATGTACATGTTAGAATATTTTTGGAGACTTGTGTTGATGATTCGTTTGATCTAACACGTACACGTTAGAACCCATTTGTGTTGATATTGTGTCGCATATGTTGTGATATGGTATTGTTATTAGAATGTATCGTAGGGTATACCTGAGCTATAACCACCTGTGGGGGTACCACATGCATGTCCTCTTGGCACCGAGGCATGACGTTAAAATGTGGGTGTGATCATCCATGGCGTCTCCGTTTTGTGCTCCGGTGGGAGTTGGTCATTTGGTGTTTTGTTGTGGAAGGCGTATGGGTCGACCCTAGTTTTCTGTTCTGTTCTGTTCTGCGGATTGGTGATGTTTGTGCCAAACACGCCTTCCGATTTTGCATGCATCTGGATTGCGCAATTCGATGTGTGATTGCCTGTGTGGCATTATTTTGATTGTCTGTGTGGCATTATTTGACTTGCCTGTGTGGCAAGGTATATTACTATTTATTCTGAGCTCAGTATGAAATAACACCCAACCATTTGATTCAGCCTATCATTTCATTGTGTTGGTTTTGTTCGTTATAGTTCAATTCAATTAATTGAGTTAGTTATTTCGGTTCAATTCTTGTATTCTATATCCGTACTGGACATTTGGCTCTATGTCTTGTGTTTTCTTCCTTGGCGAGTAACTGGGGACCAAGGGCAAGTGTGACGAGAGCTTCCTTTAATCCAATAGTTTTGATATATTTTGTTAGGTTTCGATACATTGATTTATTTAAAGTTGTAATAATTATTTTAGATTGTGGATTGAGCCAGTGTGGCATTTATATATTATGGTTTGTCTTATGATATTGAATTATTATGAGATTATTCTTTTGTGGTTTAGAGCCTTGTAATCTTTCTTAGTTCTGTTATATTTTAAGTAACCTCTCTTTCTATTTCGAGAAGGGATGTTACAGAATGCGTCCCAAAACAAATACTCACTCCTGTTTTGACATGGGATTTGTAGAGGAATACATGGTAGACTATTATTCTTCCCTACTCCGCAGCATGCGGTGTTTGTTACCCTAAAACCTATTTTTATGTCAACCAAAAATAAAATAATAAATATTCAATTAATTCCACAAAGTATAATTACTTACTCCAGGGATATTTTTAACCGAAAGTTATATGTTTATTTTAAATAGTAGTTAAAAATTCAGAAACAAATTAATAAGCAGAGGTTTGCATATATATATATATATATATATATATATATATATATATATATACCAAGAGATGAAGGATCTGCAATTGCTTCAAGTGTAAGATCATAAATGGTCACGTAAATAAAATTTCCATCGATCAGATTGTTGTTGAGCTCATCGACGAGTGATCTGAGCCTGGTGTTGAAAAACTGGACTGGTGTATTGAATTTATCAACACATGAAGAACCATTCACTCCATTTGTACCAATCTCATTTGGGGTGCACCCTACAGGAGGTACTGCATACAATGCAACCTTTCTTGCTCCATTGCTGTACAGATTCTGATTAATATCAAAAAACAAGAACAATAAAAAATTAAAAAGGTAATAATTATATACATATATACATGATTAAAACTAAGCATATATATATATATAGTAGCAAAGATCAGTAAAATTATATAAATGTACTTAATGATATTATCCATTTGTGATGACAGATTGTAACTCTATCTTAATTCAATACTTTTGGGTTATATATTCAGTAATTAAAAAAATCCATACCAAAAATAAAAATTTACTGTATAGGCAGCTGACCTTAATTTGTTCAGAATATTGTTGAATAAGGACATCAGCATATTGGTCGGGTGTATACATTTGACTTGTTGGATAAACTATTGGCAAAAAGTAGTTGTTAATGTAATCGTTACTGCCGATTCCAACATAATATAAGCACTTGTTCAGGTACTTAGTATTAGTAGATTCATTACTTCCACTTATGTTGGTGATCCGAGAGATTGTTTTTTGATGATTTTCCAACTGCTTATCTAGGCTGATTCGGTCACCCTGCATAATTAAAAAGGTTAATTAATTAACTATTTTTTTAATTAGCAAAATGAATAAATTTTATTAATAATTTATATATAGTAATTATTTGTCAATACCAAATGATGTCCAGTTTCATTTCGTATTCCTGCTCCCGCAGATGCATAATTGATGCCTAGTAGTATATTAGACCGACTTGAATCAGCAAAAGGTGGAATGTAATCTTTGAAGCCCAGAAGTTCAGCTGTAAATTAAGATAAATATTCAATTAGTAAATATGATATATAGTTCTACCCATGCATCTATAAAGAAAATTGATGCTGAAATAGAGTGGACTCATGTTGTTTTATGTTTTCAATTATACACGTACTCTATATATACATATATATAGAGAGAGAAATAATCCATAACAAGTATTTTTTATGGATTAAAAATGGACTAAAAATGGACAAATATCATTATTGGCATCTAATACAGGAACAATGACAAAAATTAGAACTGACAAATTTACGTTCGCTACTAAAGTAGCGCACACGACGTAACTCGTCATCCGCTACTAATAATATATCGGACGTAAATTTTTAAGTTCTAGTCTCAGAGGTTCATTTTTGTATTGAACGATAAATATGATGTTTGTCTATTTTTGATCCATAACAAGTACGTGCTATGAATTATTCCTCTCATTCCGCAAAACATGATATGGGTACTAACCATATTTTTTGTGAGGGGTTTCTAAGCTAACCCTATGAAGAGAATACACATTTTTATATTATTTTTAACAAAAAAATACAGGAAATTATTTTAGTAAGAGAGAGAAGGAGAGATCGATTTACCAGTGATATCAGCTATTGTTAGACCATTGGTAAACCTTCCGGTGGATTGACCATTTGGAAAATCAATCCCATAGGGCGGATAATTGGATTTAGCCAGTGTCAAAAGGTTATTATTATTGCCATTATCGACTAATGAATCTCCAAAAATGAAGAAACAAGCACTTCTGGTTCTCCTTCAACCCAATATGACAAGCTAGAAAAAAACAGTACCATAATAGTAGACACCATGCTGCATTTCCTAACCTCATATGCCATCGAAAAATAGTTTTAAATTTTATAGATGAGGGTCAAGAAAAAATTAAAGGATAGATAAAATATATATATATATATATATATATATATATATATATTTCAAGAAGAAGCTAGATGAAGGTCGTAAATGAATAGGAGTATGAATAGGAGTGAGCACAAATGAGCCGGAGATAATTTAAATACGATTGAGGTTGGGTATATAATAAAGGGATCCTCTTAGGGTGAAGTTATCAATTTCAACAGAGTGAGTTTTATAATTTGTTATTTCATTGATTATAGAAAATATTACATTGATAAATTTTAAAAACACTGTTGCATAAATTAATATAATATTTTCTATAATAAATATAATAAGAAGTTTTATAAATTTACTACGGTAAAATTGGTTGGTGTCAACTTCACACCATAACTGTGAAACAATATTAATTTTGAACTATTGAGTACGGGGAGATCATTTTTCCACAAGTATCCCTTTTTGTTACTATTAGTTAATATTGAACCCTAACCCCATATTATTCTAATCCACGAGATATAGACAATAGTTTATGGCAAAAATGTTATTTTCTCCATTCTAAATTATAAGATTATAGTTAATTTTTAAAAATTAATTTAAAATATTTTTAAATTTAAAATTGACATGATTCAATTAAAATTTTAAAATAATAAATCTTATAACTAGTAGTTATTTTACTTAGTTTATAATATTTATAATTATAATTACATAAACTAAATAAATTTATGTCAATTTTAAGTTTAAAAATATTTAAAATTGATTTTTCAAAAGTCAAAAGTCAATATTATAATTTTTAACGGAGTGAGTATAATAAAGATATATGAACTTTCTAGATTTCAAAATATAAAGTATTTTATTATTATTATTATTATTATTTTGCATTTTATATATGGTTGTGCTCTTATATTTTAAAACACTAAATATATATATTGACCGCAATCAATCAATCAAAATTACTAGATAATTAACAAAAAAATTCTTGGGAAATTTTTGTTAATACCTACTCCGTGTACCTATTTTGATTGATCATTAATACCTATTTCGTGTACTCAAATTTTCTAACATCAAAGCTAGATTGACCGCAATCAATCAATCAAAAAAAAATTTTGTACAATAATTACAATTGAATAAGTTGAATTGATTATTAAATTACTAAATAATTAACAAAAATGAATGAAGCTAGATTAAAAGGATTCTCCAACACACAAAAAAAAAAAAAAAAAAAAAGAGAAAACGTTGAAGAAACATATAAAAAAGTTATCACATGCATGTATCGTTGCAAGCTTGTAATATATATCTAAATTCGTAAATTGATTTGGAGAGAGGACGAGGTTGATTGATTGATGATAAAATTTATTTTTGGATCCCATATGAGCAACCTTTTTCTTGGGAAAAGTGTGCATATATAAACTATATATACATACACGATAATACGAACAAGATCAATCTCCCATGACCATGCACACGTTGACTTATCCAAGTATATATCATTATTTTAGTTAGACATCAACTTTAGAGATAACTGACTCCACAAAAATAGGGGTCCTTCCTAACTTACTCCATGCTCAAAGTTTTGGTTTTACTTATATATAATATAGCAAATGTCATATCCTTCTGAGTTCTGAGAACAAGCCAACTAATTGCATGTCCTGTTTCATTTCGTACGTATTCCTGCTCCTGAAGATGCATTATTGATGTTATATATTGCACTTTATTTTATATTTTTGTGATTTATTATATGTCATATTTAAGTTTGATAACTCATACGTGGACATAATTTAAGTAAGTATAAAAAGTATAACTTAATGTATTAAACGTGGAGAATAAGAGATAATTTCATTTGATTTGTGTAGAAATCATTTGATTAGTGTCTATAGTGAGACATTTAATAAGGTATAAATTTATTTGATAAAACTATTATTTCTTGTTTCATTTAATAAAAAAGACAACTTGACACACTATAAGTACAAGTGTATAGTCTTATTTTATTTTGGAACAAGAGATATTCTTGTGAGACTTGAAATTCTATTTAATTATAATTTTATTACTAATATGTAACTTACATCATTAATAGTTACATCATTAGTAGTAATAAGTATAATTAAAATAGAAATAAATAATAATTTAATGGTAAAACTATTATAGATATATGTATGTATCTATATGTGTAGAGATAGATATACTTCATATATGTATATTGAGAAAGTCTTTTATATATATATATATATATTAGACATAATAATTTTGTATCATGAAAATCTCTCATTCTTTTAGCTATTATTCTTACAAACAAATAACTACTACAAAGAAGTACTCGTGTGGAATAAATGTGAATTGCTATCACAAATTTGTTCAGGTTTGAGGCTTGACATATATCCTAGAGGTATATCGTTTGCAACTCATAACAAACCGATCATGGTGGGAGCGATAAAGACCTTAAGGACAGGAATCACTCATGTCACATCTTTTACAATAATTTTGACTTTACGAAGTTACCGTTATAACAATTGATGCCTAGCTAGTAGTATATTAGCGCCACATGAATCAGCAAAAGGTGGAATGTAATCTTTGAAACCGGTCCAGAAATTCAGCTGAAAATATATAAATAATTCAATAGTAGTATTTAGCACCATAGTTTTTGGACTTGGGATGGAATGAGAGAGATTTATTAATTGATCGATGATAAAAATTTGTTGGATGCATGTATTTTTAGATCGAGTATGAACGACCACTTTTTTGGGAAAATATGAACAAGATCGATCAGTTTCCCATGCATACATTGACTTGTGCAATTATATGTCATTATTTTAGTTACACATCAACTTTTTATTAATTTTCATTTATTTTAAATAGTTGAATGTGAGTTATTAGAAGGTACTATCAATGAAATGATTAAAAATTTCTTCTCCAATCTATCTTTCTCTCTTTCTCCCTACAATTTCCATCAAAGTCTATCAGAGACTATAAATCGATAATAATGAAATAAGTTAGGGGTGATATAAGAAAGTAAAGAATTTATTCTTCTAAAAAGTTGTAAAAGACAAATAAATTTAAACACATTTTTTCTTCTAAAGAGTCAATTATCATAGGTAGTACATTATTGTAACTAGTGGCGGCTCTACACGTGTTGCGTGTGTAAACTATGTGGGGTAAAATATAAATTTTATAAAATTTAAAAGAGTAAATAAAAAGATATAAAAAATTAATATTAAAAAAATCAAAATAATATATCTAACATTATACGGACAAAAGAGGGAAACAAATGTGACACAAAATCACCAAACTTGTTGTGGGGAAGCCTTGAATATAGAAGATGTAAACTTTATAATATAGAAGGTATCTTAATACTTATGTAGGACTAGCTAATATAGAAGGTATCTTAAAATATATATGAAGCAAGCGAGTTAGTAGCTAGAAATAGGTTCTTCATTGAAGTTTGAAACGCAACAAATACATATATAATTATAACACCCCTCCCTCCGTACAATGTAAACATAAATTTAATTCGTATAACAACATAAATACAAAAATATGATATATATATATATATATATATATATATGATCATGCATGCATGCCACCGTGCGTAATTTCAGCCCTATCTTCAGAGTTGAGTTAGACGGCGGATATCATAAGGGTATGCATCCGATGGAGACTCCGCGGCATATGATCTCCTCCCTAGAACCACATTTGCAGATTCTGTCGGATGAAAAGCATCCCAAAATATGTACTCCTTCCTATTCCGGCATGGTGTTTGAAGAGGAAGACAAGTAATTTGGCCATTGTTCCTCCCTACACCACAACACCCCGCATTCGTAACCCTAAAACCTGAAATATCAAATACAAAGATATATAGAACATTTAATTTGTTAGAAGATTTTTAATTTTATATATATATATATATATATATATATATATATATATATACTAGTAAACTTGGTGAGAACATGCATGTACCATAAGTTGAAGGGCGGGTGATTAAGTCCTGGAAAATCCCATAAGCATTAATGTAAGTAAATCTTGAATCAGCTTGATTCCTGTTGAGATCATCAACCAGAGCCCTAAGCCTGTTGTTGAAAATCTGATTTGCCACATTGATTCTTTGTACACATGATGACCCATCTGGGCTGTTTTGGGCCAGAGCATTTGGGCTGCAGCCAATCTGGCCCACTCCAATCAACGCAAATTTCCTTGCTCCATAATTGTACAATTGCTGCAGTAATTTAAATATATTATTCCACACTGTACTTATTTCATGGTAAATATCATTTTTTTTTTTAAAAAAAAAAATTACTAGAAATAATTATTACCGTTAATTGTTGCCTATATTGTTGAATAAGAACATCAGCATATTGGTCAGGTGTATATCTCCGGCTAGTGGAGTAAGAAGCCGGCATGAAATAGTTATTAAGGTAATCATTGCTGCCTAATCCGATGGAGTAAATGCACTTGCTGAGATAATTTGCAGCAGTATTTTCATCCCCTAGTAAATTTGCCACTTGTGTTACCGTGTTTCTGTAATTATTTACCTGCCCGCTCATACTAATCCGTTGCCCCTATAACCAAAAAAATAAATATTGCAAATTTTTAGGATCAAACTTTAATACATTTCTGAGATTAAGCATTTATATATATATATATATATACAGAACCGATCAGGTGAGGGCTCCCTTACTTTGTTAAAATGCGGACCTTTTTTTGTTTTTTTTAAAACAACTAAAAAATATTTAATATTTTATGGAATCGATATTTTCCATAATATAATGTTTTAGGCGATTTGATTTGAATACCTATACCAAAAAATGGTGAGTACAGTCTGCAAAGACTGCATGCAGACTGCTTTGTTATATGTGATCCAAATCACATCCAAAACTGTTGTATTATTGAAAAATTTCAGTCGCCCATAATAAAATTTTTTTTTAGTTATTTTAAAAAAAACCAAAAAAACAAACAAAAAAAAAAAGTCGCATTTTAACAAAGTAAGAAATCTCTACGATCGATCCTACCCTATATATATATATATATATATTATGATCAGAAGTAGAGAAATCGATGGATGATTGATTACCAATTGTTGGCCGGTTTCGTCTCGAATTCCAGCAGCTGCAGATGCATAATTCACTCCTCTGAGTATGTCTCGGCCACTTGCTTGTGAATAAGGAGGAATGTAACTATCAAACCCCAAAAGCTCAGCTGCAGTAGTAGAGGGGAAAAAAATAAAAAGAAACTGTAAGTTATTGATATATTTATTTCAAATTTATCAGTAAAGTGAGATTAATTAATGCCTATCTTCTAAATTGTTCATTGTATGATTTAATTGTTACTGTCCTATCTAATAATCTGAAATAAAATATTTTTGAAATGGCGTGTGATGCTCAACATGAAACGAACATGAGTTAGTTATATATATATATATATATATATATATATATATATATATATATATATATATATATATATTTAACGTCTAAAATTAATTTATGTGAATTCTGAAATTAAGATGAACTCTGTGCATGCTTCTTTAAGGTGGGGAGAGAGAGAGAGTGCTTACAAATGACATCGACGGTAGTTTTACCGTTGGTAAACCTTCCAGTTGGTCCTTGGGGGAAATCAATCCCATAAGGCATGTAATTAGCTTTGGCCAAGGACGTTATACGGTTATTATTGCCGTTATCCACCAAAGAATCACCAAAAATAAAGAAACAAGGAACTTGAGGCTGTGCTTTAGCCCCATTATACACGTTCAACACCACCATCACACACACCACCAACCATTTCTTAAACTCAACACCCATTTTCCAGCCCAAAACAGAAAGAATCAACTTTTTATATAAACACTTGGGAATGGTTTGGTAATGTGTGATGAAATTAAAAGCTAGAGGAGATGCATATATATATATAGGACACTAATTAGGAGACAAAAAAAAATCTAGCTTTATGATTTCACAGTTGAGAAGTTAGTTGAAGGCATTAATTTCACGCGGACATAATGTGAGATTAATTCTACAAGGAGTCAAGGACCAATGGCTGGCTAGCTAGATCTTTCTGTATAATTTTTGCATGTGTTATGAATTTAATTCATTGCAGATAATATATATATATATATATATATATATAGGAATTAATTGATTTATGAAAATTAATAGGTACAAATTTCACTATAAAGAAAAAACTCTAATTCCGACTGACTATTTCTAACAAAAAAATATTCCATCTGAAAGTAGTGATTAAAACATGGGAAATGATTGTGCTAAGCTGATAAGTATAAATGACTAGCTTCTAAATCAAACAATTAATTATAAGATGGCTGACTATTCTTTTGTATCTAATTTTGTTTATTTCTCGATCACGTCTTAATTCACATTAATAATGTTGTAAAAACTTATTATGAAATACTTCCTTTTTTCCTTTCTATTTGTCGTTATTTTAAAAAACACAAAAATTAAGAAATACAATTAATGTTTTGTACGTCTAATTAACCAAAATAGTTATAAAATCTCAATACTATCCTTCTAAAATTCATTAAAAAAGATAAAAGAAAAATAAATTAATATTTCATACAGGTATAATATGAAAAATTAAGTTATTAATATTTTCTTTTAATTTATAAACAATAAGTAAAATTAAAGAATTATAAATTTTACTATCTAAAACCACAAGTAAAAAAGAACCGATAGAGTATGTTTTGTCTCTTTTTCTTCAACTAAATAATGATGTGCGAACTTAATTATAAATTTCAAAAACGAAGTCTTCCTCGTTCCTTTTAATTTCACGTTTCCAAACAATTAAAACTATGCAAAAAATTCACTTCAAGGCGGATATGAGAAAAATATAAGAGAGAAAAAATATTAAACATAATGAATCATAATTAATTCATGTCATTCGCATCATCATACCCTTATGAAGTTATTCTCTATTTTCGTGTTTGTTAAATTTTTTTTTTTTGATAGGATTTTAAGTTTGTAAAATGAATGCTACTCTTCATTGATATACTCAAGAGATATTCTGATAATGAATTTTCACATTTGATAATTAATGCATGAAACTAACGATTAGATAGAGCATGCCAATTGCCATGCATGAAAGAAACTGAGGGGATGTATATTTTGACAACTTCGTCTTTTGATATTTTAATATATTTCTTTCCAAAATAAGACTTAGTCAAGTAGCCTTAAACTCTTCATAGTACTACATTTGTATCCGGTTAACTTTATGATAAGTTGATCAATTGATTAATACAATGCTGACACACAAATAAATATCACCCTCTACATGTATGTCGATATTATAATGATCAATTAACCAAAATCAACTTCATATTAACCACTTCATACGACCGACAGGCGACATACATACACACATGTGAACCTTTGACATTGTAAGCATGCATTAATTTTCATTCATTGCGCAGTGAGAATGGGGTTTTCAAACATATCTACGTACCCCGGCCCAACAATATCGTAATATCTGATATATATTTACGTACGTATTCAAATTGTGTATTTAAAGATATACTACTTAGATGTAAAATAGTACAAAATTAGCAGAGAAGGGATTGTAAAGAGAGGATATAAATATTTTACTACTCTCTATTTTACATTAAGGTATGCTTTGAATGTACAATTTAAGTATGTACATAAATATAGATATATCCATATCATTAGAGTACTTACTTCATTAGTCAAGTATGAAGTAATTAAGATTTAGAAGATTAATTGAAGGGCCGTGGGATTTTGGAGTGCGTTAGATTACTCCCTTCCGATAAATGGAATAATTAAACATAATTTATATATAATTTAAAATTATGTTAAAATTTACTCAGTTAGTAATACTAATTTTCTAGAAAAATATTTATTTATAAATTAATGTGTGTTAATTTTCTTAGTTATTTTTTTTTGGACATGAGACCAGAATAATTTATTTTTGAATGGTATGACAGACAAATTAAGTCAAGCGATCCAGATGAGACTTTCATTAATAGACATATGAAGTACTTGTGATTACACTTAATTAGTATATTAGTTCTTTCCATCCCTGCCGTAACAAGTTGTTGCGGCAAGTATTTTTTTTATTCCTTTTGTAATGGAGGGGCATGTTAATCTTTAACCGTGCCGCAATAACTTGTTACGGCTGGACAAAAATTAAATTTAATTTCGGTCCTTTATTATTTAAATTAACAGATAGGATCACGATAACTGGAATAGTATTCATAACAACCGATTACTATGGATGCAATCTTACTCATATGTGTGTGATCAATTTCAATATGTTCGGTATGCATGCCAATAAAAAAAGCTAGCGAAGATTATTATTTACAGTGCATTACAGATTGGATAATCATAAAGTTATCACGACAAGTTTGACATTTTAGAAACAATAGTCAGATCTCACACCCAATATCATGACTTGGTCAGTCTGTCCCTCTCAAAAAATTAAACATTAAAACAAGTGGTATACTATACGTACTTTCTAGCTCATTACAAGTTTACAACTAATTAACACATGAAAGAAAGAAGGATATGATCGATCTTAATTGTAATAAGTGGTCCTCCTATCCTATATATTCGCACTTTTTTCAACTATATATGTCCTTACTCTCCATTACATGCATGCAATTGATGAAACCTGCTAAATTGTACTCCAATTAATATGCATGGTTGACTTTTTATAATGATCATCCAACGGTTGAAAGTCAAGAATCAAGACGGTGATCGATAGATCATCCGATGGTTGTTGGGACTTGAATCACCTTATGGACGAAGGTGGTACCGACAGACAGTATATATTTAGCTAGTATTAATGAGGGTGAGGAGAGGAGAGTGGAGTGGATGTTCGTACGAGAGTAGATCCTATGTTCTTAATTTTTTTGTTCTTTTGTGTTCGTCTATTTAAATTTTGACACAGTCTTTTACTTAATATTAATTAATTCTAAAATTAAATAAAACAACATATGTCAAAATTTAAGTGGGAAGACAGAATTTAGGGACAGATGATCTGCTCTCATGGTCGTACTCCCTAGATATATATATTAATGCTTGCAAACCAAGTCAATACAAATAACATGGGCCTTTTAGTCATTCATGATCATGCTGCAGTTATTAGGCTTGCCGTAGCTATGAAGTTGAAGAAGAAGAAGAAGAAGATGGGTGCAAGTTGTCTATGCTGGCTACCATTGACAAATAAGTAAATACTCCGGCAACAGCTTGATCTCTACGCGACATTATATTAATTCCTAATTTGACATAGTCTATATGTTTAAAATTAATAAGATTTTCATTTTACCTTTTTTTTCAGTGTATTGAAGTTTAGCGACACTCTTTGATGATTTAATTTTTTACTCCCTCCAATTCAGATTAAATGACATTTTAGAGTTAAGCACACTTATTAAGAAATAACACAAAATATCTTTTATGTCCTTAATTAATTATTTCTCTCTCCACAATTGTCTCTTCTCATTCTCCACAATTGTCCCTAATTAATTATTTCTCTCTCCACAATTGTATTTACTAAGCATATTAAATAGAGGGGTAAATTAGAAAAAAATAATACAATATTGCATAGAGATTTCAAAACGACACTTATATGTTATACCTCCTAAATGTGTCGTTGATGAGCCTGAACATGAATAAACAAACAAACAAAAGAAAGAAATAAGAGTATATATTAATTAAAAGTCATCTGATATTATTATAATATCAAAAAGCAAAAACCCAGCCACTATGAATCAGAAAGATATATATATATATATATATATATATATATATATATATATATATATATATATATATATATATGAGTTAGGATCTTAAACTCACCTTTATCTAACTCATCCAAGAGCTCACCTCTCTTTAGCGGCGGATTCGGCGATGATTCGGTCATACAACGTCGCCGTATACTTTAAGCGACGTTATATATATTGTCCGTTGCTAAAAAGTATTTACGACGGTTGTATGACCCAAACCATCGTTAAGTTCGTCGCTAAAGGGGGTGAGCTTCAACAGGTGAATAAAGTGAGCTTAAATCCTGATTTATATATATATATATATATATATATATATATATATATATATATATATATATATATATATATATATATATATATATATATATAACCTAGCTAGCCTTTATGACAATGAGTGTGTTCCTTATAAAATTTGAGAAGATATATTGCTATCCATATTTACTAGGAAGAATATACAAGAGAGATCCCCAAATTAATTTAAATACATGTGGCGACTTAATAACAAGTTGTGTGGTGCTGGTGCATACAGAAATGGCATTTGATGAACAGAAAGTTAAAAAGCTCTTTAAACGGTCAAAGTATATACTAATTTTGTGAGTAATTGAAAAACATGCACATACATTCACCTTGAGATTTTCTAAATAAATGCTAGACTTTATGAACTTACTGAGTTATGAATTCACATTTCTTGCCTTAGTTTTGGATAGAGGTGATATATAATAGATGCTAGCTGAAATTAAGTTTAGATATTTCTTCCAAAATAAGATAATGATTTTCCACACCCGTCTTATAAATATGTTTACTATCCAATTAAGGGGAGTCGACTCCTCAGATTTCATAGCATGTATTTATTATTTTAAAACCTTAATTACCAACGTTTTTTTTTTTTTGAGACATAATTTTTTTACCAAATTAACCTGTTGTCTCACCTACAAAATAAACTTTTATCTTTTTTCAGTTACAAAATAACCATAGACAAATACATAAGGATTACACGGTTCGAGTCCCTAGCTACAACTATGGTGAATAGCCGATATGGCATGAACAAGCTATGCAGCAGCATGTGTGGGGACACTCACATATCCATTGATAAGCACATCACTTTCTCCCTTCCTCTATCTAACAAAAGGAAAAGGAATAAATAATCTATTCACTGCAAGCAAAAGGTAAAATCTTTTAACCATTTGGTGAATGTGTGTTCGAGGGATTAAGTTATCTTTTCCTTCTGTTTACTTTCCCAATTTTCTCCCAAGTCAGCTTACTTGTTGTTTGATGTGTTCTTGGGTCTTTATTTTTTCGAAAAGATTAAACTTTCGATATATTGAACTGAAAATATATACAGGATTCAGAACGGGCATCAGGGCATGCAAAGCAAAGAAGAAGAAAAAGAAGAAGAAGTTCTGCTGAGCACTTACAAAATCTGGTTAAATTTAGGCACTCTTCTCTTAGAAGCATACTAGACCATTGAATCGTTACCAAAGTAAATATGGGCGTACAGCTCCATAGCTGGAAAGCCTCCTCAGGTTAATGAAATGTATTTTTTTAAGGACTTGATACAAAAGCCCAAAAGGCCTACTTTTCTTCAAGCCACTTGGCTCGATTGCAATAGATTTTGTTGGTCCTCTTGGTTTCAAACTTTACCAGCTCTTAAGGTTATTTGATCACGTGGGACTGGGCAGTCAGGCCGCTCACTTAAGCCATGGAACTGAACAAACTTTTTCCAGGTTAAAGGTGAGTAATGGGCTAACCACTATTCCCTGCCCTCTTCCTCTTCTAAATTCTGCAATAGGGCATAGTCTACCAGGAATAATTAGCTGAAGGTGAACTAGCAGCTTCATTGATAATCATATGGTCAATAAGCAATGAAACACAAAATAAAACATAATTAAATATTGAACAGGACTAATTTATACAAATAATTATATGAGAGAGAGCAATTTGTCACAAAATTATAGCTTCATTTGTGTTGATGTGTTCATTAGTAATATGAATACAACTACATATTGAGTAACATATCAACCATTTGTTATCTATCCCGCTAACAAAACTCACTCATAAATCATTATTGACAGGCGTAGACGAGTACTGTAAAGCAATTCCTTTAAAGATTTGAATCAGATCCTTCAAGTCATTGCTCCCCAATTCAAGGCAGTCTCTTAGCAATTCACCTTCAACCACTTCTCTCTGCACTGTCTCCACCATTTCCCTCAATGGACCCTGCCATTTCCATCAAATATTAGCTAATTTTACACAATCAGAAAAATATCATAATCATCATAGCATGCATGTATTTGTATTTTATCATAAATAAATTCCCCCAATAAATTATCTGGTACCCCCACTAGCCAATGTATTGGGTAACTTAACCCTCCCCATTTCCCTACCCAAACCATAATGAAGGTATAGTTCAGCTCAAATACTATTTAGAGATTTACCGGCAAAGATAATTAACCATTTTGAGAGTAGAGACTTGAATTACCATTAAGAATTACACTTCAGATTATTGATGCAATCATGCAACTATTTCAGGACTTTACCAAAAGGGTAATCAACACCTTTGATTAACAGAGATTCGTTTTTAAGTGGTTTAGTGCATAAAGGTCGAGTCTTTTTAGTTTTTCTTTCTTTAAGAACTAATGAAAATTGAACCATAATAACTAGTCCAGTTCAAAAAAAAATGATAAAATCACATACCCAACTCTCTTTTTTACAAAAAAAAAATAAAGAAGTCAAAAAGTTCAACTATTAAAAGAAAAAATTGCAACCCAATAATATGAATACAAAAACTTGGAAGTTCAAATTCCAGGCTTTATAGATTCGTCATTAGCCTGGTTAATTGAACCTAAATTCATGAATTTGTATTATTACTCCACCAAATTTAACTATCAATATTCCAAAACAATTACAGAATAATTAAACTGGAAATTAAGAAATACAGTAGCAAAATTAGTAAGAATATTACTCCTACCGGACTACTACTATTTACTTGTAAGTAAACTTACCGACTGATTAAACACTTTAATTAGCCTGCCAGATAGGGACTTTGACAACCTAAGGACATTACTGTAATTTCGTTGCACCCACGCCGCCCTTTCTCCTCCCGAATTCAACCGATTCAACTCGTTCACAGCTCGAATCAACTCGTTAATGTCCGACATAGCTCCGAACAGCTCAAACGAGGACGTCGTATCTCTCCAGGAGTAGTTTCTCAAGTAGTCCCAGCCCATGGACCCCATGACCCGCCAGAAGCTCAGCCCGCGCTGGAGCTTCTGGGCAATCAGCCGGGCACGGGCGGCGCGGAGATTGGCCACGCGGGTGGTGAGCAAGTGGGCTAGGGAGAAGAGGGTCTGGTATTGGGAAAAGGGGAGGGAGAATGAAGGTAGTGGACTGGTGATGAGAAGGAGGGTGAAGGTGAGGAGGGAGAATTTGATGGCCATTTTCAAATTCTTTTTGGGTTTTGAGAAGAAAGAGTTTTGAACCTTTGAACAAAATATAAAGGGCAGCTGATTTTTCAAGGAAAAGGAACCCAAAAGCAAATTAGATCATGAGGCCCAACCCAACCCACAAATCCATCCGGACCAAAATACGTTTATTTATTTACTTATTTAACTCAAAAAAATTTACAAAATAAATGTAATCCTTCTTAAAGGGTGAGAGATGGTGGCAAGCAATAAGTCTTTAAAATCATCCATTAAGGAAAATTATAATTTCTATATTGGAAATACAATATCAAATATATTAAAATTTTAATTTTTAATACGCATGATTGTCAATAAATATCGTTGACGATTATACGGATAAATATTAATTTGACTACATAAAAGATAATATATTATTAGTAAATGAAATTAACCTTTTATTGTTTGAACTCAGCTACGAATATATATTTTATATTTAAATAATATACAACAAACTAAATGTAAATTAAATTTGACATTATTTTAAAAATATGTTTTTATGATAATTGTATTGTTTTTGTTGTGTGTATGTCACAACAAACATAATAAATGTCAAATATGTCGGATGAAACTGTAGATTACTCAAATCGACAAAACAAAATTAGATTTTAGATACGTCATGTCTGTCGATCGTTATTAAGATATTTTTTCAATTGACAAATTTAATAGGCTCCAAATATGTTGTCAAAATTGACAAAGTATAATAGATATTGTTCATGTCGAATCGGAAAAATAGGACATTCAGAGCGACAAAACATAATATGTCTTAAATTTGTCGTGTCAAATAATTGACTTAATTATGAAATAATAGGTTGATCAAAACGACAAAATATATTTAAAATTTATTACAAAGTAGGGATCACGGTTGTAGTAAATTTGAATTTAATAGATCCTATACATACAAAGGTGATCAAGATCAAACAAAATAAAAATAACTATTTTCGTTCATTAGGTCACTCGAATCAACAAACCGTAACATGTCTCAAATATGTCATGTCAAATAGTGAGTCACTTGTATTTGCTTCATCCTGTTTACAAAGGTTCAAGAAAAAAAAAATAGAATTTGTCTCATTTATGTAATAAAAATATTTGATATATTTTTTTTTTGACCAAGTTGTTGAGTTTGAACCTAGGGTTAAAAAGCTAATTAATAAATTAATTAGGTTAAGTTTATAATTAGTAATATACTAATATATTAAACTTTTGTTACTAATTATCTTAACTAAGGCAAGTTATAAAATTAACTTATTTTTTTAGCCCAACAAATACTATGAAATGGAGCCAAATGTAAGAGATGATCTCAATTTGATAATATGAAGAAATTGTATATTTCAGTTTTTTTGAAAAAAAAAGAACTAAGTAATAATGATGAAAAATATTACTTATCACTATCATTAGCATCTAAATTTTTAAACAGAACAGAAGGGAAAAATAATTATTTGTTACTAATTATTAGATATCATCTTACTTACAACTATCATTAACTACTTTTTTTTCACAAAATAAAAAATGTTATTAAATTTTTAGAATAAAATTTATACATAATCACTTTTCATGTACTTGAGCTCTTAGTTAATGTAGAAAATCAATTAAAAACTAGTAATTAAAAAATAAATAACTCTCGCCATTTTGCCGTGTGAACCCACCATCTTCAACTTCAAATGAACTAAAGTGAAAAAAATTGAAAGATCTATAACCAAAGTGAAAAAATATCAATAGTTCAAGATAATAATTTATATTTAAGCCTAATTTTTAATTATATGTAAGTATTGATTAACCTAGTCAATGGTCAATTTATGATGTGACAAGTTCAATTGAACAAAAATAAAAAAAATTAATAATTTAATGATCTAATTGAAAAAAAAAATTAAAAAGTTGATCACCGAAATAAAAAAATATTAATATTAATTTAGAATAGATATTTATATTTAAGCCTTCAATGTATCCCCTATAAATTGTGGTAGTACTACATGTCTACATATTTCCTCAATTCCTTTACAATATTCTTTCTCAGTACTAGTATTACTTTTTTTTAATGTTATAATTTATTACAATAATTTATTTGTTATAAGTTAATTATTTTCATAACCAGATAGAGGAAAATTGAATTATACCGGTGAATCAATAGGCCATAGGTACTACTAACATTATTTACTTAGACATATTAGCTGGGGGTGTTCAACCGGTTTTTATCGGACCGGTATCGAATCGAACCGAAATTAAAATAGGCCAAATATTGATATGGAAATCTGGATTGAAGCCTAGGTATATCGAAGGGCAAGTGATTTAGTTTTCCGAAAATTAATATAATTATTATTTTTATTATTATAATCATTATTTTATTATTATTATTATTATTATTTATTTATTAATAATAATAAAAAATTAGAAAAATCGTCTGATAAATCATTCAGCTTTTATACTGAACTAAGAAAACAAGAAAGCAAGAAAGCAAATTTAGTTTAGCAATGACGTATTAGTTTTTTGTATCGAAACCGAACCGCTTGATATTTATACCGAACCGTCCAGTTCGGACCGGTCCGGTTCATCCAAAAATCGAAAAAACCGAAAAAAATACACACCCCTAATATTAGCATCAAAATAACATCATACCAAAGATAAAAAAAAAAAAAAAAATTTGTAAGGGTCTTAAATACTTTTATGGTAACTTTTTTTTTTTCTTAAAAAAATTATAGTAGGCAGAGCTCATTAAAATTAATACAACTAATTCTAATAAAATAAATAAAATAAAATAGGTAGTTAGAATTAATTAGAGTGTTATTTTGTGCACAAATAAAAAGCAATTTAATTAATAGGAATGACTCTATTTTGGCTTTTGGTGCCACCGTCCGTCCGTCCCTCCCTCCTCTGCATTTGCATGAGCAAAAGCTACCTACATAGCGCCACTCGTACCGTCTCATAATGAAATCAATCGGTGAATATGATGAGTTGTAACCCTCTACACCTCTACAATTTCTCTCTCTAAACTATCTATATATGGATAAATACATACAGATATACTCGTCATCGGTGTATACAGATTTTTCTCTATCCACCCTGTCCACCTCCATAGCCACCCAAAATATCCATCTCTTAGCCACCTGCCACTCATTCGTATGTATATGGACACTACTCAACTCTATTAAATAGAAGAAGAGGAAGAAGAAAAGCAAGTGATGATGAAGGTCAAGTCCTCTGAAGAAATCAGCATTTTGCAGAAAGATTTGGTAAAATCCCACTTCTTTTTTTCTTTTTAATGGATACTCATTATGGATTTATGGTGAAATTATCTAGTTTCCCAACTATTTTTAATGGGGTTTTAATGTTTGATGCTACAGTACTCACTTGGTTATGTGGTGGTGGTCTTAGGTTGTAGAATTTTTTTTTCTTTTCTTTCTAATTGACACCCATTGTTGATTTATAGTAAATTTGTCTAGTGTTTGATGTTTCTCAACTAGCTGTTAATGGGGTTTGAGTGTTTGATGCTACATTACTCTTTTAGTTTTTTGTGGTGGGTTTAGGTTGTTGAGTTCTTTTATTTATTATAGTTTTTGTATGGTTAATTTTTTCACTCGGTGGCAGAATTATTTAATCATGTTAAATTTAAAACACATACGTAGATAAAGAATTTTATAATGGAGGGCCAAGAATCACCCAAGCTTAAATCCCTGAAAAATTTAGTTCATATTTGAAATTGGATCATAGTTCTGTTTTCTACATACATGTATCACATTTAAGTAATTTATTGGTATGAAAAAGAACTGTATTAGATTTGCAAGCAATCGTTGCTGGAAGGATATTTCTAATTCGAATGAGTTCATGCATTAGCTTACTTAGAAAATTTTCAACGTGCAGGCTGAATTGCAGACCAGAGATATGCCTTCTGAGAATTATAACTACAATTCTGCCATACTTAGAACTCGATTGGAAAGGCTTTTGAAGGAAAGGGAGCTCAGAAAGTCCAACAAATCTATCCATCTGAATGAGGAGGTCAAAGATACTAAGGGGCCAAAGGATACACTTGGGGATGGCCAAATTGTAATTAACAATAACAAGTGGCCCCATGAGGAAGGGTTACCGGATGGGATCACTATGCCAAGAGTTCTTGATGATCCTGGATATGACAAGCAAAATGGGATGCCTCCCAAACAACGTTTATTGGTGGTTGCGAACCGTCTACCTGTATCTGCAGTTAGGAGGGGTGAAGACTCATGGGCACTAGAAGTAAGTGTAGGGGGCCTAGTCAGTGCACTTTTGGGTAAGTGTCAGTTCAATTCATTGTTGATTGTTAGTTTGGATTCACCTTGTTTTTGTAGCTGGGATTATATGTTGCTACTTCTTTTATTTACGGCATAAAGGTAGCAAAATTGTCACGTTTTTATTATTATAGTCATTGAGTGTGCAATTATATGTAGACAAAATTTTGAATCTCTAATGGCATGCTAAATGACGCCGCATCATCTTCTTGAAGGTGTAAATGAATTTGAAACCAGATGGATTGGATGGGCCGGTGTAAATGTACCTGATGAAATTGGACAAAGAACACTCACTCAAGCTCTAGCTGAGAAGGTTCATATTAATCAGTCTCATTTCACTGTTCTCATTGCCTGAGAGCTTGCAGAAATAGGGTCTAATGTTATTGCTCTAGTTGCACTTTATAATTATTTATTAATTATAAGATTGTCTTAATGACTGCAGAGATGCATCCCAGTTTTTCTTGATGAAGAGATTGTTCATCAATATTACAATGGCTACTGTAACAACATCCTGTGGCCTCTTTTCCATTATCTTGGTCTTCCACAAGAAGACCGCCTACATAACAACCCGTAGTTTTCAATCCCAGTTTGATGCATATAAGAGGGCTAACAAAATGTTTGCTAATGTGGTCAATGAACATTACGAGGATGGAGATATTGTCTGGTGCCATGATTACCATCTGATGTTTCTCCCAAAATGCCTTAAAGAATATAACAGCATGATGAAAGTTGGTTGGTTTCTCCACACACCTTTTCCTTCCTCTGAGATTCACAGGACACTGCCATCTCGATCGGAGCTGCTAAGATCTGTACTCGCTGCTGATTTAGTTGGGTATATATCTTACTTTGCATATTAATATTCACTTTTTACCCTAAATAAATAAATAAAATCACTTTATATTTTCTTCTTTTATATTTTTGTTTAAGGAATCAACATTTTCTATATAGTTAGAGGTTATATTGTATCTATAAAGTTTGTCAGTCATGTACTCCACACATGTAGCTTTAGAGTTAGTAAATGTCAATGGTCTTAGTATTGGCCACTAAAAGTGAGAACGGAATACTGAAGATTATGGATGCAGGCTTTTAAGCCTTCTTAAGGTTCTGGAGTATCATGAAAGGATCTTGCCATACTGATCCTATCAACCTTCAAAAATGAGAAGTCAAGGTGCACCTCGGTGTATGACATTTTTCCATAGAGTTATCTTTCTGTTTCCTAGGAAATAAGCTCCCAGATCTTTCAAAGGTATCAGGATATATGGTTAACAATTGTATTGTTTCTTATAACACTAATGTTTGGAGATTCCTTTCTCCTATTTCTCGTTTTCAAAAAAATGAATTAATGATAACCTTCAGTAAGGAACATTCAAAGAGACCTAGTATTAGAATTGTCACGTGCCATAACTTAAGAGTTTTGTGACATGCATATTAATGAGATGGAATCCTCCTTTTATTGGTAAACTTTTATCATGTAGCTTGCTATGTGACTCTTGCATTAGCCATAGTTGTTAATTGCTTTTGCTTTATTCTAAAACGACGTGATCAAATTTGTTGCACCATTGAATCCTTAAGTTGCAAGAGTTTTAATTGTTCAATGTTTTGTTTCCCAGCTTTCACACTTATGATTATGCAAGGCATTTTGTTAGTGCTTGTACTCGTATTCTTGGGCTTGAGGGTACACCTGATGGAGTGGAGGATCAAGGGAAGCTTACTCGTGTTGCTGCGGTATTATGTTCCCCAATCAAATTTCCTTATTCCACCTTTGTGCTTTTAAAATTCTTGATTCGTTTCTTACACATACATGTTAGCATTCTTTTGTTTGATGGAGCTACAGTTTTTTTTTGACATGATGTCAAAATTAATAATTTTGAGCTTGACATTCCAGTTTCCTATTGGGATAGATTCCCACCGGTTCATTCGAGCTCTTGAACTTCCTCGTGTGAAGAATACCATTCAAGACTTTAAAGAGAAATTTTCTGGTCGCAAGGTTTGTGATGTTTCTTTTGTCTAGGAGCTTTACAAATTCAAGTGAATTAATTTAAGTTTAGGTACTTTTATCTTTAATTTCATATCTAGATTTGTAATATAGTCCAAAAGAATTTATTTATATTGAAATACTGTTAAATTTATTGTGTATTACTTACTGTTTTTCTGTACATGTGTGCATGTTCCTAGCATGTTGACAAATATTAGTGAATGACATTTTCAGTTATGGATTTGTGCATTAACTGGATCTTTTTCATTTTTGTGACTTGAAACCAACATATTCTTCTTCTTTTTTTGATAAGTTGAAAGCAACATATTTTGATTTTTGTAATATGATAATCATGTGCAAAGCGGACAATACACTAGAATGGGACGAGGGAGGAGGAAGAAGAAGAAATGACAAGAAAAGGGAGGAAAACTTACCATCGCCGCCTTTTTCTTCTTCTTCTCCAACGAAGTCTTCTCATTAAAAATATCCTTGAAAAATTAAGTTAGGTACCCCATAGTTTTTATAATTTTTTAAGGGTTGGTGGTTGCCCTTGTTTCTTTATATTTTGCATTTCTTCTGAAGTTTCCTGATAAATGCATGTCTATGTAAACATTATTATTAAAAATATATCTCCGCACTGTCCAAAATGCACATTCAATGTCTTCAGAAATGACCAGGGTTGGTGGTTGCCGTGTCCTAATGCACATTCAATGTCTTACGTGGTATGTTTCTTATATATTGTTTTTTGGTTCATAACTTAATTTCTTTTTTTTTATATTTCTCATAAACCCCGGAATGGGATATGATATTGTTGGAAGAAAATAGAAATGGAAAGAATGGTACACTGGTGACAATCTTAAAAAGCCCGAAGGTGTAAGAAGCACAAGTCTGAATCAAAACTCAATCCACTGTCACAAAGCACCTGGGTCCTCCGGCTGTGCATGATTTTACAGGTGGCTCCTACTGCCTATATGGTGCAACACTTAGTTCCCCGCTCGGTCAATGTTTTGCTATGATACCGTCTCTAATAACACGAGCCCAAGCTGGGATCCAGGCTCAATCTACTGTCTGAGGAGAACATATGTCATCTTGATAGTAGAGTTGTGACCTTGTATACAGATTAGTATATTGCGCTTGTTTAGACATGGGACCTGGTTATTACGTGAAGAGTATATAATTTTATTAGTTTAATTATATGATTTTTTTAATTAAGCTCCATGGGTTGGTTCTGTTTTGCTCATACAACATGCTATATTATTCCAATACTAAAACCATGGATGTTAGTCTCTCTTTTTTTTTTCTGTTTATGTATAACATTACTATTCTAAGCATTCCCGTAAACCCATTTTCTTCATATAAGAATTCTTCTTATTAGACTATTTCCCTAAGGTTAAATGTTAGTAATAATATTCTAATATATTAATTCTTGTTGTCAATGGACAGGTAATGTTAGGAGTTGATCGTCTTGATATGATTAAGGGCATTCCCCAGAAGATCTTGGCATTCGAAAAATTCCTTGAAGAAAATCCAAATTGGCGTGATAAAGTAGTTTTGGTCCAAATTGCTGTTCCAACAAGGACAGATGTTCCTGAATGTAAGTTCATGTATCATCACTTTCTTCGCGTATTTGCATTTGCATTGATAACCTATGTCTTCTGGATAAGAAAGTAGTATCTTATGGATTTCAGAATTAGAGACAACCTAGTCTTGAACTACAAATTATTCAGTATAGCATTTCAAGTTCCAACTTTGAAAACCAGTAGGAATTGCAATCCATGCAAAGTTTTGTTAAAGTGGAGGTCAAGATTTGGGAAGAAGGTCCGGCACATCTAATTGCTAAATGACCTACTCTTTTTGTTCTAGAAAATATCAGCAAAATGAATAAATATGACTCCATGGTGCATTTTAGCTTTATGGCTTATGTTAAATAGGTCTATATAAGAGAGGGTATGCATTGTGTGAGATATCAATTAATATGACATAGATATGGTTTAGTCCATTATCTTTGCTCTCAAACTCGCTCTCAACTTTCTTCCCTTGGCAAATTTCCAATTTTCCATTATAACTCACTGTTCACTCTCGTAATCTGTACTATTTCATTTCCAGGCTCCAGCCTTAATTTTCTGAAATTGAGTTCCGTTGCTTCGAATTTGTAAATTTATTAGGGTTGAGCTTAACATAGTGGATGTTGTTGCTGCTAGCCTGCTTCTACAACCTCTCTCTCCTTTTTCCTTTCTAGCAGGTGCCTTGTGTTTGTATTTTTTTATCTTATGGAAATCTCATCCTTCCCCCTTTCCTTATATCTGTTTGATTATATGTGTTTTCTTTATTTTTTTTTCAATGTTCAAAAAATTGTTAGGCGGACCTAGGCGGCCGAGTGAGCCTCCGCCTAGGCGGTGTCTAGACGTTTTCCTAGGCGGACTACACATTTTCTTGGATGATCTCATTTATTTATTTTTCTAGATTACATACTTGTTATACTATACAAAACATATAGTAGATGTAATTTTTTATAATTATACATGAAATATTACCCAAAAAGCAATATTTAAAGACATAACAAATTCATTTTAAGTATTGTAAAGCTTCAAAGTAGAGGTTTGATTCTGTCTAGGCGGGGCCTAGTCTCCCAACCAAATCTAGGCGGTAGTGGACCGCCTAGCACCTAGGTGGGGATTTTTAGAACATTGTTTTTTTTCCTTTTGCAACAATCAAATAGAACTAAACATCCAGAATTTTTATATTGCATCGAGTTTTAAATTTATTATATTTGTTTAGGATCCAATTAGTCAGTGTTGAATTTAAATTTTCAGGTATTACTACATCCAAATTTGTTGTCAGACACATAAAAACCTTTCTTGTTGATGAACACTGAACTTGACTAATATGGAACCCTAATTAATGATAACCTCTTTCTTGAATTAGAAAATTGTGCATGTTAATGCCAAGATCCATCCACGCGTCTAATCACCGAACAACACGTCAAATCCTGCACAGCAACAAAATCACACTGAGGACGCTGACGGTCTGAGCCGTCGGGGGATAGCTCCGATGTGAGAATACGTACAGGCTGGAGAATATGTTAACAATGGAGGTACAAAATATTTTTAGTGCTTATGTTAGACAAAGAGTTATTGTTGTTGTTACCTGTGAATTAGGGTATAGCCTTGTATTTATAGCTGATCATAGCTCCTTATCGCTCTGTCCGCGAATTGGAATAGGACTCTTTATCATAGTAGTTTCCATTCTAAGATAGAAGTCGATCTTCGTAAAAAAGGGGAAGTCGAAGTTAATCCATATTATTCCTATAAAAGGAGGAAGTCAAACAGAATCAGAAATGTAGATTCCTTTAACAACCAATCCTCCTATTTGGGATATACCGCCACGTGGCCCACCAAATATACCGGGTTCGCAAAACATGCCCCAACATTACCCCCACTCTCTTGTTATAATGGGCCATATACAGGAGAGTACAAAATTTAATACGCCCAATAATTAATTAATAAATGATCAAATGCATTTACCGAAGTCAGACAGCCTGTGATTCTCCAAATCTTCCTAAAGGGTCACTTCCTCTTCTCTCACCGTTGCAACTATTTTCTCCAGCTAATCTCCATCAAACCTCGACAAATCTCCAATCAAAAATGGCTGACAACACCACTCATGGTATCACCCCCACCACCCCCACCACCCCCGTGGATCCCAACATGCCCACAACTGAAGTCATTCCTTCCACCGTCACCGTTACTCAAAACCTAAAATCTCAACAGCCCCAAAACACCACCACCATCGTCCCCACATCAACAGTCTCACCTCTAACCTCAACCACTTTATCACCTGTCTCACCGAGATGAAAATGTTGGAGGCGTACTCATCGGAGAAAGCATACTCCCAGATCAACACCCGTTCATCCATCAACGAACAAGCTCTCCAAAACATACACCAACAATACATCATCCCCGACCAATACGACCTCTGCGTACCAGAGCCCAACGATAAGATGTATTGCCGCCCCGACGATTGGACCGCCATTCCTCTCTATGCCCTAAAATATGAGGTAAGATTCCTCCTTCACGAATTCATCTATGCATTTCTCAGTCTCGTCAGCCAGGGGTTCGCCCAATTGGTGTTGAACTCATACATTCATCTTATCCATTTCATTGCATTTTGCCACGAGTGTGGCGTCCCACCCCGCATAGACTTCTTCCTTGCCATGTTTCCCTGGGTAGATCCAAAGAACCAGGGTTGCGCCAATTAAATAAACACCCAAAAAACAAAACCTGAATGAAAACCCCTTCTAGCAACAAAGGGTGACATTCCCATTGGTTTTACATTAGAGGCTTCGACACCCATCTTTTATCGAATTGGGTCGAATCTTCAAAGGCTAATTTCGTGGTCAATAAGTTCCCCCAAAACAGATCGAGGAATTCAAATCCTTCATTTCTAAAATGCTAACAGAAGAGTGGAGTATGGACTTGCTTTTCGACCAGTCCTGGCTTCACGATCACAAACATAAGTTTTGAACCTATTACTTTTTTATAATTACCTTTTTTTTTCTTTTTTCTAACTCCCGCCCATCTACAGTGTCTCTTATCAAATTGACACCATCCCTCGAGATCGGCCAATCATCACGGTATTCTGACACCTCCGAAACCACCTCAGACCTTAACAAAACCATTTGATTGATTCACTATCTTAAAGTCTGACCAACCTCATCCCTTCCTATGTCGGTCCAACCATCCATCAGAACACAACCATCTTCCACTATCCCGACACCATCCTTCACTAAAAAGAGCCCACTAGATATGACCACGAAGGTTGGTGAAAACCTCCTCCTTAGTTCTTTCTGCCGAGCCCTCTCAAATCACCTCTCTCGAACCTCCTCAAGTCGCCGAACCCGAACCCATCCAGACCACTGAACCTTCTCAAAAACAAAAAGAACGCGTAGAAACATCTTCCGAACCTCTTGCCAAGAAACCACATACCGAAACATACCCCGAACCTCTAACACTACAAACATCAACTGCCCCACAAACAGAACCTCCCTCTACTTCAAGCCAGAAGCTCGGGCTTCAATGACTCTTTGGCCTGAAGACCCAGAGGATTACTCGTACGAATCTTTCGAACACTTCATCCTCCCCACAAATGAAGACAGATTTGAAGACATTACCCCTCAACAGCTCATTTATGCCAACATAATGCACCAGGGTCGGGTAAGAACATCTATTCACAATACTTCTTATCAACATTTTCTACTTTCTACGTCTTTTAATCATGTGCTCCTCATCACAGTCCAATGATGTTCTTTCCCGCACATTGCGCCAACTTTCCAAAATAACGGCCAAAGAAAAAGATTTAGAAGTTAAGGTCACTCGTCTCGAGCTCAGAGTTCATGTTGTGACGTCCGGCCTCGAAAAGGAACGAAACTTGCACGCGAACACAACCTTATACTGCCAGTAGTTGTCACGAGAATTGAAGACAATAAATGGCAAGTTTTCGAGCTAGCCGAATATAGAAAATAATTCCTAGTAGACCGAGGCGAGCTGAAGAGCAAAAATGAAGATCTGAAGAAAGCTCTGGCGACCGTTTGGGAAAGGGTCGGGGACACGCACGTGAAGATGATGGCCTTGATGAAAGCTAATAAGACACTGGAGAGGGACTATACAAAACTCAAAGCCCAAGGCCCTCTAATAACCGAGGCCGCCAAGCAACAGCTGATCGAAGAATACAGAAAGTTCCCAGAGCTGATCAAGGAAGTCATGTGACAATTTAGGGACGACCACCAAAGCGCAAGGCAAAGGGACAAAGAAAAACTGAAGGCGGTTGGGCTCGACCCTAGCATCCTCGACTCCTTAGACGATCAGGATGAATAATCGTCATTTGTAATTTGTCTTCTTTTTTTAATTTTTATTTAAACTGAACCGATGTAAAAACTCTTATGTACATATATAATTAAATCGAAACACAATCTATTTAACTAAAGCGAAATTTATTGATAAATTGATAAAGTTACATAATTGCAAAAGTGAAACTTCATAACTTATTGGTAATATCTTTGAAGCCTTCCCCAAGTATTTTTAACTTCAACACCATCCATAGCCGAAGCCGATATGTACTTGGCTACGGGGCCCCGATGACTTCGTACGGAGATAAACTTGCTTGCACTCTGGGGAGTAGATGTCTCAGCCTCCTGAAGCACTAAATCACCAACCTCAAATCTCTTTTGTTTAACACCCGGATTATAATGCTGAGCAGTTCTGCATTGGTAGATTGCTAACTTTACTAAAGCTGAATCCCGAACTTCTTCTAACAAGTTCAAGTTAAGGCGAAGTCCTTCGTCATTATATAATTCTTTAAACTGGCTGACCTAAAGCGATGGGGATCTGATTTCCACTGGAACAACGCATCGGTCCCGTAAGCTAACCTGAAAGTTCGATAAAACCACAACACGCTAAGTAGCTCTTTCAACACGTCCCTTAGCTCCATCTAACCTCCTCTTGATCTCGTTTAGGAGGGTCCGATTAGTTACTTCTAACTAATCGTTAGATTGAGGATGCACCACTGATGTAGTTCGATGTTGAATGTTCAAATCCATCAAGAATTGTTCAAACTTGGACCCCACAAACTAACACCCATTATCCGATACCAAAACCATAGGGATACCAAACTGAAATACCACCGACTCTTTAAAAAACTTTAAACACTCCTATTCAGTGATTCAAAGGGGCTTAGCCTCCTCCCACTTGGTCATATAATATATAACAACTATCACGAACGCTACCTGTCCCTTGGCCTTCGACAACGGCCCTAAAGATGTCAATCACCCATTCTGCGAATGGATCGGGGACAAGACCGAAGACAGCTCCTCGGGAGGCTGGTGCGAAACAAAATTATTTGGTTGGCACTTAAGACATTTTTTGACGTACTCCTTAGTTCCTGAAACATGGTTGACCAATAGTATATCTGCATAAGTACCTTATAAGCCAACGCCTTGGCTCTCATATGATCACCGCAAATTCCTTTATGTACCTCCCGAAGGACATAAGCCACTTCGGACGACACCAGACACTTAAGTAATGGAGAAGAAAATGCACGACGATATAGATCCCCGTCGATTTAAATAAAGTAAGAACTCTTATGCTTGATCTTTCTTGCCAGTATCCAATTCGAAGGCAAAATCTCATCACTTAGATAAGCTAGATACGGCGTAAGCTAACACTTCGTCCTCTCGATCATCAGAACCTCTATTTTCTGAACACTTGAAGTATTAAGAACTTTCAAATATCCATTGAAAAAAGCAATCTTCGTTGTGGCCAATTTGGACAAGGCATCGACTACGATATTGTTCGACCGATCCACCCCCTGAATAATAATTGAAGTAATGGAGCCGATTCTTAACTTCGGCTAGGTACTTAGTCATCCTTGCCCCCCGAGCCTCATATTCCCCTATAATTTGCTTGACCACCAGCTGGGAATTGCTGAAGATGACTAAATGATGAACCTCCAAACTTTTGGCTAACCGTAACCCGACTAGAATTGCCTCATACTCTGCCTCGTTGTTTGTGGCCTTGAATCAGAACTTTATGGCTTATTGAACCTTAAACCCCTCGGGACTTGTCAGTATTACACCAGCCCCACTAACACCCGAAGTCGAGGACCGGTCAACATAGATAGTCCATGAAGTCTATATAGGCTGACCGAGCCCACAACTGCATTTGGCTGATCTGAAGAGTCCGGTTCAGAGAACACACACTCCACAACAAATTCGGCCACACTTGACCCTTTATAGCTGTCCGGGGATGATATACTGGGTTAACTCTATGGCCAAAGCAGCGAGTCAACCTGAAACGTCTGGTTTGTGCACCACCTTTTTAAGGGACTGATCCATATACACCACTACCAATCGACTTTGGAAACAGTATCAAAGCTTCTGACTAGCCACTATTAACGGGTAGGCAAACTTTTCTAGGTTCGGATACCAAGTCTCTGCGTCCCGAAGTGCATGAATGATGTAATAAATGGGAAACTGCTTTTCGCCCGTTTCTTGTACCAGAATTGCCCCTACCGCTAATGAACTTGTTACCAGATAAAGGTAAAGTGGTTCCGAAAGGATCGATTTCATCAACAGTGGTGCCAAAGACATACTTTTTGATCCCTTGAAAGGCGTCTTCACACTCTTAAGTCTACTGAAAAGTTTTCTCGTTTTTCGGCCCCTTCAGAGTGTTGAAATAAAGGAGTCATCATTCAACTGATTTAGACATGAATCTCCTTAACGTTGTACATCCTTGAAGGTTTGTGGAGACTTCATATTCAGTATAGCCTTAATCTTCTCTGGATTGGCCTTAATTCCCTGTTTGCTTACCAAATGCCCAAGGAACTTCCCCGAACCGAGACCGAAGGTACACTTGGTTGGATTTAGACGAATGTTGTGATCTTGGATAGTCTGAAAACAGTCTTCCAAGTTGTCCAAATGATCTCGATCAGATATACTTTTGACAATCATATCGTCGACATAAACTTCCATGTTGCGCCCTAATTGCTTTCTGAATACGTTGTTCATCATTCTCTGATAGGTGACTCTGGCATTGAGCAACCCGAAAGTCGTCTTTTTGTATGCATAAATATCCCGATGAGTATTAAAGGCCGTCTTTTGGATGTCCCTCCTTGTGCATTGAAATCTGGTTGTATCCCGAAAAGACATCTAAGAAACTGAGTAGAACGAACCCAGATATGGCATCGATCAGCTGGTCAATATGAGGCAAATGGTAGAAATCCTCCTGACATGCCTTATTTAGATCAGTATAATCGATGCAGATTCTCTATTTTCCATTCTGTTTTCGGACCAGCACCATGTTTGTTAACCATTCTGGATAATCAATTTCAAAGATGAAATCGGCCACTAACAACTTGGCCACCTCGTCATCAATGATCTTCTACCTCTTTGGAGCAAAAATCCTTCTCTTCTGCCGAATAGGTACCCAAGCAAAAATATCTGTGTACACCCGTATCAATTCTATCAACCCAATTCGAAAGGGTTCCTTCAACCTCGATTCAATTTTGACCGCCTTCTATTTATTCTCTCGTTATTAGTTCTATATCCTCGGTTTCTTCTACCGGCAAAGCAAGGGGTTCGGTGCTGCCTTCGGTGAACGGTTCCACCTCGATTGCCATTGTCTGTCTTTGTTTGCTGACTCTGACTCCCGATGAGATCTGGGTATTTCGATAACACCTCTGAGCGATATCTAAGTCCCCTTTGACTTTTTCGACCCCATTCAGTGTAGGAAACTTCAACTTGAAGTGGGGTATGGAAGTTACAACCTGTAGAGTTGCCAATGTCGATCGACCCAAAATTGCATTGTACGCCGAATCAACTTGCACCACAAAAAATTTGACGTTCATTTGACGAGGGGCTATGCCAAATGTAACCGATAGCTCGATAGTCCCAGGGTCGTTGCTGAAACCATATAGTAGAGATTCCTGTCCGACCTCCTAGGTCTAACCTCTAATATACATGACTGTAAAGGATGTCCACCGAGCAGCCATTATCGATCATCATCCTTCTCATATCCGCTAGTCTGACCTGAGCGGTGATTACCAACGCTCCCTCGTGTGACTCTATCGACTCGGGTGGATAATCTTCGTCGATGAAGGAAATAACTGTGCCGGGGTAAACTCGATCCCTCCTGGCAGGTTGTTCAGACATCGTCAATTCGAATTCAACAGACCTTTACGCTTCCTCCCGGTTACACGTTCATCCGAACCCCTTGTGGTGACATCCACTACCTGACAAGCGGGTTGGTTATGATCATGTTGTCGATCCTTAAGCTGTTCCCGGTTGGTATTTCTTGTTTCTTTTTCGAACCTTCTCATCTAGCAACATATTGGACTAGTTCCCTGTTTTGTACGTTCTTCTCAATCAAAATTTTCAGGTGTCGACAATCTTCGGTAGAGTGTCCTGCACTCTGGTGGTAATTGCAAAAACGCCTTTGATCCCCCCTCTGTGGATGGTAGTTGATTGGACATGGTTTAAAGTATGGTTTGTCCTTGATTTCCTCCAATATCCGTGCCCGATCCGTGTTGAGAGGGTGTAGACCTTATTAACACTCCGATTTAGGAAGGGTGGACGACCGCTTCCTTCAGACCTGGGATTGTTGCTCCTATCCCGATCATTGGGTTTATTCGATGTATTATTTGGTGTATGTGCCGGCAGACTCCATAGTTTCTTCAATGGCGATAAAATTCTACCGCCTGTTGTATGCCTCCCATAAGTCTTCTTGAAGTATGGAACATTATATCCTTCATCAACTTTTTAAACTTCACCTCATCCAGCCCCATAGTGAAGAATCTGAGGGCTTGCGGGGTGTCGAGCACGGTGCTAATTGCCTCCTTGAACCTCTTCACATATTGGCTGAGACTCTCGTTCGGTTGCTGTTTGATCTGCATAAGCGAAGTTGTCAGCTTTCCCTTTCTCATGTTTCTTCCGAACCGATCATGGAACTTGTTACACAACTCCTTCCACGATCCGATGGGTAGTAACGATGTCAACCACAGTCGTGCACCCTTTTTCAGCGTTGTGATGAACATCTGGCATTTGGCAGCATTGGAGTGGTCATAGTAACGCATCAGACGGTCAAATGTGTGTGTATGGTCGTAAGGATCGCCGGTGTCGTCAAAACTTTTCATGGGTGGCATTTTCTTAGATGTGCCCGCTCAAACCCGATCAATCTCAGGAGTAAAAGGTGACGTCGGGTCCACAGACAATTCCTTAGCTTGAGTGACAGTCGCCAATTTTTGTTCTAATTCTGCCACCTTCTGCGCAAGGGGGTCTGGTTTCTCCTTCAGGGGGATGACTTGCGGCTATCTCTCGTGCGGTCCGGGAGACTCATTCATCGCTTGACCGCCGCCTTTGTCACGCGCCTCAACACCTATCTTGCTGAGAACCATCTGAACGATGTGTCTTGGATCGGTTCTGTGACGTGACCTCCCGATGGCGTAGCCGACTTGAGGAGGCCTCACCTTCGCCTTCCAACTCTCCCTTTGTTGGAGATGCAAAGCTTCCATGGCATTTGGTATGTTGAATCTTGCGAGTTTGAATCAACTCGCGTTTGTCATGACTGTCATGCCCTCGATCCTGTTCCTGATGCGTGTGCGTCCGGGATCGACTGTCCTCGGTGTGATTGTGGGAACTGGGAGTCCTTTGATTTGTCGATAACAATTGACATTGGGCTGAAGGAGCCTTTGTTGGGTCCACATATTGATTATTGGGCCCCAACCTATCGTTGACGTGTTTTTTGGGTCCTTGACTGAACCTCTAATTTATGCAGTGGGATTGACCGAAGATCTCTCCCGGTCAGAAACCGTATTCGCATTACTCGCCATAACTCCTACTGAATATGTGGGTGATTAAAATATTAGGTAGCACTAAAGGGCCCTCCTTTTAGCGTCAATATTAACGCCAAGATCCGTTCAGGCGTCTAAACACCGAACAACGCGTCAAATGCTGCACAGAAACAAAATCACACTGAGGAAGCTAACGGCCCGAGAGATAGCTCCGGTGTGAGAATAAGTACAGGCCGGAGAATAGGTTAACAATAGTGGGACAAAATATCTTTAGTGCTTATGTGAGACAAAGAGTTATTGTTGTTGTTACTTGTGAATTAGGTTATAATCACACCTCCTAATCGCTCTGTCCCCGAATTGGAATATGTCTCCTTATCATAGTAGTTACCATTCTAGGATAGAAGTCAATCTCCATAAATAAAAGGAAGTCGAAGTCCATAAAAGGAGAAAGTCAAACAAAACCAGGAATGTAGATTCCTTTAACAACCAATCCTTCTGTTTGGGATATACCGTCACGTGGGATAAGACCCACCAAATCTACCGGGCCCACAAAACCATGCCCTAACAGTTCAATTAGTTTTCTTCCAGTCTCTGTTGAGGTTTCCTAAAGTTCTTCTCCAACAAAGGCTTCCATTTCCAGGATGATATATTCTAAAATTATCTGCATTCTTTACATAAGACTTTTTATCCTGTCAGAGAAACGGCTCTATATTCCTGCATGCCTTCAAAGAGACTCCAAATTACCAATGCTAATTACCAATGCCTTCCTTTTGAAATATAACTTTTTAATAAATATAGAGCATATTGTTTGAAGGTATATATAGAATCCCACCATTGATTTTTTTGCAAATATGGTGGTTTGATAAGAATGGATTTCGCACGATATAATTCTTTACCAAATACAGAACTGAAGAAAACTAGAAAAGCATTGGTTATGCAGGCTCAACTGTTGGCCTCCTCCCATCTGTGAAAATGAGGTGGGAGAAATTTCAGTGTCATAGGTTACTTTGCACTTCCTCCCCGTGATGCACCCAAAACTCTTATTACCTATCTGTGCTGTCATTCTGTGCTGAAATGTTATAGACAAACTTTGTTTGTCCTATTGATACTTTCTCTTGCTTAAAATAACCTCATTTGAAAAAGTTATAGTTTTAGCTTACTAATTGAATTGGTAAACTGAATAAAAAACTAATGACCGCAAAAAATCTTTAAAGTTTCAGTTAGTACTTTTAAGAAGCCTTTTAGTTTTACCAATGGCGGAGATTTAAAATTTGATTTTTTTAATGGAAGGTTACTTTACTGTGTATATTCATTGGTTTTGACAGATCAAAAGCTCTCATGCCAAGTTCATTTAGATTGTTGGACGATTAATGGAAAATTTGGAACCCTTACAGCGGTTCCAATTCATCACTTGGTTCGATCTATTTACCCCAATTGAGTTGAATTCCTTAAATTAGTTGAATACTAAGTTTATAATATTAGTTCACTTAACATTCTCTAGCTTAAGTTTATAGCTCTATTAATTTAGTACTTGCTTTTCAGTTTTATGAAAAAGGATCTTAGTTCTGTTGTTTCAGGCTTTCAGCAATGCATTTAAATATCCTCAAAATCGAAAAGGAGTGTCCTCTAATTTGTTACCCTTGGAATTATATCATAATGATTCCAAAGTTAGAGATACATTTCTAAAACGATGACTTTTAAGAAAATTTTGTTTTTCCAAAATATCCTCAATATTTGCTAGAATTGCAATAGTGGTGTCATGATGGTGTTCAATCCACCTAGAATATTAGTAATGTCATGTTAGAAACTTCACGTCACTTTACTTCAAATTAGAAAGGTATCTCTAATTTTGGAGCGGACAAAACACGTATATCTATTTTGGAACACAGGAAGTATGTCCGAGTTACAAGTAAATATGACGAGTTTCTCTAGTGTCTAGTGTAGTTTTTTGAAATATGATTCAGTTGTGTCCTTTGTTAACTTTTCAGGAGAGTTCACTTTGTTTGAGATCCTTGTAAAGGAGGAAGTTTTTTGTTTGTATAGGAGGTGTGGGTGTTTTTATTTCTCGTAGGCTGTGTTTTTTCTAGTCTGCCTGGTTTTTATGCTCTGTGTGTATCGTGATGGTGCCCCTTTTGGTGTCTTTTACTGTTAATACACTTTTAGATATCAGATTAAAAAATGATTTATTTTCTCTGATATACTATAGTTGTGTTTCTTGACATTCTAAGGAAGCAAAGAACATTGCACAGCCCAAAAGGGCTGTTGCTACCTTTAGTGTTTACAATCTTGTTAGTTCTCCAGCTTAACTTTTATTATCAACATTATTCTGTTGACAATCTTGATGTTAACTAATAATGTAATGGTTTCTGAAGTTTTTTCTTTTTTATTTACAGGATAGATCTCTCGACTTTCACTCATTATGTGCACTATATGCTGCAACTGGTACTCACTTTTGTGCCTTGGTTATCACTTATGTGGTCAGTCATTATTATATATGTAAGCATTGTTGATTTAATAAAGTAGTATAGTCTGCATGGGGCTGCTAAATTAAGAAGCATAATGGATTCGAATTTTGAAGTGTATAGGAAATAGGTGGAAATGAGGAACAACATTGATGGCATGTACCTCCTTTTCCCATTTCTTTCCCATTGTTGTTTGTTGTGAGCTTTGCGTCTTCCAACCTATGTTCTCTTGTTTTGTATTATTTGAATTGTATTCTGCTGAAGGAACACTTGTATAGATAACGAAACCTTAAGATGCAAAAACTCGTACAATTTCCTCACTGGCTGCTATCATGAGAGGTATCTCCTGCAACCCTCAAATGGGCAGAGTGCAGGGGTTCAAATCCTTATAGGTTTTTCCTATTGTTTCCCACAATTTTATGGGATATGAATAGGATCCAGCTGTAGTTGGTATCTCCTGCCAAACTTGGATGGCAGGGTACAGAGGTTCAAAAACTATTGAGAGCATGCTCTTTCATTTAATCACTTGTATCAAATCAGTCTCTACAATTCTATGAAATATGGAATATAGGGGTCAGCTGTAGTTCAAAAAAATAAGAAAAAGAAAAGGTAGTATTTTTAAGAATCACATGAAGAATATTAGTATTTGCACCCTTAAGAATTCATATTAGAAGATCACAGATACCATGAACCTGCTCAACTCATTTACTTCTATAAGGACTTGGATTAATTCACTTGAATTCATAAAGCTTCTATAAGGAGAAACATATGACACCCCATCTAAATCTACAATGGCGACACATAAATGCCAGATGACATAATGCAAACATATACACATAGCGGACCATGAATGTGTTCTTTCCTTTATTCTTCATTTTCACTGTCCTAGTCTCGTAGATAATCATACTAGATTTGTTGGGTTTTTTCTATGCTTTTTAAGTATTCTGTCTGATGATGTACTCTAAAATATATCCCTTTTTTTCCTTTACAGTTGTTTACTTGGAATGAAATTCTATTGAATGTTTTATTAATATTTTAAAGGTAACATTGATAAATATAATCAAAATTAAATGCAAGTTGGATATCATGTACGGCATTAAATATGGGTTGGACTTGGATGCCAAATGTTGTGCATTAACATGGTGATGGCCATATATAGAAGATATACACTGGTGATTGGCCATTTATAGTACTAGCAATTAGAACAACAAATTTATACAGTCATTTTCAAGGGAATGCACCACAAACACACCCTCTACATCTGACAAAAGTTTATACAGGGTAAATGGTTTGATGTGTTCAGATTTGTTTGAATAGATGTCATCTGCAAGCATCCTTGTCATTTGATTATACTGAACTAAACTTGGTAGATCATCGACGCTATATATCATATTTACCTGCTCATTAAAGACTTCTATATAATTTCAGGTTGATTTCTTCCACTTTTTTCCCTTGTCTCACTTTCTATTTTTTGTACTTCTTGTTTAGATGTAGCTCTTGTTACATCTCTGAGAGATGGAATGAATCTTGTTAGTTATGAGTTTGTCGCCTGCCAAGCCTCAAAGAAAGGGGTTCTAATTCTAAGTGAGGTAACTTAGTATATTTTTCCTTTTGACTATACTTTTTGGTGATGCTGAAATTCAACTACTATTAATTGTGTTAATGTCTTCCTTGTGAAGCCTAATGAATAAGATAGTATCTACTATAAGCTATCTTTTAGAGAGGAATATATTGTATTAGACTAGTAGTCCACATACCAAAATTGTGAATAGTAAAATTTTGAGTAGTAATCCATGTCTTGATTTTGGTCATTTTGAAAAGATATATTACCAGTCTGTTTTCTATTACTGCAATTATATTTCATGCTTCCGGAATTCGTAATTCAATGAGATGATAAAAATCAACTTATTTTATTTTTTAATTTTAAGATAAAAGAAGATATTTTATTAGAAAAAATTACTACATAGTGGGAGGGAAATATTTATCTTTTCATTAATTAGTTGGTGGTGATATAAGGAAGCCTTCTGAGCTTAGAATGTTATGTAAATGTAATTTGAATCCTTTTTATCAATAATATTTATGTTTTTTCCTTTTCTCTATTTCTCTCTGTTCTCTCTATCCTCAGATCTACTTTTTCTCTCCTGTTCTTCATCTTCATCTCTAAATGTCTTCTAAATCTATACTCCCTCTCTTCCCAATTCTCAATTCAAGGGAACCTTTGCCTTCCAAATACAAAAATTTAAGGGAAAGTTTCTAAGAGTTTGGCCAAAAATAATCAACTCAAAGGTCTTACAAGTGCATTATTGGAAGAGCCCAAAGCCGAATCTCCTACTAGAAAAAAAGAATAGGAGACAGAGCTGAGGATGGCTAAGTGAGCAACTAGATCCTCGGTCTCTCCATCGTTCAGATTACAAAAAAAATTGAAAATCCTAATCAAAAGTCCCTATCACTACTAATCATGAATTCAACCATAGGAGAATTATGTAAAGAAGAAAGGCGATATGGTCTTGGGAAAGATTAAAAGAAAGAGTTACCACCTAAAATCAAATATCTTCCCAAAATCGAATTTGAGAGCCATTTCCCACCCTATAAAATACCAGTAATAAAAAGTAACTGAACCACTGAGAGATTAACTTCGAAGGACTAGCATGAGTGATACCTCTGTGAGTAAAATAAGCATTCCAGATGGACATAATTCAGTAGTTTTGATGCCTTGGGTTATTGGTGAGTATTTAACGTCCAACAAGTAGAAAACCCCCTAATGACTTCTTTACTATGTACTCTGTTCCACCTCAGAATTGTTGTAATTTTAATGATCACTGATTCTGGGATTTATGTTACTCGAAGTAAAAACTATTTGAACATGTTTCTTAAAAGTGCGCTGTTTCTTATGTCGTGTTCATTGAAAAGTATGACACAAGCTGTAATAGCATGCCATATTTAGTAAGTCTTTATTAGTTTAATTATTTTCTGTATTATATCTGTAGTTTGCAGGCGCAGCACAGTCACTTGGTGCTGGAGCCATTTTGGTAAACCCATGGAACATTTCTGAACTTGCTGCTTCAATTGGTTATGCTTTAAATATGCCAGCTGATGAAAGAGAAAAACGCCACCACCATAACTTTATGCACGTGACTACTCATACATCCCAAGAATGGGCCGAAACCTTTATAAGGTACATGAACTTCATCTTATATGTGCAGTATCATGAAAATTATTGTCTTTTTGTATATTCAAGTTATGAACACTTATTCTGAATAATGTTCTTGTTGTATTGTTGTGAAAGCTCAAAATGATTAGCACCAAAAAAAGAAGAAGAAAAAAACTCAAAATGATAAAAAGTTCTCCTTGTTATTCATCTACTCTTAACAAGTTACAGGCGAGAAAGTAAAAGCTGTCTTAACGAAGGTTTTTCAGTTAAATATTTGACTTATCCTGTTACAATAAGCTGTCTTAAAAAAGATTCAGACAGGAATTCTCACTAATGAGGGCCAATTCTGAGACTGGCTCAGGAGGCCAGAAGGAATATTTAACATGTTATGAGATAATCCACTTCTATATGTGCTGAAACTTTACTAACCAGTTGTTTGTTAATAATTGCACCTAATATGAGAAACAAAATGCATTTAATATTCATTATTTTGAGTTTCTAGCATCAATTTTTCTAATATATTCTCGTAGTTTCATATTAATGCCACTCTTATGCTTCAACTACTGATCTACAAGTAAATCTGTCTTTTCGAAAATTTATTAAGGTCTTGTCTAGCTTTCCATGTTCAGATTCATACTATTCACTTAGCTTAGTTTATTTTTTAATAAAAGAAGATGTTTTAGCAAAGATAAAGAATAGTACATTGCAAAAGCGGACACGAATTCCACCAAAAGGAAATAAAATGGACGAAACAAATGAAAACAACCCCAACATCCTCAAGGAGAATAACCCTCCAATCCCTATGAAAGTCAGACAAGAACACCCCCATGAAAAACACCAATCGCTGAGACAACACAAAGCATGTGGACATTTATAGAACTGCTGGTTAAGATCCTAGCATTCCTCTCTATCCATACACCCCATAAAGATGTAAAGCACACACATCTCCACAAGATCTTACCATCTTTATTGCCACTAGACCCCTCAAATATTCAAAGATGGAGTCTCTCCATGCTAGAAGAAGAAACCCACACTCCCCAGCAAACCAAATAAGCACACAACTGCCTAGTCACTGGGCAATGCAGAAAAAGGGTGTTAAATGATCATGATCGACTGATTATTGACCTAGAGATAAAAGGATGAGCCTGGCATGTCTATCTCTTTGCAGTGGCTTAATGCACTCATGACCCCCTTGGACCCTGCACAGATTTTGTCGATTCTGTATAGTCGTAGACAAGTCTTTGGCACTATCACAGAGCCACAGAGGTCCCTCAGTCACACACCTATGTCATTTAGCCGCATATATGAGTAATTCAGGTCCAAACTTTGTATATAGATTTATAACCAAGGCTCAAACATGGGGAGATAGACTAGATTTTAGGTGCATGATGTAACTGTAAGTAAATTTTATCTGCTGAGATTGAACAAGTTTAGTTTAGAGTTCCAGTTTCCTACCTAAATTATCATATCGATTGGAATGGAAAAGAGGTTAATGTGTAGGTTATGTTACCGCTGAAATTATAATGTGAATTTGGAATGAAGAAAGAAAATAGATATGTATATGCTGTTTGTTTGCTTGTCATTGAGATTTGTCTCTCAGCAAAATACCATTCCTATTGTTAAATGACTTGGCCGTAAAGTTGACATGGTGTTTCAACATATGTTGTTAGTAAATAGGTATAGAAGCTTGTGCATAAAGAGAGGTAATCTGTTTGTGTATGCAGGAATTACTTGTACATTTTTCTATACATATGCTACTTTTCATTATGTAGCATTTTGGATATTCTCCTTATATGGTCATACAATGTGTTTTTTAATTCTGTTTAGTGAACTCAATGATACCATTGTTGAAGCTCAGCTGAGGACAATACAGATTCGACCTTCACTTCAGACCAATGATGCAGTTGAATGTTATTCGCAATCTAATAATCGATTACTCATACTGGTAATCATTTCTTTTCATGTTTAAACCTCAAAAGAACTAATCAATTACTCATACCTGTACCCGTTTCTTTTCTATTTTGTAGACTAGAACAAATAATTTTACTAAGCATGTCTCCAGTAATTTCTCGGGTTCTGCACAAACAAGGACCCTCTTATGTCAGAAATGAAGCTATTTGATCTTTCCTCGCAAAATGTTGTTTTTCCCAAAGTCCATGTCACTGTATTGTCTGATTTGGATGATGTTTCAGTTCACTAATGATGTACTTTGTCAAAACATGAAACACCAATTTATCCCCATTATTTATGCAATTTAGCTCCAGTTCTAAAGAAAGCTGTTTTCAGGATTGAAAATGTTATTTAGGTAACAGTTAGAATTTTCTAATTCTCTGTGCTTTCTATACAGGGATTCAATGCAACACTTACTGAACCAGTAGAAGTTCAAGGTAGAAGGGTGGATCAGTTCAAAGAAATGCAGCTTAAATTGCACCCAGATCTAAAAAACCCCTTGAGGAAGCTGTGTTATGACCCAAAGACTACAGTTATTGTCCTTAGTGGGAGTGACAGCAGTGTCCTGGACAAGGTAAATCTCATCTCACCCATGATCTCTCTAATCTTAACAAATTCTACCTTGCTGACTCTACTCCTTCTGCAGAACTTTGGGGAATTTAATATGTGGTTGGCCGCAGAACATGGTATGTTTCTACGTTTTACGCAGGGAGAATGGATGACAACAATGCCAGAAAATCTACACATGGATTGGGTTGAGAGTGTAAAGGTGCAGATTATAATATTAAAATACATATTCTTCTTTATATAAGTTCTTCAAAATACAAAGCCATGATTCATGTAAATCATTTCAGCATGTTTTCGAGTATTTCACCGAGAGGACACCCCGCTCTCATTTTCAGCTTCGTGAGACTTCACTTGTGTGGAATTATAAGTTTGCAGGTGTCTGTTCTAAATCTTCTTCTGCTTCTTTTTTTTAAAATTCTAAATCTCAATTTAGTCTGAATTGATCATTGCTGTTTGTGTAATAATTTCTTTGATGTCCTTGTAATTCTTTCCCTGCATTTTCTTGATATTGTGATGACAATTATAGATATTGAGTTTGGAAGGCTTCAGTCAAAGGATCTGTTGCAGCACTTGTGGACAGGTCCAATCTCAAATGCTTCAGTTGAAGTTGTCCAAGGTAACCGTTCTGTTGAGGTCCGAGCAGCTGGTGTGACTAAGGTGCATGCATTTGGTTACCTATGAAAATCTATTTCCTGCTGTGGATGTTGTAGAACTGCTTGTTTATGCTTATCCAATTTCATCTCTAATCAGGGTGCAGCTATCGATCGTATATTGGGAGAAATAGTTCATAACAATGACATGAATGCACCCATTGACTATGTCTTGTGTATAGGCCACTTTCTACCGAAGGTATGTGATCTTTTGTGCATAATATATATATATATATATATATATATGCTTTGAGGATATATCCTCTAATGGTAGTGAATCGTAATATTGTCAACTAATTTTGGTATGCATGTATGCGTGTATAGAGGCGGATCTAGCTTAGGGGGGTAATTGTAATTGACTAAATTTTTAGGGGTCAAATAGGATCAGAGTAAAATTTTAGATGTAATAAAAATTTAAAGTTTGATTGAAAAATAATATATCCGTTTTAATTAGATATAGATTTGAAAATTTTAAAGTCAATTTCATGAAATTCTAAAATTCAAAATTGATAGGAAGATATTTAATTTTAATACAACAAATATAACGATTGTAAACTAACTATAAAACACTACTAATTATTATTTTTGTTGTTTTCAAAACTTGAACAAACTTATATCAATTTGAGTTTTAGGATTTCGCGAATTGATTTTAAAAGTCAAAATATATATCTAAGTTTGGAATGGAAGTAGTATTAAATTTTTCAAAGTTCATATCTTATATTACCTTGGTCATTACAATATTTTGTCTCTCCCTCTTTGCTTCTCGTATAACGGCTTGCCCTAATTATTCTCACTAGTTCGAATTTAGAGAAAATTCGATATGTTGTATTTTTTTATTTATAATTTCACAAATTTAGCAATTGCTTTGAGATTTTTTGTAATTACTTGTGTTTTTTTTGTAATTGCTTGTGAATTTTTATAACTAATAAAAATATATCATATAACAATATTAAGTAATGAAGTAAATGTTACTATAAATAATATTTGGGCATTATTTAGTTTTATAATTTATTTTACTATATTTTTATTTTTTTTTATTTTTTTTGCTAGAATTTGATCTATTTCAAATTTCATCTCCTTCCCTTATATTTATCAATGGTCACTTTTAGTGTTAAATAATGAGATAACATGGATCTAGCAAAGACCAAAGATCGGCCGGGCTAAAGCCCAAGGTGCTTTTGTGCTCAAAATTTTTAGACCCTTAAATATTATCTCCCTTTATAGTTTTATTACTTAAATATTAAAGCAAATAATTTTCATCTCCTTCTCCTACTATTTATCAATGGTCAAATAGTTGCCTCCTATGACTCCTTCACACAAATAGTTCACAAAATTTCCAAATATCACTATTTAAGTTCGTATTAACTTATTTTTTAGGTTTTGAAATTAATTATTTTATTTTGAAATTAATTATTTTGTTTCATTTATGGTTCGAGGTTATTAGGTGTCTTTAAGTCATGGTGAATTAAGCTTTGCTCGTGAGCCTTTTGATCAATATTACTGTTAACATAAATATGATTAGTGGATATCATGATTATTGTAATATTCACATATTTAAATCATATAAATCTATAATTTGCCCACTGTTCATTCAAATCATTTTTTAATTGTTTTATTGTTATACTTTAATGCTATTTGGTAATTAATTTAGATAATTCGAGATTATGAATAGATTTTTAAATTTTTGGCTCCTAAAAAATATGTCCTGGATACGAAAAAAAAAAAAAAAAAAGAAGAAAAAGCGGATGAATTAAATCTCAAGTGGGTTCACTCGATAAATTTTTTGATAGTAAGAACAAAAAGGAGAACCAAATACTCATAAAGTAAGAAAACAGATTATATGGTATTGTGTATCTTTTGTTCGGGGAAAGCTTCTTCGCTTTTTTATGCCTATCTTAAAAAATTCGTAAAAAGCGACATTTTCACGCATTTCTTTTTAGCCTATCTTAATAAGAAAAAGGGCCCATTTTTTTGATCTAGCCCACTGTATTATCATTTTATTATGTTCATAAGTTTCATTATATGTTATTTGTAAAAATTTTTTTGGGAAAAGCAAGCTGATGAACCAAATATAAGAAAACAGATTATGGTGTTGTATTCGACATTGATTTCTTGTTTCTTCTTAAGGACAAAATACATGGTTTGTTTTTGATCCAGGACGAAGACATTTACACTTTTTTTCGAGCCAGAGCTTCCAGCGGCAAGTCCAGCAAGAGCCAATTCAGCCAGTCCTGCCAATGGAAATCTATCTGCAAACAATAGCAGATCCATGGCATCTTGCAGCACCTCAACGCAGCCCTTTTCAGCCTCAGAGAAGAATGGGAGTGGAACTGGTTGGTGGTCTGCAATGCGAGACCAAATGACAGTGCACGAAGGTTCATCCGTTCTCGACCTCAAAACCGAAAACTATTTCTCTTGTACGGTTGGACGGAAGCGTTCAAGTGCTCGATATCTTCTCTCATCAGCAGAGGTTGTATCTTTGCTGAAGGAACTGGCAGAGTTTTGATCACAAAACTAATTATACTTACCTTTGCTTCTCCTAATGCTGTTAACCCGAAGGTCAAAAACTCATCTCCAGGCAAGACTTTGTGTAACAGGTAATGTCAAGCTATTCCCTTGAGAGTTGAGACTCTCTCTCCAAGTCCATGTAAATTTAGCAAATAAGTGACTTCAGACTTCTCTGTGTACACACATACAGTATATCAAAATAATAATTAATTTAGTTGGGTAATTTGAAAAATTAAAAGTTCAATGGTGTAATCAATAAAACGTGCCAACTATAGTAGTATTTCGTTAGTTTTGACCTTTTTTCCCCTTAGTCTTTGAATCAGCAGTTGTTTAATTAAATATAAAATATATGAATATTTTATATTATATTTGTTGTGGTATAAATAATGCCGTATATGAGTGCTATTTAAGGATATCTGGACGAATGAAATAACTATAGAAAGATAAAGACAGAAATTTATGATTTTTTGAAAGTTGGATTGGATCTTTGCCTACAAGGGTCGATTGTTCTTCGCTAGGTGATTAATGAAGGAAAGTTGACTTAGGGGATGTTTGATAAAAATTGAATCTGAATGAGTTAAATTTGAATCTGAATGAAAAAAATTGTTTGATAATTGACATGTCTGAAACATCTAAATGACAAAATTTTATTATTTTATCCCTCTGAAAAAATTCAAAATTGTTGTAAATTTATTTAATATTACTTAATATAATAGTTAATATATTTTTTTTAATTTTTAATTTTTTTTACTTCATTCAGCTGCTCATTCAGCTAAAAAAATCTGACTTAGTCATTCAACTCGTCCATCTTACCGATTCAGTCATTCAGACCAAAACAAACGCACTGACCAATTCAACCATTCAGTCTTTCAGTCATTTAGCTCTAAACAAACACCCCCTTACTGATATGCAGGGTTAAAACAACAGGCATGAAAAATATGCGTCCAATTCTAGCGGACGGTCTATGTTTTTTTTACAGTATTCATACCAAATGGAGGTATAATCGTCCAAATTATCCAGTTAGACAGTCCGCTTGAATTATTAGGGGACGTCGTGCTTCCCTTTTTAATCACAGCACAGTCGTCATAGATGTTACTTGTTCATTTTTAATCCATAGTAATATATATATATATATATATATATATATATATATATATATATATAGTAGTGGAAGTAGCTGTCTGCTTGTCCATTTGAATTTTTGAAATATATAAAGTGGATGCTTATATATCGCTCTCATTTTGTCTTCCTTTCATCTCTCTCAATTATTATCGACCTAAAAAGATTCCTAACCTACTAGCTCTTTAATTCAATCCAGAGGATTGAAGATCTTATATATTGATGAATGAATTCATACTCGATCATAAGCAAAAGTACAAATGCAAAAGACAGATCGAGAAGATCATCAAAAGTTTAAAACTCCAAAATGTTGTTTGAAAAACAAGAAACAAAAAGCCAAATTAAATAAAATTGATCCATAGTACTGCATAAGATAAGTAGCTAGTGTATGAAAAATGTTATGTTCACTGAATAAATCCTAATAAGAATAGAATGCAACATGTTTTTTATATTAATGCAACTTATTACTATAAAAAATGATTGTCGTAACTTTTTCTACAGAAAAAGGTGTATTTTTACAAAAAAAAAATATTACATTCGGGATTTTTTTCCCGTCAAATATAAATAACAGTACTAGATTATATTGTGTATAAATTTAAATTATAAATAAATATGTATATATATAGAGAGAGAATCCAGGATCTTGCTTTCACCCCCTTATCCAACTCACCCGAAATTACCTTTAGTGACGTAACTCCACGATTTGATTCGATCATACAACCGTCGTCTATACTTTTAACGATTTATATATATGGTCCGGATCTTACCATTTCCATTCATTCACTGAAGCTCACTCCTTCTTTAGCGACGGATTGACGATTATTGATTCGATCATATTAATCGTTGCCTACATACTTTTAGCGACGCTTATATGTTGTCCGTCGCTAAAAGTATAGATAATGATTGTATGATTGAACCGTCACGAAGTTCACATTAAAGAATGAAATTTCTCAGATGAATAGATAAAGCATGAAATGTAAGATACATATATGACATGCATGAATATGGTAGTTGCAAAAAGATTTGCATGTATATGCCATGCATATTATATATATGTATATATATTATTTGTATATGGACCATCCTGACCAGGCCATGCCTCCCCATCCTAACCCCCGCACTTAAGCAATTAGCTTATATGAGTCGTGAGAATTGAACCTCTGCCATTCACAGCAAAAAGGAAAGTCAATTATTTGGACTTCAATTTGTTCTTTCTCAAATGGACTCTAGCTATTGTACGTTAATTATGATTTTTGACGTAATATTATATTAACTTTTTACAAGTTGACAATATATATATATATATATATATATATATATAGTAGAGGATGAGATCACATCGTCTTATACTCTTCCGCGCCTTATTATTTTTAGCGATGAATCCTCCATGACGGTTTTGATTATACAACCGTAAATACATATTTTCTTGATGCACAAATATAGTGTCGCTAAAAGTATAGACGACGGTTGTATACTCTCCAACTGTCGTCCGTCAATCATCATAAAAAAAAGTGACAGCGGTGAATAAGATAAAGTGATGACTGATCCGACCGTATATATATATATATATATATATATATATATATATATATATATATATATATATAAACAATTAATCTTCACTAATCTAGAGCTCACGCTTAAAGAATATTTAGGTCCCGTTAATTTGTTCCCAACTTTTTTCTTATTAGGTCTTAACTTCTAGTTGTTTTTCAAAACCGTTAAATATTTTGGGTTTGTTTCAGCTTATAGGTCGGCCTAAATGTTAATAACTATAAACCCCTTAATCAAAAAAGAAATTATAAGTTATAAGTTGATAAAGTCGTAATCTATATTTACACTACACAAAAATAGGTCATTAACGATGAGTTTATTGTCGAAGGCATAAAATCCGTCGCTAATCACCCCCTAATCAAAAAAGAAATTAGAACTTATAAGTTGATAAAGACTGATCTATATCTACACTACAAAAAAACAGATCATTGGCGACGGACTTACTGTCGACGGCATAAAATTTGTTGATAATGCATGGTGGTGGACGGTAGTACATTGTGAATAAGTTTCATACCTTCACTAATGAATTATAATAAGACAAACACAATTTATTTGTTCTTAGTTTTTGGTATAGGCCTAAAATTTAATTATTGCTGAAATACTTTTTAAAAACTCCCTTATTTTAGGCCTAGAGTTTAAATACTATTGAAATACTTTTTTAAAATCTACCTAATTTTATTTTATTTATTTTAAAGAAATCTAAATAACTGCTAAAAAACCCAAACTTAATAGGATCGGACTCTTTTTCTTATACATGATATTTGGTTTGATTCTTATAATGATGACATAATATCATAAAATTAAGTTAATAATAAATTAAGTTATATGAAATTAATAAGTTAAGATATGAAATTATTAACTACATTAAAAATAATTAATATATAGTTAGTGTTGTAGAACCAATTTTTTTACAGTCCTAAAAATTTAACGTTAAACTTATTATTCTATTATAATTTTATTCTATAAAAGAGTCCTTTAATTACTAGCTTACAATAAATTTTAATTTAAAAATATGCTTAAGATTTTACTTTACTAAACTTTGAACTTTAAATAACTAAATATTATAAATATAGAAAAAAAACTACTATGATTAATTTTTTTTTAAAAATATATTATATGTTAGTATAAAGTATGTTAATGATTAACTTTAGTTACAAATTTTATTAAATATAGAAAACATTTAGTTAACTAATTTTAAGAAAAGTATGACTATATATATATATATATATATATATATATATATATATATATATATTAGTCTGACTAAAATTTTGGTCATTTTTAAAACTAAAAGTCATAATAGTAAGTTATTATTGTATAATAATTTTATTCCTAAACGATTATATATTAATAGTGTAGACAAATATTGATCGAGAAAATAATAATTAATATTAAAAAATGTAATATATATTATAAAATATATTATTAAACTTCAGTTACCAAATTTATTTCATATAGAAAATCTTTAGTTAATTAACTTTTAAAAATTCTCACTTATGTTATTAAAATTTAGTTACCTTAAAAACTATAAACTATGATGATAACTTATTATTAATTATACAATAATTTTATTTTATATAAAATTCCTTAAGCACCAAATTTGGGTTTGTAGGTTCTACTAGCTCATTGTTGAATTCTAAAAACTATATATTAGTTCAAAAGATTGAAACCAAAAATAAAATATCAAATTCAAAACTATATAAAAACTAAATATTAAATTAAAATTAACAAAAAATACATTATTAACACTCAATTATCAGTCCTTGATAAATATTGTATCTTGGCAATATTTGTAGTCATTCTAATAGTAATATTAAGTTAATTTGAAATTTTAAAAATATTTTATAATCATTATATATAGAATAAATAAAAATAAAAATAGTTTTATTTAAAAATCAAACAAGGTAAAACTTAATTTTTTGGTCATTGATCTTTGGTATGGAAGTAGAATTTGACTACTACGTCTAAAATACTATTTAGAGTATCCCTAATTTTATATTATTTAATTTAAATTAATCCAAAGAGATAAATCTATATATATGCAAAATTAAGTATGTACACAATTAGCCTCTCTAATTGACTACAAACAAAAATCAAAAAACAGCACAGAGAGCATAGAATAAAAAACCATCAACAACAAAAAAAATTTACTATTCAAAAACGCAAGATCATGTTGAGCCAAGTTTAATATATATTTTTATAACTAATTCGCTATATAATTAATTAGTAATTAGTAACGTATTAAATAGAAACTAAATTATAGATATATATTATTTATATATATATTATAGAAATATTCTAATATTATATTGAAGAATCATTATAATTAATATTTTTATTATGGGTTCGCTAATAAATAATTCATATGTATGTGAAACTAAGTTTATTTTTTAACTTAATAGTTAAATTGTCGTTAATATATAATAGTAGTTGTGTAAATATTATAGTTACATAATAATTAATATTTAAAGGTATATTATGTGTTATAAAATGTATTAATGATTAAACATTAAATACCAAATTTATTTAATATTGGAGATATTTAGTTAATTAATGTTAGAAATAATTATGACATATACATTAGTGACTAAAATTTAATTAATTTTTAAAAGTAAAAGTCATAATAGTAACTTATTATTCTATAATAATTTTATTCTTAAATAAATATATATTTAAAATAGAGAAAAATTATGAAAAAATAATAATTAATCTTAAAAGGCACAATATATATATTATAAAATATATCAATGATTAAAACTTTAGTTACCAATTTTATTTCATAGATGAAATCTTTAGTTAATTGATGTTTAAAAAACTACTCATTTATATTTCATGATGATAACTTATTATTATGCTACTATAATTTTATTTTATATAAAATTGTATATTAAATTATATAATAAAAAACACATAACTACGACTTATTTACAAGTCTTTAATAGTTGTTTTTTGTTTAAGAAGTATTTACCGTCATTATAATAGTAATAATAAGTTAATTTGAAATTTTAAAATAAATTTTATAATTATATGGCATACATATAAATTAAAATAATTTTATTTAAAACAAAAATCCGTGTTGGCACGGGTCACTTAGTTAGTTATATTTGGAATATCAGCTTCTAAGTACTTTTTATTGATTAGAACGGCAAAATGTCAGTTTTATATATATATATATATATATATATATATATATATATATATATATAAGGGATAAGAGTAAAGCCTTGGGAATAGAATATTTGCTATATAATCTTCATGCATGCAAGCACGCCATGAAGCATGCATACTGGTCCATTTTAAGCCTCAACAATGGACTTATTAGTAGACCTAGCTAGCTAATATGGGAAAGAGACGTCGTCAACTTCTTCTTTTTGTTTCTAGACAGATTTGGTTAATTTGGCATCAAAATAAATTATTTAGGTTTAGTGAAACTATTAACATTAGATATTTTTCTTTCCTTTCAAAATCAAAATTATATTATTTGTAAAGTACAACCCCGTTAATTTAAAGAATATTTTATTACTTTTCAAACTTGTTGATCCTCAACACTAACTAGAAACGTAATAGTGTTGGCATGATTGTACTCAATCAATTAATAATAGAAATAATGGTATATTAGAAATTTGACGTCACTTTTAAGATTTTAAAAATAAAATTAAATCTTTTGTTTTTAGGGCTATAATCCATAATAAATATTTGTTATGGAACAAAATAGGACAAATAACATTCATACCAACCATCATAAGGACCAACGTCTCTAATTAAATATTAGAACTCGATCGCCATCTACTACTATTAGTAGCGCGCGGACTGTAAATCCAATTGTGAAGCCATGATTTTAATGTAGTGGGGTCAAAATTTTGTGATGCTATAAATAATTTTGTGTTTTTTGGTCAATTACATATGTAAAACATATATTTTGTTATAATATTGTTAATATAACAAGTAATAACATATATATATATATATATATATACACACACACACACACACACACACACACCTCTTATTGACCCTTAATACGCCTTTCTAATCACAAATTTGTTAATAAATATTTAAATTTCTAATGTTATTAAAATAATATAAATTAGATTATTATTTATTTTAAAAATATTAGACGAAGATGCATACATTAAGGAGTAGAAATAATATGGAATTGAGAAAGTTATAAAAAATTCAATTTGACCTCATATATTAAAAATTTTATATAATTTCAGTCGGGTCAATTTATTCATTATATTTAAATTTCTTCTAAATTTATCTTATATTATAAAATAATTTTTTTCAATGGGGTCAATTGACCCACACCCTTGACCGTGGCTTCGCCCCTGTGTAAATCCGCTAACAAATGATGACGGAATTATATCCGCTACGTACTACTAGTAGCTGATTGTTTAAATCCGCTATTACTAGCTTTTTCTACTTTCTCTTGGGATGTTGTTTCTAATTTAGTAACCTCAAACAAAGATCACCTTAGTTTGAGATCTGACGATGACAAATTATAAATATGTCATTCGTTAGTACTAGCTAATAGTAGTGAGATATCACTACTATTAGAAGCGGATGACGCTTTTTAATTTTTAATTATAATCATTAATGTGTCAAATTAACGTTATTGACTGTTACGTTATTGACTGTGTTTATCTTATTATGATTAATAAATTTCCTTCATATATATATATATATGAAAAACCTATGTAAAAATATTGACTCTATTAAGAGTCTTAGAATGTGTAGAAGAATAAAATGATAAGAGTACTATAGAATGAATCATTTTTTAATACGAAGAGTTAACAACTTATAATGATAAGTACAAACATGGAAGCGAATGAGTCAACTTTTTAATAAGATGAGTTAAGTACTCATTTTTACAATTATATATAATACCCTTTGCCATGATATTATGCATGCATATAAGGGTATTAATTCTTTGCCATGGATAATAATTATTATGCCAGTAAATTTTAGACTTTGTTATGATATACGTCCTTACGTTTGGAATATATATATATAGAGAGAGAGAGTTATCCGCCGGCGATTAGATAACTATGAGTAGTATTTAAATCTTACCTTAACACTGGATAGATAAATTATCCAAAAAAAACTGTAGTTTCCGGATTAATTTTTATTCACACCCACATAAATTCTTCTTTGGACCATAATAATCTCAACACTAACGATATGGCTGCTGGTGCAGTGTGTTTGGCCCACTATACAAAAGTCTAAAGAAAACCCGAATATCAATCCTATTATTATTAGTAGTAGTAGTAGTAGTATTAACAACATTCATATAAAGGAATAATCTTATAACCACCCCCAATCAGTATGTCAATCTGTATATTCCATATTAAACCCTGGGGAAGATTATTTCCTTTTTGCCTTTTAATTACTTCGTCTTCTTTCTGAATAAACTTATAAATACCCCCAATCTCTTCAATTTGTTTTTTGCACCGTATATTCCATAATAAAGCGGCCATGGCATTAATGATTATGAAGAATATTTCCTTTTTGCCTTTACTTTTTCTTCTTCCTCTCTTAGCCTCTTCTGTTGAAACACAGGTGTTTATTTATTTATTCACATTTTCTACATATTCAAAAGTATATATATATATATATATATATATATATATATATATATATATATATATTATCTCTCATATGAATCTTTTCTTTTCTATAATTAATTAATTACAGGTCTATATAGTGTACTTTGGAGAGCATAATGGAGAGAAAGCTTTGCATGAGATTGAAGAAACTCATCATTCATATATGTTTTCTGTGAAGAAAACGGAAAAAGAAGCCAGAGATTCCCTTCTCTACAGTTACAAGCACAGTATCAATGGTTTCGCCGCCGTGCTCACTCCTGATGAAGCCTCTAAACTATCCGGTAAATCCAAAAGAAAAAAATAAATCGAATGACAACTTATTCACAGAATTTGTTTGGTTACTAACATTCGATGCGTTTAGATATCTAAACATACCCCACAATTTTTAGTGGAGTGTATTTTTGCCCTATATTTATTAGTTAAAAAAGTTATCAAGTACATTTATTGGGTTTGGAACTTTCAAAGTAGACGATATGAGAGTTGTCTTTCAAAAGAATGACATGTTGGGTTCGATTTTCTCTGAATTTTCTAATGCATGACATTCTAACCCAAAAATATCAACAAAAGAATTTTGATGCATTTTAAGAACGGAAATTTGAGTCGAACTAGTCATTTAAAAGGGGATTGTTTTTTCCATTTATTATCATCTCTCAGGAGATTTTGTTTTCTCCATTTTGAACGTCAGATTTTTTTCCGTGTATGAATTGTTGTATTCTATTATATTTTGAAGTTTATATGATGCCTACTAGTGTTATTATTATGATTGGTCATTTATCTTAAATATCTGTTATTTTGTTGAAAGAATTCCTATTTCAGTTCTTTTATAATAATTCTTTGGTCTTTTAGTTTTTTAGACTTTTTAATATATTTTAGTCTTTTAATTTAGACTCTTTGATTAAAAAGAAAAAGGGTTACACGCAATTTTATGTTGAAATTCTTGTTAACTATATTGGTTTATTTGAACAGAAATGGAAGAAGTGGTATCGGTGATTGAGAGCCGGCCGGATAAGTACTCATTGCAGACTACAAGGTCATGGGAATTTTCAGGGTTAAAAGAGACGAGGAAATTGAACTTGATGAAGAAACAAGACTTATTATTGAAATCCAGATATGGGAAAGATGTTATTGTTGGGGTCTTGGACAGTGGTAAATTATTTAACCATACCCCAATAATTAATTTCCATATTTTGATACAATAATTCATATATATATATATAATTTGCCTGTATTTGATTTAATTATTGAAACATGAAGAATATATACATCTATAATGTAAAATGACGTGAAATGTCTGTGATTTGATCAGGTTTGTGGCCAGAGTCAAAGAGCTACAATGATGAAGGAATGGGACCCGTTCCAGAATCATGGAGAGGAATCTGCCAAACTGGACAAGCTTTTACCTTCAAAAACTGTAATAAGTGAGTCACTTTACTCCCTATCTTCTGTATGTTTTAAAATTAGAGGTATAATTTAATTTTTTAAATTAAATATTAATATATTAAATTTTAAATTAATATAAATTTATTTAATTTTAATTGATATAATTTATTATAATTGTATAGTATATAATAAAATTTATTTTATTTTAAATTTTTATGAATCATACCAATTTTAAAATTTATATATCATTGTTTAATCTCAAAAGTCAAATTATATATTTAATTTTAAAATGTGAAGAGTATTTATCTCCTTGTTTTCCCCCATAAATTTTACTCCTTCAGAAGAATTAGCAAAATACATTTTTCACGCCCTAAGAAAAAAAAATTTAATTTATCCTAAAGTTCACGTGATTACATAAACCACTTAATGATATAATTACTCTTCAATTTATATACTTTTATTTTTGTTCAAAATAATATATGTATATATACCATTAATCATGTTTTGAAGATGGAGGGAATACTTCCCTAATTTTACTGAGGTGGTTTTTACAGAAGCATCATTAAATTAAAAAAAAAAATCAAACGACTAACAGAATCTTGTTTTCGACAACCAATTAGAAAAATGGTTAGTTGAATTTGACTTTTGACAGATGTGATTAAATTTACAAGAAAATAATAAGTTTTGAGTAATTTTCAAAAGAAAACAAGATGGATTGGCCCGGCCCTGCCCTGCGTTAGTTGGCGTATGAGCTTGTCAATTTCATTAAAAACAAAGAAATGAGACTGACCTTGGGTTTGGGGGGTTATATTTTTTTGGCTTTTTATTCCACAACACTGACATCTTGTGAACTTTATTTTATCTTTTTCCCCATACCCAAATTCTCTGCTGTCTGTGATCAATTCACTGCTAGCCGCCCAATATATGTTAGGATTTTGGGAAATTATCAAAAAAATATTTGGTAAACTTTGTCACCATACAGTGTGTGTACCTGATAATGATGATAACTCACTGTTGTAAAATATTCACACAACAATGCTAACTATACCATAAAAACAGCCTCACATAAAGACACATGCATAGTGGACCTTCCGCCTGACATGTGGGGCCCGCAGTACTCATGTGTGTGTATGTGAGTATTATGTGACTTTTTTTATGTGATAATAACATTATTTTACTTACTAATAACTACTCACTAAATATTTAGACAAAATATGTATATAAATTTCGCACAAAAAAAGAATAAAAAAATACAAAATACAAATTAATAATAACAATAATAAAATAATTATGATGATAATAAGAATAAGTTAGTGTTATATTAAATTAATGGTTAGAGTTAGGTTAATGACTTTTAAATGAGGTGATTAGAGTTAAGTTAATGAATTTTAGGATCATAATCCTTTTTTACGTGATAGTAGTATTATTTATATGCAAAATTGTCATCAATTGTTTACTTCAGGGTAATTAGTCCCATTGGTGTACATCAAGCCTGACAGTCAACTAGTAAAGATTTATACTTCCTCCGTTCTGTTCCATAACATATGACGATTTAGATAATTAATACTATAATTATTGTGCATAATTCTAAAATGTAATAATAATATTATGGGACGAAGAGAGTAATAATCAGTATTGTCATGCTTATTGTTGCAGAAAAATAATTGGAGCTCGGTACTACATCAAAGGGTACGAAAAATACTATGGCCCACTAAACAGAACCTTGGATTATCGATCACCCCGTGACAAAGATGGCCATGGAACTCACACATCATCAACGGTGGCAGGCCGGAGGGTCCCTCACGTCTCGGCCCTGGGCGGATTTGCTTATGGCACGGCCTCAGGTGGTGCACCACTCGCCCGCCTAGCCATCTACAAAGCGTGCTGGGCAATTCCGCACAAAGGCAAAGAAGATGGGAACACTTGCTTTGAGGAAGACATGTTAGCAGCAATGGATGATGCCATTGCGGATGGTGTACATGTTATGAGCCTTTCCATTGGAACACCTAGCCCTCTGGCTTATGCTGATGATGGTATAGCAATTGGAGCACTTCATGCTGTTAAAAACAACATTGTGGTGGTGTGCAGTGCTGGGAATTCAGGCCCTGCCGCGGCCACGCTGTCGAATCCGGCTCCGTGGATCATTACAGTTGGTGCAAGTAGCATGGATCGGTCTTTTTTAGCTCCGGTTCAACTTGGCACCAGCGTAAAAATTGAGGTAATTTTATGAAAAACATAAGGTGTTAATATAAGCATAATCTAGTAATTGCTGAACGTCCAAATATATTTAAGTGACTAAACTACCGAAATGATCGAATACATTATGCACATATTTTTCTTTTCTTTTTTTATTGTAACATTATTCTCCCTGTCTTACGCAAAGAATATTATTTGTAAAATTAGAAAAAAGAAAATGAGTAATCTTTTAATTGATAGCAGCATAAATGACACAGTATTTTCAAGGATATAATATTACATAATTCCATTAGCATGTCAGTCACTACTTAATTAACAAATGATATTATCATGGAACAAAAATATATTTACAATTTTTCTAAATGAAGCTAATTTTATAAAAACGAAGTAGTATTTTTAAAGCAATTGGTTGTTAACTGTATGTTTTATTAATTTTTCTTTGTATTAACATACTAGGGACAAACAGTGACTCCATACAAGCTGAAGAAAAAGATGTACCCACTAGTTTATGCAGCACAAGTAGTTAACTCTGACGTGCCTAAAAATTCTACAGCAGGGTACTTACTAAATTCTTATTATTCAAATTTTTTTAAGGATTTAATCATTTTATTCTGTTCATATGATCTAAAGCACTGAAATATTGCAGGCAATGCTTACCAGGATCTCTTTCACCACAAAAGGCCAAAGGGAAGATTGTGTTTTGCTTGAGAGGAAATGGAACAAGAGTTGGAAAAGGCGAGGAGGTGAAAAGGGCAGGGGGTGTTGGTTATATATTAGGAAATAGTCTGGCAAATGGAGCCGAGTTATCCGTTGATGCTCATGTTCTTCCTGCCACAGCAGTTGATTCAGAAGGCGCTATAAAAATTCTCAAGTACATAAACTCTACTAAGAATCCAATGGCTTATATCTTCCCACCAAGAACAGTATTGAATACTAAACCTGCACCTTACATGGCTGCGTTCACCAGTAGGGGCCCTAACGTAATCTCACCTAATATTCTAAAGGTAAATTAGCTAAAATTTTGACACTTCAAATTCTGGATTAATTGTTCAAGGAAAAAGAGTGCCTATACTTTTTGATTAACTGGTGTTATTGTTTCTGATTTTCTGGCATAAATGACAGCCTGATATCACGGCACCAGGGCTGAACATTTTGGCAGCGTGGAGCGAAGCATCTCCCCCTACAAAACTGGAAAACGATCATCGGGTTGTTAAGTACAACATTATCTCAGGAACTTCTATGTCTTGCCCTCATGTAGCTGCTGCTGCTGCACTTCTTAAAGCAGTGCACCCTAATTGGAGCAGTGCTGCAATAAGATCTGCTATTATGACATCAGGTACGCAACAATTGAGAAATATCCAGGGTTACCTAAGAACTCTTATTGCCATGTGCTCTGCCAACTGGACTATCATTTCAAAGCGACGTACAGGGACGTAAAAACCTGTGTATTTCACCATAGTTTCGTACCTATTTCGTTCCGCGTGCCTAATCAATACCTTGGAAATATCCTAATATGGGATAATTATGGTTCTTGATTCTTTTTAGGATTTAATATATTGGAATAGTGTTTTTCTAATGCTTTACATGTCTAACTTGCAGCGGGACGGCTTAATAACGAGGGTAAGCCAATAACTGATGCATCTAAGAAAACACCGGCAGATCCCTTCCAGTTAGGATCCGGTAATTTCAGGCCAGAAATGGCAGCAGATCCTGGACTTGTATACGATGCCTCACACACCGACTATCTTCTCTTCCTCTGCAGCAGTGGAATTAAAATTGTCGATCCAGTTTATAAATGTCCGAAAAATCCACCTGCAACTTACAATCTCAACTATCCTTCCCTCGCTATCCCTAAGCTCAATGGCACAATGACTGTCAGGAGAACAGTCACAAATGTTGGCGGCAGTAAGAGTGTTTACTTTGCTAGTATTAAACCGCCCATGGGATTCTCCGTTAAGGTCACACCACCTATCTTATTCTTTAAACATGTTGGCCAGAAGAAGAGCTTCACAATAACAGTGGCAGAAAGCAGGTTGGCTAGCAAGAAGGATAATAACTACTCGTTCGGATGGTATACTTGGAACGATGGAGTCCATAATGTCCGAAGTCCCTTGGCCGTGTCATTAGCCTAGTTCTCCAAGGATCATGTGTCCTAAAATTTTTTCATGAAATAGTTAATTGTCCTATAAGTACAGCATAAAAAAGGGTTTGGGGTGTTAAAGATTTAATATAAAGTGATGTTACATGGTCTTTCTAACGCTTCTCTCCTTTTTAGTTTTTACAATTGGATTTCATGATATTTACTTATCAAAAGAGGTCACTGATTGTGATAAGCTGACAAGGGATCTGAGTTTTATATATCTGCTATGTTAATTGAAGATTGAAGTTAAAAGTATCAAATATGATGGACTTGTATCAAAAAAAGTACTTGTGAAATTCCTCAACAATCAGATAAATATGTTTAATCCTGAATACTGATGTTGGTGGAAGGGCTTACCTGTAGTTTGTTGCAGAACCTAACGAAGGGGCCCTCTTTCTTACAGATGAATAAATTTTTCACCGCCTAAATTTTGCTTCAAATGGTCCACAAGAAAATTAGCCAACTAAACGCATACTTGAAATAAAATCAGTTAAAACAAAATTAATCAAATGATGACAAAAATGATAGAACCAAAATGAATTGATAAATGTTACAAGAACCATATAATATTCAACGGACAGATAATATCCATTATACTTTGTTATAAACTTACTTCACCATTTCACTGGAGTATAACTATATCCTCAGCAAGGAAATGCTAAAGATAGCTCAGGGAACAGCAAGTTGGTTTCTTTCCCACAGTAGAATGTTAAGTTGATGATCTCAGTTGTGACCACTGACAGGTGACTGCTACGAGAACATTTGTATATGCAATGAGAATGTTTAAAATCAATCCTCATTTCACTCGGCCAATATATAAAAAGCTTTATTCATTCCACAGGTCTCTTCTTACCCTGACCCGTTCACCTTTAAAGTCAATGTATTTCCATCCACCCACGTACTTTTTAAGAACTAATTTCTGCTTGTCTTCCTGACCTAATTTTTGGAAGGCATGGGCAACTTTTCTGGTTGTATCCTCATCCGGTTTACATCCAACTTCTCCATGTCAGCAAATACCTGAAGTTTTAGGAGAAATTAACTTAAAATCAGAATGATTACTGTTGTGCAAAAGAGCTTACTTATATGCAGTACTTATTTTTTTCAATACTGAAAACACAGGCAAACTACTGAACAAAATTCCCACATATGAAGCGAGGGAGATGCTAGTGTGGTAGTTTGTTTAAATACCTCTATTATCTTCTCCGGAACATTATGATGGTCATACAAGGAGACATCCTAAAACCAACCGCTTTGAAATTGAACAAGTAGGATGTTTTACAAAGTTGTTAATGTGTATATGGTGCAATGACATGATCACTTAAGTAGTTGTAATAAAGCTAAAATGTGATGCTCATGTGATGTTGTTTAAACTTAAACTTTGTTAGTGAGCTACACTAAAAGTGAGAAAGAAACTCATGAAGCTAATATTAGTGTAACTAATGTGTATTGTCAATATATATGGTATGTGTAGGACTTGTGGTGAACGTGAGTAGTGATTGTTTAACCTACGCACGAGGCAAGTTTTTCTAATACTAAACTTTCTTTGAGCAAGTTTTCCTAACTCTAAACTTTCTTTGAGCAAGTTTTCTAGCTCTAAGCTTTCTTTGTGCAAGTTTATTAACCCTAATTATATCGTGCAAGCTCCTAAACCTTATCTCTTGATATTGACCAATCTTTAAATTGTTATTTAGCACGCAAATTTCTACATTCTGATACATTAATGTTGAGTAAGTTTTATCATTCAACTTACTATTTGTTATGCATGCCTAAGACTCAACTCTGAATAAGGTTTTAACCTTAGCTTAACATTGTTCAAGCAAGGTATGTTATGTTATTCAATACTTATGCTCTTAAATTATTCCTAAAGCATGACCTTAGTATATAATGTTGATTCACTTATGAATTATTCCATAGCATAATGTTATTACAGTTTTATTCAACTAATCCTTAGTTGATGTTCGTAAACTCTAAATTACCTTGAAACTTATCCAAACCAAATTTACTTTGGTACGGACTCGTATTCTAAATGCTGAGATGAACAACCCTATTATAGGAGATAACTTACGCATAGCGTTAAAATATTTATTAGTATCACTAGTGGTCATGATCATGTCATACATCTGTCCATCTTTTTTGCACTACGTGCCAAAGCTATCAATCAACAGTTCATCTTTGCACGCTACGACCAAAGATATCAATCAACAGTTCTTCTTTGCACTACGGGCCAAAGACATACAACTGTAAAACAAATAACCAACAGTCCATTTATGCACTACGAGCCAAAGATGACTTTTAACACAATATAAGCATGAGGATCATGACAATGATATAAAGAATCAATCAAGTCAGATAAAGGATAAATATTAAATATTTATAATTCAATTTATCCAAAGTTCAAGAATATTTAAATTGTCAACATGATCACCAATTGTGGAGTAAAATTCAAGAATAATATTCACGTATCAAAAATAATTTGGATAGAAAAGAATCAATTTTTCGTCGTGAATAGTATCCCATGAATAGTACTTAGTGAATAGTACCCCGTGAATAGTACTTCGTGAATAGTACCCCGTGAATAGTACTTCGTGAATAGTATCTCCGAGTGAATATTACCAGTGAGTGAATAAAGACCGTAAATAATACTTCGAGTGAATAAGACTCGTAAAGTAAATAATACCCACAGGTGAATGAATAGTACCCCGTAAATAATACCCCGAGTAAATAGTATCCGAGTGAATAGTAAGAAATAATAACCTTTACGAATAAGAAATAAATAACATCCCTTACGAATACGAAAGAAATAATACCCCTTACGAATATTGAACAAAAATAATATTCTTTACTAATATTAAACGAAGACAATGAATATTGAACGAAAATGATATTCCTTACAAATATTGAACAAAAATAATATTCATACGAATATGAAAAATAATATCTCTTTAGAATATGAAATAAATAATATCGCCATTTACCTTGAAAATTTAAGATCGGATTTGGAATAAGGAAATAGCGAGTATCTCTTCTTTCTCTCTATATCTTCTCTCTTTATAATTGCTCTTGTGAGTCTTAGTGAATTGGTGAGAATGAAAGAATAATGAGCTTCTATTTATAGGAAAATATAGTTTCGATAATTACACGTTTTGGGGCTCGAATTATTACAGTATAATACCTTCATCTTTTTCTTTATTTTTAATTTAGTCCTGCAAGTATTATCAAACTTTCACCACCTCCCTTAATAGTACATGCATGTGAATCAATAGTACATTCATGTGAACCAATAGTTCTATATATGTGAAAAAATAGTTACAGTATAGTACATTCATCTATACCTCTATTTTTAATTTAGTCATGCAAGTATTATCAATCTTGTACCACCTTCCCTAATAGTACATGCATGTGAATCAATAGTACATACATGTGAATAAATAGTTATAAGCATGTGAATTAATAGCAATTAATTGCTCATTTATCCGATTAATTACCCGATTGGTTAATATAACCTCCAGAAATCAATTATTATCGAAATAAATGTCGATTTTCATTAACACTAATAATTCCAACACAATGGAAATATCAATTTCATTTTTAATTAACACAAACTTATTTATCAATAATATTATAACTCACAATATTTAACAATCAGATCATTTCCAAGAAAGAGGGGGTTTTCCGATAAGGATTTCTCCCTATTGGCGCGCAATTAGGTGACCAAACTTATTCTCAACAGAACTTTCTAGACATCGTCAATATTGAAAATAATAATATGAATAACTTTGTCGTCTCAATTATTGATTTAATAATAATAAATATTATGCAAATGATACTGTGACAATAATTGAATAAAACTGAGTGACTTTTCACGCAAGTATCAATAATCAAAGGTACTATATAATTATGTGTGCTACTATGCAACCACGCGTATTACTGTATTTTTATCACCGATAATTTTATGACAACTTGCTTACTTTGAAAAGTTTTCACATATCACACTTAGCTTTAACTTTTTTATCAATTTAATCATTTACTAAATAGAATAATAATTATAAGAAAATTGAATACTTTCATTTCATAAAATTCGGAATCTCACATTTTGAATTTTGAATTTTTTTTCATTTTGAATTTTTGACAGGTACAATTCCCCGAGAGATTGGCAATCTTTATTATCTACAGGTTATAGACTTAAGTTCCAATAGCTTGACAGGTACTTCATACTCAATTTTCAATCTCTCCAAACTTAATTAGTAATAATTAATTCTTATAGTTAGTGATTGTATATATTACATGGATTATATATTCCTATATCTTAGTAATATTAATAGATTAATATTGGTTAAGATGGTTTTTTTCATAGGAATTAATATTAGTTCCTTCTAGAACTATATCATATAACTAACTACCATATTTTATAGGGGTAAAACACAAAGTAGACCACTGAACTTTAGGAATTTTTGGGTATTGAGCCATTTTCTTTTGGTCAACAAAAATTTAATCCCAAAAATTATGTCGCTGCCATGATTCGAACTCTTGACCTCTAACTTAAAATTTAGAACCAATGATCAACTGAGCAAAAAAGCTAGTTACTATAATTTTGCAAGGATTAATATTTATAACTGAAGAAATCATTTCTCCCAAATTAAAACAAATCCCCTATCCTTAGATCTGTTATGTACATAACTAAAACAATAACAACAACAACAACAACAACAACAATAATAATAATAATAATAATAATAATAATAATAATAATAATAATAATAATAATAATAATAATAATAATAATAATAATAATAATAATAATAATAATAAAATAAAAAATAAAAATAAAATAAAAATAAAATAAAAATAAAAATAAAATAAAATAATAATAATAATAATAATAATAATAATAATAATAATAATAATAATAATAATAGTGAAATTAGTGAAAAATTGATTCGTTAATTTTAAAGATTGTACCAATTTACAATTACACATATTACTTCCACTTTGACTAGTGTGTATTTGTTTTCGTCGATATGAAAAAAGTTATACGTGATGTGTATTTACATTTTATTTATTCTGCAAGTAGGTAATTTATTAAATGTGAAAACTTTGCAGTCTCCTCTAACAAAATACGTGTACCTCCGTCCATAAAAGCTTGGTACTTTTTTCCTGTCTTTATTTTATGAATACCAAGGGTGTTCAGTTTTGTTTTGTGTTTACTCAAAGCACGTACCTTTTTTGGTAATTTTTTGGTTATTATTATTATTATTATTATTATTATTATTATTGTTGTTGTTGTTGTTGTTGTTGTTGTGTTGTTGTTGTTGTGTTGTTGTTGTTGTTATTATTTTAGTTATGTACATAACAGATTTAAGGATAAGGAATTTATTTTAATTTGGGGGAAATAATTTCTTTAGTTATAAATATTAATCCTTACAAAATTATAATAATTAGCTTCTTTGCTTAGTTGGTCGTTAGTTCTAGCTTTTAAGCTAGAGGTCAAGAGTTGAATCATTGCAAAGAATATAATTTTTGGGAATGAAAGTGGCTCAATTTGCGTTAAAAAGAAAGAGTATCAAATATAAATGAGAAAAAGATTTGTCAGATCATCTTTTGTCGTAATAATTAATTCTTTTTTTTTCATGTTTTTTGAATTATTCTTTTTTTTCATTTTGAATTACAGGTGTACAATTCCCCGAGAGATTGGCAATCTTTATAATCTACAGTTTATACACTTAAGTTCCAATAGCTTTACAGGTACTCCATACTCAAGTTTCAATCTCTCCAAACTTAATTAATAATTAATTCTTATAGTTAGTGATTATATATATTACATGAATTATATATTCCTATATCTTAGTAATATTAATAGATTAATATTGGTTAAGATGGTTTTTTTTCATAGGAATTAATATTAGTTCCTTCTAGAACTATATCATATAACTAACTATCATATTTTATAGTATTTAATTAATATCAAATATAAAAAGATTATCAGATGTTTTTGTCAATAATTAGTTCTTTTTTTTATTTCGAATTAATTTTGGGCAGGTACAAGAGATTGGCCATCTTTATAATCTACAGGTTATAGGCTTAGCTTTCAATAGCTTTACGGGTACTCCAGACTCAATTTTCAATCTCTCCAAAATAGGAGTCATTGAAATGAATGACAACCATCTCTCAGGAAAACTTCCATCCGATATTGGCCGCAAACTACCCAATCTAAGAACACTTCATATTACAGGGAATAATTTCACAGGGATTTTGCCCGATTCCATCTCAAATGCTACTAAACTAGAGCGTATAATGATTTCTGGTAATAAATTCTCCGGTACAATTCCCAATTCACTAGAAAATTTGGAACTCCTCAAAATCCTCGCCTTTGAGGAGAACAATTTCGTCATTGAAAAACCATCTTCGAAAATCAGCTTCATCACTAGCTTGACAAATTGTAGAAACTTGAGACTTTTATATATATCACATAATTCTCTAAATGAAGTACCTTCCGGCTTCCATCGAATATTTCTCACAGCTTTAGAAGACTTTCGTGCAGAAATGATCGGAATTAGGGGCATCCTTCCTGGTGAAATTGGTAATTTAAGTAGCCTTACAACATTATATCTAGGTTACAACGAATTGACGAAAAAATTTCTGTAGCAATCGAGAGGTTTGTTCGAGCCTTCAAAGATTAGATCTTGTTGAAAACAAGATTGAAGGATCCATTAGGATGATCTATGTCTATTACGAACTTGGGCAATTTAAGCTTGGAACAAAACCAAATTTGGGTCCATTGCCGAATGCTTAGGAAATATTACTTTCTAAGATATCTTTATCTTAATTCCAATGCATTGACCTCTAGATTACCAACACATCTTGGGAACCTAAAGGATCTTTTGGAGTTCAATGCATCCAGAAATTCTTTCAGTGGCCATCTACCTAGTGAATTGGGTAATTTGAAGGTTGCGGAGCTAATAGATTTGTCACATAATCAATTTTCTGGGAACATCCCTAACATCTTTGGCGGACTCCAAAATTTGGTTAATCTTTCTTTGGCAAATAATAGATTACAAGGACCTATTCCTGATTCATTTAAATATTCAGTGAGCTTAGAAAACTTGGATTTGTCCCATAACAATCTTTCTGGATTGATTTCCAAGTCTTTAGAGGCACTCTTTCATCTTCGATACTTCAATGTAGCTTTTAATAGTTTAAGAGGAGAAATTCCAAGTAAAGGTCCTTTCAAAAGCTTCACCAGTCAATCTTTCATGTCTAATGAAGCATTGTGTGGTGCTCCTCGATTTCAAGTCCCACTATGTCATAACAACTCTATTCATCATGGATCACATAGAAAAAAAAGAGTGCTTCTAGCTATATGTATCTCCCTAGTGACGGCATCAATATTTGTTACCTTGACCTTTGCATTTGTGTGGATACGACTTCGAAGGAAAAGTAAGGTTCCATCTCAAATTGATTTGTCACAGTTAATTGCCCCTTTAAGAATCTCATATTACGAATTACGACAAGCAACTGATGCGTTTAGTGAAAGCAATTTGCTTGGCATGGGTAGCTTTGGTTCGGTTTACAAAGGGGTACTTGCGAATGGGACATTCATTGCGATTAAAGTATTTAATTTGCAATTTGAAGGAGCATTCAAGAGTTTCGATGTAGAATGTGAAGTATTGCGCAACCTTCGCCACCGAAATATATGCAAAGTCATTAGTAGTTGCTCTAACCTTGATTTCAAGGCATTAGTACTTGAATACATGTCGAATGGGAGCCTTGAGAAGTGGTTGTACTCTCATAATCATTTCTTAGATATTTTGCAAGACATAATGATAGATGTGGCATGTGCTTTGGACTATCTTCATTATGGTTATTCAGCAATAATAGTTCATTGTGATTTGAAGCCCAACAACGTCCTTCTAGATGAAGATATGGTTGCACGTCTGAGTGACTTTGGCATAGCAAAGTTATTGGGAGAAAGGGAAAACATTGCACAAACCATGACTTTAGCCACAATTGGATATATTGCACCAGGTGACCCTCTATCTTATTAATTTTATTTTTTCTTGGCTCAAATATATATATTCTTCTGCTAAGTTTTACGAAATACGTTTTTGTTTACCATGTTGCTTTGTGATGTTGGATCAGTTTTCAGAGTATGGATCAAAAGGATTAGTGTCCAAGAAATGTGATGTTTACAGTTATGGTATTATGTTGATGGAAATATTTACAAGAACTCAGCCCAGCGATGAACAATTTCTTGGAAATATGAGCCTAAAGCATTGGGTAAGCACTTCATTTCCTAACTCACTCGTCCAAGTTATTGACGCAAACTTGCTAAAACCAGAGGATGGTGACATAACTTTGAAGGTAAGTTGTATATCATCTATCATGGAATTGGCTTTGAGTTGCTTTGCAGATTCACCTAATGAGAGGTTCGACATAAAAGATGTCATGGCAACACTCAAGAAGATTAGACTTCATTTCCTCATGAATCATGGATGGACTTGAAACATCAAAGTACTCCTTGTAAATTATGTTTTGTAACTCTATTAACTTTATTAGTTATTTTTAACAATTTTAACGTCTTTTTAAATGTAATGTTTGTCAATGGGTTGTAGGGCTATCAGAGATGAAGGTGTTGGTAACTTTTGTGACTTCAAATTCTCCTATCTAAATACAAGAACATTGTCATGATCATGGATTTGCTCATCAGCAGTATATTTTGGTACTCAATCTTTTGGATGATTGTAAACTATGTATTGTCCTTTAATTCTATGTATTATGGTGTTATTGTGTCATACACGTTATGTTTTTTCTACTATATATTGTTCCTTTTAAACTTAATTTGGAGGAATATAATTTGAATGGTTGAATAGTCCTTTAATTTTATAAATAAAATTTAGTTCAATCAGTTAATTTGAAAAAAAAAATCAATTAATTGAGGTTCTTTTGAGCAAGGAAAAAATGATTTAACCCGTTTTCTTTCCCAGCTTCTGGCCTGCCATTTTTGCCAAGTAAAAACATATAAATATTTTTACACCCATGCTTGATATGTTTGAATGTGTGGGGTATATATATCACAAAAAGTGCAAAACATGGAAAATATTTGCTACAATCATTTTCCTCTGCAAGTGTTATTTGGTTACAATTTGACGACTTAACAAAGCATAATAGAGGAAACAATTCGTAAATTTAAAGCGGGAAAAGAAATTATACTTGTGCCATCAACATAGAAATGAATTGTCAGTGACACCATGTACAAATTTTATGATTTATCTCAGGGATATAAATAAGCCTATATTGGGTAACAGCCATTCCATCCATTTTTATGTTGGCGGGCATGACAGTTTCATAACCTACAAAATGGGTGTATCAAGATCTTCTCTCGAACTTCTTCTCACTTGATCTTTTCTCCTTTGCTTCCCGCCGTCTTTGCTGCCTGTAAAATGAAAGGCTTTGACTAATGTGACCAGTGACAACATCAATTTAAAGCAAATTGCTCATGTTGGAAAATAACCAAATCTAAGACTAGGTAGGTTCATTGTCAATTTCATCCTACAATCCACTTTGCATGACAACAAATATGAGACAAAATATTGGTTATGGAGAAACTGAGATCATATATGTTATCTGATTTGTTTACTCTAAAAATGCAGCTAACCAAATTTATTGACAACAATAATATGCCAACACAACCAAGTCACATCAGCATGTTTTACCACATAATAACATATGACAATATGGATATTCAATTATAAGGAGCAAAGATGTTTGATTCTACAAGACAATTTCAACACATTCACCTTGAGTTCTATATCGAAAAAATCAACTGTCATTTCAATAAGGAAAGATGGATCTACTTTTAATGATTAAATCCTGTAGTTTAATAATTAATGGAATGAAAAATGGATTTACTAATATGACCTTGATTATTAAAGTATGGAATTTTAACTGCAATCTGGAAAAGAAAAAATGGAAATATAATGCATTTGAAAAGTACATCAAAAACTTGAAAACCTGCAAGACATGAATACCAGGAGATACACTGGTAAAGTATATATAGAACTTACGCAAAAGCATAGTATCCAGTACCAGCATTAGGAGCAGATAGCACTACATGAGACACAGAATCCTGTCCACCAGTGGCCAAAGGATTCCTTCGATCACCATCCACCTGAAACAATAAATTACAAAATGATGGTGACTTGAAAAATAGTACTTCATATCTTCAAAAAGGAAAAGGAATAACACAGAATATAAACATGGATGAAAACCTTGTCCCACTTTGATTTCTTATTCGGCCTACCATCCCGAACTACAGTATCAATAGGAGCAGTATTTGAAAGTAACCCACCACCTGACACAGATGATATACCTGTAGAAGCCAGGAACCGACCAAAAAAATTCAGGACATAACTCACTTTGAGACAACCAGCTGGGAAAAGAAGTTAATAACATAAACGGAAAATCCTTGAAATCCATTTCAACAAATATGAATATATGATGAGATAGTTTCTAGACCTGGAATTGGCATGTTAACTTTTGGCGTAGGAACAATTGTTACAAGTTGAGTTCCTCCAGAAATATATTCAACCTTTTGACTCTTCTTCTTTTCTTGCTCCTTCCTCTCCATCTCACGCTTCATATCAGCCTCTGCACCAAGAACAGACATGACAAATATGGTTGTTAATTACGTCTAATATCTATATATGATAGCATCCACCCAAAAAATGTAGATATATCAAAACTTGGGAACTATCAACAGTATGGAAGAATCAAGAAACACATGTTTGTATCCATGATAAAGAGGATCAAACAAAACTCAGCTTGACAATCAGATAGCAATGCAAGAAATTGAGCCTGTCGAAAGAGCATATAGGTAATCAAACTCCCAAAAATTCTAACAAGACTGAAACAGATGTACTGCACACATATCACAAACTTATGAAATTAATTAGACACGGACAAAAAGACATGGATAAATAGATAGGCAGATAGGAAAAGAAAGCAAAGAATTGCTAGTGACCTAATTCATCAAAGAAGTCACTTTTGTCGTATCCATGAGGGTCAAATACATCTTTACTGAAGCAGGTTCCTATTTGATCAATATCTTGATACGTCACTGCATGCAACAAGAAATCGGGATTGCGATAATCCTTCCTATTGCGCACCTCTGCATTAAAGCTTCTTCCAGTTGTCTTCTTCAGAGAAAGAAATTTAATAATCTTTTCCTGCAGTAACAAGTAAAGTAGAAGAATAAATAAAATAAATAAATATATATATATATATAATGGATAAAAATATGTTAATTTGTTAACACAAATTCAATTAAACTAACTACTAAAGTAGATCTATTAATAGGCACTCACTTGCAGTTCATCAGAGCATTTCACTTTCGGTGGTGGTGGAAGAAACTTGACCAGTGGATCAACATCTTTAGGCTCTTCGAGAGAAACTTCAACAGTTTCCCCAACCACTATCAATTCAGTTACAGTGCATTCCATCGCCTCAAGCTGTGATTCACTGTGTTGTCCAGATGATTGAGGAGGGGTTGCTTGACTACTAGGTGTTAAGACCCACACAGTTCCTTGTGATGTTTGTTCTGAAAATTCACCTGAAATAGTCACTCCCTCATCAACAAACAAACCATTCCTATTCTAGTCATTCAAAAACTGCTGAACTAGTTTTAATACATCAATATTTTTCCTGAATTATTGTTGAGAAGATTCTGACTAGCCATAATAATAGCAACAAACTATTTAAAATTTTCATTTATAACATCTATTTATTCTCTTGCACATATAACTGTCAATTACGAGGAAACAAATTACAATAACCGTATCAGCACCTCAAACCGTGGTAAGTGATGTTCCAATGGCACTTACTTTGACAGCTCCATTTACCATTATATGCTCAAAAGTCACAAATTCAAAGAAATGCTGATTATGTCAGCATTCAGCAACATGTTATATGCCACATTTTGTATGATTATCTTAGCAGCATACTATATTACAAATGACACATTATGTATGATTACGTAATCAATGCATTGTATATTATAGACGTAATATCCGGATTTTTTAAAAAATAAAAAAATAAATATACAATTAGATAATGGAAAAGTAATTTGTAATTATTAGTACATATCTTAACTAATAAGTCAGCTAAGATGTAACATTCTTTTAATTTCAAAAAGGACTCTTTTACTTGGTAAGCTATTTTTCAAAAGAATTAAATATACTTAAATAACTTGAGAGAGAAGAATGTAAAAACTATTTAATTTTGGAGTACTGCAGAACATAGTTGAAGAAAAGAAGAAAACTCAAATAGATAAATCTAAACCTTTCTTTTCAATTATGAGATAATACTTGTATCATATATGAAAATTTTAGAATTTTAAAGTCATGATCATAAAAATGGTGTTATGTATGTATTTTCAATATAAATAAAAGAAATTATTATGTCATTTTTTTAAACAATATATGTGTACTTATATTTTAATATAGGTGTTTACTGTATCAATAGTGCGTATAGATTTGTAATTATATTACTGTATGAACTATTTAACCTAGATATATGGAAACAACTAAAGGATAAATTTTAAATACATATTTGGATGTGTGTGACAAACACAGTGGGTGCCAATATATATGTGGTGTCTGTAGGTATTTAAAACTTATATATATATATATATATATATATATATATATATATATAGGTTATGGATCATGGAAGCCATGGTATTGTTTGTAATTATGTGTATATGTATTGTTATTTTGCATGCAATGGTTATGTAAGTATATTAATTTATAAGTATAACATAATGAATTCTAAACTAATAACAGAAAATATTTGTTTTGATTTTAAAGCTATAGTTTCAACTTTCAATACCTAAGTTATTATAATTTCAAGTATATTAACTAAATACAAATTGAATTAAAAATAATTAAATATTAGGTATCAGTGTGTGTAAGATATAAATTAAAATACGTTTGAGTTGGGATATTTTATCCTAATGATTTTTCATTTGTTCTACAATTTATATTTAGGATTTGTTCGGCTATTAATTTTGTGTTTCGCAATATCAAGGTAAGTGGTTTTCCGAAGTATTTAGTGTTTTTAAATTATCGTTTACTTTTATGTATACCTTCGTAATTACTTGGATGCCTAAATGTCTTTGTTCCAAAATTTGTTTAAAGCTTCCATTTAAATTAAAATGATATGTTCTTCTATTTCAACTTCAGATCAAATATTTAGTTTTGAACTGTGAAATGGTATATGATTTTGAATTGTGAAATAAATATAGTTTTGAATATCGATGAGATTGTGAAACGTTTTTGAAGTTCTCAGTCTTACTATGTATTGTATAGAACTTGTTAATGTTTATGCTTAGTTCCAGAGCTTACATAGGATCTACTAAGGCGCACACCTTTTAGATGTCCATCGGGAAGCGTGCATTTTATACATACCTTAGTATGGTGTGTGATCTAGTGTTAAAAATCTCCGCCTAGGTTCGCTTGCTTAGTGTACTTAAAAAGTCCACTTTAGGCACTAGCCCAGGCCCCTTGGCGCCCCAGGCGCTAGGCCCCCCCGAAAGCCTGAAAAAATGACAAAAAATCCTTTTAGAAAATTAGGTCCTTAAAGGAGGAGTTTTTTTTATTTTAATAACTACCCAAACAGAGATATTAATATATTTATTTTTCTAACGATTTACCATATTCATAATCTGAGGTTGGAACATATCAAATCACAACAAAAAAGTGAACAATATCAAGTCAAAATGGATAATTTTATTATAGTTGTAATTTTTTGAACTTGTACCAACTTCAAATTATATAAATGATGATACATTTGTAATATTTAGTTTATTTCAATATAATTCTTAAATTTATGTTTAGTTTCTTAAGTTTAATATTGAATTAAATTCTTAAAATTTTAAATTTTATTATTTAATAGCAATCTTGTTTATGAAAAAAATAATACGTTAAAAATATGTTTGAACTTTGAATAATTGCATATTTGTGTTTGAACTTTGACATTATCAATATGGATGTGTTTGAACTTTAAGCAAAAGTCTTTATTATCTTTATTATAGATTGTTTTGCTCTATATTATTGTTTTGTTTGGATAAATATAAGATAAAATATTAAAATTGGCTTAAAATAAAAAAAATCCCGCCTAGGCCCCTCTAAGCACTAGGCCCCTGCCGCTACCATCCGCTAGAGCCTTTTAGAACAATGGTGTGATCATTGACATTATCGAATCTTTGAATCGTGTTACATGGCTATTGTAACCTCACTACTAGGGTTGTGGATTAAAAAAATATATTGTATACATTGAAATTATTTTTGAATGTGAATTCGCTTTGTTATGATTTGTTTGTTTTGAAAGTATATTTATTATTGTTATCGAACAAAAAGTTATTTTGAAAAAGTGTTTTGCAAATTATACTTGATCCACCTAAATAGTAAGAATTGTCACTTGTTGAGCTTTATTGTTCACCCCTTACATAAATTTTCTGAGTGTCACATCGTTGATAGTTGAGCACTTGTTTGATACTTGGGACTTGGGAGTTTAAGATGGAGTTTAGTTTAAGATGTTAGTTTAAGCTGCATCTCCATTTTACAATTTTGATATTTAGTTGTTTTTTCCTTTTGAATTGATTGAAAGATGTTTATTGTTGGGTTTTAATTTAGGATTATTGTTGAGTTGTTTTGTTTGAGCGCTACGCTTATTGATATTTTTAGCTTGCGTGCCTTTAGACTTGAGCGTAAAGACTTCGGACACATGTAGCGGATTCAAAGTTGTTACAATAGACCTACCCTAAGGTCCATTGTTTGATGCATTTATAGAAGTATCATGCAAGACATACTGAATAAAGATTGAAATTGCTATTTCCATAAGCCTTTTTGATAAATCCATAAGGTCTATTTCACTTGAATAATAACTAGGACGCATGCTAGTTTGAGATATACTCATGTGAGAGAGATTGGTGAAACTATCAAAACTTGTTCAAATAATTATTCCTTGATATTTTATAACTAATGCAAGATACTAAAGTAGATAACAAACCAAACAGAGAACAACCATACCATTAGACATATGAAGGTCCGCACCAAACATGACACATGACCACCGCCTACTATTCCCCTCCCACAATAATAAACAGTAGCACCCAAGGGCAGATACAATATTATTTAGCACCCACAAAAATAGATCACATAAACTGAGGTGGTGTTTGCTAAAATTGAGTAATTAAAATCTGAATGGTTAATGTATCTTAATAAATTAGATCATTTGAGTAAAATAACATCTGAACTTAAAAAGTTGTTTGGCAACTAAATAGTATTAAATTTAAAAATATCAATTTTAAATTTAAAAATATCTCAAATTGACTTTTCAAAAATCAATAATGATCTAAAAATTTGGAATAGAAGAATACAATATTTATAGAAGTTCTATAAATTTAAATTTTTCATTAAGAGGCAGCTCTTCATGATTTAGATTTATATCTTCCTTTTACCGATTAATAAACGATAAGAGGTAAACAAAATTTTAAAAACAACTTTACCTCCTAATCTAATCAGATGTGGAGTTTAAACCTAACGAAAAGAAAATAAAAATCACAAAGGTTCGGAAAATGAGGAGGTTTTCATCACTTGTCTCCTTTCTTTTCAGTATTTTCCGAATAAAAAATTGATTGATTCATTTAAAGAAGTATTAATAGGTAAACAAACACCACCTGAGTAGATTATACTATAAGCTTGGAGAAAAATAATAAACAAAACTAAATTGGCAACACTTGGAGGAAAATATTAACCAAAACTACATTGGCAATATAAACTGAAACACTAGAGGCCAACCACAGATGACATCTATATTCATATAATCTTAGGCCAAAAAAACTCACAGCTGAAATAATGTAATTATCTCTGACAAATTCACTATCACTTCCAAAGAAGGTCAATGTAAAAACAAGTTTAAACTTTAAAGACAAGTTATAAGGAAGCTACAATGACAAAGATTAAGATAAAATTATACTCATCACAAAACAACCATTCAACTCTATACCCAGATTATTCAAACACAAACTCTAACCCTATATATGCACAAAGATCATTATTTTATATATACATATATATATATATATGGACACTGAAATATACCTCAGCTTCAGGGGACAAAGCAGCTTCATCATGACCATAATCAACAATAGTAAGCCTCTCCGTTCTGCTTCGACCAGAATCCGACGGAATTGGTTGGGATGTTGAGCTACTAGGGGGTTTCGGGGTATAATTGTCAGCAAAAATTGGAGGAATGGTACTGGCAGTATTTTCATTAGCAAAAGAAGATTCAAAATCAGGAATTCTATCACTGTTAATTGTGGCCTCTGATTCGTAATCCGTTTCATTAACGGTATCATTTTGGGGATTTTCAGGTTCGGGTTCGGCATCAAGGTCGTCTTCTTCTTCCATTTCGTCATCTTCGTCGCCGTACATAGAGAGAAGGGCTATGCCTTCAGATTAATATTTTCTTAGACGCCATAGGACAGAATTAAAGTTTAATATTTGGGAAGTTTAATATTTGGGAAGAAGAGGTTAGAGGAGATAAAAAAATCTAGGGTAATTTACTAGAGTTTAAAATTTGAAGCTCGGAGGGTGAAGTTCTGGGAAGAAATCCCAACAACAAAGAAATCAAATTCCCCAGGAAATATAAAAACCCAAAATTTTCAATCCAGTGAAATCCAACAGCTTCCACAGAAAATATAAAAACCCCAAATTTTCAATCCAAATCCCAACAGCAAAGAAATCAAATTCCCCAGAAAATATAAAAACCCCAAATTTTCAATCTAGTAAAATCCCAACAGCAATCGATGCCCAAAATATGACACTTTATCTGGGTAAAACATTATACATAACTACACAAGGCTTAAAATCATAACATATACAAAATAGAGTACAAATCAAAGAGACGAGAGTTGAAGAACTCGGAAGAGATCGAGCAGTCGAGATTGAAGAACTCGGAAGAGATCGAGCAGTCGAGGTTGAAGAACTCGGAACTCGAAACTCGAAAGAGGTCGCAACACGCAGGGGCCGGGAGATAGCCAGTCCAGAGACGCAGAGAGGCGAAGAGGCGGAGGCGGAGAGGTGGAGCCGGAGAGGATTCAGAGAGAGACAGAGTATAGAGAGAAGTCAGAACTCAGAAGAGAGGTGAGAGAGCCAAGAGGCGAGATCTGAGATTTGGAAAATAGGGATTTCGAATATGGATTAAAGACCAGACACAAACACAAGTCAGTAAGTCACACAACACAATTATAAAATTAGTATTTTATTAATTAAAATTTCGGTTATTCCCATTTTTAAAAACCCTATCCAAAACCGAATATCGATAATTAAATCGGATATAACTGCAATTATAGAAAAAACCAAAAAATCAAAATAAGTTGGTTTAAAAAATTTGGTTGTGTTCGGTAATTCAGTTTTATCCGTTTTTTGCTCACTCCTATTTGTTTATGTAAATTTTAAATTTTAAATAAATGTATTAAATGATTCATCAATGGTTGAATAGGTTGAATAAGTAAAAAGTAGTATTGAATGATATTTTTATTTTCATACCATCATAGATAATTAAAATTTATATTTAATATCCATATTGTTTATTATTATTGTAAATAATTTTGTTATGTACAAATTATTTTTGATTTGTGTTTAATAAATTTTATAACCAATTTAATGAATGTTGTTGTAATCTTTTATTTTGATTTTATGTACTATAAGAATGGTATTAATATTTTTTTATATTTTATTCTTAAAATTATATTTTAATAGTATACTTCATCATTGTTCAAAAGTTTATATTTAATTTTTCTTGGATAACATTGTTTATTTATAATTACATAACAAATTTGTTCATATATAACCGTCTATAAGGTTAAAATAGAATAATACACATATTCAAATATTTTAAACAAATAATTATTCAATACATCATTTCATTTCACATTCTGATCTTCTATCCCATTTAACTAATTAAAATTTTCTTATATATTCAAAAAAATTAATTCAATTTTATCAAGGAGCTCATTAGTCGGTGCCTTCACAAACCCAGACCCTTGCCTCGCTTTATTCCCTTGACCCATTTAGATATGTTGAACCTATCAATACCTTATATACAATGGCATCACAACCGATCCTCTAAATTTACATAATTGGATGAGTCACTCAATTTAAAATCAATTTGGAGTTAATTGGCTCGCTAAGCTCAAAATCATGTTCCAGAATGATTCTGCTTCATCTATCCTACCAACCATATCAAATGCCAGTAGGACTAGGAGGGTGTCAAAGGTTCCCATCATCATTCCTTGACCTTTCCCAAGCATCCACTTAGCAACCTGTGCAGCAGAGCAGTAATGATCAATAATTATGTATAATCACGAACGATTCCTTTAACCTAACAATTAAACTTCAAAACGCTGACACAAAATTGACATTAGTATTTTCATTTTAACGCTCTGTTTCTGAGTTTTAAAATGGACAGAAAAGAAAAGAAATTGACGGAAAATTTAAGTTTTTTTTCAATTTTATGTTTCAGTTTTTTAATAAATAGAAAAGAAAAAAATTTGATAGAAAACTTTACCACTTTTCCTCGCTTAAAGTTTTCCGTCCAAAATTTCGGCCTGATTTGAGCGAAAAGAAATTGTAACAAGTAATATTTTTATAATTCCATATTATCCTCAACTTTTAATATAATAAATTTTAAATTACAATTCATGTCGCTCAATTTTAAGTTTTCTATTCTTTTCTATTAAAACTTCGAAGCAATACAAAAGCGAAAACTTGAGTTTTCTATTCTTTTTTTTTCTGTTCTAATTTAAGTTTTCTATTCTTTTCTTTTCTGTTCAAAACTCAGAAACAGAGCGTTAATTTACACATCTTCCCGACAGAATGGATTAAATATTTATAGCACATCACACTTTGTTGGCTAAATGGATTAAATAGCAAACCTTGGAAAAACATTAAACTGCACTTGCTCAAAGTAAGAAACGAAGTTTTCAAAGTACCATACTTGTAACATTACTCGTATCCATTGATTCCTCTTGTTTAAGATTTGTAGAGCCTTAGCATGGAAACTCTGGTTCCCAAGTTGTCCATTTATCTACTGCTCCATAAACAGCCTCTTTCTCAATTGGGGGTTCAGAAACCTACCGGTTTAAAGATCACAGACGGAACGCATTTTGATACTTCAGTCCAAATGTAGAAAAATCCATTCATGTTATTATGTGGACACATTTAACCAGATAGTACGTCATTCTAAAGAGTCGCATAAACCTCAAGGAGTGAAAAAATGTTAACAACCAAGAAGAGATAACTGGTCATACTTACAATCTGAACAAGGTTGAGTGCTTTTTGGCCAGATCCAGCTGAATCTCTTTTACTCCGCGAGTGGTGTTCTTGCTTTCCCACCTTCTTGATCATTTTCCTTCATTCAGCACTAAGAAGACTTGGTGAATCTATTTTAAGAAACTAGAAACATCATTATAGTGACAGCATATTAAAGAGCTTCAGCGAACCATTTGATACATATAAAACACCAACAAGGCTGAAAACATTGCCAAAGTTGAAATTGTTAATGCCATCATTGGTATTGACCTTAACGCTTTTAAAGTTACGATTTTCTCTGGCAGTAACAAATATCGCTCAGGAAACTACAATTCGCAAAACTAAGAAGCAAAATGTTGCAAATGAACCAAGTTGAAGTCATACATGACAGTTAAGGATGGAGCCTTCAGCTTCCAAAATACTCTGCATTTCCCCAATGGTAACAATAATTCCACTGTGCTGAACCCAAAATGGAACGGTATACAAATTTCATAAATTATAAATTTATATCCATATTACAAGTTGGGCTTCAAGGGGAAAAAGAAGAAACTCGATGGCTAACCTGATTTTGTCCAAATGAGGAATTTTGGAATGAAATTGGATCTCTACTAACAAAAGCCATCACAATTCTATTTCAGGCCTTAGCTATTACAAACTAGGGATCCTATGACGGAGGAGACGGACGAGCAGGAAGGGCATGCGTTTTTTCCTATTTCACAGTTGGTATGTCGTTGGAGAAATTCTTGCATAGTGAAGAATTAAAGCTAGCCATGTCTTTAAAAAGCATTCATGTCCTGCAAATGTAAATAGCAATCAGTTATTTATTTGGAACAGAACCTATATTATCTGTAGTATTTCCTTATAAATCCACAATAACAACATAACTATAAGAAATGAGTAAATAATGTGATATGGCATATCAAATAACGCAAGAACCGACCAAAAACAACCACAGGAACTTATTACAAAAGCTCCGAATTTGTGCAAACCAGAGCTTCCACTTGCTACAAAGGTTAAGTTTTAAAACAAGCTCAACATTAAAATAATGCTCTAATAATCTTCATACCATTCAAAATTCATTATCAGGCAACTTAGTCCAAGAACTGCTAAAATAATTTTTCTAATTTAGAGTTATAGCATTATAATGTTACAAAATTAGTTTCTTAGAATCCCCCTTTTTCATGCTCCCGTAGTCAAGTATGTGACGATCAGTAAAGAAGAAACTAGCAAAGATATGCACACAATTTAATCTCGCTTTCGCCAACAAAAATCTTGAACAGATAGTTACAACCAGATTTAAACTTTCAAAAAGGCTTAGTTGGTTCTGAGCTGTAATATATACCCCTCATTAACTAGAATCTAATACTCCCTCCATCCTACAAAAAGAGTCTCATTTTGCAACAAAAAATAAATAAAATGTCTACAAAAAAGAGTTTGATAATAGTATAAAATGACATAATATATAACTAACACAATTTCACTACCATACCACCACCACTACTACACTAAACACATTAGATTTAGGAATAAATATGGAAGAAAACAAATATTTAATAACAACGACTCATTTGTGAAACGGAGTGAGTATCAAATTGCAGACAACTAAAAATAATCTTTAAAACCTCTATTCAAAACCCAATGGGCATATTAACTTGTCAATGGAGTGACATACAGGTAAGAGAGAACATTTACAGAAATTGGTAGCAAAAAAATAAAAGATGAACTCCCATTATAAAACAGAAAGTGTTTCCCCTTTTCCAATATCACCCCCAATGGCAATCTAGCTTAAGCTCAAGTGCAAACAAATAGTCTAATGAACAGCACAAAATTCTTGAAACAAAAAGGATAATTTTACCGGTCGCCCATTAATTCATCTCAGTAAAAAAGATAAAAGATACTCCTATAGAGAAACAAATCATTCAATTCAACCTGATAACATAAACAGAGAGCAAAGAAACAGCAACACTTAAAAATCACAACTTTTTAAAGAATTAATTTGAGCCATAGATATAGCTTTGTAATGAAAGATTTGAGAAGTTTCTTGGTGAATTACTTACATGATGAAACTGGGAATGATTTCAAACGACCCAATCCAAATGATTCTAGATTGATTATATGTATATTACGACATGTTGAAGCCATAATACTCTTTTTACGCGTGTTGAGGTGGGTCTTGAAAGTATTAGTATGGTTCATTGGGCCAAAATTCATTGGGTGGATATTATCTTTATTTTGGGGCCTATAAGTATTGGGAACAGTTGTGATGATGGGCGATTCTTAGATGAGTGTGGTTCACTTGGGCTTTGGCCACCGGTGTAGATTAGGGATAGAACTTTTGTTATCATCTCGCATTGCATTTAATGAGGATTGGAATGAGAGGCTTAGTCGGCTAAAGGAGGTGGGCCGGGGAAGTCGATTGCATCTGGGACAAAGCGGGACTTTGGGGATATAAAGAGGATGACACACGCAGTGAAAGGGAACTAATTAATTATTACTCTCGAAGTCACTAGATATTTATCCTCCATTGTTAACCTTGTGATCGCTTTGTCTTGACTCACTCATGTGAGCTATCCCCGTGGTCAATGCCGTCAAGCTTTTGGTGTTGATTGTGTTTTGTCGCGAGGATATCGGACCGCGTCTTGGTGATTGGGGACGTGGAGGAAGATCTTGGCGTTAACATTGGCTGCTTAAGGAGGGTAGTGTTCAGTGTTCTTGAAGTTTTCAATCACAAATTGTATTTGCTTCCACGTCGGAATCCATGGTGAAGAAGAGTAAACGATTACCTCTAAAGAGATACCGATGGCTATGACTTCGTCTACACAAATGAGTATCGTCGAGATTGATTGGGTCGCGAAGAATGCTAAATGCTGATACTCGCTTCAAGCGAGGTTTACGAGGGTTTTCGTTCGAGAGCCGAGGATGATCTTTGGAAGAAGATTGATTTTCTTTGCTAAGAAGAACGACCATGGTGGAAAAGGGTAGAAGGCATCTTCTTAGAATCTATCTCTAGAAGTGGTGGATTGAATGACCGATCAAGTTAAAGAAAAGAAGTCTACGGTTTAAAGACATGTCTCGAGGCCTTCCTGAGATGATAGAACCAACAACCATTTTCTGATTGACCGACCGAGAAGGGTATTCCGCCCCTAGTGGTCTTGGGATTACGGTCAAGCGAGTAGATGAAGACCAATAGCCATTTTCTGATTGGTATCGAAGGAGAAGGGTATTAGCCTATTGGTCTTGGGATTATATGGTGAAGCGAGTAGATGAAGACCCAATGACCATTTTCTGATTGATTGGCCGAGAAGGGTATTCCGCCCTATTGGTCTTGGGATTATGGTCGAAGCGAGTAGATGCCGACTCTAAGAAGAATCCGAGGCACACCTCCCCTGTAGACACTGCTTGTCTTGGAGATGCCCATCTAAAAATTTGTCGAGTTCAGATTCAATTTTAAAATGCACCCATATTCTAAGCACCGGAAGGAGGTACCTCATCCTAGGGGTTCTCGGGACTATGCGCAAGTAGAGCGAGGAGTAATTCAAGAATATATTCACCCGAGAACACAAAAAAGGCACTACGCCTTAAGTGTTCTTGACAAAGAAAAGACTTCGTCAACAAAGTAGATCTATAAGCCGCACTCCGGAAATCCAACACTTGGTAAACATTTTCAAGGTCGGTTGACATTAATGGTGGACAATTCTTTTACGAAGCTAATAATAGTTAAAGAGAAGGTGAGAGTCACGATAAAGCCGTTGCGAGTTCTTCATTTAGAAAGCGAGTGTCAATTTTGTTCTCATTGATGAGAATCTTTATCGAAGGACCTTTTTCGTCATCATTGCTTAAACATTTGGTTCCATCAAAGAAGAGAGTGTGTTCTTGGAAGTTCACAAAGACATTTGTGGCAATTATTTGGCAGAAGTTGTTGACTACAAAGCACTTGGCGTGATATTCTTGAAAGAATGGGGAATCGAAGACAGAAAGACTTGGGTATTCTACTTTGGACCCATTTCCTACTCTTGAGGAATTTTGGGTGCCACCCTGAGTCATGAGATGTTATTCGGAGGGTTCACGTGGATGTTTGTGTCGGCTAAATGGTTTTATCCCATGACCACCAAAAGGCTATATTGATTTTATCTCTATACCTCTTCTTTGCATGTCAAGGGGTAGTCGTCTTTGGGTCCATTGCCTAGGGATCGAGTTAACAGCGCCATTTCGTGGGATCGAAGTTTAAAACATTCATGAGGGACTTGGTAGCTCATCCATAGTGGTCGGCGAGCACTGAAAATGCCACCTCGGTGTTAGGAGGTTCGGGAGGACTCGTTGACCATTCTATGGTGGCCTCTTGGCAGGTGGTCCTTAAGACTTATCGTGGGGCCCCAATTGTAAGTCAAAGTAAGTGTCATCTTTTGGCATTGTCAGTCCCTTCGTGGTAGGCAATTGTCATCTTCTGGCATTGTCAGTCCCTTCGTGGTAGGCAAGTGTCATCCTTATATCTTGATCCTTATATCTTGATTCTTATATCTTGATCCTTATATCTTGGTCCTTATATAATTGTTTCACACTGAAGGCGGTAAACAAGATTTTGATGGTCAAGAAGGAGGATCGGTAGAATTCACTTCACGTGGCCGATCTCACACCGGAAGCGATAAGTATACATTACTTTATTTTGTTCAAGTGTTGAGTTCAGTTCATTCAATACTGTTCATTAAATTCTATCCATTAAATTCAGTTCACTTCATTTCATAAATTAACTGTTATACACCTTATCTAATTCATATTCTAAGTTAAGTTCATACATATTAATTGATCTTTGAATTATTGACAAGAAATGTTCATCTGAGTAATAAGGCATGAAGTTGATATTTCATTAAATATTAGCTTTTACATAAAGTTAGAATTTTCACGAGAAAGTTCTACAATTTAGAGATAAGGAGAGGTCATCTTGAGGCTTTTCCTTGTCATCGTCACCATCTAAAGAGTCTAGAAGAGATGGATCTACCTTGGCGAGATTTTTCTTGCCTTTACTTGGTGATTTCATATCCTTTCGTATCGTATGGACGATCTTATTGTTAAATTTCGGCGGATTTTACGTATTACTTTGGATATCCCTACGAAAGTCTTGATTCGTTAAGCGGACTTAAATTCTTAAGGGCGAAGCTCTTTGAGCTCTTCTTTGAGATTGACGATGTACGGATGTTTTGATCCTTTAGCTTGCGGATCAATATTTATATCGGTGATGACTTGGTGAGTGGCGGGAAGTTTTCAAATCTTCTTTGGTTTGGGCGAGGTCTTTACGAAGCACTCATTATCGTGAAAAGCAACTTTGAGACTACTTACATCTTTCGTCAAACAGACTTAAGCGGGTATTCTCTCTTGACGAATTTTCTCTTGACTTGACCTCTTGGTATTTAGGCGGAGGCATCAGAAGGCGATCTTTTTTCTGCGGATGATCGGTGTTAGTTTATCGATTCAAAATTAATGGTAGAGATGTAAATGGATAAGTTAAGCTTACTCTAGCTTGGTACTTCAGTCCCTCGTTGATCAGGTCCATGATAGAGCTGTTGCTGAACTGGTGGTTGTCGGTATTATGGACGAAGGAGTTGTAGAGCTCAAATGGGAAGTTCTCTTCGGGCCTGAAGTCAGAGGAGGTTGGTTGTCTTTTTCGAGCAAGTTTGGGTGATCGTACCACTTGTTCTTCGGGCTCTTCGTCAGAAACAACGATTTCAACAGGGAGGTTGGCGGAGGATCGGTTTACATTAGAAGTACTTGTGGTCCTTGAATAGGAGAATTTGCTTGGGTTTTCTTTTTTTGTGTGAAAGATTCGGGTCCGTTCGTCGTAGGGCATATCGAGGAGGCACTTTCGGTGTGATTTTTTGATGGGGGTGTGTTTGGGTTTTTGGCGACTTGCTTTCTTGGCCGAGGTTGGCTTGTCCTTCAATAAGAATTGATTCGGTGGCTTGAAAGCTCTTGGTTGGTACATCGGTAGAGGTTGACGAAGATATACCAGAAAGAAATCTGTCTAGATCCCTTCGGTCGATTGACGTTGGTTTGATCAGAGACACTGCAACAGATGAAAAACAATTATTTACGAGAACTACTAATGGAAATTGGGATTTAAGCAATAGAGTGGGTTCGAGACTTACGATTATGGTTATCTGATCATGCTTGTTTACTCGAAGTTCAAGCTCCCTTCCTTAATGTGAATCTTCTCTGAAGGCTCGCCATTTCTCTCACTCGTTAGTTGAAATACTTACGAAGTTTGCGGAGAGATCGATCGGAAGTGATCCGAGTTAGGTATGGAGGAGACTTCGGGTCCTTTGACAAAAAACCACTCCTTATGCCATCCTTGGTTGCTCGAAGGAGTGTCCATTAATGTTCGCCTCTCGAACCTGGCATTAGGTTTGGAAGATTGTTTGTTCAGCATCTTGGAGCCTCTTTTTTGCTAGAGCTCGGATTGGGAAGAACAATGGTAGTGGGGGCTATGCGAAGTGGAGAATTTTGATTAGTATTCTGAGAATCCATTGTTAATTAGTTGCAGAGAGAAATTTGGAGAAGAAGAGGAGTAAGGAATATCGAATTTTGAATTGAGTTGGTAAAACTGTCAGATTGGGAGAAAGCAACTTTTATACTAAAGTTCTATTCAACTTTTCACAAGGTTCGGGGGTGGCTCATTTAATGCCAGCGGTGATTGTGAAGTTAAAGAAGTAGCGTCGCGGTTTTAGTCTTCATTGTTAAGTGGAGTGGAACCTCTTTTGGAATTAATCATGTCTTTTTGTTAATAATAGAGGAATGATTTTTATACATGCAATTAATAAATTAAAATATAATAAGAAGATGGTAGATTAAATTTATGCGATTATCAAATTTTAATAGCATATGTTATATAGTGTTGCATAAAAATTTTATGTGCAAATACATATCCAAGTATATAATTAATCGATCACTAAACCCCATAACATTACATATATGTGTTATGTGTGTTTGTGTGTGTGTGTGTGTGTGTGTGTATATATATATATATATATATATATTAATGTCTTGATAAAAATATTTATAATGTAACCAATATGGTTAAAAATGGGTAACTCTTTCATTATAAAGCACTAACAAATATTTAGAAAGTGTCATGCACAATGCCATCAAATTGTTATATTGATATGATTGTTAGTGGTATATTTGAAGTCTGTTACACATTACACAAATCTCACCAAGCCTCAAATATCTGACACATGTACTTGATGCATTTTGAAGAGTCCATGTCTCGTATACGCTAATTACTTGCACTAGAATTCTAACATCCAAACGAAAGGAAAACAACGAAAGAATGTCTCAGTTTCGGTCCTCAGACATGAAGGAAATCACACGTATTACATGCAAAACCGAAAAGCACGAGAATTAATAATTATATTGGATCTTCATGTCAAACAAACACCATGTCCAAAAAATATAGCAAGATATAATAGTGTCATACATAACACAATGTTATAGTTAAAAGAACGAATACATACCTCATTAGTTTTTTTTTTTTTATCAATTTTGACAATTGTATAGGCACTCATGATTATCATAATAATAAAAAAAATATATTAATGATGATGAAAATGATTTACTGGGATGCTAGTACTTAACAAATCATGCAAAGCCACAATCCATATAATAGAATGCAATAAATGAATAAGCCATAAATATAAACACCGTGGGATATAGTCCACAAAATGAAGCTATATCCCCTCCCATTGAATGCACTGTCCCATAATTTGAAGGTCTTCATATAACTCTTTTACACTTTCAACAGTATTTAGAATTGTAGAGGCGTAAAATTTTTGTTGTCTTGCGTTAGAATAAAATCCATGATGCACCTGAAATAATGCAAGAAGCATGCCAACAAAAATTTAACTCTGTCAAGAACTGCATACACCAAATTCATTGTCACATTACCATTGAACCATAGGTACCAGGATTATCACATTTAAGCTTCTTCCTATTTAGGTCTTCAATCCAGTTATATTTATTGAATGTGCAATATATTCACACAAACAAAAATTAGCACTTAAATGATCTTTTTAACAGTCGTTGCAATCTTATAAATATTTGCGATAGGAATCTGGACAATAGTGAAATATAAGAATTTAGACATACTTAATAGTTGATTTCAACATTGCATAAACTATCAACCAAATAAATAATTATCTTTCCACAACTCTTTTATAGGAAATAGTATTGCCCGAGATAAAAAAAAAGTCTCACACTTAGCTAAAAATTCATGTGTTTGTCGGATTGAAAACTAACAGAACATAAAGGAATTTAGCTCCTATATTAAATAAAAATGAAAAGAATTAGAGTAAAACACATATGAAATGGACTTACATAGAATTTCAAATACTGTCATCCAAAAAGTAAAAGACAAACCTATTATACTCTTATTTAAAAGTTTTTCAATGGTGAATATATATATATATATATATATATACACGCCGAAAAAAAATGAATATACATAAAAACTAAACAATTTTTTTTGGGGTAGTGTTGAGAGTTTGTCGTTTATTTTTGTCTTTCAATCTGAAATTTGGCTCGATCGAGATAGCTTTGTAAATGCAAATCATAAATTTACCTAAAAAGATTCAAATAGATTATAGTAAAAATTTCATGAGATATAATAATAAAATAATCAGGGTTTACACTAATAATGAGCAGCAAAAAGATAATAGCCAGAAACTGTCAAACCTTTATACATTAAATTGTGAAAAACTTTCTGGAAAACTACATTCTTTGTAGTATTGTATGTTTTTCCATCTTTGTCACAAATTAATATTTTTACTCCACTCTTGCTTGTAACTCTTGATATCGCTACATACAATTGGTCATGGCTAAAAACTGGACGTGATGATCTGATCCAACATGTGAGAGAGATTGTCCCCGACTCTTATTAATTGTCATGAAAAAAGCAAACAACCAAAGGAAATTGTCTTTGTTGGAATTTAAAAGGTAATCTAATGTTTGACGGTGTTAAGACCAAGCGAGGTATGAAAACTTTGTGTCCAAAATTGTATTTGACCGAAATTACTTTTTGCTTCTATCGGATGTTTTCCCAATTGAGTTACTATTAATCTCGTGACATTGCACAAACCAAATCACTGATCTATATTTCGGAGCAACATTACAGGAATCCCAATCTTCAACGTTATCTTGTGGTTTGACATTCCAGAAGATGTAATGCTATTAAAAAATTATAGGGTGTAAATGCCTTCATAGCTGTTTGAGTTTTCATCAACCTTACATAGGACATCTTAGATATGGTATTTCATAACCTGGCCATAAATACATCACATATTTGTTCACCTTATTTATAGCATCAAGTGTAGGAGCAAGGATGGCTTGGTCTTGGAAATAAAAGTCATTGTCAAATTTTTTCAATAAATTAGGATATGTGATATCAACAATTGCTGCAAGGGGATTGATCGGATATTTGATAAGAAAATTTGGATAAATAACGGAAAGTAATGATAATAGCTCAGTAATGATAATATCATAAAGTAGTGATTTTAGGAGATAATAATTAAATTAGAAAGTATAATATCAGAATAGTTTACATTAACAAAATAGTTTAGATTTGTAGTGATTTAGAGGGTTATACATTTAAAATATTAATTTGGGATTAAAAAAAGTTGTGATTTTAGTAGATAATAATTAATTTAGTAATGATAATATTAAGCAGCTTAACATTATTAGAATAATTTAGATGTATAGTGATTGAGGGGATTATAAAATCAAAATAATAATGTAGGATTAAAAAGTAATGATTTTAGAAGATAATAATTACGTTATGATAATATAAAAATCCTTTAGATTGAAAAAGTAGTGATTTAGTGGATTATAAAATCAATATAAGTAACTTATGATTTATATTTTTAGTTATTTTAATTTTGTTTTAAATGTTTTAATTGTATAATATTATTTTTAATATAATTATAAATATATTGTAAGACCCCAAATAATTAATAAATGAAATTTAATTTCTCTATTTATTATTTTGAAATAGTAGTGGGTTATTATGTAATTAATGTGGATAGTATATGGGAATTTTTATAAATAAAATATTTTCAAAATTATTATTTTGGTTATAAAATATTCATTGTTGATTTGGGGAATATTAGTTTGGTCGTGGAATATTACAAAATGTGGTTATAAAGAATATTTATGGGAATATTAAATGATTTGCAGTATGACCATGTGTGGGCCCCATAACGGAAAAGCGATTGGAGGAAGAAAAGCGACAAATATAAGTTGTTTAAAAATAACGGCGTAGTTATTACTGAATTTATAATTGTTGGAATACCGGTGGTTAAAAACGATGTCTGGCAAGAAGATTTTGCAGTATTGCACCAATTATTGACTCTTACGTAAGAAGGCATTACTCAATAATGGTTCTGATAAGAATTATTCAATATTTTATTTTATTGGTTCAATAATTGTTGCGTTGATATTTTATATTCTTTGTTGTTTTGATAATTGTCATTACACAAGATTTTTCATTATCGAAGCAATAATTCATATTATCTGAATAATATTATTAGATAACATTATTGGCAATGTCTAGAAAGTTACATCTAAGGAGAGGTTTGGTCACCTAATTGCTTGCGCCAAGAAGAGAAATTCTTATTGAAAGCCCCTCTTTCTTGGAACCGCTGCTGGTTGTCGATATTGTGATTTCGTAATATTATTTGTGAATAATTAATTATTGATTCATATGATGAGAAAATATTAATTTTATGTGGATATAGATGGGAGAAAATTTTAATGTGACAATTGTTGAAAATTGAAATTTTATCTTTTACGATAAAATAATTCATTTAAATATATATATATATATATATTATTATATTTTAATAATATAATAATGGTGATATTTTTACAATGAATGTGGGATATATGAGTATATGAGGAGGAAGAGTATTTTTGTTTGCAATAAATGTTTAAAACATGTTAAACATGTCGGTGGACCCCATTTCTTATTTGAAATTTGATTATAGCCTCTAAAATCGCTTCCGATTTATGGATTTCGGTCAATTTCATTTGGAATTTGGAAAAACTTTCTTACGCAAAGTTGTAGAGAATTGAATTTCCTATAAAGACTCTCGAGATTTGAATTTTCCGACAAAAGGGCTATTTATTGTGAATTATTGAAGTTCAAGTTCAAATAATTGATTTTGGAAGTTTTAATTGTTTTTAATAATAACAAAAAACATTTTTGGCATTAATTATGGTCTTGGGCACTGATGTTGAATGATGAATTCAGTTCTTAAAAAGTTGGCGTAGGAAAATTAATAATTATATATTAATATTTTATTAAATTTTTACTTTTTGTTGTTTAAGCAATTTCTATAAATAGAGTCTTGGGTTAGAATTGAAAATCACAATTTAAACTGAAGTTTTTCTCTCTATATTATCGGCGTATTCTTGTGAGTATTTTGAGTATACTTTGAGTATTGCTTTATATATATTCGATTGAAAGTTCAAGTTATAAGGATATTATATCCAGAAGTGTTTGATATTATTAAGTATAAATCTTTTCGAAATAGGGATATTATTTTTTTTTTTATGATATTATTTCGGGATTAATATCATTATCTATTCACGAAATATTGATCTGAAATTTTTTTTAATCAAATTTGGAACTTTTGTGTTGTGAGTTTCTTATTCACGTATACGGATTATTCACGATATCGACTTTATTCACGAATCTAAGACTATTCATTGAAAAATGAAAATTTTTCTTTTTGTCCAAAATATCTATTATGGATACTAGCTTTGATTGTATCCATGTTTTGATCATTCTTGAATTTTACACCACTATGATTATTTTTGAAGTATTTTGGACATGGATAAAACAAAAAACGAATCCTTAATCCTTAATCCTTAATCCTTTTTTTTTTGTTTCCTTGGATTCGTTTCTTTTAAAATATTTTTCATCATCCTCGATCTTAAATGATGATATTATTGAATATCTTTTTGGCTGTAGTGCAAAGATGAATGATTTCGATGAATATCTTTGGCTAGTGCAAAAAGTGAAAGATTTCGATGAAGTGTTTAGATAGATGAAGATGACTTAAGTGTTTATGAAATATCCTTGGTGAATATCTTTGGAGTGCTGAGGATGAATATATGATTCAAGATATATATTGATTGATGTTATAGGGATAAAAATATTGATGATGGATTTATTAAATTCATAGATATTAGTAGATTTCATCCTCTACGTAACTCTTACATGAATTAATATTTTCCATTGCAGTATTGATTTAAAACTTGTTTGCCTATTGTATTCTATTAAATTTTTTCCTGTTGAAGACTAACGATAATTTGTTGTATATTATCTTAGTCATAATATTCTTTTTTCTTGGGCTAGTTGAGCTCACCCTTTTCCTTTTTCGGGGTGTATTGGAAAGATGGTTTTCTAGTGAGTCCTCACCATTTTATAAAATAATGTATCAATAATTATGATGAGGATTTATTTGTATGTGATAGTTTAGAATGGGGATATGGAATGATGGTTTTGAGAGTTAATAAAGTAGTCCTCACCCATTTTTGTAAAATAATGTATCAATAATTATGATGATAATTTATTTGTATGTGGATATTGCTCTAGATGGAAATATTGAGTGTATTTAAAATCAAAATAATAATGTAGGATTTATATGTAATAATTTTAATGATAAAGTTGTAGTTATTTTAGATTAAAATGTAGTATTTGTGGATTATAAAATCAAATGTAACTTGGATTTATATTATTTGTTATTTTTGGGTTTTAAATATTTTAATTGTATAATATTATTTTGTAATATAATTATAAATGGTATAATATTATGTTGTAATATAATTAAATTAGTAATGATAATATCTCGCACATTTTAGATAGGTAGTGATTTTATTATATCGTGTATTATAATATTATACCATATATATATGATATAATGTATGGTATAATTATTAATGTTATAATATTAGAAAAGTAATTATTTTAGGATACAATAATTATGTTTTAACATAATTAAATTAGTAATAGTTTAGAAAAGTAGTGGATTTTAGGGGATTATAAAATAAAAATATTAATTTGGGATTAAAAAAATAGTGATTTTAGGATATAATAATTAAATTAAAAAGGATAATATCAGAACAGTTGACATTACTAAAATAATTTAGATTTGTAGTGATTTAGTGGATTATAAATTCAAAATATTAATTTGGGATTAAAAAAGTAGCGATTTTAGGAGATAATAATTAATTTAGTAATGCTAATATTAGAACAATTAACATTATCAGAACAATTTAGATTTGTAGTGATTTAGGGGATTATAAAATCAAAATATTAATTTGGGATTAAAAAATAGTGCTTTTAGGAGATAATAATTAAATTAGAAATGATAATATCAGAACAGTTGACATTACCAAAATAATTTAGATTTGTAGTGATTTAGTGGATTATAAATTTAAAATATTATTTTGGAATTAAAAAAGTAGTGATTTTAAAAGTTAATAATTAATTTAGTAATGATAATATTAGAGCGATTAACATTATCGAGCAGTTTTAGATTTTGTAGTGATTTAGGGATTATAAAATCAAAATAATAATAATAATATAAAAACCGTTTAGATTGAGAAAATAGTGATTTATAAGATTATAAAATAAACATAGTAAGTTATGATTGATATTATTTGTTATTTTAATATTGTTTTAAATATTTTAAAGCGTATAATATTATGTTGTAATATAATTATAAATGGTATAATATTATGTTGTAATATAATTAAATTAGTAATGATAATATCCGCATAGATTTAGATAAGTAGTTATTTTGTTATATCGTGTATTATAATATTATACCATACATGTATGATATAATGTATGGTATAATTATGAATGGTATAATATTAGAAAAGTAGTAATTTTAGGATATAATTGTTTTAAATGTTTTTAAACAATATAATATTATGTTGTAATATAATTATAAATGGTATAATATTATGTTGTAATATAATTAAATTAGTGTGGGATGCACATTAATTATATAGAACATGTGTTACAATGTGGGAAAAACACATGTCATTCAATGGTCTTTATGTAGATAATGAGATAATAGATAATAAATAATAGATAGATTCCATTCAAAATCTTACCACATCAAAGACAACCTCATATGAACTCACGTAAATTGTTCATTTCATTTTAAAAAAATAATTAAACTAATTTCAAGTTTCATGACAAAATTAATTATACTTCCAGTATCCCATAAAAAAAACCCAGTTTAGATTCTTTTACTAATCAATTAGTGAAAATTACAATTTAAATTCATGTAAATTAATTTGATAATGTAATAGTTGATTTCTTGAACTACTTTAAAAATATCGATTACTACAAAATTATTATTTTAAAGATAAAATAAATATTCACATGAATTTTAAATTGATTGAGTTTTCCATAAATTGGTTAAGCAAATAAATTTTCATATCTTTATAATCAATTAGCGTGGTTCAAATAATTGGAAGAATTTTTGGAAGCTAATAGATTGAAGTTTTAAAATGAATATGGAAATAATTTTTAATTGCATGGAACTATGAAAAGTAGGTAAAATAAATAAAAGTCTAATATTAAAGGAAATTTACTTTTCAAATAATTAAAACTAATTTTTCATAAAAAACAAGTTGGCCCTATCGTGTTTAAATTGATCCAATCTGATTGTTGCTTAAGAGAGTTATCTAATTAATGGATCCTAAAATAACGTAGTTGTTAATAATATCCATAAAATAAAGTGATCATTATATATATCAAAGTAATTGTTAAGGGTATTTTTGTCAAGGGCAATAAGAAGCATTAATTAGGATGGACATGTGTCAATTTTATAGAACAACATATGTCAATTTATTATGCCATGTACTGTGATTTAGTATATATAATAGATGTGTATTCGATATTTGGTATTCATTAATCATTTTAATAGGTGAGATTGATAAAAATTATAAAATAACCTCACTTTTTATATTATTTTTTTAATAAAAAATATTATTAAAATTTATTCACATAATTAACAATCAAAAAATCATCATAAATATTTATAATATATATCATTTTTCTGCATTTAATCATGTTATAGTTAAAATCTCCTTGCAATACATTCTAAAACAAGAGGTGTATTTTTATTTTGAACTATAAAATACTATTAATTTCTTTAAGGTAGTGTTTGATAAGGTCTTAATATCCTCTTAATAGGTTTGTCTTTATGAATTTTACAAATGGCTAAGAGGCAAAACTTGTTTGATCAACAAATTAAAAATTATTGCCTCTTAATCAAAGAATTTTAAAAATATTTCTTAATTGTGTTTAAGATTCATAAATTGTTAGAAAAACAATTCTAAACCATTAAGAATTATCTTTTAAGGTAGTGTTTGATAAGTTTTAGTTTTTAGGGACAAAAATAACCTCTTAATGCCTCTTATATTACAAAATTCCACTTTTGTCCAAGTTATAGAACCCTATTACCTCTCCCCCTATTACCTTCTTTTCTTCACTTCCATCTGTCTTCCTTCCTTCTCTCGCTTTATTACAAAATCCCACGTTTGTTGAAGCTACAGTGCGATCTCGTGTTAAATTCATTATTTATTAATATATATGATCTGAATTTTATCAGTTTTTATAATTAGTTGAATGAGTTGATCTGATTTTTAGATTGTTATGTTCTGATTGTCAAACGAGAAACTGTTGTTTTGTTTGTTTACAGAGACATATATGTTTTGGTGTTATGTTTGGATGCATAAATGATAGTTTGGCTAACCCAAACCTTGATGAACTCTTATTATATTATACTACGGGCTTATAAAGAAGAACTCTGATTCGTGATTATTTAATTTTGAAGAACTCCTTTTCCTTTCAGATGTTTTATGAAAAGATGAACTCTTATGCACTTGGAAGCCCTTTGTTCTGATATTTTTATTATATTTTTATAGTCAATTGTCATTTGTATTTTTGTTCTCAAACATGTTGAAGATTTTATCTGGAAAATGTAGTACTACGATATATGTTGCAATCACTTTATTAATTCTTGGCAAATAACAATTAATCTCATTCTTAAAATAAGAAACCGATTTTGCTAAATAGCAAATTGTTGGATATAATCAAAGATAGTAGTGATAAATTGAAAGAGAAATATGGTGAATAAGAACTTTCTTTCTTTCTTCTATTTTTGTTACAAGCAAAAGTGATAATGTCTTCTCTTTTGAGGCACCAAACTGCAATCACTTTAGATGATATTTGTTGAGTTTCTACTCTTTGTGTTGAGTCATAGAGAGAAAGAAGCGCTTTCTATAGAATAACATTAGATACAAGAATATTTGCAGATTGGATTCTATTGTATATACAATTTAGGAAATCATTGAAATTTATGACATGTTTGTATTAATTTTTTATGTTCTTTATTTTTTTTCTTTATGATAGTCTAAAGTTGTTTCTTTTTGAAGTGGCAACTTTGAATTGGAATGGTTTATAGTTTTGCGGTCGATTGTTGTTAATGAAATCAATTTGTTCTTAATTTCATTTATTGTTCTATATATTTGGCTTTTGTTAGAATGTAAATTCATTTTGTGTTATGTTTCCAACAATTTAATAGTATAGTAGAGCGATGATTGTGAACTATGTGGATATGCTTAAGGATGTAATCTAATATCTGTATACTATATTTTTCCCCACAAGTTTCGTAATGAATTATTGTTTTTGGGCGATTCCGTAAATATTCCTTAACAATTCCTTTTATATAGTTTATGTTGGAACTCTTGCAAAATAACAAATTCAATCATTAGGTTGACCGATTTTGCTGAGTTTGGAGAAGTAAAGTAGATCTACTAAAACCTTAACAATTCAATCTTTTTTGCTAATAAAAAAAATCTGATGCTTTTTTCATTTGTTTTTTTCCTTGTACAAACATTATATTATACTACGGGTTTATAAAGTATGTCCAGTCAAATACTTATTTTGTTAGAATCTATGTACTTTAGGTATGAAACAAACTAGTGAAACTCAAAAACCTAAAAGGACTAGAGTGAGTTGGAGGAATGAATCACTAGTGAAAACTTTTTTAGAAGCTTGTATTCGTGAGGTTGTGGAAAATGGTAGGGAAGGTGCAAGCCTCAAGCCACAATCATGGAGAAAGGTAGGAGAAATACTAAAAGATACCTACAACATGATCGTGGATCAAAAACAAATGAAGAATCATTTTGACTACTTGTGAGGAAAATATGGTGCATGGTGCAAACTCAAAAGTAAGACAGGAAATGTATATGACCCATCAACGAATAGGTTCAACCTTTCTGATGAGGAATGGACACAAGAGATAAAGGTGTATTTTTAATATTTTTACATTTTAAGTTAATTAGTAATAGTCCTTAAAAATATATTATAACGTGTTGAACTTATTGTTTGAATACAGGCAAATAAAATGGTAGAAACATTGAAGACCTCACCTTTAATCTTCCCCGATCTTTGTATTGCATTATTTGATGGGCTGACAGCGGGACTTGATAGTTGGGGTCTAGTTGTGGAAGAGGTAGGACTAAAGAAACACCTTTTAGACTTGGAGGTTTTTAGTCTTGAGGACATTCCTTTTAGCACCCAAGGTCAGAGGACTTCTATTCCTTCTCCCAATGCATCAACTCCCCAGATGCAATCTCATGCTTCCGCTCCTAGCTTTGAGGGAGAAAGACCAAAGAAAAAAGCTAAGCGTTCATCTAAACAAACCTACAACACTAACCTAGATGAAGAGATGTCCAAGGCCTTAAAGCTCATTGTTGAAAAGAATAGTGGACCTTCCGTGCAAGAATGCAAAGATAAGTTGGAAGAACTTGGTTGGGGAGCAGAAAATCCACTACACAAGATGGCTCTTGGAATATTTTGTGAGAAACCAAGCTATAGAGAAGCATGGATGAGTTTAAAAGAAAATGAGGTTGAAAATTGGGTTATGATGGTTTCACGCAAGTTAGGATATATTGTTTAGTTGTTGGTATTATGTTGGTGGGTATATTTGTGACTAGCTAATTTGATATTTTTGGGTACAAAGTTCTTATCTTTGGGGTTAGTTAATTTGATATTTTTGGGTAAAAACTTCTTATCTTTGGGGCTAGCTAATTTGATATTTTTGGGATATAAAATCTTGTATATGTTGGGGCTAATATGGATGTGATATTTGCTATTACTAATTATGGATGTAATATTTGATGTAAATGACTTTGAACTTCTTAAGTTAAATTATGGATGTGATATTTGCTATAGTATCATTATCTTTTGTATGCTATTGTTATAGTATTTTAAAATTGTTATGTTTTATATAGGTAATATGGATATTGAGGATCAAATTTTATGTTTGATGATTATATATTGGTATTTGAAAATACAATCTTTAAGGAGAATACCAAGGATTATGGATAATACTTCGGCATTGAGCGGACATGCTTACACATTAGAGTTATTACATGGATCAAATACACAATGTCGAGAATTGATGTGTCTCTCTCGTGATGCATATGTACATCTATGTGAACACTTCAAGGAAAAACAATGGGTACACAATAGTAGATACATAACAGTTGAGGAGAAGATGGCAATATTCTTAATAATTATAGGCCATAATGAACGCTTTAGAGTTGTAAAACGCAGATTTCAACATTCTACCCAAACAATACATAGATATTTTCATGAGGTGTTAAATGGAATGATTGAGTTTTCAAAAGAAATTATAGTGCCGACATCATTTGATCCAAATCCGATATTCCAGGAACCATAAAATTTACGACAAATATTTTTGGTGAAGTGGCATATAAATTCTTTTCTTTTTTTTTTCATTTATTCCATACAATAAAATACTTTGAGATCTTTAAATATTTTAATGTAAGTGCGATAGGTTCATTAGATGGTACTCTTGTACATACGGTTGTTCTGTTAGTCAACAAACGCGTATAGAGAGGAAGGAAGAGGTGAATGTTATCAAAATGTTTTAGGAATATGTGATTTTAACATGATATTCACATTTGTTTGGGCCGGATGGGAAGGGATTGCACACGACTCACGAGTGCTAAAAGAAGTTGCATTTGATCCATCTTCCGGTTTTCCATTTCCTCCCCCGGGTATATATTATAATTTCTTTTACCATTTCCAATTATTATTTATTTTTGCCATAAAATTTCATCATTCAAGTTATTAATAATAATCGTTATTTTTGTCTCAATTATGAGATAAATATTATCTTTGTGATCTCGCATACATAAACACTCGAGGATTTTTATCTCCATATCGCAATATAAGGTATTGGTTAGGCGATTTTCGACTTGACGTGCTTTTTGAATAAAGAGGAAAAATTCAACCATGCTCATGCACAACTCAGAAATGTTATCGAGCGTGCTTATGGTGTGTTGAAAGTAAGATTCCCAATTTTGAAACGAATGGCTCCTTACCCTTTTACAATACAAAGGGATGTAGTTCTCGCTTGCTTCGCAGTCCATAATTTCATAAGAAAGCATAACATTGAGGTTGAATTGTTTGCTCAATATAATCGAGATAACCTGTTTGACGATGAAATGAGCAAAATGAAGGAAACGAAGATGAGGGACAAGATGAACCACAATGGGGTGATCAAGGCGTAGAATTTATAGTTAATCTACGTGAACAAATTGCACTTCAACTCTTAACAACTATTTGAAGTTAATTTAATTTGTATGGTTGAATTATTATGCTATATTGATATTTTTGGGACATGATACTATGTTTGAAGTTAATTTAATTTGTACGTTTTTTATTTTATCATATTGTGGTCAAAATATTATAAATATGTATTTAAAATACTATTCAAACCTTCTGATTATCAAACAGGTTTTGTTTAAACTGTTCAGAGGGTTAAAATGGTAAAATACCGTTATTCAGACATTTTGAAAAAATTAATTATCAAACAATATTTTTTCATTCAGACTCTATATTATTCAGATGTTCTATATTAATCAAACGTCTAAATTGTTCAAGTCTTAACATTCAATTTTATCAAACACCCTAGCGGTTAGGACATTAGACTCTGAATCTAGTAACCCGAGTTCAATTCTCGGTGGGACCTCAAGTTTTCTCTTTTGTTTCTTCAGAATGAATATTAGCAGATTTTTTTATCATTATTTATTTATTGTTATTAAGATGAATAGGGCTTCTATACTAATTAATTTGTTGCTTTAATCGTCTGTATCCGTTAAAATATGGGCAGTTTGTTATATATATATTTTTTTTTAATTTTTTTGGTGGGCTCTTTAACAAATTACATGTCAATGTAAAAGGGAAAGGACCGAATAATTTTTATGTATGATTTTATATATTTATTATAAAATATTAGAAGTTTGGATGAAATAAAAGTCATTGTACGGTTATTTTTATATATTAAGAAAAATGTGAAAGGATTGATAAAATAGGAACTAAACCAGATGCATTGCAATAAGAAGAAGAACAAAAAAGATACAATACGCAATTGGTTTACTACATCCTTCAGGACCTGACATATTGTTTTATTTACTTCAACAAAGCCCACAAAAAAATTATACAATGTCCGGCCCACGGTTTGTGTAGCAAACTTTTTGAGTGTTGTTCCAAGGTCCAAGCCTTCATCGTACTATTTCCGTTCCTTTTTAAATGTCGTTTTAAAAAAAGGATGGAGGTATTATCCGATTACACACACAGTTTACAGATCATAATTGCTATAATATCGATCTCTGATACCGTATGAAACAACCCGAGTCAAATATCGAGTTTAGAGGTCAAATCTCAAATACGAATCGAATCAAATTCATCAAAATAATGTCTTAAATCATTGGCCTAATAGTATCTTATTAGGTCATCTTAGTCCACCACAGACTTACTCAAAAGTTGATGACTGAATGTACTATTGTTAATAACTTAATTTTTTATATACAGATAAATTTTTCTCATATCTTTTTGTGTGAGACTGAGGGGTTAACAATACTATCAATACTAAATGCATATTTGTCATTAATCTTAAAAGTTTACATCTAGCTAAGAAAAAAGAAAGAAACGTGACAGCCTCATTATAATATATATAATAGTATATATTATAGTCCTATTCCTATATATGAATTATAGGGTTTTTTGACTTTACTTTTAATTTGTTACAAGAAATTAAACATGGGCAAAATATGTAATAAAATAAACTAAGTTTAGTTAGTAACACTGAAAGAAAGAGTGTTTGAATTAATTAATTAACTAGATACAAATTCGCCCTTTGTGGCGGAATTAATTATTTTATTAATAATAAATTTATATATACAATTAATAAATTAAAATATAATAAGAAGATGGTAGATTGTTGTGCGATTATCAAATTTTAATAGCATATGTTATATAGTGTTGCATAAAAATTTTATGTGCAAATACATATCCAAGTATATAATTAATCTAATCACCAAATCTTAGAACATTACATAACAGTGTTGTGTGTGTGTGTGTGTGTGTGTGTGTGTGTGTGTATATATATATATATATTAATGTCTTGATAAAAATATTTATAATGTAACCAATATGGTTAAAAATGGGTAACTCCTTCATTATAAAGCACTAATAAATATTTAGAAAGTGTAATGCACAATCTTTATCGAATTGTTATATTGATATGATTGTTAGTGGTATATTTGAAGTCATTACACATTACACAAATCTCACCAAGCCTCAAATATCGACACATGTATTTGATGCATTTTGAAGAGTCCATGTCTCACGTATCTGTTAATAACTTGCACGAATTCTAACATCCAAACGAAAGGGAAAACAACGAAAGAAAGTCTCTCGATTTCGGTCCTCGGACATGAAGGAAAGCACATGTTATATCGAAAACCGAAAAGCACGAGAATTAATAATTATGTTGGATCTTCGTGTCAAACAAACACCATGTCAAAAACATAGCGATATAAGCATAGGTGTCATACATAACACAATGTTATAGTTAAAGAGCGAATCATACCTCATTATTTTTTTTTTTATCAATTTTTGACAATTGTATAGCACTCACAAGTATTACCATAATATAAAAAAATATTAATGATGATGAAAATGATTTCTGGGATACTAGTATTTAACAAATCGTAAAAGCCACAATCCATATAATAGAATGCAATAAATGAAGAAGCCGTAAATATAAACAAGTGGGATATAGTCCACAAAATGAAGCTATATCCCCTCCCATTGAATCTGATGTCCCATAATCTGAAGGTCTTCATATAACTCCTTTGCACTTTCAACGGTATTTAGAATTGTAGAGGCGTAAAAAATTTTGTTGTCTTTAAGAGAATAAAATCCATGATGCACTGAAATAATCTGAAGCATGCCAACAAAAAATTTAACTCTTGCGAGAACAAAGATACACCAAATTCATTGTCACATTACCATTGAACCATAGGTACTAGAGATTATCACATTTAAGCTTCTTCCGGTTTAGGTCTCAATCCGGTTATATTTATTGAATGTGCAATATATTCACACAAACAAAATTAGCACTTAAATGATCTTTTTAACGGATCGTTTGCAATCTTATAAATATTTGCGATAGGAATCACGGACAATAGTGAAATATAAGAATTTAGACATCTTAATAGTTGATTTCAACATTGCATAAACTATCAACCAAATAAATAATTATCTTTCCACAACTCTTTTATAGGAAATAGTATTGCCCGAGATAAAAAAAAGTCTCACACTTAGCTAAAAATTCATGTGTTTGTCAGATTGAAAACTAATAGAACATAAAGGAATTTAGCTCCTATATTAAATAAAAATGAAAAGAATTAGAGTAAAACACATATGAAATGGACTTACATAGAATTTCAAATAATGTCATCCAAAAAGTAAAAGCCAAACCTATTATACTCTTATTTAAAAGTTTTTCAATGGTTATACATGAATATATATATATATATACAAACAAAAAAATGAATATACATAAAAACTAAACAATTTTGTTGGGGGTAGTGTTGAGAGTTTGTCGGTTTATTTTTGTCTTTGCAACTGGAATTTGGCTCGATCGAGATAGTTTTATAAATGCAAATCATAGATTTACCTAAAAAGATTCAAATAGGTTATAGTAAAAATTTTATGTGATATAATAATAAAATAATCAGGGTTTACACTAATAATGAGCAACAAAAAGATAATAGCCAGAAACAGTCAAACCTTTATACATTAAATTATGAAAAAATTTCTGGAAAACTATATTCTTTGTAGTATTGTAGGTTTGTCCATCTTTGTCACGAATTAGTATTTTTACTCCACTCTTGCTTGTAACTCTTGATCTTACATACAATTGGTCGTAGCTAAAAGCTGACGTGATGATCTGATCCAACATGTGGGAGAGATTGCCCCTGACTCTTATTAATTGTCATGAAAAAGCAAACAACCAAAGGAAATTGTCTTTGTTGGAATTTAAAAGGTAATCTAATGTTTGACGGTGTTAAGACCAAGCGAGGTATGAAAATTTTGTGTCCAAAATTGCTGACTGAAATTACTTTTGCTTCTATCAGATGTTTTCCCATTTGAGTTAATATTAATCTCGTGACATTGCACAAACCAACTCATTGATCTATATTTCGGAGCAACATTACAGGAATCCCAATCTTCAACGTTATCTTGTGGTTTGACATTCCAAAAGATGTAATGCTATTAAAAAAATTATAGGGTGTAAATGCCTTCATAGCTGTTTGAGTTTTCATTAACCTTACATAAGACATCTTAGATATGGTATTTCATAACCTGGCCATAAATACATCACATATTCGTTCACCTTATTTATAGTATCATGTGTAGGAGCAAGGATGGCTTGGTTTTGGAAATAAAAGTCATTGTCAAAATTTTCAATAAATTAGGATATGTGATATCAACAATTCTTTGTAAGGGATTGATCGGATATTTGATAAGAAAATTTGGATAAATAACGAGGAGAGTAATGATAATAGCTCGATAATGATAATATCATAAAGTAGTGATTTTAGGAGATAATAATTAAATTAAAGTATAATATCATAACATTTTATATTACCAAAATAGTTTAGATTTGTAGTGATTTAGAGGGTTATACATTTAAAATATTAATTTGGGATTAAAAAATTATGATTTTAGAGATAATAATTAATTTAGTAATGATAATATTGAAACAAAAGAGCGAGAATGTTAACATTATTAGTAGCAGTTTAGATGTATAGTAATTGAGGGATTATAAAATCAAAATAATAATGTAGGATTAAAAAGTAATGATTTTAGAAGATAATAATTACGTTATGTTAATATAAAAATCGTTTAGATTGAAAAAGTAGTGATTTAGTGGATTATAAAATCAACATAGTAATTTATGATTTATATTATTTGTTATTTTAATTTTGTTTGAAATGTTTTAATTGTATAATATTATTTTGTAATATAATTATAAATGGTATAATATTATGTTGTAATATAATTAAATTAGTAATGATAATATGTCGCTGATTTAGATAGGTAGTGATTTTATTATATACGTGTAGCGCCCCAAAATAGGTATACATCACCCATTACGAGTTGTCGATACATGAATGCGAAATAACTATAACTTTATTATTACAACGAGTAAAAGCGTGAGTTTGAATACAAATATTATCTTACAGACAATATCTATACCCAAATAAATCCTCATCATATTTATTGATACATTATTTTACAAAATGGTGAGGACTATTAAACAACTCTCTTTAGAACCTTCATTCCATTCCCCAGGCTAGTACTTTCATTACATTATCGCCTCTCACGAGAAGAAAAATAGAACAAAAAGGAAAAGGGTGAGCTCAACTAGCCCGATAAAGAATATTATGACTAAGATAATATACAACAAATTATCGTTAGTCTTTAACGAGGAAAAATCTAATAGAATACAATAGACAACAAGTTTTAAATCAATATCATGGTGAAATAATAATTCATTAGAAGAGTTAAGTAGAGAATGCAACTCTCTACTATCTTACATGTATGAATTTAAAAGTTCATCATCTATCTTTTATCCCTGTAACATCAATCGATATATATACGGAATCAAATATTCATCTTTACCTACTGGGCCAAAGATATTCATCGATTAGTCATGTTCATCTAAACACTGTTCATCTTTGCACTCTGGGCCAAAGATATTCATCGAAATCATTCATCTTTGCACTACTGGCCAAAGATATTCAATAATATCATCATTTAAGGTGAGGATGATGAAAAATATTTTAAAAAAGCGAATCCGGTGAAACAAAAATGAGCAAGGATTAAGGATTAAGGATTAAGTACTTTGTTTTATCCATGTCCAAAAATACCTCAAAAATAATCATAGTGGTGTAAAATTTAAGAATGATCAAAACATGGATCTGATCAAAGCTAGTATCCATAATAGATATTTTAGGCGAAAAGGGAAAATTTTTTATTTTTCGATGAATAGTCTAAGTATGAAGTGAATAGTGTCGTATCGTGAATAGTCTTAGTATCGTGAATAGTAACTCAGACACCAAAAGTTCTAAATTTGATAAAAACTTGGATCAATATTTGACATAATGATATTGAAGAAATAATATCATTACTGAAAAAAATAATATCCACTTACCTCGAAAAGGCGGTACTTTAGTTGAAACACAGATATAGGCTATGATGAACTTGCATAGTATAGCAAACTCAAAAAGTATACTCACAAGAATCGTTCAATATATCGAGAGAGAAATAGAGAGAAAGTTTTAGGTTTACGATGTGATTTTCAATTCTAACCTAAGCACCTATTTATAGGAAAATGCTTAGAACACCAAAGTAGAAAATTTAATAAAATATTAATATATATTATAAATTTCCTTAGTCCACCTTTGATGATCTGAATTCATTTCACATTGATAACACATGTGAGCCCACTAATTGTACAAAAAACGTTTTCTCAAAATAATTAACTAAAACTCCCAAAAATTAATTATTTGAACTTGAACTTCAATAATTCATAATAAATAGCCCTTTTATCAAAAAATTGAATCTCATGAATTTTTATAGGAAATTCAATTCTCTACAACTTTGCGAGAAGAAAGTTTTTCCAAATTCCAAACAAAATTGATCGAAATCCTAAGCAGGCGATTTTACAATTTATAATCAAATTTCGATCAATAATTGTGTCCTGAACACACAAAACATGTGTTAATCATTTAATGCCACAAAAATACTCTTCCTCCTCATATACTCATATATCCCACATTCATTGTAAAAATATCACCATTAATATATTATTAAAATAATATATTTAAATGAATTATTTTATCGGAAAAAGATAAAAATTTAATTTTCAACAATTGTCACATTAAAAATTTTCTCCATCTATATCCTCATAAAATCAATATTTTCCTCATCATATAAATCAATAATTAATTATTCATAAATAATATTACTGAGAATCACATTATTGTGACGGGCGGGTCAGGAAGGAAGGGGCTTTCGATAAGGATATCTCTCTTCTTGGTAGCCTTGATTAGATGACCAAACCTCTCCTTAGGCGAACTTTCTAGACATTGCCAATAATGTTATCTAATAATATTATTGAGATAATATAAATTATTGCTCGATAATAGAAAATCTTTGTGCGGTGACAATTATTAAAACAACGATAATATAAAATATCAACGTAGCAATTATTGAATCGATAAAATATAATATTGAGCGAGTAATTCTTTGTAACAATTATTGAGTAGTGCCTTCTTACGTAAGAATCAATAATTGGTGCAATCACAATCTAGTGTCTTCTTGTGCAATAAGCGTAGTATCGTGTGTTTTAACCACGGGTATTCAACGATGATACTTAATAACTCTGCGTTATTTATAAACAACTTATTCTTGTCGTTTTCTTCATCCAATCGCTTTTTCGTTATGGGGGTCCACACAAAAGGCTGCCGCCGTCGTAAATGCGAATATTCAAGCGGTAAGAATATTCCACGACCAAACGAATATTCTCAGACAAAAATAAATATTTTATAACCACCTACTTATTTAAAATATTTGAGCATTTTACCCATAACTAACCACATTAATCAAATCAACCCTTACTAATTAAAAAAATAATAAAAAGAGTAAAATAAATTTCATTTATCAATTATTTGGGGTCTTACAACCTTCCCTCCTTATGAAATTTCGTCCTCGAAATTGACGTACGTACCTGGTGTTTCGAAAAGGTGAGGATACCTCGCTTTCATTTTTGTTTTCAACTCCCTGGTCATTTCCTCTATAGCATGGTTCTACCACAAAACTTTGACTTGTGGTATGACCTTCGTGCGTAGGACATGCTCCTTTCTATCCAAGATCTTGGCAGGTACCTCCTCGTGCGTTAAGTCTTGACTATCTCGTCCGGTTCTAACTTCAATAGCGTGGTTGGGTCTTTCATATATTTCTGAAGTACAGATATATGAAACACATTATGAACACGAGACATACTCGGGAGTAGTGCTTGCGAGTCTATAGGCTACATTACCTACTCGGTCAAGAATTTGAAATGGACGATAAATCGTGGATTGAGCTTTCCTCTCTTCCCGAATCTTGTAACTCCCTTCCATGGGGCAACACGTGATAATACATGATCCCCGATACTAAATTCTACATCCTTTCGATGAAGATCCGCATAACTCTTTTATCGATTTTGTGTCGTTTGTATCGTTGTCGAATCATTTGGATCTTTTAAAGTAGTCATCACGTACCAACTCGGGTCCCAACAATGTTGCTTCACCCACCTCGTCCCAACATATTGGAAGCGACACTTTTCGTCCATATAATGCTTGAATGGGGCCACACTGATGCTTGCACGATAAGCTGTTGTTGTAGGAGAATTTCCGATGGTAAATACTTATCCCGACTCCTTTGAAGTCTAGGACCACGAGTCTTAATAGATCTTGAGAGTTTGGATAGTCTCTCTACGATTGTCCGTCCGTTTGTTTGGATGGTATGCGAACTAAATCGTAAATCCGTGCCCATAGCTTTTTGCAAGCTAACCCAAAATCTTGAAGTGAATCTTGGGTCACGATCCAAACTATGGATCTTGGCATGCCATGCAACCTCACAATCTCATTCACGTCATGTCTAGCAAGGCGTTCGAGGAATAAGTCTCCGTATCGGCAAAAATGAAGCGGAACTTGGTTAATCTATCAACAATAACCCAAATAGCATTGATGCCTTGAGAAGCCGTAGGAAGACCGTAACAAAATCCATGGTAATGTGTTCCCACTTCCATTTCGGAATCTCAAGTGGTTGCAATGGACCCTTTGGTACTTGATGCTCCGCCTTTTTACGTTGACAAGTTAAACACCTCGAGATAAACTCCGCGATCTCTCTCTTCGTATTGTTCCACCAAAATGTATGTGAAGATCACGATACATTTTGGTACTTCAAGATGGATCGCAAATGGTGTATTGTGTGCTTCCATCATAATCTTGTACTTCAAATCAGTCGTTAGGAACACAAAGTGGAGTGGACTCAAAGTATTCTCGCTTCATCGATTCTCGCTTAGGAATAACACCTTCTTGTACTTTCTTCTTCATACGCATCATTTCAAGATTCGGTGGTTTGAGCGACCTTAACTTTTCTATTAAAGTTGGCTCTGTCGTATACTTGACATCATCGTACTCGTTCTGCATATGTTCTTCTACTTTCGCGCGTCATTTACCACGTTCGCTTTTTCGGGATGGTATTGAATAGTGTGGTCGTAATCTTTCAACAATTCGAGCCAACGTCGTTCTTGCAGCGTGTTGAGTTCTTTTGAGTGAAGAAATATTTGAGGCTTTTATGGTGCGAATATATCTCCACTTTCTCCCCATATAGATAGTGCCTCCAAATCTTTTTAAGCGAAAGCTATTGCTTATGACTCTAGATCATGAGTAGGATAATTCCTCTCATATTCTTTAAGTTGTCATGAGGCATAGGCTATGACTTTCCCCGTTGCATGAGAACACATCTAACCCTTTGCACGAAGCATCATTTGTAGATAACAAATCCATCAGAACGGATGGTATTGTTAGAGCAGTCTTAGAAATAAGTCTCCTCTTAAGCTCTTGGAAACTCTTCTCGCGTTCCTCGCTCCAAGCAAATTTTGTATCTTTTAGAGTTAATTTGAGTTAATGGAGTAGCGATTCGAGAAAACCCTTCCACGAATCTCCGATAATAACCGATTAAGCCCCCGAAAACTTCGTATTTCGATTCTTGACTTAGGTTGCTCTCAATTGTGACTCATATCCCAATCTTGGATATACGTCACAATGGCACTATCGATTTACTCTGCCACAAATATGGCGTCCCTACGGAGATGCGGCGGTGCATTCCAAGAAAGTCACCGGATAGAGGCTCGGGTACCAACTTCTATAGTTGGGTTTTTAACTCTGAAGTTCGATAGGAGTCATTCGATATGAGATTTTAGAAATGGGTTTTGTCTATCGGGTTCAAAGTCGATACAAAATTCAATATCACGCTACGGGAGTAGGCGGAAATTCTTGAAATCGTCGGAAATTTACTAACAACGAAATATCATTCAAATCGGCGTATTTTTGTTGAGTCCATGACATGAGCTAAGAAAACTTGACATCCGTTTTTTAATAAGCGAATGACTTTATGGCTTGATATGAAAGTGTTTGACTTCAAATGGTTTGGTTGCTTGAATTGAATAACGGGTTGCTTAGGAATATGAAAACTAACAACCTTACGAAAGCAATGAATTTTGGCATGATGAATAGTTAACCTTAAAATCACATCAAAAGCAAATATCTTTAAAGAAATAAAATTGACGGGTAATGTGATAGTGCTGACTTTGAATCAAGCAAGATTTCTAAGCGATTGGATGAAATGAAAGTTTCTCTAGCAGAGTCTCCACGAGATAGGTGAAAGTCTAATTTCTCGTAGTCAAGTTCAAGCGTTGAGCCTTGCAAGCGAGAGATAAAAGAATGGGTAGAAGCAGGTATCTAATAAGGTATAAACTTCACAAGAATTTATAATTAACTAACCCGTGCTAACCGTTCGGGTTCTCGCATTTTGACCCGATCACAACAAAGCGCTCTTCCGAGGCTGATTGACTTTGACTTTTTGGAACGACCTTTTGAGTCACCACCCATTGGACTTGGTTTATTTCTTTCTGATCGCGAGCGATATGTCCTTCCTTTCCACAATTATAACATACCTTGAAGCTGTTGTGGGCGGTTTGGGGTGATATGTCCTTCTTTCCGCACTTATAGCATATGACCAGGTGGTCGTTCTCCTCCCCTTGGAACCGATTATTCTTTTGGCAGCGTCTTCACATGGTCGTTGTTGAATCTCCTCTTTTAAAATCTCCTCGATTTCGCTTCTTCTATTTTCATGGCCATGATTACCACGGAGTGGTTACCATTTTTTTCCGTCTTTTTCTTTCTCCATTTGGTTATCGTTGTTTTGTTGATTGCTATATCCGGTATGATCTGGTTGTGGTCCCTCGGTTGGCCGTACTCGTTATCTCGCTCTAATAATTGAGCCTGTTTACAACATCTGAATATAGAGAAAATTTATGAGAAATGAGATCTTAATGTATGTCGGGTTTCAAACCTCTCGAAACATCGCGTCATCGTTCCTCATTCTCCACCAAATGAGGTGCAAACTGGATAGCTCTCTGCAAACTTTGCCTCGTCTTTGGGACACCATCATGTTATTTTGTTCGGTCTAATAAACTCCACTTTCTTTCATATAATGAATACTTTCGAGGAAAGTATTTGTCATTGAAAAACGATTTGAAAGCGTCTCCCAAGACATCTTTGAGTCAATTTGGATGGGTCACTTTCTGATTCTCACCGATGTCTGCCTCATTACGGAACATAAAAGTAGCGAATGGAACCTTGTTCTTCCGTACATCCCAAGACATCGAATATCTTGGTAATTTGTTTTGACCACCGTCTCGCCTTAATCGGATCGGCTTTCCCCAAAATTACGGTGGTCCCGACTCTTTGAAGCTGCTTTGCACGTGACAAATCGATGCGTTGTTATCATTTCCACTTGTAGTTTGTGCACGCGTGTCTCCTAAATCGATTTTGCATGAAGCGCAAAAGCTTCTAAACATCCGTCGTTCATCATCGCTTTCGGTGGCGTTGTTCACGGGGAGGAACATTATTCGACTGCTTTGCTGCGTTCTCCTCATTGGTGAGTCTGACAGTATCTCCACGGTCTCATTTACTCCCTTTGTTATTATTCTCGGTCGACATTCTCAAATCTTGTCATAAAACAAGGGTTAATTAAGGAAATCAAAATATCACATAATATCCTATATCTTGACCGACTAACAAATAAGCTTAGGTAGGACACACTTAGCGAAGGATTTACTCGTCTCTCCCTCCCTAGTTACATTCCCGATCTCGCTTGGAGATCATATCCTAGCTACGATACCAAGCTATGGCGCCCCCAAAATAGGTATACATCACCCATTACGAGTTGTTGAATACATGGTACGAAATAACTACAACTTTATTTATTATTACATCGTGACAAAAGCTATGAGTTTAAATACAAATATTATCTTCTAGACAATATCTATACCCAAATAAATCCTCATCACATTTATTGATACATTATTTTACAAAATGGTGAGGACTACTAAACAACTCTCTCTAGAACCTTCATTCCATTACCCCGAGGCTAGTACTAATTTACATTCTACCGCCTCACGAGAAGAAAAATGGAACAAAAAGGAAAAGGGTGAGCTCAACTAGCCCGATAAAGAATATTATGACTAAGATAATATACAACAAATTATCGTTAGTCTTCTTGAGGAAAAATCTAATAGAATACAATAGGCAACAAGTTTTAAATCAATATTCATGTGAAATAATAATTCATTAGAAGAGTTAAGTAGAGAATGAAATCTATCTTGTATGTATGAATTTAAAAGTTCATCATCTATCTTTTATCCTGTAACATCAATCAATATATATCTGAAATCAAATATTCATCTTTTACTCTGAGGCCAAAGATATTCATCGATTAGTCGTGTTCATCTAAACACTGTTCATCTTTTGCCTTATGGGCCAAAGATATTCATCGAAAATCATTCATCTTTGCCTTCTGGCCAAAGATATTCAATAATATCATCATTTAAGGCGAGGATGATGAAAAATATTTTAAAGAAAGCGAATCCGATTGAAACAAAATGACGAGGATTAAGGATTAAGGATTCGTACTTTATTTTATCCATGTCAAAAATACCTCAAAAATAATCATAGTGGTGTAAAATTCAAGAATGATCAAAACATGGATACAATCAAAGCTAGTATCCATAATAGATATTTTAGACGAAAAAGGAAAATTTTTATTTTTCGATGATTAATAGTAAATGATTCGTGAATAGTGTCGTATCGTGAATAGTGTCAGTATCGTGAATAGTAACTCAGACACCAAAAGTTCCAAATTTGATAAAAACTTACGATCAATATTTGAGCATAATGATATTGAAGAAATAATATCATTCTGAAAAAAAAAATATCCCTTACCTCGAAGGCAAGATCTTTAGTTGAAACATCAGATATAGGCTATGACTTGAACTTGCCAGTATAGCAACTCTCAAAAGTATACTCACAAGAATACATTCAATATATCAAGAGAGAAGAGAGAAGTTTTAGGTTTACGATATGATTTTCAATTCTAACATAAGCACCTATTTATAGGAAAATGCTTAGAACACCAAAGTAGAAAATTTAATAAAATATTAATATATATTATAAATTTCCTTAGTCCACCTTTGATGATCTGAATTCAAAGACACATTAATAACACATGTGAGCCCACTAATTGTACAAAAACGTTTTTCTCAAAATAATTAACTAAAACTCCCAAAATTAATTATTTATTTGAACTTCAATAATTCATAATAAATATCCCATTTACTTATTATAAATAAAAATTGAATTTCCTCTAATTATATTTGTGAATAATAAGGTATTAATTTGATATAATTCTCTAATTATGGGTGAAATGTGCAAATTTTACAAAAAATACAAGTGGTTATAAAATAATCATTGTTGTCGGGGAATATTCGTTTGGTGCGTGGAATATTCTTTTGTGTGGGGAATATTAAAAATGCTGTAGCAGTAGCGATCGATTATGGGCCCCATAACAAAATAAGCGTCGGATGAAGAAAATGACAAGTTTGAGCTTTTATAAATACGGCGTAGTTATTCTGAATTAACCTTTGTTAGAATACGGTGGTTAAAATACGATAATATCGTGGTTGCCTTGCGATGGCGCGCGGTATTACGCAGTATTGTTGAATTATTGATTAAATGCGTAAGAAGGCCTTTACTCGATAATTATTACGATAATTCTTATTCATTATTTTATTTTATTGATTGATAATTCTTTGAGTTGATATTTTATATTATTGTTATTGATAATTGTCCTTTGCTTGCTGATATCTCCATTATCGGATCAATAATTCATATTATTTGAATAATATTATTAGATAACATTATTATTGATGTCTAGAAAGTTACATCGAGGAGAGGTTTGGTCACTAATTGCTTGGTAGATGAGGAGAAATCCTTATTGGAAGCCCCCTACATCTGAGGAGCGCTTTTGGTTGTCGATAATGTGATTACTATAGTATTATTTATGAATAATTAATTATTGATTTATATGATGAGGAAAATATTGATTTTTATGTGGATATAAATAAAGAAATTTTTTTTTATGTGACAATTGTTGAAAATTAATATTTTATCTTTTTACGATAAAATAATTTATTTAAATATATTATTTTAATAATATATTAATGGTGATATTTTTACAATGAATGTGGGATATATGAATAAATGAGGAGGAAGAGTATTTTTGTTAGATTAAATGTTTAACACATGTTTTTGTGTGTCGGTGTACATAATTCTTCTTAGAAAATTTATTATAGTATTTGTAAAATCGGTAGTTTGTGGATTTTGGTCAATTTACATTTGGAATTTGGGAAAACTTTCATACGCAAAGTTGTAGATAATGGAATTTCCTATGGAAATCGTGAGTTTGAATTTTACGATAGCAGAGAGCTATTTTTTATGAATTGTTGAAGTTTGGAAAAAAAAAAATTTTATTAAATTTATGGGGGACCCACTTTTTGGTTAGTGGATACAACATGTGAAATTTTGATTTTTTTTGGGGTGCATTTGGTCTTTGTTGGCAACTTAGGTTGCGTAGGAAGAAAATAAGAATATTATTATTATATTTATTTAGTCTCGCTTTGGCGTTTAACATTTTCTATAAATAGAGGCTAAGTTAGAATTGAAAATCACACGAAACAAAATTTTCTCTCTTTCTCTCTCTATATTATCGGCGTATTCTTGTAAGTATACTTTGAGTGTTCTTTATACGGTGCGAGTTTACATCGACCTTATCAGAAAATTTGATCGGAAATACGGTTATTTTGAGGTAAGGGTATTATTTTCTTCTTAAATGATATTTTTCTTGATATCATTATCTTAGAAGTATTGGTGAATTTTTTTATCAAATTTGGAACTTGTTGTGTGGGAGTTCTTATTCACGTATCGGCCTTTATTCACGTATCTGACCTTTATTCACGAATCTGACCTTATTCATAGAAAAATAAAAAATTTTCTTTTTGTCCAAAATATCTAATACGGATACTAGCTTTGATTGTATCCATGTTTTGATCATTCTTGAATTTTACACCAATATGATTATCTTGAGGTATTTTTGGACATGGGTAAAACAAAATCGAATCCTTAATCCTTAATCCTTGTCATTTTTGTTTCCTTTGGATTCGTTTCTTTAAAAATATTTTTCATCATCCTCGATCCTTAATGGTGATACTTGATGAATATCTTTGGCTTTGTAGTGCAAAGATGAATGATTAAGCGATGAAATCTCTTTGGCGTAGTGCGAAGATGAGCAGTGTTGAGATGAACATGACCCATTTGGTGATCTGAATGAATATCTTTGGCTGTAGTGCAAAGATGATTAAAGATGTATATTGATTGTTATTACGGGGATAAAATATTGATCTTTGGACTTTTAAACCTTAGAAGGCGGTAGAATTCTTTCTCTACGTGACTCTTACAATGGATTCTTGTTTCCATTGCATTTGTTGATCTAAAACTTGTTATCTATTGTATACATTAGATTTTCCTGTTGAAGACTAACGATAATTTGTTGTATATTATCTTAGTCATAATATTCTTTCTTGGGCTAGTTGAGCTCACCCTTTTCCTTTTTGTTCCATTTTCTTCTCGGGAGGTGAGAACATAGCGAGGATCGAGTCGGGGTATGGAGTGATGGTTCTAGGAAGAGATTTTTTAGTACATCTCACTTATTTACGTAAAATAGTGTATGAATAATTATAATGAGGACTTATTTGGGTGTGTATATTGTCTAGAAGACAATATTTGTATTTAAACTCACGGTTTGTATTGTCGTATTCTACGACATACGTATTATCAAAGTTGTAGTTTGCTTTCTATACCATGTATTTTGGCGACTTCGAGAATGGGTGTTGTATACCTATTTTGGGGGCGTCGCGGTTAATATCGAGCTTAGGGATATGATCTCTGGCGGAGATCGGGGAATAGAACTAGGAGGGAGGCGAGTAAATCCTTATTTAGTGTGTCTACTAAGCTTATTTGTTGGTCGGTCGTAATATAGGATATTATGTGATATGTTAATTTGTTTAATTAACCCTTGTTTTATAAGCGATATTTAAGAATGGGCTGCTTTGAGAAGCGTTAACAATGGAGTTTATGAGGCGTGGAACAACCTTTAGTCATGAAACCGAAGAGCGTGCTGACGGAAGGCAATATTCCTCTGTAAACAACAACACTACAAGAACAAGCGATGAGCGATGGAATGTTTAGGAGCTTTTTGCGGTTCATGCAAAATCGAGACGAGGAGACTTCGTGTACAAAATACGGGTGGAAATGATGGCGGCGCTTGCGATACATCGACCAAAGCGATTCGAGGAGTTGGGACCACAGATTTCCATGGAAAGCGGATCCGATCAAAAGCGAAGCGTGGGTCAAGCAAATTACCAAAATATTTGATGTCTTGGGATGCGGGAGAGCGAAGGTTCCATTCGCCACCTTTTATTTTCGTGGTGAAAGCGATTCTTTGGTGGGAATACGTGAAGCGTACTGACCGGATCTGCTTAACATGTCTTGGGAAAGATTTGAAGCTGTTGATGACAAGTACTTTCCAGAAAGTATTCGTCATATGAAGGAGGTAGAGTTTATTAGACTCGAGCGAGAACAACATGGCGGTGTCTCGATGCGAGGCAAGGTTCGCGAGAATTATCGGATTTGCGCCTCATTTGGTGGAGAATGAGGAGCGAATGGCGCGTATGTTTACGAGAGGTCTAAAACCGGAGATTCGTCGATACCTTATCTCTCATAAATTTTCTACGTATTGGATGTTGTCAGAGGGCTCGATTATTAGGCGAGATAGTGAGTATACTCAATGGGGACCCTGATCGGGGTAGTCATCGAGCGATGATAACGGTGAGGAGGAAAGAATACGGACAAAGCGGTAACCACTCGGTGGTAATCGTGGACATGATAATAGGAGAGGTGACTCAGTGGAAATTTCGGAAAGAAGATTCAATGATGGCGGGAAGATATCAATGATGACCGGCACACAACAACAAATGCTGGGGAGAGAAGCGGTAGCGGTTAGATGTTACAAATGCGGGAAGGAGGGACATATCATTAAGCTGTCACAACAATCAAGGTATGTTACTGTTGTGGAAAAAGGAAGGCCACATTGCTCGAGATTGTACTATAAGCGAAACCAAGTTCGGTGAGGAGTGGTGATTCAAGTACATCCGGATAAGGCCAAATCGGCGGTTCTGGAAGAAGCGTTTTCGTGTTGGACAAAGCGTGAGGAACCAAGCGAGGTGATCGGGTAAGCTAATCTTGAATTCTTGCGAAGTTTATACCTTACTGAATCTGGGTTCTACCCATTCTTTTATCTCTCTCTGCTTGTGCTCAGCGTTTAAACTTGACTCAGGAGAAATTAGATTTTGATTTATCTGTTGAAACTCAGTTTGGGTGAAACCTTACGTTACATCTCTGGTTTATAAATCTTGCATGATCAAGTTGGCACTATCACATTACTGTTGATCTTATCTCTTTAAAGATACTTGCTTTTGATGTGATTTTAGGAATTGATTGGTTAACCACTCATCGTACCAAAATTGATTGTTTTCGTAAGGTTGTTAGTTTTCATATTCTAACCAACTTTGTCATACAATTCAAACCACTAAACCACTAAAATCGATCATTTGTGTCTATCAAGCCCACAAAGCTATTCGTTTATTGAAAAGCGGATGTCAAGCTTTCTTAGCCCATGTTATGGATTTGAGCGAGACAAAGTGATTTGGATAATATTTACGTTGTTAAAGAATTTCTGATGTATTTCAAGAAGAACTTCTGGTTTACCCCGAGCGTGATGTTGAATTCTTTATTGACCTTGAGCAAGATTTACAAAACCCATTTCTAAAACCCCATATCGAATGGCTCTATTGAACTTGAGGAGTTAAAAGTCCAACTACTGAGGAATTATTAGACATCGGTTTCATTCGATCTAATCGTCTCCTTGGGGTGCTCTGTTTTATTCGTAAAGAAGAAAAGCGGGGAGTATCGACTTTGTATTGACTCTGAGGAATTGAACCATGTCACCATCAAGAATAGGTATCCATTACCTCGCATTGATGACTGTTCGATCGATTCTGAGAAGCTGATTCTTTTCAAAGATCGATCTTCGTTTGGATATCATCAATTTGAAGATTAAAAGCGAGGATATTCAAAAGGCGGCATTCGGGACTCGTCTGGGCATTATGAATTCTTGGTCATGTCTTTTGGATTGACTAATGCTCCTCTTTGCTTTCATGGATATGATGAGCAGTGTATTTAAGGAATATTTGGATCGATTCGTTGTTGTCTTTATTGATGACATCCTCATCTATTCAAAATAGTGAAGATCATGAGCACCATTGAAAAATTAGTACTACAAAGACTTCGTGAACACAAGCTTTATGCAAGGTGAAGAAATGTGAGTTACGGCTTGAGGAAGTAGCATTCCTTGGGCGCGTGGTGTCAAAACAAAAGAGTATCTGTTGACGTGAAGATTGAAGCAATCAAAGTTGGGAACAGCAGAAGTCGGTGGCCAAAATCTGTGACTTTACGGGCTTATTTGGTTATTATCGGAGATTTGTGGAAGGATTTTCTCGAATCTCTACTCAGATTAACTTCGGTGACTCGGAAGGATGCAAAATTCTTATGGGGCGAGGAATGCGAGAAGAGCTTCCAAGAGCTCGAGAGGAGACTCATTTCGGCACTGTTACGACAATACCATCTGGTTCGGATGGATTTGTTATCTCTGATGATGCTTACGGCGAGGGGTTAGGATGTGTTCTCATGCGACATGGGAAAGTCATAGCCTATGCCTCACGACAACTCAAAGAATATGAGAGGAATTATCCTACTCATGATTTGGGTTAGCGGCGATCGTGTTGCGTTGAAGATATGGAACCTTACTTATGCGGGGAGAAAGTAGAGATTTATACGGATCATAAAAGCCTCAAATATTTCTTCACCAAAAAGAACTCAACATGCGGCAGCGGCGTTGGTTTGGGCTATTAAAGATTACGATCACCTTTATTGATATCATCACGGAAAAGCGAGCGTGGTGGTGGCGCATTGAGTAGAAGATCATATATGCAATCTGAGTGCGATATTGTCGTATGAGCCCATTTTGTATGACTTGCAAAGGATGGAGGTAGAATTAAAGACTCGGGGACCCACATAATGATGGCGAATGTCGAGTAGAGGCAGAGGCTTTAATCGATAAAGTTAAAAATTTGCTCGAGCTACGGACACAGGGGGCGATCGTATGAAGAAGAAAGTGCAAGAAGGGCTATTAGGAAGCAAGAATTGATGAAGAAGGAATACTTAGATTGACTCTAGACTTTGCGTTCTGACGACTACGATTTGAAGCATAGAATCATGATGAGGCACCTGACACACCGTTTGCGATCCATCACAGGAGTACCAAAATGTATCATGATATTCGACATACATTTTGGTGGAACAATATGAAGAGAGAGAGATCGCGGAGTTTATCTCGAGGTGTTTAACTTGTCGGCAGTAAAGGCGGAGACATCAAGTGCGAAAAGGTCCATTGCAACCACTTGAGATTAGGAATGGAAGTGGGAACACATTACAATGGATTTTCGTTCTGAGGTCTTCCCAAAGTTTCTCAAGGCATAGATGCGATTTGGGTTATTGTTGATAGATTAACCAAATGCGCTCATTTCTTACCTATCTGAGAAACTTATTCCTTGAGCGTCTTGCTTTCGTATGTCGTGAATGAGATTGTGCGATTGCATGGCATGCGGTATCCATAGTTTGGATCGTGACCCAAGATTCACTTCAAGATTTTGGGTTAGTTTGCGAGAAAGCTATGAGCGCAGATTCTGATTGATTCGACATACCATCCTCGAAGCAGACGGATGATCGGAGAGGACTATTCAAACCCTTGAAGATCTATTAAGACTACGTGTTCTAGATTTCAAAGGAAGTTGGGATAAGTACTTGCCCTTTGGTGGAATTCTCTTCTGACAATGAGTTATCAAGCAAGTATAGGCATGGCTCCATTTGAGGCGTTGTATGGGCCGAAAATGTCGTTCTCGATATCTTTGGGGCGAGGTGGGAGAAAGCAACATTGTTGGGACGAATTACGCATGACTCTGAGAAAAGATCAAATGATTCGACAAGCGTATTCAAACTTCACAAGATCGACAAAAGAGTTATCTTGATCTTCATAGAAAGGGCGTGGAGTTTAATATTGGAGATCATGTATTATTACGTATTGCTCCATGGAAAGGAGTTACAAGATTTGGAAAAAGAGAAAGCTCGATCGAGGTTTGTTGGTCCATTTGAGATTCTTGGCCAAGAATAGGAAGCGTAGCCTATAGACTCGCGTTACCTCAAGTATGTCTCGTGTTCTGATGTATTCCACATATCTATGCTTCGTAAATATGTGAAAGACCGAACCACATTATTGCGTTAGAACAGACGAGATAGTGAAGATTTAACATACGAGGAGATACTGTTGAGATTTTGGATAGGGAAAGAGCATGTCTTACATACGAAGGTTATACCACAAGTTAAGGTTTTGTGGAGAAACCATGCGATTGAGGAAATGACATGGGAGTTGGAATCGGAAATGAAAGCGAGGTACCTCACCTTTTCGATACACAGTGCGTCGTCGATTCGAGAGGACGAAATTTCATAAGGAGGGAGGTTGTAAGACCCCAACTTATTATAAATAAAAAATTGAATTTCCTCTAATTATATTTGTGAATAATAAGGTATTAATTTGATATAATTCTCTAATTATGGGTGAAATGTGCAAATTTTACAAAATATGCAAGTGGTTATAAAATAATCATTGTTGTCGGGGAATATTCGTTTGGTCGTGGAATATTCTTTTGTAGGGAGAATATTAAATGCGATGGCGCTTGATCGATTATGGGCCCCATAACAAAATAAGCTGTCGGATGAAGAAAATGACAAGTTTGAGCTTTTATAAATAACGGCGTAGTTATTCTGAATTAACAACTTTATTAGAATACAAATTGGTTAAAATCGATAATATATCGTGGTTTACGCGATGGCGCACGGCGGTATTGCGATATTGTTGAATTATTGATTAAATGCGTGAAGGCCTACTCGATAATTATTACGATAATTCTTATTCATTATTTTATTTTATTGATTGATAATTCTTTGAGTTGATATTTTATATTATTGTTATTGATAATTGTCTTTTGCTGATATCTCCATTATCGGATCAATAATTCATATTATTTGAATAATATTATTAGATAACATTATTGGCGATGTCTAGAAAGTTACATCGAGGAGAGGTTTGGTCACCTAATTGCTTGCCGATAAGGAGAAATCCTTATTGGAAAGCCCCTACATCTCAGGAGCTGCTGGTTGTCGATAATGTGATTACTATAATATTATTTATGAATAATTAATTATTGATTTATATGATGAGGAAAATATTGATTTTTATGTGGATATAAATAAAGAAATTTTTTTTATGTGACAATTGTTGAAAATTAATATTTTATCTTTTACGATAAAATAATTTATTTAAATATATTATTTTAATAATATATTAATGGTGATATTTTTACAATGAATGTGGGATATATGAATAAATGAGGAGGAAGAGTATTTTTGTTAGATTAAATGTTTAACACATGTTTTTGTGTGTCGGTGTACATAATTCTTACTTAGAAAATTTATTATAGATTGTAAAATCGGTAGTTTGTGGATTTTGGTCAATTTACATTTGGAATTTGGGAAAACTTCCATACGCAAAGTTGTAGATAATGGAATTTCCTATGGAAAGTCATGAGTTTTGAATTTTACGATATGAGAGCTATTTTTTTATGAATTGTTGAAGTTTTGAAAAATAAAATGATTTTATTAAATTTATGGGGGACCCACTTTTTGGTTAGTGGATACAACATGTGAATTGCTTGATTTTTAGGGTGTATTTGGTCTTTGTTGGCAACTTAGGTTGCGTAGGAAGAAAATAAGAATATTATTATTATATTTATTTAGTCTCTTTTTGGCGTTTAACATTTTCTATAAATAGAGGCTAAGTTAGAATTGAAAATCACACGAAACAAAATTTTTCTCTTTCTCTCTCTATATTATCGAAGCGTATTCTTGTAAGTATACTTTGAGTGTTCTTTATCACGGTGCGAGTTTACATCGACCTTATCTAGAAAATTCGATCGGAAATACGGTTATTTTGAGGTAAGGGTATTATTTTTCTTCTTAAATGATATTTTTTTCTTGATATCATTATCTTAGAAATATTGGTGAATTTTTTTATCAAATTTGGAACTTGTTGTGTCGGGAGTTCTTATTTCACGTATTATTCGGCCTTATTCACGTATCGACCTTATTCACGAATCTGACCTTTATTCATAGAAAAATAAAAATTTTCTTTTTGTCAAAATATCTAATACGGATACTAGCTTTGATTGTATCCATGTTTTGATCATTCTTGAATTTTACACCAATATGATTATCTTGAGGTATTTTTGGACATGGGTAAAACAAAATACGAATCCTTAATCCTTAATCCTTGTCATTTTGTTTCCTTTGGATTCGTTTCTTTAAAATGTTTTTCATCATCCTCGGTCCTTAATGGTGATACTTGATGAATATCTTTGGCTGTAGTGCAAAGATGAATGATTAAGCTGATGAATCTCTTTGGCGTAGTGCGAAGATGAGCAGTGTTGAGATGAACATGACCCATTTGGTGATACAAATGAATATCTTTGGCACTGTAGTGCAAAGATGATTAAAGATGTATATTGATTGTTATTACGGGGATAAAATATTGATCTTTGGACTTTTAAACCTTAGAAGGCGGTAGAATTCTTTCTCTACGTGACTCTTACAATGGATTCTTTGTTTCCATTGCATTTGTTGATCTAAAACTTGTTGTCTATTGTATTACATTAGATTTTTCCTGTTGAAGACTAACGATAATTTGTTGTATATTATCTTAGTCATAATATTCTTTCTTGGGCTAGTTGAGCTCACCCTTTTCCTTTTTGTTCCATTTTTTCTTCTCGGGAGGTGAGAACATAGCGAGGATCGAGTCGGGGTATGGAGTGATGGTTCTAGGAAGATGTTTTATTTGTCCTCACTATTTACGTAAAATAGTGTATGAATAATTATAATGAGGACTTATTTGGGTGTGTATATTATGCAGAAGACAATATTTGTATTTAAACTCACAGTTTGTATTGTCGTATTCTACGACGACATACGTATTATCAAAGTTGTAGTTTGCTTTCTATACCATGTATTTTGGCGACATTTCGGAATGGGTGTTGTATACCTATTTTGGGTTATATCGTGTATTATAATATTATATCATACATGTATGATATAATGTATGGTATAATTATGAATGGTATAATATTAGAAAAGTAGTAATTTTAGGATATAATTATTTTAAATGTTTTAAACAATATAATATTATGTTACAATATAATTATAAATGGTATAATATTATGTTGTAATATAATTAAATTAGTGTGGGATGCACATTAATTATATAGAACATGTGTTACAATGTGGAAAAAGCACATGTCATTCAATGGTGCTATGTAGATAACAGATAATAGATAATAAATAATAGATAGATTCTATTCAAAATCTTACCACATCAGCACAACCTCATATGAACTCACGTAAATTGTTCATTCCATTTTAATAAAACAATTAAACTATTTTCAAGTTTCATGACAAAATTAATTATACTTCCACTATCCCATAAAAAAAATTCAGTTTAGATTCTTTTACTAATCAATTAGTGAAAATTACAATTTCAATTCATGTAAATTAATTTGATAATGTAATAGTTGATTTCTTGAACTACTTTAAAAAATATCAGTTACTACAAAATTATTATTTTATAGATAAAAATAAATATTCACATGAATTTTAAATTGATTGAGTTTTTCATAAATTGGTTAAGCAAATAAATTTTCATATCTTTAGAATCAATTAGCGTGGTTCAAATAATTGGAAGAATTTTTGGAAGCTAATAGATTGAAGTTTTAAAATGAATATGGAAATAATTTTTAATTGCATGGAACTATGAAAAGTAGGTAAAATAAATAAAAGTCTAATATTAAAGAAAATTTACTTTTCAAATAATTAAAACTAATTTTTCATAAAAAGCAAATTGGCCCTATCGTGTTTAAATTGATCCAATCTGGTTGTTGTCTAAGAGAGTTATCTAATTAATGGATCCTAACATAACGTGGTTGTTGATAATATCCATAAAATAAGGTGATCAATATATATATCAAAGTAATTGTTAAGGGTATTTTTGTCAAGGGCAATAAGAAGCATTAATTAGGATGGACATGTGTCAATTTTATAGAATGACATATATTAATTTATTGTGCTATGTACTGTGATTTAATATATATAATAGATATGCAGTAATTTACCTAAACTTTAGTTTTTAATAATTGAGATTAAAACAAAGTCCATTCTTTTATCACTTAAATATTGGATAAAATCAACAATAATTAGTGGTGACACACCAACTAAAAGCGAAAAATAATCAACATTCTGAAGATGAGATTAAAGTCATTATAACTCAATATTAAAAGAATATCTACAAACCATGCATGCAAATAATTTCTTTCTTTTCAATAATATATATATATATATATATATATATATATATATATATATATGACCCTCCCTCTCAGCTCCTAATTAATGTTTATCTGGTCAAAGGGGGTTTGGTAAGTTTGAAATTTCAAATGTGCTATTATTTTTATTGATTTTAAATATAATTTATTTAATTTATAAACACACTATTTCATATACTTATTACACTATTTTAAGTGAGCGTGACTTTTAAATACATCAAACGCAACATACTACTATAAATTTACTAAAAATGTTAATAGTCGAATGAAATTATCGAATTAATTATATTTATGATTGAGTATATTTATATGAACATTCAATACATTTGAAGACACGTACTCTCGTCGTCCATGATAAAAATATTTATTATTATTTTAAGTAATTTTAAAGTTAAATGTTTACTTACCTTAAATGATTTATTTTTTATAATAATTTATCTGTAATATCTTTATTATTAATTGTTATATTTTTATTCTCTATACATATTTATGGAGCATCACGAGTAATATAAAAAAAATTATGCAATTAAATGAGAATTTAAATATGGAGAATTTTGTCATTTTATCATCTTTCTTAATATGCGCAAAAGTCAACCAAAACTTTTATCTTGGGACTGAAGGAGTATAAAAGTAAAATAAATTTTTTTCTTCTTTTTTATAATACTTTATTTATTTTTATTATTTTATTTCTATGTGAGTTTTTAAATGTGATACTAAATGTAAACACACACACACACACACACATATATATATATATATATATTATATTTATACAAAATTGATATTTATATATATTAAAATAATATTTTTATATGATTATTCCTAACATGAAGGTCATGTGAAAAATATTTATTTCCTGTAAAGTCTTGTTTGTTTGCTAACACACAGAGTAAGAGTACTGACAAGAGACTTCCCTAGACACGTTATGACTTTCTATTAGTAGAAACAACGGCGGGGCAACGTGGCATCAAAGCAGAGAATAAGTGAAATTTCGTTCGTATGTAGCGTGTGACGGCATCTTTACACGTGTTATTTCAGGAGTGGTTTGTCGTATTGGAATTATTGAAAGAGCGTGTGGGCTATTTGGTGGACCTCGGGGAGTGGACCATACTGTAGCGGAGGAGAAGCCGTTGGGTGCGCCGAGTTGCATGCATAGCTTCGAATCTACGGCTCATATCTAATCATTAGCAGCTACTTAACGTAAGTACGGGTCCCATACAAACAAACAGTTTTAACTGGTTTGCGCAAGATAGATCGACTCGGCGCATCTTGGCTTCAGTGAGTTAGCCACAGCTCGTTCCTGGTAGAAGGACTCACCCCATTCTGTCTTATCTGGTAGAAGGACCGTATCATCAACTACGTATCAATAAGTACTTATATAAGGTGCTATCAAATAATTTTCTTACTATAACTTGTTTTTGTATTGTAATTTTTTTATTTCTCAATTAAAAATTTATAATTTATTTTAAAATAAATTGAATTGATAAATACTTTCTCATTTTTGTTTTAGTAATCTTTATAAGTTTATTTTTTTAACTTATAATAGGTCATTATAACCAAACACCTTTATAATTTATTTTAACTTAATTTCTTTTTAATTTATAAATTAAATTAATGACAACCACCCATATTTATAAGTGCAACCTTAAAATAACTTGTAAATTATTTCAAATTATAACTTAGAAGTAATTCCCTAACAAGCCCTTATTGCATTTGTCCTACACCAATGCTATTTTTATATTAGTTGCAACATAATTACTTCCTCTGTTTAAGAATATAAATTCATATTTATTTTTTTAAATTTAGATTTTTTAATTTTAATATAGTTTATTATAAATTATTTAAAAATTACAACTAATTATAATGTTTATTACTTTAAAAACTACATAAATTAAAATTAATTTATAAAATAATAATATTAATCTTATATATTTTGAAAATCAACCTAAAATGAAATATTAACGAAAATGCATGTATTAAATAAATATTAAAAAAAGTCAATATTAAAATATGACATTCTACGAACAACTCATTTCAAGGGGTGAGAGAACCGTCATCTTAATTTTCAACGACGAACAATATATAACAACAAATCGAATCGTGGTTTGATCAATCGCTAAAGATGATATGGAAGGTATGTAAATTGTAGAAATATTGATATATTTGAGTATAACTACCCAAAATATATCCTAATACCTACCGCATGCATTTGTAGTTGATAAAGTTAAAGCAGGACTAATTAATTACTCCATATGCGTACACAAATTAAGGTATTGGGTATTTATTTAGAATTTAACTAAATTTTTGCATTTTTTTTTTAGTCTACCAATCACAAACAACAGAAGAAGCTTTTACGTTATCGGAGGATCCGGCTTAACTTTCTTTCTTTCTTTCTTTTTTTTAAATTATTACCATTACTCCTCCAAATGGATAAACACATGCATATATATTTTGAAATGGATGAACACATGCATGAAATGGATAAGCATGCTTGACTTTGAGATTTGAATTAATTACATGCACGGATGCACCAATTCATCCCACAAACAAAAATTTTAGTAGTATATCTTTAATTGAATTATCATAATTTATTATTATATTAAAAAGAATCATTGCTATATAATATAATTATTATTTTAATTCAGAATAATAAATATCACTTTAAAATAGTAAACATCGACAATTTTGAACCTTTCAAATCATCCTTTTTCTTCTTTTTTTTTTATTCTTCAATAAAAATTCGTTCTGTTAATTAGTAACAATGAAAAGAAAAAGACAAAAAGAGCGAGGTAGATTAACCAATAAAGAGGTTGTTTTTAAACAAACAGGAAAGTCAACAATTACTGTACATTACACGCAGAAGCTAATCACTCCTGACAGAGCAGAGCCGTGAGGCACAAGCAACAGAAATCTGTCCGGTTTAAGTTTAGGCAGCTCATATAACGATCAATATACTACTGATAGTACTCATTGCTTTTTGTTTAGTTTAACTGTTTAAGTGTATAGTATAGACAGAGAGAGAAATTAGGGGGGGCCCACAATCAATTCTCTCTCTCCTTCCTTATTTTCCCTATAAATTCCATCCATTTCCCACCCTTTTCCCAATTCCTCCTTCCATTTCCTTTCTCTCTCTCTCTCCTCCCCATTTTCATTTTAATTTCCATGGCCGAAGAAGAAGAATTTCAGGAATCCGAGGTTATTTTCCATGAAAATGCCTTAATTCATGAAGAAAATGAACAATACAACTCCACCGGTTACAGAAACATCAGCAGCAATAAGTTGAAGAGGAGGAGGAAGAAGAAGAAGAAGAATTCGGCTCCGGTAAACATACCAGAAATTGCATCCGGAAATGCTAATTCGTTCTTTCAATACGTGGATTCGGATTTCTTTGAGGATGAATATGATGACGACGGTGAAATTACGCCGCCGCACGTAATTTTGGGACGGCGGATCGCCGGGAAAATGGCTTTCTCGGTGTGTACCGGAATTGGAAGAACTCTTAAAGGAAGAGATTTGAGTGAAGTCCGGAATTGTATTCTAAGGATGACTGGATTCCTTGAAGCGTGACGCTAGGCTAGGCTAGTATAGTACTCTATTAAATTAATCAATTGAGTTAAAATTAAGAAAAATGATGATATATATATATCTTCATTATTATTTTTCTTGTTGTAGTTAATTTTTTAATTTATTTAGTTATAGGAGGAGTACCCCTCAGCTATGAGTAATTGCATCAGAAAATGTAAATTACAAGATATAAATGAAACCAAATGGTTTTGCTTTGTCAAGTTTTAACTGAAATTAATACTAGACCTTGCTAGCATTGACCATGGTGTGTTGTTCTGTTATATAATGTATTTATTTATGAGCTAACAGACAATATTGCTAGCTATTGTTAATTATATATATATATATATATATATATATATATATATATATATTTCAATAATTCAATTAATTTAACACCATTAAGTGCAAAATATTTTAAATCACCCAAGTTAATATATAGTTTAGCTGCATATCTAAGCATAAGTAAGTGACTAATATGTCGTCCTTAATAAATGATCAGACCCAATTTACTTATTTATCATATTCTAATTGTACCCTATTACATATATAATAACAATAAAATAAAAGTAATTTAAATAAAATAGACATATAAGATGTTAATTTAGATGGACAATTATATGTAATGTCTATAAAATAAATAAGACAAACTTAACCACATAATTTTTTTTGAGAATATATATAAGACATTCACGAATGTCTTATAAATATACTCATTATTTAGTTAAGTTATTTAATATCAAATAATTAGTTTATCTAGGACTGAACTTATATTTTTAGGGAATTAAGTAATTACGAGATTTTATTTTCCTTTTCTTTTTTAATAAGCAACATATATAATTCGGACGTGGTTGTTTTGATGAATGAATACAATTTGAACTTTTGAGGAGATTAATCTGATAGCATTTAATTTATATGTACCTTATAAAATTATGCAGAGGTCTCATTGGACATTGCCTGCTTGTCAAAAATCATTGACACCGAGGCCACGTGTGGCACAGCAAATTACGTCAGTGCCACGTGGTCAACCATGAACCGTCATGTTTGAGAAAGAAGAGACGATCCCAAATTCCCAATCAGAGCCAGAAAATTTTATTCAAGTAATGAGCTGTATGGCATTACTCCTTATCAATAATTCGGGATAAATCATTTTTTGATCATTGTATTGGAGTTCGATTTATCAATTTTTTTTTTTTATTATAATTGAATAATTGTACTCTAAAAAATTATAAAATAGTCATTACTTAAAAAAAAAATTCAAAAAAACGGACGGAAAAATTGACTGTACAAACTGGCCCATTTCTTTGCTTACATGGAGTACAGGAAATGTAAGGAAACGAGTAATAAGTATTGTAGTTATTATACTAAGCACCGTAGATAATAATAATAATAATGCAAGGAGGCGTCTCTTTTCTCCAAAACTAATAATAATAATAATAATATTTTTAAAATAATAATAATAATAATTTCAAAATAATAATAAAATACTATTAATAATAATAAATTTAAAATAATAAAAATAATTTTTAATAATAATAATAGTATTAATAATAATTTCAAAATAATAATAATAATTTTTAAATAATAATAATAATACTAATTTTTAAATAATAATAATAATTTATTTTTTATTTTAATGAAGAATAAAAAATGATTTGTCAAATTTACCCTTACTAAAATAATTTAAATTAATAAAATAATAAAAATATGTTTTTTAAATACACATCAACTTCATATAAAAATATTTTATAATTTATATAATCATTTTTTAAAAATTTTAAATTTTTAAAATTAATATTTTAATATCGTAATTCGTAAGAGTGTGTATTGAATTATTAGATTATAGTAGTATACTTTTACAATTAAATTTAAAAAATAAATATTTGTTCTTATAAAGGAGTTTTAAATTTTGTCTCATATAATATGTCATTAATTAATATTTATTTTAATATATATATATATATATATATATATATATATAGAGAGAGAGAGAGAGAGAGAGAGAGAGAGAGAGTACAGAGAGAAAATAATATTGCTTGTGATATATAAGACAGTTATTGTAGGATAGTATTATTATTGCTTAGGATAAAGTAATTTTATTTATTTATTCTAAACAAAAATTATGTGATACTAATAATTAGACAGAAGGTGGAATAACAGATTTAATTATGTTATTTAATTAAGGGAGGAAATAATAATTTTTAAATAATAACAATAACAATAATAATAATTTTAAAATTTTTAAAAGATTATATAAATTATAAAAAATATTTTTATATAAAGCTGATGTGTATTTAAAAAATATTTTTATTATTTTATTAATTTAAATTATTTAGTAAGGGTAAATTTGAGAAATCATTTTTTATTCTCCATTAAAATTAAAAAACAAATTATTATTATTATTTAAAAATTAGTATTATTATTATTATTTTGAAATTATTATTAATACTATTATTATTATTATTTTAAAATTATTATTATTAATACTATTTTATTATTATTTTGAAATTATTATTATTATTATTATTATTAGTTTTGGAGAAAAGAGACACCTCCTTGCATTTTCTGTACTCCACGTAAGCAAAGAAAGGGGCCAGCTTGTACAGTCAGTTTTTCCGTCCGTTTTTTCGGACGAAAATTTTAAATAATGACCATTTTGTAATTTTTAAGAGTACGGTTATTCAATTGTAATAAAAAAAAAAAAATCAGAATCACAATGAAAAGCAGGAGACCCTGTAACGTTGAATTCAAAAAGTTATTTATCCCACAATAATTCGGTTTGCTTCTGCTTCTGCTTCTTCTTTTTTCCCCCTTTTTTAATAAACACGAAAAAAATTATTTTACAGTAATTATGGTTAATACTTAATACTTCTTATTTACCCAAACCCAATTGGAGTATTCAATATTGTAATTTTGTTTATTTTTTTCTTTTCTTTAAGAACCTATATTATAATTATTTTTTCAATAATAGTCTTATTTGGAGTGTTCAATATTCTAATTATTTTTTCAATAATATTCTTAATTAATCCATATTTATATTTAATAGGCTATGTTTGTTTGCAAAATTATAATCTCAAAATTATTAATCCTAGAATTATAATTCCATAATTATAATTATAATCTCAAGACTACTAAATTATTTTATAATTTCTAGACTAATAGTCTCAAGTCACTTGGACTATGTTTGTTTGTAAAGATTATAATCTTTATAATCTCAAGATTATAATTCATGAGATTATAATCTTAATGGCCAAAATTATTAATTCTAGGATTATAATCTCATAAATTAGTAAAGTTAAGAATGGAAAAATGAGATTAGTAAATTTCTTTTGTATTCCTAATTAATTTCCCTTAACATTAATCTATAAAAGCATATATATTTGGATATATATGTGTATATCTAATGACACTTTCTTAAGTAAACTTAGGGGTGTTTGATAAAATTAAATGAAACAGATATGAATGTTTAAATAATCTGAATAAATTGAATGAAGCAGAATTCTGAATACTGAATGAAAAAAATTGTTTGATAATTGACATGTCTGAAACATCTGAATAACATATTTTTATTATTTTACCCATCTAAAAAAAAAATTAAAATTGTTATAAATTTATTTAATATTTTTTAATATATATAATAGTTCATATTATATAAAAAAATTATAAAATACTTCATTCATATGTCATTACGCCCATTCAACTTAAAAAATTACACTTGATCATTCAGTCCAAAAATCAGACTGATTCAACCATTCGGACGATTTTTATTCAAAACAAACGCACTAAATAACTGACCGATTCAACCATTCAGCTATATCTCCAAAACTCACAAACTAGGTAGGGAAAGATGTGATATAATTTACTACAATATTATTATATATATGCAAGTAATTTTAAAAAGGACGTAATAATAATATATGATGCGCTACATTATTATATTTGTACGTACTAGTAGTCTATATTACTGATGATTTCATTTATCAAAACATTCATCATTATCACATGACTTTAATTATTAATATCTTATTATAAGACAATGATGATGAAACTAAAATACAAGCCAACAACTTTCTCTTCTTTTTTTTTTTGTCAAATTTGGCAAGATTGATGAAGTTAAAATTCCTAGCTACCTTGGCCTAAAAATACAAATATTAGCTAGATAGAATTCATAACGTCTCCGTAACATGATTCGACTATTCTATTTATTATTCAGTTCCACAAGAATAAATTATTTGACTATGTAATACTTAAGTCGATTCTATTTTGAAATTGAATTACATAAAATCAGTTACATAAAATTATTTACATAAATTTAAGCGTATTTTGATGGTACGTCCACGCATGCAGCAAAATCATTGAAAAATCATCAAAATAATCGTACTCATGAGAGAAAGAGAGAAGGCGGGAGAGAGAGGAGACAGAAAGGGGGAAGGAGCAGATGAGAGAGAAGGAGAAGAGGAGAGAGAAAGAGAAAGAGGGGAAAATTTTGGCCGGTTTTTTTTAGTGTAAAATAGAACATGAACCATTAGATTAAGTTAGATCAAATCTTAGTCGTTGTTGTGATTTGTCAAATAATAAAATTTGAATTGGGTCCTGTTTTATATATATATATATATATATATATATATATATATATATATATATTCATAAAAAAATTTAACCGAATTATATATGATTGCTTCGACGTATACGTACGTAGGAATTAAAAAGAATCTCATTTATTAATATATGAAATTAGTATAAATTATAATTAAAAAAACTTATTTATTACACATATCTCTAAAAACAAAAAAAACAATCACGTACTAATATATTTATCTATTTATTCGACAATCAAACTGTTTACAATGAATATTCATTACCCCCACCCTGAACCGATCCTAATAAAGATGATAACCTTATCCTTCATTAATCATTCATGGTCTAAAATGTACGGCCCAAAGTCAAATTCCAAATGCACACAGATGGAGTACATTCACAAGTGTCAACTCAAAAGATGTTTTTTACACATTAAATGTTTAAAATTATAAATGGAGAATAAAATAAATTTTTATAGTGACTCAACATAAGTATAATTAGTACTTTTCTTTTCTAAATTAATAGTAAACATAAGTATAATTAGCCTATTTAATTAGCATATTTAAAATAAATTTAATCTATTTTTATATATTCAAGGTATATTCTTAAATTTAGTTAGAAGCGTTCCATAATTGATTGATTGATCCAATTGTTTTTAGTGTTCCATAATTGATTGATTCTCCCAATTGTTCTCTCTCATCGTGAAAGAAAGAGAAATGACAAAAGGAGAAATTAAGAGGGAGTGTCCATACTTGACGTTTTTTTATTTTACTCTTTTGCCCCTCCAATTTTAAATATATTACTTTTTTGTCTTTTTTAATATTAATCTAGCTCCTCTAAAACTTCTATTTTACCTCACATAATTTATACTACACACAATGTATTAGTAAAACATGTTTAGTTGTGTACGTAAACATGTATTATATTAATGCGTAAAGGATTAGGAATGGAGGCCAATAATATATATTTTATTTACAAATAATACTACAGACACAAACTATTCTACAAATATTTTATAAACTGTTGATGTAACATACTCTAACTCAACTTTTTATGTGGAGCCGAAGACTACATTGAAGCAATTAATTAATCAATATATTATTGAGGTAGAGTATGCCACATCAGCAGTTTATAAAATATTTTGTGTATGTAACATTACTCTTTTGTAGTAATTAGTTTAATAATAATAATAATAATATATCATTTGTTATTAGTAATTCCATTAGGTACTTGATTTGTTGACTGTTGGGATTGTGCATGTAAAACACCTTTGAGTTTTCCTTTCTTTTTCTATTAATTTCCCCAAATGAATAGAATAGTAATATTGAACGAACACATACACCCCACATATTCTTCTTATCCTCCTCCACATGTTTTTGAATATCCTGAAGAATCTTATGACTTAGCTAATTTCCAATATTTCAAACAACAACAACATGAGATCTGAATTCTTAATTCAACGAATTTCACTTGAGCCGTACGTGGACCGGCAGCATAAGATTAATGGGTGGTGGCGGTGGTTGTATCCTCAGACCACTCATGGTTCGGGTCACTCCAGGAGCGGGGTCGGACTCCAAGCTTAAAAAAGAATACCATTTCTAAAATTTCAAACACTTTGTGTTGATCCAACCATTCATTCCAAACTCCACTCACTATACAATAATTATTGTTGTAGGGCTGCCGGTGGTGCGCCGCGTGTTGTGAACGTGACACCAACACACCCGCATCCTGCAGCGCCACCACCACCGGAGGAAGCTTGCTCTTGGTGCCATGAGCCCAAGCATGAAATTGCTGGCTCAACATAATGCACCCAGAGCAGGCCCCCGTGAACCCCAGCAACACCGGATCCTGACAGATGAGGTCTACAGGTAGCACAACCAGTGTTACAGCGCGTGCCAGCGCGTGAAGATTGTTGGCCAATTCCCGCCTAGTGATTGTCCGGGGCCACTTATGGTGGCCTTGAAACCCTTCAATTTGAGACCCGAAAATTGGAGTGGAAGCATCCCCGTAGTTATCGATGCCCCAATGGTACACCCCGGAGGCCAGGTCCGCAAGCAAGTAACCGGCCAAACCGGCCGCTAAGGGTTCGAGCCATATGTGGCAAGTGGCTGCCCCTGTGATGGACTTGGCTAGAGAAACGAGGATAGTAGTGCAGCCACTTGCGAGCCATGCCCGGTGAGACCAGGTTGATTGTAGATCAGTAGTTGGGGGTTTAATTCTGGGCATGGAGCTGGAGTGCACTTCTGAGTTCAAGAGCTGTCGTAGTGGCAATTCATTAATGGGACTGGGCTTGGTTGTTGTGGTGGTGGTGGTTGGGGTGGTGAGAGAGCAGGAGATACTTCTGGGGAAATGAGGAACATGGCGGCGGCGGCTTAGTTGACGGCGGTGGTGGACGTTGTGTTGATAATGGGGTAAAATGGACATTTTCTTTCTTTACCACGATCGATGGAATTGGCGGGGCAAGAGGAGTTATAGGTAGGCAGGTAGAGAAAAATAAATTTTGTGTTATAGAATTAAAATCCAAATCTATGTATATAATTATAGATGTAGAGACTAGAGAGATATATGGTGGGTGGGTGAACAAATATTTTATATGTTGCATGGCATGCGGTGGGAAAAGAAATGCGTGGGGGAATAGAGAGCTGTAGATTATGGTAAGATAAGATTTACGTGGACAAGTTTCAAAAACAAACTGGTCTGGACCATTGAATAAAGAAAGAAGCCTCAAGCCTCCTCAACTTAATTTCCATGTTGTGGATCAGAGGGAAGTAAATGACTTTAGATTACTTATCCTTTATATATATTATAAGTCTCTCTCCGTGTGAAAATATTACAGTATATTTTTATAATCTTTTCTGGTAGTTGGTTTTTGGGGGATTGATCGAAACAATCAGCAAAAACAGTTATTTAACAGCCCAATTTCTTCATGGCATTTGTGTTTTTGTATCAAAATGCACCTAAATTGAAAATATGTAGACTTCAAAATTTTATCCGACTACAGTACGTAATACAATGTGATTCAACAACACCCTAAAAATATCCTCTTCATCCATTTCCTTTTCAGCTCATTGAACCAAAAAAGAGGCTTTGGGGTAAATGACAACCAAAGGCCTAGGGAATCCAAAATGAGTCCCTGGTTATATTTGATTCCTAATGAAAGAAACTGCACTATTTAAACTAACCACAAAAAAGAGAATCAAAAAATTTAGAACAAGAAAGATAACAGAGTCCCGCTTACAGTACCTTAAAGAATGATGAAATGTTGCCACCAGGATGCACTGAGATCTCAAGTATGAGAGCTCAGCCAATACAAAGTTGTAGTTAAATATTATCGGCGAGATGCTGAGGATGGCTTCTGCTTAGTTGGTACATATGCAAATTTGCTTAAATCCATAGTATCAGTCAACCTACAGCGGAAAGACATACAGAAAGAGATCTCAAGTGGTAGGACAGAATCTGCAACTTCAAATGTAGGCATCCAGGGCAAAAGATATTACCTATTGGTGCAACTGTTGCGTATATCTTTTAGAGGGGCACGGAGACCACTGGCACGAGAACCAGATGTGCATCTGAATGATGATATTACTGAAACAAACTTCTCCATTGATTTCTCTGCTATGTCAGAATACTGGCCTAAATGGGAGATGTTACATCCAAACTTATCTTGTTCACCTTCTGTCTCCATCGCAGAATCTTCTGGATTAGAGGTGCCAGTACCTGAAGTTAAAAATGTATGTCAAATCTTGTAAACTGAGAGCATCAATTCTTGACAGGCATTTTAGGTTTAACAAAAATCACAAAAATGCAACTTGAGACAAATTCCACATTTTGAAGGAGGTGAAGGACAACTTTATTAATTCAGAAACCGGAATTTATCAGGTTGCCCAACAACAAATCTTCCGTCTACTCTACCTTTGTTGTCAATGTCTTCACAAACTCATTCTCCTTGTAAATATCTACCTATGCTCCCCATCTTTGTAGTTTCCTTTGTTTATACATTTTAAATGCAAGATAAACAATCATGTTTGAAACCAATCTCTCAAGTTAGCAAGGAAAGGTCAGTGAAGTAATTGATATCATTCAGAGATTTCTTAGATGAATCCATAATTTCCTTAATACCGGCAATACGAAGCACATATGCTTCTTAAAAGGAGTCCTGTCCATGTATGATTTGAAGTACCAAGAAGCATGTGAGTTATGTGCTTACCTGCCCATGAAGTTTTTCAAAAAGTAACTTGATGTAATTTATGTTATTAAACCAGTCGAGAAAAATATACAATTCTTAATAAGAAGATCACCAGATTAAATTTGGATACTTTTACAAAGTAGTTATTCAGGGCCCAGAACAAGGTTTTAAAAAACATTCTATCTGCGTCCACCAAATAATGTCAAAAGTACAAATTTCACGAAAAGTCAATGTTCTAAAAGGAGCTAGGCGGGCGGCCCGGGGGTCTAGGCGGGATTTTTTATTTTAAGCCAATTTTAATATTTTATCTTACATTTATCCAAACAAAACAATAATATAAAGCAAAACAGTCTATAATTAAGATAATAAAGGCCTTTGATTAAAGTTCAAACACATCCATATTGTTAATGTCAAAGTTCAAACACAAACATCCAATTTTTTAAAGTTCAAACATATTTTTAACGTATTAGTTTTATTCATAAACAAGATTGTTATTAGATAATAAAATTTAAAATTTCAAGAATTTAATTCAATATTAAAACTTAAGAAATTAAACTAAATATTACAAATGTATCATCATTTATATAATTTAAAGTTGGTACAAGTTCAAAAAATTACAACTATAATAAAATTATCCATTTTGACTTGATATTGTTCACTTGTTTTGATTTGATATGTTAATATATGATAAATCATTAGAAAAATAAATATATTAAGATCTAGTTTGAATAGTTATTAAAATAAATAAAAAAAACTCTTCGCCTAGACCTGCCTAGGCCCCCGCCTAATTTCCTGAAGGGATTTCTTTGCCGCTCTGAGCCTAGGTGAGACGCCAGGAGGGCCTAGCGCCTAGGCGAGGTCCAAGGGGGACCTAGCACCTAGACCAGGCGCTAATGGGGGGCCTAGCGCCTAGGCAGGAAATTTTAAAACACTGCAAAAGGTTGGCTTTTGAAAATTAAAATACTACTTGTTGCAGTTTGTGACATTACACTCAAGCTATTGTTATATAGACATATGTGCTTGTACTTACAATGGGCCCCACATAAAATATAATCTATTTATAATAATGTTGATTGTCACATTATTTTTTAAAGAATGATCCATTTCTGGACAAAAGAAGATGTACTTATGACATTCTTAGATGGACGGCACAAGTATTTGTTAAAAGACTTAAAAGTAATCACAGCTCGAGGCAGTTGAACAAAATAAACATGTAAAGACGCAATAAAAATAAGCTCAATTAAATGGCTAAATATATAAGCTGCCTAGGGTTTTGAGATAAAGCAGGCCTATACGGAAGCCTGGGGATAAGGAATGTCGTACCTAGTAGTTCAGCAATGAAAGTCATGGCTAACACATTTTTCTTTTAGTGTTAAGAGCAGTTCTCTGATTCACACTATTAGTTTCTTGATTTAATGGATGATTGAGTTTCTAAACTGGAGCATACAATTTTCAACATGTATATAATGTATCTAAATTTGCATCACTTTGCACTTGTTAACTATGACAAGTGATATGTATACATAATTTGATCTCATCTAGCAATATTTATTCATATGTTCGCCATAGTTTTAGTCTTTAAGACAAGTCAAAAGCTTATAAACTTAAAAACTACACTTTAATAATACACTTGAAATTGATACATACTCTGGATGAGAAGAGGTCCGCTTGTCCGCAAGCATTTATGATTCAAAAGTTCCTGACGTAGATAATGTAAAAGAAAGTTGTGTTAATACTTTCAAAAAACAAAAAATATCAAAAAAAAACAAAAATAAATTAGGCAATATACAATGAAGAAATAAATCACTTACAGGTTGAACACTGTCATCAGGGGAAAACTTCCGTTTAATTGTGCCTTTAAAATAGTTATTGCCTGAAATATTCTCAGGAATACTATTCTCACATGTATCAGTGGCAACACCATCTTTTAATTTGTCAAATTTGTAGTCCTGGTCATTTTCCTTTCCTGTCTTCTGCTGAAAGTAGGAGCTCCTTACAATGATTTTTCTGCCCTCTAGTCTTGTTTTGTGCTGAGCTGCACCTGAAGCAGACATACATTCACGATTCAGGATGATACTACTGTGTCCGTGTGTATCAACGGCAGCAGCATTCTTGACTAACAGTGTTCCATTTGTTTTCTCCTGATCAACCGTCTTCAGAGACTTGATTTGAAAACTAGAACTCCTTAAGATAGGATTCCTGTCCTCTAATTTCGCTTCTCCCTCACCTGTGTCTGAGGCAGATTTAAATTCACATTCAGATATACCACTCTTGCATCTAGCAGTGGAATCGTTGTCCTTGACCAAGAGCTTTCCTATCTTGTTTTCTGGACAATTTTCCTTTGTAGACTTGTGATGAAAATAAGAACTCCTAACAGTGACATTCTTTTGCTCTATTCTCATTTTTCCATTTCCTGCATCTGAGCTAAAATTACATCGACGCTCCTTATTAACCACTATACAGGGATGTATTGAATGCCTGGATCGATGAGGCAAAGAACGTTGTGGACTTCTCAAGTCATCCTCTTTGTCATCTGCTCCATAGTAAGAATATTAAAGGAAGTGAATAATAATTCCTACTGGATAATTAGGCTATTTGAAGGGAGCTGATCTTCTTACCATGGATTAACAACTCCAAAGATGCAGCTGATTTTGTGGCAACACCAGTATCCACCTAAAAAAGAAAATAATTATGCCAAGAAAATGCATAAAAAGATAATTGTATCATAATCAATATAAAACACACTGAGATACTAATTGAAATAATATGGCTCAAATACACACTTACAGGATTCTTTGTAGGGTCAACAATTCCCACGTTTCCAGAATAAGTCAGGGTAGCTGGTGAGCAGTTTATATTATAAGAAATAGTTGTCTCATTAATTTCTTCGCCAGGATGAATTTCACTTCTCACACTTGGATGCTTGGGTGTAACTCGAGGGACCCTAAATTTTCTCTTTGCTTCAAGAGATGCAAAACCTTTAGTGTTAAGTGAACTCAAGCAACAGCCAAAGATATTAGTCATATATTCTATTAACCTGAATTTAATGCATTCCGTGTGTTTACATGGTATCATGTCACAGGAATACAAGAAACATGATCAGCAAGCATCCAAAGAAATAGGAACACACGTGACAGTTTCCAGTAACTAGTGATCTTCCATCATAAAGTACGTATAATTCAAATTCAGGTTCTTTATAGCCAAATATTACCTGTTCTTGTTCATCTTTGTTTGATGAGGTAAACCCATTACAACTAGTGAATAAAAATACATCATAAATTTTGTCTAACTTGCTTTTAGAAATAAGGTAGACTTCCCAGAGTTCATATTCCATTTTGGGTTACAAATACCAATGCAAGATGTTGACAGAAACTGATAGAAATAACATAATAGTAACGATTTTTTGTACCAATCTTCCTAAACACAAGAAAAACACTTGAAAGGAAATAACATACGATGATATGAAAATCTAACAAAAGTTGGATTGAGCGGATACAGAAGTAGTTAGTCAGAAGATTTTTCTGAGCGGGCAAATCAATCTTTTTCCTTTCACCTTCATGTTTTATACTTTTGGGTTGGTAAGTTCCATCAAGCACCAATGCATCTCTAACGCACTCCCCCTGTTTCCAGAAGCACAAAGCATAATAGTCAAAGAAAGTACAAATTTAGAAGGAAAACAAAGCAGTTATACATATTAAGTAAATAGCAAGAATGCAAAAAAAATTGAACAATGTGATATCAGAAAACATATGGCAATCATACAATTCTTCAGCGAGAAAGTTTGTATCCCTTTCTGAACAATGCAAGCCCTATAAAAGCCTTCATGTAAGACTGCTTTTAGTCGACTTTTTTATTTAATTCACCCGGAAGGCAAACATTACATAGCAGGACTACATATGATAACAGCATAGTCATCCTCATCTCATAGGCTCATACAACGAAGAAATGTGACACCTCTCGATAAATATCAATTACGAAAACAGACCAAAAAGATAAAAGTAAAGCCTCAAACAAAGTATCATAAAAAATAAAAATATAAACCCCTTAACATTAGTTATGGTATCTCATTCTCTTCTTTGCTTATTCAGTTAGGGAAACTTTATAAATTCTTCCAGTCAAGAACCATCATTTGCCTTTTGATTAATCTTTCATCTAGTCCAAATTGAAATCGGGGGCGAAGGGATAATTGAAGATTACCCCCAAGGAATTGTGTTTAAACCATTTTTTAGTCAAATTGAGTTCCCATCGATCTCATTTCCTGTTCAACAGAAATATTGATGATGCTTTATTTTGCCTGCTACCAATTCATTTAAACATTTTGTTTAAAGGAAAGTTCAACTCAAAAGTAAATGAAAACCTATGCTCATGTCTAAATAATGAGTACAGTATGTACAACTTTCAAATGCTTTAAAATACAAAAGAGACAAATGTGGTATAGGACATTTATTCCTAAATTCAAAGTAGTTTTAAATTATAATAATAAAGAGGAAAAAATGTGATAAAAAAGCTCAATAAGAAAGAGGATATAGTACCTGAAATGGCATTTTAGTAAAAGGATCAAGATCACCTGTTGCAATGCCTTTAGCTATATCCTGGGGTATCGATGTGTCCATGGTTGAGGAATGGTACAAAAAACAAATATATCAAAAATCCAATCGAATGTTTTGTATAGACATACTTCAGCTAAGATTTAGGCTCGTAAAGTAGATGATATTTGAAAGGATATGGGCCTAAGAAATCCATCTCTTCCCCAACATTGTCAGACAGGTCAGACAAATGTACAATATCTTCCGTAATGGGATCATAAACTCTTTGATGCTGGAAAGTCAATAGTGCTTTCTTGAAAGATTCTTCATAGAGAGTAGGAACTGCAACATTGCTATACTTCAAGTGCTTAATTACCTGGAATTGGTAACACAATTAAAACAAGTCCAGGTTTTATCAGCATCTTATATGAATTAACTAGCAACTGATAGGAAACCACTGAAGTTGGGGGCTTGGGGTGGTGGGATAAGACGAAAATAAGGAGAGAAATAAACAAAATACTACAGTAGCTCATTTACAAACCAGCCTTCATTAATATATTAAGTTAATTTATAAACTATCGGGTGTTTTGTCAGTAGCACTCACCTTGTCATAACTTTTAAACTTCTTAATGAGCGCATGGGCCTTTTTCAAGCCCATTCCAGGCAAAGACTGCAAATAGTCACAACCACTCAGAATGCACATCTCAAGAAACATCTGCTTAGTGAAACCCGTAAAATTTAGCTCTTTGTTCTGGTGTAGAACAGAGGAACGGAACTCAACGCCTTGTCCAAACTTGTCCATCTTGTAGATAATCTAGAGAATGTTAGAGTACGTTAATAGGGTCATTGTATAAGACAGGTAACCATTTGAAAAGACATATTTACATGATAACTAAAGTAGAATTGGGTCCAACAGTAAAAACAGATGGTAATTAGCGGTGTAAATGAAAATTGAAAGTATAATCATTAAAATAACTAAATAAATAAATAAAACCAACAGCATACTCTAGGACAACCAAATGGTATCAAGTCTGAATCCTCAGTTATAACAGCATCAACCTGTTTGCTGACTGCCTAAAAAGGTCATTTGGGCATCCGCCTCATACGGAGCCACAACGTAACAAACATTCTCCTGCTTTAAGACCTTCCACATGAAAAAAGGTAAACAAGAATAGGGCAAAAAATCGCATATCAGTAGGATGCAACAGAAAAACAGAAATCAGTGTCAACTGTGAAGAAACATATATCTTAGTGAGACATTTAGTATTAGAGAGTAAATTTACCATAAAACCTCTCAAATAATACCTTTAAAAAAAGATAAAATTCAGATAACACATTTCACTACCTGAATGAGTTCGTATGCAATAGAAGGTGAGATATCAACAGCCTTTTGATAGCACTCATAGGCAGCAGCTGAATTTCCACCTGATTCATGCTCGATAGCACGTGCAAGATTTTCCTTTCTGGCCCTGTTATTAATAGACAAATGCGTAAAGTCTATCCTTTGAGTAACAGTTAAAGATAATGGGAGAAGATGACAAGCTCTTTTTTATACTCCTACATATTTTGATTTGTGATACTCTAAAAATATTTTCATTTACATATAGTACTATCTTACCAATACCTAGCGAGACTCTAATCAATTACTTCTGATAAGCATAGTTGTCATGGCAAGACGCGGCAGTAGTTGATTGCTAGGACGCCTAGGCGACAAAGCACTCACCATGGCGTCCATATGGCAAATCTTTAACAATGTGAAGTTTATATATTTGTTTATTTTACTTCAAAAATATATTGAACAATAAAATTTTATATACATTAAAACTTAAACATCATAACTAACAGTCTAACACTATGGAATACAATTAAAAACACAAATATATGAATACTTCACAAATTCAAAAATAAAACAATTGACACTGAAAACTAGTAGAACAAGTCAATAAACACTATGTAGAAAATAAAGTATTAACCAAGTCAACACCCATCACACATTATAAGTCTAATAAGTAATAAAATTACACCACATAGCAAGTTCATGGGCACAAAATGACTTAATCACTTAATTTGAGCCAACTACCAAGGCGTTTTGGTAGCTCCTCAATGCAAACTCAACGTCCTAATGTGTTGTTGCTTTTCCTTCTAAAGGCATCAGTAGTAAATATTAGATGCGCCAAGGCGCCTAGTATTTTGTATTCTTGAATCTAACAACTCTGTTGATAAGTAATATAACATCAAATAATTTTAAATAATTGGGTCATTTGATACCTAGCACATCCCAAAGGCATCAGTAGTAAATATTAGATGAAGGCAATATAAGTGCTGCCAAAATTTTGTATTCTCGAATCTATTAGTTTAGCGAGCAAGGGTTATATTCAAGCATTGCGGTTTTTAAGTAACATACCATATGTTGAGAAATACAATGTAAAACATGTAAATGTGGGAAACCTTGCATGATAAGTTCAAATTGCTTTTCAACATAACAACTTTTGGTTCTTTGAAGAATTCTAAGTAATTCTTAGTTATTTCTTTGAAATTCAATTTGATTTATTACACAACAATTCATAGTCAGGTGTGACGTCTTTCTCGCATCAAATATCAAGGTTTCAGATATGCTTTATTGTGATTTAAGAGCTTATCTAGATTCATCTTGTGCAAGTATTCAGCTTTATTGTGATTTAAGAGCTTATCTAGATAAATGTATTGATTGAATGTTTATATTGAATGTTTATACAATTATACTAACCATGGTTGAAACCTTGTTATACTGAAGTTGGACAGACATAACACAAAAATGAGATTCAGTTTATTATATCATAAACGTTGGGCTAAGTAATATTCAAGATAGAAAATAAATCAAATTATATATTCATTGTCAAAATGAAATTGCACTAGGACGAAAAATGGTGGTTGTCTTGACAAGTGGCCAAAACCCACGAAATAATCCAATATATGCATCAAAGAAGATCAAACTAATTGTAGTGATACTGAAATTTAGTACCTGGCTCGCTTGTTCTCTTGCTCTGTCTTCATTGGTAGATGACCTCCATCAAAGACAAGAATAGGTCTGACACCATGATGCCGCAACAAATTCACTCTATGCATACAATAGTTAATATGCCTATAAAACCAAACAGAATTCACAAACACAGATTAAATCCCAGCCACATAAATAAAAATATAAGAAAGAGCATTTCTTTTTTAATTGTCACAATTTGCAAAAAAAAAAATATATGGACAAATATCAAGGAAACTACAGTTTACCGGGCAACATTACAAGTACTACAAGCTGAAAAAAACAAAGGGCCAACATTATTGTGCAGTATTTCAATATTTTTTCAAAAAAGTATTCCTTGCGTTACTTCGTTATCAGGGGAAACTTTAATTGAAATTATACTATGAACTATCATAAAATGCAAACTAATGTACCATTTGTTAGGGGGAATTGTAAGACCCTTTTAGTATTTTAACAATAAATAACATTGAATCTGGCTATGGTTGATACAAATAAAACTCATTACTCCTATATCCAATAGAAACCTCCTTGCAACATAGAAACTCCTAAAATTAAGAACATTTACATATCTGAGTATATTATATATACATGTATTTGTATGGGCAGAAAGAGATAGAGAATAAAAAATTACTTGGAGGTAGGCTGGCCCTTGCAGAGCTCTTTGCTGCAAGAAAGTGCGCCTTTGTGAAGCCAAGAATAAGTGTCGATGGCAACGGAACAGCCCTCTAGGTCCTTGATATGGATAGGGACCATTATTGATTTCAGAAGGGGCAAAAGCCCTTGAATACCCATTTTCACTCTCCAAATATCTTTGCAATTGGAGCTAACAATCAATGTGTTTAGCTACAAATGTCTGTCGATTTGCCCTAATTTTATCATCGTCACATTTCAGATACAGAAAGAGGGAAATGGAGGGAGGAATGGCGGGAAAGATAAGGAGTGAATCAGCGAATAATAAAGGCCATAAGGGGGCAGTATAGAAATTTTTAGTTTATTTTAGGGTATTTCGGGAAATGTAGAAGATTATTCCAAACTAGTAGAAGTTTTACACTGACCGTGAAACGTGAGTTTTTTACTCTCTCCGTTCGATTGTTGTTTTAGAATAAAAAAATTATTTTAAAATATTTGTCATTTACAATTTTTTAAGAGAATAAATTATATATTTTTTTATATTATTTCTACCTCTTTTATTGTCCCAAGAAATTTTCTTCATTCTATTAATAGTTTTTAACTTTCTATAAATGGATAGTGATGAAATTTCAAACAAATTTTACTTGGTAAGTGATAATTTCTTAATTCATGTGCAAGAATATTAAACGACAATCTTTTAAGAAGGGAGGTAGTACATTGTACAGTGCCCCGCGTCAAGTACGGGTTTATTACCAACAAAGGTTGTCTTTAATGGAAATAGTATCTGTTTTTGCGTCCGACGGTACCTGTCGTTAGAATAATCTTGGATGGACAAGTTAAAAGTGTAAACTTAGGAATATTTTGGATAATAAAAAAAAGTAAAAGTTTATTTTTTAAATAAAATTATTTTTTTAATTTATTATTTATTATATATAGTAATTATAACTATTTTTTGAAATTTAAATTAAATTATTATTATCATTAAAATGGCTACAATACGTTAACAAACAAATGATTATTAAAAACTCACAATTTAATGTTAGTAATATATTTCTTGTGTTGTCATTTTTAATTTAATATTCAGTTTCTATACAATTTTTAAATTTAATATTTACTTTTTATTTTCAATTTTCGAATTTATGTATTAGTTTTTTATTTATAAGAATAAGTAGAACCGAAAATCTTAAAATTAGTGTGTTAAGATTTTTATATGAAATAAAATTGTTGTAGAATAATAAGTTAAAATCAAAATCTTATTAGTGTCTTATGAATTTCTTGTCATTTACTCGAGTATTTTGTTGTCGGACTTACTAAATTTTTATTATCACAATTTTGATTAGTGCAGAATAATGGTTGGAATAATAATTTAGTCCCCAATGACAGCAATGATAAAAGGACAAGGACATAATTTTCATAAACTTTTGCAAATTGCATATGTTAAATATGACTATATTCCAGATTTTTGAATATAATATAAAAAGATAATATCTTTAAATTTGTCATCATCATTTCAACATCATGTTATCACTATTAAATTAATATATTATTATTTTAATGATGAACATAAAAATAATACTTCCTTAATATTTATAAATTTTATAGTTGAAATTATTTTGTAAAAATAGAAAAATTAACTTTTGATATTTTCAGTTGATTTTCTCTCACTTTATTTTTTTTTTAACATTTCTTTTGGGAAGAGATTGATTAATATAAAGTGAATTTCATATGATAAATTCATTTTATGTCTAATATAATACTAACACAAAAAAATAATCCTAACACCTGTGTGTGTTAAGACCGTAAACATAAAATTACCATAAAATTAGCTTCATGCTAACCGGATCTTTTTGTAAAGCTATACATACATACAGCTTATCAAATACTATGCTGACACATAACTTTAGGAGCAGAGAAACCAAAAGTTTATATATTCCCACTAGTAACATTATTTTATGTGAAATTAAGCTTCTTGAGATCATTCAGAAAAATAGAGAGATTTTTCTGGTGATGAGATGTGAAGAAGTTTGAATACTCAGGTTGAACAGACAATGAGTAGTCCAATTGGGTTGTTCTCTACTTGTGTTGTTGCTGGAGTTGCAGGTAATCTTTCCCCTCTCTTCTCCTTCTCTTTGTTTACAGGGATGCTTTGATTATGTACTTGAATCTTGATTTTATTATTATTATTCACAGTCCTATATACATCTGTTTGTTTATATTTGGTCAAATTCCCATTTTCCTTTTCTTTGCATTGTGGCCTTTTTTTTCTTCTAGGGATTCTTGATTATATATTTGGCTTCTGGTTTGGAGTTTAGGAGAGGAAAGAAATATAGAAAAAGCATACCCTTTGTTGGGACTTAGGACTTAGGATAGAAAAGAAAAAGGGATGAGATATATTTTTCTTCTTCTTGTTGGGAGCTAGTAAAAGAATTCCAAGTAAAAATAATAATAATAATAATGGAAAATAATGGAAAATAAACTACATTTTCTTTGTAATTTTAAGGGCTCTTTCCACCCAATTTGGAGATCAATTTATAAGGGTTTAGGAGAGAAAGTTCATCCCTCTCCTTTTTCTTCTTCTTTCTTAATTTTCTCTTCTTCTTTTTTTGTTTTTAATTTTTTTATTAGTACCAAACCAAAGGAAAGTTCTTCCTTTCCTTTCCTCCATTTCTCTGTAATTCCTTTTCCCCAACCAAGTTGTTATGGACAACAGAAAATACCCATGAATTTTCATAAAAGCTTTTGTTTTTCCTTGGCTCATAATTTGGATGTCTGTTAATTTGGGTATCAAGCTGTCTTAACTTGAAAGAGATATTTTCATTTTCCTTTCCAGTTTGTTAGATCAGAAAACTGAAAGCTAAAGAAAGTTTCACATGTGTCATAGGAGTAGCTTAATTATATTGGCATGCTTACAGATTTAATTATTACAGTAGTTAGATAATCAATAATTTACTATAGACTTGAAAACAGAAGTTTCTTTTTCATTTCAGTTTTTCTGGAGCACAAATTGAAAATATAATTAATGTCCAAAAACAATTGAAAACTCAAGTTTGGGATTTCTGTATGGTGTCCACTTACTTTTCTGTTAGTATTTCCATTTAATTTGTGGCTTTGTTGGAGGAAAAAAAAGGGAATTTTCTATGGATATCAAGGATAAAATAAATTAAAATAGGAACGAAATCAAGGGAATTTTGTTTAATTTGACACAAATGTACCACATCATAGCAAAATTTCAATTTCATCGTAATATTTGATGCTATGTTTTACAACTCAATACTAAGCTTTGTAATTGGAATTGAAAGTCCATTTGCAATCCCATCGAATTTATATTTAGTGGCATCCAGTTCCAGTTTCAAGGCTTGAAATCGAGTTGTCAAACTCAAACATAGCTTGAATTGGCTTCTAAATTTCTACAAAATAATAAAATTTCTGGATTTGGTTTATGGCAGGAAACATATTTGCAATTCTGTTATTTGTATCACCCACGTAAGTAGTCTAAAAATCTTTCTAGAACTCTACACAAACAAATAGTACTACATTATTTGCTTCCTTGAGATATGTTTTTGGTAAAATTTCTTTTTTGCTTTCAGACCTACATTCAGAAGAATTATCAGAAGCCGGTCTACAGAGCAGTTTTCAGGGCTGCCCTATCTATATTCCCTCTTGAATTGCTTAATTTGCCTCTGGTATGGCCTGCCTATTGTAACTCCAGGAATTATATTGGTTGCCACTGTCAATTCAATTGGAGCCATTTTCCAGTTAGTGTACATTACCATCTTCATTTCATGTGCAGAGAAAGCGAAAAAGGTATTTTTTTTCTGTACAAACTTGCTTTATATTTCTAGTACTCACTTATTACGAATGCATTATTGTCACTTATTGGTACTTTTCATTTTCAACCTTTCTCGGAAAATATTTGATGCTTATTTTGTTACAAAAGTTTGATACCCAAAAATCCTTTTGTTCTTTGGTGTAGTAGGAAGTGCTTATTAACTCCACTCCGGACAAAAAAAAAGGAAGAAGAAAGAAGAATTTTTGCAGTTGTTATTGCCATACAACATTTTAATCAAACCTTTGTATTGCTTGCAGGTGAAAATGATAGGATTGCTACTAGCAGTATTCATTCTATTTGTTGTGATAGTATTTGCTAGCATCAAACTAGTTGACCCTCCTACACGACAAATTTTTGTTGGATATTTGAGCGTCGCTTCCCTCATATCAATGTTTGCTTCTCCACTTTTCATTATTGTATGTTTATTTTGAAACTTAACTTACTTTGTAATTTGTTGATGGCACATAATTTTCCCACTAAATGTTTCTCAATCTTTTTGTGCTGCAGAATTTGGTGATCAAAACAAAGAGTGTGGAATACATGCCATTTTATCTTTCTCTTTCAACCTTCTTGATGAGTCTCTCCTTCTTTGCTTATGGAATGTTTAAGCATGATCCATTCATCTCTGTAAGTGCTCCAATATCCTTTAGACCACAGAAAAACCTTATTGAAGTTCCTTCAATTTCCAGTTTATTGCCAGTACAATGGAGAATAGTTTTAGCAAATTTTAATAAAGTCACTAGCTAATAGTTCTTTAAATCTTCTTGGTAGTAATATTTAAATCAACAAAATACTGTCATTACTCAATACATAATTAAGTTTTGGGGATTTTCAATATAAAACTTCAACGGGAAAGAGCCATGGCTACATTTGGTTTGTAGATTTGGCGAGGGAAAAAGAAAGGTGAATAATGATGCATATTTTTCTATTAGGATTCACACACGCACACGACAGTAGTAAAGAATAAACACAGAGATTTACGTGGTTCCCAAACTTGGGTAGGTTGGTGAGGTGTTTTATTTATTATCTGAGTATATGAGGTTTTTACAATATAGAGTATATATAACCGCTACTTCTATCCCAAATTACTAAGTTTGAATACCCATTATGCCCTTGTAACACCGTACCGTGGGGGCTACACCCCCCAACCCCCCAAACCTTCGGTCTAATTGCGATGGGTTAGTGTCTCGCTTGGCTCCACACTTGGCATTTTTCAAGAACTTTTCAGTACCTCTCATACACAGCATATGAGACACAAGTTCCAACATTTTCTCTCCAATAACTCAAATTTAGAGAATATATTAGCTAGAAAATGTTAACGATCATGAATACGAAAAGTAAATCATACATAAAATCAAATTTTCCCTACCTCCCCTCGTATGTTCTTTGCTCAAATTTCTTTCCATTGCATCAATATATTAGAAAAACGATTTTCCTGCTCTTTCCTTTCTTTCCCTTCTTTCCCTATGCCAACCAAACATAGACTAAAAGTTGTATTTAAATTAATCTTTTAAGAATATTCAATAATGTACATTAGAGCACATTAACATTTATAGATTTTGACATTTATAGATTTTAACAAATGACCTTGCTCATGATCCTTTCTAGTTTATCGATTTAAATTTCAAAACCTCATTTGGTCATGATATTTTTTTTCTATTTTTGTATGCTAACTTTGTCAGTTTATATTGTTATTTATGTAAAACACAGGTCCCTAACGGAGTTGGAAGTTTTCTAGGGATTGTACAATTGGCATTGTACACTTATTATAGCAGCTTCTCCGATGAAGACTCAAGAAAACCCTTATTAGTCTGTGAAGCTTCAGAGGGGTGAGGGAAATTGTGTATAGGGGCATAAATGAGGAGAGTTGAGTTGTTCATATTTGGTTCATAAAATTTACGAAGTTTGAAATAAAATTTGATTGAGGCTCGTTTATCTATCGAGTTCGAGCCGTATAAACTTTTCGAGCGAATATGATCTGAATATCTAGAAAATTATAATATGAAAAGGTTCAAATAATTTATCGAACTTTAAAATTTGATCGTATTTGAATCATTTATATTTCGAGTTGAAATCAAATCAAATTTTTAGTCAAACGAGTACGAATGAAAGGCCAACCCGTTTGGTTTATTTTACAATTTTAATTGTGAAGTATCAAGGGGTGTTAAACGGTTACCGTCGAATTTCAGGGAGTGTTAAAAAGGGAATTTTGAAGTTTTGAAATTTACTTTTAATTATTGTTCTATTCCCCTGATTGTTTTTTGAGTGGCTGAGGTGTTTTTTATACTTGGTCATGTGGAAGGAATATAATGTAATTTGGTGGCTGTGGATTTAATTGTATGAACAAAATACTGGCTTCAATTCACGTGTATACGTGTAATTATGGAGCTTACTAAATTGGTAATTTATTAATTTTTTTTATTGCCCCAACATAAATAAAAATAAAGTCTCACAATAGAAGACAATAAATATTTTAAAATAAAGAAAAATGAAATAATAAGAATCGAATGTGGGACTTACTGGTTTCAAATGGTTATAATGTATGTATTTCTTTTTTGGACAACTTGAAATCTTTTTTTCAATTTTTAAAAGGAAAATGTGAAACCTTGTTCTCCTATTTTTTTTTTAAATTTTTGTATTTATTAGAAAGGAATTTGCAACATATTTTATACAAATCGAGGGCCTAAATAAGTTTAAAAGTGTGGACGAAAACATTGAATAAATATATTTCTTTTAATAAGTTTTTATATTGTTTAAAGATGTGAAAATATGTCGAGTCAATTTTCTTTATGTAAAACTTGTTTGATTTAAATAAATAAAAAATTACGGGATTTGATGAAATTATGTGCTATATAATACATGTTTTTTTTTTAAATATATATAATAATTTTTGATTTACTATTGGAATTGTTCAACAACATAGTTCATATGAATTGTTTTTAAGATACTTTATAAAATTTGACGGAGTATCCTAGTAGGTATTTAAGTTATATATCTTAATTGTATTAGTTGACTTTAATAAGACATTCTAATAAAATTCAACAGTACATATATATAAAAAACACAAAATATTATATTATTAAATTTTTTATATGGTACGAGACTACGAGTTCGTAAAACACTTATATTGAGTATATTTTTTTACAGTTCAAATATATTTATTTTTTTATTCTAAAATGTTAGAAATTTTGGTGGAAACTAACATATAAATAATACTCCGAGCACAGTTACTACGATCCTTCGTACTTCTCGTCAATATATAATTGTTACAAGCAATCAATGCTAACCAACTAATTAAGTGTTCACACCAGGTACACCCAAGCTGATGGAAGCTTGAAAATATTAGAGAGAGTATTTAGAGAGAAACTGTATGGGACAAATAATACGTTTTTTTTCTTTAGCTCTACACACAGTAAACTCCGGTAATTAACGTAAAATTCAATACCTATGGGATAAGTCTATAATTGACTAAATCAGGAGAGTTATCTCATATGATATGAGTCCTAACCATATCAAGTATTATATAAAATACTTTTGAGTGATATAGAATTCTTACGATCCTAGTTGAGTTATCTAATATCTATTATACCCAAATAGATGTTCATTATCTACGAGTTCGACCTAAATCAATTACTAACATAAAGTTATTAACACAAAATAATATGAAAATTTATACCCTTTTTGTATTTTTTTTCATGTTATAAATATGGAATCGGCTCGTGTTGGTTTTAAAAAAGAAAATAATATTTTTAACAGTAATCTTTTTAATTTAGCATTGGATGGACAATAGTACCCTTCAATACATCAAATATGTGACCCCAATAAAATATGAACACAACATATTTATTACATGTAGGTAGGTGTATAATTGTACATCCAACGGTGAAGTAGAAACACCAGCATTGGAGATATTAGCTGCCTTTAAAAAATATTACTACTTCTGTAATAATTTTTATTTTTATTAATTAGTTTTTGTTACTTAATAATATACCACGCGGTAAAAAATAAAAAATACAGTATAAAAAGTAAAACCCCCAACTACCTCGCACTCTCTAAACCCTCTCTTCGTCTTGGCTTTACACTCGCTACTGTACCAGTCCTTCCAAAACCCTATCTTTAACCCTGCGACCAACGAAGACGGGGCTCTTCTTCTCTCTCCACCGCTCTCGTTCTGTTCTAGTTTCTGCAATTTATAATTGGTTTTGTCGATCCGTTAATCGAGGCGTTTAGTAAGTTTTAGTTTCCTTATTTCGTTTGTGATTTCTGTTTTTGGTCAATTATTTTTAGAATCTTTGATTTACAGTGAATTTAAGTTCTGGGTTTGTATTATTATTGTAGTCATGCTCATAAATTGTTCGTTCTATAAAATCATATAATCCTTGTACAATATTAAGTTCTGGTTCAAATTGGATTCTAGGATTTTGTATTTGATTATGATTTTGTGCTTTATTATTTGTATACTCTATCCTTTGTCACTATTTGGCTAAGACTTTTCTCTAATAATGAGTTTTGTTGACTTTTAATTTTGGGATATTATGGTTTGCATAGGATATACATAGATGTCATTTTTTTTGATAATCTTTCTTTCATTCTAAACCTTAAAGAACAATATTTATAACTGGAGAGATTATGCTGAAGTGTGTAGTCAACTAGTATTCAAGCATTAATATTTCAAAGAAGTACAAGTCAGTAAATTAGTGGTATTATTTTTTTAAGCCGGAGGGAGTATTTCTTTGAGAGTCATGATGAATTTTCTTTGATTGATTTGGCTGACATTAATTGCGCTCAGTAGGTGAATCTAGATTAAATTGGTTACTGGATTTAGTTAAATGAAGCTTCTTAATGAACATATTTGATTGCAACTTTTGGTGTAAATAGTGGTCTTTCTGAACTGTTTTTTTAATACTAATATTTATTTTTAGAAAAGTAATTAAAAATTAAGTGTGCCCTATGAAACTTTGATATGTTTATATTTCTTTATAGAACTGAATGGAGTGACACGTTCTTGTTCATCATAGCGTTGAAAGTTTTTATTTATTTATATTTTTTTTTTTACCTTATATCATGATTTAAAGAGTTTGAGGAATGAATTTATATTTCTTTAATTTTTCTGCAGTGTTGTCTCACTTTGTTTAGTGGTATGGTGGTTTCTTATGCTGGGAGGGTGTGCAGACACTGTGTGTTCCATGCTGGTGGGTCAAAGGGGTTAATGATCATAGCATCTGAAAGCTAATCTCAAAATCTGAACGGTCTCCACTTCAGTACTTGCATTTTTTCCGTCATGATGGTTACTGATAGTGTACCAAAGAAGAAGTTGAAGATCAAATTTGCCTCCAAGAAAATTGAAGCTGCGCCAAGGAGTGAAGCATCTGAAATTAGCCAGCATCTGTGGATGAATGATGAATATGGTGATAATATTTCTCTGAATGAAAACAAGGAGGCTTTGATGAAGAAATCACACAATTTTGTCCCTCATTCTCCGCACAACCTAAAACTGTGTGTTGCTGATAGATTAAAGGTTAGATCACCTATGCAAGGCTCTAGTAAGCGTGGACCGCCAGGGACAATAGATTTTCGCAAGGAGAAAAGGCAGAAGATGGATCATAGCATGAAGCAGCAGTGTGGTAGAATTCTTAAAACATTGATGCTCCATCCGGCTTCGTTTGGTTTCACAGAGCCAGTCGATCCAGTGAAATTGAATATTCCTGATTATTTCTCAATAATCACTAAACCTATGGATTTGGGAACAATAAATGCCAAATTGCAGGAAAATAAGTACTTTAATGTCGAGGAATTTACTGCAGATGTCAGACTGACTTTTTCCAATGCCATTACGTATAACCCTCCTTTTAACCATTTTAGTAAGGCAGCAAAGAAATTAGATAGTATGTTCAATAGTAAATGGAAATCTCTGGAGGCAAAATGGAATCATGAGAGAGATAAATGTTGAAGAGAGTTGTATTTCAAGTTGCAGGAAAGGGAAAACCCAAGAGGCAAGGCAGAGTTTCCCCCAAAAATCTCCTGTGCATGTAAGGTCATTGTCCAAGACATCTATGTCCATTGAAGAAAAGAGAAAGCTGAGAAAAGAGCTTGTGGAAGCTATGAGAGGGAAGATGGCCGAAAAATTGTGGATGTTCCTCCAGCAACTTGGTTTGATTTTCCAAAAAAGAGAATTAACTGGAATTGAAATTGATGGATTTGACGATGCTACTTTACTGGAGTTGCAAAGATTGGTGAAGGGCTCTTTAGATGCAAGAGCTGCAATGGTAAGCGGTTTACATGGAAGTAATGATTAGACTCTCTTAAGGTTTTATGAGCTTGCCTGCAGATTCCTCTGATTCAACATTTGTAGCTAGCATATTTATCACGAGGAGTTGGTCTGACTGCTTCAATTAGTCTATTCTTTACATATATATATATATATATATATATATATATATATATATATATATATAGGTTCTGGATTAATAAAATTTTCTTGTTTTAGGTATCTATGTCGGTTTAGGTTTCCTTCTCTGGAATCTGAATGAGTTTTATGTTATTTGGTCACAGGCAGAGCCTGCAAAAATTATGCAAAATGAAAGGTATCCGTTAGGGAAGGTTTTCCATAAAGGTACGAAGTTGCAGGTACTTTTCTGCTTTATGGCTGTTTACAGGAACTAACTGGCAATGTGTCTTATTGGCACAGTAAGTAGTAATAGAAGCTCTTGTGGCTCTGTCAAAACCATATCTTCGTTGAGCATGGTCAGCTCCAAATGTCGTTCATGTGGTAGTGCGAGATGTGAATGCAGCGTTCAAAATGATAATACCCATGCACCCTCTATGGGTAAGTTCAGAATTTCTTACACTGCCTGCCTCTCTTCTCTTGGTTTTCCAAAATCTAAGTTAACTGATTTTTTTCTTCTTTTTCTTGTGCAGATTTTTTGTCAGAAAGATCATTGAGACAAGATTGTGGTGTTTCTACAATGGTAATACAACTGTATTCCTCGTCTGTGCGGAGTATTTAACTTTAGGAAACTGATATATGATCTTTCTCAATTGAATAGTGAGTGGCCCCACATGGAATCCATGTGAGTGAGACTCATGTGAAAATATCATTTTTTTTCACGTGAAAATATCAGTTTCCTTAACTTTAATGTCTTTAATTTACCTGTATGCTGATTGCTGAATGATTTGACACTTTGTATGATCCAGGAGCACGAGGTAAAAAGCACGCTAACGTTTAATACGAGAAAATCAGATCCAGAATCTGATGGTGAGGATGGTATTACGTGTTTAACATATACATCTTTAATTTGCCTTCATACTAAATGACATTTTTGGTGTGCTGATGATTCGGGCACTGACATGTTGGAATGATTTGAAGGGCCTGTTAGTGTGTTGGATGAAGGAAATACATGTTCCAGTCCTCAACTATCAACCCTTGGTACAACTACTACTTCTGCAGATGGTTAGTTAGTTTTTATGTGAAGAATTGGTCAATTATTAACTCATTGTATTTGGTATGCATTTATTTCAATTTGCTAAATTTCTTGTTGGCTAATTCGCTACAGGTTGGACCCCTGGTATTGATGTTCAATTGTCTCCGAAGAAGGCTCTACGTGCTGCAATGCTAAAAAGCCGTTTTGCAGATACTATATTGAAGGCAAAACAAAAGACGCTTCTTGAAAATGTAAATAACAGTAATTCCATCTATTGGCACTTCTCAATAAATTAATAAGCCATATAGAATTTAGTGTGAGATTTTTGCTTATCGAGACTATGATTTAATCATCCAGAATGACAAGGTGGATCCTGTGAAATTGCAGCAGGAAAAAGAAAGAATGGAAAGGCAACAGCAAGAAGGTGAGCTGAAACAAAATCCAGAATTCCACACCTTGTCTGTTTATGCTTTGCATTTAAGGCTTACATTTTGTATTGCTGTTAGAAATTGGAGTTTTTAAAATTCTTTCTCAAGTTTGGGTATACAACATCTCTATCGTTCAATATAGGAACCAACGACCGATATTTGAACTGAAAAATTCACGTTCACTACTGTTAGTAGCTAACGATGCGTTACGTTCACTACTATTAGTAGCGAACGATGCGTTACGTCCGCTACTAATAGCGAACGACGGTACTATTTTCACGGCATCCACTATTATTAATCCACTATCATTAGTACCCGTCATCTGCTATTATTAGTAGCGGACGCGAATTTTTCAATTCTAATCTCTGTTAGGAACTAACGACCGATATTAGAACTGAAAAATTCACGTTCGCTACTATTAGTAGTGAACGACGCGTTACGTCCGCTACTAATAGCGGATGACAATACTATTTTCACGGCATCCACTATTATTAATCCACTATTATTAATAGCGGAGGACACCCGTCATCCACTATTATTAGTAGCGGACGCGAATTTTTCAATTTTAATCTCGGTCGGTGTTTCCTATATTGAGCGATAGAGATGAGGTATGCCTATTTTTCATCCATAACAAATACATGTTATGGATCATTATCATATATATATATATATATATGTATATATGTATGGGCTTATTGGCAGTGCACTGCACAGTAATCCAACTATATGAAAGATAATTCAAAAATGTTTGTGGAGTGTAAATTTTCATATTTTGTTGTGATGGGCTTTTGCTGAAAAAGGAAAACCTAAGCCTTTAAATATATAAATAGTCCTGGTGTGAAGCTGCCTATATAGCAAGTATTTACATTAGGAATTCTTGTTACTTACAGAAAAGACTAGAATTGAAGCTCAAATCAGAGCTGCTGAAGTTGCCTCAACATTGAGAGCTCAGGAGGAATCGAAAATGCGGAGGGAGAGAGAGAGAGAAGCAGCCCGAATTGCATTACAGAAGGTTTAATTGTCTCCTTGTACTTTAATTTATATTCGCCATGGGAATTTAATCATGTTGTCTGTGTCTCCGACACTGAATGTTTCCACTGTTTGTTTTATCCAGATGGAAAAGACTGTTGAGATAGACGAAAATCTGAAGTTTCTAAAAGAGCTTGAGATGTTCAGTCAGAGTATGTCCTCAGGTCACCTCTTTGATGGGGCAGATAAATCTGTAGTTCTATTCGGAGCAAGCGAGGGTGATCACTTTGGAAGCCCCTTGGAACGTCTTGGACTGTTTATAAAGGACGATTATATGGGTGACGTGGATGAAGAAGATGAACTGATTCTGCATGGGGATGAAGAGGGGGAAATTTTGTCATAGAACTAGTCGGCTATAGCTGGGTTTTTCCTCCTTTAATTATAAAATTTAAGTGTACATACATATTCTATTAATACTTTTATATAAATAAATAATTGATATATTTCCTTTGCTTTAGAATCTCGAATTCTTCGGTTTAGTGGGTTGAAAAAAGGTGGTATAATAAAAGAATAACTCAACGGATACAAAGAAAATTTCGTAGTAATTGATATATTAGTAAAGATTGTCGATGATTATAATTACAGACGGAAGAGGTAGATATAAATCTTTAATTTGAGGACCAGACATTTTGCGAGTAAAGCAACAAAGCATTATTACCAAGAAAATAAATTCACCCAACTGCAAACAAATTGAAAGACTTTCAGAAAATGCCATAATAATATAGCAAAATAAAAAAAAAATGCCATAATAGAACAAGTTGCGCACCATCATATAGCAAAAGATAATATATCAAGTACTCAATTTCTATGAAAATTGCGTAGTTGCAATGATACAAAAAGTCAATTAGACATAATCCTAGTCTCATAAGAATGATTTCCAGCCATCACCGCACCACTTTTCAACCTAAACACTATGGACCTCATGCTGTGTATCTATTTTTGGCAGCTCTGTCGAGCTTCTTTGCCTCCTCCTGAAATAAGCAGAGCAAAAAATGTTAATTTACTTGATTAACTATCTTTTACAGATTTAAGGGAACATTGTTCCTTGTATACATTTATAATTGTGTCCCACATAAAAACGGACGTCCTTACATGAAATATGAACCCTATGCTCTCCTTGTAATCAAGTAACTCTTTCCATTGCTTCCCAATACTCAACTGCAAAATAAACAGAAATAAACCATCAAGTGTCCTGCAAGTTCTGGCACATACAAGAAGTTGGAACATTAACCCAAAAAGAGGGAAAAAGAACATAGCCAATAGCTTTTGTATCCTTCAGGGGTGCAAAGATATGACAGCTCATCATTAGCGAAGCATGAAACTAAATTTCTACAACATATAAACTTTATAAATATGTATTATTTCACATCTAATAACTTCATTCCTTTTATAACATTGAATGCACACCCACTCAGATCATGTCCCTTATCTCAGATCATGTCCCTAATGAATTTTCATTAAATTGTCTGAATTTTCATTAAATTGTCTGAAGCCCGACAGTCATGTGTAGACCTGACAATACAAGTTATATACCATGGGTCAACCCAAATTTAATTAGAACTATTGTTTTATAGGAGCTGGGTTGGTTATAGTTTGAAACTATATTTTTAAAATGAAAAACATGACCAAACTGGATAACCATATTTTAACCAATTTTTACGTCATAATGGCCGAGGAGGATCCCAGCTGCCCTAAATGCAAAAGCACAGTTTTGCTCGATGTCCTCCATCAGATCAATTCTACCACCACCAACAAAACCAGGAAGAACTAAAGTACGCATGCAGACACCTTAATTAATTCCTATAATTATTAGGGACTAAATTATGCTATTTTTTTTCTTTCCTTTTTCGGCAGTAGGACTGGGTGAGATTCTTTCTGACAAATGTAATCAGATTTTAGAGAGAGAATTTTCAATAAGAGAAAATGTAAAATCATAAATAAAATCTGATTACAATCTTTTTCGGCAATAGGACTACACTCTGATCTCTAAATTCCCTAATAATAATAATAATTAGAGAAAATGTAAAAGATTATGGTCCAATTAAATATTTTTAGAGAGAAGAAGAATGTATAAAACATTGGATAGAAGGTGAAGGAATATAGAAATTAAATATCATAAATAATTTATTTAACTGGACCATAATAATTGTAAGATTGAAATTTGAAATATGAGTTGACCCATATTTGACCCATATAGTTATGTTCCAACTCACAAAACCCATATTAAAAATTGGTAATGTGGTTTTAGTTCTTAAATGGGACCATAGCCAAATTTTGTAAACCAAAACCAACTCATAACCATATTTTGCCTGGCCTAATCAAGTGTGTACTGAAGTAAAAATGATTTTCAGCCACCCTTATTTTTAAAAACAGTAAATCAAGCAACAACAATAAATCACCCAAAATAAATATTTATTAGAAGAACTACACTGACTTGCTATATTTTATATTATTTATTCAGACTGTAAGGTAAAATCATAAAAATAATAAATTAATAATAGTCAAGACAATGAAGCAAAAACCATGAGACATTAATGGATCAGCCATTAAGAGCTGGAGAAAATTAAAGCATCCATTTGTATTTGTATTTATATGAATAGTGAGAAATCATAAAAAGAAACCTCTAGAAGCGGCACATCAGATAATAATGAAATGTCTCATTACTCGTATGTTTCATTGGACATATTACTTAGAATATGTTGATCCTATTACTCCGAGAATTGCAACTAACTACCACAGTAGCTAACAAATGTAGTGGTCATCATAAAAGTTTGCATATCAGTTGGTAAGTGCTATATACACAGCATTCTAATTTCTACAGTCCAAAAAAAACAATGTCAAAGCCAGATTAAAAGTAAAGATTAGGCTCCCGCTGCATCTGTCATCTTGTCAACATATAGAGAATCCAAAGAATCGAGTAGAATACTCTTTGAAGATAAACCCTTGAATTGTGGTATTTAATAATCACATTTAAATTAATAACTATGCAACTGCAACATAGTTGCTCCCACAAAATCACCAAGTCAATAGTCCCGTCACTCGTTCCTTCATAAAATTGAAAACTCATGCACTAACATTACTTGTTAACTTGACCTTAAAGTTAAATTTATTTGGATTAAAGAAACTACCTGAGCGGCTTCATTTGCAGCATTCTTGGTCCACAGAGCTATTTTCTCATGCCTAGCCCTGACATTGACAACTGCTCCACATATTTCATCACCATAATCGAACTGCTCTCCAATCATTGCTAGCAGCTAACAGAAAGTATGTATAAGAGTTAAATGCCATACAAATTTTCACAATTTGATGTTGAAACATATAGTATGAAGTGTACCGTATACAGCCAAGCCGTATCTGATTTTCCTTTTGAAAAGGTAGCAGTCCACTTTCCTCCATTAGCACAAATAGGGTCCTCCCACTTTGGCTCAATTTTATTTTTGAAACAGTGGAAGTCCGCTCCTGGAGCCAACTTGCTTGGATGATGTATATTGTTGTAAAGGCTTCATAAAAAGTAAATATTAGGGGCACACATCAATAAAAACAAAAGTCAATAGTGGGGAGGAAGATTACTAGTACCCATCACATACACCCCCTCCCAGCTCCAAAACCTAATACCATATCTAAGAATTAGATTAGCTGATCTTCCCAATTTCTAGAGCCGAAGATTTAAAATTCCTAATTACTTCATCTTCGCTCATTTTCCTCAAATTTCATTTAAAATCATCTGCACAACTATATACATCTATTAGAAACCCTAATACAATAATTCAAACATCATATCATCTATTAAGCTCTTTTTGTGTGTATAAGTGGATCAGTTTAACCCCCCCTCCCCTCTCATTATTTTTAAGCAAAAGATTCAGTTTTTTCTCAAAATTTATCTAGACCTCTTACAGAAAAACTTAATAATCATTCATATGATTTAACTGAACTCAAAATTGTCTAGAACACTACAATCAAACATCCCAATTCCATCTCCACCTCAAATTTCTAAAATCCCCAAAAAACTAAAATTTAACGGAATATAAACCCAATAAATCCACAAACATACGCATATACAGATATATACAGATATATATATATATATACACACCTCCAGAACTCTTCAACTGAAGAGAAAGTGTAGATGGGGCGAATAGAGCTTCCCCAAGCGGCTTGTTTGGACTTAGCAGAGGGATTATCGAACCAAAAAGTCCAAGAGTGCTCAAGTGGATGTGGAATAGTTGCCGTAGGCTTAACGGACGACGCCGTATCATCGTCGCCGACAATCTCTCCTTCCTCTAGATCTTCTCTTTCATCGTCATCATCGGATCGAACAGTAGATTTGATGTCTTCGTTAATCTTGGCCTGATCTTCAAATTTCTCCTTCTCCTCCACCATTTCTCTCCCTTAGTCTTGGTCTTTTATTTTTCCTCTTCTTGCTCTGTGTTTTTATACTATTGCTACTACTTCTCGCCTTTCGAGTATATTGTTTGTGGCGGCTTATTAATTAGAACAACTTACAATTTATATTTAAACATAAGTCACAAAAAATTAGTGCTTGTTTTAGCCCGTTGAGAACACAAATCAATTTATAAATTATTTTTCACTGTTAAAATGTTTAGTAATTATTTATTTTTTGATTTATAAGTTGAGTTTAAATAATAAAAATAATAATTATTTGTGATTTATTTAAAATGACTTATAAGTCATTAGAATAAGTTAATTTTACTAAATATAATGTCTATTTTGTCTTTCTTTTTTATTATATTTTTTTATATTTATTTTAATTTATAAACCATTATGAACAGTACACATTCATAATTTATTTTAAATTAATTTTGATTTATAAATCAAATTAATATCAAAACTTTTACTTAAAATAATTTATAAATTAATTTATATTTTAACTTATAAATCGTTTTAAAATAAGTCATTCCGAACATGCATAGCTTGTAAATTTGAATATAACACTTTTTAATATACACAAAAATGATATATAATTTTAACGTTTATTATAAATGTACATTTACCATTTATATATAATACTTTTTATATTATAGTAATAAGTTGCTTTAAAAAATATGTGATATATAAATATATTTATTTTAAATTATACGAGCATTATTGTCATTCAAAAATTAATTTAAGATATCTTACATTTAAAGCGGAGATAATTTCCCGATTAAAAAAAAAGGCCAACTTCTTTAATTAATTTATTGTTTTTATTGTTATGATAAAAAAGTTAAAAGGAGTCGTTCACTCAAGTCCACCTCAAACTTAACTTGTTTATTAAATAGACTAACTTATTTGATGCGATTTGTTTATATTTGTGTTTTTAATTATAATATTTAATTGATATAATTTAGATAGTATTTAGAATATCAAAGAAATAAAATTTAATGAATTATAATTTTAAATATATTTAAATGAGATGGTGAAAGGAAGATCAGTGATTATATTCAAATAATATAATATAATATTTTAATATTATAGTACAGATGGAAGGAGTAAATTTAGTCGATGGGATCACCGGCCGGAGATATAGTTAAATATACTTTTCACCACCAGGGATTAGAAATGGAAGCGATTGAACTATAATTTTTTTATAAAATTGAAATAAAAGTTCGAATGTTAATGTGGCACCATATCATATGCTTAGGTGGAATGTGGATATTCAACAATTAAAAAATACAACAATTATCAATTCTATAACAAATAGTTAAACAAAATAAAAATTAAATTGTACATAACAAATAATTATATTAATTTATATAAAATAATTGTGATAGTTTGTTAATTTCCTTGGAATTTCCTTGATGGAGTCAGAAGTGAACTTTGGGAGATCTCTGATAGTACCAAGTGTTCAAGAGCTAGCCAAGAAACATCTCAACAAGATCCCACCTCGGTATGTACACCACCCTTCAGTTATATCGGACGGTGACTTGTTTCTCCATCTGCAGTACCGGTCATCCATCTCCAGAGCTTGACCGATGGGGATGAAGCTGAATTGGACAGGCTGCATACAGCTTGTCAACAATGGGGTTTCTTTCAGGTTAGATAGAGTTAACTAGTATTTTTTTATTATTTTCTGGGTACTCTTTTTTTGTTTTTTGGAGAAGGTTGGAGAATTTGGTATATCCAGATACTTTGAAATTTGAAAGTTTAAATTTCACTCCAATTATTGCAGTTGCTATAGTTACTAGTAATACTCAAGCCCGTGTTTTCAGTGTTTATAATCTATGACCACCATGTGAAAATTTTATGTGAATCTTCTGCCATTGTAAATCAACTCTATTGGATTCAACTTGGTATTTTTGGTTCTATATTCTATAAAATGTCTGAAGTTTGGGTATAGTCTATGTCCCTGTCATTTGTCAAACACCAGTAGTTGTTTCTCAATCCTCAAATTTATGAGGTGGGCATGTGCAGTGTTTTCGTTTGAAAGATTTCAAAATTATACATAAAGTTTCTATATCCCAGTTAAAAACAAATGAAATCCGGGTTAAAGATGGATTGGACTAGTTTTACCTTTTAAGCGCACTTAATGTTGACTGGCATGGTTATAAGCTATATAACAATGTTGCATTAGGCTTCTTAATTGATGACTGCAAGACTACAACTTATCTGATATTGACTATGATAACTGAGAGAAACCGAGGTTTTGAAAGATATGGCCAACACCTTGAGTAAATTTTCAGTTTGACAAGCACACCCTGATACTGCACATGGTGTTTATAGATTGGAAACGAGATGTTCTGATATAGGGTTAACATTTAACATCAAATGGTGCATAACTTATCTATGAGCCTTAATCAATTTTTCATGCTTGTGACATTAGGTTATTAATCATGGAGTAAGTGCTTCATTACTAGAAGACTTCAAGAGAGAAATCGTGGATTTCTTCAAACTTCCGCTGGAGGAAAAAAAGAAGTTGTGGCAACAGCCAGAAAACCATGAGGGCTTTGGGCAACTCTTTGTTGTATCAGATGTGCAGAAGCTTGATTGGTCTGACATGTTCTACATTACTACTCTTCCAACAAGTCTAAGGAAGAGTCACTTATTTGAAAATTTACCTCCAAACCTCAGGTCTCTCTCTCTCTCTCTCTCTCACAAACACACACATTGATGATTGATCACTTCATGTATGAGTTTTAGAATTTAACTAGTACTTCCTCTATTCCAGAATTAGAGATATGTTTTCTTTTTTAGTCCATTTCAAAATTAAAGGTACGTTTCTATTTTAAGACTAGTGGCATAGATATTACTTATTTGCCATTTTTTACTATCGTATCTAGCATCACACCACTACTACTAAAGTAAAACTAATATTATGGATACATTTGAGAACATAAATTATAGTTAAAAGTCATTGTTTTTTAGAAATGTATCTCTAATTTTTTAACGGAGGTAAAAAACAGTACTTTTCATCTTAAAAGGTATATTTCTTAGGTGTATCCAGTGAATAAGAACTTTTAAAAGGCAATACCGTATGGCACCTACAAGATTTTGTTGCTAAATATGATCCTCTGTTATGTGAAATTAGGGAGACACTGGAAGCTTACTCTTTAGAAGTAAAAAAGCTGGCAATGACAATCTTGTGTCAAATTGCTAAGGCTTTAAAGATGGATGAAGAGGAGATGAGAGAGCTCTTTAGTGATGGAGTACAATCAATGAGAATGAATTATTATCCTCCGTGCCCTGAACCAGACATGGCTATTGGCTTCACTCCTCATTCTGACGCAGATGCTCTAACAATTCTCTTCCAGCTCAATGAAACCGAGGGCCTCCAGATTCGGAAAGATGGGAGATGGGTGCCTGTTAAACCTCTTCTGGATGCTTTTGTAGTCAACATTGGAGACATAATGGAGGTAATTCATGTCATGCATTCAGAAAATGAACACATGCTGTTTTTTGTTTTTTTTGTATACTTTAACTACTCCCTCCGTTCCAAATATAAAATCACTTCCCTTTGCCTTAGTATTATATTTGTATATAATGAGTCATGTCAGTGCATGAAAAGAAAATGTAACTTGGTGAGAAATTCGAAAGTAGACGAGACTATCTTGTCAAATAGTCTGACGTGGTTGGATAATTTTTGAAGTAAAATGCCTTCTTTCCACTTAAAAGTGGAAATTAAGAGTGCAAAACTAAAAACATTAAATAAACTGCATCATGTTATAAATTACTTTACAAGCTTAACCTGTTAGAGAGCGCGCCAAACACAATATATCATTTTTTACCACTCCCTCGCGTGAATCCATCACTAAACGTTGGGAAATAAACCAAGGTGTATCATAGTGCACAGACCAAAATAGTGACCTGCATGTTGGGCTTGTAGGTAGATATTAATATATCTTTTTCATTTAGTTTATTTTAATATTATACTGAATTAAATGTCCCCTTCTCCCCTTGTAGATTGTGAGCAATGGAGTGTATCGAAGCATTGAGCACAGGGCAACAGTTAACTCAACCACCGAAAGGTTATCCATTGCAACATTCTACAGCTCCAATATAGACTCCGAGTTAGGTCCAGCACATAGTCTTGTAGGACCAGACAAGCCAGCGGTTTACCGATGAGTCCCCATTTTTGCTTGGAAACTCGATGGTAAAGCATACCTGGACTTCATGAAAATTGAGGCTGAAGAACATGTCACTACTTGAACACTTTTGCAGTTACAAGATGTGGGTTCTACTGAAATTCTGGTAAGTACTTGCCCTGAAATATTTATATCAAAAGGAGCAAGTATAAAGTGCTTGTAAAATTGTTTTACTGCAACTGCTAACTGTAATGAAAACACTTCATTTCTACAAAAAATGTACTTGCATACTTAATATCTGTACATCACACTTCATTTTAAAGAAAGTTGAGCTCATTCTATGTGCAATTGCCATGCACTCCTTATTCACTTTTTCACTATTATGAATTTGTATTAATATTGTGGATTGGTAGAGAAGCGGCAGAGATGATGAAATAGAAGATTTTAACTGTTTAATATGAAGTTTGAACAATTATATTAATGAAATTTGAAACAATTTTAAGTGAGTTCCTTGGGGTTGCCCACTTGAATGTCAAGATTAATATTTTTAAAAATATTCTTAATAATTTAAATAGTCCACCCCAGTTAAACTGAGATAAAAGATGATGTTGAGTTAAGATTCCTAGTAGTCTTCTATAAAAATGTAGACCGGTAGTAATATAAAAAATTCCATAAATGTAAGTAGACGTACTTCTTACAATTAGTGTTGAATTTTGATTAAATACAAAACCATTTCATTCTTTAGTGACTTCTATGTTTACCAACAAATAACCTGACAAAAAAAACCGCACGACATTTGCACACATTTAGCTAGAGCTCATGTGAAGTGCAACCAATGAAGCATACATCCCATCAGTAATGCCCATCAGAATATTATGTGCTCCTTTCTCAGCAACCACACCATTCTTCATAACCGCAATTACATCTGCCCCTTTAATGGTGGCTAACCGGTGAGCCACCACAACTGTGGTTCTATCTATGATCACTCTATCCAATGCTTCTTGAACTATTCTCTCGGATTCCGTGTCAAGCGCACTCGTAGCTTCATCAAGCAAAAGTATTTTCGGATCCTTCAATATTGCCCTTGCAATGGCGATTCGTTGTTTTTGTCCTCCGGATAATTGCACCCCTTTTTCTCCAACATTAGTGTTGTACCCCTGAGGCAATGAGGATATGAAGTTGTGTGCATTTGCTGCTTTTGTGGCTGCAATTATCTCTTCTTCTGTGGCTGATCCTTTCTTTCCATAGGCAATGTTTTCGCTAATTGATTCATTGAAGAGCATTGGCTCTTGACTCACTAGCCCCATTTGTTGCCTCAGCCAGTTTAGCTTCAACTTTCGGATTTCAACTCCGTCGAGATAAACATTGCCAGAATCAGGATCATAAAATCTCTCTATCAGACTAATAACTGTTGATTTTCCACTTCCACTCTCTCCAACAAGAGCAACAGTCTGGGATGCATGAATGTTGAAATGATTCAGTTTGGGAAAGATTACATGCTAATTAAACATAATTAGGGAAAAGAGGTCTAGAAAACAAAGAAAGGTCTCAGAAAACACAGATTTGAAAAAATGTATAAAGAAAGTACTTTCATAACGTCTGAAAATGCGTGCCAAAAGCTATAAAAGAAACTAACTTTTTCGAATGAAGGTAGTACTTTAAATGAAATATGAATTTCATAATGTTGTCACCCCATTGACTTATGCAATTTCATAGCTTTTTGTTGCATTTGTTGTAACAAAACTTGCATCTACTAGTTTTGTCATCTAATACCTTTTTGTGGGCCAAAACAGAGGAAATAGTTGCTATAGCAAATTTAACAAAAATATATAGACTTGCATATGGTCAAGAGTGTGACAGTGTCATGAAATCCGAATCCCTTTAAATGTAACAAAACTCACATTTCATAGTTTATATAGGAACATGTTTGACAGTAAACATGTCATGATGTTATTGCATGCAATACCAAACAATACTCACTAGTATAATCCTACTAAAACATTTTACAACAAAGGAGAAGAAAATGTAAAGAGATTGAGTGCTGTTGAATTAATACCTTTCCAGAGGGCATAGTTAAACAAAAATCTTTGAAAATCGGAATATTGGGGCGCGTTGGATACTTGAAGCTAACATGTTGGAACTCAATGTCACCTTTTACAGTTGCTAGAGTTGTGCCCTCATCTTTGCTGGCATCTCTTTTTGGCTTGCTATCAAGAATTTCAAAAATAGAAGCAGCTGAATCCTTTGCTTTGTTGAGCTCTGAAGCCTTGCCGCTGGTTTGTGTTACTCCAATTGCAGTCATTGTAAGAGCAAAGAAAACCTGCATGTAAACGGAACAAATTTTCGTGAAATAAATATATGTACATGCAAAAAACTTATATTTTTGTTTCATGTTTACTTCTAAAATATATAGTAAGCTGTTAGTTTAGTAATACTATTTAATTATTTACTTTGAAGATTTCTGCAAATGTAGCTTTCCCATGCTGCTCAAGAACGGATCCGATGTAGAAACAGAAAGAATTAACCAAGAAGAGTGCACAAGAACCGAAGCCAAAGCCAATGCCGCTCAAAATCCCAAGCCTAATACCTGATTTCATAGGGCCATCACATTTCTTTTGGTACATTTCCATCACTTTCTCTTCTGCACAAAATGATGCAACTGTTCTTATGCTGCCAACTGCATCATTTGCAACTTGACTAGCTTGTTCATACATCACCTGCAAATTAGCAAATACTAATAACTTCAAAAATTTTAAATACCAATACAGAAACAATGATTTTGATACGTTTTCTTGCTTAATTTAGGTAATTTTACTTCCATTTAGGTCACCTATTTGTAAGGAATTTTGATTTAAAGAAGTTCAAGTTTGGTCAAGGTTATTAAAAAAAATAAAAATCACAAGAGTTGCATATGATTGCCTTTTGTTATTCACCATGCAACTCTATATTACACGGATGCAACATTTTCTATAGCCTTGACAAAGCCCGACCACTTTTTCTGAACTTCGTGGAAACCAGATCTATTGATAAGTGCTTGTAGTTAAGCAAAATGACTAATCTTTAAATGGAAAAATAATCAAGGGACTTGGTGCACAAATTGTGAATTGGATCTAAGAACCTTGGCATCAGCACTAAACCCTTTATGAAACTTCATCTGAATGACTCCTTCAATGCCGACCAAGGGCAACACCACCAGGATTATGATTGCCAGCAGCCAGTTAGCGGTGAAGGCTATCACAAGGCCAGCTACTACTGTTGCAATGTTTTGGACAACTAGCGCCAATGCATCACCCACAAGACTTCTTACTGTTGAAGCATCCGTTGATAACCTTGCACCAATTGCACCACTACATACAACAGAAAAAGTATTTCCAAGGTTTAGGAAATTTTAAATTTCCAAAAAAAAAAGTAAATAAATAAGATGCGATAATTGTACTTGAGCATTATTATCCAAGGTAGACCCTATGTCTCAGTGTGACAGCATGCTATAATGGTACTTGAGCATTATTATCCAAGGTAGACCCTAAGGCTCAGTGTGACCGTTTACACAAAGTATAATGCTACGTTTGGATTGAAGTAATGAAAGTAGGAATGAAATGACTCATTCCTATGAAATAGAAAAAAATTGTATTTGGTTGCGATTGGAATGGATTGAACCATTCTTATTTCGAATTTAATTCTTTGGGGGAGGGAGAGTATGGAATGATTAATTCCAACTAGAATGAATCATTCCATTCTCCATTCCATTTCTTTAATCCAAACGTAGCATAGGACTTTTGAGTTTTTTTTTGTTGTCAGAAATTGCTGAATTCCTGTTTGATTTCTCTTTATTGCAATTTGAAAGAAGTAGGGAATGCTTCTATATTTCTTTTTTTTTTCTAAAATCTAACCAATGTTGATGGTCATCAAAACTCAAAGCTAACAAACTGTACCTTGAATTTGCAGGGTCATCGAAATAGCTGATATCCTGGTGCACAATCTTCTGGAATGACAATGAACGTATGCGTTGTACCAATTTCCCACCGGCTATTCCAAAGAAGTAATTCTGCACAGGTACGGCTACAAAAGTAACACAACCAAGTCCCAAAAACATGAGTGCCCAAAACTTGGAATCTTTTTTTCAGCTCATGTGGAGGTTCATAGAAAATTTTAATGGCTGTTGAGATTAATAGTCCAAACATAGGGAAAATCACACCCTGAACACAAGCTGCAAGGGATCCAAGCGCCAAAATTGGGAGCTCTGGCTTGTTTAGTGCAGCTAGCCTTTTAATGGAAACTTTCTTTCGCCTCCTCTCAATATCCTCATCTGTAAGTTCATTGTTATTCTCTACATCTCTTTCTATAGCTTCATGGATATTAGTGAAACCTGGAACAGAAGCAGCAAAGGATGTTTGACTAGATCCTCTGCTCGATGATCTCATTGCTGATAATCCCCTGCTTGAAGACCTGCTGATGCTTCTACTTAAACTACCCGGATTCATATCTTCTTTTTCAATGTCCACGTTGTTTGTTCTTTCTTCAGCTTGATTATTGTCGTTATCATTTCCACCTTGCATTCGGACTAGCTGAGTGTATGCCCCTTCCGGATTCTGGATTAGCTCATCATGAGTTCCTAATTTAACAGTCAAATTTTGAAAAGTTGATAAATATTTGCACTAAATAGTTACATATTAGCAAAACATTACTAACAATACAGTCGCGGGACAAAATTGCAGGGGAAAAGCGCGATGTAACTTTTTTTCTATACAGTTGGTGTAGCAAGAAGTCGAGTATATTGCAATACTTTGGCTGGTCAATTTTACAGTTGGTGTGGCAAAAAGTTGAATATATTGCAATACTTTGGCTGGTCAATTTTGTGTGAAATATAAGGACAGTTGCATTCGCACCGGAGAAAATTGCATCTTTACTGTTTTTTCCTGGGATTTTGTCCGGTACCTAGCTTTATCCTAAGCAAAAGTATGGAGTTACCTTGCTCTACAAGCTTCCCGGCATGCACAACGGCTATAATGCCTGCATTTCTGATGGTTGTCAAGCGATGAGCAACAACAACAGTTGTTCGATTAGTCATAACCTTGTCGAGAGCATTTTGCACAATACGTTCGGATTCAGCATCCAGTGCGCTTGTTGCTTCATCAAGAAGAAGAATTCTAGGGTTCTTCAAAATAGCCCTTGCAATGGCAATTCTTTGCTTTTGTCCACCAGACATTTGAGTTCCATGCTCACCTACCATTGTGTCAAGCCCCTGAGAACAATGTCATACATACCCAAATTCTGTCAGAAGTAACCACAAATAATATTGTGACAATTAGAAGTTGAATATTCATTTTGTAACAAAAGGTCGAGTTCAAGCAAAACATCATGTTGATTCAAATAAACTGGCTAGTTGAGCTCGACTTATGTCATATTCGGCTCAGAACTGGCTTGAGACGCCTCCATTATTCAAATATATAACTAATATAATCAATAATCTTTGATTAAAGTACGTACCTCAGGTAACTTGTAAATGAATTTTGCAGCATTAGCAAGCTCAATAGCTGTTGTAATCTCCTCATCACTAGCATTTTCTTTCCCATATGCTATATTTTCTTTTATACTAGTTCCAAACAAGATTGGTTCTTGACTTACAAGCCCCATTTTCCCCCTTATCCATTTCAGCTGCAATTTCTTCAAATTAACTCCATCTATAATCACTTCGCCAGCTTCAGGATCATAAAATCTTTCCAGTAAACTAATCACTGTTGACTTCCCACTACCACTTTGCCCCACCAACGCCGCCGTTACACCGCTAGGAATATTAATCGAAAAACCAGAAAATATTTGCACCTCTGGCCTTGCCGGGTACTTGAAATAGACATCTTTGAGCTCAATATCACCCTTGATTTCGTCCAAAATAACCCCAGTAGTATCGTATGAATCAATTTTTGGCGTACGTTTTATCGTCTCAAACATTTTGTAGGCTGCAGCCTGCCCTCCTGAAAATGCATTCATAGACGGCGCTGTCTGGCCTAATGCTCTAGTCCAATAATAATAACAATAAAAAGACGAGTTAATTAGGTAATTACTATTAAAAACATTGACACGACTCATCAATATTTTGTCTAGATAAATTAGTCAGTTTTAATCAAATTACTTGGTATTATTCGTATGTATGTATGTATGTGTACTTACATGCCACCAGTCATAACGGACATAATAACATTGATGACTTTTCCACCATCATAGCCGTGGTCTATGATGAGTTTGGATCCGTACCATACGGCTAGTCCATAAGTGCCGAAGACGATTAGTAATATTGTACCAAGTCCTAATCCTAATGCCATCCCATTATTCTTTGTAGAGGCATAAGCAATTACGAGTTTGCTGTCATATTTATCTATTGCATTTTTCTCCCCGGTGAAAGATGCAACCTGAAATTTGGACTTCAGTCTTAACTATAAGGCTTAATTAATCATTTCAATAGCAACTCTAAAACATATAAATTAAGGTTGTTGACAATGTAGAACAATTAATAGTTAGTTATGTTGTCGCATTAAATATGCATTTAACAACAAATTTTCACTTATTTTTCTGTCATTTAAAATTTTTAGCATCAATTATATATACTTTGAAAGCATATAATTATTCTTCTGACATTAACAATTGCCAAAGTTTACCATTCTAATGGCTCCAATGGTTTGTTCAACCACATTTCCAGCTTGTGCGTAAGCAATCTGTCCACGACTCGACATTTTGGCCATGAGAAGTGACATGAATCCTCCGGCAATGACAAGAGCAGGTATGCATGAAGTTAGAACTAGAGCTAGGAGCCATCCTCTTGCAAACGCTATTATAAAACCTCCAAGAAATGATGACATAAGTTGAATGAATTTCCCAACCTGAAATTAATTATATGAATAGCCAGATTTATTTATATAATTAATTGCCATGGAAAATGAAATTTATTATGCTTAATTTCCCTCCCTTGTATAAGTTTTTCATAATATATAACCTAATGAGACAAAATGATTTCCTTCAACTTTTTTTCTTTTTCCCTTTCCCTCTCTTTAAAGAAAATGATATTTTCAAAGCAAAATTCTCCTTTTATTTAGTGTGTATGTATAATTTTTAATACACATAGTCAGAGGTGGATCTAGATCTGTTCTCAACAAAGGCGATTTTTTTTGGATGAAGACTGAAGTGAAGACCGAAGCTTAACGAGTTATTGAGCGAGAATTTGAATACATTATACACCCCGTGTGTTTAGTTTAGTTCTTTTTAGATCTAGTTGTAGTATGTTAAAGTTTTTTTTTTGCCCCCTGATCCAAGTTTAATTAACTTTTTCATAAGCGAGACTTTGAATACATTATACACCCTGTGTGTTTAGTTTTTTTTAGAGTAGTAGTAGTACTAGGTTAAGTTTTTTTTGCCCCCTCTAAGTTTAACTTTTTCATAAATCTTCTCCCTTAAAGTTTATTAAATTTTATACCCATATCCCTATACCCATAAAAAAATTATAGATAGCTGTCTATATTGTCATATGAATAAATCTTCCCCTGCACATGGTATAACTGTGTATTGTATCATTTGTACTGAAAGTATTAGTTTCCGAGTAAATTAGTCGAAGAATTTATGCATGCACTTACGCACCTTTTCACCCATGGCATCTTGGATGAGAATGGTGTCACCAGACATTCTTCCAATGACTTCTCCGGTGTTTGTTTCGGTGTCAAAGAATGCAATGTCTTGTCTGAGAATTGTTTTAAGGTAAAGTCCTCGTATACGAGCAGCTTGTCTCTCCCCAGATACCATCCAACATGAAACCTCTGCATGTCATGGATCATAACACATGAAACTACGTACCAAATATATACTCCTCACTAGGCTTGACAAAATATGGTTATGGGTTGGTTTTGGTTTTCAAAATATGATTATGGGTTGGTTTTGGAACTAAAACCATATTAACCATTTTTAATATGGGTCGTGTGGGTTGGAACTATATGGTTATGGTTAAAAACCATATTAACTATTTTAAAATCTTTTGACTTTTAAACAAAATTTTTGAAAAATGAAATTGTGACCGTTACAATTAAATTAATTAAGTAATAACATGATATAAAAATTATTAATATAAATAATAAAATACTAAAAACTATACTAAAAAAATTTTAAATTGAAATTATTAATACCCTTCCATATATTTATTTGTTGACCAAAAAAAATGACAAGAAATTAATATTCCATGATCTGTTTCTAATCGTAAAATTAATCATTATCATTTTAAAAAGTCAATATATAAGATATTTTTAAATACAATCTGATACAATTTATTTAAAATTATAAAGCAATAAATGCTATTATTAATACTATTTTTAATCATTTATATTATTTGTTATTATATTAACTAAAATTATGAAAATTTACGTTAATTTTGAATTTAAAAGTATCTCAAATTGATTTTTTTATAAAAAAAAAACAGAATATCATATTTTTATTTTAAAAAATATATCAATTCCTAAATTTATAAGATTTTTTTGACTGCGATCATGATCTCCAGTAAAATCATATCTAGCTAATTATAGGAAGAATTGTTCAAAATTGAAATAATTACTTCATCCCATAAATTTTGGTATGTTAATAGTATTTAAGTTTCCTTCTTTTTTTTTCTGTAATTGAGTTGCTTTTAATTTCTTAAACCGCGGTTTATATCTCATTAAAAAGCGACTTTTTATTCCTTGTGAATTGCACTGTGTTTTTTTTTGGGATGAACTCATAAATAATTCTTGTCATTTTTTTTGGTCAACAAATAAATAAATAATGAATATGGGTTAAAAAATGGTTAACCAATTAATTAACTATATTTGTTTTAAAAAATATGGGTCCAAACTTTAATCAACCTGAATAAATAAAAATGGTTAACCAACCCATTTGGTTTCAGTTAATATAGTTTGACCCAACAGTTAACTAATTATATTACCAGGTCTACTCCTCACCTAGCTAAATTTGTAAAAAAAAAAAACCTATGCTAGTACAAACTAAAAATTTAGTACCCAACATTTATTAATTTATGCAACGAATAAGCACTAAATACAGCTTTTTAAATAAGAATAAATGCAACTCCTTATATATATACACAGCTGTGTATATATATATAATAATGAAAAATATATATCTACATTACATGTATTACATGATTATATTTATAACGACGGTTTTTGGGCTATAATGACAATTTTCAATTCGTCATATAGTTATTTTGGGCTATGACGATGGATCATCCGTCACCATAGCCCAAAAATTCGTCGTAATAAATTTCATCTTTATGTAATACACAATCACAGATATATATATATAGTCCTATACATATAGCCTTATATATATATATATATATATATATAAAAGTTGCATGCAGTCGGTGCTTATTTGATACACAAAAATGGTGAATATACATATCATTTTTGATATATATATATATATATGTAATTTAGTCCCTCGGCCCCATTCTACTTTCTTCGTTTGTGTTTCTACACATCTTGCATTTCCATAAAGTTTGAAAATTAAGTGAAATTTTATTTTAAGTTGAAAAGAGCACTAGAACAAAAAAAAACTTTATTAGCAAACTTGACTTAGAAAAAAGAAAATAGAGTTGGAGCAGAACTATTCATTTGTACTTACGTAGAAGGGAAGCGAAGCCCGCACCAATTGCCAAGTATACATACTTGAGGCATACCTGAAAATTATAAATTTCAGCAGGAGTGAGAATATATATATATATATATATATATATATATATATATATATATATATATATAAACTGAAATTAATTAATAAATTAATGAAAAACCTTTTAATTAGTGGGGAAAAAAATAACCAATTAAATAAAGTTTTTTCCCCCAAGATTAGCTAGTAATTTGTTTAATTAATCAATCTTATTATCTAAAGTTAATTAACTTGGAAAATTTTCTATCTCATTAGAGTGTGGAAGCTGCACCACGTTTTCCACATAATAGACTCTTCATCTTCTAAAGTGAAAAAGAAAAAAGAAAAAAGAAAAAGAAAAGAAAAGAGCATCATCTAAAGTAATGAAAAGAATAAAATATATACCATCAATATATATATGGTGTAGAAATAGAATTAATTATAGATCCCATGATATATATTTTTCACTTTTTCATTTTTGACAATGGAGTTATATATCTTGACCCTCAATATTATATATAGAGATTCCACGACACAAACTGCTCTCTTTTTTCCCCTTTTTTTTCTTTTATGCTTTATATGTCCAGACGCCCGTCGTTGAATAAAAAATAAAAAAAAAAAGTTTACGTGAACATGAAACAAAGTGATGCTTTCCTAAAAATTATGACCGACAATATTGATACTTGGATTAGAATAAAATGATACTCGAATCAAATAAAATAGATACATTAATTAAATTTGTTAAGACTTTTTCTCTCATGCATCAATGAGATACAATAGCTAAGTTTACTGAAAATTAGCCATTGTAATCTCCTTTTTTTTGGTTCAACGGTAAAGGGTATATATAATCGGACCAGTTTATACACATCAATAATTAAATCTCTTTTCGGACGATTTTAAGAACGTGCCCTCCACATTGATTTGGTTTTGGTGCTTTCAGGTTTGAATCCGAGAAGTCAAAGAAAGGAGCAAACTTTCTTGACCACTAGGCCAACCCCGAGGGGTTGCCATTGTAATGATCTCCTTAATTTTTGATGATGTATTTTGTAATTTTGAATTTTTAGCTTCTAACTTAAGAATGAATTTGAAAATCACGTACAATCTCTCTTTCTCTATGAAGGCAAAATCTAAAGTTGGAACACTGCAATGTGCTCTAGCTAGATAAGCAACTTACAATATGCATCACAGAAAACTAAAACTATATCACACAATAAAAATATATATTTTTTCCAATTAAAACGAAACAAATTAACAATGATATATTCAAATAGAGTATAAAAAACTCAAAATGTACATCATTCAATAATTATATATATACCAACTTATTAATTCTATTCTTAAAAAATCAAGGAAAAAACTTGCATGTGATCAGTTAACACACACACACACACACACATATATATATATATATATATACACACACACACAATCATAAATTTAGGGTTTTACACATGCACACCAATATGAAAATGAAATATATGGAGGCGAAAAAAGAATTAAATACCTTTGAAACTTGACGAGTAACATTATGATCATCATTTGTTTGTCCAAATGCATTGATCAGTTGTCCGAAAATAACGGTCATGAGGGGTTGAGACAAGCCATTGGCGATGGCGCCTATGGATCCAACGATCATCAAAAACACATCTAATTTGTCTGCAAATTCAAACAGTTTAAGGAATGAAACTCTCTCATCTCCTCCTCCCTTCTGATCATCTTCTTTTAACTTCTTTTCTTCTTCTTCACCTCTCATAATTTTCAATTCTATTCTTCCCTTATAATCAAAAGAAAGACTAGAAGATCTTATTAATAATTAATTAATTTTGAAGGAGAAAGCTAGGGTAGGATGGTTTTGGAGATCAATCAGTTGTGAAGAGTATATATATAATAGGAGCTATATATATACATATAAGTATATATATGTATTACCCGAAAAAAATAAATTAAAAAAATATATTTATATTTATATTTAAAATATATTGTTTGGACTTTGTCTTTTAATTGGGTCAAAGTAGTCATTTAATTTATGTGAGCTAATAAGTATTAATGAGTGATGAATAAATTAATTTGGTAAAATTGAATCTTAAAACTAATTGAGTTTAATTTATATATGAGTAATATTAATCATATTATAATTAAGAGTGTTAACGCCAAAATTTGTTCACGCGATTCAATCACCAAAGTGCGTCCAATCCTATATAGAAACGAAGTCACTAAAAGCTTAGGCCGCTGAAAATATATAGCTCCGGTGTAAAAATAAGCACAGTCTGAATAAGGTTGAATAAGTACAAATTGAATAAGGTTTAATAAAGGAGGTTTACTGCTCTAGTGCTATAAAATAATAATTGAATGTGTGTACTTTGGAATCATGGTAAAACATTTAAGGGTGAAACAAATTGGAAATCAATTAGAAATGTGCGATTCTTTAAATTACTCCTGTCAAAACAAAATTCTATATAGATTAAAATAATTTTACGTGGACCTTGACTATATAATTTTAGGCTAAAATAATCACGTCCTAATAAAGAGAATTAATAAGATAAGTAATAAATAAATAACCAAACCTAACAATACTCACCTGCTGCACAAGAAATACTTTTTAACAATACTTTTAATAATACTATACTATTAATAATAAAACTATAATACTATTAATAATAAAACTATAATACTATACTATTAAGAAATACTATTAGTAAGATAAGAGAAAACTCACCTGCTGAACAAGAAAAAAAAAAGATAGTGTAACAATACTTTTAATAATAAATTGCTTTGTCCTTCGATTGGTGTGCATAAGTGCATGTCAGCTTATTGAAATCAAACAATATTATTATCACATAAAAAAATATTACATAATTCTCATATATATATATATATATATATATATATATATATTTATACTGTAAGTTCTAGTTGACATGTGAGGTCCGCAATATACAACTATATATATGTATGTATATAAATATTATGTAATTTTTTTTATGTGATAATAGTATTATTTAATTTAAATATGTATATCAGGTATATATGTATGGAAGGGAACTGAAGTATACATAAAGGAGATGAGGAAGGTTTAATTATTAAAAGGCACGAGTACAATACTAAAGACATAAGCATGGTCGCTTTAGTTATTATTGTCTACGATTTAATAATTTAAATATATATTCTAGCAGATTATGTTAAAATAAGTATTGAATAAGTATTTTTATATATATACTCTAACATGTTTTATATTAGAACGGAGGTGGAGTATTATAATTAAAAATCAGAATTTAAATTTATGTATATTCATTGCGAAACAGAGATTGGGTAAATGTAAGTACATGATTACTATAAATGGTATTATAAAATTTATAGAATGTAATAATAATAATAATATTTTGAGTCTTGAAAAAAATATATAATAATTTAGCGCATTGTTGGGTCATAATATCTTATATATTGGGCCGAATGGATTGAACCTACTTATTTGGTTAATTCATTGGATCTCTACTATTGAGTCTTAAAGTTATTGGGCCCAGTCTTTGTATTATCCTTGATTAATCCCTACAGTATTGGATCGGACCAGTGGATTGACCCATTAGATATTAAATATATCCATCTTTGACTTGTAATGATTAAAAAGGAAATTTCATTGACCAAAAGTCTGCGGAGATCATTAATGTGGATGGTATTATATGCAATTTGGCAGATAAACAATGAGGTAGGAAAAGGTGATGACCTTCATGCGATCGGCGAGAGATCACTAAGGAGTGGGGGTGGTTGTCCGAGCGGTAGTAGGTGGTACGAGAACCAAAGTAGAGAGTATATCGAGCAAGGAAGTCTTCTAAGAAAAGGTAACTGATAATTTTATCTCTCTCAAGGCATTAGATATTTTTATCCTCCATTGTTAACCTTGTGATCGCCTTTCAGATTGACTCTCACGCGAAAGCTATTCCCCGACGGTCAAGTCGCCAAGCTTTTGGTGTGTTATTTGTGTTTAGTGTCTCTGCGAGGATCGGAGCGTCTTACGTGATTGGGGCGTGGTAGAAGATCTTTGGCGTTAACATTGGCGCTAGAAGGAGGCTGTGTTCAGTGTCTTGTAGTTTTCAATCACAAAACTTTATTTGTTCTACGTCGGGAAAAGATGGTGAGGAGTAGAAGCGAGATATCGTCGGAAGGATGATAGAAGAAAGGTCGTGAGCTCATCATCCAACACATTTACATTAAGGATCGTCTGGGTCCTTCAAGAGTGCTTTCGTGAGTGTGAGATCACCGCTTCAAACATGTTTTCAAGGGTTCTCGTTCGAGAGCTCATGGTGGTGGAGCAGACGGAAGTTGGTGTTTTGATGATGATAAAGGCCGTGACCAAGATCGGAGGCGGGTGGAGGGTTCTCGCTTTAGAACCCATCACCAAAGTGGTCGGGATGACAAAACTGCCAAGTTGACGAAGATGGCAGAAGAGGCGGATAAAACTTTAGAGGTTCTTCTGAAGCAGAGGGAAGATATAGCTGTGCAGATGCTTCGGATGACCGATCTAAAAGACGAGGCGTCCACTTATGTTTAGTCCGGAAGGCGTAGTAGGCATAAGGATGTACAACATCGGGAGAGGAAGGAACCGAAGCATTCCGTGCATGTGTCTCAGGGTCAACCTCAGGAGAGAAGGAGATCAAGAAGCAGAACTCCTGAGGTATCAAAGAAAGCACTTGTTGTCATCGGCTCTTAAGGTCGAGATGGTGGCAGACAGAGGAGCCGGTCAAGAGAGCATGCACTTGAGAATAGAAGGAGAGAGCACCAACGTGAATATTCTCGTCATGATGAAATGGCCACACGCCGAAGTAGATCCAGAAGTCCATCAAGGGTCATGGATTCTGGTGGAATGGGTTAATCTGCCCAGAAGCAGAAGGTTATTCCGGAAAAAGAGATCTCCTCGCAGCCAGAAGGTGTGGATTTCTTGGTGAAGGAGTTGAAGGAGCTCCGGAAGCAGTTAGCTGAGGTTCAACAGGTGAAAGATACTCCGGGAAAGAAGGCGTCTCCTTTTTCCTCGGACATTCTTAAGGAGAAGGCAGATACCACCAAGAAGTTGTCTCATATGGAAAGTTATGATGGGTTTGGAGACCCTTATGACCATAGCCAGGCGTTCGACCGGCTGATTGATTATTATGATTTCACCGATGCTGCCAAGTGTCATACGTTTGTTACACCGTTAAGGAAGGATGCAAAGTAGTGGATTGGGTCTCTACCTGCAGACTCGGTCTCGTCGTGGTCCGAGCTGTGTGACAAATTCCATGCTCGTTTTGGGAGCAACCGAAGAAGAGGAAAGCCCATAGGTTCTTTAGCACAGGTCCGATAGTTCACCAATGAGTCCTTGGGTCAGTATGTGAAGAGGTTCAGGGAAGCAGTTGGTCAGGTGGCAGACCTCAATGATCTTCAAGCTGTCAGGCTATTTCAGAATGGGCTGGATCTGGTAAAGTTTGAGAAGCTGGTGAAGAAGCTAATGTTTCACCATCTGAAGAGCTTGGCCGAAACTTTTGATAAAGCAGAAGGCTATATTGTGGTGGAGGAGGCTATGAATAGCCTGAAACGTCCTTCTTCGGATCAAATGAAGGAGGCAGATACTCCTAAGGCTAAAGGCGATCAGAAGAAGGTGGGAAGGTATAATGATCGGCCAGAGGGCAGCTCGAAGAAGCATAACAACTCATGGCGACAGGGAAGTAATCGCCCACCTGCTCCTACCCCGAAGGTGAATAAGGTTTACACCAAACTGAATACGGATAGGTCGATGATTTTGGATCAGATCAGGAACCAGCCGTTCTTTGAACCGCCTCGTGACGTTCTCAAGCCGGGACAAGACAATGCTCAAAAATATTGTGGCTATCATCAAGCTGCAGGTCACGATACTAATGAGTGTTGCAATTTAAAGGACTTTGTGGAGAGGAAGGTTCAAAGCGGTTTATTAGTTCAGTATGTGGCCGGGAGGGACCAATAGCAAGAGCAGCAGAACGTTGATCGTACTGTTCAGACGGTTCAATTGGTTCCACCCGCGCAACCTGCTCCAAATCAACCACCAAGGCACGTCGTTGATGTAATAACCGGTGGGACAGCAGGGAAGTTGGTAGGGAAGAAGAGGAGGGGATATCTGGATTCAATCATGTCTGTGGCGGGTGTTCTCCTGAAGACTGACAGACCGTTTCCAGGGACAGTTATATCTTTCGGTGATGCAGATTATCCTTCGGAGCCCATCGAACCCCATGAAGGGCCTTGGTGATCACAGCACAAGTGGGTTCGGTGGATATGAAGCGAATGATGATTAATAACGGGTCTTCTGTGGATATTCTGTATGCCCATGCTTATCAGAGGATGCATCTTGATGGGCGAAAGATGGAGGTGGGGTAGGAGGCTCCTTTATATGGCTTCAACAACGATCCGGTCAAAGTAGCAGGCACTATTGAACTACCAGTAATCTTTGGCACAGCTCCTCAACAGGTAGAAATAACATGTAAATTTTATGTTGTGCATGTAGATTCGGCCTACAACGCCATCATTGGGTAGACCTACTAAATGACTCTCCAAGTCGTGACTTTCATCCTCACTTCAAAATCAAGTTCCCAACAACACATGGAGTTGAGAGGTAGCGAGGGACTTGGATCCGGCGGAACGATGCTACAGAATCTTTGTGATTGTGACGCCCCCAAAATAGGTATACATCACCCATTCTGAGTTGTCAATACATGGTATAGAAACAACTACAACTTTATTATTACAATGATAAAATTGTGAGTTTGAATACAAATATTATCTTCTAGACAATATCTATACTCAAATAAATCATCATCACATTTATTGATACATTATTTTACAAAATGGTGAGGACTACTAAACAACTCTCTTTAGAACCTTCATTCCATTACCCAGCTCGACTCGTACTCGCTATATTCTCGCCTCTACGAGAAGAAAAATAGAACAAAAAAGGAAAAGGGTGAGCTCAACTAGCCCGATAAAGAATATTATGACTAAGATAATATACAACAAATTATCGTTAGTCTTCTTGAGGGAAAAATCTAATAGAATACAATAGACAACAAGTTTTAAATCAATATTCATAATGAAATAATAATTCATTAGAAGAGTTAAGTAGAGAATGCAAACTACTATCTTCTATGTATGAATTTAAAAGTTCATCGTCTATCTTTTATTCTGTAACATCAATCAATATATATCGGAATTAAATATTCATCTTTGCACTACTGAGCCAAAGATATTCATCGATTGGTCATGTTCATCTAAGCACTGTTCATCTTTGCTTTGACGGGCCAAAGATATTCATCGAAATCATTCATCTTTTACACTACGGGCCAAAGATATTCAATAATATCATCATTTAAGGCGAGGATGATGAAAAATATTTTTAAAAAAGCGAATCCGAGTGAAACAAAATGACAAGGATTAAGGATTAAGGATTCGTACTTTGTTTTATCCATGTCCAAAAATACCTCAAAAATAATCATAATGGTGTAAAATTCAAGAATGATCAAAACATGGATACAATCAAAGCTAGTATCCACAATAGATATTTTAGACGAAAAGGAAAATTTTCATTTTTTCGATGAATAGTGTCGTATTCGTGAATATTGTCGTATACGTGAATAGTGCTGTATACGTGAATAGTAACTCCTACACAAAAATTTCCAAATTTGATTAAAAGTTCAGATCAATACTTCGGCATAATGATATTAGAAGAAATAATATCATTAAAAAAAAATTATAATATCCCTTATCTCGAAAAGGCAGATCTTACAGTTGAAACAGGATATAAGCTATGACTTGAACTTGCAACAGTGTATAGCAATAAAGACTCAAAGTATACTCAAAATACTCACAAGAATACGCTTGATAATATAGAGAGAGAAAACTTGATTTACGGTGTGATTTTCAATTTAACCCAAGCACCCTATTTATAGGAAAATGCTTAGAACATTCAAAAGTAGAAAATTTAATATAATAATAATATATATATACAAATTTGTCTACTTTCTAGAACCATCTGAATTCAGCAACTTGCATGTGTTTAATGAGGCTAACCAAACACAAAAAACGTTTTGTTAATTAAAACAATTAAAACTTCCAAAAATCAATTATTTGAAACTTCGGAACTTCAATAATTCATAATAAATAGCCCTTTTGTCAGAAAATTCAAATCTTGCCATTTTTTATAGGAAATTCAATTCTCTACAACTTTGCGAGAAGAAAGTTTTTCCAAATTCCAAACAAAAATTGATAGAAATCCATAACGCAAGCAATTTCATCGCTATAATCAAATTTCGATCAAGAAATGGGCCTGAGACATGTTTAACATGTTTTAAACAACTTTTGCAACAAAAATACTCTTCCTCCTCATATACTCATATATCCCACATTCATTGTAAAAATATTATATTATAATAATATAATAATATATTATTTTACCACAAAAGATAAAATATCGATTTTCAACAATTGTCACTTTAAAACTTTTCTCCATTTATACCCACATAAAATGAATATTTTCCTCATCATATAAATCAATAATTAATTATTCACAAATAATATTACAGAATCACAAGATCTTTGCAACCGGTAGTTCCTCGGAAAGAGGGCTTTCCAATAAGAATTTCTCCTTCTTGGGCGCATTAATTAGGTGACCAAACCTCTCCTTAGACGAAAATTTTAGACATTACCAATAATGTTTTCTAATAATATTATTCGAGATAATATGAATTATTGCTTCGATAATGGAAAATACTTGTGTAGTGACAATTATTGAAACAACAAAGAATATAAAATATCAACGCAAAGAATTATTGAATCAATAAAATAAAATATCGGACGAAGAATCATTGTAATAATTATTGAGTAGTGCCTTCTTAAGTAAGAATCAATAATTGGTGCAATCTTTGTGTCATCTTGTCAACAACGCCAGACATCGTGTTTTAACCACGGGTATTCCAACAAATGTAAATCCAGTAATAACTACGTAGATTATTTTTAAACAACTTATATTTGTCGCTTTTCTTCATCCAATCGCTTTTCGTTATGGGGCCCATTAAGGTTAACATTGGCCGCATTTAATATTCCCAGACCAAACGAATATTCCACACAAAATGAATATTTTATAACCACCGCTTATTTAAAATATTTGCGATTTTACCCATAACTAACCACATTAATCAAATCAACCTTACTATTTCAAAATAATAAATAGAGGAAAATAAATTTCATTTATTAATTATTTGGGTTTTACAACTTCCCCTTCTTATGAAATTTCGTCCTCGAAATTGACGTGACGTACGTACACAGTGTTTTGAAAAGATGAGGATACCTTGCTTTCATTTCCGTTTCCAACTCCCGTGTCATTTCCTCTATAAAGCATGGTTCCTCCACAAAACTTTAACTTGTGGTATGACCTTCGTCGTAGGACATGCTCCTTCCTATCAAGATCTTGACAGTACCTCTTCATACGTTAAGTCTTGGCCTATCTCGTCCTGATTCTAACTCTATAATGTGGTTCGGGTCTTTCACATATTTACTGAAAGTATGATATGTGAAACACATTATGAACACGAGACATACCTTTGAGGTAACGCGAAGTCTATAGGCTACATTTCCTATTCGGTCAAGAATCTGAAATGGACCAATATATCATGGATTGAACTTTCCTCGTTTCCCAAATCTTGTAACTCCCTTCCATGGAGCTACACGCAATAATACGTGATCCCCAATACTAAATTCCACGTCTTTTCGATGAAGATCTGCATAACTCTTTTGTCGATCATGTGCCGTTTGTATACGTTGTCGAATCATTTAGATCTTTTCCGTAGTCATACGTACCAACTCGGGTCCCAACAATGTTGCTTCACCCACCTCGTCCCAACATACTGGAGAGCGACATTTTCGTCCATATAATGCTTCAAATGGAGCCACACCTATACTTTCCTGATAACTGTTGTTGTAGGAGAATTCCATCAATGGTAAATACTTATCCCAACTGCCCTTGAAGTCTAGGACACAGTAGTCTTAATAAATCTTCAAGAGTTTGAATAGTCCTCTCGATTGTCCAAATACATTTGAGGATGGTATGCCGAAGCCAATAAATAAACTGCGTGCCATAGCTTTTTGCAAGCTAACCCAAAATCTTGAAGTGAATCTTGGGTCATGATCCAAACTATGGATCTTGGCATGCCATACAACCTCACAATCTCATTTTATATATATATACTAGCAAGACGTTCAAGGGAATAGGTCTTCCGTATCGGCAAGAAATGAGCAGACTTGGTTAATCTATCAACAATAACCCAAATAGCATTGATGCCTTGAGAAACCGTAGGAAGACCCGTAATGAAATCCATGGTAATGTGTTCCCACTTCCATTTCGGAATCTCAAGTGGTTGCAACGGACCCTTAGGTAATAAATGCTCTGCCTTTACACGTTGACAAGTTAAACACATCGAGATAAACTTTGCAATCTCTCTCTTCATATTGTTCCACCAAAATGTATGTCAAGATCAAGATACATTTAGTACTTCCAGGATGGATTGCAAATGGTGTATTGTGTGCCTCCATCATAATCTTGTACTTCAAATCGAGTCGTTAGGAACACAAAGTCCGGAGTGGACTCAAGTATTCCTTCTTCATCAATTTTCGCTTAGGAATAACACCTTCTTGTACTTTCTTCTTCATACGCATCGACTTCGGTCGGTGGAAAGCAACCTTAACTTTTTCTATTAAAGTTGGCTCTGTCGTACACTTGACATCATCGCACTCATTCCTCGCGATATGATCTTCTACTCAACGCGCAACCTACCACAATTCGCTTTTCCGGATGGTATTGAATAGTGTGGTCGTAATCTTTCAACAACTCGAGCCAACGCGTCGTTGCCGCATGTTGAGTTCCTTTTGCGTGAAGAAATATTTGAGGCTTTTATGGTCTGAATATATCTCCACTTTCTCCCCATATAAATAGTGCCTCCAGATCTTTAGTGCGAAAACGACTGCTGCCAACTCTAGATCATGAGTAGAATAATTCCTCTCATACTCTTTAAGTTGTCGCGAGGCATAGGCTATGACTTTCCCATGTTGCATGAGAACACATCCTAACCCTTTGCACGAAGCATCATCAGTGTAGATAACAAATCCATCCGCATGCCGGATGGTATTGTTAGAAACAGTGCGAAATGAGTCTCCTCTTGAGCTCTTGGAAACTCTTCTCGCATTCCTCACTCTATACGAATTTTATATCTTTCCGAGTCAGCTGAGTTAATGGAGTAGCGATTTGAGAAAATCCTTCCACGAATCTCCGATAATAACCAAATTAAGCTTTAAAGTTTACGTCTTGATCACAAACTTTGTTGCTCCCAACTTTGTATTGCTTCAATCTTCGCCGGGTCCACGGATACTCTATGTTTTAACACCACGTGCCCAAGAAATGCTACTTCCTCAAGCCAGAACTCGCATTTCTTTAATTTGGCATATAGTTTGTTTTCACGAAGCCTTTGGAGTACCAGCTTCAAATGGTGTTCATGATCTTCACGACTTTTGGAATATATGAGGATGTCATCAATAAAGACAACAACGAATCGATCCAAATATTCCTTGAATACTCGGTTCATCATATCCATGAAAGCCGCAGAGCATTAGTTAATCCGAAGACATGACTAAGAATTCATAATGCCCGTCATCGAGGGTTACGAAGGCGGTCTTTGGAATATCCTCGATTAATCTTCATTTGATGATATCCGTAAGCTAAGATCGATCTTTGAAAAGAATTGTCCTCCTTGCAACTGGTCAAACAGTCATCAATACGAGGTAGAGGATACCTATTCTTGATGGTGTCATGGTTCAATTCTCGATAGTCAATACAAAGTCCCATACTACCGTCTTTTTTTTCTGAATAAAAGCAGGAGCACCCCCGAGGAGATGTCTTCAGGCCGAATGAAACAGATGTCCAACAACTCTGTAGTTGGACCTTTAACTCTGAAGTTCAATAGGAGCCATTCGATATGGGGTTTTAGAAATGGGCTTTGTACTGTGTTCAAGATCAATAAAGAATTCAACTTCACGTTCTAGGGTAGGCCGGAAGTTCTTCAGAAATCGTCGGGAAAGTCAATAACACGGGAATATTATTCAAATTTGGCGTGTCTTTATTCAAATCCATAACATGGGCTAAGAAAGCTTGACATCCGTTTTTCAATAAACGAATAGTTTTTTATGATTAGATATGACAATGATTGATTTTAATGGTTTAGTTGCTTGAATTCAGTAAAAAGTTGGTTAGGAATATGAAAAATAATCAATTTTGGCATGATGAGTAGTTAACCAATCAATCCCTAAAATCACATCAAAAGCAAGTATCTTTAAAGAGATAAGGTCAACAGGTAAGGTGATGGTGTAAGACCCCGAAATTTTTTTTAAATAAAAAGGAATTTCCTTTATTTATTATTTTGAAATAGTAAGGGTGGATTTGATTAATGTGGTTAGTTATGGGTAAAATTCGCAAATATTTTAAATAAGCAAGTGGTGATATAATATTCATTATTGTCGGGGAATATTCGTTTGGTCGTGGAATATTCGATCGTCGGAGAATATTCGCACGATTTACCACAAAGCGACCATATGTGGGCCCCATAACGGAAAGCGATTTAGAGGAAAAAACGACAAGAATAAGTTGTTTATAAATAATCTGCCATAGCTTGTTACTGCTAATAATCTTGTTGGAATACCCGAGTGGTTAAAACACAAGAATACGCGTTGTTGCACAAGAAGATTACTGCAGTATTGCATCAATTATTGATTCTTACATAAGAAGGCATTCCTCAATAATTGTTACAGTAATTACTGTTCAGTATTTTATTTTATTGATTCAATAATTGCTGCATTGATATTTTATATTACTGTTGTTTCAATAATTGTCATTACACAGTATTTTCCATTATCAAATCAATAATTCATATTATTTGAATAATATTATCAGATAACATTATTGGCAATGTCTAGAAAGTTCTATCTAAGGAGAGGTTTGGTCACCTAATAATTGCTAGTAAGTAAGGAGAAATTCTTATCGAAAGCCCCTCTTCCCAGGAACCGCACGGTTGTCAATATTGTGATTCTGTAATATTATTTGTGAATAATTAATTATTGATTCATATGATGAGGAAAATATTGATTTTATGTGGATATAGATGGAGAAAATTTTTATAATGACAATTGTTGAAAATTAATATTTTATTTTTTTGATAAAATAATTCATTTAAATATATTATTTTAATAATATATTAACGATGATATTTTTACGATGAATGTGGGATATATGAGTATATGTGGAGGAAGAGTATTTTTGTTACCAAAAATATTTAAAACATGTTAAACATGTTTGGTGGACCCCATTTATCGATCGAAATTTGATTATAGCTTATAAAATCGTCCATTTGTGGATTTCGGTCAATTTCTGTTTGAATTTGGAAAAACTTTCTTCTATAAAGTTGTAGAGAATTGAATTTCCTATAAAAACTCGCGAGATTTGAATTTTCTGGCAAAAGGGCTATTTATTGTGAATTATTGAAGTTCCGAAGCTCTGAAATAATTGATTTTTGGAAGTTTAAAATAATTTAAATAAGAAAAACGTTTTTTTAAATGTTTTGGGCATCTTTAACATGTGTTGATGGCTGAGATCAGATTGTCTAGATGGGCGAGAGAATTTATTAAATATATTAATATTATATTAAATTTTCGCTTTGGTGTTCTAAGAATTTCCTATAAATAAAAGCTTTAGGTTAGAATTGAAAATCACACCGTAAATCGAAGTTTTCTCTCTATATTATCGAGCGTATTCTTGTGAGTATTTTGAGTATACTTTGAGTATTGCTATACTATTGCAAGTTCAAGTCATAGCCTATATCCAGGTGTTTCAACTGTAAGACTGCTCTTTTCGAGGTAAGTGGATGTTATTTTTTCTCAAATGATATTATTTCTTCAATATCATTTGTTTGAAATATTGGTTGGAACTTTTTATCAAATTTAGAACTTTTTCATGCTCTGGGGTTACTATTCATGAGTTCTTATTCGTGAGTTACTATTCACGAGTTATTATTCACGAAAGTACTATTCACGTAAGCGTGAAGATGTTTTTGTGAAATTTCTACCTTTTGGTGTTGGAAGTTACTATTCACGATATACTGCAAGATTATTCACGATACGATACTATTCACCTGAATACAACACTATTCATCGAAAAATAAAATTTTTTCTTTTCGTCAAAATATCTATTGTGGATACTAGCTTTGATTGTATCCATGTTTTGATCATTCTTGAATTTTACACCACTATGATTATTTTTGAGGTATTTTTGGATGTGGATAAAACAAAGTATTTAATCCTTAATCCTTAATCCTTGTCATTTTGTTTCTTTGGATTCGCTTTTAAAAAATACTTTTCATCATCTTCGCCTTAAATGATGATATTATTGAATATCTTTGGCCCGTGAAAGGCAAAGATGAATGATTTATGATGAATATCTTTGGCGATGAGTGCAAAAGATGAATGATTTTCGATGAATATCTTTGGCCCGTAGTGCAAAGATGAATGATTTTCGATGAATATCTTTGGCCCGTAGTCAGCAAAGATGAGCAGTGTTTAGATGAACATGACTAATCGGGTGAATGTCCTCGGCTCAGAAGTGCAAGGATGAATATTTGATCCCAGATATATATTGATTGATGTTACAGGATAAAAATAGACGATGAACTTTAAAATTCATACATAAGATAGTAGTTTGCATTCTCTACTTAACTCTTCTAATGAATTATTATTTCACGCGAATATTGATTTAAAACTTGTTGTCTATTGTATTCTATTATATTTTTCCTCGTTGAAGACTAACGATAATTTGTTGTATATTATCTTAGTCATAATATTCTTTATCGGGCTAGTCGAGCTCACCCTTTTCCTTTTTGTTCCATTTTTTTCTCGTGAGGAGGCGAGAATGTAGCAATTACTTAGTCTGGGTATGGAATGAAAGTTCTTAGAGAGTTGTTTAGTAGTCCTCACCATTTTGTAAAATAATGTATCAATAATTATGATGGGGATTTATTTGCGTGTGGATATTGCTTATTCCAGATGGCAATATCTGTTTTTTAAACTCACAGCTTTATATGTTGTAATAATAAAGTTGTAGTTATTTTCGCATCATGTATTTGGCTTAATTCGAATGGGTTGGATGGAATGGACCTATTTTGGGGGGCGCCACGGTTGGTATCGTAGCTTAGGATATGATCTCTGGCGGAGATCGGGGAATAGAATCTAGAGGGAGAGACGAGTAAATCCTTCGCTAAGGTGTCCTACCTAAGCTTATTTATTAGTTGGTCAAGATATAGGGATATTATGTGATATATTGATTTCCTTAATTAACCCTTGTTTTATGATAGTTTTTAAGAATGGCTGCTGAGAACGTTAACAATGGAGTGAATGAAATCGTGGAGACACCTCTAATCGCTAATCAGGATAATGTGATGTCAGGCGAAGAAGGAATTAGAGATATCCATGTGGTGAGTGAAGAATTGATAGTTGCACCCGAGATAGTCGCAGAGGTAACAGCTGAGAGTGAGGAAGAAGAGGAAGAAGAGGTGCAGGAGAGAGTTTATTAGAGGTATTTTATGATCAAAATGTAGAATTGCAAAATCATATTTATGAGTTAGAAGAAAGCAGTCAAAGAATTAGTAAAATGTGGAGCAAAAGGATGCAACGATTCAAGCTTGTGTTACCCGATATGTGATGCTTGAATGAAGCACTTTTTTGGCGAGTATAAGATGATAAATGGAATCTGAGTGAAAAAGAAGAAATAACTCGAACGAGTGAGAATGAGTGATGCATGGATAAAAGCCGCATCGACGCGTTGATATTATGGAAAGACATGTCCAATCTAAAAAGAGAAGATTTAACGATGACGGAAGACGTTCAGAAAGAAAGATCAAACACCAAAGAACAAATTCTAGGGAAGAGAACAATCGCGGTTAGATGCTACTGAGATGCGGAGAGGAGGGACATATAAGGTCAAAACTGCTCAAAGCCTTCTAAGGTATGTTTTAGTTGTGGAAAAAGCGGCCACATAGTTCGATTTTGTCTATAAGCGAAATCAAGTCCGATTGGGACGTTGGCACCAGAGAGCGGATATGTAAAAGTCAAAGTTAACGACTTCATGGAAGAGGCGTTTTTGTGACTTCTCAAAGTTGAAGTAACCGAACGAAGTTAGCACGGGTTAGTTAATTATAAATTCTTGCGAAGTTTATACCTTATTAGATACTGGTTCTACCCATTCTTTTATCTCTCTTGCTTGCGTTCAACGTTTGAACTTGACTACGGAGAAATTAGAATTTGACCTATCTGTGGAGACTCCGTTAAGAGAAACTTTTATTACATTCGTTGTTTAGAAATCTTGCTTGATTCAGGTTGGCACTATCACATTACCTGTTAACCTTATTTCTATAGAGATATTTATTTTTGATGTGATTTTAAGGTTAACTACTCATCATGCCAAAATTGATTGCTTTCGTAAGGTTGTTAGTTTTCATATTCTTAAGCAACCTGTTATTCGAATTCAAGCAACCAAAACATTGAAGTCAAACTCTTTCATATTAAATTATAAAGCCATTTGTTTATTGAAAAATGAATGTCAAGCTTTCTTAGTCCATGTTATGGATTTGAATAAAGACACGCCGATTTGAATAATATTCTGTTGTTATTGATTTTTTCTGACGCATTTCTCAAGAATTTCTTAGCCTACTCCCCGAGAGCGTGATATTGAATTTGTATCGACTTTAAATCCCAGACAAAACCCATTTCTAAAATCTCACATCGAATGGCTCTATTGAACTTCGTGGAGTTAAAACCCAATCTGTAGAAGTTGATACCGAGCCTCTATCCGGTGACTTCCTTTGTGGAATGCACCGCCGCGACTTCTCCGTAGGGACACCATATTCGTGCGATAGTAAAATCGATAGGTGTCATTGTAACGTCTTATCCAAGATTAGGATGTGAGTCACAATTGAGAACAACCTAAGCTCAGAATCGAAATATGTAGCTTTCTAGGCTTAGTTGGTTATTATCGAGATTCGTTGAAGGATATTCTCGAATCGCTATTCCATTAACACACCGACTCGTAGAGATACAAAAATTGAATGGGAGCAAAGAATGTGGGAAGAGCTTCAAGAACTCAAGAGGAGACTCATTTCAAAGACATGTTCACCCATGCCATCTCGGAAAAGCGAACGTGGTAAAATGACGTGTTGAGTAGAAGATCGATACAAGTACGAAAGTACGATATTGTCAAAAACTAATTTCAGATAATTTACAAATAATAGAGATGGAGATGAAAACTTTAGGTACCCACGTGATGATATACGAGTATAATCGACTTTAATCGATAAAGTTAAAGTCGTTTCAAGATACACACCGAGTGATGAATTTGAAGAAGGAGGTGCAAGAAGTTGTTATTTCAAAAGCGAGAATCGGTGAGTGAGGAAAACTCAAACCTTCGATTTATTAATCCATTTGAAATTCTCGATCGAATAGGAACCGTGGGCCTATAGACTCGTTTTACCTCCAAGTATGACGCGTGTTCATAACGTTTTTTCACGATCGATGTTACGTAAATATGTGGATGACCCAACCACGTCATTGAAGTTAGAATCTGGACAAGAGATAACCAAGACTTAACGTATGAGGAGTGCACTGTCAAGATCTTGGATAGGAAGGAACATGTCCTACGACGAAGGTTATACCACAAGTTAAAGTTTGTGGAGAAACCATGCTATTGAGGAAATGACCGAGAGTTAGAAACGAAATAAAAGCGAGGTATTCTCATCTTTTCAAACACACAGTAACGCACGTCAATTTCGAGGATTTAAATTTCATAAGGAGGGAGGTCAGAAGACCCCAAATTTTTTAAATAAAAGGAATTTCCTTTATTTATTATTTTGAAATAGTAAGGGTGGATTTGATTAATGTGGTTAGTTATGGGTAAAATTCGCAAATATTTTAAATAAGCAAGTGGTGATATAATATTCATTATTGTTGAGAATATTCGTTTGGTCGTGGAATATTCAGATCGCTTGAGAATATTCGCATTCGAATGCCGCAGCACCATGCATGTGTGGGCCCCATAACTGAAAGCGATTGGAGGAAGAAAACAGCAAGAATAAGTTGTTTATAAATAATTGGTAGCAGTTGTTACCAATTATCATTGTTGGAATACCCGATGGTTAAAACACATGAATACGCGTTGTTGCACAAGAAGACACCAGATTGCATCAATTATTGATTCTTACATAAGAAGGCATTCCTCAATAATTGTTACAGTAGATAATCGCTCAAGATTTTATTTTATTGATTCAATAATTGTTTGCATTGATATTTTATATTATTACCGTTGTTTCAATAATTGTCATTACACAAGATTTTCCATTATCAAATCAATAATTCATATTATTTGAATAATATTATTAGATAACATTATTGGCAATGTCTAGAAAGTTCCGCTCTAAGGAGAGGTTTGGTCACCTAATCATGCTGCCAAGAAGGAGAAATTTTATTGAAAGCCCTCTTCCTGAACCGCCTTGGTTGTCAATATTGTGATTCTCGTAATATTATTTGTGAATAATTAATTATTGATTCATATGATGAGGAAAATATTGATTTTATGTGGATATAGATGGAGAAAATTTTTATAATGACAATTGTTGAAAATTAATATTTTATTTTTTTGATAAAATAATTCATTTAAATATATTATTTTAATAATATATTAACGATGATATTTTTACGATGAATGTGGGATATATGAGTATATGTGGAGGAAGAGTATTTTTGTTACCAAAAATATTTAAAACATGTTAAACATGTCGGTGGACCCCATTTATTGACTGAAATTTGATTATAGCCTGTAAAATCGCCCATTTGTGGATTTAGGTCAATTTCTGTTTGGAATTTGGAAAAACTTTCTTCTATAAAGTTGTAGAGAATTGAATTTCCTATAAAAACTCGCGAGATTTGAATTTTCTGGCAAAAGGGCTATTTATTGTGAATTATTGAAGTTCCGAAGCTCCGAAATAATTGATTTTTGGAAGTTTAAAATAATTTAAATAAGAAAAACGTTTTTAAATGTTTTTGGGCATCTTTAACATGTGTTGATGGCTGAGATCAGATTGTCTAGATGGGCGAGAGAATTTATTAAATATATTAATATTATATTAAATTTTTCGCTTTTGGTGTTCTAAGCAATTTCCTATAAATAACAGTGCTTGGGTTAGAATTGAAAATCACACTTTAAACTGAAGTTTTTTCTCTCTATATTATCGAGTTTATTCTTGTGAGTATTTTGAGTATACTTTGAGTATTGCTATACTGTGCAAGTTCAAGTCATAGCCTTTATATCCTGTTTCAACTAGTAAGATTGCCTTTCGAGGTAAGTGGATGTTATTTTCTTCTCAAATGATATTATTTCTTCAATATCATTGTCAAATATTGGTTGGAACTTTTTATCAAATTTAGAACTTTTCATGTCTGGGTTCTTATTCATGATTCTTATTAAGTGAGTTCTTATTCACGAGTTATTATTCACGAAAGTATTATTCACGAAGCGTGAAGATGTTTTTTTGTGAAATTTCTATCTTTTGGTGTTGGAAGTTACTATTCACGATACAAGATTATTCACGATATACAAGTCTTATTCACTTAATACAACACTATTCATCGAAAAATAAAATTTTTTCTTTTCATTCAAAATATCTATTGTGGATACTAGCTTTGATTGTATCCATGTTTTGATCATTCTTGAATTTTACACCACTATGATTATTTTTGAGGTATTTTTGGATGTGGATAAAACAAAGTATTAATCCTTAATCCTTAATCCTTGTCATTTTGTTTCAATCGGATTCGCTTTTAAAAAATACTTTTCATCATCTTGGTCTTAAATGATGATATTATTGAATATCTTTGGCCTGAAAGTAAAGATGAATGATTTATGATGAATATCTTTGGCAAGAGAGTGCAAAGATGAATGATTTCGATGAATATCTTTGGCCCAGTAGTAAAGATGAATGATTTCGATGAATATCTTTGGCCCGTAGTGTAAAGATGAACATGTGTTTAGATGAACATGATTAATCGTGAATGTCCTTGGCCCTGTAGTGCAAGGATGAATATTTGATCCCGGATATATATTGATTGATGTTACAGGATAAAAAATAGGCGATGAACTTTAAAATTCATACATAGAAGATAGTAGTTTGCATTCTCTACTTAACTCTTCTAATGAATTATTATTTCACTGCGAATATTGATTTAAAACTTGTCATCTATTGTATTCTATTATATTTTTCCTCGTTGAAGACTAACGATAATTTGTTGTATATTATCTTAGTCATAATATTCTTTATCGGCTAGTCGAGCTCACCCTTTTCCTTTTTGTTCCATTTTTCTTCTCGTGAGGCGAGAATGTAGCAATTATTAGTCTGGGTATGGAATGAAGGTTCTAGAGAGAGTTGTTTAGTAGTCCTCACCATTTTGTAAAATAATGTATCAATAATTATGATGGGGATTTATTTCATGCGTGTGGATATTGTCTAGATGGCAATATCTGTTTTTAAACTCATGCTTATATGTTGTAATAATAAAGTTGTAGTTATTTCTGTACCATGTATTTGGCGACTCAGAATGGGTTGGATGGAATGGACCTATTTTGGGGGCGTCACAGATGGTGCCAACTTGAATCAAACAAGATTTATAAACAGTAGATGTGATGAAAGTTTCTCCTAACGGAGTTTCCACAGATAGGTCAAAGTCTAATTTCTCCGGAGTCAAGTTTAAACGTTGAGCACAAGCAGGAGAGATAAATGAATGGGTAGCACCGGTATCAAGTAAGGTATAAACTTCGCAAGAATTTATAAATAGCTTACCCATGATCACCTCGTTTGTGTTCCTCGTATTTTGACCAGTCACAACAAACGCTTTTCCATGAACCATTGACTTTGACTTTTTTGGGACAGTTTTTTGAGTCACCGTCCCTCATTGAACTAGGTTTCGCCATCGCATAATCTCGAAGCGATATGTCATTCCTTTCCACAATTATAGCATACCTTGAACTGTAGGCGCTTTGACCGATATGTCCCTCTTCCCGCATTTATAGATACGACCGGTGGTCGGATTCTCCTCCCTTAGAACCATTTTGTCTTTGGCATCGCTGCTGTCTTCACATTGTCGTTGTTAAATCTCCTCTTTTTAAAATCTCCCCCAATTCGCTTCTTCTATTTTCATGGCTATGATTACCACCCGAGTGGTTACCATTTTGTTAAATTTTTTCTTTCTCCATTTGGTTATCGTTATTACATTGATCGCTATCTCCGATATGATCCTCGGTTGTGGTCCCTCGGTTGACCGCATTTCGTTATCTCACTCTAATAATTGAGCCCTCATTTACAACATCCGAATAGAGAAAAATTTATGAGAAATGAGATATCGACGTATGCCAGTGTTTCAAACCTCTCGAAACATCCGCGTCATACGTTCCTTATTCTCCACCAAATGAGGTGTAAACTCGGATAACTCGCAAACTTTGCCTCGCATCGAGAGACACCGCCAGCGTTGTTTTGTTCTAATCGATGAACTCCACTTCCTTCATACGACGAACACTTTCGTGAAAGTATTTGTCATTAAATAGTTTCAAACGTCTCCCAAGACATCTTTGAGTCTTGCCGATTTGGATGGGTACGCCTCTGCACTCTCACCAGAGTGATCCGCCTCGCCACAAAACATAAAGGTGGCAAATAGAACCTTCATTCTCCGCACATCCCAAGACATCGAATATCTTGGTAATTTGCTTGACCCATGTTTCCGCCATGATCGGATGGCTTTCCTTAAATTTCGTGGTCCCAACTCTTTGACTCGCTTGGCTATGACAACCCGTGAATCGCTATCATTTCTCCTCAGATTTTGAACACGAGTCTCCTCGTCTCGATTTTGCATGAATCGCAAAAAGCTTCTAAACATCCCCTCGCTCATCATCTCGCCGGTTGTGTTATTCACGGGAGAACATTGCCACTGTTGTACGTTCTCTCTCAGGTGAGTACAAAGGCTCTCCACGGATCTCATTTCCATCATTAATATTCTCATCGACATTCTCAAATACCGCTATAAAACAAGGGTTAATTAAGGAAATCAATATATCACATAATATCCCTATATATCGACTAACTAACAAATAAGCTTAGTAGGACACACTAGCGAAGGATTTACTCGCCTCTCCCTCCTAGTTCTATTCCCCGATCTCCGCCAGAGATCATATCCCTAAGCTCGATACCAATTGCGACGCCCCCAAAATAGGTATACATCACCCATTCCGAGTTGTCAATACATGGTATGTAAAAACAACTACAACTTTATTATTACAACAAGAAATTGTGAGTTTGAATACAAATATTATCTTCTAGACAATATCTATACTCAAATAAATCATCATCACATTTATTGATACATTATTTTACAAAAATGGTGAGGACTACTAAACAACTCTCTCTAACCTTCATTCCATACCCCGACTGCACTCGCTTATATTCTCGCCTCCCGAGAAGAAAAAATGGAACAAAAAAGAAAAGGGTGAGCTCAACTAGCCCAAGAAAGAATATTATGACTAAGATAATATACAACAAATTATCGTTAGTCTTCAACAGGAAAAATCTAATAGTAATACAATGTACAACAAGTTTTAAATCAATATTCGCAATGAAATAATAATTCATTGAAGAGTTAAGTTAGAGAGAATGCAAACTACTATCTTCTATGTATGAATTTAAAAGTTCATCGCTCATCTTTTATCCTCGTAACATCAATCAATATATATCTCGAATCAAATATTCATCTTTGACTACAAAAGCCAAAGATATTCATCATTGGTCATGTTCATCTAAACACTGCTCATCTTTGCACTACGCGCCAAAGATATTCATCGAAATCATTCATCTTTGCACTACTGTGCCAAAGATATTCAATAATATCATCATTTAAGATCGAGGATGATGAAAAATATTTTTAAAGAAACGAATCCAAATGAAACAAAAAATGATTAAGGATTAAGGATTCAGACTTTGTTTTATCCATGTCCAAAAATACCTCAAAAATAATCATAATGGTGTAAAATTCAAGAATGATCAAAACATGGATACAATCAAAGCTAGTATCCACAATAGATAGATTTTTTAGATGAAAAGGAAAATTTTCATTTTTCGATGAATAAGGTCGATTCGTGAATATAAGGTCGATACACGTGAATAAGGTCAGACACGTGAATAAGAATCTCCTACACAAAAAGTTTCCAAATTTGATTAAAAGTTCAGATCAATATTTCAAAGATAATGATATTAGAAGAAATAATATCATTAAAAAAAATTATAATATCCCTTATCTCGAAAAGACAAAGATTTCTAGTTAAAACACAGGATATAAGCTATGACTGAACTTGCAATCAGATAAGAACAAAGACTAAAGTATACTCAAAATACTCACAAGAAGAATACCGATAATATAGAGAGAAAACTTCATTTTCGTGTGATTTTCAATTCTAACCCAAGACCCTATTTATAGGAAAATGCTTAGAACACCAAAGTAGAAAATTTAATATAATAATAATATATATATACAAATTTGTTCACGCACTCTAGAACCATCTGAATTCAGCAACTTGCATGTGTTTAATGAGGCTAACCAAACACAAAAAACGTTTTTGTTAATTAAAACAATTAAAACTTCCAAAAATCAATTATTTCAAACTTCTAACTTCAATAATTCATAATAAATAGCCCTTTGTCGTGGAAAATTCAAATCTTGCCATTTTTATAGGAAATTCAATTTTCTACAACTTTGCGTAAGAAAGTTTTTCCAAATTCCAAACAGTAAATTGACCAAATCCATAAACCGGGCAATTTTACTGTGCTATAATCAAATTTCAACAAGAAATGGGCCCACGTACATGTTTAATATGTTTTAAACAACTTTTGCAACAAAAATACTCTTCCTCCTCATATACTCATATATCCCACATTCATTGTAAAAAAAAATATTATATTATAATAATATAATAATATATTATTTTATCACAAAAGATAAAATATCGATTTTCAACAATTGTCACTTTAAAAATTTTCTCCATCTATATCCACATAAAATGAATATTTTCCTCATCATATAAATCAATAATTAATTATTCACAAATAATATTACAGAATCACAAGATCGCAACCGTGCCGCTCTCTGTGAGCAGGGGCTTTCCAATAAGAATTTCTCTTACCTACAAGCAATTAAGTGACCAAACCTCTCCTTAGATGTAACTTTTTAGACATCGCCAATAATGTTTTCTAATAATATTATTCAGATAATATGAATTATTGCTTCGATAATGGAAAATAATGTGTAGTGACAATTATCAAACAACAAGAATATAAAATATCAACGCAAAGAATTATTGAATCAATAAAATAAAATATCGAATAAGAATTCATCGTAATAATTATTGAGTAAAGGCTTCTTAAGTAAGAATCAATAATTGGTGCAATACTGTAAGCATCTTGGCAACAACGCCAGACATCGTGTTTTAACCAACGGGTATTCCAAATGAAGTAAAACCAGAATAACTACGCCGTTATTTTTAAACAACTTATATTTGTCGTTTTCTTCATCCAATCGCTTTCCGTTATGGGGCCCACATAAGGTCAATCATTGCATTTAATATTCCCCGACTAAGAAGAATATTCCCCACCAAACGAATATTCCCCGACAAAAATGAATATTTTATAACCACCTGCTTATTTAAAATATTTGCGCATTTTACCCATAACTAACCACATTAATCAAATCAACCCTTACTATTTCAAAATAATAAATAGAGGAAAATAAATTTCATTTATTAATTATTTGGGGTTTTACAGTGATTGCCTCGGGAGTAGGGGTCAGCAAGCAGAAACAAATCATGCCGATTGAGATCGAACCCTTCATTGAAAGCAGTTCAGAGCCATTGGTTATTCTTGCAGGAGAGACGGAAGAGATCGAGTTGGTTCTAGGGAAGAAAGACAAAACGGTGAAGATAGGTTCGGGTTTGCCGGAACTTCTCCGAACGAACCTTATGGAACTCCTTCGCTGCTATGCGAACATCTTTGCATGGGAGCCACAAGACATGCCTAGAATCAGTCAAAAGACTACCGAGCACCGACTGGATGTGGATCCATCAAAAAAGCTAGTTCGGCAGAAAAGGCGGATTTTTGCACCTAAGCGACAGAGGATCATTGATGAGGAGATCGCGAAGCTGATAGCTGCTAATTTCATCTTTGAGATCGACTATCCGGAGTGGATGACAAATGTAGTGTTGGTGCAGAAGAAGAACGGGAAATGGAGAGTTTGTATCGACTACACAGACCTGAATAAAGCTTGCCCGAAGGACTTCTATCCTCTACCCCACATTGATCAACTTATTGATGCGACTTCGGGGTATGCATTACTAAGCTTTATGTATGTTTTTTCAGGTTATCATCAAATATCTATATGCAAAGAGGACATTCCGAAGACATCATTCATCACACACCGTTCGGTGTATGCCTACAAGAAAATGACCTTTGGTCTGATAAATGCTGGAGCCACTTACCAGAGAATGATGAACTTTATTTTCCAAAAGCAGATAGGAAGGAACATAGAGGTATATGTGGATGACATGATAGTGAAGAGCATGATCGTTCAAAAGCACTTGGATGATCTTGAAGAATGTTTTTAGACGGTCTGTCATCACAAGTTGAGACTCAATCCAACTAAGTGCACTTTCGGCCTCGGTCAAGGGAAGTTCACAGGTTATCTGGTCGATCAAAGGGCATTGAAGCCAATCCGGAGAAGATCCAGGCTATTCTAAACATGAAGACTCCTCAGTCATTCAAAGACATTCAACGTCTGACTGGTAGGATTGCAGCTTTAAGGAGGTTCATGTCCAAATCGGCAAAGAGATGTTTGCCATTCTTTGATACGTTGAAGGGACCGAAGAATGCAAAGACGTTCCAGTGGACTCCGGAGTGTAAAGACGCCTTCCAAGGCATAAAAAGCGATTTGTCTCGGCTCCCCTTATTGGTGAAACACCGCTTCAAAATTTGAGACTTTGTATTTATACCGGAAGCTAGTTCGTTGGCGTGGGAGTATCTTGGTTCGGAGGAGTGGGAAAAGAGATCCGGTTTATTATGTCAGCCATGTCCTAAGAAATGCTGAAACCAGGTACCTAAATATTGAAAAATTTGCCTTTGCTTTGATAATTGCTAATCGAAAGCTTCGATAATATTTTCAAGGTCGGGTCCTGGTCGTCTACACGGAACAACCGTTGAAGAAGGTGATAAGCAAGCCAGAAGTTTCGGAGAGATTAACAGCATGGATAATGGAATTATCTCAATTTTTTATTGAATATCATCCCCGAACTACTATCAAAGGTTAGGCTTTGGCCGATTTTATGGTGGAATATTCGTTCTCCAAGCGAGATCTTTGAGTTGCTTAAAAATTTGAAACGTCCGATCGAAATATTGCAGTTCTTGACTGATCGAATTCATAGACGTTGTATGCAGATGGGTCTTTTACTGCGGATGTCAGTGGAGCAGGGATTATTTTGACAAGTCCGGAGGGATTCAAAGTGCAGCAGGCCATCAAATTTGGGTTCAGAACAACGAACAACGAGGACGAGTACGAAGCAATATTAGCAGGAGTTCGACTGGCAAATAGTCTAGAAGTTGATCATTTATAGTGACTCTCAGCTGGTCTTCAAGAAAATATCTGGAAATTATGAAGCTTGGGGGACAAGAATGATCAAGTACTTGGCAGAATTGAAAGATCGACTTCAGTATTTCGTCTCCTACGAGTTTCAGGGTATAGAACGTAACGACAACTCCATTGCCGATGCATTGTCAAAGCTGGCCACTACGGATGCTAATGTTTTTGATGGGTCAGTTTATTTGGAGGTTCTGCAGCCGAGTATCCAGCATGAAACAGTGATGTGCATTGAACGTTCTAACTGTTGGATGACTCCATACATTGAATATCTGGCAGATGGCGTCCTTCCTTCGGATCAGATGCTGGCAAAGAAGATCAAGTACAAGAGTGCCAACTTCATTCTTATGGATGGGGATCTTTATCGAAGGGCATTTTTGTCACCATTGTTAAAGTGTTTGGTCCCGTCCGAAGCTGAATATGCTCTTCGGGAGGTTCACGAGGGTATTTGTGGCGACCATATGGCTGCTAAGTCATTAGCTTACAAAGTGCTTCAGCAGGGGTTCTACTGGTCTACGATCTTCAAGGAAGCTACGGAGTATGTGAAGAAGTGTGAGAAATGTCAGCTCAACAGTCCGATCCCACATCAGCCACCAGAAGAGCTATACTCGATCTTATCTCCTATACCTTTTGTTGTCTAGGGGGTAGATATACTGGGTCCATTGCCAAAAGCTAAAGGTCAAGTCAGTTTTGTTATAGTTGCCATCGATTATATGACCAAATGGGTAGAAGCAAAGCCACTTAGGTTTATAACGGAACAAGAATGCTTGAAGTTCATGAAGGAGTCAGTAGTGTTTCGTTTCAGAATTCCTAAGGTGGTGATATCGGACAACGGACGCCAGTTCGTGGGATCGAAGTTTGAAGGATTTCTGAAGGAGGTGAGGGTTCAACACAAGAAGACTTCAGTGGCTCATCCACAGTCAAACGGGCAAGTTGAAGTGACCAACAGAACGCTGCTGAATGGGATCAAGCGCAGACTGGACGAAGCTAAAGGAAGATGGCCAGAAGAGCTGCTAAGTGTATTATGGGCTTACCGGACTACACCAAGGACTACAACAAGGGATTCACCTTTCAGATTGGCCTATGGTACTGATGCCTTAGTCCCATTTGAGATTGGATCTCCAAGTCTTCGGGTTAGTCAGTTCAAAGAGATCTACAATGATGAAAGACTGAAGGTCAACTTGGATCTGCTGGAAGAAGTCAGAGAGGTGGCTTTGATCAAGTTAGCAGCTTATCAGCGGAGAGTAGCCAAGCATTACAATAAGGGGGTTATGTTTTATAAATTTGAAGTGGGGGACTTCGTCCTCAGAGAAGTCGAAGCATCTACGCCTCAGAACATGGGAAAGCTGATGCCAAACTGGGAAGGATCGTATGAGGAGATTGAAGTACCAAAGCCAAAAACTTATCGGTTGAAGGCATTGGACGGATCAGAGATCAAGAACACTTGGCATGCTGGTAGACTTCGGAAGTATTTTCAGTAGAGATCGAGTTAGTCTCCCGGAAGTCTGTAAATATTTGGTCATCATCAATAAAAGATTCACTTTTTCACAATTGATCTTCTTCCTATTGATCCTAAATTCACAACGGTGTAAGGAGGACGGGGTGGACTCGCCGACCATCTGATGGTGGCTTTATCAGTAGGAGTGTCCTTATGAATTTGTTAGGCCTTCATAGTAGGCAAACTTCATTGGTGTAAGGAGGACGGGGTGGACTTGCTGACCATTCGATGGTAGCCTTTTCGGCAGGAGTGTCTTCATGGGTTTGATTTACTGCGAGTGGTAAACAAATTCTATAGTCCTTTTAATTTTGCTTTACCGCGAGTGGTAAACAAAATGCACCGAAGTAAGGAGGTTTACTTCGGACTCATTTGGCCATTCGATGGCAGCCTTATTGTCAGGTGTGTCCTTATGAATTTGTTTTACCGCAAGTGGTAAACAAATTCCATGGTCCTTATAAAATTGTTCTACCGCGAGTGGTAAACAAATGTCCTTATATACTTATTTTACCTCGAGTGGTAAACAAGATCTTGATGGTGCAAGGAGGATCAGCCGAATTCACCTTATACATGACCTGTCTCACACTTTGAAAACGATAAGTATGCATTACTTTATTTTGTTAAAGTGTTGAGTTCGGTTCATTCAGTTCAGTTCATTGAATTCAATTTATATCATTTCTTAAGTTAACTGTTATATGTCTTATCTGATTCACAATCTAAGTTAAGATCATTCAAGATCATTGATGCTAAATTATTGACAAGAAATACATTATACATAAGTCATGAAAGAGAAAGTCGAAGTTTCATTAACAAGTTAAACAATTACATAAACAAAGTTTAAAGTTTTCACAAAAAGTTTCTAATAATCCTAAAACAAAAGACATAAGTCATCACTTAGCATCATCTTCTTCACCATCTGATGAGTCGAGTAGAGCCGGATCTACTTTGGCTGCAATTAACTTTTCCTTGTCTCGACTTCGACAGACTTCGTAGCCTTCAGAATAGATCTTTAGGATTTCTACATTCAGCTCATCGGATGCTCGGTACTCGGTCTGAATCTGCTTACGTAACTCTTCGGTCAGAGGAGGACTTCGCTCCTTAAGAGATTTTATCTTGTGTGAAGTTTGAAGTTTCGCGTTTGGCCGTATATGTGCTTGTCATCAATCCCTCACGGTTGGGCATGGCGAGTTCTTCATTCTTGGTCTTCAGAACCTCATTTTTTTCAACAAGGTCGGCATTCATACTCGTCATATTCTGTTGGCTGGCCTTTGTCGCCTTCAGTTCCTCCTTGGTCGATTTCAGCTCGTCATTGGATTCCCTCAGATCTTCCTTGGATTGAGCCAATTCCCTCCGAAGACCTTCATTAGTATAAAGAACACTTTCGTGTTGACTTCTCTCCCGAGCCAACGTCGACTTCAACATGTTATTCTCATTTCTCATTGCCTCCTCTTCTACTTCTAAGATTTACGTGTTCAGACGTAGGCGCTTAAAAAAATAGCATTTGCCTACATATTCAAACAGTATTCAATCAATTTCAGATATTTAAACAGAGATAGAAGTGTATAAGCTAAGAAAACAGTCAATTACCTTCGCCAGGTATCTCATGCCCTCATCAACCAAATCCTCGATCGTACTATTGCCAAATCGATGGTCGTCAGTCTCTCGAACAAAGGTATCAAAAAGCTAAAATGGGAAATTGGCGTTGAACTGAGGCCATAAGGTCGGTGATCCCATTGCATCATTCTGGAAGTCAGATGATGAAGGCCTTGGGGGAGATGACATGGTTTAGCCACGAGTCGATGAAGGATCCATATATACATTCTCGGGGGATGGAGACCGAGAAGGAATGGACTCATGTGCTGGTGAGGGAATGTTTATCGGACTCGGTTAGCGGTCAGAAGGATGTTTCCTTTTAGAGATAGATAGCAAGGTGTTCGATTTGCTCTTGGTCTTGTAAACCCGTGATTCCACGGGGACTCTGAGAATCGATCGCGTGAAGTTGAAGGCATTCTAAGCTCTTCGGTGGTCAGAGGTGTTACTTTGGTCCTTAATTTTTTGACTTGAAGAAGGTTTTTTCGATCGTTAACAGGCAGATCGAGTAAACTTCCTCGAGGGGGGACTGGTGTGGTGGTTGGTTCAGATTCTGGGATAAGCTCAGGATTTGTTGGTGTGGGAATGGATCGAGGTTTTTGAATAGCTCTTTTCTTCCTACGGGGTTAAAGAGATTCTTCCGGCAGAGGGAGATCCTTGGTTTCTGGATCTTCAGTTTGAGGTTCGGTGGTACGGGCTTCAGGAGTTGGATTGTCTTGGTCGCTTTATCGGGGGAGTTTCAGTGACTTTCGAGGACTTTCGCACAAGAATTCTTCAAAATATTTTACATCAAGAAGATGTTGGCTTGATCAAGACAACTGCTGAAGAGAGTAGGATCATCACATACTAATATTTATGTCACTAAAAAATTCAAATTATTATGCAACAGAGTGATTCAGAACTTACATTTGTGATCGTATAACCATGCTTGTTTGGTAAGAAGACCATAATCCCACTCTTTCGATGGGAAATTCTCAAAGAGCTCAATCATTTCACTTATCCGCCCCTCAGAAATATCACCAAAATCAGCAGAGACCTTATCTTGCGTAGTCCAGCCCGACAAAGAAGAAATCTCTGGCCCCTTAACAAAAAACCACCCCTTATGCTATCCTTTGTTACTAGAAGGGGTGGATATCAGTGATCTTCTTTCAAATTTGTCGCCTCGCTTCGGCACGATTATTTACCTAAAACCTTAAATCCCTTTTCTAAGGATCGGGCAACCTTGTAAACAAAGAAAGAAAAATCAAATTGCTGGTGCTACTCCGACTTTGTGACAGAACGCAATGAAGGCGAGAATATGAATGTACGTGTTCGGTACCAGCTGGGCAAATCCAACTCCGATAAACCCTAAAAGAGTTACCAAGAAGGTGTGGAGAGGGAATCAGACCCCTTTCTCAAGAATAGTTACTGGAACGGTCGTCCACCCTTCTGGCCGTTGGTACATTCTCTCCTCAGATCTAGGAGTTCTCACTAAGTGGGTGGCCAGGGATCCGGCAATGAAGTCGGAATCCTTTGTAACTTCGCGCTCGCGTGACGAAGAGGGGAGTATTGGCATGAGGATATTGTTCTTTATTCCTGAAGAATGCAGAAGGAGTAGGGGTGGGGTTTGGAGGTGGAACCTTTTTTACAGGAGTTGTGGCCTTAAGATTCGAACTCAAAGCCTCCTTATCAGGGCTTAGATTGGGTGGAACAGTATTAATTGGGGTCACTCGAAGAGGAGATGTGACGCCCCCAAAATTAGGTATTCATCACCCATCTTGAGTCGCCAAATACATGGTACAAAATACAAATACAAATTTAACTATACAGCTGTCGTGTAAAATACGACAAAATATAAACTGAGAGTTTAAACAAGAATACTGCCTTTTAGACAATATCCATTCTCAATAGAGTCCTCATAAACAGTATACAAACTCAAATTCAGTCCTCATTATATTTATTGTCACACTATTTAACAGAATAGTGAGGACTACTAATGCTATCTTTCGATCATTACTCCTTTCCCGATTCGTCCCAAATTTATATTTTCATTTTTCAAGAGAAGCGGTGAAAGAAAGGGTGAGCTCAACTAAAGACAAAGAAAAAATATTATGACTAAGATAATGCGAGAATAAATTATCAATAGTCTTCAACAATGTTAAACCGATAAAATACAATAGACATCAAGTTTAAGCTGTGAAGAGAATCAAGAATCCATTAGAAGAGTCAAGTAGAGAATAAAACCTACTATCTTCTATGATTTAAAAATGTTTTCATCAACTTTTATCGCTGAGACTCAGCTTAATAAATAAATCACATCTTCTAATTATCCCTGTACTACGAGTCAAAGATATTCATTAAATCATCAACGGTCATGACTATACCGAATAATCCATGGTCATAATCATACCAAAAACTATCCATCAATGCATTACAGGCCACTGAGGACTTTTACCATATCATTTATAACATCACAGTTCATGATTATACCAAATGATCTCTGGTCATAATCATACTAAGTCCATCTATGCACGTAAGCCAAAGATGACTTTCAACATAATATAAATATGAGGATGATGACAATGTTATAAGAATTCAATAAAACAAGTTCAAGAATTAATTTATCCAGGAACTAATAACGTCCAAATTGTCAACATGATACTTCTTTATAAAGTAAAATTTAAGAATGCTCAGAAGAATATTTCCATGAAAAGATACTGGATGAAGCACAAATATCAAGGATATTCCACTAATTTTATGGAGTATAGAAGTCAAAACTTTAACCAACTTAGTATAATAAAGAATATCTAAATCTCAAATGAATTTTCACCTATGGTAGGGTAATCCACGATACAAAAGTTATTCCAACAGAATAATAAAGAATGGAATAATGGAAGGATTCACCATGCATGCGATAGAGACCGCATAAAAGTTATTTCCAATGTAATAATAAATATGGAATAATAAATAATGGAACTAGGTCGTGAAATTACACTGCAATAAGATATTCCGATGTAATATTAAATGCGGAATAATAAATAATGGAACTGGTCGGTGAAATTTACATCAAGCGAGGATATTCGACGAGAATATTAAATGCGGAATAATAAATAATGGAACCATGTCAGTGAAATTTCACCAAGCGAGGATATTCTCGACAAAGATAATAAAGAGCGGAATAATAAAAGAATTTCACCAAGTATGCGGATGCTTTCAAGATAAGCAAAGTTATTCAACATAATAATAAAGAATGGAATAATGAAGAAGATCACCATGTATATAGGGTAGAATAGCAGATACCGCTTATTGTAGGGGTTTGGCACATAAAACGCAGCGGAAATATAAAAATTCAAAGCAATTTCAAACCAAAAAATGTAATCCATGCACGAAAAACAATTAACTTCGATTTGTTTAGAGATTATACCGAATATGAAAAATGAGAATCTAAAATTGATGCGCTCGAATCTTAACTCAATTCCTCACGAAACTACGTCTCTATGGTATCCACACTAACGCCGCATCTAACCAGTGAATGATTCTCGCAATAAGAGGGACTTCATGCAGATTAGCCACCAAAGGAACCTTTATGAAATCATATGTTTTCTCTCTAGTCTCTCTCTAAGAGGCTAGGGTTTTCAAGTTATGAATTAACCCTAAGTAGTGCTTATATATATCCTATATATAGTAGTTAAATGGAATTAATCAAAACCTAATTTCATAAAATCCGAATTTATATATATATATAACTTAATTAAGTCTTACTTAATTAATATACATATATACAACTTTCCTTTTAATTTAAATTCGTGATTTAAATACTATTAATCATATTAATATATTTAAATCCTTAAAATTTAAATTTATTCCCTTTTAAATTACGTCTACATGTGTGTGACCTATAGGTTATTATCACGTTGGCAATAATTTTAAAATCATATTATAAAATTATAAGCGGTGAAATGAGCGGCATCTAGTAATGCATCATCGCTACCCAAGTAATAATAAGATCGATGATTTGATCGCAACCTTTTAGTGACCAATGTTTCAATGTAAGTTAATCCTTTTAACCTTAATATCCTAGATTAAACTCGAGTCATGGAATGTGTCATACTCTTCATAATTTAACTGAAGTTTTCTTGATCAATGAGTAGACTATATGAAACAAATCACTATTTGAGCATGGCCATGCATTTCATAGTCCTACTCAATCAAGAGGCTTATGGATATCACCCCTAATAAATAGGAGGGTTAAATTCCATCTAGATCACTCATATTCCTCACACGATTCAAGATGTACCCAATAATCACCTTTATAGTCCACCCTATTAAAGGTGACATTTGATGATATCAAAATACATAAATTCTCGTAGTAATATAGTGATTTCAGTGTCGAGGACCATTACATCATTGTCACTATGAGAATTGCTAATGACACTTCGCATAATGCTCCACATAGAATTCTCATGGTGGGTCTATCCAAAGACACCGATTCTTAACATGTACTCTATGCATTGACTTAATATCTCATATATTTATGACCAATGAGATTTGGTCATCAATCGATCCACATATTAGTCTCAATGCATCATTGTTGTCCCATCAACAATGATACTCGACTAGGGACATTTAAGAACAATGATACTAATTGTAATTATATAATCTCATGTTCAAGTCACATACTTGAAACCATATAATTTGTATCACTATTCTAAGGAATTTTTTTATGTTAACAATTATATAACGCAGTAAATAAAACCATAATAAAATCATTCATTTATTCAATCAAATATAATATCAAAACGTTAAGCAATTATATCAAATAATTGGTCTCTAGGGTATAAACTCTAACAGTTATTCCAATAGAATAATAAATAATGGAATAATAGAAGGATTTCACCAAGTATAGGGAGTCTCGTATCACAAAGTTATTCAATGTAATAATAAATAATGGAATAATGAAGAAGATCTCCAAGTACAGGGTAAACCGCATATACAGGTTATTCTACCAAGTATAGGGTAAACCGCGCATACAGGTTATTCCAACAGAATAATAAATAATGGAATAACAAAGTTCTCTTCATGAATACAAAAGAATAACACCCCTTACCGTAAAAGAAACTGGATATAGAAGTAGTAAAGTACCAGAATACTCTTTTTCTTTCTCTCTATAGCTTCTCTATATAATTTCTTTCTCTAGAGTTTCAATGAATTCATAAGAAATAATGAAGGAATGAGCTTCTATTTATAGAAGAATGGACTGCATAGTAACTAATTTCTGAACGGTCCAGATTAATTTACTTTTAAATGGACGGTCCAAATTAAAACTTAAAGCAACGGTCCATACTAATTCACTATTAAAACTTTAAACCAGCGATCCATACTGATTCACTATTAAAACTTTAAACCAGCGATCCATACTGATTCACTATTAAAACTTTAAACCAACGATCCATATTGATTTACTAATATATAAATTCAACCAACGGTCTGAAAAATTAGGACAAATCCTCATGGAATAATATTGTACCCAAAAATAATTTGGACCGAAAAAAAATATATTGTTCGGGTGAATAGTACCCCGTGAATAGTAACTCGTGAATAGTAACTCATGAATAGTAACTCGTGAATAGTAACTCGTGAATAGTACTCCGACATAAAAAATGTCCCGAATACCCGATTGAACAATATAACCTCCAGACATCAATTATCATCAGAATAGATGTCGGTTTCTACTAACACAAATAATCTCAACACAATGAAACTATCAAATTCATCTTTAATCAACACGAACTTATTCATCATTAATATTATAACTCACAATATTTAACAACCAGGTTGTTCCCAGGAAAAAAAGGGCTTTTCAATAAGGATTTCTCCCTATTGGCGCGCAATTAGGTGACCAAACCTCTCCTTGACAGAACTTCTAGACATTGTAAATATTGCAATTTAATAATATGAATAACTTTGTTGTCTCAATTATTGATTTAATAATATAACATATAATGCGGATAATCTTTGTGACAATAATCGAATCAATAATATGAGAGATATGATGACGCAATTCTATCGTAATAATAATTGAGTATAACTGAGTGACTTCTCGCGTAAAGCATCAATAATCAAAAGCGGTGCTTCTTATGCAACCACGCATATTATCGTACTTTTTACTACCGTAGTTCAACGATTTTAATAAAGAATACTTCACCGTTATTTTTATAAAATATTTTTGTCATTTTCTCAATCCGACAATAATTCCGTTATGCGGGGTCCACTAATGATTTGTCGTCGCATTTAATATTCTCCAAACACAAAGAATATTCTCAAACAAATCGAATATAATATAACAACTTACATACTTTGCAAAATTTATAAATACTACCCACAACTATAACATTATCTCAAATCCACACCATAATATTCAAAAAAATATTTCGAGAAATTTAAATCTTTATTCGTAAAATCTAGGGTCTCACTGGAGAGTTCTGGTTTGAGTTGAGGACCAGCATATTGGGCCGAATGGTGTTGATTGTGTTTAGTGTGCAGGATCAGAGCGTCTTACGTGATTGGGACGTGGCCGAAGATCTTGGCGTTAACACGCATAATTTATTAATTTGTGTAATTAGTTCGGACAAAGGGAATTTATGTAGTTATAGTTGGAATAAATTTTAGGGTATTACATTGCTTAATTTATGTACGGATTCTGTATGGGTTCCGTACTCCTTCAATGATAATCTTTTTTATTTTATTTTGTTTTGTTTGTTTTGCTTTTCGTTTAAAAATTTGTTCTTGTTTCGCATGATTGTTCATCCTCAAATCAATGTAATAGTTACGTATTGGCATTCATATTTAGAACTCATATTTATACTCTTCGATCGAATGTATCATGTTTAGTATTTATTTCGATATTTGTAGAAAAGTACATGTTAATATATTTTTGGACTTTGAGTTGATGATTTGTTTCGGTTTAACATGTACATATTAGAATTTTTTGTTTTGATATTGTGTTGCATGTGTTGTGATATGATATTTTTGTTAGAATATACCGTAGTGTATACCTGAGCTATAATCACATGTGGGGGTATTACAGACATGTCCTCTTGGCACCGAGACATAACACCTTCAATTATTATTTGACTTGCTTGTGTAGCAAGGTATATTTCTGTTTTGTTATGAGCTAGGTATGAAATAACACTCAACCATTTGATTCAGCGTATTATTTCATTGTGTTAGTTTTGTTCGTTTTAGTTCAGTTTATTTAATTGAGTTAGTTATTTCATTTCATTATTCTTGTACTCTATATTCGTACTGGGCATTTGGTTCGTGATGTGTTTTTCTTTTGACAGGTAATCAGAAAAATCAAATGCAAGTGTGAGTAGAGCTCCATTTTATCCAAATAATTTAAATATTTTGTTTAAATTGTGATACATTTGGTTTATTTGAAGTTGTAATAAATATTTTAAATTATGATTTGAGTCAATTTGACATTTATTATGATTTATCGTGTGACATTTAATAGTTATGAGACTATTTTTTTATATATTTCTTAGAGTTTTATTATAAATTCATCAATTAATTATTGTCTTTTTTGTAATCTCTTTTTCTATTTGAAAAGGAGTGTTGCATTATATTTGTAGACAATTAAATAATTTTGTTTTGTTATGTTTTTTTTAAATAAATAAATTTGGCGTGGCTTAATTCTTTCTAGACGGCAACTTTTACCGTTGTAAATAAATTTAGTTTTTGACTTTTTTTCTAAGTAAAGTATGTAATATGATTCAGTTTTGGTATGTAACTACGTAATTAAGAAGATAGAAATTAAGTAATCACATTATGATGTGTTTAGACAGAGAGATAACTAAACACTGATTTAATTTGACATACTTAGGAATAAAGTTAAGGTAGAGCATTTTACTAAGAGTTTTATTATATATGTGGTCATGTGGATAATAAATATTAACGTATATATATATAGTAAGATATATAATTAAAATATTTAAATATAATTTTATTTTATTTTATTATTTTAAATTTTTACTCTTAATATTATAATTAATTTATCACACACACACACACACACACACACATATATATATATATATATATATATATATATATATATATATATATATATATATATAAATCATTTTCCCTGTAACATTTATAGATGACTTGTGTATACATGGGTGGCTTTGAATTTAATCATCTGATCTCTCTCAAGTACAAAGTGCAAGCAAGGATTTCTTATTTTATTTTTATGTATTTTGAAAGCAAAGTTTATTGGACACAATTACAATAAAATCTTATAATTAATTATACCTATAATTATAATATAATTAATGAGGTTCATGAACGGGGATCAAAGATGAAGAAGTCGTGATAATAAAACTATGTATGTCAGTTTTAAATGAAAAGAAATTAACAAAATATCTAATTTATAATGATAAAAAATAAATAAAATTATGTTGTTATTGAATTTATAAAAGAAAAAGAAAAAAATATTTATTTAGATTATTAATTTACCCTATATTAGTTTAATTTATTTATAACATACAGGATATGATAAATATAATAATTAATTGTTTATACTCCGTATTATTTAATTTTTTAGTTCAAAGGTCTTTAAACAAAAATTTTTGACAAGAAATTAAAAATTACCAAGTTTTTCATCATTTTTTTATGTTCATTAAAAAATTTAATAACACAAGAATTAAATTTAGATTTTTCAGCCATTTTTAATGCATTTTAAAACTCAATAACTCAATTTTAAATATGAGAATTACTAATAATAATAACTAATTACAATATATTTTTTTGATAACAATAAACCATGCATTAAAACTAAAATAATTACACCTAAATAAATATAATATTGTGATTGATACAGTTCAACCGGTCACAACATTATATCCATTTTTAATAATCATTCTTTAATTGTCAAAGTATTATCGTAACTTTTAATATGGGTAACGAATCATTCAATTATTTATTTATTTATATTAATTTATAAATTATGTCATTACATCTACCAGTAACAAAAATATGTATTAATTTTTGGATGATTTTTTTTCTCCTAAACATACATAAATAAAATAAAAATAAAAGTAGGACTGTAGGAGTTCGGACTAGGGAGAATAGTAGGAGTTGAATCAGCTGAAACAAAAGAGAGAGATCAAAGGAAGAAGTTCTGGCCAGACAAGAGCAGGGAGAAATGAAGAAGAAAGCGGACTCTTTTTATATTTGCAACTTGAATTTTTCTTCACAAAGTAAGTCACTTAAAGATGGTGGCTTCTTGGTTTGGTGGTTTTACATTTCATTTCAATGATGACTTGAATACATATACTAACTACACAAATTTTTGTTCTTCAGGTGTTTGATAAAATGCGAGAACCGATACAACCAACCCTTCTTGGCACTTGGGTTTGACAGGTTAAGCTTAAAGTTTCTTCATTTCGGTTTTTGGATTGTTTTGTGGGAATTATAAAGCATGTGAAATAAAATTATCAAAAGGAAAATGCAAATAGCCAGTTTAGCATAACTGGGTATCTCTTATTACTGTGATTATTTTTCCCAGAAAATGTTTTGAACTTAATCCAAAAACAAACAGATGATAAGGAATTTATTTTTGTGGGTTGAAAATATTTTATGCCGAACTAGTTATAGCTACAGAAAGTAAAAATGTGGTGGTAATGATCAATGTGAAAGGGGATTTGATGTGAAAACTATAGGGCAACATGTTGTATGATAGATGGGATTGATTCTATATTAGATTCAAAAACATCTAAAAACGTTGCTATGTTATAACACTGACTTTTAACTAAATTCAGTTACCTAGCCAAACTATAGATCATGATACTTTTGATCAAGAATTAACCTTTACCTTTAAACACACACACAAACTTAATACCACTTAATTTTTTTTCCTGTGAATTCATATTCCTAATTAACACGATGAATAAAGATGAGAAGATACCATTCTATTCACCTGTTCCGGAATGACTTATTTTTCTACTTATAAGTTGAGTTCGAACTCAACAAAAATAAGTTAGTTTGACCAAATATAATGTCTATTTTGGCCCCTCTTTTTATTAATGTCCTTTTTAGTAATCTTTACATTTATTTTAACTTATAAGTCATTATGAGACAAATACTTTCATAACTTGTTTTAACTTAATTTTTGACTTATAAGTTAAATTAGTGCCGAACGCTTTTACTTATAAGTCACAACTTAAAACAACTTATAAGTCATCTTATATTTTAACTTATAAGTCATTTAAAATAAGTTTTTCCCAAACAGGCGATGAGTGTGGGTACAGTTTGTGCTGTGGGAAGTGGGGTGTCCATGCCTCTCATGACTCTCTTGTTTGGACAGCTTGTTAACTCGGCAGTTACTGCTGATGCTTCTCAAGTTCTTCATCAAGTTTCTAAGGTACCTAGCTACCAATACTCTTATCTACGGCAATATGTGTTGGCATCGTAGGGTTTGGGTGTACGTGAAGCCTTTTCTTTTAAATCATTCCTAATGAACTAATATTCTTGTAGGACCAGACAAGCCAGCAGTTTACCGACGAGTCCCCATCGAGAAGTATTTCAAGGAATTTTTTGCTCGAAAACTCGATGGTAAAGCATACCTGGACTTCGTGAAAATAGAGGTTGAAGAACATGTCACTACTTGAACACTTTTGCAGTTACAAGATGTGGGTTCTACTGAAATTCTGGTAAGTACTTGCCCTGAAATATTTATATCAAAAGCAGCAAGTATAAAGTGCTTGTAAAATTGTAATTCTGCAACTGCTAAATGTAATGAAAACACTTCATTTCTACAAAAATTGTACTTGCATACTTAATATCTGTACATCACACTTCGTTTTAAAGAAAGTTGAGCTCATTCTATGTGCAATTGCCATGCACTCCTTATTCACTTTTTCACTATTATGAATTTGTATTTATATTGTGGATTGGTAGAGAAGCGGCGGAGATGATGAAATAGAAGATTTTAACGGTTTAATATGAAGTTTGAACAATTATATTAATGAAATTTGAAACAATTTTAAGTGAGTTCCTTGGGGTTGCCAACTTGAATGTCAAGATTAATATTTTTAAAAATATTCTTAATAATTTAAACAGTCCACCCCAGTTAAACTGAGATAAAAGATGATGTTGAGTTGAGATTCCTAGTAGTTTTCTATAAAAATGTAGACTGGTAGTAATATAAAAAATTCCATAAATGTAAGTAGACGTACTTCTCACAATTAGTGTTGAATTTTGATTAAATACAAAACCATTTCATTCTTTAGTGACTTCTATGTTTACCAACAAAACATTTGCACACATTTAGCTAGTGCTGATGTGAAGTGCAACCAGTGAAGCATACATCCCATCAGTAATGCCCATCAGAATATTATGTGCTTCTTTCTCAGCAACCACACCATTCTTCACAACCGCAATTACATCTGCCCCTTTAATGGTGGCTAACCGGTGAGCCACCACAAACGTGGTTTTATCTATGATCACTCTATCCAATGCTTCTTGAACTATTCTCTCGGATTCCGTGTCTAGCGCACTCGTAACTTCATCAAGCAAAAGTATTTTCGGGTCCTTCAATATAGCCCTTGCAATGGTGATTCGTTGTTTTTGACTTTTTGTCCTCCGGATAATTGCACCCCTTTTTCTCCAACATTAGTGTTGTACCCCTGAGGCAATGAGGATATGAAGTTGTGTGCATTTGCTGCTTTTGTGGCTGCAATTATCTCTTCTTCTGTGGCTGATCAATTCTTTCCATAGGCAATGTTTTCGCGAATTGATTCATTGAAGAGCATTGGCTCTTGACTCACTAGCCCCATTTGTTGCCTCAGCCAGTTTAGCTTCAACTTTCGGATTTCAACTCCGTCGAGATAAACATTGCCAGAATCAGGATCATAGAACCTCTCTATCAGACTAATAACTGTTGATTTTCCACTTCCACTCTTTCGAACAAGAGCAATAGTCTGGGATGCATGAATGTTGAAAGGATTCAGTTTGGGAAAGATTACATGCTAATTAAACATAATTACAAAAGAGGGAAAGAAAGGTCTAGAAAACACATATTTCAAGACGTGCAAGAAAACACGTCTGAAAATGCGTGCCAAAAATGTGCAAGAAAAAAATATAATATGTAAATGTACTTTCATAACGTCTGAAAATGCGTGCCAAAAGCTATAAAAGAAACTATCTTTTTCGAATGAAGGTAGTACTTTAAATGAAATATGAATTTCATAATGTTGTCACCCCGTTGACTATGCAATTTCATAGCTTTTTGTTGCATTTGTTGTAACAAAACTTGCATCTACTAGTTTTGTCATCTAATACCTTTTTGTGGGCCAAAACAGAGGAAATAGTTGCTATAGCAAATTTAACAAAAATATAGACTTGCATATGGTCAAGAGTGTGACAGTGTCATGGAATCCAAATCCCTTTAAATGTAACAAAACTCACATTTCATACTTTATATAGGAACATGTTTGACAATAAACATGTCATGATGTTATTGCATGCAATACCAAATAATACTCACTAGTATAATCCTACTAAAACATTTTATGACAAAGAAGAAGAAAATGTAAAGAGATTGAGTGCTGTTGAATTAATACCTTTCCAGAGGGCATAGTTAAACAAAAATCTTTGAAAATCGGAATATTGGGGCACGTTGGATACTTGAAGCTAACATGTTGGAACTCAATGTCACCTTTTACAGTTGCTAGAGTTGTGCCCTCATCTTTGCTGGCATCTCTTTTTGGCTTGCTATCAAGAATTTCAAATTCCTCATCTCTTTTGCATATTTGTTTGGTTTGCATCTCTTTTTTGAAGCAAAGGATTCAGTTGCTTCTATTCTTGATAACAAGCCAAAAAGAGATGCCCAAACAAAGGATTCAGCTGCTTCTATTCTATTCGAACAGTTTAAAGAATGAAACTCTCTGATCATCTCCTCCTCCCTTCTCATCTTCTTTTAACTTCTTTTCTTCTTCTTCTCCTCTCACAATTTTCAATTCTATTCTTCCTTTATAATCGAAAGAAAGACTAGAATAGCTTATTAATAATTAATTAATTTTGAAGGAGAAAGCTAGGGTAGGATGGTTTTGGAGATCAATCAGTTGTGAAGAGTATATATATATAATAGGAGCTATATATATAAGTATATTTATTATTCTGACATATCACGTGGACGAATATTATAATAGGAACTATATATAAGTATATTTATTATTTCTGTCCAAAATCTCTCTAGAGTTATTATTCTGACATATCACGTGGACGAAAATTAACAAATGCCCTGCCAGCAGATTATTGGCAATTCTAGTAGTAGTAGTATCCAGTTACCATGAAGTTAATTTTATGATAAGTTGGTCAATTGACCATTATAGTGATAACACGTAGAGAGAGAAATCACCTCCTGAATAATTGACCAAAGTTAACTTCATGTTAACCACTTCCACACTAGTAGTAATTCATTCTGCCAACAACCCACCTTTTCTCATTGGTCACCATCACCTTAAGAAAATAACAAAAATTCCTCTAGTAGTATATAATAATAATTAATAATTATTCTTCATTCTTAAAATTGAAAATGATTTTTTCTTTGTTTCATAGAGAAAGTAATCTTTGTAATGAAAGTTATATAAATGATAATATGCTCAAGTTTATTACCTTAATTTCATTGTAATGCTACAATCATTAAATTACTCATCCTAGAGAAAAAATTAGAAAGGAATTAGGGGAAGTAGGAGAAACTACCAACTGCCATTGGTTCAGTTGTTGTACTAGGCCTCTTACTAAGTAAAAGACTATAGGTTCAACCCTTCCCCCAAATTAGCAAAAAAAAAAAAAAAAAAAAAAAAAGAGAAACTTACCTTTAAAATCAATTGATTATGACTTTTCATTAAGGGATAAATTCGAATATGTGGTTTTACACAATAATAATAAATAAAAAAAATTCTACCACAAAGTTATTATCTTTTGATTTCATAACATGTACCTTGAGATCAGAGGCGGAACCAAGGGAGGTCCAGGGGGATCATATGACCCCACATCTTGGAATCTCCGGGGGTTATTACTTTCATTTTTTTCTTTTTTTATGTATTTTCTTTTTTCCTTTGCTTTTCTCTTGCTTTTGTTTTATCATCAAAGTGAGGCAAAAAAAGGTGGTAGCAATTCTCTCTGTAAACTAATTAAAAATAAAAAGCTAAAGAAATAAAATAAAAAAAAATTTAGATCCCACTATAATGACCATAAGTCCTCCATAGTTCTATCCTATCAATATTATTAAATCTCTCTTCCTCTATTTTTTTTTTGTTGCTGGAATTTCTTTTTTCAAGCTAATTAATCTCATGAACCATAATATAAGGTTTTGAATATATAACATTATAATTTGTAATTTATCAATAAAAGTAGTTAATCAGTTGACTAAAAACTTCAAAGTCGATTAATAGTATTATAGTTCGGGGAAATTAAATATATATATATATATATATATATATATATATATATATATATATATATATATATATAAAGTCATTAGACTCACAAGTCAAAGGTTGACAAGGGTTGGAATAGAATGTTGTGAAATGTTATATTTGGGCAAAATGAATTTGAAACAAGCACTCAAAGCGTCAATAAATAATTTTTTTTACTGATGTATTTTGATCCCCTTATAAAAATGTTCTGGTTCCGCCACTGCTTGAGATTCTAGTTATATGATATCAACACTAAGGTAGAAGAGGATTGTTCTCAGTCCTTGAATTTTAAATTTAAAAGTGTAATCTATTAGTAGACGTGGCAAAAAAATAGGTGCGGGTTGGTTTTGAGTTACATAAAATAGGTTTGGGTTGGTTTTGGGACCAAAATTATATTACCTATATTTAATATAGGTTATGTGGTTTGGCTTTAAATGGTTATGGATCGAATCAAGGTCGACCTATTTTTCAAATTATAGTTTCACTAAAATCTTAATTTCCGTTATACTAAAAGAGTCTTATTTTAATTTTTAGACCCAAATTTGAAACTAAAAATTTTAATTGATGTGACTAATTTGAGTATTAAAACATTAATTTTGTGATTATAAAAAAAAAAAATTACATCAATAATTATTATGTTAATTAAAATTAATGAAATTATTGAGAATTTTATTACAATAATCATAAATATTATTATTTTGGAGTGTATATATAATCATTAGAATTTTTTTTTGGGTGGGGTGGTGTGGGGAGGGGGTGGGAATGTATAAATAATATATAAATAATAATATTTTTTTGGGGGTGGGGGTATGCATAATCAATAAATATTATTTTTTTTTTTTGGGTGGGTGGGTGGAGGTGTATACATAATCAATAAATATTTTTTTTTTTTTTGGGGGGAGGGTGGGGTAGGGGGGGAAATTAAATTAAATTATATAATATATCATAAAACAATTTATGGAGAGAAAGAGGAAATTAAATTAAATTATATAATATAAATTGTATAATTTAAATGAGTTATTTTAATTAATTAAGGGAGGAGATATTAATTATTTAAATTAGTAGTTCGTTACACTAAAAGTGTTAACTTTATTTTGGATTAATTTCATAATTAGTGAAATGGTTTTTATATATAATTACAAATGTATAAATTACAAAAGTATGTAATATGTATATAATGTAATATGTATAATGTATATGTGTTATATAAGAATGTAGTGTAATAATACATACATGTTGATGTATTAGCTTTACAAAGTGCAAAAAATTATTATATACTAGTATGGGTCAAAAATAATTAAACTAGATCCAACCTATATTTGTAATAATAATATGGGTCCAAAACTAAACTAATCCATCACCTAAAAACTAGACCCAATAGATCTAAGTAGTTTTGGTTAACTATATGGTTTTCAACTTAAGTTGACAGGTATATCTATTAGTATAATTTAAAGTTGTTAACTACTTTTTATATTTCAAAATATAAGATTATTATGATTTTTTTGAAGTCAATTTAAGAAGACATTTTTAAATTTAAAAACACTTGGGTTTGACAGGTTAAGATTAAAGTTTCTTCATTTCGGATTTTGGATTGTTTTGTGGGAATTATGAAGCATGTGAAATCAAATTATCAAAAGGAAAATGCAGATAGCCAGTTTAGTTTGACCAAATGCCTCTTCTATTTTGCCCTTCTTTTTATTAATGTCCTTTTTAGTAATTTTTACATTTATTTTAACTTATAAGTCATTATGAACCGAAAACCTTCAGAACTTATTTTAACTTAATTTTTGACTTATAAGTCAAATTGATGCGAACGCTTTTATTTATAAGTCAACTTTTATTTTAAGTTATAAGTCATTTAAAATAAGTTTTTCCCAAGCAGGCGATGAGTGTGGGTACAGTTTGTGCTATGAGAGGTGGGGTGTCCATGCCTCTCATGACTCTTGTTTGGACAGCTTGTTAACTCGGCGGTTACTGCTGATGCTTCTCAAGTTCTTCATCAAGTTTCTAAGGTACCAAGCTACCAATACTCTTATCTACGGCAATATGTGTTGGCATCGTAGTGTTTGGACGTACGTGAAGCCTTTTCTTTTAAATCATTCCTAATGAATTAATACTTACTAATTAGTCTACAACAGAGTTGTCTTGTTGGATGGTGACTGGTGAAAGACAATCTAGCAGGATTTGAGAATTGTACTTGAAAACAATACTAAGGCAGGTTATTGCATTTTTTGACACTGAAACAATGACTGGAGGAGAAGTCATCGGGAGAATGTCTGGTGACACGGTCCTCATTCAAAATGCCATGGGTGGTGAACTCCTCACAAATGCCTTGACAAGAGTTTTGTTTGAAATTTAAATTTTTATGTACCTCTGTTTACTAGTAATTTTTTCAGTAAAACTACTTGCAAGGGTAACGAACAAAAATAATATATAATTAGTTTAGTTAATATATCTTGCCAGATACTCGGATGTTATTCAAAAAATTTCATAATGTGCATATATTGTACATTATTATGCAATTATAAATCCTTGTGTGAATTTTTATCTTAGCCCTTTTTTCACGAGTGAGTCAGTGGGGAATTAAAACCAACTTCTGCAACAGTTATACCACATTAACAACTAGATTACAACGTGTACTTGCCTACTGTAGCTAAAACGTTTTATGATGTATGAAAAGTTGGGAAGTTTATAAATGTGATTTTGGAGGCTTTGCAATTGCATTTGCAAAAGGATGGCTTCTCTCATTGGCATTGTTGTCATGCATTCCAGTATTAATTATTGCTGGAGGATGCATGACAATATTCATGTCCAAAATGTCAAGCCGTGGACAAATTGCTTATTCTGAAGCTTGAAATGTTGTTGAACAAACAGTGGGAGCCATTAGATTCAAGAAAATATAAAATACTGTGTCCACAATATTGAGGAGTACATAGCTAGAGACTTATTCGCATTTTCTTCATTGTCTTTGTGGATTAACTCATTTGATTAGGTTGCGTGCTTTACTGAGGAGAAGTACACGTTGCGGCCTATGCATCTACTGTCCAACAAGGGCTGGCCACAGGCATAGGACTCAGCACAATGATGTTCATTGTTTTTAGCTCTTATGCACTTGCCATTTCGTATGGATCAAAACTGATCATAGAGACAGGATACAATGGTGGAGAAATCATCAAAATCATTATGGCAATCATGATTGGTGGAACCTAAGTGTCTTATACACCCTTTGTCCCGCAAAGATAGACCCTTCTATCTTGTGGTTTCTCCAATCTCCGGCACAAATTTTATGGCATTCCAAAATATATTTATTATTAGTATATAATATTTTCAATTATATAAAAATATATTAAAGATACAATGTATAAATATGTTTTTGGCACGTCATACAATCTGTGGAAAAGAGAAACAGAACAAAAGAATCCCCCCTGTTGATATGTACATGTGTTCTTCGGACTAGGTCACTCACACAAGCATCCCCTAGTTTCAATGCATTTGCAGCAGGGCAAGCTGCAGCATACAAAATGTTTGAAACAATCAAACGTTATCCATCCACAAATTTATGTATATGACACTAAAGGGATTGTATTGGAAGATATTAAGGGGGAAATCTCTCTCCAGGACATGCATTTTATGTACCCTGCATGGCCAGAAGTAAAGATATTTTCCGTTTTCTCTTCACATTCCAAGCGGCACGACAGCAGCTTTATTTGGACAAAGTGGAAGTGGGAAGTCAACAGTGATTAGTCTATTGCAGAGATTTTATGATCCTGATGCTGGTTAAGTACTAGTTGATGAAGTTGATCTGAAGAAATTGCAACTCAAATGGTTAAGGGAGAGAATAGGCCTAGTAAGTCAAGAACCAATCTTATTTGCAAATACTGTAAGGGATAATATTGCATGTGGGAAAGAAAATGCTACTGATGATGAGATTAGAATAGCCATTGAGCTAGCTAATGCTGCAAAATTCATCAATAAGTTTCCAAAGGTCTGTTCATTTCTTTGATTTGAGGAATTTACAGTTTTTGTGTAGTCTAATAAATACTAAAAGAAGGCAATATTTGTTTTGTGTTTTTACAGGGGCTTGATACAATGGTGGGTGAGCATGGAATTCAGCTATCTGGTGGAAAGAATTGCAATAGCAAGCGGCACGCTAAAGAACCCAAGAATCCTTCTTCTTAAAGCAACAAGCGCACCGGACACTGAATCAGAGCATGCAGTATAAATTGCACTTGAAAAGGCAATGTTCAACTGCACTACTGTGATTGTTGCTCATTGTTTAACAACTATGGAACCGCAAATCTTATAGTTATAATGAGTGCTGGGAAACCTGTCCAGCAAGGTAACACATTCTCCATATGTTTTATATTAAAATTCTTTTACACATTGAACCATATGCAAATTATGTTAAAAACTTGAAATCATCTCGAAATTGAATGCAAGGAATTCATGCTGAGTTGATCAAGGATCCAAACTAGGGGTGTGCATTTATTTCGGTTTTTGGACGAACCGGACCGGTCCGAACCGGTTCGGTATAAATATGTACCGGTTCAGTACCGGTACAAAAATACCGGTTAAACGGTACCGGTTTCGGTTCCTTGTTTTCTTGGTTCGGTATAAACCGGACCGGACCGGTCCGTACCGGTTTTCTAATTTTTTATTATTATTAATAAATAATTAATAATAATAAAAAAAATAAAATAATGATTATAATAAAAAAAAATAAAATAATAATAAAAATAATAAAATAATAATAAAACTAATAAAATAATAATAAAAATAATAATTATATTAATTTTCGGTAAAAAATGGTACCGAACCGGTACCGCCGGTTCGGTATACCGGTCCAACCGGTACCGGTATCAAGATTTGAGCGGTTTCGTTACCGGTCCGGTTCGGTCCGGTTGAACACCCCTAATCCAAACGGCCCTTACTCCCATATAGTCCGAATACAAGAGACAACTAATGAAGCAGAAGATATTGTGGAAGACAATATAGATACAGGTATCAATATAGATAAAGACATGGGCATGCCTTTAACCCATAGATCACCCATGATGAGGAGATCAATAAGAAGAGGATCCTTGTCCATCAGCATTGGCATTCCATATCTCAATAGACGAACAAATGAAATTAATAAAGAAAAGAGGAGAAAGGAAAATTCCGTCAGACGATTGGTTTACCTAAACAAGCATATGGTGTCAATTTTGCTCCTTGGATCCATTGGTGCAGTCTCACATGGTTTAGTCTACCCAATAATTTGTCTCCTGTTCGCATCAGCCATCAAAAGTTTCTACGAACCTCCAAACAAACTAAGAAACAACTCCAAGTTTTGTGCACTTGCGTATGTTGGTATTGCTATCATTTCTCTGATTGCTGTACCAATGCAGAATTACTTCTTTGGAGTCGCAGGAGGGAAACTGATAGAGCGTATTCATTCATTGTTGTTCGAGAAGGTGGCACCAAGATATCAGTTGGTTTGATGACCCCAGTAATTCAAGGTACAATATTTAACGAGTAACATTTAGGATTGCGCTATACCGAATAAAATTCTTAATGATTCCAAGTTTGTACAGAAAATATGGCAGAACCAAGTACTTTTGGAGATTCGCCACCAATCCTAGGTTCTCAACTTAATTATGTTATGTTAACTGATTTGTTGTTCATGTTAACGGTGCAGTTAGTGCAAGGTTATTCACTGATGCTTCTAGTGTGAGGAGTCTTGTGGGAGACGAGCTTGTTCTAATTGTCCAGAATGCCACAACAATGATTGCGGTCCTTGTCACAGCATTTACAGCAAGCTGGATTTTGGCACTCATAATACTTGGTCTAGTTCCCTTGCTTAGCTGAGAGGGATACCTTAAGGTTGAATTTCTTAAAGGGTTCAGTGCAGATGGTAAGGTTAGTTGGGAAAATAGTCTTATTTCATCGTCATAGTGAGAAAACATTTAAACAACATGAGGAATAAAGCACTGTTTTTATAGGCAATGTATGAAGAAGCAAGTCAAATTGCAAATGAAGCTGTAAGCAGCATCAGAACAGTTGCATCATTTTGTGCAGAAAAGAAGGTAATGGATATGTACCAAAAGAAGTGTAAGGCACAAATGAGACAAGTCATTAAGCACGGACTTGTGAGTGGCGGTGGTTATGGGTTTGTTTATTTTGCAGTATACGGCACGGCTCTCAAACCCAACCTGTGGTATATCCCGGGGGACAAAGTCAAAGCGTTTGATCCTTTGCCACTAGTACCTTCTGTTTCTATCTTGGGGCTCATCTTGTGCAACAAGGAAAGGCAACAATTGAAGAAGTTTTTAGGTTAAAGCAGTAGTTTAGAGTTAATTATTTTTCATGTGAGAGTACTTTGTGGGCCGCTAGAGGTCCATAGATACTTTCCAAGTTCCCCAAAAAGTTCAGAGATTTGCAGTTTCTAAATTTTGCAATTGAAGTCAAGCCTTGTAAGACTCTTTTTTCCTTTCTTCTTTTTTACTTTTTACCTATTACGATACTTTGCACTATTGGAATCATTTACATACTAAAAAAATAATGATAGTAAATAATCCTCCCATATATACCACCATAGCTAACTTGCGGAATTATATGTCCTCTGCAGGTATTTTTAGCTTTGACAGTTTCAGCGTATTGGATTTCAGAAAGCAGTGCTATGGCTCAAGACTTCAGAAAAGCCAAGAATTCCATTATTTCAATCTTTGAGCTACTTGATAGGAAGCCAAACGTGAACTCAATGCAGTAATGAGGGAGCAACTTTAGCTTCCATTAAAGGGGACATTAAGTTCCAAAATGTCAGCTTCACATACCCGACACGCCCTGATGTTCAAATTTTTAGTGATTTGTGCTTAATCATCCCTTCTGGAAAGGTACTACTCCCTAGCTTAATCTCCCATGTGATTGTGCATGTGCTCTTATCGTTGGTGATAGTGAAAGTGGGAAATTAACAGTAATCAGTTTACTACAGAGGTTCTATATATGATACCGACTCTGGCCAAATATATCTAGATGGAGTAGAAATCTGAACGATGAATTTAAAAATGGCTGGGACAACAAATGGGATTAGTACTCAGCCAGAACCAGTACTCTTCAACAAAATAATCCGGGACAACATGGCTTATGGAATGCAAGGATCAGCCACTGCCCACTGAAGATGATATAAACTGAGGCTGCAAAACGAGCAAACGCGCACAACTTCTTATCAGCATTGCCGGAAAATCCTTTTGCTTGATGAAGCTGCAAGTGGTCTCTTAACACAGAGTCAGAGCGCCTAGTTGAAGAAACGTTGGATAAAGCAATGGTTGATAGGACTGCTGTTGTTATAGAGAATTAGAGCGGCAGATAGTTTTGCTGTAGTGATGAATGTTAAGAAGGGAAGGCATGAAGTGCTTGTGAATATTACCAACGGTGCTTATGCAGCTTTACTTGAGTTGGTCTTCACTTCATATGAGTACTTCTACTTGAGGTACGTAGAGATTATTATTATTATTATTATGTCCCAACTCCCAACTAGCAAGCAATATTTTTGATGATCAGTATTCAGTAGTAACATGACCTCTTTTTCATGGCCAAAAAAAAATTAAAATAAATAAATAAATATATATATATATATATATTAATATGATAGAACTCATTTTTTGAATTTGGATGGAAAAGTACAAGGACTGTTCAAATTCATTCTAATTAATTTGGACGGGAAAGTATAAAGACGGTTTAGATTTATTCTAATTGATTTGGACGGAAAAAGGCGTGAGAGAGGAAGGATGAAAGAGAAGAAATGAAAATAAGATTGTTAAAACGGAAAGAGACTGAAGATTTCGAAAAATTTTAAGCGTAGTACTATTGGACATCCAAAAATAAGAAGTGGGTGTATAATATCCAATCATATTCAGCCGACTTCAACAGATGTTGTTGACCTGTAATATCCCAATTAATAATGGGATCTGTGGCAAGTCACCAAATCCATTTCGATGAATCCACACAACAAGTGTATGCGTGTACTCACCATTACATAAAAATTTGACACCAATTAAAATTTAATTAAAAATTGTACTAGTAAATAAAGAAAACTGACACTTTCAGAGAAAATAGTGGATCACACATTTATAATATGTATTTATATTAACACCAGAAAAAAAATTAAAATTATGTTAGAAATATAATGTCAAGTTGGTGTTGGTGTTGGTTTTGGTCCAAAATGACAAAAAATAAAAAAATAGGTGGGGGCCTGAGGGCCTGGCAATTTCCACACCACTTCACTTACCTTTCCCTCTCATTTTCACATGCCATACCCATTTTATTATGATTTGATATTATGTTCGGCTATTTCCAACAAATCCGGCCATATAACTTTCATTAGCACCCGATGGCACACGTATTATTTATATTAAAGAAAATAAAATTTATATTAAAAATTGAAGGACATTTTAAAAAATGTAAAAGAAAAATCAAAAATTTATTTCCAACAAAACAAACCAGTTTTCTAGCTTTATATATTAGATTTTTCACCGCACATTCTTCATTAAAGTTTTGAAAAATCCAGACACTAATTACTTTCCACAATTTTTTATTTTTTATTTTTTTTTAAAAAAAAAACAATGCATTTCTAGAGAGGGACAATTTGTATAATTCGTGTGGCATGATCTATCACATATATAACAATTTCAAAATATTTGTACATTTTAGTTGACAACTAAATACAAACCCGAGCGTTGCAGCGGGATTATTTAATTTTTTAATAATAAATATGTACGTACAATTAATAAATTAAAATATAATAAAAAGATGGTAAATTGTTGTGCGATAATCAAATTTCACAGAGAACATCCAAATAATTCAAATTAAAAACTCAAAGATCAACGTACTAATTGTGTTTAGAAGTTTCTAATATTTAAAACAACCAAGATACTAATTGTGTTTGGAAATACTAATTGAGTTGACTGTTTGTAGCATGAACTGTTGTGTATTGAGTTGGTATTTATAGCCATAATATCATAAATTAGTGATTTTTTAGGATATAATTAAGTAGTAATTTAGGGGATTAAGAGATAACAATGAAATTACAAAGGATAATATCATAATTAAACTACAAAGGATAATATTAAAATAGTTGATATAAATCTAAAATCTATTCAGATTTATAGTAGTGATTTAGGGGGATTATAATCAATAAATTATGAGATAACAATTAAATTACAAAGGATAATATCAAAATAATTGATATAAATCAAAAAATTATTTAGATTTATAATAGTGATTTAGGGATTATCTATATAATAATCCCATAATATATACGGATAGTTGAATTTGTCAAAGGGCTCAAATTCTGAACCTCATCCTAAAGAACACGTTATGCCCAGTAAGCTTAAGTTGTAGAAAGTTATAAGATCTGTTATAAAAGCAATATTTACATAATAATGGGTGAAATTGATATTTCCACGTGTTAAAATAATATTTTTACACCCACATGAAGATAAGATCCAATTACCATTTATGTGAGAGAGATTATATGTAAATATTAATTTTTTATGTAAAAATATCAATTCTTTATATAATATTATTGTTCTGTTTTGATTTGTTAGTATTTATAATAATACAATGTGGTATAGCTTTTCAAGTTGGTGATGACAAGAGTTTTTGCAGTCAATTGTAGCTACATTCCCTTTTAGTGGTAGAATCAAAGTTTGTCGTCATCTCTTGTATTTGAGAGGAATTGTAAAGGCACTCCCTTCTCCTGCCTTCTTGCATAACACGTGACTAAGCAAGGAGAAAAGAACATGTCAAGATCTTTGCTTATTGTAAATAAGTAAGGCATGTCATGATCTTATTTCTGAGATTGTATTTGATGTATGGTTATCATGATCAATGACCAGGACCAGGACCAGGACCAGGACTCCAGTATAGATGTCAATACTATTAGCATTAATTTACCTTAAATCTGATGGAGCAAGGATACTGGGGAGTAAAACTTCAAGATCTCTGCCTTCTGCTTCTCAAGTTCATTTAACTTCTCTTGAGCAGTTGCCAATTCAGTTGTCCGAATTATTTTGCACTGTACCAACACAACAACAAAAAATCCACAGTTTTACATTCAGGGATCTGATCTTGAAGCCTCGAGTCAAAGGAGAAAGCTGAAAAACTAACCTGATTCCTTAACTCCATTATAACATATTCTTTTTCCAAATTCTCCCCTGCACAAAGAGATCATTTAGATTCTCTTTTAATTTTCTATTTTGTATAAGCAAACAGGATAATCAATAAATTAAGAGAGAGAGAGAGACAGTAAATTCATGTTTTTCCTTGTCTTATGATATGTATCCCATTTTTTTTAATCTATAACATATTAATTTAAATTACAACATTAGACATATAAATGATTAAACTGTGGTAAGAAAAGAAAAAATAGATCCCCTACATATATTATCTTAAGCATTTAAGAACACGATAAATTCAACTTCACTCTTCATTAATTTCAACTTAGGTACGTGACACAATTCTCCAACCATACAATACAAAGAAGAATGAAAGAGACCCAATACCACCAACTCAGTGATCCCAAAAGGTAATGCTACAGTAGTTTAACAAACACAAGACCTTATTGTTGTGCGTTATGTTTCTCTATAAATCTTTAATTCTTGCCAATAAAAAAATTAAAATCTTTAATTCTTTATTTCATATAATATACTGACATTTAAAAGTTCCTCAGAATTTTAAAAGTAAACAAAATATATGGCTTATGTATTAAAAAAAATTTAGTTTTCATGGACTTAATACAGCTTATTCTTGAACCAAATTATTAAAAAAGAATAATCATGAGCTTGATGCAGATACTGGATCCAATTGATGGCACTTGAGGGTTTCTAAAGGGTTTCTCTTTTTTTTATTTTTTTTTTATTTTATTGATTTGGATTACAAAGGATGATTTAATGATTTGCAAAAAAGGCCACACATTCATCCAAAAAGTTTCTACAAATAATACATTATATAATACATGTAATACCAACCCATGAGAACAACTACTTTTAAATCCAAGCATAGCAACTAATACACACATTCCTACAAGCAATATATGATTTTAATTGTTAGAATACTTGTACAATGTGTGATAACTTGATTTTAAAAGAGGCACATTTGATAGTTTTGTATGTTTTAATGATCCTTCAGTTCATTGTCTCTCAGATTTCTATCTTTTTACTAAATATATATTCACATTATATTAAAAATATCTCAAAGAACAGGCCTCAAAAAGGAGACACGCAAGGGAAAGAAAAGTAAAATCCTTCGTAGAATGAAAATAATTAAACACAAGCCAATGGGAGAAAAAAAGTATACAACACCCATTCTCGAGTCGCCAAAAAATACATGGTATGTAAAGCAAACTACAACTTTGATAATACATGTATGTCGGTAGTATTTACAATACAATCGTGAGTTTAATACAAATATTGTCTTCTGTATAATATACACACCCAAATAAGTCCTCATTAATTATTCATACACTATTTTACGTAAATAAGGAGATGCCTAAAACATCTTCCTGTAACCATCACTCCATACCCCGACTCGATCCTCATGTTCTCACCTCCGGAGAAGAAAAATGGAACAAAAAGGAAAAGGGTGAGCTCAACTAGCCCAAAGAAGAATATTACGACTAAGATAATATACAACAAATTATCGTTAGTCTTCAACAGGAAAATCTAATGTAATACAATAGACAACAAGTTTTAGATCAACAAATGCAAATGAAAATAAAGAATCCATTGTAAGAGTCACGTAGTAGAGAAAGAATTCTACCGCCTTCTAAGGTTTAAAAGTCCATCATCAATAGTTTATCCCGTAATAACAATCAATATACATCTTTAATCATCTTTGCACTACATGTGCCAAAGATATTCATTCAGATCACCAATGGGTCATGTTCATCTCAACACTGCTCATCTTTTGCACCATGTGCCAAAGATATTCATCGCTTAATCGCTCATCTTTGCACTATGTGCCAAAGATATTCATTTATATCACCATTTAGATCGAGGATGATGAAAACATTTTTAAAGAAACGAATCCAAAGGAAACAAAATGACAAGGATTAAGGATTAAGGATTCAGACTTTGTTTTACCCATGTCCAAAAATACTTCAAAATAATCATATTGGTGTAAAATTCAAGAATGATCAAAACATGGATACAATCAAAGCTAAGATCCGTATTAGATATTTTGGACAAAAAGAAAATTTTTATTTTTCTATGAATAAAGGTCGATTCGTGAATCGTGAATAAAGGTCGATACGTGAATAAAAGGCCGATACGTGAATAAGAACCTCCATACACAACAAGTTCCAAATTTGATAAAAAGTTCACCAATATTTCTAAGATAATGATATCAAGAAAAATATCATTTTAAGAAGAAAATAATACCCTTTACCTCAAAATAACCGCAGATTTCGATCGAATTTCTAGATAAGGTCGATGTAAACCCAAGACCAGATAAAGAACACTCAAAGTATACTCACAAGAATACGCCGATAATTTAGAGAGAGAAAGAGAGAAAACTTTGTTTTCGTGTGATTTTCAATTCTAACTTAGCCTCTATTTATATAGAAAATGTTAACGCCTAAAAGCGAGACTAAATTAATAAATTATTATTATTTAAAATTACATTTCTACGCATGCCATTTGAACAACTTCACCACCAAACCAACCTTGACCCAATTTCCAAAGAAATTTCACATGTTCAAACAAGAGTGGGTCCCACCCATTATTTAATAAAATTATTTTATCTTTCAAACTTCAATAATTCAGAGAAAATAGCTCGCTTATCGTAAAAAATTCAAAACTCATGACTTTCCATGGGAAATTCCATTCTCTACAACTTTGCGTAAGAAAATTTTTCCAAATTCCAAAATGTAAATCGACCAAATCCACAAACCAGCGATTTTACGCCTATAATCAATTTTCTACAAGAATCAGGTCCACCGACACACAAAACATATGTTAAACATTTAATGCCACAAAATACTCTACCTCCTCATATACTCATATATCCCACATTCATTATAAAATATCACCGCTAATATATTATTAAAATAATATATTTAAATGAATTATTTTATCGTAAAAAGATAAAATATTAATTTTCAACAATTGTCACATTAAAAATTTTTCCATCTATATCCACATAAAATAAATATTTTCTTTATCATAATAATCAATAATTACTTATTAAAAATAATATTACGTAATCACAAAGATCGACAACCGTGCCGCTCCTGTGAAAGAGGGCTTTCCAATAAGGATTTCCTCACTCACTGCAAGCAATTAGTGACCAAACCTCTCCTGTATGTAACTTTCTAGACATCGCCAATAATGTTATCTCGATAATATTATTATTAAATAATATGAATTATTGATTCGATAATGGAAAATATCGCAGAATGACAATTATCAAACAACAAAGAATACAAAATATCAACGCAAAGAATTATTGAATCAATAAAATATAATATCAATAAAGAATTCATCGTAATAATTATCGAAAAGGCCTTCACGTAAGGATCAATAATTAATAATAATATCGGTAATACCGCGCCATCGCAAGAACCACGCCAGACATCAGATTTTAACCACTGTGTAACCCAAATGTTGTTAATTCAGAATAATTTACGCCGTTATTTATAAAACTCAATCTTTTGTCGCTTTTCCTTCATCCAACCGCTTTTCCGCATGGGCCCACTAATGATCGCTACCGTCGCACGGAGATTCCCTACAAAAAGAATATTCCCACCACCAAACTAATATTATTCCCTAATAATAATGAATATTTTATAACCACTGCTTATTTTGTAAACTTTGCACATTTCACCCATAACCAAAGAATTATATCAAATTAACCCTTATTAATTTGTAATAATGAATAAAGGAAAATTCAATTTTATTTATAATAAGTCGGGTCTTACAACCTCCCTCCTTATGAAATTTCGCCCTCTAAATCGACGACGACGCACTTCGGTATATCGAAAAAGTGAGGAGGTACTCGCTTTCATCTCCGATTCCAACTCCCATGTCATTTCCTCAATCGCATGGTTTCTCCACAAAACCTTAACTTGTGGTATAACCTTCGTATGTAAGACATGCTCTTTCCTATCCAAAATCTCAACAACAGTATCTCCTCGTAGTTAAATCTTCACTATCTCGTCCGGGTTCTAATGCAATAATGTGGTTCGGTCTTTCACATATTTACGAAGCATAGATACGTGGAATACATCAGGAACACGAGACATACTGAGGTAACGCGAGTCTATAGCTACGCTTCCTATTCTGGCCAAGAATCTCAAATGGACCAACAAACCTCGATCGAGCTTTCCTCTTTTCCCAAATCTTCAACTCCTTTCCATGGAGCAATACGTAATAAATACATGATCTCCAATATTAAACTCCACGCCCTTTCTACGAAGATCAAGATAACTCTTTTGTCGATCTTGTGAAGTTTGAATACGCTGTTTAATCATTCGATCTTTTTTCGTAGTCACGCGATTTAATTCTCGTCCCAACAATGTTGCTTTCTCCCACCTCGCCCCAAAGATATCGAGAACTACATTTCGGCCCATACAACGCCTCAAATGGAGCCATGCCTATACTTGTTTTGATAAATCGTTGTTGTAGAGAATTCCACCAGTGGTGGTAGTACTTATCCCAACTTCCTTTGAAATCTAGACACGTAGTCTTAATAGATCTTCAAGGGTTCGAATAGTCCTCTCGATTGTCTCGTCTGCTTCGAGGATGGTACGTCGAATCAATCAGAATGCGCTCATAGCTTTTCGCAAGCTAACCCAAAATTCAAGTGAATCTCGTCACGATCCAAACTACGGATATCGGCATGCCATGCAATCGCATAATCTCATTCACACATATACGCAGCAAGACGCTCAAGGGATAAAGTCGCAGACGGCAGAAGAAATGGGCGCGCATTTGGTTAATCTATCAACAATAACCCAAATCAGATCTCACGCCTCGAGAAACTTTGGGAAGACCAGAATAAAATCCATAAGAATGTGTTCCCATTTCCATTCCTAATCTCAAGTGGTCAGAATGGACCTTTTGGCACTCGATGTCCGCCTTTACACGCCGACAAAGTTAAACATCTCGAGATAAACTCCGCAATCTCTCTCTCTTCATATTGTTCCACCAAAATGTACGTCTAATATCACGATACATTTTGGTACTCCCTGTGATGGATCGCAAAACGGGTGTTGGTGCTCCATCATGATTTTATGCTTCGTGTCGTAATCGTTAGAACGCAAAGTCTAGAATCGACTCAAGTATTCCTTCCTCATCAATTTCGCTTCCTAATACCTCCTCCTTCAGACTTTCTTCTTCATATGATCGCCCCCTGTGTCCGTAGCTTCGAAAGCAGCTTTTAACTTTATCGATTAAAGTTTGCTCTACTTCAGATATTCGCCATCATTACGTGGGTCCCCGAGTCTTTAATTCTACCTCCATCCTTTGTAAGTCATACAAAATGGGCCTTCATACGATAATATCGCACTCAGATTTCAGATATGATCTTCTACTTAACGCGCCTACCTACTACGCTCGCTTTTCCGTGATGATATCAATAAGGCGATCGTAATCTTTAACAGCAGCCCACCAACGCCGCTGCCGCACGTCGAGTTCTTTTTGGGTGAAGAAATATTCGAGCTTTTTATGATCCAGATAAATCTCTACTTTCTCCCCGCATAAGTAAAGGTTCCATATCTTCAACGCGAACACGATCGCCGCTAACCTGCATCACGAAGTAGGATAATTCCTCTCATATTCTTTCGAGTTGTCGTCGCGGAGGCATAAGCTATGACTTTCCCATGTTGCATGAGAACACATCCTAACCCCTCGCTGTAAGATCGTCAGAGATAACAAATCCATCCGAACCAGATGGTATTCACGTAACAAAGCCAAACGAGAGTCTCCTCGAGCTCTTGGAAGCTCTTCTCGCATTCCTCGCTTCCATAAGAATTTTGCATCCTTCCGAGTCACCGAGTTAATCTGAGTAGCGATTCGAGAAAATCCTTCCACAAATCTCCGATAAATAACCAATTAAGCCCGTAAAGTCACAGCAGATTTTGGCCACCGACTTTTGCTGTTCTAACTTCAGATTGCTTCAATCTTCGCCCGTCAACAGATATCTTTGTTTTGACACCACGCGCCCAAGGAATGCTACTTCCTCAAGCCGTAACTCGATTTCTTCACCGCATAAAGCTTCAGGTTCACGTAAGTCTTCAGAAGATCAAATTTTCAAATGGTGCTCATGATCTTCACTCGCTTTTGAATGTATGAGGATGTCATCAATAAAGACAACAACGAATCGATCCAAATATTCCTTAAATACACTTGGCTCATCATATCCATGAAAGAAAATAGAGCATTAGTCAATCCAAAAGACATGACCAAGAATTCATAATGCCCAGACGAGTCCCCGAATGCCGCCTTTTGAATATCCTCGCTTTTAATCTTCACCGATGATATCCGTAATCTAAGATCGATCTTTGAAAAGAATCAGGCCTCAGAATCGGTCTAACAGTCATCAATGCGAGGTATGGATACCTATTCTCGATGGTGACATGGTTCAATTCTCGATAATAATATAAAGTCGATACTCCCGCCTTTTCTTCTTTACTTAATAAAAACAGAGCACCCCAAGGAGACGATTTCAGGATTAATGAAACCGATGTCTAATAACTCCGTAGTTGGACTTTAACTCCTCAAGTTCAATAGAGCCATTCGACATGGGTTTTAGAAATGGGCTTTGTAATCTTGCTCAAGGTCAATAAAGAATTCAACATCACGCTCGGGGGTAATCGAAGCTCTTCAGAAATACATCGTGGAATTCTCTAACCACGTAAATATTATTCAAATCGATTTGTTTTTATTCAAATCCATAACATGGGCTAAGAAAGCTCGACATCCGCTTTTTTCAATAAACTAATAAATTTTTGTGGCTTCGATGATGAAAATGATCGATTTTAGTGGTTTAGTGGTTTGAATTGCATGATGTCAAGTTAGAATATGAAAACTAACAACCCATTTAAAACAATCAATTTTGGTACGATGAGTGGTTAACCAATCAATTCCTAAAATCACATCAAAAGCAAGTATCTTTAAAGAGATAAGATCAACAGTAATGTGATAAAGGCTAACTGGATCATGCAAGATTTATAAACCGTAGATGTAACGAAGGTTTCACCCAACTGAGTTTCAACAGATAAATCAAAATCTAATTTCTCCTGAGTCAAGTTTAAACGCTGAGCACAAGTTAAGAGAGATAAAAGAATGGGTAGAATCCCAGATTCAAGAAGGTATAAACTTCGCAAGAATTCAAGATTAGCTTACCCGTGATCACCTCGCTTGGGTTCCTCTACACTTTTTGTCCAACCACGACAAACGCTTCTTCCAGAACCGGCCGATTTCGACTTATCCGGACAAACTTTCGAATCACCACCTCGCCGAACTTGGTTTCGCGATAAGACAATCTCGAGCGATGTGGCCTTCCTTTCCACAAGCTTGTAACATACCTTGATTGTTCAGGACAGCCAATGATATGTCCCTCCTTCCCGTGATTTGTAATATCTAATCAAGGCCGTTTCTCCTCCCCAAGATTTGTTGTTGTGCTGCGTGCCGCCGCTGATATCTTCCCGCCATTGTTGAATCTTCTTTTCAAATTTCCACTGAGTCACCTCTCCTATTATCATGTCCACGATTACCACCCGAGTGGTTACCGCTTTGTTCAGATTCTTTCCTCCTCGCCGTTATCATCGCTCGACGACTACACCCGATCAGGGTCCCCATTGAGTATACTCACTATCTCGCCTAATAATCGAGCCCTCGCTGACAACATCTCAATACAGAGAAAATTTATGAGAGATAAGGTATCGATTTAATCTCTCTCGTTTTAGACCTCTCGTAAACATATACGCTATTCGCTCCTCATTCTCCACCAAATGAGGTGCAAACTCGATAATTTCGCTAACCTTGCTTTCGCATCGAGACACCGCCATGTTGTTCGCTCGAGTCTAATAAACTCTACCTCCTTCATACGATTTAATACTTTCTCGGAAAGTACTTGTCATCGAACAGCTTCAAATCTTTCCCAAGACATGTTAAGCAGATCCGGTTGGTACGCTTCACGATTCCCACCAAGAATCGCTTCACCACTTAAACATAAAGGTGGCGAATGGAACCTTCGCTCCTCCGCACCCCAAGACATCGAATATCTTGTAATTTGCTTGACCCACGCTTTCGCTTTTGACGGATCCCGCTTTCCATGGAAACTGTGGTCCCAACTTCGAATTGTTCGCCGTGACAAAACCGCACGCTATTATCATTTCCTCCCAGATTTTGTACACGAAGTCTCCTCGTCTCGATTTTTGTATGAATCGCAAAAAGCTTCTAAACATCCCGCTGCTCATCATTTGCTCTTCAAGGGCATGCTTGTTCACAGGAGAACATTGCCACTGCTGTCAGACGTTTCTCCTCCTCGTGAAGTGAGAGACTGCTGCTCCACACTGGCCTCATAAACTCCATGTTAACGCTCAGCAGCCCATTCTTAACATCGCCATAAAACAAGGGTTAATTAAACAAATTAATATATCACATAATATCCTATATTACGATCGACCAACAAATAAGCTAGTAGTAGACACACTAACAAGGATTTACTGCCTCTCCCTCCTAGTTCTATTCCCCGATCTCCGCTGCAGATCATATCCCTAAGCTCGATATTAATCGCGACGCCCCCAAAATAGGTATACAACACCCATTCGAAAGTCGCCAAAATACATGGTATGTAAAGCAAACTACAACTTTGATAATACAGTATGTCGTAGTAATACTTACAATACAACCGTGAGTTTGAATACAAATATTGTTTCTGTATAATATACACACCCAAATAAGTCCTCATTAATTATTCATACACTATTTTACGTAAATAAATGAGGATGCCTAAAACATCTTCCTGTAACCATCACTCCATACCCCGACTCGATCCTCGCTATGTTCTCACCTCCCGAGAAGAAAAATGGAACAAAAGGAAAAGGGTGAGCTCAACTAGCCCAAAGAAGAATATTACGACTAAGATAATATACAACAAATTATCGTTAGTCTTCAACAGGAAAAATCTAATGTAATACAATAGACAACAAGTTTTAGATCAACAAATGCAAATGAAATAAAGAATCCATTGTAAGAGTCACGTAGAGAAAGAATTCTACCGCCTTCTAAGGTTTAAAAGTCCATCATCAATAGTTTATCCCTCGTAATAACAATCAATATACATCTTTAATCATCTTGCACTATGTGCCAAAGATATTCATTCAGATCACCAATGGGTCATGTTCATCTCAACACTGCTCATCTTTGCACTATGTGCCAAAGATATTCATCGCTTAATCGCTCATCTTTGCACTACATGTGCCAAAGATATTCATTTATATCACCATTTAGATCGAGGATGATGAAAAACATTTTTAAAGAAACGAATCCAAAGGAAACAAAATGACAAGGATTAAGGATTAAGGATTCAGATTTTGTTTTACCCATGTCCAAAAATACTTCAAAATAATCATATTGGTGTAAAATTCAAGAATGATCAAAACATGGATACAATCAAAGCTAAGATCCGTATTAGATATTTTGGACAAAAAAAAAATTTTTTTTTTATGAATAAAGGTCAGATTCGTGAATAAAGGTCAGATACGTGAATAAAGGTCGAGATACGTGAATAAGAACTCCCGACACAACAAGTTCCAAATTTGATAAAAAGTTCACCAATACTTCTAAGATAATGATATCAAAAAAAATATCATTTAAGAAGAAAATAATACCCTTACCTCAAAATAACCGCATTTCGATCGAATTTCTAGATAAGGTCGATGTAAAACCCAAGACCAGATAAAGAACACTCAAAGTATACTCACAAGAATACGCCGATAATTTAGAGAGAGAAAGAGAGAAAACTTTGTTTCGTGTGATTTTCAATTCTAACTTAGCCTCTATTTATAGAAAATGTTAGAACGCCTAAAAGCGAGACTAAATTAATAAATTATTATTATTTAAAATTACATTTCTACGCATGCCATTTGAACACTTCAACCACCACCAACCAACCTTGACCCAATTTCCAAAGAAATTTCACATGTTCAAAACAAGAGTGGGTCCCACCCATTATTTAATAAAAATTATTTTATCTTTCCAAACTTCAATAATTGTAGAAAATAGCTCGCTTATCGTAAAAATTCAAAACTCATGACTTTCCATGGGAAATTCCATTCTACAACTTTGCGTAAGAAAATTTTTCCAAATTCCAAAAATGTAAATTGACCAAATCCACAAACCAAGCATTTTACGCCTATAATCAATTTTCTACAAGAAGAATCAGGTCCATTAATAACACACAAAAAACATATGTTAAACATTTAATGCCACAAAATACTCTACCTCCTCATATACTCATATATCCCACATTCATTATAAAATATCACCGCTAATATATTATTAAAATAATATATTTAAATGAATTATTTTATCGTAAAAGATAAAATATTAATTTTCAACAATTGTCACATTAAAAATTTTTCCATCTATATCCACATAAAATAAATATTTTCTTTATCATAATAATCAATAATTACTTATTTAAAAATAATATTACGTAATCACAAGATCGACAACCGTGCCGCTCCTCAGAGTTAGGGCTTTCCAATAAGGATTTCTCCTCACTCTGCGCGCAATTAGTGACCAAACCTCTCCTGTATGTAACTTTCTAGACATCGCCAATAATGTTATCTCGATAATATTATTCAAATAATATGAATTATTGATTCGATAATGGAAAATATCGCAGAATGACAATTATCAAACAACAAAGAATACAAAATATCAACGCAAAGAATTATCGAATCAATAAAATATAATATCAAAAAGAATTCATCGTAATAATTATCGAGTAAAGGCCTTTCACGTAAGGATCAATAATTCAATAATATCAGTAATACCGGTGCCATCGCAAGCAACCACGCCAGACATCAGATTTTAACCACTGTGTAACCCAATGTTGTTAATCTCAGAATAATTTACGCCGTTATTTATAAAACTCAATCTTTGCTGCTTTTCCTTCATCCAACCGCTTTTCACTATGGGCCCACTAACGATCATCGGCCGTTGCATTTGAGATTCTCGATAAAAAAAGAATATTCCACCACCAAACTAATATTCCCGACGTAATAATAATGAATATTTTATAACCACTTGCTTATTTTGTAAACTTTGCACATTTCACCCATAACCAAAGAATTATATCAAATTAACCCTTATTAATTTAGAATAATGAATAAAGGAAAATTCAATTTTATTTATAATAACCCACGCTACGATTAGATTCCAGAAAACCCAATAGTATACACACAGGCTTCACGCAAATCTGCCGCCTGTCTTTACTCTATAGTCGGACTAATATTTTGAACTTCACCCACATGCCGCACCCACCCCCATAAGATTTCTAGAGGGAGAAAATAGTTTTCTTCCTCGATTTACAGAGAGACAAGAGGAAGACAGACAACCCACAATCCATAAATCTATCGTCTCTACTCCACCATAACCAATCATGCCTTCAGGTGCAAAAAAGAGAAAAGCAGCTAAGAAGAAAATGGTCCAGCAGACAAACAACAACAGCCCCAACTCCTCGACTCATGGTACTTTACTGTCTGTTCTTTGCTTTTATTGGACCAATCATACTTTTATCTTTTTTCCAATGTTTAATTTTGATCTGTCTCTATAATTGATTCAGTTGGTATGGGTCGATGTCTCGTGTGGCTTTGATTTTATATAATTTAGTTTATCCACTTCTATCTCAATTTTGATGGGTATGTGTTACTGTCGCTTGGCTTGATTTTGAGTGTGTATATAATTGTGAAATGGTTGGTTTAGTGGGTATGTGTTTGTGTTAGTACTTCTGGTGCTTCTTTGATGTTGTATATAGTTACTTGGCTTAAGCTTGTAGATCAATTCATTTAAACTAATTTACTATCCCGTTCTGAACTATTTGGTTTGATAATTGTCTGGTGGTTGGCTCAGATTAGGTAGATTGGTATTTGTTAATTTGTTTTGTTTCGTTGGATCTTGTATTGAATTCTTGTGAATGGATCAAACTATGGTAGGGGATGATGACGTGAAGCACTTTGATGAGAAAGATAGTGATGGTGGGGAGGTTAGCTCTCCTGCATCTCAGGATCACCATAGCCCTCAGCATCCATTTGCTGAGGGAGAAGAGGAAGAGAGGGAGAAGAGGGAAGACAGTTCATCTGTTCAATTAATTGCCCCGAAGAAGAATTCCGTGGAAGAAGTAAATTTTGGAGAGAATACGCAGAAAGTTGCGACAGAGGAGGAGGGCATTGTTCAGATTGAATGGGATATGGAGTCTGAGGAGGGTTATTCTAAAAGCAAGGATATAAGTATCGAGTCCTCAAAGAAAGTTCATGATGGAGAGTCGTCAGGGAGCTCTAGCAACAGCAGTGGCAGTAGCAGTAGCAGTTCAGATGATGAGTCTCATGTTGTTGAGAAGAAAACAGTAGTAGTTGAAACTGGTGCAGCTGTTGATTTAGTTAAGCCTGTTGAATCTTTGTCAAAAGTGGTAACTCAAGTAAATGACAGTATTACAGTTGGGGAAACAGGTAACGGAGCTGTTGAAAGTGGGCCTGCTGTTGATTCAATTAAGCCCGATAATGGGGTTGCTGAAACTGCCTCTTTGGTAGAGCCAGATAAGGTTTCGTTGATAGAAGAGGTAGTTCAAGTAATTGAAAGTACTTCAATAGATAATCCTATAGCTTCCTCTGTGGTTGACTTGGATTTGCAAGAAAATGTGGAGAAAAAGTTGCCCACACTTGATGACAACACTGGAGTTTCACCAGTTCTGATGGATTTGGGATCAAGGAAAAAGGAGGATGAAGTGGATTCGACATCAGAAGAAAAAACCTCAGCGTTTTTGGAAGCAAAGGATTCTGCTACTGAAGTGCATGAAAACAAACTCGTGCTGTCATTCAATGCTCCTAATGTCCATACTAGTAACGGTGCAGAGCATATCAAAGATTCTGAGAGTCCTGAATACCCTGATAGCCTGGTAATGGCCTATATGTTCTTTCTTAAGAGGTTAATTTATCATTTGGTTGCTTCAATATGCTCCAAACCAATAAGTGAAGTCTAGAAATGATCAAAATATTCTTGAAATTTTTTGCAGCCTCTTGTAGCCGCAGCTCCACAAACAATGCAAAGAACTTCCTTGAAGAGTTGCTGTGGAATATTTGAGCTGTTTACAGGCTCCGGTAGATAATTTCAGGTGGGTAGTTTTATATACTTGCGTACTTTTGAGCCAAAAGTTTTGTTTCCACTCGTGTTTTTTAGAAGTTCCCTTCAAGCTTTCTACTTGCGGATCACATCTCATCAGCTTAATTAATGTGAAGAAATTTTATGTTAACATTTAATGGATTATTCAATGTCATGGTATTGCTTTATATTGTGTAATATACTAATTTACATGAGGAGAATCAGTTTCTTATCTTGTAGTAATTTTATGCTATATATTTGTCCTCGTTCTATGCTATTTCTACGTTCTTTCTTCTTAACATCTCACTCCCCTGACCCCTTTCCTCTTCATCTGTTCAGATAAGAACATAGAAATATATTTTACGTATAACTGGGGACTTATGTTGCATAAATGTCTTAAGATATACTTGATGTTCATATAAGTTAAATATGAGTTTTGTGTACTTGCTGCTTGATTGATATCAATAATCCCCTCTCGGTAAGAGGTTAGATATCAATAAACCCCTTTGTTTTCTGATCAATCATTTCTTTGAAGTTCGTGAATATGTTGGCAATTCCTTTGGAGAATCCGTTGTCACTAATTAACTAAATTATGCTTGAAATCCTTTTTGGTTACCCTTTGTTGCAGAACAGATTATTGAAGAGCTTTACTGGAGTAGTGAAACATGTGGAACTATGAGGAGCTGGATCCTAGCAATATGTGGCTTATTTATAGCTCTTTACAAATTTTCCTCCCTAGAGACAATCGGCAAAAGCCTGACAATGAAAGGAACTAATTAGGTTCTCAGTAATGGTAGTTTACTCCGGTAGGCAGTTCAAAGTCCTTGTTTTTTACTGTAATGCTTTCTTCTTGATTTTGCAGTTTAAAGATTTTCTTTTTCTTTTTTACAAACTTTTATGAGTGTGGTTTATACATCCCTTGGGGATATGGTATTTTGGGAATGAATATATAAACTCCTAGTGCAGACTTTATTTGTAAACCGGTTGCTGTCACCTGTTGATTGTCCTCAAATTATCACCTGCTGTAGCTATTGCAGTTTGTAGGCAGTATGCATACTTGTGTGCAATCTCCCCATTATGGTCTTCTCCAAGCCCAGTCCAAAAGTAAGAAATGCTTATTTTTTGGATTGTAACTTGAAAACATATATATAGGGCACTACTTAAGAGTTGGAGACTCCAAATCTCTAGGCGAGGATCTCATTCATGGGGGAATTGATAGGGGTAATGTTACTAGTGACTTATTACCTATCTTACCTTACAATACCTTATTGTGTTGCATAGCGACAATAAGCAAAGTATTTTACATATATTAATTTAATATTCAATATTGGAAAGTACTTGAGAAGTACTACTAATTACAAAACTATCATTTTAAAATGCTAATTAAAGTTTCATCACAATTTGAATCTTAGAATTCTGCAATTTTTTTCTTTCTTTTCAGCAAGAATTTCGCAAATTAACTAGGATGGAACTCAAATGTGACTTTTTGTTTAGTACAACTTATTTTTATTCTACATTGTTAGCTATTTGCTGAACCATGTTGTTTGATTTAGGAAATTGATATTTCCGTGTGACTTTTTGAAAAATCCAAACTACTCCCCCTGCAATCATTTCTTTTATTCATTACCTTTTTATCTCTTCAATACAAATGCAATCATATCACAGAAATGACCAAACAATCTACAAGTTAATCTTTAAACAACAATGGAAAAAAGAGAGAAGAAATACCAAAAAAAATAATAATAATTTAATATAAAATATAAAGCACAATAGACAATCGAACACATTTCGGCTCCACCTTCAAGTTCATCTCCTTATGGAGGCAGCACCGTGAATGGCGGCTATGTATAGGAGTTGAGTAGCAGAAAGGATAATTATGAATACTTCCATTGTTTTCTGCATATAGAAATTCTTGAGTTTGGTATTCATATTTTTTTTATCGGGTTCTTTTATAATTTATCATAATTAGATTCAAAGATGATCAATTCAAGACTTTATTTGTACTCACCAGGCGGGCATTTCAGATGTGCAGCTCAATTTCTTTGCTGGCAAATCTGTACAGGCATTCCATTTATTAACCAAAGTAGAAAGTAAAAAAAGTACAAAAAGTACTCACCATATTGAAATTGCGTATAGAAAACAAATTTGTGATTATATATTAGTGTGTGTTCATTAATATATGAATGAAGATATATATATATGGTGCTGAAGTAGTTGAATTACCCCATGGCGAGGACGGTGAGAGCCCAGGCAATGGTGGCAGCAGAAGCGGCTGATGGCAAGCTATCGTGGTTCCAGAAACGAACGTGGTTGAAACCAGATATAACTGATGCAACACCAACAACACCAGCTATCAAAGCAAAGGTTACAAAGAATCCAGTTGCAGCATTTCCCATCGGAAAGTATATAGGCGAAAAATGAGCTGGAAGATCAAATCCTGGACCTAGTGATTAAAATCCATTCATATTTTGGATCAGTAAATATCTCAATTAAGCCGGTCCAAATGTTTTAAAATTAGAGATACAACTTTTAAGGATGTATGCTTAAATATTAGCCGGAAAGATATATACCAATGATGAAACCATGATCGATAGCTCTGTTCATTGCCCAACCACCAATGCCTAAAATTATGACATACATGCAGAAGTTAAGGACTAAAAGAAGCGATGCAACCCATTTCAACTGCTCCCCAGCCATTTTTGGATCAAAGCAAAACTGATTTTACTGGAAAAAGGAAAAGATTAATGCAGGAATTATTAAAGGAACAGATGATGCAAATGATCTGTGAAGTGGGGAGTTTATAAATGGTTGCGTTTGAATGGTTTTGGTTCTTTTCTTGCAAGGGATTTGTGTTCCAAAGGGGTTTTGTGGGGTTGTAAAGATATGTGATGCTTTAAATTCTAGGCAAGACAAATTTGTTTAATGCTGGCAAATTCTTTCTTATAAACTATCTTTTCTTGATGGTACATTACATGCATTCTTTGTTTTAGGCTTTGTTCTACTTCCCCCCTTTTGTTCTTTCTAGGAGGGAAAGATATATTCTTTCTTTGCCACTTGGAAAAGGGTTATCTCCAAAAGGAATGTCTATCACTTGGAACATATACAAATCAAAATATTTTTGTTTGATTTGAATTTTATATATCTGGGAAGAAAAATATACCATTTCAATATCCCTTAATTGTTTTATATATATTTATGACATTTAACTTTATCTAAGATCACTTTCTTTCTATCAACCTCTTGTTTGTTGTCATACACAAAATCTATATATTATAATGTATATCCAAAACTAAATACATGTTTCTCAAAATTATGTGGGCAGAATTTATATTTTTATACACGCAGCTTTTTTCTTCTTCTTTTTTCCCCATTGGCTGATTATTCTCACATAAGCTACTTTCTCTCCTTCTACAGTTAAAACCGTTAACTTTGCTGCTGGTGCTATGTTTTCCCGCCTAACCGCAACTCTATATCTTACCATATGCCTTCTGTAACAACCTTTGCTCTAATGAGTAAACATGTTAATATTTCCCGCCATAATTCGAAACTTCAAATCATCCAAATGTCTCGTTTGTATTGCAGATTTTTCCCATTTGAGTACCTTCTCTTACAATTCAATACTCTCGGATCACCTGAAGAACAAAAGATTAGACGAAGCTCTCAGAGTTTTCGATCAAATACCTTTCCCTGATGTTTATTTGTCCACAAAGATGATATCTGGATATGTTGAACATCATAGACTTGGTGAAGCCCTGAACATGTTTGACAAAATGCCTGTTCGAGATACGGTTATGTGGAATCTGATGATTAAAGGGTGTTTGGATTGTGGGGATTTGGATACGGGTATGAAGCTTTTTGAGAAAATGCCTGAAAGGAATGTGATTTCTTGGACAACAATGGTGAATGGGTTTTTGCAGGTTGGGAGAGTTGAATTGGCTGAGGGCTTGTTCCGGGAGATGCCCGTGAGGGATATAGCTGCTTGGAATTCGATGATTTATGGGTATTTTAGTAACGGAAAAGTGGAAGATGCTATGAAGTTGTTTGAGGAGATGCCACGCCGTAATGTGATTTCTTGGACTTCGTTAATTAGTGGACTTGATCAGCATGGGAGGAATGATGAGGCTTTGCTTTTATTTAGGGAGATGGTGGATTCTGGTGTTCAACCCACTGCGAGTACGTTTTCAAGTGTAATAACAGCTTGTGCTAATGCATTCTCTATAGGTTTTGGTGTTCAGATTCATGGCCATATTGTTAAGCTTGGTTTTCATTCTGATGCATATGTTAGTGCTTCACTAATCACATATTATGCAAACTGGAAGCAAATGGATAATTCGTGCAAGGTTTTTAATGAGAAATTGCATATAAATGTGGTAGTATGGACGGCTTTATTGACAGGTTATGGTGTAAATTGCAAGCATGAACATGGATTGAAGGTTTTTGGTGACATGTTAAAAATGGGTATCCTTCCCAATCAATCTTCTTTTACTAGTGCCTTCAATTCATGCTGTGAAGTGGAAGCTTCTGATCAAGGGAAAGAGATTCATGCTGTGGCTATCAAGCTGGGGCTTGTTACTGATGCCTTTGTTGGTAATTCACTTATTGTGTTGTATTCTAAATGTGGTAATATATTTGACGGGGTATCCATATTCAAGGAAATTGCCAAGAAGAACATAGTATCATGGAACTCGGTCATCGTTGGATGTGCTCAACATGGATGTGGCATGTGGGTACTGACATTTTTTAACAGAATGATACGTTTTGGGGTTGACCCAGATGATATCACATTCACCGGGTTGCTTTCTTCTTGTAGTCATTCCGGGATGTTAGATAAAGGAAGGAGCTTGTATAAATATTTTTTCCAATACATGTCTAGAGAGGTAAAGCTTGAGCATTATGCCTGTATGGTGGATATCTTGGGCCGAAGTGGGAAGTTGCACGAAGCAGAGGAGTTGATTAAAAGTATGAGAATGAAAGCAAATTTGTCAGTATGGTTGGCTTTGCTTAACGGATGCAGGATGCATTCTAACTTAGAAGTGGCTGAAAGAACCGCAGAAAGCATTTTTAATCTGGATCCACATTGTAGTGCTGCTTATATCCTATTATCTAATTTATATGCTTTTGCAGGTAGATGGAGTGATGTTGCAAGAGTAAGGGGGAACATGAAAAAGATAGGATTAGTAAAACAAGCAGGAAGCAGCTGGTTAACCTAAAGGGATTGCGGCATTCTTTTCTTTCTGGAGATAGATCCCATCCTTTAAGTGAGAAAATATATCAAAAGCTCGACTGGTTAGGAGAAAAGTTGAAAGAAATTGGATATGTACCTGATCAAAGGTTTGCTTTGCATGATGTTGAGGATGAACAGAAGGAAGCAATGTTGTCCTATCACAGCGAGAGGCTTGCTATTGGTTTTGGGCTGATTAGTACAGCGGAGGGCAGTCCGATAACGGTGATGAAGAATCTTCGTGTATGTGGAGATTGCCATTCTGCAATTAAGCTAATAGCAAAGATTGTTGAACGTGAGATCGTTTTAAGAGATTCAAGTCGTTTCCATCATTTCAGAGATGGGTTTTGTTCTTGTGGTGATTACTGGTAGCATGGTTCTTGTTTTTCTCCCAGTGTTAGGAGTCTTTGACACCATTTTAAGGGATTAGATATTGCACGACAGTCAAGCATATGAATCCACGTTACATGATCAACAAAAGTAAAACATCATCTACTGCTTATTGAGTTGCTTTAATTGAGGGTCCTTTGAGTTTTGCCTATGCTGAGAGGCTTGTCCTAAAGTTGAGTAGTTGAGTCTATTTAATTGTGCGTATGTCAGTGAAAGAAGTGTTTTTCTAGGAGTCCAAATCTGTTGCTCCGGCTGTTCCATTCTTGTTTCAAGTAATTCTTATTTTCTCCAAATTTAAATGCGACGAGATTTGGCATATGTTTAAACAACTCCAAATAAAAAATACTTGCCCAAAATACTAGGAAAGAGATTATAAATCCAAAAACATAATTAGGTTCCTCTTTTTAAATTCAATTTGCAACAAAAGGAATAGAATGTCCTGGTCAATACTCTTTCAGATGATAAAGAGGGCCATAGTATACCTCTTCTTAAACAACATTATTTCTCCTAATGAATTCAAAATCGAGCAGGGACAGCTACCGGATCCTTTAGATATCTCCAAGGGACATCTAAATTACTTGAATATTTAAAAATTTAAATGTTAGCTTCTTACAAGTGTAGGCTAACAGATTGCTCACTTATCAAATTATTACTAGTACAACTAGCTAAAAAGAAACTGTAAAAAAACTTGATCATCCAAATACGGTTACATAATGCAATTGCAAGTGACTAGGTTTAAGCTTACATGGCACCAAAATTAGTACTTAGCAGCTAATCTTTCACACTTTCCATGCACATATTAGAGACGGGCACAAAACCAAGACATCTATTAAACAGAATAAGCAGCAAAGGAACGAACTCAAAAATGGGTAAAAACAAGCACAAGTTTTAATTGTTTTACTAACTTCAAACAACTGCTGTACTAGAATTTGATGCAGCTATCAAAAGTGAATGAAATAACATAACTCTTTCAAGAGCAGTAGGAGAACTCAAATAGGGCCATAAACTCATTCATCTTCCTGGCTGCGCAACCTCGCCAGCTTGTTGGTCACAACAACATCAAGCTGTGCAGCTCGCTCCACAATCTCCTTCCTCTTTCTTGTGGACACGTTATGTGCAATCTCAGCACAATATTTCCTGCAAACCACAAGAAGGCCAAATGTGAGCTGAATAAAAAGGGATAGAATTGTAATCCAGAAATGGAAAGGAACAAAAACAAAGTGAACGGACGTATTGCTTTACCTGTTGTGCATCATCAGGATCTCAAGCTCCTTGGCATTGTGAACAACAAACTTCTTGAAGCCGTTAGGAAGATAGTGGCGAGTCTTCTTATCAGTCCCATATCCAATATTAGGCATCAAAGTTACTCCCTTGAACTTTCTTCTGACCCGGGAATCAATACCCTTGGGCCTCCGCCAGTTTGGCTGTCAAAGGACCAGCAAGACAAATGATTTACCATTTTATCTGAATAATTTTAATTAGCATATCCAAATTCTGTATATTTTCTATACAAGTAATTGAAATGTGTATGCACATATGCTGGTCTAAACAATCTCAGCCGAAAGATGGTTAAATTGTATATGATAATCACTGGTCAATCAGAATTGATTAACAATTGTCATCATAGACTGCACCACCAGCAGAATCTACATTATAAATCATAAAAAAAGCAAAAAGCAAAAGATTTATAAAGAAGTTCACCAGAATAATGTTAGACAATATAAGCTGCGCAAGTAAGATCAGATGGTAGTGCATGTTTATATTCATCATACAACTGCAGAATAGATTGATAGGTATCATCACGCCTCCTTGCAAATTTTTTAATTCATAATAAAAATTAATAAAAGAGTTAAATGCACTTTACATCCCCAGGAATACCCAATTTTACGCATTGGGTCCTATACATCCTGTACTACAAAACATGACACTTTGCATCCTAGGTATACCCAATTTTACACATTGGGTCCTATACTTCAAAACGTATACCCAATTTTACACGGTGATTGGGTCCTATACTTCCAAAACGTGGAAGCGTCAGATTTTGCACTTTTAACAACAGATTTTGGGTTGTTGGGTCTTATGTGACGGTTCGCTAAAAGTGTGGGATGCACAGCGTACATTTTGAAGTCATGCCATATGCAAAATGGGTAAATGCAAGGTGCATTTAACTCTTAATAAAACTTAAAAATTCAACAAAAACAAGTCCAATAAGGAAACCAATACAAAACGTCAATCACCATCTTGTATCAAGATATGACAAAACTATATCATATCTTCAACAATTGAGCTGAATCAATAAACACAAGGTTCAAAGCAGCTCAAACGAAACTTTGTCAAATTGTCATTTGGAAAGATTCTCAAGAGTAGCAACATAGCCTTAAACTTCAATAGTTTTAAGGCTCCTTTCGTGAATTGCATCAATAAGAATTGCATCCAGAGGCCAAGCTACATATACCATTGTGGGGTCAATTGACCCCGCTAAAAAAATAATTACTTAAAAAGGTAAATTTTAAAAATTTTAAGTATTATATGTAAATTGACTCCACTAAAATTTTGAGATCAAATTGAAAATTTATAACTTTGTCAATTAAATTTTAACCATATGACTCATATCCTCGCTAATATATGTATATCTCTCTATAATATTTTAAAGTAAATAATAATCTAATTTATATTATTTTTAAAAATAATTAATGAATCAATTACTTATGAACAATTATGATTAAAAAAGTCTATTAATACAGTGTATATATACCATATATTATTACTTATTATATTGTCATTGTAATATAGTATATATATATATATATGACCCTAAACTACTAAAGTATTAAAAAAAATGACTCGGGGACACTGCCTGAACCCCAGCCAAATTATTTATAGCTTAGTAATAATTTTAACCCAGCTACCTGGCTTCGCCACTGATTGCATCAACATGTTATTAGCATCTCTCCAACTTATAAACCCCCTAAATACAACTGAATTAATAATTAAATCCTTCTGAATAAATGCAGGATCTCCATAAATCAAAACCCACAACAAAATCCAAAAGCTCCCCAATACAACTAATACTACTAAATTTCAAATCTTTTCATTTTGTAATGAAAATCAAGCTAAAAATTGCACTAGTCGAAAACAAACGCACATATACGCAAGCTCATTAACATAGAATACTCATAAAATGAAGAAGAAAACGCTAATAAAAGATTAAAAGAAATGAAACTGAATCTCTCAGGTATATACCTTGACAGTGACAAGGCGATCGCTCCATGGCCTCTTGAACTTCTTGACTCTCTTCTTCACGATCTTCTTTGTGAGCATAGGTACCGCCATTTTCCCTCAAACTTCTTGTTACCTTCTATATCCTCCCAGCTATGAATAAAAATGGCTGGTCGACGCTTATATATAAGCACAGTCGCACCCCACTAGGGTTTTGCAAAGTTAAGGTTTTGGGTCAGAGATATTGGGTCCAGTTTGAAGACTCAATTTGGGCCAGCCCATCCAAGCATAAATTGGTTGTTGCCTTATTGGAAAGATAATGATTTTTTATCGTTTTCATTTTATTTTATTTTAATTTGCATATAAATATTTTTCTAGAACATAGTTACTTGTAAAAAATATATATATATATATATATATATATATATATTAGATATTAAGAATAAAATCTGATATATAGAAAAATAATAATGTATGCTTACAGCTTAAGTATGCACCAAACAAGTCATATATGTTAAAATTTATCAAATAATAATAATTAGAACCCTTCATCTATTACATGAATAATTTTTATAATACTAAATAAAACACAATATCTTCCACAAAAGAGTCACATTTATATTTTTAAAAATAAAATAAAAATCAATTTCACAAAAAGAATCTTTTTTTTAAAATATATTAATATAAAGTAACACAATATCTTTAAATTTGTCATTATAATTTCATTATCTTGTCATTAATACTTAGTCAAGGTCGGTCCAATAGTTAAGTCATTTATGCAATGGCTTGAGGCCCCAAAATTGAGAAGACCCCCAAATTTTAATATTTTAATAATCCACATATGTTAGAGTCCATTAAAAAAGCCCAAATTTTTTTCTCAAGCAAATCAATAGCTACTGTTGGGTCGTGATATTTCTCCTATTGGGCCGAATGGATTGGGCCTACTTATTCAGTTAGTCCATTGGGTCTTCACTATCGGGTGTTGACATTATTGGGGCCACCACTTTATTATCTTTGTTAAGTCCTTCAATATTAGATCAAATCAAGAGGTCGACCCATCGAATATTTAAATATCTACATCTTTGAATTTATGATGATGACAAAGATATGGTAGTCGATATCTTACATGGCATTAATGAGGATTGGACAATGATTCGATTGGTGGACAGAGGGATGGGATTAATGGAAAGCTACTGCAGGTGGGTAGGGTCGGGAGGTCGTTAGCACAAGGAACCGAAGTCTTGTATTATAAAGAAGAAGTTTTTTGTAAAGCAGCACGTTTTACATTCATATGAACACACACAACCGAGAATATCTATCTCTCTCTCTCAATACACTAGACATTACATTCCTCCATTGTTAATCTTGTGAACACGATATCGATTGACTCTTACGCCGAAGCTATCCCCGAATGAATGTACCGCCAAGCTTGTGGTGTTTATCGTGTTTCTTGTCTGGCAGGATCGAAGCGTCTTACGTGATTGGGGACGTTGGAGAAGAAGATCATGGCGTTAACATTGGCGCTTTAGAAGTATCGCTTTCAATGTTCTCGAAGTTATCAATCACAATATTTCCGGTTGTTTACATCGGAAGTTATGGCACAAATCGTGGGGTTCTCGTTCGAGATCCCACTGGCCGAAGCCCAAGATAGTTGGTCTTTCTTTAACGACAAAGAAGCATGATCATGGCCGAAGTGGTCAGGTGATGAAGATGGTGGGACAAGCAGATAGAGCTTTGGAGGTTCTCTTGGAAGCGGGCGAGGATGTATTGTCTTGGAGAGAGGATGTACTGTCACAAAGCGAGGATGTAAATTGAAGCGAGCAAGGATATAGTTGTGCGATTCTTGGATTACAAGCCGAGGACAAAGCATTCAATTATGTCCGATCCCGAAAGATGTGGTACGCCTAAAGATGGACAACCGTGAGTTGAAAAGTTAGCCTATACACTTTGAGGACATGTCTCGAGGTGATCCTCGTGACAAAGAAGACCAAAGAACCATATTCCCGATCATCCAAGAAGAGGGTACTCCGCCCCCTATTGGTCTTTGGATTATGGTGAGAAGAGAGTACATGAAGACCCAATGACCATTTTCTTGATTGGACCAAGAGGGTTTTCCGCCCTATTGGTCTTTGGGATTATGGTCAAGCAGAGTAGATAAAGACCCAATGACCATTTTCTTGATTGACCAAGAAGGCGGATTCTCACTATTGGTCTTCGGGATTATGGTCGAAGCGAGTAGATGAAGACCCAATGACCATTTTCTTGATTAACAGAAGAGGGTACTCACTACTATTGGTCTTCGGGATTATGGTCGGAGCAGAGTAGATGAAGACCCAACAGCCATTTTCTTGATTGATCGAAGAAGGGTATTCCGCCCTATCGGTTTCCGGGATTATGGTCGCAGCAGACGAAGAAACTGATCCAGGGAGTATGCACCTCAGAATACAAACAAGGCATTTTGCCTTGAGTATCCTCACCACAGTGACAAAAAGTTTCACCAAAGTAGATCCAGAAATCACACTCCCGAGAGTCCATTGAAGGCACACCGCCCTGTGGGCACTTGTCTTCGGGGAAATCCATCTAAAGTTGCAGCTCCAGATGGAAAGCAGGTGAGGAGTCCGACAAAGCCGTTCAAAGATTTTGCAAACAGTTACAGAGCTCATGGACATTGCATGCAGATGGATATTCTGTTTCGGACATCAGTACAGCAGACTATCAAGGGGTCGATCACAATAACAATTCCATTGCTGATGCATTATTGAAGTTGACCACTACAGATGCTTATAACTTTGATGGCGGGGCCAGGCGCCTTTCTCTCGGATCGAGATCTTTCGCAAAGTAGTCCAAATACAAGAGTGTCAATTTTGTTCTCATTGATGAGAATCTTTATCGAAGGACCTTTTTCGTCATCATTGCTCAAACATTTGGTTCCATCCGAAACAGAGTATGTTCTTCGAGAAATTCACAAAAACATCTATGGCAATCATTTGGCCGCGAAGTTGTTGGCCTACAAAGCACTTCGGCAGGGATATTCTTGAAAAAACCGGGGATTCAGCACAGAAAGACTTTGGTGGCTCATCCACATTCACTTTTTCCACTATTGATCATGTTCCTATTTGTCCTAAGTTCACAATGGTGTAAGGAGGTATGGTAGGACTCGCTGGCCATTCGATGGCAGCCCACTTATTTGTTACCCCGTGTGGTAGACAAATCCTATGTTCCTATATTGATTTTACCAAGGGTGGTAAGTCAATGGTCACTATTGATCCTGTTCCTATTTGTCCTAAGTTCACAATGGTGTAAGGAGGTATGGTAGGACTCATTTGGGCCATTCGATGAAAAATTTCACTTATTTGTTACCCGTGTGGTAGACAAATCCTATGTTCCTATATTGATTTTACAAGGGTGGTAAGTCAATGGTCACTATTGATCCTGCTTCTATTTGTCCTAAGTTCACAATGGTGTAAGGAGGTATGTTAGGACTCACTTCGGCCATTCGATGGCGAATTTCACTTATTTGTTACCCCGTGTGGTAGACAAATCCTATGTTCCTATATTGATTTTACCAAGGGTGGTAAGTCAATGGTCACAATTGATCCTTATATCTTGATCCTTATATCTTGATCCTTATATCTTGGTCTTTATATAATTGTTTCACCCCGAGTGGTAAACAAATGTCCTTATATACTTGTTATACCCCGAGTGGTAAGCAAGATTTTGATGGTGCAAGGAGGATCAGCCGAATTCACCTCACACATGATCGATCTCACACTTCGAAAACGATAAGTATACATTACTTTATTTTGTTTAAGTGTTGAGTTCAGTTCATTCAATACTGTTCATTAAATTCTATCCATTAAATTCAGTTCACTTCATTTCATAAATTAAATCGTTATACGCTTTATCTAGTTCATGTCCCCAAGTTAAGTTCATACAGATTAATTGATACTGAATTATTGACAAGAAATGTTCACATAGAAGTAATAAGGCATGAAGTTGATATTTCATTAAATATTAACTGTTCACATAAAGTTAGAATTTTCACAGAAAGTTCTACAACTAAAGATAAGGAGAGGTCATCTTCAGGCTTCTTCCTTGTCATCGTCACCATCTAAAGAGTCTAGAAGAGATGGATCTACCTTGGCCCGAGCTTTTTTTTGCCTTTACTTCGGCAGATTTCATATCCTTTCGCATACATGTGGACGATCTTATTGTTCGATTCGTGATTTTCGTAGATTCGCCTGGATCTCCTTACGAAAGTCTTCGGTCAGTGGCGGACTCAAATTCTTAAGGGCCCGAAGCTCTTTGAGTTCTTCTTCAAGCTTCTGACGATGTACCAGATGCTTTGATCCTTTAGCTTGACAGATCGACATTTATATCGGTGATGACCGATGAGTGGCCTTGGTCATTTTCGGTTCTTCTTCGACTTGTCGATATCCTTGGGGCGCTATCATTGTTAGGAAGAACAATGTCAAGGTTACTCTTTCTTTTTCCAAACACAGACTTCAGAATGGCTTTCTCCCTTCGGACAGTATTCTCTTCGTCATTCTCTTCGGCATTCTCGTCGGCATTCTCTTCGGTATCCTTTTCGGCATTCTCTTCGGTATCATTTTCGGTTTCTTTGTATTTGGGACGGAAACACACGAAGACAGTGTTTACTTTGCAGAGATGATCGGTGATTAATCGATCGCTTTCAGATTGATGGTCAAATCTCAAGCTCCTTTAGTCTGGTATTTCACTCCTTCACCCATCAGTTCCATGATGGAATTATTGTCGAACCGATGATAATCGGTGTCGCCACAGTTTTGGGCTTGGATTCAGATTATGATGGTTTTTGTGACGAAGGTCTGAATTGATCGGGAGGTGGTGAAATATTTGTTGTTGTATGTTCGGCTGGAACGGGCTCTTTAAATGGACTTCCAATCTTAATTTATGTTGGTATTTGATGTTCATCAGATGGGCCTCGGTAAGCTATATTTTAGGCCTTTATTGATCTTATTATAAATTCTTTTGTCCTGAACCGATGCAATTTATAGTTTCCTATTAAACCTCCTGTTTAATAAAAAACTAGGGGGCAATGTTGGGTCGTGATATTTGTGACACCCCCAAAATAGGTATACATCACCCATTACGAGTTGTCAATACACTGCATGTAAATAACTACAACTTTACTTTATTACAATAATAAAGCTGCTGAGTTTAAATACGAGATATTGTCATCTAAACAATATCCACATACAAATAAATCCTCATCATAATTATTGATACATTATTTTACGAAATGGTGAGGACTACTAAACAACTCTCTAAAACCATCATTCCATACCCCGACCGTACTCGCTACATTCTCGCGCTCCGAAAAGAAAAATGGAAACAAAAGGAAAAAGGGTGAGCTCAACTAGCCTCATAAAGAATATTATGACTAAGATAATACAAAACAAATTATCGTTAGTCTTGACAGGAAAAAAATCTAATAGAATACAATAGACAACAAGTTTTAAATCAATACTGCGCAATGGAAAATATTAATTCATAGAAGAGTTACGTAGAGGATGAAATCTACTAATATCTATGAATTTAATAAATCCATCATCAATATTTTTATCCTCAGTAACATCAATCAATATATATCGGAATCATATATTCATCTTTGCACTACAAAAGCCAAGGACATTCACCGGTTGGTCATGTTCATCTAAATACTGTTCATCTTTGCACTACGGGCCAAAGATATTCATCGAAATCATTCATCTTTGCACTACTGCCAAAGATATTCATCGAAATCATTCATCTTTTTGCACTATGTGCCAAAGATATTCCATAATATCATCATTTAAGACCGAGGATGATGAAAATATTTTTAAATAAACGAATCCAATTGAATCAAAATGACAAGGATTAAGGATTAAGGATTCAGTATTTTGTTTTATCCACGTCCAAAAATACCTCAAAAAATAATCATAGTGGTGTAAAATTCAAGAATGATCAAAACATGGATACAATCAAAGCTAGTATCCACAATATATATTTTTTATTTAAAAAGGAAAATTTTCATTTTTCGATGAATAATGCCGTGATTCGTGAATAAGTGTCGTATACGTGAATAAGGCCAGACACGTGAATAAGAACTCAGACACCAAAAGTTCCAAATTTTATAAAAACTTCAGATCAATATTTCAAAGATAATGATATTGAAGAAATAATATCATTACGAAAAAAAAAATATCCCTTACCTCGGAAAGACAAAGATTTAACTAGAATCATTGGATATAAAGCTATAACTTGAACTTTCAACGTATAGCAATACTCAAAGTATACTCAAAATACTCACAAGAATACGCCGATAATATATAGAGAAAACTTCAGCTTTTTGGTGTGATTTTCAATTCTAACCCAAGACCCTATTTATAGGAAAATGCTAGTAACACCAAAAGCAGTAAAATTTATTAAAATATTAATATATATATATATAATCTTCACGCACACCTTGGACAATCTGATCTCAGCTCATTTTCCATGCTAGTGGGCACACCTACCTTGTTAAAAACGTTTTTATTATTTAAAATAATTTAAACTTCCAAAAATTAATTATTTTGGAGCTTCGAAACTTCAATAATTCACAATAAATAGCCCTTTTGTCGGAAAATTTAAATCACGCTTAATTTTTATAGGAAATTCAATTTCTACAACTTTACGTAAGAAAGTTTTTCCAAATTCCAAGCGTAAATTGAAGAAATCCACAAACCAAGCGATTTTAGAAGGCTATAATCAAATTTCATCAATAAATGGGGTCCACCGACATGTTTAACATGTTTTAAATATTTATTGCAACAAAAATACTCTTCCTCCTCAGATACTCATATATTCCACATTCGTTGTAAAAATATCATCATTATTATATTATTAAAATATAATAATATATATATTTAAATGAATTATTTTATCAGAAAAAGATAAAATTTTAATTTTCAACAATTGTCACATTAAAAAAAATTTCCATCTATATCCACATAAAATCAATATTTTCCTCATCATATGAATCAATAATTAATTATTCACAAATAATATTACAGAATCACAATATTGACAACCAGGCAGTTCTCAAGAAAGAGGGGGCTTTCCAATAAGAATTTCTCCTTACTGGCGCGCAATTAGGTGACCAAACCTCTCTTTAGAGCGTAACTTTCTAGACATTGCCAATAATGTTATCTAATAATATTATTCAGATAATATGAATTATTGCTTCGATAATGAAAAATCTTGTGTAATGACAATTATCAAACAACAACAATATAAAATATCAACGCAACAATTATTGAACCAATAAAAATCGAATAAAGAATTAATCAGTAACCATTATTGAGTAAAGTGCCTTCACGTAAGAGTCAATAATTGGTGCAATATCGGTGTCTTCTTCGCAACAACGATATTATCGTGTTTTAACCACCGGGTATTCCAACAAAGGTAAACTGTGAATAACTACGCAGATTATTTTTAAACAACTTATATTTGTCGTTTTCTTCCTTCAATCGCTTTTCGTGGGGGGCCCACATGGTCGCTGCCGTCGCATTTAATATTCCCCGACGAGATTTAATATTCCACGACCAAACTAATATTCTCCGACAACAATGAATATTTTATAACTACTTTGCTTATTTTGAAATATTTGCGTATTTTACCCATAACTATCCACATTAATCACATCAACCCTTACTATTTCAAAATAATAATTAGAAGAAATTAAATTTCATTTATTAATTATTTGGGGTCTTACAATATTTCTCCTATTGGGCCGAATGGATTGGGCCTACTTATTCAGTTAGTCCATTGGGTCTTCACTATTGGGTGTTGACATTATTGGGCCTAGTCACTTTATTATCTTTGTTAAGTCCTTCTAATATCAGACCAAATCAGTGGGTCGACCCATCAGATATTTAAATATCTACATCTTTGACCGGTGATGATGACAAAGATATGATTGACTGATATCTTACATGGTATTAATGAGGATTGAGCAATCACAACGGTGGATGGAGGGATGGGATTAACAGAAAACTACTGCGATTGGGTAGGGTCGGGAGGTCGATGGCACAAGGAACCGAAGTCTTGTATTATAGCAAGTGAAGTCTTTGTAAAAGCAGTGCGTTTTACATTCATATGTATACACACACAACTCGAGAATATCTATTCTCTCTCAATACACTAGACATTACATTCCTCAATTGTTAATCTTGTGAACACGTATATATCGACTCTTACGCTCGAAGCTATCCCCGATTTTAATGTACCGCCAAGCTTGTGGTGTTTATCGTTTATGTCGCGTAATCGTGACGTCTTACGTGATTGGGACGTTGGAGAAGACCCTGGCGTTAACCGCTACAAGTACAATCATACAAGTTTAATCAATAATTTTGTATCTAAAAGAGCAAGAAAAATAAAATTTTAATTTAAAAAAAAATCATAAATATTAATTTAATTTAGTATTGAATCTACCCTGTGCTTAGCAAACAACTTAGGATCCGAGGGATAGGCATGAAATAAAAATTAATGTTTGCAACTTTTAATTTAAAGTGAAAGAAAATGTTTTTATAATGCAGTTCTGAATCTCATAAAATACGATAATGAACAACACCATTTCTATCCCTTAAAAAATGAATTAAAAGTGCATATTTAAAATATTTAATAGAGTGAGTAATAAAATAATTCAAGAATGTTTTTGATTTCTTAAAATGGTTATTATATTATGTATAAACAAAAAGAGCTTAAAGAAAGAACTAGTGACATAGATTAAAAGTCACTCTTTTCCCAAAGCATAACCTTTCAAGAAAAGTATTACATGGTTGTCAAGTATTCAAGTTTAATGCTTTAAGCATACCTTTTATTTTTAATATATAATAATAAATAAATAAAGAAGGGGTTTAAAATATTCCAGAGGAATATTCTATTCAAATCTAAGGAATATATTCCCATGTTTTTATCTTCGACTAAAACTCTAAAAGTAAATGTTGGTTATTTTTATTTTATTTTTTTATTATAAATTTATCGATTTCTTAAATAAATTATAATAAAAGTTTGTTGATATAATAATTAATGATTATTATATATTATTTATATTTTTTATTAATATCCATCTAAAATTGAAATTATTTGAGTATAATTGTTTGTATAAAATTTATAGATATTAATATATAATTACACACGCGTTGTGTATATAAATTATGTAGAATAAAATAAAATTTTATAAAATTTAAAAGATTAAATATGAAAATAAAAAAGTATAAATTTAATTATATATACGATAACATAACTAAATTTATAGGAGTAAATCATGGGAAAAAATTAATATAATGTGATTACACCGTTTATGTAAAAATAGTTGCTTTACGATATAGATAGATAAAACTATTTCATAACCTAGATGATATCATCCATCATTATATGACATCATCGTTCTATACACCCGTGCTTATGATTATTTTTAGGATTATAAAATCAATAAATTTATTATCACATAAAATTAGTTACATCATTACATTCGCATACATTACATATACGTATATTTTAATGGCCCATTGGCGCATTTTGAAGCAAGTCACGTAGATCATCAAAATATATATGTAAAGTGTATGAAATAGATTTAATTGGATTTTATGTGATAGTAGACTTATTTTTATAAAATTAAAAATTCATTTTTTCTTATAAAAAAGTTAATTTACAAATATTTAACATAAATATAATAGCTGCTAATTTTTTAATTTACCAAATTATCTGTATTAGCAAATTATATATTAACCGTATATATATATATATATATATTGTTAACTTTAAAAATGAAGGAATTCTATCATTTTAATGCAAAATAAATATTATACTACAAAATACTAATACTCATCTTAATACAAAGCCAACTATTCCCCAACCACCCAAGGGCAATATTATAAATTAACCATATGCCAACTAATATAAATATCTTATCCATCCACTAAATACGCTTAAATGTTATCCCCTTCTTTTGATTTCTAAGAATAATCTTCATAATTATCTTTCGTACAATATTAATGCATAGTAAAAACAAAATTAAATAATCTTATTCGTTTTAAATATTTATATTGTTTTTATAAATAGATTTAATAATCATCCTCGTATGTATGTTGTATTAGCCAATAGAGACAACTTACTAAAAAAAATTAAAAATTACACGTCAGATTACAATTAACAATAGCCAGATCCACGTCAGATTACAAACAATTAATAAAATCTTATCCTCGTAAATTATTTAGTTAACTTACAATTATAGTAATTTCCATAAGAGTAAAAAGGGTGCTTACGGACATGAAAACATATTTAAAAATAGTTAAAAGTAAACCCCACCTTCCTTCTCTCAAATCATTCTCTACGGTTTATCTCTCCTCGGTCTGTAATCCAATCACCTTTCTCTCTCTATATCTAATAATTAAGTGTAGTTATTTATATATATATATATATATATATATATTTATATTTTATGCATACATGTGTACTAGAGAGAGAAATCAAAGTGAAAGATTAATTTAGTGAAAGAAAGCAAGGCAATTCTCTCGCCTCACGTCTCTACTCTCTATACTTTCTCTCTCCTCTGATCATGGTGATGTTTGTGTCCAATTTGTTATAAAGATTAACCCCTTATGGTATAATTTGTGTATTTTTATGTTCAGACACCTTTTGACCACTGTTCTGTTTTAGGGTTTACTCAAGTTTCGACCTTGTTCAGGTATGTGTATGTTTAATTTCTTTCAGCTTTTCAAATTTTAATTTTTTTTTGTTAAAGGTTAGATGTATAAGTTTTCTGGTGGTGATTATTGTAAAAAGTTTTGATTTTTTTGTATGTGTGGAATTGTTGGAAGTGTACTAGTTTATAAATTGGGGATTCAGTAGAATTTTTGTTTAGGCTGCTCTTACTCTGGTTTAACGCTGAGCTCATTTAATGTTTATTATGAGTTCATCTTTGTGCTGATTATAGAATTAAACGGGGTTTCAAAATTTTAATTATGTACTTGATTATTGTCAGAATACTTCCCTCTCCTATCCAGTCGAGATCCTTTTAATTTCCTATAAAATCGATCATTGTTTTAGTTTTTTGAAGCTTTATTCTCTTCTTGGATTTGTAATAAGTTTTTCACTGTTTCAGATTTGTTAATGTATGTGTTTGTGTATGGGCTATGTTGTTGCTGAACAAACATTTTTTATGTGTTTGTTACTGAACATGCCTGTATTTACTTGTATTCCTATCCCTTTGAAACTACGGTGTTGATTGCTGGGGAATTCTACTGTAATGTGGATCATTAAGCTAAAGATATACTCCTTCAATTCCAAAATATAAGATAATTATTGACCTTTTAAAGTCAACTAAATACATTTTCAAACTCAAAACTTGGATTCCTTTAATTTTAGTCATATCTCAAAATTACTTCTTATCGTAAGATTTTTTTTTCCTTAATGAATCATCTCAATTTTGAGTTTAAAAATGTATCAAATTGACTTTCAAAAGTATCTTATAATTTGGAACGTAGGGAATCTTTTATATTTTGTTATGAGAGAGATTCAATATGTGAATTCAATCTTTTCTTGCTTGATCAAAGTTAATTTGTTGTGCAAAATGGCAATAAGAGTTGATGGTGTATTTAAGTTTCTTTAATGTTGAGAAAGATTGTGGTATTTAAGAATCTATCCTAAAACGAGAGAATGTACTTTCTTCAAAGAGCAACATATTTATGATTATCCTGAAACTTTCTTTAGTCAAAGTGCATAAATTGAGCCTTAAGTTTAGCATGTCGATATCTGTCGAAGGTGATTCTAACACGTCTACTACTTTGTCTTTATGTAAGACGGGATTTGTTCGACTTTATTTTGCTTTTATCCTTTTGGTTTTTTTCCGTTCTTAGATGCACACTCAACTTGGCCAGTTTTACAATTAGTAGTCAACGGTTGTTGTCGCTGCCTCGGTATTATGAGCTATTTCTTTTCACTGTTGTGTATAAGCATGTAAATTTACATTAATAAATGGGCTCGTTTTTTTAGCTTAAGTTAATAAGATGTCATTTGTAAATTTTCTTAAATCAAGAAGTAAAAAACCCCTTTTCTTGAAATAAAAGCCACTTTCTCTGCTTTTCCCTTTTAAAAGTACTGTCGCGAGGCTTTTTTTAATTTACAGTGAATAAAATGAAAAATCATCCAGACAGATACCATTTGTTTCGTTGGGTGCTTAACAGAAATTGATTATTGACTTCTTTAGTATATATTTGCAGAAAGGTAATGCAATGCAGCAGTCTTCAGGCCACTCTTCTACTGGTAATTACTGATACCACGCTAATTTTTTGTTTTGGAACACTAACTGAAATGTGTATAATGACCACTATGCAATTGAATGTTCTAGCAGGTCCTTCAAAGGTACCATCAATAAATGTCTCTAAGGAAATGAGACGTGGAGCACTGGGATTCTTATCTGGATCTGATGCCTATCATGCCTCAAGTGATGCCACTCTTTTCTCAAGCTCGTTGCCTGTTCTTCCGCATGAAAATTGTATGTGCCGGTTATTTCTTATAGACTACATTATTAGATTCATTGTGAGAAATATTCAACTTACTTTTTTCTTTTCACTGTGCACATGCAGTGAAACAAAATTATACAGAAGATGGTTATCAATCTGTTGATGATTTATCTTCCACTTTGAACAAACTCCAAACCGATGGGGAAGCGAATGACTTGCTTGGAGATGTTGAAGATCGTGCCATAGGAAACTTGCTTCCTGATGATGAGGATGAGCTTTTAGCTGGTATAATGGATGGTTTTGATCTATCTGGGTTGCCTAATCGCATGGATGACTTGGACGAGTATGATCTTTTCGGAAGTGGAGGAGGTCTAGAATTGGAATCTGATATGCTGGATAATATGAGTATCGGAATATCAAAAGTAAGTTTATCTGATGGTGTTGTTGGTAATGGTGTGGCCCAGTACAGTCTTCCGAATGGCGCTGGAGCTGTTGCTGGAGAACATCCATATGGAGAGCATCCTTCCAGAACATTATTTGTTCGCAACATTAATAGTAATGTTGAGGATTCAGAGTTGAGAACATTGTTTGAGGTAATTCCAGTCAATCGGAGTTCGTAAAAAGAATTTGATTATTATAGTGTTTTGGCTTTTGAACATTTTACTCTCTCTCCATTTTCCCTTTCAGTTAGCTCGAAATCAATTTGTTTCCCCTTCTATTCAAGTGAACTCGAATTTGTATCTAATAGAATATCTTTGGCATATATGATTTTCAGAGTAGAATTAATCAAGAGGAAAAAGTGTAGAAAGAGGGTTCTCTAGGATTAGGTGCCTTTGGACCAAACTTTACTTACCAAAAAGGGGTTCCCTAGTTAGTGATGTGTAAGGAAAAAGCTTTCGAATGGCACTTTAAAGTACAAGTAGACTTTTGTAATATATCGAGGGTATATGATTGGAAACAGCTTCTTAAACTTGATCTATGGAGTATTTATTTATTATTTTTTTGTTACTTTCATAGCTGGGTGATAAGTTTGACCTATCTTTGTAATATACATTTAGGATAGATTTCATCTCCTCAACTATTTATATATTGCTATTTGTTTTATAGACTGACATCCTTTCTCATCTAAAAAGCAATTACTAACATAAATTCTTATCTGCAATCTTAGCAATATGGTGATATTAGGACTCTATACACTGCTTGTAAACATAGGGGCTTTGTGATGATATCTTACTACGATATTCGTGCTGCTCGTACTGCTATGCGGGCATTACAAAACAAGCCACTACGGCGAAGGAAGCTGGACATCCACTTCTCAATTCCGAAGGTTCAAAACAGTTTTTCCTTCTTACTTTGATATACCATACAGTCATTTATTGACTCTCTCTCCCCAATCAGGATAACCCATCAGACAAGGATATTAATCAAGGAACTTTGGTAGTTTTTAATCTGGATCCATCAGTTTCAAATGATGACCTTCTTCAAATATTTGGTGTGTACGGCGAGGTTAAAGAGGTGCAAAACTTTTTTTAGGTCCCCTTGCCCCCATCCCCACATAATTCCTCACGTCAGTTTGCTTCCGTCAAGAATACTCTTGTTGGATTATTGGTTGATCTCTGATATATTGGTATTCATATGACAATAACAGATAAGGGAAACGCCACACAAGAGGCACCATAAGTTCGTTGAATATTACGATGTTAGAGCCTCTGAAGCAGCTCTTAGGTCCTTAAACAGGAGTGACATAGCTGGGAAACGCATTAAGCTCGAACCTAGTCGGCCAGGGGGAGCACGTCGAAAGTGCGTATATACTTATATGTTTAACTTTGTTACACATTCAGGCTTTGTATTTTCCCACTTTAATCAGCTTCTGCTTTCGCTCTCCAGCAATATTCATGTCTTTACTTTTCATAATATTTCCATTTCATATTTGTTTCATTTGCACTAATTTTGGCTCTATTTGAGATGGCTGAGGTTTTTCTTTGTGTTTGCCTGGTAATTTTAGTTTCTCCCCCTAGTTCCATGAGATTGTAAAACCACAGTTACCTAACGTGAGTAAAACAAATAGTCAATATCACAGATCACTTTTTGGGTGAGAGTGAAACCGATTGTCAACATTATTGGTTGTTTTGTTCATTTCTCATTTCCGGTGAAATTATAATAACAGATATCTTGGAGAATTTCCATGTGCAACAAAAGGATGAAAAAGTTTAGTTCCACTCGGCCTCAAGGAGTGAGAAATGGCAGAGGCCTTGAGGAATAACCTCAAGGTTGCTGTTTCCAATCCCATACATGGGGACAAATTTAACTATCAAAAAAAGAAAAGAAAAAAGAAAAGGTTCCACTCTTAGAAAAGAAAACTTAGTTGTGAAGAAGAGGATTTTGTGTTGTGAAGGAGAGGTGGAGTTCTAAAGGCTCTTTAAGGGTCATTTACTAACATTATCATAAGATTTTAACGTATTTATTGTCTATCACACATCATTTAAGGTGTTAATGCATACATATTTGTTCATTCCTTGAAAGGTGTAGGAATTTGTATTCTATCCTTATAGTTGGATGGGAATTTTGGTTCTGACGAGAAAGGTTTCTGGTTCTGAGAGCTCTTTCAATATTTCAAGTCCTTATCTTACTTTATAAAGGGGTTTCTTTCCTTGATTTCTTTACCTACTCATAGAATTCAAGAAATTTAAACTGCTGAACCAATTGGTACGTTTAGTTTTCCTTTTCCCTATGCTTTTGTTGCTGTTATATATAGGCTCTTAGGGTTTCTCAAATCATAGAATGCATGTTATGTATCGGTGCTACTGGCTTTCATAGACAAGCACAATTATCATCTCTCATCCAAAATTTGTTATGACGTCTGTACAACCATCTTTATGCTTCAGTTTATCTTCTTTGTTAATTTTTGACTTCATCCAACTTAACTGATTATGCAAATATTGTTTGATGATGCCTTGTTCCTTAGCCTAATGTTGCAACTTAATCAAGATCTTGAACAAGATGATACTCAGAGTTTTCGACTTCAAGTGGGCTCCTCAATAGCCAACTCTCCTCCAGGTAATGCCTCTTCCTTCCTTTATTACAATATTGCAGTCCTTTTCAGTTTTCTGCTGTAATAGCAGCTAGGCTTACGAGCTGGTTTCCATGACCATGTTTTAGCAGGTAACTGGCCACAGTATGGCAGCCCAGTAGAACATAGTTCTCTGCAGACTCTTAGCAAATCGCCTGTTCTCGGGTCTATGAGCCCTACCATTGGAAATAATTTACCTGGATTAGCTTCCATTCTGCATCCTCAGTTATCAAACTCAGGAAAGCTTGCTCCGATTGGCAAGGATCACGGAAGGGGTAGTTATGTGGAACCTGCATACATCAATGGAAATCTAAATCATGGAGTAGCATTTCAACAGTCTCATTCACTTCCGGATCCTAAACTAAGTCAATTTTCTGGAGCTATGTCTACTTTTGGTGCTACAACTTCAAATGGATCTGGTATTGAAACATTATCTGGCCCACAATTTCTTTGGGGAAGTCCAAATCTACAAGCAGAGCATACTAATTCATCTGCATGGCGAACACCATCCATAAGGCAATCATTTACTTCCAATGGACAGTACCATGGCTTCCCATACACTGGTCGCCATGGATCTATCATTAATTCATCTCAGCCCCCCCATCATCATCATCATGTCGGATCAGCTCCATCTGGAATTCCTTTTGAAAGGCACTTTAATCATTATCAGGAGTCCTCAGATACGTTATTCAGGAGTCCTCCTGCTTTTGGAGGAATGGGTTTAGGTCACAATGACAGGAGTTTTATGGGTCCTCGTGGTTCTGTGAATACAGTCTTTCCAGAAAATGGTTCCCCAAGTTTCAGCATGATGTCTTCCCCAAGGCTGAGTCCTATGTTCCATGGAAATGGCCATTACCCAGGACTGGCACCCATCAACATGGATGGTTTTACTGAGCGTGGAAGGAGCCGACGTGTTGAGCACAGTGCAAGTCAAATAGATAACAAGAAGCAGTTTCAACTTGATCTGGACAAAATTTTAAATGGGGAGGATTCAAGGACAACTTTAATGATTAAAAATATCCCTAATAAGTAAGAACGCAGTACCCATAATTAGTGGATTAAATTGTATATATGGAGAGTACAGAATATTGACATCACAAAATGTCTTCCTCCAGGTACACCTCAAAGATGTTGTTGGCTGTTGCCATTGACGAAAATCACAGGGGTACTTATGATTTTCTCTATCTGCCAATTGATTTTAAGGTGAGCTCATCTTAAGCCATCATTGTAGCTCTAGCTCTTGCTAATAATTAAGGTCACTGCAAGTTAAGTGTGTGTTCCTTCATTTGGGTGCAGAATAAATGCAACGTTGGCTATGCGTTTATCAACATGCTGTCTCCATCGCATATTATCCCATTCTACCAGGTTTATATTTTATGCTTTATTCAGTTATGAAGAGTTCTCTGTAGTCGTCGTCTTCTTAGTATAATTATTGTGGTGCTTCTACAATTGACCTTATTTATGTGATGCAAGCTGTAAGATTACCTACTTTTAGAATCTGACTTTTTCTCTTGTTAGGAATTTGTTAACAGGACAAGTAGTTCTGTACTGGGTAGTGATTCTTATATTTATTGATTTAGAGGGGATTTTCCCCCTCATAAAATTGTGACAAAGCTTCAAAATAATGGGCAGCACCAAAATCCCCTCCTCTCGGTAATTAATACTCCCTCCTATTCATATTAAGTGTCGTTTTGGAGAGTTTCATTTTATTCAATATAAGTGTCGTTTTGGAATCCCTATGCAATATTGCACTATTTTTTCCTAATTTACCCCTCTATTTAATATGCTTAGTAAATGCAATTCCATGGACCATTGTGGAGAGAGAAATAATTAATTAGGGATACAAAAGACATTTTGTGTTATTTCTTAATAAGTGTGCTTAACTCTAAAAGACACTTAATATGAATAGGAGGGAGTAGTATTTTGAGTGTCAAAAACATTTTTATAATCTACTTGGGTTCATTCCTAACTACAGGCATTTAATGGGAAGAAGTGGGAGAAGTTCAATAGTGAGAAAGTTGCTTCATTGGCATATGCTCGAATCCAGGGAAAGATGGCCCTTGTCACCCACTTCCAGAATTCAAGCTTGATGAATGAAGATAAGCGCTGCCGGCCTATTCTTTTTCATTCAGAGGGCTGCTCAGAGGCCGGTGATCAGGTAACATACTCAATTATGGGGTGAAAGTAAATTGAGGGTAATAATCATGGTATTCTCTACCTTTGTGGTCCTGTTTTCTTTTTCAGTTTGCCTTGTCAGGTATGTAGCTTAGATTTTGTTTTCATTCATTTAAAAATGTCATGTAACTTGTGGATTCTGTAATTTTGGCTTTAGTGATGCCGTGATGGTGAATCTGACCCTATTCTTCGGGTCTACGCTAGTAATGTAGTAGCTAAAATGACCATATTTGCATAATGCAGGTTATACAGGAACATCTTCCTTCAAATAGTTTGAACATCCAAATAAGTAGGTCAAATGGGTCAGGGCCAGACTCAGACGCGGGAGATTCTTTTAGAAGCACTACAAAGGATGGTGCAGGTGAGGCAACCTTTTCTCTAGAGAAAAGTTAACAATGACACGGAGGCAGTTAGCAAGCATATAACCGGAATTGGTGGTGCTGCAGCTGCTGTCCCGTATATATGTGTATAAAATAGAAGGTGCACCAAGTAAATGGGCTGTGATTTTGTATATGGATCATGGAAAAGCCTTGATAGAGAAAAAGGAAAGAGCTTCTTTTTGATTGATGACCAGATGATTGGTTTGATGTCATATCCGAGGAAAATAAGTCGATCTGCAAGTATGCTGTTAATATAGTGTTTAGTTGAAATTTTGGGTTGGTTTAGAAATGGGGCTGTTCACAAATTTTATTGTGTGGAAGACCTGACTTTACTCTCTTTTGTAAGCTTGTTTATGGACTTCTAATTTAAATTGACTTATTGCCTTTTACTACTTTTGCATCTCTGCATTTAACTAGCCCATTTGGAGTGAAAATGGTACTATTATATACCTTTTTTCATGTTTTTAATTTATCAAATAAATAAAACAGGGCATTTTATCTGGGTTATGACATGTATACGGTACTTAAAAGTCTATAGGTCCTCCTTCAAGCTCCTGTGTACTACATACATACAACTGTGCAGTGAAATTAAGCATGCTTACGTCCAGCTTTTGTTCGACAAAATGGTGCAGCGCGGTGAAACATTTTAAGTTTGAGTTTTTGACAAACTTAAAATAGTGTTTGATCGTATATATATAGAGTTCAGTTTTCCGGCGAATTAGAATGGGCCAATGAGCCAAGAATGACGGTTTTAAAATGATATAGTATATAAGATCGATTTTTCTTTTCTTTATATATACATGTATAATTGGGTTAGTTTTTAGTGCTTTTGAATATATATATATATATATAATTTTGAAAATACTAATTACAAAGGTCTTGAGAGAGTGATTTATATTAATGATTTAAAATAACTTATAAATTATTTTAAAATAAATTACAAATACTTCTTTTTGAATTAAAAATCAACTTATAACTAACAAAAATAAGTCATTACTACCAAACATCACAATATAGGTGAAAATTTAGTGCTCCCTTTTGGACCGTGAACGACACGCGCTATAAAGATACGTAAAGCAGTCATTCCCTCCACGACTTCTCTCTTTCCGCGAATTACACGTGTCGAAACTTCACGGTGAGCCGGCTCAATATGCTCGTGGCACCATTTTACTGGTTAGACCCTCACTTTAAAGAAGATTTGATCGCAGCCGTTAATTTGTTTAATCTCAGACAATCAGCATTATTACTACTATTTGCCTGCTGACCGTCTTAAGTCTTTAAAGGGACCCATATATATAATTATATATATAAATTGAGGAGAGAGAAAAGAAGAGTTTGGGAGAGAGAAGACTTGGTGCTACACAGGTATGTTTCTGATTTCTATATAGTTTGATATCACAGAATTCATTGTTTATCCAAAATTATGAGCTGATAATGATCAGTTATAACTTATTCAATTACTTTATGTATTACTGTTCCTGTTCGGATTTTGATTGATTGCTGTATAATTGGGTAAGATTTTACTGTATAACCAGAACTCAACTGTTTACTTGAGGTTTGTTGTTTTTCTAGGGTTTATTTGCAGATAATTTCTTTCAATTCTAATTTCCGTTGATTAAAGTTAGGTTCTTTTTAGTAGAGATCTTCATATATCTTTTTGTTTGAGTATTGATCATTTGTTATGCTGTTGGATTGGGTTGACTTCGTTATGGGGGTTTAAATCCATTTGATTTTGTGTTTTGTGATCTGGGTTTGTGATTACTTTCCTTTAGAAGAAGTAATAAGCTGTTTCATTGTTGATTTTTTCTATCTAGTATGTGACCCTGCGTATTTGAAATTTCTCAATATTATATGTATGTGCGTAGGTATAGATTTCTCGAATTCAAGAGAAAAAATAGGCTAAATTCACATTTTTCTTCAGCCTGCCATTTGTGTTCACTTGTAAAAAAATTGATAGCTAGGCGCATCCAAAAAAGATTAATAATTTCAAACTGTAGGTGAGAAGTTCTGGAAGAATCTTAGTTATATTAAATAAAATAATTATATTGCATAGATCTTTCGACTATCAAAAAATTTACAAAGATACTGCTCTCTTATGTTTCATGATATTGTAGCATAAATTGCTAAAATAAACTAAAGGACAATGAATATTTTCTTGCAATAATCTGTGGAGTATCTCGCTGCATACATCATGCAACAGTCTCAAATGCTATGTGGGACTTGAGACCTGTACCTCCGGTAAAAGGGTAGGAAATACCTCAAGCTCGCAGCTATTGGTAACCGGTTACTTGATATCTTACACAACAAACAACAAGCTTCCAAGTTATTATTACCAGTATACCATCCTGGCCATCGAAGATCTTCTCCTCTTAAGACATTATGTAGATTAATAACCCACAAGTTATATTGGTTAAAATTCTAACAAGGTCTCTATGGCTTCTTTCCAGCGAACTCACACATGTGCATATGTTTAGTATTATGCAATTTATATTGCCTTTCAATTGATTCATGACCCTCCAAGTATATTCTAGTAGCTACTTTACATATTTGGCCTTTTGAAGTCTTGTTTTTTAAACTAATTTTTCCGATGATAGGTCTCACTTGTTGATATAATCCTTAAAGGGTCTCGCTTCCCGCTGATGTTCTCAAGTGGAGATTGCTATACTTATTCCAAGTATAGATCAAATGCCATCGCTGAAAATGAAGACCAAGTCCATCACAGGTTGTCTACGAGAAAAAAATGGTCTACGTGTTAGTCAGACGTCTATGATATCTAAAAACTCTCTCACTCAAGTCCGCATTTCTCAACAAGCAGATTTGGAGACTTGTACTCAGAGTAAACAGGATGGTGAGTGATTTAACTTCACAATTACACTTGAAAAATTGTTTAGCGTCATAAAATTGTTTGTTGGCGTGATAGAGATATTAATGTGTGTATCTAAAACAGAGAAATGGTTTTTCTTTCAAATTATTGCTTATGATTATGCTTTTATAACTGTTTCAATGCTATCAACTACCATAAGACATACATTTCCATAGTTGAATTATATAAATTTCTGTCATACCATGCATCATATATTATGATAAAGTAAAACATGGGCTAAGATCTTCTCTGGCTTTAAGTTTGTTATAAAAGGTCACATATTTATGTTTATAGCAATGTTTCTTGGAACGTGGTTCGTTTCGTTATGCGGTACGAGTACGGGTACGCGGTATGCTACATAGCTAAAACGCGGTACACTAGGTTATCTTTATAAAAATTCTTATAGTTGGGAATTCTATTAGAATCAAAATGAAATAAACCTAAGTTTTATAGAATTTTTTTAGTTGAATCAACAAGTTGGTAGTTTTATAAATAGATTAGGACAAATGTAATGTTTGAGCATCCAATAATAAGTTAGAATATTAATATTTGTGCAACTATTGGTAAAACAACAAAGAAATTTTTTCGGTACACTAAATTTGGAGTATTGGTACGTAAGAGTATCATGTGTGGTTACGCAAGTACCAATACACGGTTCACTAGGTCAATGAGAGTATTTGGTAAATTTGGTTTATAGAGTATTATTTGTTGAAAGAACAATTTTCAATTACATTTGTTTATTTAATTTCATTTATTGTTCTTGTAGTTTCTTTTTGCAACAAAGTATATCCTGAAGATGTTGGACGCGATGAAGCTATTTGTCATGGATTGCTGGATGGAGAAAATTTTCAGATTCAAAGGCAGCCATCACTCTCAAATGATATGGAAACTGATTTGAGAATAGTAAATAGCTTAACCACAGATGCTTTTAAGAAATACATACCATTTTAATCTTTGATATTTCTTTGGAGTACTTCTTGTCCTCCCTTTCTGTAGTCCTTTCTTTCTAATAAAAATTTCTGCTTTTATGATTTTATCTAAACAATAATAATAAATGACTCTTCAATTGATTGTAGATTCTGGGAACGGCACTAGCTCCGTGTGTATCGAGCTTAGAAACGATCTTCTCACCTACTCTGCAATCCATTGATGATCACAATGAACCAAATGTTCTCAGTGCTGGAGGTAGGTTTGAAGTTTTCATGAATTGACTGCATTCATTTGTGAATGGGATGGATTGTTTTGTTCAATTAAAGAGTTTTCTTCTTAAGATATCTGTAATAGTTGACATCAAAATGATGAAAATATTCCATAATGTGTCGCGGTCTGTTGTATTGTTCTTTTTGAACCGCATATGGAATGGAATTGTTGAAAGGTACTTTGTTGCGTGACCAAAACACATGCATTGTCGGAAGATACAATTTCTTTTCTTTTCTTTTGTTGTAAACACTATACTATTCACACCTAAAGCTCCTGAAAGCATTTTTCCCGCATTAGAAGTAAATGCACTTGTTTTTACGTCCAATCTTCAAGTGTAAGAATTTCTTTAATTTACGTGTTTTTACATTCATAGATGTGAATTTCCTTAATGTCTTAGCTGTAAAAATTAAGAAATACATTAATGTTTTTGTTGGTTGTGCTTATGGATGTTTGGGTAAAGTTGGTTACCATTTTAGTGGTTTTTATGGGAAGGGGATTAATATTTTTATGCCATGGTATGTCATTGTGGGAAATATAGGATGCATAGAGGTACATATATAAGTATAATATTTCCATCTGTTTGTGGCTAAAATGTTTAAAATATGGGAAACAGAGAAAAGCATTTACCTTTATATCAAAAAATGCACTTAGAATTGCTTTACTTGCCTCCTAAACACCTAATCTATATATTTTGTTATATGAAATGCTCCTTGTTTAGTATGTCTTGGTATTGCAAGTGGAAATTACAATCAGTGATTCTTCTTGATAATGAAGAATTTCTGTGGAAATGGGCTATTGTCAGGAATATGTGCAAATTCTTTGGGGATATGGGCTAATGAATAGATGTTATAGCTGTATTGTTATATCTTCTTTGAAGTTATGTTCAGAACCTAAGAGCTTGGGATTTATCTTTGTCTCTGAAGAACCAATGCTAGACTTTAATGTTCAGTCATAGATTAAACAATCCAAAGTGACTTGAAATTGCTCTAACCCCTTGCATCTCTCTATCTTCTCTCTGTAGGGAATGAAGAAGATCGTGAAGTTTCATCACCGAGACTCGATGATTGTGATGAAAATGACCGAAGTTCATGTGAATACCAAACTTGCAATGTCTCAGATTTCTACATTTCTGACATGATTTTTTCTGAATTACCCATTAAAGGCCACTGTGTATATGATTTTAACGAGACTGCTCCCTTTCCTGATTACAAATGTGATGAGCCAAGTACATGTTTAGATGAAGAAGTCATGATACTGCCATTCCTCGAGGATACCTTGGAAAGTAGCAATGCCTATGATAGCAGATTATGTGAAGACAGCATCGTCAATTCGGTTGATTCAAGCTTTTATGTATCACTCCATCAATTGAAATCCTACAACCAAGAATCTGATGTTAATACCTACCAAGTATCGGATCAAGCAGAATGCTTGGATCTGGACTTTTTCATCAGAACATTAACGGACGTTTCGGATGTGGCCACAAATCCTTGTCCCACCAACGTAATGCCGGAGGGAACGCGGAAAAAGAAGTCTACCACTTTAGTACTTGATTTGGATGGTATGAAAAATGAGCTCTTTGAATCTGTTTACTGGTTTACCCAATAACATTATTATACGTGACTCATTGACTCCATTAACTTTTATGTGTACATTTATACATTGATATCCTTCTGAGGTATTCTTCCAAATATTTTAAGGAAATTCGTTTTCACGAATAAAAATTGATATTTCCACAATTCTTTCTCACATTACTCATTATATTTGGTTGCAAGACCGGGCTCACTAACTATTCATATGAGAATTACTTGGTGGAGATATCACTTTTACTTTTTACTTTTTACTTGTGGAAATATCAATTCCCCTTTTTAAGTATTGGTTTGTCCTTTCGCTTTCAAGTCTTGCAGAAATAATTTTGGAAAATTAGTGTGGGTATTTTACTGGCTCTCATGTGTACAGAAACCCTTGTCCACTCTACATTGGATCATTGTGATGATGCGGATTTCACCTTTCCCGTTTTTGTCAACATGAAAGAGCATACTGTTTATGTGAAACAGAGGCCCTACCTCCACACATTCCTAGAGAGAGTTGCAGATATGTTCGAAATTGTAGTCTTCACAGCCAGTCAAAGCATCTATGCAAAACAACTTCTTGATATATTGGATCCTGATCAAAAGATTTTTTCACACCGAGCTTATCGTGAATCGTGCATTTTTGCTGATGGAAGTTACACCAAAGACTTGACAGTCTTGGGTGTTGATCTTGCAAAATTGCCATAATTGATAATTCTCCACAGGTAAATTATCTAGATACCTTTTATGGTTGTCGATCTGCTGGCTCCTTTCTTTTCTTTGCTTTCTAGATATCATTAGTATTTTTTTCATTTTATATTGTCTGTGCAGCTATTATTTAGGATCATTTTTTTAATTATTGTAAAAGCTCTAGATGGGTATACAAGATTAGCGTATTTATGCTTACTTTATTTTAGGATGTTAGTTGTATTAGACCTCCTTTGTTTATTTATTTATTTGTTTTGAGTGGTGTCAACCCACTTCTAGATTCTTACAATTCATTTGAGATTTTTAGATAAATATTCTGAAGATCAGTGGAATTGGCTTAGACTTCATAAGCCATTTTTTAACATTTGTGTCATATTTGGAAGTCATGCCGTCCATGTCAATTGAAGCATTAAACTGGGTGTCTCTAGTTTGATTAACGCTGCGAGATAACTTGTGTTGGCACTTGGAAGGATAACTGATATTTAAACTTGAAAGTTCTACTTTTTTGTTAAAATAACTTAGCCTATATTCTATATCTAGCTTTTTGTATTTATTGACTTATTAAAATGTTCCTAATTACCATGGTTTCTTGTGATGATTTCAGGTTTTCCGTTTGCAAGTGAATAATGGAATCCCAATTAAGAGTTGGTTTGATGACCCGTCAGACTCTGCACTAATTTCATTACTTCCCTTCCTTGAGACCCTGGTTGATGCTGAAGATGTCCGGCCCATCATTGCTAAGAAATTCGGTAACAAGGAATAAGAGTCCCTTGTCATTCCTCATTGTTTCAACTTAACTGCTCCTTGTCCCTGTCATCTTGTTTTAAGCAAAAAATATCCTCAGATTTAGATGCTCATTATTCTTCCTCGTTGAGCTATTAAATAATTATCTATACAATAAAAACATTGTTGGTGAAGTCTTTGAGTCATCTTTAGGTACTCGTTCCTTTTCTTTTCTCTTCAGAGTTTATATTTTAGACAATCTTATTAGGCTTTCAATCAAATTTGTGGTGAACAGTATCTCACAGATTTTCTATATTGCATTGTACAGTTATAAATGCTTATTATTAACAAGGGTGTATATGAATTTATTTGGCGTGCATTAACTCTTACATGCAAATATATGCATAGATTCCAGTGTGCAACCATACTTTTGACTGTTTTACTCTTTCTATATAGATTTGTTGAAAGATTTTTATCTGCTATGAATTCTTGTAAAAATGCTAAGTATTAATCTTTCCTTTTTTATATGCTTTAGGACTTGGTTTGACAGTTACTTTTATGTATGTCATAAATATATGTGATTCTTTGTTTTGTTTACCACTAAGATTTGCAAAGACAAAAGATGATCGTTTCTTGAGTTTTACATATATCTACACTGCAAATGTTTCGATGGGCTTTTGGTACTTAACTTTCCCTTGATCTAATTTCCCCATACATATATAACAAAATTCATCATAATTATCTGCTCACCTTATTAAAATACTCCCTCCCTCTATCCAGAAAAAGGAGTTCTAATTTCTTTATTTTTAAAAACCAAATGGCTGACTTGGGGAGTTCTAGCTTTCTTCATTTTGTTAAATTAACTTGATTCCATTCCCTTTGTAGTAATACAAGGATAGAGTCACTGTCCTAAATAGAGTAAATTTCTAGTTTTTCTTTATCAGATGGTTGTGCAAGTGGTTCTTCATCTTACCTTAAAAGCATTTTAAAATTTGGGGTAGAAGAGAACAGTAGAATTTTCTATCGAGTAAACCAATTGCTTTCTGTATTAGAGATCAAATAAGCTGCATGGTCCAAGTTCAAGTTTGTCCTAGTGAAAGTTGCTGTTTGGATCTCGACTTAAAATCACTAGTTGGTTGGAGCAAGAGTTGGTAAAAGGTTTAATAGATCGGTGGGAAAAGCCTTGTCATTAGGTAGCTCCTTGAGTTATTTTGAGATGAAAGAGGGTAATGTGAACTAGGATCCGTTATTCCATGTAGTGATATTGCAAATATCAAGATGATAGTTTGTGGAAAGATGAACAAACCAGATGATACTAGTTGCTTTTCACAAAATCCTCTGATGACTACAATATATCTACACTTTTACAATTTTGATTGCCTTATCTGCAGGTCATGTGGAGATCTATAAAGGAATTGCTACAATACTAGTAGGTAAATTGCTTGTTATTGTTGTAACTTTGTAAAAATAAATACAGACCTAACATTATCTCTTTTTTGCCATTTTTTCGTTCATTATGTTGATGAGAAAATACTTTCTCTTTTTGGCTTTGTTCAAGGTAGCAGTCATCCCCCCCCTCCTTGCTGACTATCCTTTATAATGAACTATGTATATCCGACTCTTGAAATACTGCAGTTTTTGAAACTAAATGAATGTAATAGACTGTCTGGATACGTATTTTGTTGTTTCATTTTGACTAGTGTTGTTATAGATATTATAATTTGCAACATTCTTGCCTTGGTAACTAAGTGACAGTTGCAGTGCTTGATGAAAAACCAAGCTACTGTTTGCCCGCTCTAGTTTCTTTCTATATGTGCTTTGTTACTCTCTTCTGATAAATCAATCAGTCTTTTGTTCGGTATTTTACCAACTCCATGATTTAATTTTCTGACATTGCACCTATAAATTCCCTAAATTTAGATGATATTATTATTATTATTATTATCTAAATTCAGAAGTACAGGATTAATCTACTGGTAGCCATGAAAAGTGATTGATGGTAAACACGCGGTTGATCGCTAGTTTCACAAAAGATTTCCATTTTAATTTTATGAAATCAATTTCAGAATCTTCAAAAACTGAAAATGGATATGAATTATTTTAGTTTTTTGAAAAAATAATAAATTTGTAGTTATTAGTTGTTTCTTTTTTTTTTGTCCCTTCCTAATTAACAATTTTATTAAGTAAAACTGAATGAATATATATATATATATATATATCAATTTTAAACTTAGGATATCACGAATTGATATTAGAAGTCATTAATTTTTAGATCCATCCTAATCTCCGCAATTTAATAAGTATATACAGCAAACACAAAGCAAAATTAAGCACATCAGTCTGATAAGGATTGGGCATTTAATCAATATAATTGAAATAAACCAAAGGTGAATGAGTTTGGATATTAATCAATTAATTTCATTGCTTACCAATTATAACACGTCTATAACAAACTCGCTCTAAACTAGGGATAAAAAATTAAACAAGAGTACGGTACAAATAAACGTGTTCCAGAACGATTCAAAAAGGCCCCATGAACATAAAACAGCTTCCATGAGAATACATTTTTTAAACAGATCTATCGCTCAATATTCAAAAATAAAACAGAATTGAAACTACAAGAACTTCACCTCCCTTTTCATTTAAAAGTAAATATGGAGTAAATATTTTGTTGTTACCTTTTCTGCAAGAGACTCTTCAGGGATAAGGAACCATGATATATATCAAGCTCATTTACAATACAACAACAGACTAATAGAATCATCAACTTTCTCTCTCAGTTATTGATAGGGCACTAATCCCCAAGAGTGGGGGAGAGAGATGTAAGTGCCCTACAAGAAGCCGGAACTTCTTGAGGGGAATGTTGGTGGTAATGTGGAGATGCATGATGTCTGCGTTCACCTGCATTTTGTGGTTGTAACATTCCTTCTGGAGACTGTTGGGGATATAGAGGTTCAGAAGGTCCAGCTGCATCTTTATTACGTGATGATTTAAGCCCTTGGCCCTGGATGAAACATCATAAATTCTTAGCATACGAAAGCACCAGCACAAGAGACATATACATTAGATAGATGCACCCCTACATATATATGTATATATGCATATATATAAATTATACAGAAATGGAGATGAATTTCTTCAAAGGTTATCTTATTTAACAACAATGGACCCCCTTGAACACGATGATAATGGAAAGAGGGCAATTTTTGTTTCCACCCACCATATTGATTACTACCATTGTATTGCATAAAACTTCATGCATCATATAGAAAGTTATATAAGATGATTTGAAAACATTCTATCTTAATGAATAACAGTTTTGGTACATCATAGGATTATATAGTTGTGCCATTTCATTCATCTACGTTTTGTCAGTGATATTTTCATTGTTGGATACCTTAGGTTCTGTAACAAACTTAAAATTAATACAACTCATCATATGAATCCTCACAAACTTAAAATTAATAACAAGGTTTCAGAAAAGTACCTGTTGATAGTTGCTGCTGCTCTGATTATGTGCTGAAGTAATCTGCTGCTGCTGAAGTTGGTGCTGCAACAGAAGTTCCTGATATCCTTGTTGCTGTTGCAGTTGGTGCTGCTGCAATAATTGTTGATATTGTTGTTGCTGTTGCACCTGGTACTGCTGCAGTAGTAACTGATATCCTTGTTGATTTTGCTGATGTGCATTTCCTTCCGACTGATAGAATTGCTGCAGCTGTCTCTGATGTTCTTGCCCTTCCAATTGAGTACACTGCTCCTGCTGACCTGGTTGTAGCTGCTGCTCCTGCAATTGTTGCTGTAACTGCTGTAGGTAGAGTAGATACTGCTGTTGCTCTGCTTGATAAGGTGGTTGTTGAAGCTGTTGCGACTGCTGAAGATAGTGCTGGTGTTGGAACATCAGCTGCTGTGGCTGATTATGTTGCTGCTATTGTGCAGGCTGCTGCTGCTGATAGAGTAGTTGCTGTTGCAGCTGAAAATATGGGTGCTGCATTTGTAGCATCTGCTGCTGATACTGTTGTTGCAGAAGCTGCTGCTGGAAATGATATTGCAACATCTGATTGTATGCTTGGCTGTTCTGAATAAGCCCATTCTGCTCACTAGTTTGGGAAGTATACTGAGACATATGTGCTTGAGGGCGAGAAAGAACAGGCTGTGGAGACAGTTGAGAGAGGGGAGCAACACCTGAATGATGCTGATTTCCACCTTGGCTACCATTCCGTACTTGCATTTGGGCACCCATTTCAGCACTTGAGCGCAGTTTCTGCAAAGAATCTTGCTGCTGTAAATCATGTGAATGCTCATGAAGATTGGGACTTGTTCCACAGGAAGCTGTAGTCATGAAATCCTGACAACTGTCTTCGCCACTATTTGAAGGCACTTCCCGCTGTAGTTCTGAATGTCTCTGGGTAGGACTTTGGTGACTTGTTGAAGATGAGGGGTTTACAGAATCATTTTTATCTAATTCATTTTGATTTCTAGCTGAAGCAGCAGTTGGGGAGCTCTTTGGACTAGCTGTCTCAATAACATGTTCAGTACTCGGACCAAGTTCTAGTATGTCTCCATCAGAACGGGAGATTTTTTGGCAAACATCATGTTCCTGGAGCTCCATGGGCATTAAATCTTGAGATTCCTTCTCCTGATAGCTTGGAGAAAGATTCTCCAAATGAATAGGCTTCAGATGCTTTTCAAGCTCATTGTCATCCTCGATCTCTTGTTTCTGTGGAGAAATGGAGGATTCTCGCAAGAATTCTGATGGTGCAATTGGTTCTGCTGGTTGTTCCTCATGACTTGGTTCTATTTGTCCAGATGTAGCTTCTTCAGATTGTTGTATTAAATCATGGTTCAACTCCATTAGTCCAGATGAATCTATTCTAGAGTGGCATACCATATCCTGCGTTGATTCAAATGCTCCAGACACATCATCCCCAGATTGATGCACCAAATCATGCTTTGATTCATGTGCTTCAGCAACATCTTCTATGGACTCCACCAAAACTCCAAGAGGCAACTCTTGCTTCCCCTCTTGTGCACTATTGGCATCTTCCTTTTGCTGGGATTGCTCTGCCACAACCTCGTCAAGCTGGATAACATGATTTTCTGGTGGTAATGGTTCCTGTTCTGGAACTGGGAGCTGGGTCAGATGGTCTGAACCATGACTATTGGATGGCTGATTAGGGAAAGCGGAAGGCGTTCTTTTTCTTGCTTCCCTGGCCATCTCCAACAATTGATTTGGTGCAGTGGGGTGCTCGTATGAGTAAGTAGTCCTTATTAAGTGTGGAAACAATTTTATGTGTCGATTCCATGCCTTCCTTACATCATGGTTTGTTCCACAAAGGTCAATAAACTGTTAAACTAATTATCCACATATACATAAATACATACATAATTATCAGAGAATATATATATATATATATATATATATATATATATATATATATATAACTATATGCTCCTCCAAGATATAATGGAGAAGCTCCAGGACAGAGAAAATTATTAAAGAAAAAGGAATTATGCCACTGCAAGTTGCTTCTTGCTTTGGTGCACCTTTTTAGATGCTATTAGAGAAGATAAAATTAGATTAACACATACCTCAGTAAAAAAGTGAACATAAATTCCAAATATAGTTTACAAATAACGTGTGCATGCATCTACTTATGTCAAATTGGTTTCCTTGATGTCAATGAGTTATTAGCCCCTAAAAATGTTTAGTTATTAAAATACTTGTTCTATTTATACGCAGAATAAATAATTTAATTCACTATGTCGGCCCTTGGCTGAGCTCAAAATAGTTTTTTTTTTGGCATACATAAACATTAGAACATCTACCCAGTCTATGACATCCTCCTTTTCAATAATCAACAACCAGACAAACTTCTGATTTTCACATTTAGCTAGTTATGCAAAAGGGAAGGGAAATAGTTTAGAGAGATTTTAAAAGGAAGGCTGAAACTGAATTCAGTGGACACTTATGGCTATGTGGAAGGGAAACAATAGAAGAAAAAAGTAGACTTAAAGCAATGTTCTTCCAAGTGATCAACTTAACAAGTATGGAGAATGTAAGATTTCTTTGAATGAAATTCTGACCTCTAAATACAAGCATGATAAATCCTCCCGGTCTTTAGCGCTTAGACTGTGTATATCTCGCCCAGTTGATATTGCATTAGCTACCATGGAGTCCACTGCATTTATGTGTTTTGATCCTTCATGCATCGTTACAAATTTTATCAATTCCTGCAGTAGTAAGAACAAATAATGATCCGTCTTTTGTCCTTTGTCTAGGTGGTAGGGGGACGGATATGATATGCATACTCAGTTCAAATAATGCAATAAAATGCTTCATTTAACTTTTCCAGGAAAATAGTAGTATTTATTTCATCAGAGTTGGCCAACTGCACTCCAACCATATGTATAGACTGAAGGACAACAGTCTAACCTAATCAAATAAGGCCTAAACAGGTGATATATGCTGCTTTCACCCTCGCATTGTTCCTACTGTTAAGTTATTGTTGAAGTAAGACCAATAATGTAATGAGCAAAAAACTAGGATAAAGATACCTCTAGAAGTAATCTGCAATTAGGCACGTGCTCAATGCCATCTATTATTACATTTACAGCAGCATCTGCACTACCAGCGATCTACCAACCAGTGAAAGGACAGGATTAGGAAGCCTCGAATAATTATAACAACACAATAATAACTTCATGCACATTATAGAATGGTTAATTATTATTTTGGTCTTATGTTGCAAGAAAAATAATTATCAATCTCAGGCCTTCCACTAAAAGACAATTTTTGAAAAGATGCTCAAAATAACAATTAAACATATATAAGATTTTACATCATTAACAATGATTTAAATTGTTTTCTGGGCAAGTTAGAGGAACTTAATTCATGTGTTATTACCTCAGTCATATGATCAACTTTCAAATAGCTTGACTTTCAGACCGATTTCACTTTCCACACATCATCTAATATATATCACAATATGCTTAGATACAAAAGAAGATGGTCAGATAAACTAATGACTCACATTACCCTATTATTACTAATATGTTTCAATACACTAGTTGCTAGATGGACAGTCAGATTAAAATTTTACTTTTAAGCTGCCATTAACCTCTTTGACTCCCGGTCATCTTTAATCAAGTCTACACAGCCCCCATCCTGTACCTTACAGACCAAACTATACAGCCCAAGAGGGTAACAACTACCAATCACTATCTACTTTATGAACATGAGTTAATAAACAGCTCCACTAGACATGTAGCCAATGGTATCCAAGTTAACTTCAATCATCGTCAATAAATCAGGGAAAGTTTGGGTTCTTTTTAGATAGAATAATATTGCCCATCTGATACTCTTCACTTCTATACAGTTAAATCATCACTGTTCCAAAAATATTAATGTTCTGTGTAATTCCATGAGGTTCTTAGTCTTGTTTCATCCATTAAATGTGATGGGAAAAACCCTTAGAATGCAATCAATAGACAGACACAGACAGAGAGAGAGACAGTGAAGAATCTCATAAATTAACTCCCATCTAATACATGATAAGTGCATATTGTTTGAGCAACAACCAACCCTTACCCAAAGACAGAAGGTCCAGAGGTTGTAAGTCTTTTCAAGTACAAAGAACAGGTCCACCATCTACAGTGACCAGTAAACAAGGTATGGTCAAAGCCTAACATCAGAAAAGAAGAACATTGGCAGCGAAAAGCATGCATGTCTCGACGAAACCGCAATGTCTCTCTCTCTCTCTCCCTCTCCCTCTCTCTCTCTCACTGAAAGCTATGAGAAAAAGGAACAGTCCTGCTGTGAGGAGCACACCTTGGGGAAATCTTATCTTGCCACCAGGTTATCTACCTCATGATCTTGAATAATGGAGAGGGTACTAGCTCAAAGTCCATATTGATAGTTGGCACACAAATCTAAGAAAAACACACTGTTTCCTGCTCCAGACTCTTGCCCCTCAGTATATAGATATTTCCAGAAAGTGCTCGCTATATCAGTACATTAAAAAATTGTTGCTGTACTACCAACAAGAACAAAAACACTCTTGAAATAAATATATATATATAATAACAAGTGGCGTCTCAGTTTTTTTAAAATGAACAGGAGGAAATGAAAAAGTGAACAGGTGATGAGTTTCTTATTTGAATAGAACACAAGGGTAAACAAGAAAAAAATGGCATCTTTGTAATATGCATAAAAGAAAGATACAAGGGAGAGAGGTTAAAATAGAAAAAAGAAGTACTAATGTTGTGAGTTTATAGTTTCAGCAATACAGAGAATGTCACTTCCCTTTCTCCATAATAGAAGATATAAAATTAGACACTAATAGTTACATATAGTAAGAAAGGAATTGCTCAATAAAAGCAGGTGTTGTCTAAAAAAGAATCAAGTAGTTCAACGAAGGATTTACCTTCCTTTTCTAAAAAAAATATTTAGCCTACTCTAACGTGAGTAAAATAGAATGAATAATACCACAATATTTGGCCAAAAAAAGTAAGATATTAATCATCATACAGTCATCCAAATTATATCATTTATGTGAAGAAAGAATTAATTAATCTACAATCAGTTATTAAGCTATCATTTAGAACCATTGAAAGTTTTTACGTGAACTGTGTACCAGGTATTTTAGACGAGAGAAGTGAATATACAGAATAGGAACAGTATGCAATTTCTGCCTTGCTGCTGCCAATGTAAGTGCTTTCTCATAAATACTGGAAGCGGCTACCAAATTTCCCTGAAATTTTTTAATACGAAATATTAGCCAAAAGTCCCTGCATAGATCTTTAACTTGTGCAAAATGGATTTGTACCAGACGTTTTTCCATGTTAGCTGCCTTTATAACATTTTCAACAAAGTAAGAATCTGAATCTGCATCACCCTGGAGAAATGCAGCACGTGCACCATATGTGTCTCCTATTTGCTCCCTAAACCTTGCATTGAAGATATGGATGACTGGTGCATTCTGCAAAGAATATATGACGTGGGCTATAAACAACATTAGTCATCAATTAACCAATCCACTCGATGACTCTTTCTTTACTACGTGTGTTTGTATGTAAGAAAGAGAGTATATCCCTGGTGCAAAGATAAGTACAAGAAGGAGAACTTGGAGTCCTCCAAAAAAGAAAAGTGTGGGGAAAAAAGTGATCATACAAGAAAAGTCTTCCAGTCACTCAAAAAATCACCAACTCCACCCCTATAAAGCCCCTAAACAAAAACTCCAAAACAAGGCCAGAAAAAAATTATAGATGAAATCAGGGATAATGAGTATCCCAGATTTCATGTCTGACCAAATCCCACAAGGATCTTGGCAACTTTGCATCTGCCAAAGTCTAGAAATCTAATAAGAAGCATACTTTCCATAGATACGAACAAAGACTAGTTTCTTCAAACATGCTGAATGACGACTTTCAAACTCTCCAGAGTTCAGGCCTCAGGACAATGAAGGTACAAGTAAGAGTGAGACTTGCTACACTCCGAAATGCATCACATGTCCAAAGATAATTAGTGTTGAACAGGTTAATAGATATCCATCACAGACAAGCCTTGATTATATAAGGGACTTTAGCCTTTCAAATAGAAAAGGCTAGAAGAAAGTAAGGAGGAACCTGAACACGAACTAAATTAAAAAAAAAAAAAAATTAAAAAAGGACCAAGGAAAAACAGAGGAATCCAAAGTCCAAGAAAACCTATAAAATGAGAGAGATGATAGGAGATTAAGAAGATAAAGAGTATAAAGTCAACTTCTCAGTCTCTCTAAAGTTCCGGAAAAACGTGAAACCCTAAGTGAAGGACTCCTATCGTAATTAAGGAAATGAATGATAAGGGAATCATGAAGGTATCAAAGATGAAATTGACAAGTAAAAGCCATGAAGAAAGTAATTCAAATAATCAAGTGTCTTCTAAAAGCTTAACAAGATAGTCTAAACTCTAAGATATAAATTCCATGAATTTACATGAGTGACTAAATTCCTAGGGTTTGCACTCCTCACATATGACTATTAGAATGTTATCATCAGACACAACAATGATCAACAAGCATACCTCCAAAAATATTTGTGTTGCTCGTTCTAGTGCAAAATTTGCTAGCTCGCGCCCTCCCTTGGTTTCCATGAATTCTACATAACGCATCCAAAATTCAGGGTATTTTGCACAAGGAATCAAGCATCTCTCATAAAGTTTCACAGTCTGTAATCAGACAAAGATTTTAAATATGGGAGATGATTTAGGGAGAATTAACATAAGCACTGTAGCAAAATATTGACAAACCCAATCAAAGTCCTCTTGCTTCTCAATGAAGTCCGGATAGCTATGCCAATTTGCTAGTTGACTGTCATCAAGTGGCTTTACATGGAAAAAAGACTTTCCTATAGAATTCTCAAAACAATGTATTTTTCCATCCAACTGGCATGCTGTATGATAGAACTGCTCCCCAATGGAGAGATATTTCTGCAGGGCCTGGGACCTCAGAGAGTCATTTGAAGGATTCTGCAGGTCTTTGACGATACCATAGATTTCATTTTCAGAAATTATGACTGCAGCATCAGGAAAACCTTCTGCATGTACTTCATTGCTGCAATTGTTCTGGCATTCATATCCTCTTCAAATATGGCAGCAAACTTCTTTAAACTGAAGAATTGTTGAACCAAAGATTAATATATTAAGTCGTGGCATACTCTTGTAAGTAGACACAATCTTACTCCCAAGATAAAAATATGGTCCAGTATATAACTGTGTACAACACAGTGAACATCTGCTTTTCAAAGCCCTTAAAGCCTGACCAAATAATATAAGCTTCCATAGTATTTCACGCTTTTTTTAGTAACAGTTTTCAGACTAAAACCCCACAAAGTTCAACAGATTGTTGATATCAAAAATATTCTGCAAGGTGGTTGTGAGAACAGCCTTGCTAGTCGTTATGTAATATGTATACAACTACACATAGACAGTATGTAAATCTGAGAAACTGTGGGGAAAATGCCAACTTATATCAACAGCGCATGAGACTAACAGAGCCAGCAAAAGCAGTTTTTAAATGAGAAATAATGGGTACTATCAGTTCCTTTGATAAGTAAGTAGTTGTAAAAAGCACCAAAATGAACATGGAAAACAAAAAGACAATTTTAAAAATGCTATAACCTGGGATACGCCCAACCCCACAAAACAAAACAATAGATATACACACTTATGCCCTAACGCAAGAGAACCAAAACAAAATTAGATATAAGTACTAACTACTAGTCCAATGCTAACACACTCAAGAAATTCTCAAACTGAAACAAGGAACCAGAAAACACCTGTCAAATGAAAAGAAAGCTTATAATCTATAAGTAAAGTTTGTGCACAGGTAGCTCCACTCCTTTAGAGTAGAATCATTCTAGTTCTCCAAAAAAGTCCAGATAGATAAAAGAGTTTCCAGATATCACCTGTTCTGCTACATACTCTCTTCGCTAACAATGGACCTATGAAGCTATAAAAGAGAGAATTCATCATATTGGCATGACCTAACAAACACCAACGGGTGCAGAGAAGACAACCCAATAGTCCTCGGAGGGATATATTTACACATACCATTAGCCTTGAATCATGATACAACATAAGAGCTAGCCTGGCAGTTGTTTCAGTAGTTCTTACGCTGACAGGTGTGAATAACTTCAACCTCCTCATCTGGCCAACTTAGACTAGCAAGCCACCTTCTGTTTTTAGTTTTTAATTCTATTTATATGCTCTTGAATTGGGTGGGGGAGGAGAGGGATTCTTTTATGAATAGCGATGGCAACTAATGAAAAATAATTAGCATTATGAGTAATATTTAGGGGTCCTGCAGAAGATATACAGATAACAGCAATTGCAGAAGAGAGGAAAAAAACAATCACAAGTTTCATGCTCCTAAAACTAGTAAAGTGTCTTTTTCATATTTTTCACGGTAATCAAATGTATCAGATCCTATTTCTTCCATACTTTTTCACTAATTCTATGACCTTTAAGTTTCACCAAGTCTCTTTTTATTAATCAAACAAAGTCGGTCATTAAGCTTATTTCTTACCACATAAGCAACAATATCAAGGACAATGAAAAGGAAAAAACACAAAATGTCAGTTGTGACAAGAACAGTCACAGTAAAGTAGTAGGAAGGGTAAGACTTACTTATCATAATATTTATGCAGCTTTTTTGTCGGAAATCTCAACGTTTGAATCAGAATTTTAAGAAGGAAACTCCACTGATGCTGAGAATATTCAAATTCAATGTATTTATCCCACAATGTGTGACATAAGTAGTCCTTTCTGACAAAGGACAATCCTCTGTTAAATAATCTGTCAGATAAAAAAATTTATTAATCAAGATTAAAAGAAATGGGCAAACTTTAGTTTTAAAATGTAAGATGATCCAGGATGTGCAAATGTCTGATGCATTGTGGCCAGCATGGAAAGGAGATATTTCACTCTACATAGCATGACAAAAAAATTGCAACAGCTGACATTCAAAAGGAAACACTTGAGTATATGTATTGACTAAACTTTGAAGTACGCCATATCTTTCTGAGAATCAATCAGTTATATGTGCAATGGGATATAAATTGTGCATAATAACCTGTAAAAATGGTGTAGATAGCATTTTTAATTAATGAAGCCATTCACACAAAATAAAAACCTGCAGTAGTATAAGCTGCAAGGTTAAATCACTAAACACCCAATATTTTACATAATGTCAGCATACTTTGATACCACATAAACATTTTTTTAACATGAAATATAATTTCAGCATGTCTTTAAATTTGTGCCCAGAAAACCCCGAATAAAGGGGCTTATCTTTGCAAGACGGAGGTAGTTATAAAGTATTTTTTTAAATTTTTAGCTTCCAATAACCATGACACGCAATCAGAAAGGTGCCTAACAAACTGGGTAGAACACTTAAATAAATATGAGTTTCTCAGTGGGGTATTATCATTCCCTGGTAGTATTTCTATAATGTTATAGAAATTGCATTTTTGTTGGTTAAAATAAGAAATGGTTGGAAATTGCATTTTCATAGCTGAATTCAAAAGGCAGAAAGAAATTATAGTTCATCATTTTTATTGCTGAAATTTGTTATTGTTGGCTTAGCAAATTCTGAAGTTACCTACGAATGTCAAATGGATCCTCAAATGCAGCTATGCTGAAGCTACAATAGTCAACCCACAAAGCAACACAGTATGTCGCTGATTGCACTGCTCGTTCAAAAACTTCAACAGCCTTGTCAACTGTGCATAAACGTGTCTTGTGATCAGCATACTTCTTCCAGTATACATGGCATAAAGGGAACTTGGACAGAAAGGAGTCATAAACTAAAGAAATTGTTTCTATGTCATCCTGCAGTAGTCACATAGAAGATATTATTGATACTAGGACCCCCAATATCTGAGAAGCTAATAAAAAAACATCTTTTTGTAATCAGAATTAATAGAGAACAAAAGAAGGGTTATCCTGAAGTGGGCTCTGAACGACCAGTTCTAGATTTCATCCTCAAGCTTGCTATCCAATGAAGTTGGTGTTACATGCACAATTTTAGTTAAGATATTTAACTTGTATTAATTTTATTTAGTAGTTTGGTAGTCCAAATTTTATATAATTGTATTAGTGAATTAGATGGTTAAAATTAGTGGTAGAAGTGAGCTAGGAGTTGAAATTATAGTGGTTTAGTTACAGCTATTTTAGAAGTCGTGTATTAGTGGGTATTATTTACTTGACTTCTATATATATTCATCTCCTGTTCAATGAAAGGAATGGAAAAATAAATATGAAATACAGTTCGTCTCTGATTGAGGTTTCTTCCCCCTCGAAGTGGTTTCGATCTCCCCCTATATCTACTTTCAAGGGTTTTCTCTACCTTCTTCTCTCTTCCTATTCTATTTATCCCATTTTCCTTAAACAGGTACATAACAGTTGGAGAGCATGTTTACGTGCACCTGTATGTTAATATATATGTGTGCTCCACTGCCTTTGGCAGTCTTTATATTTACTTGTCAGACAAGTATCTCGTTTTTGCCAAGGTTAAAGTAGAACCATGGATAGATTTATTAAAAGATTTACTAAAATCCGTGTGGTCTGTACAAGGGAAATCCTATTAATGAATACTGTTTTACATCAGTATAGAAGCACTTAAAAATAAAATTAACAAAAAAAAGAAGAAAAAAAACTTGCTTATAAGAGTGAAATATACCTAGGAAGGTAATTATATCCCATGGCCCATATGCTCATGAGGATTATACTAGTAACAAACATACTTGATTGCAACCTTTTAGCAAAGCAAAAACTATACAGTTGCAAACTCATTGATCTCCATGACCAAAAAAAAAACTCATGGCCTCAAAAGTTATTTTATTGATGAAAAAACCCATGGTTAGTTACGTTCAGTAAACATTTTTTATTCTCTATATAAGCAATAAATATTGAACATTTTTTATTCTCTATATAAGCAATAAAAATTATAGATTTCCCATCTAGTCAATCAGCATACACGAATTATAGACTTCCCATGGTTTTGACCAATCAGCAGTTGCATGTAATGTTTCATTTAGACTGTGTAAGGAGTGAAACTTGGTATAAGATCTGGCTAACTTAGCAATATGGGTTGATGTATGTCTACGACAATTAAGTTATAACAATACAAGTCATGTTAACCATAATGTGATATAAGATCTAATATGGGGACTAAAGGGCTCAAAAACCCTAGGTAAGTGGGACCGGAATTAGATAAGAGTTTCAAGCTAATAAGTAGAAGTTGATCTTTAATCTTATCAGTATATTTATATTTTTGGTGAACAATCTTGTAAGATATATTGAGGTAATATCACCATGTCACTTCTGTGGGGCTCATAATTATTGGAAAATTGATCTTGTGGAGTTCAGTGATCACAAGCTAAGTATAGTTTGAACGGTAATATGATTCAATATATGAATGACCCTTTTATTCTGACATTCAATTTAAATTAGCTTGTTAGACAAGCCAACCATAGTGATATATCAGATTGAACAAGGACGCCCAGAACCGCCTTGACTGACCACCTCGTGGAAGGCTCGAAAGTGTTTTATTCACTTCGTGCCTCTCTCTCTACTGCTCTTTGAAAACTAGTTCAATGTATCTTCTTTCCTGATCCCTATGATGCATTTTTTCACATTGAGAAAAAGGGCAAAGTACTTGACTGCTACTAATAAATATTACAGATTGTCTGTAGCATGAATGAAGAAATCTAAAGAAGAAGAAGAAGAAGAAGAAATTGTATATAATAATCCATATGAAAGTAAAATATCTAAATCTTCAAGTCAAACAAGAAGTGTACAATTCTTATAGTTAACTGCCATCATATCGTCTGAAAAGCAAAAGCCGTATAAGATAACACATAACACCCATACACACACACACGCAGGAACTTACAGGATAGTAATTTTCAATATCTGAAATAAGTGAAGTCCAAGTATCAAAATCTAATGAGCCTCTAGCTATGGTTTCTCGGAGTTGTTTCTGAAAAGCAACTGCAAGAAAATAATATAAAAATTATACTTCAGTTTGACGGCCCAAAATATTATATTCTAATTAATCTGATGGCAAGTTTTGAACCACAATTCATGGTAAAATAAAATAAGAACGTCACAAATAAGCTCCTGATCAACTTTGAAACTTATTACACTAAATGATAAAAATCATGTTACCACTAGTCTTGTCATAGGATAAAAGGAAAGAAAGAAGACATAGGGTTATTGAGCTTGTCTAAAGTTCAGATGAAACTAGTATCCTTTTTCTTTTTTGTTTTTTTACTGAACCAACTAAGGTTTAGCAAGCCAGTTTTAGGCTCAACTTAATCGGTTTACATCGTTCACAGTTAACAATCTAGAGAGAGAATCTTATATAGTGATATCACCCTCTCATTTTATTTTATCATCCGCATAATGTAAGGGAAATACCAAACCCCTTTAGTGTTTAATTTACCTCACTAGCACCCACATGCGTTGCGTGTATAAATAATGTGAGGATAAAATTTTTTTTAAAAAAAATAAAATTTGGAAGACTACATAAAAAGATGTATAAGTTTTAAATTAAAAAGGATAAAATAGTAATATAATTAAACTGTACAACATAGAGGAAAATTTGTTGTGACCCAATTACACCAATGACGTCATCGGCTCAAGAGAGCCGCTTTAGTGATAGAGATATAAGTGATTTCAAATTCACTGAAAACACAAACAACCTTGAATTACACATTTCATGGAAAAGATATTAAAGGAGTGAGTTTGAAGACAACAAAGTATCAATTTTACCTTCCGGAAGGTCTTCTATGACATTAGATTCCTCTGCTTCCATTCCAAAAGAAACCAACCCACCTTCGACATCACAAACAAAATACATGTAGGTATAAATTATTTGAGTAACATCCTATTTCTTCTAGTATCTCAAATTTAAATTTCAATATATGAATTTCCAAATAACTTGAACAGAGAGCAAACAAAGTGGACATTGATTTAACCTTGAGGTATACCTTCCATGACTGGAGCTTCTGTTGCAGCATTAGATTCCATAACATCCATAACTGAAGAAAAATCCCACCTTTAGAATAACAAAACGTGTATGCATTTACATATAATACATAATGATAAAAACAAAAACTTCCCCTAGGTTTAGTTTACAATTAGCATTGTATGCATTTACATATAATACATAATGATCAAAAAAAAACTAATTCATCTAGGTTTAGTTTACAATTAGCATAATAACTACAAAAACAGCAAACAAAACAGTAAAACCCTATAATTCAGGAATTTTCAACTTCAATTTTCATTTAATCGATTTTAGAATTACTGGATAACAAACTACACACATAATATCGTCGTTCAAGAGAGTAAACGAATTAATTCACCTTGAAGATGCGCTTCCATGACCGGAAGGTCTGCTACTGCATCAAAAGAAACCTCGACGACCTCCATTGTTATTGCTAGAGATTACAATCCAGTAAACCGGTTGGAGATTTTCCGACAGGTGGAAGAAAATCAGTGAACCATTAAGGTCATTGAATTTGGGCCTTTGATTTGGGTATTGCATTTTGTTTTGGCCAACAGGGCTACATGTGAATGGGTTGAATGAATCTGAATTTAAGTAATTCTCATTCTTTGTTTATAATTCTTAAACTTTAAATGCTTCTACGTGTGTGTCTATAAAATTCTAACTCAATTACTATTAAATAATATTTTTATCTACTTACCTTTATATATAGTTAAAAAATATATTTAATATATTTTTTTTTTACTATTATAAATAAATTTTATTATGTACGAACTATTTTTTTTTTTTTAACTTTAACAAATTGGTGAATAATCAATTTAATAAATGTTATTGTAAATTTTTTTAGTTTTATGAATTGATATAATGTTTTTAAAATATTTTAACATTTATTCTTAAAATTATATTACATATTTTATCAAATATTATTCACAAGTTTATATTAAAATTTTAAAATAATATTATTTATTTATAATTATATAAAAAATTTGTTCATAAATCATAATAGTTTAAAAAGTTAAAATAGTAAAATACATTTATTCGGATATTATATACAAACAGTTATTAAACACACCATTTCATTATATATTCAGGACTTCTAATTCATTCAACTCATTTAGATTTTTTTATAAGGGTAAAGTTCAGATGAGTGATGACCACCTGGGATTTGGGCGCTTTCCCACTTAACCACCTGTAGTCAGTAAAGCTACATTTAAACTCCCAATTTTTTGAGTTGAAGTGAAAACGTCACCTTTTCCATCCAACTTAACTTGCGTGTATATCAGACGCCAAAAGCGTGTGAGAAGGGCGATAACGGTAAAAAAAAAGGTAGTAAATGTCTAAAATATTCTCTTCTTCCTCATTTTGTACGAGAGAGAAAGAGAGACGAACAGAGTATTTGATCTGATTTTATTGGTAGAAACGAAGTTTTACAATGGCCGAGATTCAGTTTCACCCAACAATGATGAGGAACTTGTTAGGTATTATTTATTCGACGCGTAAGGCTTGTGGGAAGCCCATTAGATTTAAGTGTTTACGAAATCGATGTTTACAAATATGAGCCTTGGGAACTTGAAGGTAAATCCCCTGTCTTTGTTTCTGTATTTTGTGTGCGTATATGTATATACACATCTATATACCCTTGGGTTTCAAGATACCCCTTTTGATTTTGTTGAGTTAGATCATGAATTTTGTGTTTGTTTCGCTGATTTTTAGATTTTTTGTACGAATATTTTATTTTGTTGAATTAGGTGTACTTGTACAAGCTTAATTTTTAACTATAATGTTTTCCTATTTAATTAGTACTAATTATATCTGCGATTTCTGTAGATTTCTGTTCGAATTTGGGCGGAAGTTTAGATTTTTACAATTAATCGAAGGTTACGAAAATTGGGTTGTGATTTTTTTTTTTTTGGAAAATGAGAAAGGGAAAGAGATGTGGGGATTTGGGGGAAGATGTTATTGGGGAAGAAATGAGAGAGGGGAGAAATTAGAAGGGATAGTGGTATTTGGCACATATCGTAAGAGAAGGGACCTTCAAAAATAAAGATTTGAACTTACCCATATGAGAATAAGTTGAAATGCTTTGCTCAAATCTGTAGATACCCAAAAAGGGACAGAGTGTGAAATCAGATCTAGTGGGTTTTATTCTCAAATCTTGAAAGATAAGAAATTTAAAAGCCGAGCTTTGTATCAAGTTGGGTGTTATTCTTAAATTGTAATATGGTCTTTCTTGTCCTTCAAAATCTTTAAACTTTATGAAATGATTGATTTGCATTCATTTTCTATTGTTTTTTTGGTTCACACTACTAATACTACTACTACTACATGTCCCTGGAAGAATCAAAGATCCTCGCGAGTGATTTCAATTTTGTGAATGCACTTGTAAGACTCCGAATTTTATGAAATAAAAATAATTAATTTTTCTTATAATTGTTATTCAGTAAATGGTTAAATTGATAAAAAGTTAAAGTTAAGGGTGATATATGAATTTTTTCAAAATACGCAAGTGTTTATAAAATATTCATTTCACGAGAATATTCGTTTGGTCGTGGAATATTCATTTGTCGGGGAATATTAAATGCTGACAGTATGACCATTTGTGGGCCCCATGACAGAATAACTGTCGGATGAAGAAAACAACAAATTTGAGTTTTTATAAATAACGGCGTAGTAGTTACCGTTAACACTGTCGGAATACCCGGTGGTTAAAATACAGTAATACGCGTGGGCACAAGAGTGACGCAGACAGTATTAAAGTATTTTTGAATTATTGATTCTTACGTAAAAGGCAATACTCAATAATTATTACGATAATTCTTTATTCAATATTTTATTTTATTGATTCAATAATTGTTGTGTTGATATTTTATATTATTATTGTTTCAATAATTGTCACTGCACAGTATTTCCCATTATTAGATCAATAATTCATATTATTTGAATAATATTATTAGATAGCATTATTGGCAATGTCTAGAAAGTTCTGTCAAGGAGAGGTTTGGTCACTTAATTGCGTACCAGTAAGGAGAAATCCTTATCGGAAAGTCCCCTTTTTCCTGAGAACGGTCTGGTTGTCATAATTGTGATTCTGTAATATTATTTGTGAATAATTAATTATTGATGTATATGATAAGGAGATATTTATTTGATGCGGATATAAATGATGGATTTATTTATGTGGTTATAAATGAAGGAATTAATGTTAAGGTATTTTATCAATATTTTGTCGGATTGGAGGTATTAAAAGGTCAAACCAGTGTTCTTGTGATATATTGCGTGAGTTATAATTTTTAATCCGACCGTTGGATCGTTGTGATTTTTGGATATGTTATACATATATAAGTTGAGTATATGTCCACAAATTTTGAACCGTTGAAAATTAACACATGATTTGTTATGAATTTTACAAGGTGTGAAACGGTGTTGAAAATCATCCGTTTGTGGATTTCGGATATTTTTTATCTGGAATTTGGAAAAACTTAAAGCTACAAAGTTGTAGAGAATTCGATTTCGTGTGGAATGAACATAAAATTCATATTTTTTTGATAAATGGGCTATTTTTTATGAATTATTGAAGTTTCAGAAAATAAAATAATTTTTATTAATATTGGGTGGGACCCACTTTTGGTTGTTGGGAAAGTTGGTTGGTTTTTGGGTGGGCCCCATTGTGATGGCTGTTGATTTTTCAAAGTGGCTTGCGTAGGGAGAAAAAAAAAGATTATAATAATATTTTATTATTTAGTCTCCTATGGCGTTCTAGCATTTTCCTATAAATAGGCGCTTAAGTTAGAATTGAAAATCACACCAGAAATAAGTTTTCTTTCTCTCTATATTGTCGAGCATATTTTTGTGAGTATTTAGATACTTGGAGAGTTGCTAGTCGGTTGCAAGTTTTCTTGACTTTACATCCCATATTCCAGGTCGTAAGTAGTGTTTCTTTTTGAGGTAAAGGGATTTTGAGGTTATTAAGTTTTTCAGTTTCGTAATTTTTCTGACCTTCAAAAATTCTAAAAAAATTTGAAATGATAATTTGATGAGTTTTCTTGATTGTGTCCAAAAATGGCAATTTTTAGATGTATAGATTGAGAGTTATGAATTTTATGAAAAAAGACTATTTTAAAAGTAAACGCTTATAACTCCTTGTGGTTAACTCCAAAATTAGTGAAATTTTTATTGGCAGTACATCTATATAACATCAGTATATTCTGTAAATTTTGAAATTTTTGGACAAAAGTATAATTTATGATAAATGTCTAAATATTCGGCAGTTTTGGCCATGTGAAAAATAGTAAATGAATTTTAAAAATTCCGAGAAAAATATATGTTCAATATGAGACTATGTTCTGCTAAATTCCAGAAAAGAAAATTTGTTTGTACTGATTTGGTATTTTTCATAAAAATGGACTAGTTATGAGTAAATGAATTAAATATGTTATGTGAAGTAAGAAAATTAGAAAATAGGATTTTATGGCTTGAGAATCCTATATGAGGTATATGCAGATTTTTGATGAGGGTTTTGGTTATTGGTGATGAAATCTTACGAGGTTGGCATTTTAGGATGATTAAATGCATTAATTAGTAAAGTGTAAATAATTGAAATAAATTGTTTATATGTTTAAGAAATGTTATTCTTTCAATATCATTATACCGAAATATTGGTATGGATTTTATTGTGGAATTTCTACCTTTTTCATGTCGGGATTACTATTCATGAATTACTATTCACGAGTTACTATTCATGAGCTACTATTCATGACAAAATTGGTTTCTTTTTTTGACCAAATTATCGTTGATTTATGAATCTTACTCTTGAAATTAAATCCATATTTTGATCATATTGTTTTATTATCATATATAACATTTTTATAACCCTGGTGAAGAAATTTCTCTTTGACTTGAGTGTAAAGATGGGTAGATTATTGGTATGATCGTGACTATGGGTTCTCGTTGGCCAGTAGTGCAAAGATGAATTGTTGACTGGTATGATCATGACCATTGAATTTACAATTGAATATTTTTAGCTTAAGTGCAAAGGTGAATTGATCAACATGGTTATAATTATTGTTTATATAAATTCTGAAATGATTATATATTTTTTTGAGATATTAATACTTTGGTCGTAGTGCAAAGATGACATGTTGTTGAATATCTTTGACATGTAGTGCAAAGATGAATTGTTGATGAATATCTTTGGCTCGTAGTGCAAAGATGACCTGTTGTTGAATATCTTTGGTATGTAGTGTAAAGATGACTTGTTGCTGAATATCTTTGGCATGTAGTGCAAAGATGAACTGTTAATGAATATCTTTTGTCCGTAGTGCAAATATGAACTTATTTGTATGATTATGAACATAAACTGTGATTTGGTATAACCATGATCTTTGATGTTTCAGGTAAAGACATGTGATGTAAATTATCTTCGTCCTGGATGAGAAGAGGAATTTAGAATCACAATTATGATTATGAGTTATTCATGTGATTGTGGAAAGGAACTGTTTATTGATGTTACAGGGATAAAATATTGTTGGTGAACTTTTAACGTGGAAAAGATAATAGACTTTATAGTCTATTTGACTCTTCTAATGGATTGCTCGTTCCGCTGCAACTATGGTTGAAATTTTTTATCATCTACCATATGTTCTAAATCTCTGATTTATTACTGATGAAGGCTATTGATAATTTAATTATCTTTAATCATGATATTCTTTATTGAGCTAGTTGTGCTCACCCTTTTGCTTCACAATTCCTTTCAGGTAACAAGAGTGTAGCTGGGTCAAACGGGGGTAACAAGGGAATAGAACGGTGGTCTATAGCTGTTGAGGTTCTCCCTAAATAGTATGGAAATAATTTTATTGAGAACTTTAGATAAGTGTGTCGTATTGGATACGTCATTTGATATTTAATTTTGGTGAACCGAATAGGGTGAGGCGAACCAAACTTTGGAAGGGTGTTTTGTCATTATCATACAAGATGTCTAATGACATACAACCTCGTGTTATCATAAGACGAGGTTGTCGCATCCACCACTTTGAGTATATCTACGAAAGCACTACCTATATGATCTCGGAGTTTGGTTGAAACATAACGTTCAATTACGTATCGGTGGAGATAGTTATATGTCAAGAGAAGACTCACCATTGGAAGGAACATGATAGTAATCTTCTCGTTTTTCTTTGGGGTCTATTGGATTAACCAAGGATAATTCTCTGGACATATGATATCTATCATAACCTAGATTCATGGCCTCCCATATGTACGAAGGTTTCTTGAGCACTTCTCAAAGATTTTAATTTCCAAAACAGTTATCGATTTGTACCTTTATATAAAGGTATCATCCTTTGTGAGGTGTTGTCCACGGTTGGGACATGAGTCACAGTTAGTATATATTTGTATTCAAACTCACAATATTTGTGTTGTTGTATTTTGCACGACAATTGTAGTAATAAAGTTGTAGTTGTTTTTTATACCATGTATTTGGCGACTCAGAATATGTTGGATGGATTGGACCTATTTTGGGGGTGTCACAGCACTGATCAGAGCAGACTATACATTTATCTTTTATTACTACAAACATGAGAAACTTTTATGCTCTTTTGTATCAATAGTCAAAAGGTATTTTAAAGGTCACCCTTCACCCTTGTTAAGAGGGGTAAGCTAGATGATACTTTACTTGTATACTGCTCCTGGTAGGGAATTAATTGTTCATGTATAGGCTCTCGTTTCACATATAGTTTAGAAATACAAATATTAGCTTACATCAGTTTTTACATAGGAATGGATCGATACTTGAGAGTACAGAGTATGTAACATGTTTTTCTCTGTGCTAGTACAGAGTATTTCAAGCACTGAATAGCCATACAGACTTTGTGAGGCCCCAAAATAGGTATACATCACCTATTCTGAGTCGCCAAATACATGGTACATAATACAATACAATCTTAAATATACAACAAGAGAGCTGTGAGTTTTAATACAAACATTGTGTTCTAGACAATATCCACTCTCAGAATAAGTCCTCATTACATTTATTAACACACTATTTAACAAAATAGTGAGGACTACTAATACTATAATCCGACCGTCACCTCTAGTTTCCGACTAGTCCCGCTTTCGTTCTCATTTCCGAAAAGAGCGTGTGATGCCCCCAAAATAGGTATACATCACCTATTCCGAGTCACCAAATACATGGTACGTAATACAAATACAATATTTAATATACAACAAGAAAGTCATAAGACCCTTAACTTTTATGAATAAAATGAATTTTCTATAAATATCATTTTGAATATTATGGAATAAATTTGATATAATGTTATAGCCAGGTAATATTTATAAATTTTTTAAAGCACGCAAGTTGTTATATAATATTCGATTGGTCGAAAATATTAAGACGACAAGACAATCATCAGTGGACCCCCACAATGTAATTATCATCGGATCGAGAAAACGACAAAAATATTTTTATAAAAATAATGGCGGAAGTTTTATCGTTGATATCGTTGAACTACTCAGTAGTAAAAGTACAATGAATCTGGCTGTGGTCGCATAAGAATAATACGGTATTGATTATTAATGTTTATGTGAGAAGTCACTCAGTTTGATTCAATTATTGTCGATATTTTATATGTTATTAAATCAATAATTGTAAGACCCCAAAAATTTTTTAAATAAAAAGGAATTTCCTTTATTTATTATTTTGAAATAGTAAGGTTGGATTTGATTAATGTGGTTAGTTATGGGTAAAATGCGCAAATATTTTAAATAAGCAAGTGGTGATATAATATTCATTATTGTCGGAAAATATTCGTTTGGTCGTGGAAATATTCAGATCGTCGGGGAATATTAAATGCAAGCAGTGACCAATATGTGGGCCCCATAATCTGAAAAGCGATTGGAGGAAGAAACGACAAGAATAAGTTGTTTATAAATAACGACGTGAGTTATACCAAATTATCTTGTTGGAATACCCAGTGGTTAAAACACACTAATACGCATTGTTGAACAAGAAGACTTTGCAGTATTGCACCAATTATTGATTCTTACGTAAGAAGACACTACTCAATAATGGTTACGAATAATTCTTGTTCAAGATATTTTATTTTATTGATTCAATAATTCTTTGCATTGATATTTTATATTCTTTGTTGTTTCAATAATTGTCATTACACGATTTTCATTATCGAAGCAATAATTCATATTATCCGAATAATATTATTAGATAACATTATTGGAAATATCTAGAAAGTTCGCATCAAGGAGAGGTTTGGTCACCTAATCAAGCGCCAAGAAGAGAGAAATCTTTATCGGAAGCCCCCTCTTTCCAGGAATGCACTTGGTGTCAATATTGTGATTACATAATATTATTTGTGAATAATTAATTATTGATTCATATGATGAGGAAAATATTGATTTTATGTGGATATAGATGGAGAAAATTTTTAATATGACAATTGTTGAAAATTGAAAATTTATTTATTTTTGATAAAATAATTCATTTAAATATATTATTATATATTTTAATAATATAATAATGGTGATATTTTTATAAGGAATGGAGGATATATGAGTTTATGAGGAGAAAGAGTATTTTGTTGCAATAAATATTAAAAGCAGATTTTGTGTGTTGGTAGACCCATTTTCGATCGAAATTTGATTATAGCACAGTAAAAATCATCCGTTTGTGGATTTCGGTCAATTTCTTTTTGGAATTTAGAAAAACTTTCTTCTGCAAAGTTGTAGAGAATTGAATTTCCTATAAAAAGACGCGAGATTCGAATTTTCCGGCAAAAGGACTATTTATTATGAATTATTGAAGTTTTGAGTTCCAAAATAATTGATTTTTGGAAGTTTTAATTATTTTAAATAATAAAAACGTTTTTGGTGAGTGTTCCACATGTTATAAATGTGTCATGTTGTGAATTCAGATCTAGGAAGGTTGGCGTAGAAAACTTAATATATATATTATTAATTTATTAAATTTTCGCTTTGGTGTTCTAAAGCATTTTCCTATAAATAGTGCTTGGGTTAGAATTGAAAATCACACCGTAAACTCAAGTTTTCTCTCTATATTATCGAGCGTATTCTTGTGAGTATTTTGAGTATACTTTGAGTATTGCTATACTGGTGCAAGTTCAAGTCATAGCTTTATATCAGGTGTTTCAACTAGTAATTTCTTGTCTTTCGAGGTAAGGGATGTTATTTTCTTCTCAAATGATATTATTTCTTCAATATCATTATCTTTGAAATATTGGTTGGAACTTTTTATCAAATTTGGAACTTTTTCATGCCTAAGTTCTTATTCATGAGTTACTTATTCACGAGTTATTATTCACGAAAGTACTATTCACGTAAGCGTGAAGATGTTTTTTTGTGAAATTTCTATCTTTTGGTGTCTGAGAGTTCTTATTCACGTATCACGGACTATTCACGATACTTGACTATTCATTCACGAATCTGACTTTATTCACCCAGAAAAATGAAATTTCTTCTTTTTGTCCAAAATATCTATTATGGATACTAGCTTTTGATCAGATCCATGTTTTGATCATTCTTGAATTTTACACCACTATGATTATTTTTGAGGTATTTTGGACGTGGATAAAACAAAGTACTAATCCTTAATCCTTAATCCTTGTCATTTTGTTTCACCGGATTCGCTTTTAAAAATATTTTCATCATCCTCGACCTTAAATGATGATATTATTGAATATCTTTGGCCGTAGTAAAAAAGATGAATGATTTATGATGAATATCTTTGGCGTGTAGTACAAAGATGAACAGTGTTTAGATGAACATGATTAATGGTGAATGTCCTTGGCTTTCAGTAGTGCAAGGATGAATATATGATTCTAGATATATATTGATTGATGTTACAGGATAAAAATATTGATGATGAATCGTTAAATTCATAGATATTTGTAGATTTCATCCTCTACGTAACTCTCTTCTATGAATTAATATTTTCCATTTGCGAATATTGATTTAAAACTTGTTGTCTATTGTATTCTATTATATTTTTTCCTGTTGAAGACTAACGATAATTTGTTGATATTATCTTAGTTATAATATTCTTTATTTGGGCTAATCAGAGCTCACCCTTTTTCTTTTGTTCCATTTTTCTTCTCGTGGAGGCGAGAATATAGCGAAAGTATTAGTCTGGGGTATGGAATGAATGTTCTAGGGAGAGTTGTTTAGTAGTCCTCACCATTGTTGTAAAATAATGTATCAATAATTATGATGAGGATTTATTTGTATGTGGATATTGTGCAGATGGCAATATCTCGTATTTAAACTCACAGCTTTTACTATTGTAATAATAAAGTTGTAGTTGTTTCGCATCTGCAGTGTATTGACAACTCGGAATGGGTGATGTAGACCTATTTTGGGGGCGTCACAATTGTATCGAGCTTAGGGATATGATTTTTGGCGGAGATCGGGGAATAGAACTAGGAGGGAGAGACGAGTAAATCCTTCACAGTGTGTCCTACCTAAGCTTATTTGTTAGTTGGTTAGTATATAGGGATATTATGTGATATATTGATTTCTTAATTAACCCTTATTTTATGCAGATATTTGAGAATGTCGGTCGAGAATATTAACAATGGAAATGAGACCGTGGAGATGCTCAGATTTACCAACGAGGAGAATATGCAACAGTGGCAATGTACCTCCGTGAACAACAATACCAATCGAAAGCAGATGATGAACGACAGGATGTTTAGAAGTTTTTGCGATTCATGCAAAATCGACGAGGAGACTCGTGTTCAAAATACAGAGGAAATGATAACAACCACACGGGTGGTCACAAATGTTAGGTTCAAAGAGTTGGGACCACGTAATTTTGGGGAAAGCCGGATCCGATTAAAGTGAGACGACGGGTCAAAACAAATTACCAAGATATTCGATGTCTTGGGATGCACTGAGAATGTAAAGTTTCATTCGCTACTTTTATGTTCCGTAACGAGGCAGACATCTTGGTGGGAATCGTGAAGCGTACCCATCCAAACAAAGATTTCAAAGATGTCATGGGAGAGCGTTTGAAGCAGATTCAATGACAAGTACTTCCACGAAAGTATTCGTCATATGAAGGAAGTGGAGTTTATTAGATCGGGCGAGAATAACATAACGACGGTGTCCCAAAGACGAGAAGTAAGTTCGTGGAGTTATCCAGTTTGCACCTCATTGGCGGAGAATGAGGAACGACGACGCGGATGTTTCGAGAGGTTTGAAACCCAAGATACGCCAAGATCTCATTTCTCATAAATTTTCTCTCTATTTAGATGTTGTCAATAGGGCTCAGTTGTTAGAGCGAGATAACGAGTACGTTCAACCGAGGGACCATAACCAGGATCATCAGAAGATAGCGATCATCGTAATAACGATAACCAGCTTGGAGAAAGAAGAATACGGACAAAGCGGTAAGAACCACTCGGTGGTAATCGTGGCCATGAAAAAGAAGAAGCGAGTCGGGAGGAGATTTTTAAAAGGGAGATTCAACAACGACCATGTGAAGACGTCGGCAAGAAGAATCGGTTGGTTCGAGGAGGAGAAAGACCACCCCATTATATGCTATAAATGCGGAAAGAGGACATATCGGTCAAAGCGCCCACAACAGCCTTCGGTATGCTATAATTGTGGAAAGGAAGGACATATAGCTCGAGAGTGTACTTAGAAGCGAAACCAAGTCCAATGGGATGGTGACTCAAAAGGATGTCCCGAGAAAAGTCAAAGTCAAGCTGGTCTCTAGAAGAGCGTTTGTCGTGGCCGGTCAAAATGCGAGAACCCGAACGGTTAAGACGGGTTAGTTAATTATAAATTCTTACGAAGTTTATACCTTATTAGATACCGGTTCTACCCATCCTTTTATCTCTCTTTGCTTGCGCCAACGCTTGAACTTGACTACGGAGAAATTAAACTTTGACCTATCTCGTGGAGACTCAGTTAGGAGAAATTTTCATTACATCGATTGTTTAGAAATCTTGCTTGATTCAGTTGGCACTTTATCACATTACCGTTGACTTTATTTCTTTAAAGATATTTGCTTTTGATATGATTTTAAGGTTAACTACTCATCATGCCAAAATTGATTGCTTTCGTAAGGTTGTTATTTTTCATATTCTAAGCAACCTCGTTATTTGAATTCAAGCAACCAAACCATTGAAGTCAAACTCTTTCATATCAAGCCATAAAGTCATTCGTTTATTGAAAACGGATGTCAAGCTTTCTTAGCCATGTCATGGACTTGAACAAAAATACGCCGATTTGAATGATATTTCGTTGTTAGTAAATTTCCGACGTATTTCTGAAGAATTTCTCGCCTACCCTCGAGCGTGATATTGAATTTGTATCGACTTTAAATCTGTACAAAACCCATTTCTAAAATCTCACATCGAATGGCTCCTATTGAACTTCAGAGTTAAAAACCAACAATATAGAAGTTGATACCGAGCCTCTATCCGGTGACTTCCTTTGTGGAATACGCTGAAGCGGACTCTCCATAGAGGATGCCATATTCATGCGACAAGAAATCGATAGTGCTATTGTGACGTCTTTATCCAAGGTTGGGATATGAGTCACAGATTGAGAATAATCTAATTCAGAATCGAAAAAATCGTAGCTTTCTAGGCTTAGTTGGTTATTATCGGAGATTCGTTGAAGGATATTCTCGAATCGCTATTCCATTAACGCAGGCTGACTCGTAGAGATACAAAATTCGAATGGAGCAAAGAATGTGGGAAGAGCTTCGAAGAACTCAAGAAGAGACTCATTTCAAAGACATGTTACGACCATGCCATCCTGGAAAAGCTAACGTGGTAGTTGACGTGTTGAGTAGAAGATCGTATACAAGTACGAGTACGATATTGTCAAAAACTAATTTCGTATAATTTACAAATAATAGAGATGGATATGAAAACTCTAGGTACCCACGTGATGATATACGTGTATAATCGATTTTAATCGATAAAGTTAAAGTCGTTCAAGTTTACACACCGAGGTGATGAATTTGAAGAAGGAGGCGCAAGAAGTTGTTATTTCAAAAGCGAGAATCGGTGAGGTGAGGAAAGCTCAAACCTTCGATTTATTAATCCATTTAAAATTCTCGATCGAATAGGAACTCGTGGCTTATAGACTCGCTTTTATCGCCAAGTATGACGCGTGTTCATAACGCTTTTCACGTATCGATGTTACGTAAATATGTGGACAACCCGAACCACGTCATTGAAAGTTAGAACCGACAAGATAGCCGAAGACTTAACGCACGAGTGAGGTACCACAAGATCTTGGATAGGAAAGAATATGTCCCATGTATTCGAGGTTATACCACAAGTTAAAGTTTCGTGGAGAAACCATGCTATTGAGGAAATAACCTAGGAGTTGGAAACGAAAATGAAAGCGTAGATATTTTCATCTTTTCAAAACACTGTGCAGTATCGCGTACGCCAATTTCGAGGACGAAATTTCATAAGGAGGAGGTTGAAGACCCCAAATTTTTTTAAATAAAAGGAATTTCCTTTATTTATTATTTTGAAATAGTAAGGTTGGATTTGATTAATGTGGTTAGTTATGGGTAAAATGCGCATAAATATTTTAAATAAACAAGTGGTGATATAATATTCATTATTGTTCGGAAATATTCGTTTTGGTCGTGGAATATTAAATGCTTTGGGAATATTATAAATGCGATGACAATTAAGCGACCATAATGTGGGCCCATAACGGAAAAGCGATTGGAGGAAGAAAACGACAAGAATAAGTTGTTTATAAATAATCTAGCTTGTTATTGTTAATTATCATTGTTGGAATACCCAGTGGTTAAAACACACTAATATGGCGTTGTTGAAGCAAAGAAGACACAGTATTGCACCAATTATTGATTCTTACGTGAAGACACTACTCAATAATGGTTACGGTAATTATTGTTCAAAGATTTTATTTTATTGATTCAATAATTCACGCATTAATATTTTATATTCTTTGTTGTTTCAATAATTGTCATTACATAGTATTTTTCATTATCGAAGCAATAATTCATATTATCTGAATAATATTATTAGATAACATTATTGGCAATGTCTAGAAAGTTCATCTAAGGAGAGGTTTGGTCACCTAATTGCGCCAAGTAAGAGAAATCTTTATTCGAAAGCCCCTCTTCCTTTGAACCGCCTCGTTGTCAATATTGTGATTTCGTAATATTATTTGTGAATAATTAATTATTAATTCATATGATGAGGAAAATATTGATTTTATGTGGATATAGATGGAGAAAATTTTTAATATGACAATTGTTGAAAATTGAAAATTTATTTATTTTTGATAAAATAATTCATTTAAATATATTATTATATTTTTAATAATATAATAATGGTGATATTTTTATAAGGAATGGAGGATATATGAGTTTATGAGGAGAAAGAGTATTTTTGTTGCAATAAATATTAAAAACAGATTTTGTGTGTTGGTAGACCCATTTCTTGATTGAAATTTGATTATAGCTTGTAAAATCGTCCGTTTGTGGATTTGGTCCAATTTCATTTAGAATTTGGAAAACTTTCTTCGCAAAGTTGTAGAGAATTGAATTTCCTATAAAAAGTCGTGAGATTCGAATTTTCTGGCAAAAGGACTATTTATTATGAATTATTGAAGTTTCGGAGTTCCAAAATAATTGATTTTTGAAAGTTTTAATTATTTTAAATAATAAAAATGTTTTTGGTGAGTGTTCCACATGTTATAAATGTGTCATGTTCTTTGAATTCAGATCTAGGAAGGTTGGCGTAGAAAACTTAATATATATATTATTAATTTATTAAATTTTCTGCTTTGGTTTCTAAGCATTTTCCTATAAATAAAAGTCTTGGGTTAGAATTGAAAATCACACCGTAAGCTCAAGTTTTCTCTCTATATTATCGAGCGTATTCTTGTGAGTATTTTGAGTATACTTTGAGTATTGCTATACGATGCAAGTTCAAGTCATAGCCTATATCCTGTTTCAACTGTAATTCTTGTCTTTTCGAGGTAAGGATGTTATTTTCTTCTCAAATGATATTATTTCTTCAATATCATTATCAAATATTGGTTGGAACTTTTTATCAAATTTGGAATTTTTCATGTTTGGGGTTACTATTCATGAGTTATTATTCACGAGTTACTATTCACGAAAGTACTATTCACGTAAGCGTGAAGATGTTTTTTTGTGAAATTTCTATCTTTTGGTGTCTGAGTTCTTATTCACGATATACTGGAGACTATTCACGATATCGACACTATTCACGAATAAATCACTATTCAGAAAAAATGAAATTTCTTCTTTTTGTCCAAAATATCTATTATGGATACTAGCTTTGATTGTATCCATGTTTTGATCATTCTTGAATTTTTTACACCACTATGATTATTTTTGAGGTATTTTTTGACGTGGATAAAACAAAGTACGAATCCTTAATCCTTAATCCTTGTCATTTTGTTTCACTTTGGATTCGTTTTTAAAAATATTTTCATCATCCTCGGTCTTAAATGATGATATTATTGAATATCTTTGTCTGCAGTAGTGCAAAGATGAATGATTATATAGTCTGCAAAGATGATTGATTTTCATGAATATCTTTGGCCCTGTAAAGGCAAAGATGAATGATTTTCGATGAATATCTTTGGCCCGTAGTAGTCAAAAGATGAGCAGTGTTTAGATGAACATGACTAATCAATGGTGAATGTCCTCGCTTCAGTAGTGCAAGGATGAATATATGATTCCGTATATATATTGATTGATGTTACAGGATAAAAATATTGATGATGGATCGTTAAATTCATAGATATTTGTAGATTTCATCCTCTACGTAACTCTTCTATGAATTAATATTTTCACGCGAATATTGATTTAAAACTTGTTGTCTATTGTATTCTATTATATTTTTTCTGTTGAAGACTAACGATAATTTGTTGTATATTATCTTAGTCATAATATTCTTCTTGGGCTAATCGAGCTCACCCTTTTTCCTTTTGTTCCATTTTTCTTTCTCGTGAGGCGAGAATATAAATGAGTACTTAGCCGGGTATGGAATGAATGTTCTAGGAGAGTTGTTTAGTAGTCCCAACCATTGTTGTAAAATAATATATCAATAATTATGATGAGGATTTATTTGTATGTGGATATTGTCTCAGATGGCAATATCTCGTATTTAAACTCACGCTTTACTTATTGTAATAATAAAGTTGTAGTTGTTCGCACTGTATTGACAACTTAGAATGGGTGATGTAGACTATTTTGGGGGCGCCACAATAATTGAGATGATAAAGTTGTTAATATTATTATTTGATTATTAACGATGTCTGTAAGTTCTACCAAGGAGAGGTTTGGTCACCTAATCTTGCTACTAAATAGGAGAAATCCTTATTGGATAGCCCCCTCTTCCTAGAGAACGATACGATCGATTAATAGTGTGAATAATAATAATAATAATAATAATAATAATGTTTTGTTTTATTCAGATTATTAACGTAATAAAACAAAAAAATTTTTATATAAAAAATGTAATACTTTTATAAAGTTATTCGCTTTATTAGACTAATTGTAATTTTTTTTATATAAAATGTAATACTTTTATAAAGTTATGGCTTTTGTTGTACAATAATTAGAATATATTATATTTTATTATGCATAGTGTTTGCATAAGTGCTTAGATAGTAAAATCTTTTTAAAAGTTATTCGCTTTATTAGATTATAAATAGAATATATTGTATTTTATTTAAAAGATTTTGCTTTAAATATGGACCGTCCGATTAAAGTAAATCAATCCTGACCGATTCATGGATTGGTTACTATTTATTCCATTCTTTTTATAAATTGAAGCTCATTCCTTCATTATTTCTTACTTAATTCATCGAAACTCTGTAGAGAGAAACTATAGTAGTAAGAAAGAAAAGTATTCGCTACTTCAACGCCTCGATATCAAGTTTCTTTTACGGTAAAGGGTTTTATTTCTTTTGTATTCATGAAAAGAACTTCTATTATTCCATCTTTATTATTCTCGTTGGAATAACTCAGATATCTGTGCCTACCCTATACTTGGTGAAATTCTTCCAGTATTCCATTCTTTATTATTCGCTGGAATATCCTCGTTTCAGGCTTTACCTTGGGACGACCGGTTCCGTCTTTATTATTCAGTTGGAATATCCTATTCAGTGCTTTTACTTTAATTGGTTCCGTTATTTATTATTATGTTAGAATAACCTGTCCATGTGAAGTACTGCATGCATGGTGATTTCTTTTGTTATTCCATTCTTTATTGTTCTCAGTTGGTTAAAGTTTTGACTTATATACTCTATGAAATTAGTGGAATATCCTTGATATTTGCGCTTCATCCAGTATCTTTTCATGAAAATATTCTTCCGAGCATTCTCGAATTTTACTCTACAAAGAAGTATCACGTTGACAATTTGGACGTTATTAGTTCCTGAATAAATTAATTCTTGAACTTGTTTTATTGAATTCTTATATCATTGTCATCATCCTCATATTTATATTATTTTTGAAAGTCATATGTATTTATAGTGTATAAATGGACTTGGTATGATTATGACTAGGGATTATTCGATGTAATAATGACCGCAATGTTACAAATTATGTGGCAAAAGTCCTCATTGGCCGAAGTGCATTGATGGATAGTTGTTGGCATGATCATGACCATTGATGAATACACAAATATCTTTGGCCCGTAGTGCATAGATAATTTGTGGTCGTGACCCTAATGAATATCCTTGGTCGTAGTGCATGGATTATGTGGATTATTTATTAAACCGAGGCTCAGCGATAAAAGTGATGAAAAACCTTTTTAAATCATAAAAGGTAGTAGATTTTATTCTCTACTTGACTCTTTTAATGGATTGAATTCCGCCGCTACGCTTAAACTTGATGTCTATTGTATTTTATCAATTTAATATTGTTGAGGACTAATGATAATTTATTCGCATTATCTTAGTAATAATATTTCACTGGGCTAGTTGAGCTCACCCTTTCTTTCACCGCTCTTCAGAAATGAGAACGAAATGGGAACTAGTCGGGGAACGGAGTGATGGTCCGAGATGGTGTCTTAGTAGTCCTCACTATTCTGTTAAATAGTGTGATAATAAATGTAATGAGGACTAAATTGAGTGTGGATATTGTCTAGATAACAGTATTTTTATTAAAACTCACAGTATGTATTTTGTCGTATTTTACACGATTGTTGTATAATCAAGTTGTATTTGAATTTAGTACCATGTATTTGGCGACTCAAGATGGGTGATGTATACCTATTTTGGGGCGCCATGATTGGTATCAAAGCTAGGATACGACCCCGATCGAGATGTGAGATAAGAGCTAGGAGGGGAGATGGGGAATTTCTTCGCTTAGTATGACCTACTTAAGTTTATTTGGTATTTAATTGGTCTGCGAGAGTATAGGGATAATATGTGATATGTTAATTAACCCTTTTTTGTGGCAAGATTTGAAAATGGCATCCGAGAATGTTGAGAACATCAACGGAGCATGAGAGACCATTGAGTCTCCATGCTGATCAATAATCGTAATAATGTGCATCAGAAAGCGATAATCCTATTGCAAACAACAACACCGACTAAATGATGAATGATGGAATGTTCGAGGCTTCATGTAATTCATGCAATATCACGTGAAAAGCGGCTCTCGGCCCAAAATGTAGGTGGAAACACCGACAACTCTTTGACCACCGCCAAACAGCTTCAAGGAGTTGGGACCCCAAGAAGTTTTTGGAGAGCCAAACCACTTAAAGCGGAGACGTGGATAAAGTAGATCAACAAGATATTTGATGTCTTAGGTTGCTCGAGGAGAAAAGGTTCCTTTGCCACTTTCATATATCATGCAAAGGCAGACATCGGTGGGAATCAGAAGCGTACTCAACCCGCAGATCGAAGATGTCTTGGGAGAAGTTCAAAGAACTGCTCAACGACAAGTAATTTCCAAAGTATTCATCACATGAAAGAGGTAGAGTTCATTAAATGGACCAAAACAACATGACCGTGTCCAACACGGAAGCCAAGTTTGTCGAGTTTGTCCGGTTAAGGTCCCATTTGGTTGGTAATGAGGAGAGAATGACGCGAATATTTCTAAGAGGTTTGAAACCGTAGATACGCCAATATCTTATCTCTATAAACCGTGTTTGTATTCGAGATGTTGTTAATAGGGCTCGCTTATTGGAGCGTGATAACGAGTCAACCCAACCAAAAGAAAGCAAAACCGACAAAATGATAATACTAAATGATAAGAATCATCGAAGCGGTGATAATAAGCGTGGAGGAATCAACATGCTGTAAATCGTAACCACTTGCCGGTGGTAATCATGGCCAAAACAATAAGAATGGACATTTCAAGAAAAGAAGATTCAACAATGATGGAAAGACGTCAAGATTAAGACCGTCGTTAAGGAAGGAGAACGACCACCTATCATATGTTTCAAATGTGGAGGGGAGGGACACATCAGTCCAAACTGTGTGATGCCCTTCAAAGCATGTTACAATTATGGAAGAGGAGGACACCTGGCCCGATTTTTTCATGCACCGAAGACAAGTCCAGCTAGGATGGAGGCAAAGAAAAGTCCGTCCTGCATAAGATAAACCCTTATTGTTCAAGGAGAGCGTTTGTTGTGACCTCCCGAAAGCAAGGAACCCGAACGAGGTCATCACGGGTAAACTTATCATAAATTCCTAAGTGAAGTATATACCTTATTTAATACCGGTTCTACCCATTCTTTTATTTCTCCTACTTGCGCTCAACGCTTAAATTTGACTTCGGAGAAATTAGACTTTGACTTATCTGTTGAAACTCCGCTAGAGAAACCTTCATTACATCCAATGTTTATAAGTCTTGTGTGGTTCAAATCGCAGCACTCACATTACCCGTCAATTTTATTTCATTGAAAATACTTGCATTTGACGTAATTCTAGATTGATTGGTTAACTACTCATCATGCAAAAATTGATTGTTTTCGTAAGGCGTCATAGCTTTCATATTCCTAATCAACCTATTATGCTAATTCAAGCAACCAAACCATTAAAATCAATCACTATCATCTCAAGCCACAAAGCTATTCGTTTATTGAAAAACGGATGTCAAGCTTTCTTAGCTCATGTCACGGATCTAAACAAAAATACGTCAGTTTTGAATGATATTTCTATTGTTAATGAATTTTTTGACGTATTCCCTGAAGAACTTCCTGGCCTACCCCCAGAGCGTGAAATTGAATTTTGTATCAACCTTGAACCTTGTACAAAACCTATTTCCAAAGCCCCATATCGAATGGCTCCTATTAAACTTCAGGAGTTAAAGACCCAACTGCAGGAATTGTTAGACATTGGCTTTATTCGTCCCTAGTACTTCTCCTCGGGGTGCTCTGCTCCATTCTGTGGAAGAAGAAAGATGGGATTATGCGACTTTGTATTGATTATTGGGAGTTGAATCATGTCACCATCAAAAATAGGTACCCATTGCCGATATTGATGACTTGTTTGACCCGGTAGCAGGCGCCAAATTCTTTCCAAAGATTGATCTTCGCTTGGATATCACCAATTGAAGATTAGAACCGGATGACATTCCAAAGACGGCTTCGAGGAACTCCCAGATAGGCATTATGAATTCTAGTCATGTCTTTTGGGTCGACTAATGCTCCGCACGCTTCATGGATACGATGAATCGAGTATTCAAGGAATAATTGGATCACTTTGTGGTCGCCTTTATTGATGACATCCTTATTTATTCCAAAAGCCGTGAAGATCATGAACAACATGTGACACCCCCAAAATAGGTATACATCACCCATTCTCGAAGTTGTCAATACACCTGCATGTAAACAACTACAACTTTATTATTACAACAAAGAAATCGTGAAGTTTAAATACGATATTGCCATCTAAACAATATCCACATACAAATAAATCCTCATCATAATTATTGATACATTATTTTACAAAATGGTGAGGACTACTAAACAACTCTCTAAAACCATCATTCTATACCCCACTCGTACTCGCTTACATTCTCGCCGCCCGAGAAGAAAATGGAACAAAAGGAAAAGGGTGAGCTCAACTAAATTTCAAGAAAGAATATTATGACTAAGATAATACGTAACAAATTATCGTTAGTCTTCAACAGGAAAAAAAAAAATATAATAGAATACAATAGATAAACAAGTTTTAAATCAATACTCATAATGAAAATATTAATTCATGTAAGAGTTACGTAGAGGATGAAATCTACTAATATCTATGAATTTAATATCCATCATCAATATTTTTATCCCCGTAACATCAATCAATATATATCTCGAATCATATATTCATCCTTGACTACTGGTGCCAAGGACATTCACCGAATGGTCATGTTCATCTAAACACCTGCTCATCTTTGCACTACGGCCAAAGATATTCATCGAAATCATTCATCTTTGCACTATGTGCCAAAGATATTCCATAATATCATCATTTAAGACCGAGGATGATGAAAAAATATTTTTTTTTTAAAGAAACGAATCCAAAGGAAACAAAATGACAAGGATTAAGGATTAAGATTCGTACTTTGTTTTATCCACGTCAAAAAAATACCTCAAAAATAATCATAGTGGTGTAAAATTCAAGAATGATCAAAACATGGATACAATCAAAACTAGTATCCACAATAGATATTTTTGACTAAAAGGAAAATTTTCATTTTTCGATGAATAATAAAGGTACAGATTCGTGAATAAGATCAGATATTTGAATAAAGGTCGTGATACGTAAATAAAGAATCCGACACCAAAAGTTTCAAATTTGATAAAACTTCAGATCAATATTTCAAAGATAATGATATTGAAGAAATAATATCATTACGAAAAAATAATAATATCCCTTACCCTAAAAAGACAAAGATTTAACTAGCTGGAATATCGGATATAAAGCTATAACGAACTTCCACCAGATAAAGAATACTCAAAGTATACTCAAAATACTCACAAGAATATTTCGATAATATAGAGAGAAAACTTCATTTCGGTGTGATTTTCAATTCTAACCTAAGACCCTATTTATAGGAAAATGCTTAGAACACCAAAAGTAAAATTTAATATAATAATATTATTTATACAAATATTATACGCATCATTTGAAATCTGAATTTCAGCTCTCAACACATTTATATCACATGTTAATGATGTCCCCAAACATTCCAAAAACGTTTTGTTATTTAAATCATTTTAAACTTCCAAAATCAATTATTTTGAGCTTGAACTTCAATAATTCATAATAAATAGCCATTTTATCACAAAATTGAATCTCTTAAGTTTTTATAGGAAATTCAATTTCTACAACTTTGCGTAAGAAAGTTTTTCCAAATTCTAAATGTAGAATTGACCTAAATCTACAAATCAGCGATTTTAGAGGCTATAATCAAATTTCAAATAATAAATGGGGTCCACCGACATGTTTAACATATTTTAAACATTTATTGCAACAAAAATACTCTTCCTCCTCAGATACTCATATATCCCACATTCGTTGTAAAAATATCACCATTATTATATTATTAAAATATAATATTATATATATTTAAATGAATTATTTTATCGTAAAAGATAAAATTTCAATTTTCAACAATTGTCACATTAAAAATTTTCTCCATCTATATCCACATAAAATCAATATTTTTCTCATCATATGAATCAATAATTAATTATTCACAAATAATATTACGTAATCACAATATCGACAACCAAAGCAGCCTCCGGTGAAAGAGGGCTTTCCTAATAAAGATTTCTCCCTACTCTACGTAGCAATTAAATTAGGTGACCAAACCTCTCCTTAGATGTAACTTTCTAGACATTGCCAATAATGTTATCTAATAATATTATTCAGATAATATGAATTATTGCTTCGATAATGAAAAATACCCCAGTAATGACAATTATTAAAACAACAAAGAATATAAAATATCAACGCAAAGAATTATTGAATCAATAAAATAAAATAATCGAATAAAGAATTATCGTAACCATTATTGAGTAAGTGCCTTCTTCACGTAGTAAAGAATCAATAATTGGTGCAATACTGTGTACTACTGCAACAACAACGCCAGACATCGTATTCTTGTTTTAACCACCGGTATTCCAACAAGATTAATTCAGAATAACTATGCCGTTATTTTTAAACAACTTATTTTTGTCGCTTTTCTTCATCCAATCACTTTCCGTTATGGGCCCATAAAAGATCGCTATGGCCGCATTTAATATTCCTCGACAGCGATTTAATATTCCACGACCAAACGTAATATTCTCCGACAATAATGAATATTATATCACCACTTGCTTATTTAAAATATTTTATGATTTTACCCATAACTAACCACATTAATCAAATCCACCCTTATTATTTCAAAATAATAAATAAAGGAAATTCCTTTTATTTAAAAAATTTTGGTCTTACAACCTCCCTCCTTATGAAATTTCGTCCCCTAAAATTGACGACGATTCGTTTTTCAAAAGATGAAAATACCTCGCTTTCATTTTCATTTCCAACTCTCGTGTCATTTCCTCAATAGATGGTTTCTCCACAAAACTTTCACTTGTGGTATAACCCCAGATATATAAGACATGTTCTTTCCTATCCAAGATCTTGACAGTACCTCCTCAGACGTTAAGTCTTCTATTATCTCGTCCGTTTCTAACTAAATGACGTGGTTCGGTCGTCCACATATTTACGTAACATCGATACGTGAAAAACGCTATGAACATCGCCATACTTGGCGGTAAAACGGTCTATAGGCCACAGTTCCTATTCGATCGAGAATTTCAAATGAATTAATAAATCAAGGTTCGAGTTTTCCTCACCTCACCGATTCTCGCTTTTGAAATAACAACTTTTGCACCTCCTTCTTTAAATTCATCACCCGTGCAGTAAATAATAAATTTTTAACTTTATCGATTAAAGTCGATTATACTCGTATATCATCACATGGGTACCTAGAGTTTTCATCTCCATCTCTATTATTTGTAAATTATACTGAAATTAGTTTTTGACAATATCGTACCAGATTTCATCTTATATCGATCTTCTACTCAACACGCCACCTACCACGCTCTTTTTCAGGATGGCATGGTCGTAACACGTCTTTGAAATGAGTCTCTCTTGAGTTCTTCAAGCTCTTCCCACATTCTTTGCTCCATTCGAATTTTGTATCTCTACGAGTCAATTGCGTTAATGGAATAAATGATTCGAGAATATCTTTCAACGAATCTCCGATACTAACCAAATTAAGCCAAAAACTACGTATTTCGATTACCAACTTAGGTCGTTCTCAATCGTGACTCATATCCCAACCTGGATAAGACATTACAATGACACCTATCACTTTACTATCACACTAATATGGCATCCTCTACTTGAGAGTCCGGCTTCAGTATTCCACAAAGGAAGTCACCAGACAGAGGCTCGGGTATCAACTTCTACAATTGGGTTTTAACTCCTCAAGTTTAATAGAACCATTCGATATGAGATTTTAGAAATGGGTTTTGTACCGGATTTAAAGTCGATACAAATTCAATATCACGCCTGGGAGTAGGCCAATGAATTCTTCAGAAATACGTCAGAAAAAAATCAATAACAACAGAATATTATTCAAATCGACGTGTCTTTATTCAAATCCATAACATGGACTAAGAAAGCTTGACATTCGCTTTTCAATAAACAAATGGCTTTATAATTTAATATGAAAGAGTTTGACTTCAATGGTTTGGTTGCTTGAATTCAATAACAAAGTTGCTTAAGAATATGAAAACTAACAACCTTTACGTAAAGCAATCAATTTTGGTATGATGAGTAGTTAACCTTAAAATCACATCAAAACAAATATCTCTATAGAAATAAGGTCAACAGTAATGTGATAAGGCCAACCTCAATCAAGCAAGATTTCTAAACAACGGATGTAATAAAAGTTTCTCCTAACGAGTCTTCATAAACAGGTCAAAGTCTAATTTCTCCATAGTCAAGTTCAAACGTTGAGTGTAAAGCAAGAGAGATAAAAGAATGGTAGAAACCTAGATCTCAAGAAGGTATAAACTTCGCAATAATTTATAATTAACTAACCTGCTAACTTCGTCGTTACTCACTTTTGAGAAGTCACGAAAACGCCTTCCAAAGAATCGTTGACTTTGACTTTTCTCAGTATCCGCTCTCGTGCCAACGTCCCAATCTGGACTTGATTTATTTATAGACAAAATCGAACTATGTGACCGTCTTTTCCACAACTAAAACATACCTTAGAAGGCTTTCAAGCAGTTTGACCTTATATGTCCTCATCTCCGTGATCTCAGTAGCATCTAATCCGGCATTGTTCTCTTCCCTCAGAATTTGTCATTGGTGCGATCTTATGTCCGCCGACGCCTTCCCGTCTATCGTTAAATCTTTCTTTTAGATTGGACATCTCTTTCCATAATATCAACGCGTGTATGCGCTTTTACCCATGCATCACTCATTCTCACTGCTCGATTATTTCTTCTTTCAAATTTCGATTCCATTTTATCATCTTATACCGCCAAAGAGTGCTTCATTCAAGATCACATATCGGGTAACACAAGCTTGAATCGTTGATCCTTTTGCTCCACGACATACTCGCAATTCTTCAAAGATGTTCTTCTAACTCATAAATACTGATTTTGCAATTCTACATTTTGATCATAAAATACCTCTAATAAACTTTCCTCGTGTACCTCTTCTTCCTCTTCTTCCTCACTCTCGGATGTTACCTCTCTGCGACTATCTAAAGTGCAACTATCAATTCTTCACTCACCACATGGATATCTCTAATTCCTTCTTCACCGACATCACATTATCCCGGTTTGGCGATTAGAGGTGTCTCCATGATCTCATTCACTCCAATTGTTAATATTCTCACGACATTCTCAAACACCGTCATAAAACAAGGGTTAATTAAGGAAATCAATATATCACATAATATCCCTATATAATGACCAACTATCAAATAAGCTTAGTAGGACACATTAGCGAATGATTTACTCGCCTCCCTCCTAGTTCTATTCCCGATCTCCATGGAGATCATATCCCTAAGCTCGATACCAACCGTGACGCCCCCAAAATAGGTCCATTCCACCCAACCCATTCTCGAGTCGCCAAATACATGGTACGTAAATAACTACAACTTTATTAATACATTTGTCGTGCAAAAATACGACAACATATATACTCTCGAAGTTTAAATACAATTATTGTCTTTCAGACAATATACATACCCAAATAAATCCCCATCATAATTATTGATACATCATTTTACAAAAATGGTGAGGACTACTAAACAACTCTCCTAGAACTTTCATTCCATACCCCGACTCGCACTCGCTTATATTCTCGCCTCCCCGAGAAGAAAAATGGAACAAAAAGGAAAAGGGTGAGCTCGATGACTAGCCCAAGAAGAATATTATGACTAAGATAATATACAACAAAATTATCGTTAGTCTTCAACAGGAAAAATATAATAGAATACAATAGACCACAAGTTTTAAATCAATATTCGCAATGAAATAATAATTCATTGTAAGAGTTAAGTAGAGAATGCAAACTACTATCTTCTATGTATGAATTTTAAAGTTCATCGCCTATTTTTATCCCTCTAACATCAATCAATATATATACGGATCAAATATTCATCCTCGCACCAAAGCCAAGGACATTCACCAAATGGGTCATGTTCATCTAAACACTGCTCATCTTTGCACTACGCCAAAGATATTCATCGAAATCATTCATCTTTGCACTACGGCCAAAGATATTCATCGAAATCATTCATCTTTGCACTACAAAGCCAAAGATATTCATCATAAATCATTCATCTTTGCACTATGTGCCAAAGATATTCAACAATATCATCATTTAAGCATCGAGGATGATGAAAAATATTTTTTAAACGAATCCAAAGGAAACAAAATGACAAGGATTAAGGATTAAGGATTCAGACTTTGTTTTATCCACGCCCAAAAATACCTCAAAAATAATCATAGTGGTGTAAAATTCAAGAATGATCAAAAACATGGATACAATCAAAGCTAGTATCCGTAATAGATATTTTTATTTAAAAGGAAAATTTTCATTTTTCGATGAATAATAGTCAGATTCGTGAATAAGATGTGATATCGTGAATAAGAATTCACACCAAAAGATAGAAATTTCACAAAAACATCTCTTACGCCGTGAATAAGACTTCGTGAATAAAGAATCGTGAATAAGAACTCATGAATAAGAATCGTGAATAAGAACTCATGAATAAGAACTCGACATACGAAAAAGTTCCAAATTTGATAAAAAGTTCCAACTAATATTTCAAAGATAATGATATTGAAGAAATAATATCATTTGAGAAGAAAATAACATACCTTACCTCGAAAAAAGACAAGATTTAGTTAAACACAGGATATAGGCTATGACTTGAACTTGCACCGTGATAGCAATACTCAAAGTATACTCAAAATACTCACAAGAATACGCCGATAATATAGAGAGAGAAAACTTCATTTCGGTGTGATTTTCAATTCTAACCTAAAGACATATTTATAGGAAATCGCTGTAACACCAAAAAGTTAGTAAAATTTAATATAATATTATTATTTATAATAATAATTCCTACGCACACCTTGAATCAATTTCAAAGAAACTTGTCATGTGTTAAATGAGGGAACCAAATGAAAAAACGTTTTTGTAAATAAAAATATTTTAAGCTTCCAAAAAATCAATTATTTTGAGCTTGGAACTTCAATAATTCATAATAAATAGCCCTTTTATCGGAAAATTCGAATCTTGCAAGTTTTTATAGGAAATTCAATTTTCTACAACTTTGCGTAAGAAAGTTTTTCCAAATTTCCAATGTAAATTGACCAAATCCACAAACGGGTGATTTTAGAGGCTATAATCAAATTTCACCAATAAATGGGGTCCACCGACATGTTTAACATGTTTTAAACATTTATTGCAACAAAAATACTCTTCCTCCTCAGATATACTCATATATCCCACATTCGTTGTAAAAATATCACCATTATTATATTATTAAAATATAATATTATATATATTTAAATGAATTATTTTATCGTAAAAAAGATAAAATTTCAATTTTCAACAATTGTCACATTAAAAATTTTCTCCATCTATATCCACATAAAATCAATATTTTTCTCATCATATGAATCAATAATTAATTATTCACAAATAATATATTATCAGTAATCACAATATCGACAACCGAGCAGCTCCTGTGAAAGAGGGCTTTCCAATAAAGATTTCTCCTTACCTATGCAAGCAATTAAAGTGACCAAACCTCTCCTTAGATGTAACTTTCTAGACATTGCCAATAATGTTATCTAATAATATTATTCAGATAATATGAATTATTGCTTCGATAATGAAAAAATACCGCAGTAATGACAATTATTAAAACAACAAAGAATATAAAATATCAACGCAAAGAATTATTGAATCAATAAATAAAATATCTAATAAAGAATTAATTGTGTAACCATTATTGAGTAGTGCCTTCTTTACGTAAGAATCAATAATTGGTGCAATACCGCAGTATCCGCGGCAACAACGCCAGACATCGCGTATTCTTGTGTTTTAACCACCGGGTATTCCAACAAGATAAGCAGAATAACTATGCCGTTATTTTTAAACAACTTATTTTTGTCGCTTTCTTCATCCAATCACTTTCCGTTATGGGGCCCACAAAAGATCAAGTACATGGTCGCATTTAATATTCCGACAAAGCATTTAATATTCCACGACCAAACGAATATTCTCCCACAATAATGAATATTATATCACCACTGCTTATTTAAAATATTTGCATGATTTTACCCATAACTAACCACATTAATCAAATCCACCCTTACTATTTCAAAATAATAAATAAAGGAAATTCCTTTTTATTTAAAAAAATTTTGGGTCTTACATATTGAGAAGCGACACTTTCGTCCATATAATGCTTTTATATGGAGCCACACCTATATTTTGCTCGATAATCGTTGTTGTAGGAGAATTCCACCAATGGTAAATACTTATCCCAATCGCCTTCAAGTCAGGACACATGTAGTCTTAATAAATCTTCAAGAGTTTGAATAGTCCTCTCGATTGTCCGTCTGCTTGAGGATGGTATGCCGAATCAATCAGAATCCGCATCCATAGCTTTTTGCAAGCTAACCCAAAATCTTGAAGTGAATCTTGGGTCACGATCCAAACTATAGATATTGGCATGCCATGCAACCTCACAATCTCATTTACATACATACTAAAGCAAGACGCGTTCAAGAGAATAAGTCTCCGTGATCGGCAAGAAATGTGCAGACTTGGTTAATCTATCAACAATAACCCAAATGGCATTGATGCCTTGAGAAACCGTAGGAAGACCCGTAACGAAATCCATGGTAATGTGTTCCCACTTCCATTTCGAATCTCAAGTGGTTGCAACGGGATTTTTCAGTACTTAGATGTCCCGCCTTTACACGTTGACAAGTTAAACACATCGAGATAAACTTTGCAATCTCTCTTCATATTGTTCCACCAAAATGTATGTCGAAGATCACGATACATTTTAGTACTTCCAAGATGGATTGCAAATGGTGTATTGTGTGCCTCCATCATAATCTTGTACTTTAAATCAGAGTCGTTAGGAACAAAAAGTCTGGAGGTACTCAAAGTATTCATTCTTCATCAATTCTCGCTTAGGAATAAGACCTTCTTGTACTTTTTCTTCTTCACACGACATCACCGGCCCGGGTGGGCTCGAAAGCAACCTTAACTTTTCTATTAAAGTTGGCTCTATGCATACTTGACATCATCGCACTCATTCCTGCATATGATCTTCACTCAACGCGCCGCCTACCACGCTCGCTTTTCCGGTGATGGTATTGAATAAGGTGGTCGTAGTCTTTCAATAGCTCGAGCCAACGTCGCCGCCAGACGTTGAGTTCTTTTGAGTGAAGAAATATTTAAGGCTTTTATGGTCCTAATATATCTCCACTTTCTCCCCATATAGATAGTACCTCCGGATCTACTGGCACGAACGATCGGGCCGCTAACTCCAGATCATAAGTAGGATAATTCCTCTCATATTCTTTAAGTTCTCATGAGGCATACGCTTATGACTTTCCCATGTTGCATGAGAACACATCCTAACCCTTTGCTCAAGCATCGCTGTAGATAACAAATCCATCCGCATCGAGATAGTATTGTTAGAACAAAATAAATGAGTCTCCTCTTAAGCTCTTGGAAACTCTTCTCGCATTCCTCGCTCCATATGAATTTTGTATCCTTTCGAAGTCGGATGAGTTAAGCGGAGTAGTGATTCGAGAAAACCCTTCCATTTAATCTCCGATAATAACCAAATTTAAACCCAAAAGCTACGATTTTCACCACCGATTTGGTTGTCCTAACTTTGTATTGCTTCAATCTTATTTGGGTCAATGAGATACTCCATGTTTTGATACCACGTGCCCAAGGAATGCTACTTCCTCAAGCCGTAACTCGCATTTCTTCAACTTAGCATATAGCTTATTTTCACGCGAAGCCTTTGGAGTACTAGCTTCAAATGGTGCTCATGATCTTCACGGCCTCGGAATATATGAGGATGTCATCAATAAAGACAACAACGAATTTATCCAAATATTCTTTGAATACTCGATTCATCATATCCATGAAAGCCGCAGGAGCATTAGTCAATCCGAAAGACATAACTAAGAATTCATAATGCCCATACCGAGTTCTGAAGGCAGTCTTTGGAATATCCTCAGTTCTAATTTTCAGTTGATGATATCCAGAACGAAGATCGATTTTTGAAAAGAATTGTGTTCCTCAGAATCGGTCAAACAAGTCATCAATACGAGGTAGAGGATACCTATTCTTGATGGTGACATGGTTCAATTCCCGAGAGTAATATAAAGTCGATACTCCCCGTCTTTCTTCTTTACGAATAAAGCAGGAGTACCCCAAGGAGATGTACTAGACGAATGAAACCGATGTCCAACAATTCCTCTGTAGTTGGACCTTTAACTCCTCGAAGTTCAATAGAGCCATTCGATATGGGGTTTTAGAAATGGGCTTTGTATCAGTTCAAGGTCAATAAAGAATTCAACTTCACGCTCGGGGTGACCAGGGGAAGTTCTTCAGAAATACGTCAGAAAGTCAATAACAACAGAATATTATTCAAATTTGACGTGTCTTTATTCAAATCCATAACATGGGCTAAGAAAGCTTGACATCCGCTTTTTTAATAACGAATAGCTTTATGATTAGATAATGTGATGATTAATTTTAATGGTTTAGTTGCTTGAATTGCACAATGGGATGTTTAGGAATACGAAAGCTAACAACCCACGAAAACAATCAATTTTGGCATGATGAGTAGTTAACCAATCAATCCCTAAAATCACATCAAAAGTAAGTATCTTTAAAGAGATAAGGTCAATAAAGTGGTGATGGTGCCAACTTGAATCAAACAAGATTTATAAACAATTGGATGTGATAAAGTTTCTCCTAACTGAGTTTCCACACAGATAAGTCAAAGTCTAATTTTTAGGAGTAAATTTAAACGTTGAACACAAGTATGAGAGATAAATGAATGGGTAAAGACCTAAGATTCAAAGAAAGTATAAACTTCACAAGAATTTATAAATAGCTTTACCCGTGATCACCTCGTTTGGGTTCTCGATTTTCACCATCCACAACAACGCTTCTTCCAGAACCGATTGACTTTGACTTTTTCGGGATAGTCTTTTGAGTCACCGCCCCATTGAACTAGGTTTCGCCACCGTGTAATCTCGAGCGATATGTCCTTCCTTTCCACAATTATAGCATACATGGAATCGTTGTTGGCGGTTTGGACCGATATGTCCTCTTCTTTCGTGATTTATAACATACGATCGGTGGTCGTTCTCCTCCCTTGGAACCGCTTGCTCTTTGCACTGCTGCCTTCACATGGTCGTTGTTGAATCTCTCTTTTTAAAATCTCCTCCTAACTCGCTTCTTCTATTTTCATGGCTATGATTACCACCAGAGTGGTTACCATTTTGTCCGCATTTTTTCTTTCTCCATTTGGTTATTGTTGTTTTGTTGATCGCTATCTCCCAGATGATCCTCGATTGTGGTACCTCGGTTGACCGTATTCGTTATCTCGCTTTAACAATTGAGCCCTATTAACAACATCTCGAATAAAGAGAAAATTTATGAGAGATGAGATATCGACGACGTACGGGTTTCAAACCTCTCGTAAACATCCCGCTATATCGTTCCTCATTCTCCACCAAATGAGGTGCAAACCCGATAACTCGCAAACTTCGCCTCGCATCGAGACACCGCCATGTTGTTCGCGCCCAGTTTAATAAACTCCACTTCCTTCATATAACGAACACTTTCGTGAAAGTATTTGTCATTAAATAGTTTCAAACGCCTCCCAAGACATCGCCGAAAGTGCGGTTGGATGGGTACGCCTACGACTCCCACCAAGAATCCTTTCGCCACTGGAACATAAAGGTGGCGAATGGAACCTTCTGTTCCTCCGTGCATCCTAAGACATCGAATATCTTGGTAATTTGCTTGACCCATGTTTCCGCTTATGATCGGATCGGGTTTTCCCTTAAATTCGGTGCTCCCAACTCTTTGAATCGCTTGGGTCGTGACAACCCCGTGAATCGCTATCATTTCTCCTATGTTTTGAACACTAGTCTCTCGTCTGATTTTGCATGAACCGCAAAAAGCTTCTAAACATCCACTGCTCATCATCCGCCCGTGGTGTTGTTCACGGGAGGAACATTACCAGTCGTTGAACGTTCTCCTCGTTGGTGAGTAGTAAGAGCCTCTACACTGGTCTCATTTCCATTGTTAATATTCTCAACGACATTCTCAAATCATCGTCATAAAATAAGGGTTAATTAACAAATCAATATATCACATAATATCCTTATATATCGACTAACTAACAAATAAGCTTAGGTAGGACACACTAACGAAGGATTTACTCTGCCTCTCCCTTCTAGTTCTATTCCCCGATCTCCGCCAGAGATCATATCCCTAAGCTCGATACCAACCTGTGACACCCCAAAATAGGTATACATCACCCATTCCGAGTTGTCAATACACTGCATGTAAACAACTACAACTTTATTATTACAACAAAGAAATCGTGAGTTTAAATACGAGATATTGCCATCTAAATAATATCCACATACAAATAAATCCTCATCATAATTATTGATACATTATTTTACAAAATGGTGAGGACTACTAAACAACTCTCTAAAACCATCATTCTATACCCCGACTCAGACTCACTACATTCTCGCCTCCCGAGAAGAAAATGGAACAAAAAGGAAAAGGGTGAGCTCAACTAGCCCAAGAGAAGAATATTATGACTCAAGATAATCTGTAACAAATTATCGTTAGTCTTCAACAGGAAAAAAAATCTAATAGAATACAATAGACAACAAGTTTTAAATCAATACTGTAATGGAAAATATTAATTCATGTAAGAGTTACGTAGAGGATGAAATCTACTAATATCTATGAATTTAATAAATCCATCATCAATATTTTTATCCTCGTAACATCAATCAATATATATCTCGAATCATATATTCATCCTTGACACTATGTGCCAAGGACATTCACCAATGGGTCATGTTCATCTAAACACTGCTCATCTTTGCTACTACGCCAAAGATATTCATCGTGAAATCATTCTTCTGCACTACTGAAGCCAAAGATATTCATCGAAATCATTCATCTTTGCACTACAGCCAAAGATATTCATCGAAATCATTCATCTTCGTGACCACAGCCAAAGATATTCAACAATATCATCATTTAAGACCGAGGATGATGAAAAATATTTTTAAAGAAACGAATCCAAAGGAAACAAAATGACAAGGATTAAGGATTAAGGATTCGTGACTTTGTTTTATCCACGTCAAAAAAATACCTCAAAAATAATCATAGTGGTGTAAAATTCAAGAATGATCAAAACATGGATACAATCAAAACTAGTATCCACAATAGATATTTTGGACTTAAAAGGAAAATTTTCATTTTTAGATGAATAGTCACGTGATTCGTGAATAAGATCAGATATCGTGAATAAAGGTCATTACACGTAAATAGTAATCGACACCAAAAGTTTCAAATTTGATAAAACTTCAGATCAATATTTCAAAGATAATGATATTGAAGAAATAATATCATTACGAAAAAATAATAATATCCCTTACCTCGAAAAGATTTTGATTTAACTGGAATAATCGGATATAAGGCTATAACTCGAACTTCCACCGATATAATAATACTCAAAGTATACTCAAAATACTCACAAGAATACGCCGATAATAATAGAGAGAGAAAACTTGATTTTCTGGTGTGATTTTCAATTCTAACCCAAGACCCTATTTATAGAAAACGCTTTAGAACACCAAAAAGCGTAAAATTTAATATAATAATATTATTTATACAAATATTATACGCATCATTTGAAATCTGAATTTCAGCTCTCAACACATTTATATCACATGTTAATGATGTCCCCAAACATTCCAAAAACGTTTTTGTTATTTAAATCATTTTAAACTTCCAAAAATCAATTATTTCGGAGCTTCGGAACTTCAATAATTCATAATAAATAGCCATTTTATCACAAAATTCGAATCTCGCAAGGTTTTATAGGAAATTCAATTCTCTACAACTTTGCAGAAGAAAGTTTTTCCAAATTCTAAACAGAAATTGACCGAAATCTACAAACGGGCGATTTTAGAGGCTATAATCAAATTTCAGTCAATAAATGGGGTCCACCGACATGTTTAACATATTTTAAACATTTATTGCAACAAAAATACTCTTCCTCCTCGTATACTCATATATCCCACATTCGTTGTAAAAATATCACCATTATTATATTATTAAAATATAATAATATATATATATATATATATATATATATATTTAAATGAATTATTTTATCAGAAAAAGATAAAATTTTAATTTTCAACAATTGTTACATTAAAATTTTCCATCTATATCCACATAAAATCAATATTTTCCTCATTATATGAATAAATAATTAATTATTCACAAATAATATTACAGTAATCACAATATCGACAAACTGTGCGGTTCAGGAGCAGGGGCTTTCAATAAGAATTTCTCCTCATCAAGCGCACAATTAGGTGACCAAACCTCTCCTTAGATGTAACTTTCTAGACATTGCCAATAATGTTATCTAATAATATTATTCAGATAATATGAATTATTACTTCGATAATGAAAAATACTGTAGTAATGACAATTATCAAACAACAAAGAATATAAAATATCAACGCAACAATTATTGAACCAATAAAATAATTCGAACAAGAATTATCGTAACCATTATTGAGTAGTGCCTTCACGTAAGAGTCAATAATTGGTGCAATACCATATGTCATCCGCAACAACGCCAGACATCGTGTGTTTTAACCACCGGTATTCCAATAAATGTAAATCTGCAGTAATAACTACGCCGTTATTTTTAAACAACTTATATTTGTCGTTTTCTTCCTCCAATCGCTTTCGTTATGGGGCCACACACGGGTCACCGTCGTCACGCATTTAATATTCCCCGACAAGCATTTAATATTCCACGACCAAACGAATATTCCCCCGACAACAATGAATATTTTATAACCACTTGCTTATTTTGAAATATTTGCGTATTTTACCCATAACTATCCACATTAATCACATCAACCCTTACTATTTCAAAATAATAATTAGAGGAAATTAAATTTCATTTATTAATTATTTGGGGTCTTCTAACCTCCCCTACTTATGAAATTTCGTCCCTTGAAATTGGACATACGCATTGGTGTTTCGAAAAGGTGAGGATACTCGCTTTCATTTCCGCTTTCCAATTCCTGTGTCATTTCTTCTATAGATGGTTCCTCCACAAGACTTTAACTTGTGGTATGACCTTCGTCGTAGGACATGCTCCTTCCTATCCAAGATCTTGACAGTACTCTCCTCACACGTTAAGTCTTCATTTATCTCAAATCGGTTCTAACTCAATAATGTGGTTGGTCTTTCACATATTTATTTAAGCATGATATGTGAAACACATTATGAACACGAGAGACATACTTCGAGGTAAAGCGAGTCTATAGGCTACATTTCCTACTCTATCAAAAAATTTGAAATGGACAATAAATCGTGGATCGAGCTTTCCTCTCTTCCCAAATCTTGTAACTCCCTTCCATGGAGCAACTCGCAACAATACATGATCCCCTATACTAAATTCCACGTCCTTTCGATGAAGATCCGCATAACTCTTTTTGTCGATCTTGTGCCGCTTTATATCGTTGTCGAATCATTTGGATCTTTTTCGGTGAGTCATACGTCTTAACTTGGGTCCCAACAATGTTGCTTCACCCACCTCATCCCAACATATTCAGTAGGCGACACTTTCGGCCCATATAATGCTTCATATGGAGCCACACCTATACTTGCTCGATAATCTGTTGTTGTAGGAGAATTCCACCAATGGTAAATACTTATCCTAATCGCCTTGAAGTCTAGGACAGTAGTCTTAATAAATCTTCAAGAGTTTGAATAGTCCTCTCTCGATTGTCTAAATCTGCTTGAGGATGGTATGCCGAATCAATCAGAATCCGCATCCATAGCTTTTTCGCAAGCTAACCCAAAATCTTGAAGTGAATCTTGGGTCATGATCCAAACTATAGATATGGGCATGCCATACAACCTCACAATCTCATTTACATACATACCAAAGAAGAAGACGTTCAAGAGAATAAGTCTCCAGATCGGCAAGAAATGTGCGACTTGGTTAATCTATCAACAATAACCCAAATAGCATTTATGCCTTGAGAAACCGTGGGAAGACCCAGAATGAAATCCATGGTAATGTGTTCCTACTTCCATTTCGGAATCTCAAGTGGTTGCAATGGTCCTTAGGCACTGATGTCTCCGCCTTTACACGCCGACAAGTTAAACATGTTGAGATAAACTTTTGCAATCTCTCTCTTCACATTGTTCCACCAAAATGTATGTCAAAGATCACGATACATTTTAGTACTTCCAAGATGGATTGCAAATGGTGTATTGTGTGCCTCCATCATGATCTTGTACTTCAAATCAAAATCGTTAGGAACACAAAGTCTGAGTGGACTCAAGTATTCCTTCTTCATCAATTCTCTCCTCCTAATAAAGACCTTCTTGACTTTCTTCTTCATATGCATCATCTCCCCATTCGGTGGCTTGAGCAACCTTAACTTTTTCTATTAAAGTTAGCTCTGTGCGATATCTTGACATCATCGCACTCGTTCCTCGATATGATCTTTCTACTCAACGCTGCGTACCTACCACGTTCGCTTTTCGGGATGGTATTGAATAGTGTGGTCGTGAGTCTTCAATAGCTTCAAGCCAACGTCATTGTTAGCATATTGAGTTCTTTTGAGTGAAGAAATATTTAAGGCTTTTATGGTCGAATATATCTCCACTTTCTCCCCATATAGATAGTGCCTCCATATCTTTAAAGATTTAAAACGATCGCCGCCAACTCTAGATCATAAGTAGGATAATTCTTCTCATACTCTTTAAGTCGTCATGAGGCATAAGCTATGACTTTCCCATGTTGCGTATGAGAACACATCCTAACCCTTTCGCTCAAGCATCATGAGATAACAAATCCATCCGTGCGGATAGTATTGTTAGAACAAAGTCTTGAAATAAGTCTCCTCTTAAGCTCTTGGAAACTCTTCTCGCATTCTTCACTCCAAACGAATTTTGTATCCTTTCGAGTCAGATGAGTTAACGGAGAAGCGATTCAAGAAAATCCTTCCACGAATCTCCGATAATAACCAATTTAAACCCAAAAAGTCACGTCTTCTCCAATCCACCGACTTTATTGCTGTTCTAACTTTGTATTGCTTCAATCTTCACGGGTCAACAGATACTCCATGTTTTGACACCACGTGCCCAAGGAATGCTACTTCTCGCTTTAACTCGTATTTCTTTTAAGATATAGCTTGTTTTCACGAAGCCTTTGAGAGTACTAGCTTCAAATGGTGCTTTCATGATCTTCACGGCTTTTGGAATATATGAGGATGTCATCAATAAAGACAACAACGAATTTATCCAAATATTCTTTGAATACTCGATTCATCATATCCATGAAAGCCGCAGAGCATTAGTCAATCCGAAAGACATAACTAAGAATTCATAATGCCCATACTAGGAGTTCGAAGGTAGTCTTTGGAATATCCTCGATTCTAATTTTCAAATTTGATGATATCCGAATCTAAGATCGATTTTTGAAAAGAATCGCTTACTCCATTAACTCAAATTGATTAGGTAAGATACAAAATTCGGTTGGAGTAAGGAATGTGAGAAGAGTTTTCAAGAACTCGAAGAAGACTTATTTCAAAGACTTACGATAATACCATCCGCCTTGAGGATTTGTCATCTACGGTGATGCTTCGTGCAAAGGATTAGGATGTGTTCTTATGCAATATGAGAAAGTCATAGCCTATGCCTCTCGACAACTCAAAGAATATGAGAGGAATTATCCTACTCATGATCTAGAGTTGGCAGCTGTTGTCTTCGCACTTAAAATTTGGAGGCATTACTTGTATAGGGAGAAAGTGGAGATCTTTACGGATCATAAAAGCCTCAAATATTTCTTCACTCAAAAGGAACTCAACATACGACAGCGACGTTGGCTTGAAATATTGAAAGATTATGATCATACCATCCAATACCATCCTGGAAAAACAAACGTGGTAGCTGACGCATTGAGTAGAAGATCATATGCGGGTACAAGTGCGATATTGTCAACGCAAAGGCACATCTTGTATGACTTGCAAAGGATGAAGATAGAATTAAAGACTCCAGGGACCCATGTAATGATGGAGAATATACGAGTAGAACCGACTTTAATCGATAAAGTTAAAGTCGCTTCCATACTGGACACTGAGGCCGATGCATACGGAAGAAGAAAATACAAGAAGGTGCTATGCCGGAAGCAAGAATTGATGAAGAAGGAATGTTTCGAGTTAACTCCAGACTTTGTGTTCCTAACGATCCTGATTTAAAGTATAAAATCATGATGGAGGCGCACAACACACCATCTGCAATCCATCCTGGGAGTACCAAAATGTATCGTGATCTTCGCCATACATTTTGGTGGAGCAATATAAAAGAGAGAGAATATTTGTTTATCTCAAGGTGTCTAACTTGTCAACGAGTCAAAGCAGAGAATCAAGTACCAAAAGGTCCATTACAACCACTTGAAATTCCAGAATGGAAGTGGGAGCACATTACTATGGATTTCAAGCATCGATCTTCCCAAGGTTTCAAGGCATAGATGCAATTTGGGTCATTGTTAATAGATTAACCAAGTCCGCTTCATTTCTTACCAATACGAGAAACTTATACACTTAAATGTCTTACTCAGAATGCATAAACAATAGATTGTAAGATCGCATGGTACGCCGGTATCCATAGTTTCGATCGAGACCCAAGATTCACTTCACGATTTTGGGTTAGTTTGCAAAAAGCTATGGGCACGAATTTAAGATTTAGTTCGGCTTATCATCCTCAGATTGACGGATAATCGAGAGGACTATTCAAACTCTTGAAGATTTATTAAGACTCTGTGTCTTTGACTTCAAGGAAAGTTGGGACAAGTTCTTACCATTGGTGGAGTTTTCCTACAACAACAATGCAGTTATCAAACAAGTATTGGTAATGGCTCCATTCGAGGTGTTGTATGGAAGAAAGTGTCGTTCTCCAATATCTTTGGGATGAGGTGGGTGAAGCAACATTGTTGGGATTGGAGTTAGTACGTATGACTACTACGGAAAAGATTCAAACGATCCGACAACGTATAAAAACCTCACAAGGCCCGATAAAGAGTTATCTTGATCTTCATCGAAAGAACGTGGAATTCGATATTGGAGATCATGTGTTGTTACGTGTTGCTTTCCATGGAAAGGAGTTACGAGATTTGGAAAAAGAGGAAAGCTTAATCCTCGATTCATTGGCCCATTTTTAATCCTCGATCGAGTAGGGATTGTAGCCTATAGACTTGCTTTACCGCCAAGTATGTCTCGTGTTCATAACGTTTTTTATATATCCATGTTACGTAAATATGTGAAAGACCCGAACCATATTATTGAGTTAGAATCGAACGAAATAGCGGAAGATTTAACGTATGAAGAGGTTCCTGTTCAAATCTTGGATAAGAAGGAACATATTCTACGCTCCAAGGTTATACCTCAAATCAAAGTGTTATGGAGGAACCACGATGTTGAGGAAGTGACCTGGGAGTTAGAATCTGAAATGAAATCAAGGTATCCTTACCTCTTCGACATACCACGTACGTACCCTAATTTTGAGGGTGAAATTTCATAAGAAAAGGGAGATTGTAAGACCCCAACTTTTATGAATAAAAATTAATTTTCTATAAATATCATTTTTGAATATTATGGAATAAATTTGATATAATATTATAGTTGTGGGTAATATTTATAAATTTTGCAAAGTACGCAAGTTGTTATATAATATTCGATTGGTCAGGAAATATTCGATGCGGCAACACAATCATTAGTGGACCCACAAGAGAATTATTGTCGGATTGAAAGCGACAAAAATATTTTATAAAAATAATGGCGGAAGTTTTATCGTTGATCTTTGTTGAACTACTCGGTAGTAAAAATACTGATGTCTGGCGTGGTTGCGTAGTAGCGCGCAGTATTGATTATTAATCTTTATGTGAGAAGTCACTTTCGGTTTGATTCAATTATTCACGATATTTTATATGTTATTAAATCGATAATTGAGATGACGAAGTTGTTAATATTATTATTTTCATTATTAACGATGTCTAGAAGTTACGCTTGGAGAGATTTGGTCACCTAATTGCGCGCATGATAGGGAAAAATCCTTATTGGATAGCCCCTCTTTCACAAAGCGACGACAGTGGTCGATTAATAGTGTGAATAATAATAATAATAATAATAATGTTTTGTTTTATTATTATTATTAGCGTAATAAAGCAGAAAACTTTTATATAAAACATAATACTTTTATAAAGTTATTCGTTTTATTATTTAATTGTAAAATCTTTTTATATAAAATGTAATACTTTTATAAAGTTATCGGTTTTGTTAGATAATAATTAGAATATATTATATTTTATTATGCATAGTATTTGCATAGTCTTTGCATAGTAAAATCTTTTTAAAAGTTATTCATTTTATTAGATTGTAAATAGAATATATTGTATTTTATTTAAAAGATTTTGCTTTAAATATGGCCAAGTCAGATTAAAGTAAATCAATATGGACCATTCATGGATTGGTTCTTATTCATTCCATTCTTCTATAAATAGAAGCTCATTCCTTCATTATTTCTTACTTAATTCTTTGAAAATCTGAGAGTAAACTATAGAGAAAGAAGAAAAGTATACTCGCTACTTCAACTCCGATATCAAGTTTCTTTTTATGGTAAAGGGTATTATTTCTTTTGTATTCATGAAAAGAACTTCTATTATTCCATCTTTATTATTCTCATTGGAATAACTTTTATATCTGAGCTACCTATACTTAGTGAAATTCTTACGTATTCCATTCTTTATTATTACATTGGAATATCCATGCATCTTTCTGTGGGACTGGTTTCGTCTTTATTATTCGGTTGGAATATCTATATATGTGCTTTTCTGTAGGACTGGTTCCGTTATTTATTATTATGTTGGAATAACTCATCCGTCAAATCACCGCATGCATGGTGATTTCTTTTGTTATTCCATTCTTTATTGTTCTCAGTTGGTTAAATTTTTGACTTATATACTCCATGAAATTAGTGGAATATCCTTAATATTTGCGCTTCATCCAATATCTTTTCATGAAAATATTCTTCTGAGCATTCTCGAATTTTACTCTACAAAGAAGTATCACGTTGACAATTTGGACGTTATTAGTTCCTGAATAAATTAATTCTTGAACTTGTTTTATTGAATTCTTATATCATTGTCATCATCCTCATATTTATATTATTTTTGAAAGTCATATGTGGCTTATAGTGCATAAATGGACTTGGTATGATTATGACTAGGGATTATTCGATGTAATAATGACCGCAATGTTACAAATTATGTGGCAAAAGTCCTCATTGGCCGAAGTGCATTGATGGATAGTTGTTGGCATGATCATGACCATTGATGAATACACAAATATCTTTGGCCCGTAGTGCATAGATAATTTGTGGTCATGACCCTAATGAATATCCTTGGTCGTAGTGCATGGATTATGTGGATTATTTATTAAACCGAGACTCAGCGATAAAAGTGATGAAAAACCTTTTTAAATCATAAAAGGTAGTAGATTTTATTCTCTACTTGACTCTTTTAATGGATTAAATGTTCCGCTACAGTTAAACTTGATGTCTATTGTATTTTATCAATTTAACATTGTTGAGGACTAATGATAATTTATTCTGTATTATCTTAGTAATAATATTTCTTCTTTGGGCTAGTTGAGCTCACCCTTTCTTTCATTGTTCTTGAGGAAATGAGAGCGTGGCGGGACTAATCGGGGAGCAGTGATGGTCAGAGATGGTGTCTTAGTAGTCCTCATTTTATTACATTAAATAGTGTGATAATAAATGTAATGAGGACTAAATTGAGTGTGGATATTATCTAGATAACAATATTTGTATTAAAACTCATAGCATGTATTTTGTCGTATTTTACACGACTGTTGTATAATCAAGTTGTATTTGAATTTAATACCATGTATTTGGCGACTCAAGATGGGTGATGTATACCTATTTTGGGGGCGTCACAAAAGCTGTGAGTTTTAATACAAATATTGTCTTATAGACAATATCCACTCTCGTAATAAGTCCTCATTACATTTATTGTCACACTATTTAATGTAATAGTGAGGACTACTACTAATACTATCATCCGCCACACTCCGCTCCCTCAACTAGTCCTTGGCCACGCTCTCATTTCCTCAAGAGAAACAATGAAAGAAAAGGTGAACTCAACTAGCCCAAGAAGAAATATTATGACTAAGATAATGCGTAATAAATTATCATTAGTCTTCAACCGATGTTAAACCGATAAAATACAATGTACATCAAGTTTAAATCGCAATTTAACATGTAATCCATTAAAAGAGTCAAGAGAGAATAAAATCTACTATCTTTATGATTTAAAAGGTTTTTCATCACTTTTATCACTGGACTCAACTTAATAAATAATCCATCTCATCCCCGCACTACTAGCCAAGGATATTCATAAGATCACAACCATTAAATTATCCATGACACTACTACAAGAATGATATTCGGTATACATCAATGATCATGATCATGCCAACAATCGCCCATCAATGCACTACGTGCTAATGAGGACTTTACCACATCATTCAGAATATTATGGTCATGATTATACCGAATAATCCTCGATCATAATCATACTAAGTCCATCTACGCACTACAAGCCACATACGACTTTCAAAAAAATATAAATATGAGGATGATGACAATGATATAAGAGTTCAATAAAACAAGTTCAAGAATTAATTTATTCAGAACTAATAACATCCAAATTGTCAACACGATACTTATTTATAGAGTAAAATTTAAGAATGCTCGTAAGAATATTTCCATGAAAAGATATCGATGAAGCAAATATCAAGGATATTCCACTAATTTCATGGGATATATAAGTCAAAACTTTAACCAACCGAGTATATAATAAAAATGGAATAACAAAAGAAATCACCACGCACGCAGATTATCAAGATGACAAAGTTATTCCAATGTAATAATAAATAATCTAACTGTGTCAAAGGCATACTTACTTGCATATGATATTCCAAATGTAATAATAAAGAATTGAATAACAAATAAATCACCATGCGGATGCCAGATTACGATGTAAAGTTATTCTAACAGTAATTAATAATAACTAACCAGTCCATGTAAAATAATGTGATATTCTAAAATAATAAAGATTTTAACCAGTCCCGGCGTAAAACTCATGTACATGGATATTCCAGCAGAATAATAAAGGCGGAACCGAGTCCCATAGATAACGCATGCATGTGATATATTAACGTAATAATAACGAATGAAATAACAATGTAAATCAACAAGTATAGGAAGTGAAATGGCTATACAAAGTTATTCCAATGTAATAATAAAGAATAGAATAATGTAAGTTCTCTTCATGAATATGAAAAAAAATAATACCCCTTACCTCATAAAGAAGAATACTCCTACTTGTAGGTGGGGATATACTTGAAGAAACTTGCACTTACGTTCAAAGCTTTCTTAAACGCTTAAAGAAACACGCCAACATAGAAGAATAATTTCTCTACGCTCTCTCAGAGTTTCGGTGAATTCAGTAAAAAATAATGAAGGAATGAACTTCATTTATAGAAGAATGGATGAATAAGTAACTAATCCATGAAACCATCGAGATCAATTTACTTTAAGCGGACGGTCCAGATTGGTTTATAATAAAATATAATATATTTTATTTATAATCTAATAACGAATAACTTTTAAAAAGATTTTACTATCTGCAAACACTATGCGAGCACTATGCAAACACTATGCATAATAAAATATAATATATTCTAATTATTGTCTAATAAAACGAATAACTTTATAAAAGTATTCATTTTTATATAAAAGCTTTTCTCGCTTTTATTACATTAATAATACTAATAAAACAAAACTTCATCATCATTATTATTATTCACACTATTAATCGACCTGTGTCGTTCCTGTGAAAGAGGGGCTTTTCAATAAGGATTTCTCCTATCATGGCGTAATTAGGTGACCAAATCTCTCCTCGCGTAATTCTAGACATCGTCAATAATGCAAATAATAATATTAATAACTTCAATCATATCAATTATTGATTTAATAATATATAAAATATCAACAATAATTGAATAAAACCGAATGACTTCTCACGTAAGCATCAATAATCAATATCGCGGTGTTATTACGCAACCGACCGCAGATTCTCGTACTTTTAACACTGTGTGTTTCAACAATTAACGGTAAAACTTCCGCCGTTATTTTCATAAAAAATATTTTTGTCATTTTCTCAATCCGACAATAATTCCTTTGTGGGGTCCACCAATGATTGTGACGTTGTACGAATATTTCCCGACCAATCGAATATTATAAACAACTTACGTACTTTGAAAAATTTCTAAATATTACCCACAATTATAACATTATATCAAATTCATTCCATAATATTTAAAAATGATAATTATAGAAAATTCATCTTTATTCATAAAAGTTGAGTCTTACAAAGAGTGAAAGAAAGGGTGAGCTCAACTATCCCAATAAGAAATATTATGGCTAAGATAATGCAGAATAAATTATCATTAGTCTTCAACAATGTTAAACTGATAATATACAATAGACATCAAGTTTAACTGCAGCGGAACATGCAATCCATTAAAAGAGTCAAGTAGAGAATAAAATCTACTATCTTTTATGATTGAAAAGGTTTTCATCACTTTTATCGCTGGAACTCAGCTTAATAAATAATTCACATCATCCCTGCACTACGACCAAGGATATTCATTGGTATCACAACCACAATAACGGAATCAGGTCTGGCGTAAAACGCATGCATGACGAATATTTTAATGTAATAATAAAGGCGGAACCCGGTCCGGCAAAAACGCATGCATGTGATATTCCACGTAATAATAAAGGCGGAATCGTGTCCCCAGAAACGCATGAACATGAAATAAAGTATAGTGGTAAATCATCGCGTATAAAAGTTATTCCAAATGAATAATAAAGAATGGAATAATGAAGTTCTCTTCATGAATATGAAAAAATAATACCCCTTTACGTAATACAACAAATAATATCCCTTACCTTATAAAGAAGAGTACTTGACCAGTAGGGGGGATATCTTGAAGAAACTTGTACTACTTTCAAAATTTTCTTAAACGCTAAAGAAATACGCCAAGATAGAAGAATAATTCTCTACGGTTTCTCTCTACAGAGTTTCAAAGTGAATTAAGTAAGAAATAATGAAGGAATGAGCTTTTATTTATAGAAGAATGGGTGAATAAGAACTCAATCCATGAACGGTCCAGATCGATTTACTTTTAATCGAATGGTCCATATTGGTTTACAATAAAATATAATATATTCTATTTATAATCTAATAAAACGAATAACTTTTAAAAAGATTTTACTATGCAAACACTATGCAGGCACTATGCAAACACTATACATAATAAAATATAATATATTCAAATTATTGTCTAATAAAACGAATAACTTTATAAAAGTATTACATTTTTATATAAAAGATTTTACTATTAGCCTAATAAAACGAATAACTTTATAAAAGTATTCTATTTTATATAAAAAGCTTTTCTGTTTTATTACATTAATAATACTAATAAAACAAAACTTCATCATCATTATCATAATTCACATTATTAATCGACCATGTCGTTCCCAGGAAAGAGGGGGCTTTCCAATAAGAATTTCTCCCTATTGGCGCGCTATTAGGTGGGCAAACATCTCCTTGGCAGAACTTCTAGACATCGTTAATATTGCAAATAATAATATTAATAACTTCGTCATCTCAATTATAAAATATCAACAATAATTGAATCAATTAACGTGAGATCTATCTATGCAACAATTCCATCAAGCAATAATTGAACAAAACCGAGTGACTTCTCACGTAAACATCAATAATCAATATGCAGGTGTGCTTCTTATGTAACCACGCGTTTTCCTGTACTTTTAACCACCGGGTGTTTCAACAGTTAACGGTAAAACTTCCGCCGTTATTTTTATAAAAATATTTTTGTCGTTTTCTCAATCCGACAATGATTCCGATGTAGGGTCCACCAATGATTGTGTCATCGTACGAATATTCCCCGACCAATCGAATATTATAAACAACTTGCGTACTTTGCAAAATTTCTAAATATTACCCACAACTATAACATTATATCAAATTCATTCCATAATATTTAAAAATGATAATTATAGAAAATTCATCTTTATTCATAAAAGTTGGGGTCTTACAGACTTATTTCAAGTTTTTCTCTGTGCTAGTACAGAGTATGTAACACACCTGCCTCCCTCTAATTAAATTGGCCATTTTTTAACAAGCATGCTTTAAAGAAAAAAGACAAAAAAGAGTGTCAGTCAATTCTATAAGAAATGTGTGTTTTTAAGTGAGGGTAATTAAGTCTTTAGCCGACTCAACTAACGGAGTTAAGACGGAAAGCATTTTTTCACTTCAACTCAAAAAGTCGGGAGTTTAAATGTAGTTTTACTGACTACAGATGGTTAAGTGGGAAAACGCTAAAACCCTAGGTAGTGATCTGAACTTAACCTTTTTTATAATTTCGTAACTTTTCATTCAATTTTTGCAAATAACACTTTAGTTCATAAAACTAAAACAAAATACTATAACAATATTCATTAAATTGATTATTGGCCAATTTGTTTAAAAAACTATAAATAACAAATTTGTTTACAAAAGTAAAAAAAATACTAAATATAATTTTTTTGTCATTGAGGGTAGATAAATAAAAATATTATTCACCAATACTTATTATTGATTCAACACAATTTTTCAGATGACTCATTAAGATACATTCAGAGTTTAAAAATTATAAAATAAATAATTTTAACGACTTAATTTATCAAATACATACTCATTTGGATGTAAACAAATAACTCCTAATATAATATTATTAAAAATAATTTGTTCACACGCCTATATATTTATTTTTAAATAACATTATTTATTTATAATTACATAATAAATTTTGTTTATAATAATTCAAACAATTAAAATAGGAAAATACATATATTCAGTCGTTTTGAGGAGACAATTATCAAATATATTATTTTATTTTATATTCAGAGCTTTTTTTTTCATTCAATTCATTTGGATTCTTTTATACATTCAGAATTTTTCATTCATTTTTATAATATGTGAAGTATGTAAATATGTGAAATATATAGAAAATGAGAAGAGACCTATACTAATAAATTTTATATTTGTTTAGAGTTTTACACTATTTGCAATTCAACTTGATCGTATAATTGTAGATATATAAATTATTTTATATTTTTATTTTTTTAATACTTTTTTCGTGCATGTTATTTTTATCCCTTTCCCTTAATGTATATAATATAGATCAGCAAGGATTTGCATATTCGTGCTCACCCTTCTTTAGCGACGGATCGACAACGGTTTCGATCATACAATCATTGTCTATATTTTTAGCGACGGACAATATATTGCGTCGCTAAAAATATAAATAACGGTTGTATGATCGAAATAAATTAAGATTAAAAAAAATGAATAATATAAGGATATTACGATTGATGGGATGATAATATAGATATAGATAGATATAAAAATTAAAATTAGTTAATAAATTTAAAAAGAGAAGGGATACCTTTGTGGAGAGATTTAGAGAGAGAAAGAGGGAGAGTGAGGGTTTTCGGAGAGAGGCTTTATATATCTTCGCGGCGGTTTCAATTGCAGAGACCAGACCTCCATACATAGATATATAGAGAGAAATATAAATACACACTGAAGTGGCTCTGCGGTAGATCTAAGAGAAAGAGTATGAGTAGCAGCAGAGGAAGCAACAATGGCTCCGGGGTACAGTCATCAATCCCGCCGGCTTCTAGAAAGATGGTACAGAGCTTAAAGGAGATAGTCAACTGTCCTGAACCAGAGATCTACGCTATGCTTAAAGAGTGTAACATGGACCCTAACGAAGCCGTCAATAGGCTTCTTTCTCAAGGTTTTTCATTCATCATATAGGTTATTGTTAGGTCACTCAAAATGAATATGTGGGTATTATCTTGTAGTTGAATTAATTCTCAATAGTGTGACGGTTTAATTTATCCGCCGTTAGTTTATTATGGTATAGAAAAAGAAGAAAGTTTGGATTTTTTTCTCGTGTCTTCGGGTTTTGGCAACAAAATCAACCCAGCAGCCTTCTTTTTATATTTTGTCTCATTTTTTGGATTTTATATTAACTTGTATTTGATATTGAAGAAAGTAAGTTTTAGGTTAGACGTTGAAGTGTTCAGTTAGAAAATTGGTTTTGTAACATTTTCAATCCAGTATAGTGAGGAAGTAGTTGAAATATGCCTTTTACTACGTTTATGAAAACATTTTATAGTTTAAAGTGGGCATTCTATTAAGTTATCTAGCTTGAAAAAAAATGTGTACATTTTTAGTAAAAATTACTAAATTAGTTGACAGTTGTGAATGCAAATAAGTTTAATTACCTCGTATATCATCTTCAGCCATCATTTCTTTATCTGTATGTAGTTATGTACATTCATCACATGTACAAAATGGGTTGTCGATCAGAAAACTGTTAGAATTTTTGTAAATATGGAAAATTTATACATGTTCTTAGATTGAGATAAGCACTTTTTAACATGTATATTGAGCATGTATAAGCTTAGAGGTGTTTGCACAATGCACGAGTTGATTTCATTACTGCACGTCCAAGTTTGGTGTACATTTCATTTTTCAGATGTGTATCATTAATTATGTGCATTCTTGTTATTTAAGATGCCATCTACATAGACTACATTTCTACACTATGTTATCTCCACTTTTTTATTTCTGCTAGCTCTGCTATCAGTGTTATTAGCTGTTAGTAGCTCCATTGATATCGGCCCCACCCATGCTTCACTTAGAAGATTTATGACAAATTCCTTTCATAATTCTGTGTTTTACTTGTTTCTGATATAAAGTTTATCAATTGTCTAGATCCTTTTCATGAGGTGAAGAGCAAACGTGATAAGAAAAAAGAGGTGCGTTGATGTTGAATATGCACAGTTGTTCTAGTTTTTCATTGTTAGATTAAATAATTTCCCTTTTATATAAAGTAAACTGTAAAAGGTTAAATTAAAATTATTTCCACTCATTAATTTTGTCTTTTAGGCATAAAATTGTGGAGCTTGTGCTTTCATGCCTTAGTCGAATATTTACATATATATTCATTTAATAGTCATTTAATTTATTTATTTAGCTTATTTCACTGTCAAAATATATGTTCACCAATCTTCTTAGCACGCATCAGGAGATTTTTCTTGCACTATTTCTTAATGCACTTGGTGGTAAAGAATTTCGCTAGAGCAGTCAAAGCTTTGTTCAGTTACTGTTGCTTCATGTCAATTTTTTTATTCCTGTTACACTTTATATTTGAATTCCTTTTATGTTTCAGACTAAGGATTATACAGAATTGAGGTCTCGTAGTGTTAGTAACACTTCAAATCGTGGCACTAGAAGTACAGACCACTATGCTGGACGTGGGGGCTTAACTCAATTCAGCTCTTCTGGTATGTATATGTAGAAATATGGGCAGTAAATCCTCTATTAGTTGGAACTTACTGTTTGAACTTGACAATTATATTCTTCTTACCTATTTCTCTAGCAGACTCTGGTGCTTTGAATGGGAAACCAGCATACAAAAAGGAAAATGGAACACACTTTTATACAAGTTCTTCATCTTCAGCGCCTGGAATGGCAGGGCATAATACATATCAGCATCCTCCAGCACCTAGGTTAGTCCCGTGGAACCTCAAATTTGGGTACTTCTTGCCCTTTTGATTCAATGTTAATGACTTTGCATGCGTCTGTCGCAGTTATTCTGTGACCAATGAAAATAAAGCATCAACAGTAAGTGCAGTTGATGGTAATGTATCAGCCTCACAACTGTCTTCCGGATATCAACCTGTCTGGGTGGGGGTCCCTGGTAAAAAATCATTGGCTGACATTGTTAAGATGGGTAGACCGCAGACCAAGGCTTCCAGTGCATCAAAATCATCTTATAACAGTGCTAATGACCACCTTACTTATGCACTTCCATCCAGTGAGTTATATCATGATTTGTCTTCTTCCGAGGATCATGGCTCCAAGGTTTCAAATTTATATACCGAGCCAGGGGCTGTTTCTGATGAGTGGCCCTTAATTGAGCCGCCACAAGCTGCTAGCATGTCATCTGTTTTGGAGTCTCATACAGATTCTCAGCTGCATCCAGATCAATCTAACTTGCCATATGATAAATTCAATCAACATACACACTCCGATACTGATGAGGTTGAGGCAGAAGAGGATAGTTCTATTGAAGACCTTAGTGCAAACCATGTTAGTTCTGTTACTGTTTCCAGTAGAAATATGCAGGAGGATAAATCCGGAGATGCATCTCTATTTGATAATGACATGTATACAAACATGGGTTCCTACCAGTCTCATAATCATGCTTTCCAGAATGAGGAAGGTGAGTATTTTTCATTTATACCTGAAATAACTTATTTTGACATATATGGGTTTCTCTCTCTAATAATCTATAAATTCTGCTTTTTGTATGAAGGCGTTTTCCCCCCTTTCAGGATTAAGATACTGTTGTAAACTCTATTGACGGGGTTTAGCAAGTTTCTTATTATTCTGACTATTGAAAGATATTTAACTTTTTCCTGATGCTTTGGCTGACAAAGAGTAAGGCTATAATTAGCTGAGATGTATGTTGTATTTGTGACATTAAAGTTTGACAATGGTATTTGGGCTTTTTATGATGTCCATAGACCAAAATATTGAGTTAACCATTGACTGAGATATTATTTTTATTTATTTTTCTTTTTGCTAACTTAGAAGTTTTAAAGGCGATATAGGTGTTTTTTTCTTCTGTTTTTATGGCTGAATATCCTCCCTCTCTGTTTCTTTTTTGTGCCGGGGAATGATATTTGAAATCTAGTCCCCAATAGCTATCATTTTTGAGAAGCATGAGTTTATTGAAGAAGTGTCCTAGGGGATTTGTCCAAGTTCATACTGCATATATGGCAGGCGTCACAGAGATATATTTACGTTCAAGGGAAATGAATAATATTACCAAGGTTCCTTGGTTTTCACTAGTCATTTATGTATATATGTCAGTTATTACTATAAAACAATTGAACATGCAGAAGAAAATATGTGTGGTTGAATAAGTTGCTATTTTAGTAACCATTAAATTAGTGTTTGTTTATATCGTGAGTAACTAGCTTACAATATGCTATTTTTTACTTGTCTCAATGAACTTTGTGTCCATGTTACTTCTTTTCAGTAGAAGATGTTGGTGCCTCAGTATCATCTGAGATTGAAAATTTGCAGCAACCAAGTATACAGGAGGATGATCATGAGGCATCTTATCAAGAAGACGGTCCTTCTGTAGTATTTCCAAATCACCTGCAAGTTGAGACTGCTGACTGCTCGCATTTGAGTTTTGGTAGCTTTGGATCTGGTACTGGCTTTTCTGGGCCTTTTGCATCTAGGTCATCGAGAAGTAACATAGAAGAGACACCTACAGAAGCAGATGCTCCAGTGACCGGGCACTCTGATACTAGGTATATACTCTCTTTAGGATTAGTTCAGTTTTTTTTTTTTACCTTTTGTCTGTTTGTGTCTCCCTTCCTGAACTTTCTCCTCTGCAGAAATCCAGAGTACTATGGAGATGAGTCTATCAGAACTACTACAGATGGAAATTTAGTTCATAGAACTAGTGCAAGTGCTGGGAGTTTTGATTCACCTTCTGCTTCACACTCAGAGGTGTTGAAACAAGAAAACCCTGAAGTGACACATGGAAATCAATACGCCTTTCCTTCGTCTTCATCTGGTTATACATTTGAAAGTTCCCAACAGTTGAACGCTGCATTTAATTATTCTCAGACGAGCTCACAGATGCAAAATCTTACTCCCTTCTCAAGTGCAATGGTAAAAGTTAGATACGTTTTCTTGTAATTTTGGTTTCACATCTGTTTGCCACTGTACATTTGAAGGACTAACTTTAGACTAAAACTACATTCTTATTTTACACGTGGCAGAACTTTTCATAGGTGGTCTACTGATTTTGAGAAGGTTCAGAAACATTAATAAAATTCTGAAACATTTTCCTCTTGGATATTTTTTAAAACAAATCTATATACGAAAATACGAACATTTTTCAATAAGACAACCGTTTGGATGTTGACAGGCAGACAGTTCAAATGTTCACATTTGCAGAAAGGCATGTTTTGTAAAAATGTAAACTTGACCATATTGATTTATCAGTCCTTTATCAGTAATCACCAATGCTACTTTTGTGAAGAAAGCTACTATTATAAAGAGTGTTGGGTGTCTAATTTACATTGCTTCCATGTTTTATGTGGTCACACCTTACCTAGTTGTGATGTCCAATTTTCTGTGGCCTTTATCATCACCAACGTACTTCTTTGTTGGAATATTGTTATGTTGCCCTCCTACTAAATAATAAAGAGAAATTTCCGGACACCCACCACATATTAATGAAAAAGGACATTTATGAATTGAAATATCTAAACTTTTCTCTCCTAAGCCTATGTGCCCATTTCAAGTGGCCACAAAAGCTTGGATTGAAAGAATATTGCTGTATTTGGCTTGTTTTTTGAGATGAAATAATGGCTGGAAATGTGACATGTGCTTGAGTTATGATTGATTGCTGTAATAAGCTGGGAGGTTTTTTTGTTTTAGCTGATAATAATTGCTGAAGTAAATCCAAAATATTTATTTTGTTGCTAAGATATGTAACAAAAAAGGGTATATTACATAGGATATTCTTGTTTTTTAACAAGTATTTAATTTCATTAAAAATCCAAAAAGGTGGTGTACCCTTGAACACGTGTAGTATAGATAGCATAGGGGAAATAAAAGACACACCTATGCCCCTACCAAACCAAAATGACCCCTCTATACAAGGAAGCTCCCAAAAATAACTACATTAGGTCCTTAGAACAAACTCTCCCTCTCTATATTAGGATACTCTTGGTATTATTATCATTTTATAAGTATGGACAGGTCTAAAATATATGTAGTGTAAAAGAAAATTTAAATAAATCTAAATAACTAGACTTGGGCTAGCCGGCTAGATTATTGCCTATTGGCCATCTTAATTATTTTTTCTTTTCCCCCAATAAGCTGAATCCTACATCTGATAATCACTTAATGCGAATGGAATAAGCAGAAAAATAGTGTATACTTGAAAAATCAGGGCCTATGATTATTGTAAAGTGCATTCAGGTGCTCTTTGTGAATAAAGTTTTACGTATCATTGATTACTGTTATCATTGTTATTATTTTGCATTCGTGTCGCTGTTCTTATTTGTGGACCTTATCTTGTGTCTATTGTTTTACTGTAATTCTTCTTACTGGACTAAAATGAACTATATCTTTTCTCACTTCACATATTTTATCAACAGCAGGCATATACAAATTCGTTACCAAGTACTCTGTTGGCAGCAAATGTTCATCCTGTAAGAGAGTCTGAACTTCCGTACTCACCTTTCCCTATGACACAATCAATGTCTACAAAGTATGGAAACACAGTGTCTTCCATCAGCGGTTCATCAATTTCAGTTGCAGAGGTAACTTCACTAGCTTACTGGAATATTGTTGACCTGAGACTTTAACTTCAAGATGAATCAGTTGGCTTTTACATATGTTAATTACCCCAGATCAACTTTTTATTTACCGTGTTTTTATATAAAGCATAAATTTGAAGCATTTCTAATTTTACTTCCTGGCATGCATGGAGAGTTCCAAGCAACCAGAGCTGTTTAGTTGAAATTCATGATTAAGACTTGTTAGAATTACAATTTAAAAGGATGAGACACAAAGAAGGCGAATAAATATGGGATTAATGAGAACAAGATGACATGAAGTTAACCTAGAAAGGGAGTTTGAACATGGTATATGGGAATGAATTAGTTCCATTCTGATCTATGGGCATTTAAATCTACTTCCTTTTACTTTCATTGGCATTGCAAATGCATACATATCTACTGGACATGTAGTAGGATCACATCCAGGATGTTTTGTAGTAATTCGTACAATGGGATAGAGATGAGTTATACCATTTCTTTGGTACCTCCGTTCCATCCTGAAAGTATTAATATATCAGGAACTAGTTTCATTTTGTGTCCATTCACAAGTAATACGTGACGTGGAAAGGTTTGACATTTCTGGCATATATACTGGTTATGGTATTTTGATTATATTGGATTTACTCACGACTTTTCTGAGTGCTATTTTAGTTAATTATATGTTAGTCGTACCATGTACATAGTTTTCAATTGATTAAAAGCCCCATTCAATTAGAATCTAAACCAAAATCCCAGAAAAGTTTCTTCCTCATTTTCTACTTTTCTCAAAGTTTTCTTGGCTGCATGCAGGCTTTGAAGACTGGTTTTCAATCTGTTCAGCCTACACCACAGAACCTGTCTGCAACCAGCATTGCTACGGGACCTGCTCTTCCTCAACACCTTGCTGTACACCCTTACTCCCAACCCACTCTTCCATTGGGACCTTTTGCCAACATGATTGGCTACCCTTTCTTGCCGCAGAGCTACACATATATGCCATCTGGCTACCAGCAAGCATTTGCTGGTAACAGCACGTACCATCAATCTCTGGCAGCCGTTCTCCCTCAATATAAAAATAGTGTATCAGGCAGTAACTTGCCTCAGCCTGCTGCTGTTCCTTCTGGATATGGTGCCTTTGGGAGTTCAACCACCATTCCCGGAAACTATGCCCTGAATCCACCAGCAGCCTCCCCTGCAGGATCAACCATAGGCTATGATGATGTTTTAAGTTCTCAGTACAAGGACAACAATCATCTGATCTCCCTTCAGCAGGTATGCATTTTAAGTAATTGGTATATAAACATACGCTCTCTATGATATTAGGAAAAAAGCAGATACTTTAATTTTCTCCATTACTTTTAATTGACAAGGTATAAATTATGCAAATAACGGAGACGCAATTTTGCAAAATATAGTTAAACTAGAGGTTAAAGGACTTCTTACGAGTTGTACAACTATTTTTCTATTACATAAATTTTCCCGAAGAAAAAGCATGTTAAGCTGACATTAAATAAAATCAAATTGACAAGACTCTAATAAAGATGTTAGTAGTGCATGATATGGTGATTCGTACTTGTACTAAAACTACTGTATGAAAAAGGATGGTGGGGAGGATCAAACATAAACATTTCACCTCTGAAATGTCATGAGCATAAAAATCAAAAGGACCTTTGTAGATATGTAAACAAGCTTAATGATCTCTTGGTTTGTTGCTTCTTTAAGTTCTATATTCCTGTTCAAAATCTATATATTAATAAATAATAATAAATTGAAGCAAGGATGCCTTTGGATGATTTTTTTGTGTGAAAAGAAGAGGTAGCAAACTTATCCTATATGCTTCATGTTTAATTTATTTTTTCCCTTCTATGCTAATACTTGATAATTTTGCTTTATCATCTTCAATTTTAATCTTGCCTTGGCATTTGTTAGGTTGAATTGAATATTCAACACTAATGATTATAAAATCTCTTTTGTTTTGTTTGAAATATTAATTTTATTTGCTAAAAAGGCATAGGTCATTTTGTTTATAAACATAAATTAAGAACGCTATTAAATAGTGCATTATAATACTGGGGACGTCAATCTGAATCTGGTCATCTGGTGTTCAGAAGAGCTGTCTAACCCTTGTGACTTTTCTGGAGATACTAAAATGAGTTAAAATCTAACCCTGAGAGATTGGATAAATGGCACTCCTTGAGAATAACCTCAAGGTTGCTAGTTCCAATCCCCATATTAGGGTACAAATTTTCCAATAAAAAAAACACAACAATTTGTAAAAATCAAATATAATTAGCACGTGTATGACCTGACCCCCCCTCTCTCCCTCTCTGGGTCGTAAGCTTACGTCCAGTGAATGTTGTTAAAACTACATTTGTGTCAATTTTTCTTAACGAGTCTTTTAGTTCTATATTAATGAAGGTAAATATATATATTTTTAATTGCCCCCTTTCCCTTGAATTTTTTAGAATGACAACTCGGGTATGTGGCTCCATGGGGGTTCAAGAACAATGTCAGCTGTTCCAGCAAGCGCATATTACAGCTTCCAGGGGCAGAACCAGCAGCCCGGTGGATTTCGGCAAGGTCAGCAGCCTTCACAAAATTATGGGGCTCTCGGATACCCAAATTTCTACCATTCGTCATTGGAACATCAGCCGCAAAACACTAGAGAGGGGACCCTCAGTGGTTCTCAAGGCCAACCGAAGCAGTCTCAACAGATATGGCAAAACAGCTACTAACCTTTTCACCTCCTGGTTTTTCAGGGTCTTGTAATGAGTTTGAAAGTGGCCAATCAAGCATTTCTGTGGTTTAATAAGATCAAAAGTTATAATATCCCAAAGAGGAGGCCGATTGGCTGCTGCCCTGTGCCTTGGAGGTTGTATTCTACTTATTCATCTCTACTCAGTTAAATGTAACGAAGGAGCAGTGTGCTAATTTGAGTTAAACATTTCACTTCCATGTTTTTACTTTTTGTCAGTTAACTCCCAATCTTTTGTCACACGAGTAGGCTTGATATTATGTGATTGCCAAATCTGTCTTTTAACAACTTCGGTTTGCTTCTTGATTGAAATTAGTGCCAAATCCTCTAATTCAGTAAATACTTTTTACCGTATGTTTATTATTCCATCTCTTCTACAAAACAGAGTTGTATTTACTCTTCTTTTACTTTTTGTTCCACCAGAAAAATCTTCAGAGTTGTCATCACAATATATTATCATAGTAAGCTACTAAATTAACACCTTATTTATTAGCTTAATGTTGTGTAATAAAAATATATTCTTATTATTATTTATAAATTTTGTAAATGAGAGAATTATATTCTCTGGACTTGCATTCTACATGATCTGCTACTTTTTTGATAAAATACAAGCAAAAAGTTGGTTTTGTTTGATGTTCAGGTCGATAAACTGCATTAAATTAATATGAAATTATTTTTAATTTCTACTTATCATGCATACGTCACAATTATATGTCATGTGAATTTATTTGTTTCTAAAAGCCAATTCAGCTAATGCAAAATTGGAAACGATGCAATGGCTTTAACTAGTTTGTCTGAATTTATTGCTTAAGGGGGAAAGATAAAGGATATGAAAAACACATTGGAGTCGCCTCATATGAGCTTTATCTGTCACAATAGCAAGAGTTCTAACTTGTGTACTACATGTCTCCAACACTGGCTAATGATGCCCGTCCCGAAATCAAAAACAAACAATAAAAAATTCCTCATTGGTTATCATTGTATTGATGTAAATCATAATAAACATCCCATATTGATTACCGTTCTACTTCTCAATAAACATCCCAATCTCAAGTTCTCCACTACAAAACATGCAAATAGAGCAACAGCAGCCTATACTTTACAACAAGATGGAGCTGTGACAACTCAAGATAGCGTCATCATCAGCTGAAATTAAGTAAAGTAGTTTCAAATTATACTTCAGCCTTGTAATCAACTCGATCAGGAAAAAAATGGAAAATACAATTTGAAAATCCTGCTGATTTTCTCTATAATGAAGTTTAAGCGAATTACCTGAGCAGAGATCTTGTAAGGTGTTCACGTGCCGTTGCCAATGCCTGACTGATTGTCTGAAAAACAGAACCTTACAATCTAAGCATCTAATCTGATCTTTACTACTGGATGGTGGCAGTATAGCTAGTTTGAAATTTAATATCTTCTCAAATTTCTACTGAAAGTGTGAGGCGAGCAAAAACTACAATACCTGCTCAGACAAAGGCGCTCCAGAATCCATGCTATGGGTAGCAACCTTCCCAGCTATAACATTTGCATCAGTTTCAAGAACAATTCTGTAAAACGTGAAGTTAAATGAGTTACAAGACATTTGTCCTTATCAAGGCTTTTAATTTGAAATAGTTGGGTGCAGGTACAGGATCTGCCTTACAAGAACAGCTTGTTGTTGAAAACAGTTTCGCTGAGATTCAATGATAGATTAACCAAGCTTGATTCAAGCTTGACCAACTCAAAGCATGGTTAGCCTTAGCGAAGGTGTTAATATAGTTACCAAACAAGTCCTATAGAACTTGTACACTGATGCACATACAGCTAGTGATTTTTTGCATATAATAGTCAGCTCCATATCTAACCCTCTCATTATTCTGCATCAACTTGGTGTTTTAGCTCTCAATTCTTTCACGCTCAAGAAGTGTAATTAAAGTTTGGCACTTCTCAAATAATGCGCAGCAATAAGTTCAAAGAATCACATACTAAACAAAGAGAAATAGAAATTGTCTAACGTACCCGCCATCAACAATTTCATCAAGACAGAGAAGAATGAGATCCAAATTTTCAAGAGCCTCCCTCTTCTCGACATTGCCCCTAGAATACCAGCATGTTAAATTAGATAGCAAAAGTAAATGTTGAAGATATCAACATCAAAAAGAGTACTAAAGAGGGACAAACAAAAATAATTATTATTAAAACTACCTAAGAAGAAGACCAACTGCATCAAAAAATCCTTGAAGGACAGTAGATAGGATGAGCTCATTTTCATCTTCACCCCCAGTAACAAAGAAGTGAAGGTCTTGAACAAACTTGTAAACTACAATATTGTCCTCAAACATTGCTATCTCCGCTGCAGATGAAGTATGACTTAGAGTTACCAAACAGGCCATTAAGGAACTTGTAAAGCACCATATTGTCCTTGCACGAGTATATGACATGATTACTAAATGCAAACTCACATGCAGAATGATGATTTTTTCCATAATTAAAATAACACTATTTTTAGTTTGCAGTGATAAAAATTGTGCCAACTGCCAAGTGCTGAAGTGCTTATAAAGCCAAATAGGCAAATACAATAAAACATCGTGGTGTTCAACTCAACTAAGCACCACTCTAAGCACTGCTCTAACTACTCAGGTTAGTTGAACACAGTTAAATGTTTAGAATTTTCCACTAAAGTTCATAGCCTCTGTTATTAAGTTGACATTGTTTATATGGTTATGCTATGTGATGTGTATGAAATACTAGAAGCCATTGACATAAAGTAGCAGGGATGCTAATGGTAAAAATACGACACCATTCAAGAACAAGTGCATGATACATTTCAAGAATCTAGGGGGTCTTAAATATGATAGTAACTCGAAAAGATGTAAAATCGTGCATATGGATACAGAGCACTAGAATTCAAAGAAACTGAAAGAATCAAAAGGATATTGGAAGTAAAACAATACCTTCTGTCCGCGCATTTGTCTTTTGAGTCTTGGTAAATACAAATTTCTCAAAAGCTTCTTTTGCACCATTTGTTGGCCAGTCATCTGAATAGTACTTGATAGCTACACGTTTCCCTTCTGAATCTAGAAGAAGAATGTTTTTCACGGAAGGGCAGGATTCCTGTAAACATGAAATTAAATTAGGGATAAACCAAAAAACTTCGCAAGAATCATACTCATCAGTCAGAAACTTTCATCTAAATATTACATTAATCTAGTCCCTACAAGTTACTCAAATAATTACTTCCTTTAAAATAAAATTTTAAGTTGGAACATAGTGGGGTGTAAGAAGAAAATGTAAATAGTTTAATATAAACATAAAAAGGAGAAATAGTAATATCAGCTATAGTACATCATAATATCATTTTCTGTTTAGAAAATTGACAAATGTTCCAACAAAATACAGGTGGCATGGTTTAAAAACTATATGTAACATGGATAACACTGTTGTTGCCATTGTCAAATCAACAAAAGGGTCTGACGGGTTTTATTCTCAATTAAAATATGCCTAATCGTTGCACTGGTATAACATATGTATATGCTTCCCTATAAGAAATTGTTAAGAAGTGGGTTCTCTCCACTAAATGCATTATAAACCAATATCAAATTCATTGAGATCAATAAGAAAATGGTGATGTTATTCAGCATGCACCAGCCATTTATGCCCTCGTAACTATTACTTCATCAATTCAGCCTTGAACATTAAATTCAACTCAACCATTTAAAGAAAATAATAACACCATCATACAATTCCAGTCCAGCCCAAATCAGCTCGATACTAAAAAGATGAATTAAAACAAGAAATTTTCAGATCTGAGTAAACTATTCCTAAACAACACAGATCTAAGTCTTACAGACTATCAAATTCTTCAGCAATTAACTAGTTCAATCAATGTGATCAACATGATATATCTGACAAATCCCAAAATCCAGAAGACTTAAACATACAATAGATCAAACACTTATTCCCAAAACCACCCAACAACCCATAAAATTAAAATTAATGGACTGAATTAACAAAAAAAAAATGGAACAACAAAGTGGGAACTGAATCGAGAAATCTCAGGGACGAAATTTGCAAAAAAAAATGGAAGTGACTTTAGAGGAAAAAAAGTAAGAAAAATTGGAAAAAGATGACTGACCATTGTGAGGGAGCTTCGCTGGTTGAGAGGAGAGAGCTGCTTGACCAATTTGCGTGCAAATAGGAATAGGAAGCTTAAAAGCTTTATATATTTTTCCAACACGTCCAAAATACTTTTTCTCCCGCAAATTTTAAATTTACTTATATTTTAAAAATAACATATTTTTTAACTAATAATATTTGTAAATTGTAATTATATTTTGATAATATTTATATTAATTTTGAATTTTAAACTTAAATTAAGAGATCCTTTTTTCTAAAAAAAAAATAATATTAAATGGAAAGATATTGACACATCGCTTTAAATTATTAATTCTCTTATTTTTGAATTATTTTGGAATATTTGCCATTTGTTAACTAATCACAACATATGAAAGATTAATACTCCCTCCCACATAAAATATAAAATTAATATTAACTTTCATAAAATATAATATTAATATTAACTTTTTTAATATAAAATTCATACATTTTTATTATTTAAATTTAAAATTTTTAAATAGTGTATTTATAAATTGTATTTAAATAATTTTTCATGGGCTTGTACATGTGTCCCAACTCCAAGTCCAAGCAATGGATTCCAAAGTTCAAACTCTAAACTTTTAAAGCCCAACTGATATTTAGATCACAGCCGAATAGTCTAATTCAACATGAAGGTTAATTAATTTTTGAAAAGTTCTAAAATTTTAAATTGTAATATAAATTTATTTTTTCATTTCTAAATAGTAAATATTACTCTTTCAAAATTAAAGATACAATTTGATTTTTAAATTCAAATGATAACATATTAAACTCCAAAATTGATGTGTCATAAAGTTTAAAATGAAATTATCTTTGTGGTTAATAATTTTAGTTATATACTGTAAAATTATAATAATTGTATCAATTAAAATTAAATAAATTTATATTAATCTAAAATATCGTCATTTAATCTTAAAAGTCAAATTGTATTTATAATTTTGGAATTGGGGGAATATTTGAGTACATTTTTAAGATATTAGTTATTGTATTAATGATTTTGAATTGTATTTTCCTAGGAAAAAAATAAAATAAACCCTTTGATACTAAAATGAGGAGAATATTTAGGGTATGTTATGGAATAACGACTTATAAGTTGTTTGTTATTTGTTACTATTCACCTATTTTAAAGTGACTTATTTCTTGATTTATAAGTTGAGTTTTAAAATTTGTAACTTATTTTAAAATGACTTATAAGTCATTTTAAAATAAGTCAACCAAATATAATATCTATTTTATCTCTATTTTTTAATGTCATTTTTAATAATTTTTACATTTATTTAAATTTATAATTCATTATGAGTCCGAATAATTTCATTATTTTTTTTAAACTTAAGTTTTTGACTTATAAATCAAATTGATATTGCAGACTTGTACTTATAAGTCAAACTTAAAATTAATTATAAATCATTTTATATTTCGACTTGCAACTCATTCCCGTACCATCTGCTCACTCACTCTCCCGGCCTTCCTACTTATCGACGATGCGGATATTTTCTGCTCGTTTACTTTCTCTCTCTTACGTATTCCTATCTATCTCTCACTCTCTCTCTCTCTCTCTCTCTCTCTCTGTCTGTTACTATATTTTATTGCTACTTTTCATATCTATGGTCTGATCTCTTCAGGTTCAATTGTCATCACTGCGGCAAAGTTTGAGCAGAGACCATGGACGGTACTTTTTTGTTTATAAAACGTATTTTGTTGTTTAATTTGGTAATACAAATTGTTAAAGAAGAAATTTTGATTAACTTCTAAATGCCAGTGTTTGGTGAATGTGAATCCCATGTTTTATAAAGTCAGTATAGTCATCATGTTATCAAATCATGTATTTTTTTTCCTTTTCAAAAGTTTGAGATTTTGAATTTTAGGTAGTGTAGATGCTTGTTATTTGGCTCCAGTGTTATTTTAATATAGTTTTTCGATGTTTGTATTTTTTGAAATCTATGGGTCACTTGAAAATAAGTAGTTTAGATGTTTGTGTGTATGCCTAATGACATCCGGATGCACCTTAGGAGCATTTATGTGGAATTCTATGAATAGCTGAATCTTTAGGCATATTTCACGATGTTTGATACTACGTGGAGAGAATAAAAGAGGAGTTGTATTAAGTTTTAGAAATGAACTCGTTTATGTACAGTTTTGCTTTTGTGCTTGTTTTAGATATGGAGTTTCATTATTTCATCTATATTTGTCAAATGAGATTTTAATTGTTTAGTTGGTTCAGATTGATACTTTGTTAGTCATTGTCATCATGCTAAGTTGTGCCATTTTTCCCAAGAGGGTGGGATATATTTTTGCTTATATTCTGTCTCTTTTTCCCGTATAATTAGAAACTTCATTTCATCACCTGACCTTACCGAATTATTATAGTGGGTCAAGAAGTTTTGCATTTACATACAGCTCAAGCCCTCGTGTAGCTCAGATGCTTCAAGACCTTGTGGAAGTTTCATCAAATAGAAACAGACTTAATGGGTTTAGGGCATTTTGTAGCAAAAAAGGTGCGTGTGAATCTTTAGATGATGTACTGACTCTGGCTTTCAAGCATTTTCAATTTTTTGTCTGAAACTGACCTCTTGCAATATGAGAAGACTATTTTTTGTCCTAATTTCAAAATTTGAAACTCCATGCTAAAACTAAATTCTAATGCGAACCATAATATTGATATATCGCCTATCGGTATTCCTTAAATCTAAGGATTTAGAAACTTAATATTACTACTTGTGTCTGAAAATCATACTTTTTTTTGTAAAAAAAGAAAAAGGTTGATATGGGTAGAGGTAATAGTATTTGGAACTTTGGAGGTTTCCTTTTGTGTGCTATATATTTGACTAATTTTAAGATAGTTTGTCTAGGCTTCTCCAATTCGGTTCTACAGAAAATATAGACTATTCATATGAGATTAGTCTTTAAACTAAGCTGTGTATGTCTCTGGAATCCAAAACCATAATTTATCCAGGAGTTAAGTTGGTATTTTCTCTGATTTCATGTCAATTCCGTGAATGCACCCTTATGTGACTTTGACGACAGTATAAATGTAATAATTGGGGAAGTGGAAACAATATGACAAGAGGTTGTGGATTTCCGATGCTGATAACTGTTGCTTCTCATGGCTTGTGGTAGATTTGTCAATCAAGAAGTGTGTGCCATGCAATTCAGAGGTTTTGAGACCCATGACTGAAGAATCTGCAAATAAACTACTTCTACAGGTTTGCATTTCAGTATGTGTTTGATATATGAGTTCATATTGTGTATACTTATTTTACTTGTCTACCTTGTGTCAGTTAGGTACCTGAATGGAGTCTGGTCAACGAAGGTGGTGTATTGAAGCTTCATCGATCATGGATGGTGAAGACTTTCACGAAAGGATTGGAGTTCTTTCAAGTTGTAGCTGATCTCGCAGAAGAACAAGGTAACTCATTCATTGGTCTGATTCCATAATCCAATTTACCAGTCTGGACATTCATGGGACATGATGTTATGGCAAACTATGGATGAAAAGTGGTTGTTTGCTACGAAGGAGATGGAATCTCTTCAGAAAAATCAGACTTAGATTTGTGCATTTTGAGAAGAGGAGAAAGTTCAGTGTTTGTGCAATATTTGGAGGATTCAAGTCAAGGTGGAGATTTGTTGGGTATGACAAGAATCTTTATTGGATTTGGATTTAGGTGCTAGGATTTCGGAGAACATACAATTCAAATACATTCAGATACAATTCAGAGATATTCAGATACATTCAGAAACATTCTAAGAATTCTCATAGTTCTCTCTCTTTATCTTGTACTCTTCAGATATTTATTTAGTGAATTTCTTACGCTTCAGCATTTTTTCCGATTTGGGTTTTTTTTGTTATTGTCTTTATCTTCGCTGATACCGCTTGTTGTTATGACAAACACAATAAATCAACGCAGAAAGATAAAGACAATAACACAAGTTTTTACGTGAAAATCCAAATCGGAAAAAAACTACGGAGAAGGCTGAAGAAATCTACTAAAATAAATTTCTGAAGAATACAAGATAAAGAGAGAGAACTATGAGAATTCTTAGAATGTCTCTTAATGTATCTAAATATCTCTGAATGTATCTGAATATATCTGAATTGTATGTTCTCCGAAATCCTAGCACCTAAATCCAAATCCAATAAAGATTCTTGTCATACCCAACAAATCTCCACCTTGACTTGAATCCTCCAAATATTGCACAAACAGTGAACTTTCTCCTCTTCTCAAAATGCACAAATCAAGTCTGATTTTTCTTAAGAGATTCCATCTCCTTCATAGCAAACAACCACTTTTCATCCATAGTTTCCCATTCTGACATAGACATCTCGCTAGCTTTTTTCGTCTCCTAATTCGTATCAGATTCCAGTTGCTTTGCATTTAGAATTATTTCCCATCAAAACAATTCCACCATCAAACGGTTCATATGTGTAAAACAAATCACGAGTAAGACATATATGATAAAAACACCCAGAATCCAAAATCCAGTCACTGCTAAGTCTTTCTCTGTCATCGACTACTAACAGAAAATCATCATTATCCTCAACAACACCAGCTTGAGCAGGCTTTCTCGTCCCCTGATTCTGCTGGTTCTGCACATCCTATCCACTATGAATCTGACCATGATTGTCTCCTCTCTGTTCTTTATTTTTCAACTTTGGACAATTACGCTTTATATGCCCCTTTGCATGACAATAGTTACAACTGAAATTCTCTTTTGAACTTTTCTCAACTGACCTTTCTTTGACAAACAATCCAACACCTTGATCATCACTTTTCCCAAAAGTCATCTCATAATCTAGTTTTTGTTTACTCATAAGATTCGTCTTAACATCCTCAATTGAGATAGTGTCTCTACCATATATCATAATATCTCTATAGCACTTTCATCAATTCAGAATAACACAATAAATCAACGCAATAAATCAAACTATGACAAACACAATAAATCAGCGCAGAAAGATAAAGACAATAACACAAGGTTTTACGTGAAAACCCAAATCTGGAAAAAACCACGGAGAAGGCAGAAGAAATCCACTAAATAAATATCTAAATAGTACAAGATAAAGAGAGAGAACTATGAGAATTCGTAGAATGTTTCTGAATATCTCTGAATGTATCTGAATTGTATATTCTCCGAAATCCTAGCATCTAAATCCAAATCCAATAAAGATTCCCAACACATGATATTATGTTTGTGTTGATCCTAGCTTCCCTTGTTCAACTTGTGTGCTCTATTATTTTGAGGCTTATGACTATGCTCTTGTGAAGGTGTTTGGGATTTGATAAACCAATCCATTTTCTGGTTGTTGTATTCATGATTGTGAGTATGTTGTGTGTGCGTGTTTGATGCTAGTGGATAAATCGACCAGCTAGTGGTGTTTGTGTGTGCATATGTGTGTGTTCATGCATGTTTTGTTTTTTTATTATTAGTTTGTGCCTTGCAAGCAACTACTTGTGCACGGTAATAATTGAAAATTTAAAACATAGCTTGAGTTTACATTAACAATGAAATTTATGGAAGCAAAAATAGAAAGATTTTCTTCAACACTTCATCTCATTTTTATTAAACATAAATTATTTGTTCTAACATGCCTTATTTAACTCTATTTATCAAACTTTGCGTTAAAGGTTTTACTTTATTTATCCAATTATTTTATTTTTAACCTTTTCAGTGTTAGGTAGAACAGGGTATAAAACTAGTGTTTACATAAGTGATGGTGGTTTGCGTATTGGGCTTAATGATTTTGGAACTGCGTTCGGATGTTTTTAATTGTTCTATACTTGTTGCTGATGTTATGGAATTTTTTGATTGCGCTTTGGTGCAAGTTTTTTTATTTTAGAGTTACATTCTTCCCTTGACAAAGTGATATCGATGTTATCAATGAAATATCAGTTCCCTATTTCTTATAGTCCAATCCATTAATAGAATTACAATCCCACACATTATTTATGTGAGTGAGATCATGTGGAAAATATCATTTTTACATGTGGAAATATCAGTTTCTTTAGAAATATGTAGTCTTGTATGGAGCTTATATTAAAGATGATTATGTAAAAGCCTTGAGGATTCATACTTCCACAATCAGAGTCGGAGCTTTGAGCCTTTTTTCTCTTAACTACACTGAGAAACTAAGGAGCATAAGTATCGTAATTCTGGCTGTTAACTTTAAGTTCTAAGAAAGTAGCAAATCGTTGACTTCAACTTTCTCCAGAAAACAACAGTCACTAAACTCAGTTTGATGATTTCTTCTGCATATCTCTATCCTAATCAATTTGGCTCGCTTTAATTGCTTATAATCCTAGTAATTAGGCTCATCCAAGTTGATGACCAAGACTATCTAATTAAGTTCCCTTTGCGGCCTTCCTCACTGTGCCACTAGCTTGACTTCCCAAAGGCTTGATGAACATGTCTCTCACTCCTGCTTTCTTTACTTTGTCTCCCTTCACATTCAAGACACTTCAATCTTCAACTTTTTGACTTGTTCAGAATTCTTGGAGTAGGCTTTGGTAGACCTGCTTCCAGTTGAATCTGGCTGGAGTAAGAAAGAATGTCATATTGCTTTCATGCATTCTTGGTATCCTAATGTGATCAACCTTTTGGCACCCTAAGCATGTATATGAACCTCATAGCATACATGGTATGCACAGACATCCATTTGCCTTCGGTGGTCCTTCACTTATAACATTATCAAGTAGTGTTACTATAGATTTTTTTTGTTGAGCAGTTGATGTCTTCAACGCAGGTCATCACCCGGATCTTCATCTTGTTGGGTGGAACAATGTGAAAATCGACATATGGACACATTCCGTAGGTAAGAATTGTCTGTCTTTAAACAATTGTATGCGATAATCTACAGTTGCTCAGAATATGTTACTGGAATTTGCTACTATTTTATTGCTACATTTTATTTTCTGGATATATATCAAGTTTATGAATTACTGAAGTATTTATGCTTGATAATTTTGTAACCCTTGGATCTTCAACAACCATGGGTACATCATAAAGTAAATATCATATATGTATGTTGATTGTTTGAGCAAACATCTCTGCATTTTAAACTAAAGAATAAGGGGTCAGAACCCTACTTCTATACACTACATGGGGATTGAGTTGAACCTTTAATTTCAATGTTCAGTTAATATTTTCTGCTGGTTAAGGTTAAGTCCAGATGGGCAATTATTTCCTCTTACGGTTGTACTTATGATATAGTGCTGGTGTCTGATTGATCAGCATCTAGCTAATGTTTAATAATATTAATCAATTAATTTATAGCATGATTTCGTTGTAATTTTGGCTGTTTCTAATGTGCACGTTCATGACAAAACCAGACTTTATTTGAGAACGTCTGCCTCTAACTTATCCATTATGCTATCCAAATGAAAAAATTAAGTTGATCTTGTCATTTTCCTTTTGAGTTGTTTTAAACTCACAACCACTTAGCAAAGAAGTTGCTCTCATGAGATTTCATTATCTAACACGAGTTACTTTTAGTGCAGCTGGATTGACAGAAAATGATTTCATACTGGCTGCCAAGATCAATGGGCTGAACGTGCATCACCTTCTCCGTAGAAAAGTTGGTAAATGAGCTATGTGTCAACTTGTGGGTGTTACTCATTTTAAACAATAAATGATCTGTATGTAAGCATTGTGCAAGATATGGTGGGTTTATTTTTAGTTTGATACTCTCTGTCCCACAATAAACGGCCTAATTTGACTTTCGTAGTCAAATTCATTTTTAGAATTATTAATTAAAAATATTTATATAGAATTTTCAAATTCAGAAATTTGACACTAGTAGTAAATTCGTGAATATTTTGATTTTTTTTAAGATTTATTAATTTAAAAAAAAAAGAGTCAAATTATGGGATGGAGGGAGTATTTGGTATATTGAATGTTTTAGAATGGCTATCTTAAGCAGTTTAGTTCTTGCAAGTCACAAGATCTGTGTTGTCTCCATTTCTTCTCATTCTCTATATTAATCAAGGAAGTTATTAGCATCACCCAAAAAAACCTGTTTTAGCAATAGGTGATTATATCAACTTCATCTTCAATGGTTACACATTCTATCAAACCTGATAGATTTCTTTCCATATCATTGCTAAAAGCTCAACTTAAAACTCTCCACACTTTGTGCCTTCACGTTTGTATAATGATTTGGACGATTGCAGGGTGATCCATGAAAAAAAGTTTGCTATTTCTTCTTTTTTCTTTGGTGGAATCCTCCCATCCTTTCTTTTTGTTTTTTTTTTTTAAAAATAAAAAATAAAAAAAGGGTGAAACTTACAACTTCTGCCCCCTTTGAGTAAAGCCGTAAAATGAGCAAATAATTTGCTTAACTAAAAGTTTGATTCGAATTCGATTCGAAATATAAATGATTCAAATATGAATAAATTTTAAAGACTCTAAATTTAAATAATTCAAATATGAGCAAATTTTAAAGTTTGATAAATTACTCAAACTTCCTCATTTTGTAAATTTTTATTGATACTCAGATCATATTTTTCGAAAAGTTCAAACTATTCGAGCTCGATTTGAAATCGTACTCGACTCAGTGATTAAATGAGCCTCGATTAAATTTTATTTTATACTTAATAAATTTTGTGATCGATAAATTTTGTGAATCAAATCTGAGCAACTCAGTACTCGATCGATTCATTTACACTCTTACCCTTGAGTACGGATTAGACAAATCATAAAGTACCAAGTGGCAAGTGCACACAATAGTGAATAAATGCACACAATACTGAATAAATGCACACCTAGTAATCCCATAGTTAATCTTAAATTAACAAGAAAAGTACATTACCTATTATTTCTAGCATAATCTAAATCTGCCAAAAAAAAGAGAGTGAAATACAACAAATCAAGTTCTACCTCACTAAATGCATCCCATAGTTAATCTCGTAAAACTTAAAATGTACACTGCATATTGCTCCTATAATGCAAACAGATTTAACACAAATCTAAAACTGCCAAAAAATCTTAAAATACAACAAATGTCATTGCTTGGACAGATTGCTCTCAAGTTCTACTTCACCGTTGATTCCCTTGTATTTTTCCGTTCTCCAAGCACTGCGTTTTGAGAACCAGATAAAGGCCTTCACCTAATTTAATCATGGATACACTTGATTCACCTATTTGAGCAAAAAACCATCAACAGTGGTACATTGAGCTGTTGAAGAAAGATCAGTTTCATGTAGTTGTTGAAGAAAGATTGAACTTATGTATCAGACGGTAATACCTGTAAAGTACAAGGACAGAGTCAGATAAAGAAGTTGCAAAATCTACAGGATACAGCCATGTATTCCATTTTTATATAAAGTGGATCAACAATCTCTTCCTCATAAATTGCTTATAGTTTGATTTATATGTAAAACACCAAAAAATTGAAAGTTTGTGATTTTTATGTCAATGAATATATAACTAGTATGCACTTATCAAAAAAATTATAATGACAAATAGAATAATATACATATAATTATATATGTATGGTTTTTTGGGGGGTGGGTGGGGGGTCCGCTGTGTGTGCGTATGTGTATATCTAAAACATGTTGTGTAACATTGTCTTGATTCTGATAATCAATTACATGCTATGATGTCTATAAAACTAATTCTTAGATAAACAAGAAAACTTCTTAGCCGAGTTTAAAGACTTAATAGTGTCAGAGTTGATATGAGCCTGCAGATGGAAATTCTGTCAGTTGACTACCTAATTTTCAGCTTTACATCTATCAAAGTAAATTCGGAGAATAATTTCACCTATATTAAAACAATTCAGGAATTCACAAAGCTATAAGTGTGGCATGAGTGGAGGAAAATTGAGCTACGTATGTTCTCGGCGCATTATAATAACTCAAGAAAGAAAAATTGCATATAGTACAATCACCTTAAGCTATTATTTGTGTTAGAGAATTGTGGAATATGTCCCAGTCTTTTACCACATGAAAGGAAAATCATATATTTAACAGAACCACTGTTATCCATGATGCTTTCTTTGGGGCTGCTCCACAAAAAAAAATACAAAAATAAAACCACCACCCCACATTAACCACACCGACGCACTCACAAAAAAGACTAGGTAGTTCCATCAATGAATTTTTTAATCTCATACCCCACACTGGACCTATGCAATTTGACATTGAAGTATCGCGCTCCAGTTAGACACCGCCATCATAATTCGCCACTACAAACCATATATGATACAAATGACTAGTATAAACTCAGATGGATACCAAAATTAACTACTATTTCTTAACAAGTGCGAAACAGACGACAAAAACCTTTTGGGGACCAAGGAAATTTTGATATTCATGAAAATTAAAACCTCAATTAATGTCTTGAACATTTATGAAAACCATTCATTCTTAGTTCAGATCATAACTACCCACCAACAAAGGTCTATGCAACTATTACAGATGTAACAATTCCCAAAGTTTATTCAAGGAAAGAATGCTAATGCAAATTACTAACTCAAAACAAGTCAAATAATAAAACTGAACAATTCAAATTACCTCAAATGAAGCATCTCATTTGGACACTGGCTTCTGCAGAAGTGCAGTCAAATAAACCTCCCCATTCTTCACCCCACTCGAATCCATCTTATTCCCAACAGCCCACTTCACCTTCTTGTACCCCAACTTCCCAATCAATGGAGTATAAACCTTCTCCAGATCCACCCCTTTGCTAAAAAAATGATCCAACCAAAGAAACCCACCACCCCTCAACACTCTATCAACATCATAAAACAAGAACTCCATCACCGCCGCCGGAATCCACCGGTTCACTGCGTGCCCACATCTAACAAGATCCAACACCCCATCGAACACGGGCAGACGCTGCTGCAGGGGCACATGGAGTGGCACCAACCCTCTCAATGCCACTGCCTCATTATAAGGGGCACCCAAATTCATAGTGGTGGTAATAACAGTCACATTGTGTTGCTTCATTTGGGCAGCAAAAGTGCCTGTCCCACCACCTATATCAAGTGCTAATCTAAGTACCAAGTTGCCTGATTTTGCAACTTGTAGCAATTGCTGGATTGGGAGATCCAGATCTGTTTTATAAGTCAAGAATTGGTCTTTTTCTCTTTTCATATCAAAACCCAAATATGGGTTAAGGCAAGAGAAGCTTTTGCACGTGTAAATGTTCCATAAATTGGCATTATCTGGGAGGGGAGAGAAAGGGTTTGTGGGGAGGGAGGTAGGGATTTTGGCTGGGGTTTTAGTGAAGCAGCGGCGGCGGGGAAGTGGGTGGCAGCCACGGAGGATGAGGGACTCTGCCACGGCGGCGTCAGATGGGCAGATAGAGAAAGGGTGTAATTCATGTACTGGTGGAGGAGATCAGGGTGGTTATGGCAGGAGGAGGCTATAGGGGAGATGTGGGTGTAAAGGAGGAGGTCCGATGGGATATTGGGTATTTTTGTTGGGGTGGTGACGGCGGTTGGTTGGAGGCGTGTGAGGTGGTTGATGGTGGCGCGTATCGTGTGTAGTTGGTGGAGGAGGTGATCGGGGACTGGGGGAGGAGTTGGGGGTTTGGATTGGAGGGTGGAAGAGAGGTGGTAGAGAGAGAGAATGTTTGTGGCTACCATTGCTAGCAATAGGAGGAGATTCAGACCCATTGTGAAACCCATTTCTTGGAAGTTCTTGATATTGGTACCTTTTATGGTGTGGTGTTGGTACCACCGTACCACTCCTCTTTCTTCTGGGTTTCAGCTCTTTTGGCTCTAGTTTTAAGGTGAGAACTGATCAGTCAGTCAGTGTCTAGTCACTGATCCAGGAGTGACGCTGTATACAATACTACATTACATACACATATATCCTATACATACACATATAATGTATGTATCTTCTGGTGGGGTGATTTTAGTATGTGGATGAGCCTTTTGATCTAGGACAAGGTTGGGATCAATATGGAGCGTTGGATTAGAACTTTGACTTTCAGAATTGACATATTATTGTGGTCCAACGGCTAAAAATTTGGGGAGTAGGGACCAAAGGTAGACTTGACATATTATTGTGGAGTGCTAGACTGTATGTATTTAAACTGATGTTATTATTGGTAAGAAGGTTGAAAATATGTTGAAGGCACGTGACTTGTGGGCCAACTTAATTTTTTGTGAATTTTTTTCCTCACTCCACCGCTTTCCGTTAAACATATAATTTGATTTATGAGATCAACATATTAAATTTTAAAATTAATATAATTTATTAAAATTAAAAATAAAATAAATTTGATGATAAATAGTTATTGTCTTTTTATTCTCATTTTAAAAAAACATAAAAAAATAAAAATATAATAAATGATTTGTTTGATGGATCAAAATAGTTATAAAAATTTCAATATTATTTTTATAAAATTTATTGAAAAACATGAAAGAAAAATAAGTTAATATTTAATATAGAAATAATATGAAAAATTCATTCATTAATATTTTTTTTGAAATATACAAATGACAAGTAAAAATATATAAATTTGACTCTATAAAACAAGTAAAAAAATAACAGAGAGAGTATACGATTATAATTATTGTATTAATTAAAATTAAATAAATTAATATTAATTTAAAATTTAATATATTGTAATTTGACCTTTTAAATTAAATTAAATATTTAATTTCGAAACAAAATGAGTATAACATTGCTATATGCAGTACTTGCCTATATTTTAAGGTAGTACTTGATTATTTATAAAATACTAAAAATTAGATGATATTTTTTGTTCATTGCCTACCTTTAATTGATAAAAATAATTAAAATTGTAATTATTTTTAGATATTTAATGTATGTTTGGTTAATTAAACGTGTTTAAAACGTTTGAAAATTTAAATTTTAGTAACAAATTATTTTAAATATAATCTATTTAACTTAAACAATATTTGAGTTTTAAATGTCAAATGCAACATATCAAAATTAATAATTCAAACGCAACAAATAATTTCAAAAAGTTTAATGAGATGGAGGGATTAATAAAACATAGGTAATAAGGTAAATATAAAAATTAAGTACTGCTAAAATTGTTTTGGAATTTAGTGATAATATATTTTTCGATTCGCCCATTTTTGAAATAAAACCGGGCACCCGACGCTCCAACCGAATTCTCCGCATAAGCGTCTTTCAAACGCGATCCGTCCTTTTTTCATCCCCATACAATTCTTGAAGCCCTCGTTTTAAACAAAAATCTAGTAGTTGTTCCCGTGTTCTACTTACTCCGCTCGATTCCATGGTAATTTCCCATCTATCTGTATGTATTGATTTTAGGGTTACAACTATTATTCATGAACTCTGTTGAGTGTGAATTTTGAAGTGTTTTATTGTATCTAGGGTTTTATCTGTTTGTTAGCTGTTAGACTTACAAAGCAATGATACCTGAGCTTTAAATTTTATGTATCTACTAAGTTTTTACTCTGGAGTGATACTTCTAATTTTCCTTTTTCAGAATTGGTTAAAGCTAGTCAGGTTTCATATTTTATGTCTTTTGTTTTTGAATGGATTATGGATATATTTTGAATTGATACGGGACGCTGCATTTATAATGGGTTCTTTTTCATTTTTAGATAGGAAAGTACACATTTTTATTAGTTCATCAGCAGTATAAGGGCTGTTCATTCTTATAAATTATAATTTAATGTTTTGGAGCTGATGTGTAAAAAGGTTTAGTGTTCAGCTGTCATTTAAATGTTTTTGGTGAATTGGTAGCTTTATTTCTTTATATTTTTTTCTGAAAATAGAATCAATTTTTTTTAATCTTAATTCTAGTAATCTATAAGTTTTTACTGGGTCTTGGTTGATTGTTGATGTAATTTTCCATGTCTCTATGATAATTGGTATTGAAAAAGATATAAAGATAATTAATTAGCCATTAATGAGAGCTTGCATTCGAACCATTTATTGCTGCATTCCAGGCTGATCCGGAGCTGGAAGCTATCAGGCAAAGAAGAATGCAGGAGCTAATGGCTCAACGAGGCGTTGTAAGTGATTGCCTCTTCAAATATACATCACTGATTGACTTCTTGTGCTTTAAGGCATTCCAATTTGGACACTTATAATGACATTGCAAATTGAACTTTTTGATTAATAGGCAAATCAGCAAAACCCTGAGCAGCAGAATGGCCAGGAGGACACTAAAAGGTTGGTTTGTTTTTTTTTTCTTTCTATTTTTATTTATTTTTAAAATCTTGTTGTATCATAAGTTTTTGCACGTTTACGACACTAGAATAATTTCTTAGCATCTGGTTTTTTAATCGTATCTCGATCTAAATTATTTAAGCAACTGATCCAGGGAGGCTGAGGAGCGACGACAAATGATGCTTAGTCAGATTGTTTCATCTGAAGCACGAGAAAGACGTAAGTTATTAACTCTGAAGTATCTATTGACTCGAATAGTTATCCAAGTTTTCACCAAAGTCATTCTATGTTCTAATTTGAATTTTCTAGGATACAAACTGAATCCTCTCTTCAATGCTTTGCTTATTCATTATAAGACTTCAGTTAAGTTTAACACACTTGCTTTTGATGCATGCACTTGAAGTACACTGTTAGGTAATGTTTCACATTTTTAGTTGTTAATATGGAACTTGTGGCTTGTGATGGACTACTTCCCATAAATACCTTTAGTTGCTCCCTTGTGTCTGTTTTTCTCTTTATACTCGTAAATAATTTAAATTTGCATTTCTAGGATATTTGGGGCCATAGTAAAACTAATGTTGTAAAAAATAAGAACGTTATATTTGGTCTGATTGGTTTAGAGATGTAGTTATGGTGGCTTCAAGAGTATTGCAGGTTTGCAAGAAAGATAATAGTCAGAATTTTTCTTTATTTTAATCCTGGATTTAACTGTACTAAAATATGGTCTGTTATACTAGTTCGACTCAATGTTTTGCTAAAAATAAAGATTACTTTCTTTGCCAAAGTTTATATGTACTGTGAGTTTGCATTTCTTTTGGAACCTTTTCTACCTAAAGTATTTGATTTTAACAGTCTGATGGTTGGCTACATAGCCCGAGTTCTATTTAAAAAGGAAATTGCGCTGTTTTTAAAGATCTTTACTATAAGATACAACATTGTAAACTCAGCAGAGAACACAACTCCTATATGTTGTCTTGAAGTGGCAGGATTTTTTGGCTTTTTTTTTGGTGGGGCGAGGGACTTGGGATTTCGAAGCTAAGTTGTAAAAGTTTGTTACAATTACAAGTCCTATCCGAGGGTTGTTGATAATACATCTGAAATATTTTATACATAGATGAAAGACATGCTGTAGTGAAAATCTAAGCCTATGGATTGCATGGACTGGTGGATTTTTTAGCCGAGTTTTTGACCAGTAGTTCGTTGAAATTATCAATGAACACGCAATTTTGGAGCTTTGAGAAGTGAGAATCATGTGCCAAATAAGGGTGTGGTGGGGGTGGACGGGATCTTATGCATCTTACATGCCATTTAGTTCAATAGTTGTCAGGACTGGATTGGGAGATCTTGATATACAAATGTTGTGCCATTGTTAAGTGAACTATTAATCTATGTTTATATCTTCTCTGATTCCTTTGTTCTCTAAATATTGTTTTTTTGTTATTTGGGGAACTGGGGGTTAAGTATTTGCTTTAATTTGAAGTAAAGAGGTTAACTATCTTAAAAATAAATCGGAGGAGAAAGACCTTTAACTTTTGAGCTTTGAGATAGGCATAATACAGGTGTGAGAGGCCAACACAAGTTAGAGAGAAAGAGAGAGAGAGAGAGAGAGGGAGAGGAAGGTAGTTTAAATTTCTGTGGTAAAAATCTTTGTCAAGGGCACTTCAGGCCTGCATTATATTTATTTTAATGTTGTCCTATTAGTTACTTTGTGTTATTATCCTTCAACCTCTTATATCATACATGTAGTTGCTCGAATTGCGTTGGTAAAGCCTGAGAAGGCCAGAGGAGTTGAAGATGTTATATTGAGAGCTGCTCAAATGGGACAGATAGTTGAGAAGGTAACACTTTGTTTCTTGCTTATTATTTTTGGTTTAAATATATGTATTTGTTTTTCTTGTGCATTCAAGTTAGCTAAGCTTAACAAATGAACATGTTTATTTATAGGTTTCTGAAGAGAGGCTCATATCATTGTTGGAACAAATTAATACCCAAACAACTAAGCAGACCAAAGTCATAGTAAGTCATTAAAATATGTCTTCAAGACATTCCTTTGACATGCTTGCTTATTGTTTGCATGAATTTGGCTGTTTACTCATTTTAATGTATTGTTGTTCTATCTCAGATTCAGAGGCGACGGAGTGTTCTTGATGATGATGATTAACTCAGATTGATTCATATTTGATTTTCCAGTGCGTTGTTTGTAATGTATATCGTATGCTTGATTTTGTGGCTTGCAAATTCTTATGGGTATCTAAACTTTATTATCTTTACGTCCTATTTTTTTTTTTTGCTGTAACGTCTTCCCTAAGTTGGGCTATTAGTACAGTGTTCATGGTCTTGGACGTCTGCTAGTATGCTACAATGTTCAAGTATGTATGCTACAATGTTCAAGTATTGGACGTCTGCTAGTATGCTACAATGTTACAATGTTTGAGACGAGTAAAAATTTTCCCTGTTAATTTTTCTTTTTGGTTGTTTTCTTCCTGGACCCCTGTCATTAAAGCTTTAAAACTGGTAATGTCATTTTGGTGGTGGTTGTCACCACCTTTCTTTACGTTTTGAGTCGACTTTGTTTTATAATCTGCTTTATAGTATGAAAAGCATGTCCACCCATTAGAGCTTTATGATACAAGTTCTAAAGAGAAGTGTTTTTGTTTTTGAATATATGTCGTTTGAGAATTGTATTAATTGCTTAGTTTTTAATATTATCTCAAGTATTAAATATAATTTTAGTTCTCTCATTATTTTTTGCTTAATAAATAATTCTTTTTTTTCAATACAAGTAATACAAGTATAGTATAGACAATTGATATGTTATACAATAATTTTTTAATATTTGTGTACAACTTTAAAATGACTCGACTTATATTAAGGGACGGAGGGAGTATTATTTTGTACAAAATGGATTGGCAACTCGGTTCTAACGACTGTATGATTTGAAACAAGTAGTAAAAACAGGCAACTGGAAATTGGTTTGAGGTATTTTCTACTGTTGGCCCTGGATGATCCTTGTGATGTTGTTAGGTAGGTAGCTACAGTTTAGGTGTTATCACAATTTTTGCACTGCTTTATGAATGATGTTAAGCAAGTGGAATCATAACCTTTTCTTGATATTTGCCCCTTAAATGGTGCTGTCATTAGTAGTATTTAGTGGGTATTAAATATGAAATAATTATGGCAATTAGGTAAAGTGTTTCTCACATTATTATATGTGGGCGAATTGAAAGTTGGCCCTTCTTGTTTGGGATATGACAGTATCAGATTTGTTTCGTCCATATTCAGGTTTCATGTTAAGTTTTTGAATTCCCCTTGCCTTAAATGGTCCCCTCGCTGATATTTAACTTATATTTTTCTATTCGGGTAGATTGAGAATTTAACCATTTATTAATTTATTCCATTGGACTTTTATAATTAAGCCGTGGGGTTTGTTGGGCTCGATCCATTGTGTTAGCTTTATTTAATCCTATGGGACCGGGTCGGTTCGTTGAATTAAACCATTGGGTCATTTAATATCTATTACTTTGACTTGTAATGATGATATAGCATGACAGTTGACCGAGATATCTGCTATGCATTAATGTGGATAGGATTATAGCCGTAGCGGTGTAAAGCGATGACCAGCGGTGGATAAGTTCCATGCGATCGTGTAAGAACCCATCGATCGGGGATATGTCGGATGGTAGTAGGTGGTACGAGAATTTCGGCAAAGATATTATTTCTTGGCGAGTAAGTCTCCACAAAGAGGTACGTTTTTCATATATTCACAGACACACAACTGATAATAAGCATAATCTCTCAACACACTAGATTTTATTATCCTCTCGAGTTAACCTTGTGAACAGACATCATTTACTCACACGCTCGAAGCTATCCCCCGTGGTCCGGTAGTCGAGCTTGTGGTGTTTGTCGTGTTTTATCTATGGGATCGGGACGTCTTTCGTGATTGGGACGTGGAGAAAGATCCCTGGCGTTAACATTAGCGCCATTCTGAGGAGGGTCGTGTTCTAGTGTTCTTGAAGTTTTCAATCACAAATTGTAGGCTACCTACGTCGGAATCCATGATGAAGAAGAGTAGAAGCGATTACCTCTAAAGGATACCCGATGGCTATGACTTCGCCTATACTGATGAGTATCTGTCAAGGATTGATTGGGTCCTTCAAAGAATGCTCATGCTGGTATTGCTTAAGCAGGTTTCGAGGGTTCTCGTTCGAGAGCCCGGATGATCTTGGAAGAAGATTGATTTTTTGCCTGAGAGAATACCGACCATGGTCGGAAAAGGGGGAAGGCATCGCTTAGAATCCTATATCAAGTGGTCGATCGATGAACCGATCAAATTAGAAAGAAGTCTACACTTTAAAGACATGTCTCGAGGCCTTCCTGGATCAAGCAGACCCAACATCCATTTTTCGATTGATTGGTGAGAAAGGTATTCCGCCTATTGGTCTTTGGGATTATGGTGAAAGCGAGAATAGATGAAGACCCAATGACCATTTTTCTGATTGATTGACCGAGAAGGGTATTAGCCCTATTGGTCTTGGGATTATGGTCGAGAATGAGTAGATGAAGACCCAACAACCATTTTTTCGATTGATTGATCGTGGTGGTATTACGCCTTTATTGGTCTTCGGGATTATGGTCGCATGACAGACGAAGGCTCACCACAAAGGATGTAAAGTTTCACCAAGTAGATCCGTAAATCACACTCCGAATGGACACACCGCCCTTGGGCACTTGTTTTCTGGGAAATCCTCTAAAGTTGCGACTCGGATGGAAAGCGGTGAGGAGTCCGATAAAGCCGTTGCGAAGACTTGAAAGATAAGCAGAGCTCGTGGACATTGCATACAGATGGATATTCTATTTCGGACATCAGTATAGCAGACTATTAAGGAGTTGATCACAATAACAATTCCACCGCACGGGTGCATTATAAAGAAGTCGGCCCTTACAGATGCTTATAACTTTGACGACGGATGGGCGTCATTTCTTGGATCGAGATCTTTGTGCAAAGAAGACCAAGTACAAGAGTGCCAATTTTGTTACGATTGATGGGGATCTTTTGCGAAGCGGCCTTCTCGTCTCCATTATTAAAATGTTTAACTCCATCAGAAAGTTGAATATGTTCTCAGAGAAGTGCATGAAGGCATTTGTGGCACTATATGGTCGCTAAGTCATTAGCTTTATAAAGTACTTCGTCGTGGGTACTCTCTTGGCCTCTATCTTCAAGAAGCAATCGAGTCACGTGAAGAAATGCGAGAAGTGCCATTTCAATGATCAATACCTCATCAGCCACCGGAAGAGCTATACTCGATCTTTTCTCCTATACCCTTCGCTGTTTGGGGGTTGATATACTGGGTCCACTACCAAAAGCAAAAGGTCGGTCAATTTTGTTATAGTTGCCATAGACTATATGACCAAATGGGTAGAAGCAAAGCCACTTAGGTCAATAACGGAACAGGAGTGTTTGAAATTCGTGAAAGAATCAGTGGTATTCCGTTTTGGAATTCCTAAGGTGGTAGTATCGGATAATGGACGTCAGTTTGTAGGATCGAAGTTTGAAGCATTTTTGGCAGAATTGGGGATCCAGCACAGAAAGACTTCAGTGGCTCATCCTCAGTCAAACGGACAGGTTGAAGTAACCAACAGAACGCTGTTGAATGGGATCAAGCGTAGGTTGGACGAAGCTAAAGGCAGATGGCCAGAAGAGCTGCTAAGTGTACTATGGGCTTATCGAACTACTCCGAGGACTACGACAGGGGATTCACCTTTCAGATTGGCCTATAATGCTTCGATGCCTTAGTCCCGGTTGAAATTGGATCTCCAAGTCTTGAGTTAGTCAATTCGAGAGAGATCTCTGATGAAGAAGCGGTGAAGGCCAATCTTGATTTGCTTGAAGAAGTCGAGAAACAAATTTTTAATCAAATTGGCGACCTATCGTCAAGAGTGGCTAAGCATTATAATAGGAGGGTAAAGCTTCGCAGATTTGAAGTAGGAGATTTTGTCCTCAGAGAAGTCGAAGCATCTACACCTTAGAATCTGGGAAAGCTGATGCCAAATTGGGAAGGACCCTACGAAATCACTGAAGTACCGAAGCCAGGGACTTATCGTTTGAAGGCATTAGATGGATCGAGAATTAAAAACACGCGCACTTGTTGGCGAAGCTTAGAAAGTACTTTCAGTAGATTCGATGTCAATACATCGGAAGTCTGTAAATATTTACATCATCATCAATAAAAATTCCTCTTTTCTCTCAAACAAATTTTGTCTCTGTTGCTGCTCAGTTCATTGGTGTTAGGAGGTTCGGGAGGACTCGCTGACCATTCGATGGTAGCCTCTTCGACATGTGGTCCTTATGAGTTTGTCAGGCCCTTCGTGGTAAGCAAACGTCGTTGGTGTTAGGAGGAGGTTCGGGAGGACTCACGACCATTCGATGGTAGCCTCTTCTTGGCGGAGTGGTCCTTATGAGTTTGTCGGGGCCCTTCGTGGTAGGCAAACGTCATTGGTGTTAGGAGGTTCGGAGGACTTGCTTGACCATTCGATGGTAAGCCTCTTCCTACAGTGGTCCTTAAGGCATTGTCAGCCCTTCGTGGTAGGTAATTGTAAATCACTTAGACCTTGTCGTGCCCTTCGTGGTAAATGCAAACGTCATTGGTGTTAGGAGGTTCGAGAGGACTTCTGCGACCATTCGATGGTAGCCCTCTTGAGTGGTCCTTAAGGCATTGTCGGGCCCTTCGTGGTAGGCAATTGTAAATCACTTAGACCTTGTCAGGCCCTTCGTGGTAGGCAAGTGTCATCCTTAAGGCATTGTCAGGCCCTTCGTGGTAGGCAATTGTCGTCATTTAGACCTTATCAGGCCCTTCGTGGTAGGCAAGTGTTAGGCAAGTGTCATCCTTAAGGCATTGTCAGGCCCTTCGTGGTAGGCAATTGTCGTCACTTAGACCTTGTCAGGCCCTTCGTGGTAGGCAAGTGTCATCCTTAAAGCATTGTTAGGCCTTTCGAGGTAAACAAATTCCCAATGAAGCAGATCTATCTCACACTTCGGTAACTGAATAAGTGTCTCTTTACTTTATTACCTGAATTTTTTCTAAGTGTGGAGTTCGGAATGCCTCGTTCTTTAACATCACTTTATCTGTTATATGACATGCTTAATTGTTAATTAACAATTTGAGTTAAATCCTCGAAGGGGTTTTTGTATATTTGTCCATATAAATTCATATTCAAGTATCGATGAAAGTAAAAATATATTTGAAGTCATAAGGAAGAAGATCACTTTTCATTAATACTTAATTTATTTACAAAAGGTAAAATAAAATGAAAGTTTTTACAAGTATTTTTAAATAAAACCGAAGAGAAACATAAGTTGTTGCTTCAGCAAAGATCCTCATCATCCAAGAGTCGAGCAAATATGGATCTAGTTGGCTTTGATCGACTTTTTCCTTGCCACGACTTGGCAGAGCTCGTAACTTTCCGTATGAATCCTCATTATTTCTCCATTAATTTCATCAGAGTTCCGATACTCTTCACATATCTCTTTGCAAGAAAGCATCGGTCGAAAGGAGGCCCAAGGTCCCAAAAGAGCCTTGAGTTCTCTGATTTCTTGTTCGAGTCTGCCAGTATATTCATCTCGACGGTTTCTTCCCGCTCCGACTTATGGATCGTCTTGGTCAAGATCTTAGCGTTAGCCTTGACTCCTTGATCTTATTCATCCTTAGTTCACTCCTCCGAACCAAGTCGACGTTCATATTAACGATTTCAAAGATCTTTGTGCTTTAGTTGACTTGATTCTTCCTTCGAGGCCTTCACATCTTCCTTGGTTTGGGCCAACTCTTTACAAGTCCTTTATTGGTATGAAGGATGCCTTCACGTTGGGTCCTTTCCGAGAGCAAGGCGGACTTCAGGATGGAGTTCTCCTTCCTCGGCGCCTTCTCTTGGATTCAAACCTCGAGAGATCTTGGGACGCAGACGCCTTGAATCGACATTTACTGTACATGTTGAAGATGATTTGATCTTTTCGGATATATGAGTACGAAAATAAGTATGGAAAGCGAGAGGAAGGAGGAGCCATTTACTTCGCCAAGATAGCTCATGCCTTCATTAAGAAGTCCCTATTCGTCATTGTTCCGAATCGGTGGTCATCGGCCTCATGAACGAAGGCTTGAACAATTGAAAGGGAAGTTGGCGTTAAATCGAGGCCACATTGTTGGAGAGGCCATGACATCTCTTTGGAATTCTTGAGAGTCGTGTGTCTTGGAGAGAAGGCACAGGTTGATCATGCGAACCGGTGAGGATCGCGTATATCGCTTCTCACTGGGGAAGGAGATCGGCGAGTATAGGCTCGGGGAATTGAAGAAAGGCGAGAGGTTGAACTGGCCGGTTGTCCGAAGGTTGTTTTTTCTTTTCGGGACGATGAGAGATCGGCTTCAACCAAATTTCAAAGATCGTGTGTTTGGGTTTCGGTTGAAATTCGATTATTGAAGTTGAAGGACGGAGTGGAGTTCTACGGTGGTGGGAATTATTTTTGATCTTAATTTTTTGGCACGAAGGACTTTCGCTTGCGTCGTGTAGAGGTATGTCAAATAGACTCCTCGTTATTGAAATGATTCGAGAAGGTGTGGTGGCGAAGGTCAGTTGGAGGAGTTGGTTGTAGGTTTGCTTTGGGAAGAACCTCCTCGTCCGCTTTCGGGATCTATCTCATGAGGGGTAGTTTCGGCCTTTTTATGACCTTCTTCCTTCTAATGAGGTGGGAGGACTTCTTGAGAATGAAAGGCTCGTCGGCCAGTTCATCATTAGAAGGGGGAGTAGGTCTTGGGTCGGAGGTAGAAATTTGTTCGGGAAGGCTCTTGAAGATGAAGCTCTTCATTCGCCTCAAAGTCCTCCCCGCTTGAGAAAATCTCCCAAATCTTTCACTTAGAAGAAGTTGGTTTGATCGTGGATACCGCAAATAATCACATATTAATATCCTTGCCACATAAATACCTCGAAATTATATTGCAAAGTTATTCAAAACTTACATTTATGATCATACTGACCAGCTTATTTGGTCACAGGTAAAACTCCATTCTTGTGGAGGGATCTTCCTCGGAAAATCTCCCATTTCCTCACACTTATTTCTTGGGAATGTCACCAAAGTCGCCAGAGATCCGGCCTCAGGGTGGTCCGGTCTGGAAGAGAAGAGATCTCTGGTCCAGTGATGAAGAACCATTTCTCGTGCCAGCCTTTGTTGCTCGAAGGGGTGCTCATCAGGGGCCTCTTTTCGAATTTAGAGTTTGGGCGTGGAGATTGTTTGCTCAGCATCTAAATCTCTCGTTCTCGGGATCTACCGGCCGAGAAAAGGGTGAAGAAAAGGTCGACGGAGGGAGTAACCCTTAACTCATGGCAGAAGGCAATGAATGCCAGTATGTGGATATAGGAGTTGGGCACCAATGAAAGCAAAGCCCACTCCTATGAATCCTAGGAGGGTGACGACAAAGACGTGAAGGGTGGCGAATCCCTTTTCCGAAAAAGTAGCGGGCATGGCGACCCAAAGTCACAGTCGCATTGGTACATTCATTCCTCGGAAAGAGAGCCCTATGGCGTAATTATGCGGAATCTGCATCGAATCCGGAGGCACGTATCTCGGATTAAGTAATGGTGAAGCGGGATGTTGGCATGAGGAAATTGTTCTCCATCCTTGAAAAATCGGCATGAGATGGTGGGTTTGAACTCGAACCCTCTTGGTTGGGGTTTGAGTGAGAGGAACTGAAGGAATCGGCTTGAATTCACCATTGTTGAGGTCCCAAAGCTAGAAAGAGAATTTACGAGAAGGAGAAGAAAGCTCAAAGGTTCGAATTTCAAATTAGCGAGTAAAACCGTCAAAATTGGTAAAGTTTACCTTTTATCTTGACGGTTACCACATTGGGGAGCGAGGCGTAGCATTAAAAAATGTCGATAATGATGAGAATTGAATGTGACATGTTTGGGGACGACCTTTGGATATCTTATCGATTGGGCCTAACTGTTGAGTTTCTAACTATTGGTCCATCTTGTTCAAATTCAAATCCTTTATCCGATTGGGCTTGTTCTTTATGGGCATCCAAACCATCCTAAATCCCATTTCTTGCATTAAAGTGGGTATGCCTCAATTATTTCTATTTTAGACCTCTAATAAATCGATATCATTGGATCATTTATAGTTTTCCATTAAACATCATTTAACAAAAAACTAGGGAGTAATGTTGGGTCATGATATTTCTCTATTTGGTAGGGTAGATTGGGCTCATTTATTAATTTATTCCATTGGGCTTTTATAATTAAGCAAGTGGGGCTTGTTGGGCCATCGACATGTTAGCTTTATTTAATCCTATAGGGTAAGATTGGTTCGTTGGATTAAACCATTGGGTCATTTAATATCTATTACTTTGACTTGTAATGATGATATAGCATGATGATTGGTCGAGATATCTGCTATGCATTAATGTGGATGGGATTATGGCCGTGGCGGTAAATGATGACCAAAAGAAGTGGATAAGTTCCATGCGATCAAGCGAGAACCCATCGGATCGGGGATATGTCAGGATGGTAGTAGGTGGCCTGTACAATAACCCGAGCAAAGATATTATTTCTTGGCGAGTAAGTCTCCACAAAGAGTACGTTTTTCATATATTCACAGACACACAACTGATAATAAGCATAATCTCTCAACACACTAGATTTTATTATCCTCTCGAGTTAACCTTGTGAACAGACATACTTACTCACGCCTCGGCTATCCCCTGCCATCCGGTAGGCCGAAGCTTTGTGGTGTTTGTCGTGTTTACTGTGCAGGATCAGGACGTCTTTCGTGATTGGGACGTGGAGAAAGATCATGGCGTTAACAGTCCCTCTTCCAAATCTTATCAATTTTTAATTGCATAGAGATGAAAATATTATATGAGGAATTGAATCTGCTCTTTACAACAACACCTACTATCATACTACTATTCTTTTTCAAAACAAGATCAGTCCCAATTGTGTTTTGATAGTGATATAAAATTAAACTATTTTCAAAGTTAACATCATTATTCTGTTATCTATTTCAACTAAATATTTAATAATTTAAGCGTAGTTATGAAATAATAATAAAAAATATTTTTTTCAAACTTTAATTTTTGTGGAGGGGGAGTGTTTTTTAGAACATAAAAGGACACGTTCACTGCTCAAGGGATATGAAAAATTGAAGAATTTTATAAGTCAAGTGTTTAAATTAAGAATAATGCTACAAATACAAATTGTTGATATGACATACTTCACCATATTAGCAATTTATAAAAGAGTAAATCTATACAAAAATCAGACTTACTCTCATTTTCTCGATACGCGGCTAACATTGTCATTTTATATCATTGTTTTTTCCTCCCTCTTTAATAAAACAACTAAGCAGCAAAACCAAACCCCTTTTTTAATTTGCAAATACAGACCTGAAATCCAAACACCATTATCTCAATTTTAATCTCAAACCTATCTCACCATGCCTCGAGCTTAAGAGAAAAGGCGACCCACCCAATTCAACACTGTTAAATCGGCTCAGATTCGACTCTAAACATTGGGTAAACTCTATATCTCCTTTATGTATATAATTATGTGTGTTCAGTGATGTTATTTGAGTATAGTAATTTTATTGGATAGAAATTTGTTATTATTATTTTGTAGTTTTATTTTTATGTGTGTTTAATCATGTATACATTAGGGGTTGGTTTGATTTTCTTGTTGAATTGATTTATGACTTCAAGAAACTGTGAAGAATTTATGGGTTTGAGAGAGAGTTTGGGGGTTTGTTCATATATTTATTAAGGAATGCATTGCTGATAGAGAAGGTTTGGAAAATTTTGTATTAAATTATTGATAAGTGAATTGGGTTTTATGTGTTTATGGCCTTATTTTGGTTCTTTAGCTGGAATTAATTCAATAGAAATTTGATCTTTCACCAGTTTTTGATTAAAGAACTGTGTAGAAACATATCTGTAACTTTATGAGCTTAGTTTTCGAGATGGGGCCTTCTCAATTACTTTTGGTTTTTATGTGTGTATGCTTGTTCTGTGAGTATATATCAACAACAATTAGGTCTATATCATTTCATTAGTTTTTTTGGGGGGGAGATTTCTGATTTCTGATTTGAGATTTTGAGTATAAATGGCAACATATTTAATTTAACATCTTCTTTGTTCCTTGATGTGAACTGCATTTCACCACCAACAACATATGTGGTTACTTAAGATACTTGAGCCTTCAATGAATTCAGGAATACTACTTGATTTTTTTTTGTTTGACAAGTTGATGGCTGCATAAAATCTGTTTTGTGTTATTCTTAAGATACTTGAAAGAGACTCAAATAGTTGATTTTAATGCTGAGATCGAGGAAGCAAGCCTCAGAATGTGAGAGATGAACCCAAATAAGGAATTAGAAGCGAGATCAACATCACATAAATGAAGAAATTCTTGAAGGTGTTTGGAATATATTGTATATTACAAAGCTAAATTGCATCATCTTCTATTATAAATCGAAGATCAACATCTTTGCATTCTTTGCTTGAAAGCTATTAAGCTATTGTATCATCGTTTTTTTAATTACCTGGGGTATGCCCCTTGTAAACATGTAAATCGTGATTATAGTGTTTATGAAACGAATTCTAATTATTGTGTTCATCAATTTAGTCTGACATATATTGCGTATGTTTGGTAAATATTTAACGCATGCTAAGAGAAATTACTGAGAACAAAACCAACATTGAAATTGGAAAACTTGAAGGGATGAAAACAAATGATTAGAATTAAAATACTTTTCGTACATCCACTAAGCCACTTCATTTTTGTTTTCATCGATCATAGTGTTGAGCAATGGACTAAAAGAAAAGACAAAAACCGGTCTAACCACCTATATATACTAGACCAAAACTACAACTAAATCAAGTCAAAAGTCTTTATAGCCAACATTAGAAGTGTCTTCACCTATAGACCCAAAATTCCACACCGCATCCAGATTCAGAAGTTCATCTCCCCATATGGATTCCTACAAGTTATAGGAAAAACATCAATATTAAGTGAGTTCAGACATCTTAAATTTATGATTTATGAAAGGTAAAACTTAAACCAATCTATAAACAACTCTTACCACTTAAATGAGGGCTCTACAATAACATATATGCAATTATCAACATATATGCACCCTTAAAAATGCTCACCAATAAAGTAAAAATAATAACCATAAGAATATGAAGAAAAGATAATAATTACTCACATTCAAGTTAATATTTCCGTGACGACTCCCTTGTGTCTCGTGAAAAATAGGTGGCTGATTAATAGTCGTATCAAGCTTAAATGTCTGAAATAAAAGAAGCATAATTTCTCATTGAACGACTCTCTTTTTATTTTAAATATATAATAATAAAAAAAATCATACCTTATTCATATTCTCTATGTTTCTTGATTCAAGATTATTTCTACCTTTTTTTGTCCATTCTGTTTGAATTTCTTCGAAACTTGTTCCACCTTACTTACTTTCCTTTTATTAGGAGGACGCCCCTTGCATCGATTCTTTTTTGGTGAAAGTAATTTCTGACTTTCATTTGGGCCGTCAGATCCACTTGCGGTTGACTTTTGAGTAGGTTGACTTTTTTCATAAATTTCATCCTCCATATTCCATTCCACCTTTAGTTCAAGAAGCCGATCTACAAGTTGATCACATCTTTTTTTTGAGTGTCGTATATGCAATGTCATAACGTCGAAAAAATATTGCACAACTTGTCATATCTTTGTCCCGATTAGTGTCTTTCCAAACATTATAAGTGACTTTAGCTTTAGTATGTCGTCGTTTTATATCTTTTCTCCACCTCCTCAAAATGTATTTCGTTGGAACGGTAAATATAAACCTTTCAAAATAAAGTACCTTAACTATATGCTTACATAAAATTCCCTGAAATTTGAATAATTTACAGTTACAATTCACATCAAATTCAAATTCATCTTCCCCTTCAATGAAGCAAACTTTGAAGTTCACAATTTTTGGGCGATCTTTTTTTTCTCCAAAGTAACAAAGTTGTTTCACTTCGTAATGAAATATTTTATCATGAGATTCGACAAACCTTGAATCGTAATACATTCCGCCATCTGCCACTTCCTTTTGAAACTCTATAAACTTGGAATTGGTATAAACCTCTTGGAATTGTTTTTCAATGGCATGATGTGTAACACAAGGCACATGTGAAGTCAAAGAATGAGAGTCCGCTGCTATTTCTTTTTTCACTTTACTCCTTAACGCATTATCATATTGGTCCACAAATTCTTTCAAAGAAGTTTTTGCATTGACAAATCCATCAAAAAATGCATTCATACTTTCACTTCTTTGTGTCGTAGACATTCCCGCCGAAAAACAATCTTTGACAAAACAAGGAACCCACCGGTGCCTTTCATTATACAATCCTTCCAACCACTCATTGTTCTCAAGATCATAATTTTCTATCATTGCCTTCCATTCACATTCAAAATCATTTACACTCAAAGAATCATAAACAACGTTATGTAACGTACATTTAATTGATTCATAATGTGCATACCCTTTTAATTTTTCAGGAACTTTCTTCAGTATATGCCACAAACACCATCGGTGGCAAGCATCGGGAAAAACTATCTCAATCGCATTTTTCATCGCTTTGTCTTGATCAGTGATAATGGCTTGTGGAGCTTTTCTAGACATGGAAGAAAGCCACGCATCAAACAACCAAACAAAAGTGTTAGTATCTTCATTCGATATCAAGCCACAACCAAGTAGTATGGAGCAAAACTCCTCATATGCAGCTATCATATTTATTAGTCAAATAAGTGGTGTCAAATGTGATGACATCACCAAACTCCTCATACGCAGCTCTAGACCTTGAATTTGCCCAAAATAAATTTCTGATCCGATTTTCCTCATCTGGGTCTATCACATAGAAAAAGTTAGAATCCACTGTTTGAACTTTAGCAAAATAACTTTGAAGTGCACTAGCATCACCCTCAGCAAGCCTTAACTTTTTTAATTTTTCCATATAATTTTCACAATCTTTCTTTAAACAAGGCATTTCATTTTCTCCATACTCAATTCTAAGTGAATTATAACTTTTATTCATTGGTATCCCAGCATCATTGTTTAGCTGAAGTCTCCTCTTTATATAAGGAGTTACATGTCGATTACACCAGTAAAAGCGAGATTTACTTGGACTTAAACCATGGTTGTGTGCAAGCTCCAAAGTGGTTATACCCCAATTTCCATCATTCAATAACCTGGCTCAAATCTTCGCCTTACAACCTGCTTTAATAACTGGATGCGGTTTTAAAGTAATTCTTGAGTTCTTCTTTGGCTCTCCATATTTGTGACATACAACTGTCAAATAAGTAACCACTCCGTCCAATTTTTTAGTACTTCTTTTAGTCACTCCAAATCCTTGTTGCGCACCATATTTTCTATAGTATTCATAAACCTCATCAACATTCTCAAACACCATATGTAATTTGGGCTCTTCCACTATTTGATTATTCCGTTTTCCATTCTCTTCTACTTCATCATCCCTTTCGTTGTTAGATAGATCATCTACTTCAATATTCATATTTGTAGAGCTAATATTTATTTCCGATTCCATTGGTAGAACTTGCACAGTGCTATAAAAACTGAAAAGAATTTTTTTAAATATTTGTTAATGTATGTACTTTAAGAAAAACATCAATAACAAATGTATATTTCATATTTAAATATTGAGTATCAACTAGATAAAACCATTTTTCATCTAAATATAGAAATAAGATGAAAACCAAAGACTTTCAATACTTTTGGTTGTAAATGAAATAGTTTCAAAACTTCGTTCCAATAAGTGATTGTTTCAATTGCACTTTATATTTTGTTGCAAAAAGTACAATATAATTAAATAAGCAAACAGAGCAAATTGATATAGGTATATCAAAACATATATATATATATATATATATATAGATTATCTGATTTGTGAAGGAGGGGGCAAAAATGTTGAAAATGTCTTGTGCTCAAATCTCCTGCTACTCAAAGGAGGAGGCAAGATCGTGGCGCGAAATTGAAAAGGGGATTTTGTTCTTGCTGATGATTTGTTTTAGACCAGAGGGAGAAAAAAAAGTGACGTACAACAATATTTTAGAGGGAACTTTTGCTGCTGAGTTGTTTTAGAAAAGAGAGAAAAAAAAATTGATATAAAACGACAATATTAGTCGCGTATCGGGAAAATGAGAGTAAGTCTAATGTTTGTATGGATTTACTCTTTATAAAATATTGTAAAATGATTTGTGTTTTAACACCTGACTTATGATGATGCCACGTGGCTCAACACTTTCATGCATGGCCAGGATATCCTTGGACTAGCCAAGTCCTCACGCGCCATAAGGCCACTGTTAGCATAATCTGGAAAATTGCATCAATGTCAGCAAAGTCCGGAAGAGAACCTAAAAATCTTTTGAATAGACCGAATCAAATGGCATAAAAAAGGTTTGATTTTTGATCCTCACTAGTCACTACCCCTTTCCCCATTCTCTCTCTGCCATGTTTTTGCATGTTCATAGTTGAATGTCTTTGTCTAATCGGTTGTGGTTTGTTTTATACTTTAATAATAATTAGTTTATTAAGAAAATTTAAAAATTCAGTTCATTCATGCTCTCTCTATAAAACACTTCTTTATATTTGGGTAATGTTTTGTAAGCTAATTTGATTAGTGAACAAGGTTTCAATCTTTGCAAAGTTAGGAAAAAGTTTGAATCTTTGCTAATTAAGGAAAACGTTTCAATCTTTTTCTCGTTTTCTAGCGCATTAACAGATATAGAGCTGACCCACATCAAGTAATCACCGTATGACAGCAAACCCACCTGGATTCTGGTATTCCGGTGACTTAAAAGTGGTTTTCCTGCCAAACCCGTATGGAGAAAGAGCCACTTCTTCCATATATCAGCACCAGAAGGTCCCAATCCTCATCATCACCGCCACTCTATCCCCTCCCAGAAGAAGATGTAATCTCTCCCCTACCTTACTCCCTCACTCCCTCAGAACTTAAAGACCGCCTCATTTTCGGATCATCCCCCAAAGAACCATATTCTCCGAGCCTTCTTGATGCCTTAAACTTAACCCTGAACTCCCCCAAGTGAACCCCTTCTTCCTCTGCAGAACCCATTTCCATTTCTGACCCACAAACCCGACAGCAATCTTGGTTAATTGACCGCAATTACCCATGGCACAAAACCAACCTTCACCGGTCCAAAACCGCCCCGGCAATGGCTGTAATCAATGATTTTGAGCGCCCATCTGTGGTGAAACCTCCCCAATTTGGTTCGTCCTCTTGGATTGTTCGCCAGGCTGTTGTTTTGTTGATTCTGTATTTAAGCCTTGGTGTGGGTATATATTGGTTATATAAAGATCATTTTAGGGCAATTGAAACACATCCGGTTGTTGATGCTTTGTATTTTTGCATTGTAACAATGTGTACAATTGGATATGGTGATATAATTCCGGATAGTAGCGCGACAAAACTGTTTTCGATTATGTTTGTGTTGGTTGGTTTTGGATTTATTGATATTTTGCTGAGTGGGATGGTTAGTTATGTTCTTGATTTGCAAGAGAACTATCTCTTGAGACGTGTTAAAGTTTGGGAAGAGCGTGATGGTAGATCGTACATAATTGATTTTAAGAAGGGGAGGATGAGGATTCGAATGAAGGTGGCATTAGCTTTGGGGGTTGTGGTTCTTTGTATTGGAGTTGGGGTGACAGTTATGCATTTTGTCGAGAGGCTTGGGTGGGTGGATTCCTTTTATCTTTCAGTTATGTCAGTTACTACTGTTGGGTATGGCGACAAGGCGTTTTCTTCCATGGCTGGTCGGATTTTTGCGTCAATTTGGCTGCTTGTGTCTACACTTGCCGTTGCTCGAGCCTTTCTTTACTTGGCTGAGGCTAGAGTGGATAAGCGTCATAGGAGGATGGCAAAATGGGTGCTTGGTCAGGATATGACTGTTGCTCAGTTTCTTGCTGCTGACATTGACAACAACGGTTTTGTGAGGTATGAACTTTGTCTTTTTGATATAACTGGATGTTAAATGTAGATTGTCATATTCAAAGAAAAATTTTATGGATGAAATCATAAATGTTATGTGCACATTTATATGCCTTGATTGTAATTCTAAATTTCAGGCTGATTAGATGTTGTTTCTGTTATTAAGATGGAAGAATCTCCAAAAAAGTTATTTTCATTGAGCAAATATTGAGCATTAGATTATGGATGTTTTACTTCTGAAAATGTTTAATGTGCATCAACTACTCCTTCCATCCCACAAAGATTGTCACTATTGATTTTTATTCTTGTCCCAAAATAATAGTCGGTGTAACAAAAGGCAACAAAAGTAGAAAATTGGTAACAAAAGTAAACTTCCTTAATTTGCACGCAACCACAAAATTTTGATAATCTTTGTGGGATAGAGGGGGTATTAGTTTCTACCCAATTTATTTTATTTTAAAGGATAGAGGGGGTCTTAATTTGTGGAAAAGATCAAACAAAAGTATGTGGAAAGTTTAGTTGAACTCCAAGATTAAGTTGTTTTTGTATAGGAAACTTGTTTTGGCTTGTCAGGAAATTGATATACAGGAAGGCCTATTCGACTTTTTGTTTGAAATTTGGGATTATTGATGCGGGAAAGATTTGGGAAGTAATATCAATAACAAATAACGATTCAAGATAACTAGGATTTGAAAGGTCTTGCAAGGGTTTCAACTCCACGTCTTTTAACTCTAGGATGAAATATCTCCACCATGTAAAATATTCCAATGATAATCTCAATATTCAATAATGTAAATAGTTGGAGAATTACATTGGTATTTTAAAAAAAATAAACCATAACTTTAAAGTTGGTAAAATTCCCTTCTCGTCAATAGATAGCTCTGGTCACAATTTTGTCAAGACTAGTTCTATCATCTAGGTCATAGGAGTGCCAAGATGATGAAATTTAGGTATGAATTTTTCAGCTAATATCAGATGAAGGAGATCTGAACCTATTATAGTATTCTTAGAGATATGGAAATGTACAATTTAATTTCCTTTGTTCATATTCTTTTTCCTTCTAAATATTGGATGTATGCAACATTATCTGTTCTATGTGGTATTCGGAATGAGTGCAATGCTTGGGTTTTCAGGGACAAATGTTGTCTTGCTGCAAGATAGGACCTTTTTTCTTGCTTTTATATGCTTCTACAACACTTGTCTTATCTTTGTAAAGAATCTAAAGATTGTAGAATTGCATTTTTCCTGTAGTTCTTTCTATTCCCACTTGTTATATTCTTGGTGGACTCCTCATCTCCCTCCGTGTGTATCCTTTCTTCTATTAACAAATTTCTTTTCAGAAAAATATAGAGGAATCACCAAAACTGCTTATACGCACACAATAATTATTGATACTAATCAAATTGAGCTCTGTTAGTTGATTGAATTATATAATCTGCATTTCTAGGACTGAGAAATCAATTTGTTGCACCGAAAAACTTAGGTTTTCAACCATGTAACCGGGGGTAGGAATCCAAGAGAACACTTGCCGCTCTTTATTGAGTACTCTTCTTTCCACTTGTTATAGGTTGGTTATACTCCTAGCCTCCCTCTGCATATGACAATAAACCCATTGTTATGTTTCCACATCAAAGTGAAGATCTGCATATTATCTCTATTCATCTAATAAATTTACTTTTTCTATCAAAAAAATATTGAAGGTCAACTCCTGTGAGCACTTTGCATTGGTGGGATCAACATTGGCTAACAGCCTTAATAGTTGATAAACTTAATACCCAAGCAGTTGGGTAATTGATGCAAAATATGTCCTTGATTATGTTTATGTCTATGTTAGAATTAGATAAACAGGGGAACTTAATAATCAGATTATCAATGTTTGGCTACATTAGTTGGGTATACTTACTGTGAAGTAAGGGTGTAAACGAGTCGAACCGGAGCGAACAGATAGCTACTCGAATTCGACTCGAAATGATAAATTCGTACTCGAATTCGGCTCGAATTCGAATTATATTTAAAAAATCCTACTCAGATTCGACTCGACTCGAATATTTATTACTCGAATTCGATCCGACTCGACTCAAATATTTTTTCAAACTACTCGCGAGCTTCAAATTCAAGCTCGAATTCGAGTCTCCACGTAATAACTAGTTTTATAATAAATATAATTATAAATTGAATTTGTTATTTTACTTAAAAATGAAAAAATATATTTATTATTACACTTTGCAAATATAAAATCACAATTAAAATTAAAAACAAAACAAAATAATAACTAATTATCCTAATTTGATTTAAATTTGTATATATTATAAGAGAATGTATCGAACATCTAATCGAATATGTATTAACCGAGTATGTCAATCAAAAATTCGAGTAGTTTGAATCTTAAACGAGTCGAGTATAACCTTGCTCAGATTCTACTCATATTTTTATTCGAACTATTTTTAATGCTCAGATTTGAATCATATTATTAACGAATCCGAGTCTCGCTTGTATTTTTTCGAATCGAGCCCGAATCGAGCCCGAACTGTGTTGGCTCATTTACAGCCTTACTGTGAAGAGAAGGGAGGAAAAAAAAAGTATCACCTATAGTTGCACCAACTGGGAAAGCAAGGTAAGAACAGAAGTTCGGGATATTTCATTGTTTCCATTGACAGAAAACAAGAGAGTATATTTCCATAAGATATACTGCCTCCTCTCCAAATTAGAGATTCCTTTTTCCCGGTCCAAAATTAGAGATACACTTTTATTTTTAGACTATAAAGCGACATGAAGGTCCTGACATGTCATTGCTTTTATTCTTGGTTTATTGATGATTATGATGCCACCACTACTACATATCTAACTAAAGGTAGGGATATGTTAGTATTAGGTATTCGTTGGTATTTGTTGGTGGTGATACAGTCACCACCAAAGAATACATGCTACTAACACCATATTGTCACTTCTGCCACAGCGTTACCACCAGTACACTGTTAGTACTTCTTACTATCATCTTAAAATGTTTAAACATTGTTATTCCACTGATTTTGGGAGTTCACAACTGCAATTTGTTCATGTTTTGAACATATTATAGTAGAGTTAGAATTGAACTTGTATCAGTGTTAATATTGCAATAATTGTTATCAATTTATCATGTCCTTCGGCAATGAATAACTTTTGGTCCAACTAGCATGAGGCTTTACTGATTCCCGAATGCTGTTTATATGATATTTGCAGTAAATCGGAATACGTTATATACAAGCTCAAGGAAATGGGAAAAGTATCTGAGAAAGACATCTTGGAGATCTGCAAAAAGTTCGATCGGCTAGACTCTGGGAATTGTGGAAAAATTACTCTTGCTGATCTTATGGAAAGTCATCACTGAGAAATCTACACGGGTTCCCTCCGTTGGGACCAAGAAATTACGGCATCACACAACTTGGTCATCTTGGTAAAGTGATCATCCCAGATTGAGCTGAGTGGCAATTAGAAAATTCTTTCTTGTCATAAAGAAAATGAAAGATGGGAAGTATGAAGGTCAAATTGGATACAAATGATGCTGGTAAGAACTCAACTTCCTTGAGTTGATTGTGGTGCATTGGGCCTGTATTCATCCTATGGGTTGCACTTTCCTCTGTACAGAAGTATGACACAAATCAGTTAAAATGTGAATTTTGGCGCACCTGGTTGGGACAACTGCCTGTTAATCGGGTATCAACTGATTTAGTGGTTCATAGGAGCATTTTGTCTGTATATTCTACACATGAAATGAATCTGTATGCAAGCCTAATATTTCAAGATGGGGCTGTATTTTTGCACTTAGTTTTCCTGATTCTGATATGCTTGTTTTGAGCAGAATTGTTCTCTCTGTTACTATAAAATGTAAATGTCTGATATCTGATGTCTGCATGAAGATTTGGGCTTATGCAATTACTTTCCTCCTTTTGTTCTGGTGCTAGTCTTGGAGCGAAGCATCGTCATCTGGTGGGAATTGCAGTATTATGTTGTTTCATTTTGGTTCTGCTGTGCCTAGATGTTATTTCTCTTGCTATTTGATTGAATGACTAGTATGGGAGTTTGAAGGATACCTATGTTTGTTATTATATTTGAACCAGATAATTGAATAAAAACTGCATATAGTTTAACATAAGAGACATGCTGGTTATAGCCAGCGTTTTAAAATCAATTTAAGATAATTTCAATTTAAATTCAAAATTAACATTTATTTTAGTCAAACATGTTTTCGTTTTAAAAACATGTTTTCGTTTTAGTCAAATATGTTTTCGTGCTGCCCCATCATTAGATGTGGGGTAGGTAGGTTAGGGGATCAACTACTAAAAATAAAATTGATTTTTTAAAAAAAAAAGCATATACTATGTGGTCAAAATCTACTACACTTTTTTAGAAAGAATGATTGTGGTTTTTGGCCAAGCGATAACTCTTGTTTTATATTTTCATGAGGTCAAAGTTCGATTCTTTTATTTCTTAAGTGTGTTGTGTGTGTGGAATTTTTTTTTTTAAAAAGGTGAAATTATCTACAGTTAAAAAAAAAAAATACCAAATAAAAAATGTGTCATGTTTACAACATAGTGACATTAGTTAGTATTTTGATAATTTATGTAATTTGTAGCTGAAAACGATAAAATAGAAGACCGATATGTATACAAATTTATTTATGGTGGTATATAATAACACTTATTTAATAAATTGCCGGGGGGGGTGGGGTGGGGGTGGGGGTGGGGGTGTAGCTAATTTTCTAATCTCCTTGAAAGATCTGTGTTCCTAACATTTGAATTGAATTGAATCATATATCTGTTTCAATGCGTCCAGATGCATTTACTTTGAGAATATTAAGATGCCAACAAAAGGTGCATGCAATGCAGTATATATGTATGGCCTCAACCTCAACCACAACCACGTACAAGACAAACCCTTGGCATTTTTACATCAAAAGTGATATAAATATTGTGACGTGACTAGACTAGACTAGACTAGATCATTCTCTTAAGTCAATTATATTTGTTATACTAGTAATAAAGAAGAATTGTTGGGTAATTAAATCACCAGCAGCTGATTTCATGCTTTGATTATATAATACTAATAGAGTGTTTATTCGGAATTAATATTAATAATTGGTTAATTAATATAGATGAAGTTTGATTATAATATATTGGTCATAATCTTGTTGTTAAAAGTCTGCCTGCCAGTATTTTCTAGAAAAACTTTATATCATCAACCAAATATTGATTCAAATATATATGTCATGATGGAGTAGTGACAACAATAAAGAATGGGTTAATTAGCAGTAGAAAATAACAAGTCAAGTCTCATCATCAATCTTTATCATATAGTAGTATGTATATACATAGCAAAACAGTCCATTTAAAAATGCAGTCCTCGCACTTGGTTTGTTTCCCTTCCCAATATCTTATTTCTTTCAATATATATATATATATATATATATATATATATATAAATGGTCTTGAGTGACCTTGACTGGACGAGTAAAACGGGTATTTTTCTAGAAAAGGAAGATTTTAAGGTATATATATATATATATATGAGACCGTGTCAAAAGATCCAAGTAATTTTATTAATTTAAAACATCATGCTAGTTGGATCATATAATAAAATTTAATATATTATTTCTCAATATTGATTGGGCATAATTTTAATAGGATTCCACAATGAATATATACTATAAAATTAAGCTGTTTTTTTAAATAAAAAATATAGCAAATGGAATGCTAATTTAGTTGTTAGAATTGGTCAAATATAGTTGGAATTATGAGAGAATCTAATTAATCAAGCTAAGACCATTCACATCTGAAGCTGAGTTTTTTTTGGGAATATAATTTTTATATGTATTTTTAATATTTTCAGATGGTTCTGTCTCACATGAAAGTGTGACCCACCATATCCTCATGTGAGAAAAAACTATGTGAAAATATTAAAAATACATGTAAAAATATCAATTATTTTTTTTAGAAAAAAAGAAACAAACACAGAAAAATGACAATACCTAGATCTGTGTTTTTTTAAATTTTATATTTCAAGGTTACAAATTTATTTTAAGAATCCAAAGGCTAATTTAAATATATAATGCTTGACTAAGTTGGAACATTCCAAGTGGAGTTGATGGCTAATAATGATTGGGGTATGTTGACTTTTTGACATTTGGATCATTAGAAAATTCCTAAAATTAATTGATATAATAAATTAACTTGTGAGGATAGTATTAGTTGGCGATATATATATATATAATACAAATTAAGCATGTAATATTTTATTTTGATCCTTATAATAGTTAGTAATATGAGTTTGGTAAACATTTAATTAAGTTTAAATTTGACCTTTTTGCTATAAAATGTTGGTATGCGAGGAATGTGAATGAGCTCATATGGGGTCGGAAATGGGCAATGAAGAGTAGTGAAAGAATTAACGAGAGGCAAATGAAAATAATTAACAAGATTATACATGTGTACGTAATAACCGGGGTATATATATATATATAGGTCCGGATTTCAGTTCCATAAAATATTAAATTTTTTTTTAGTTGTTTAAAAAAAGAAGTAAAAAAAAATTAAAATCCGCATTTTAACAAAATGCGGACTCCCTCACCTGATCGGTTCTGTATATATATATAACACGGTCCGGATCAAGTGCGTATATCTTACTCACCCGTGCTCATCTCCCTTTTAATGACAGAGGCTACGTGACGGTTGATTAAATATAAACCGTCGTCTATACTTTTAGCGACGCTATATGTTGTCTCTGTCGCTAAAAGTATAAACGACGGTTGTATGGTGAAACCGAAACCGTAGTTTGGTCCCATCGCTAAAGGGGTGAGTAATACGGATGAGTAAGATAAGGGTATGCACTTGATCTCTATATATATATATATATATATATATATATATATATATATATATATATATATATATATATATATATATTTTAAGTTTAATTTTATCTAATATATCTTGCATACTCCCTTTAGTAAGCGGACGGACGACGATTCAAATTCATCATTATATATAGAACCGCGTGCCTTAACTTTTAGCGACGGACAACATATAGCGATAGATCGAATCGTCAGCCGATGCATCAGCTAAAAAAGATATGCAAGGTATGTAAGATAAGTTTATAAACTTAATATTCGGGACCATATATATATATATATATATATATATATATATATATATATATATATATATATATATATATATATCAGACACATTTTAAAATTTATCTTGACACATCTTAAAATATTTGATGCATCTTAGAATTTATGTTGATACACCTTAATATTGTTAACATGTCTAAAATCTTGATTCACTTGTGGTACTTTAACAATTTTTTAAAAATCTTTATTTAAAGAAAGACAGAAATAGGATTTTTGATTTATCACATAATTAATCAAATTTCATAAATCTGAGAAATCATGATGAGACTTGATTTGTTGACGAAATACTGTACATGCTTTAATTAAGTTATTATATTATATATATATATATATATATATATATATATATATATATATATATATATATATAACCGATCAAGTGAGGCTCCCCTTACTTTGTTAAAATACGGTCTTTTTTTCTTTTTCTTTTTTTTACTTTTTTTTTAAAATAACTAATTTTTTTTTTAATATTTTATGGAACTGAAATTTTTTCATAATACAATATTTTGGGCGTGATTTGGATACCTATACCAAAAAATATATATACAAATTGCATCTGCATCAGGCATGCACTGACTGTATTGTTATACTTATCCAAATCATATCCAAAACACTATATCATGAAAAAATTTCAGTTCCATAAAATATTAAACTTTTTTTAGTTGTTTTTTTTTTAAAAAAAAAAGCAAAAAAAATCTCACCAAAAAAAAGTTCGTATTTTAACAAAGTAAAGTGGCCTTTACAAGCAGGACCTATATATATATATATATATATATATATATATATATATATATATATATGAGAATGGATTTAAAGCACTCTCTTAAATATGATTCTTTTAAATAATATTTTTTTATTAAAGCTACATTATTTTGAATATTCTTTTAAAATACAAAATAATATTAAAATAGAGTGGTCTCACTTGTTTTCCTTTTATTTATAAAACCGCCACTCACAGCCCCATTTGTTTTTGTAAAAAAATCTTCAAAACAAAATAATTTTAATAAAAAAATAATATTTAAGAGAGAGTGTTATTTAAAAGAAGTACTTTTAATTGCGTCTTTTATATATATATATATATATATATATATATATATATATATAATTCAGCTTTCTCCGTCACTGTATAGCATAAAAAACGCATGGGTCCCTTGTGGTTCTTAACCTAACTTTCTAGATCCTAAGCTAGGTGATGCATTTTTTCTCCTTGGTTTTTTAGTTTATTATTAAATGGAAAACGTCTTTTATTTCTTTTCTTGAGAAATTGACTTGAGCTGTTTTTTGAGACTGACTTGCGAATTTTAAAAGGGCTAGCTATTTTTCAAAATGATTTCCACTGATTAATTTTGATTTTTTTCCCCAAGATAATATTGTTGTTTCTTTAGTCGAAATTTATTGATTAAAAAACTAATTTGAACCCAGTGGCGGATCTAGGATTTTTATTCAACTATAACTACATTTATTTAAAAATGTATTGAAAAATGTTAAAAGTATTAAAGTATGATGTACTAGTCTTTAAAGATGATTTCTTAATATTTAATATAGAAATATAGAATATATTTAAAATATTATATTTCAAAAGAATATAACTCTATTTAATTAGATACATACAAAGTTTACTGAATTGGGATTTAAAATTACTAAAATTATGTCGTTTTGAAAATTACACATCTCTCTTAAATAAAAGGAAAGTAAATGGAATTACTTTTTTTTGATATTATTTTATTTTCTAAAAAATATCTAAAATAACGTAATTTTAATAAATGTATGATATTTGAGAGAGATATTATTTAAAGTTATGTATACTTTACATCCGCTTCTACACACACACACACACACATATATATATATATATATATATATATATATATATATATATATATATATATATATGTTAACTAATTTCTTGTTCAAAGTCTAAAGTTTTGCAACTAATTAACTTAATCAAGTATCGTCTCAAATTTTCTGGCTATGCTTTTATCTCGCATATAGTCATTAATCGAAGCAGTTGGAGTTGGATAAGTCTCAGGCTGACTAGAATTCAAACCCTTTAAATCTAACAATTAGTAATTAATTAATTTAATTGTCAGCATTATTACCAAATTAAGCACTAATTATAAAGATTTCAAGCCTGCCTTGGAATGAGTCTCAGCCTCACTAAACTCCACGTACGCATCCATCTGAATATAAACATAACCAGAGTCGTATGTATATATAGTCACTCTCTTCTAAAATATTATTGGAGTATAAGATTTGAATAATTCTTTAATCTATATATTTTACATTAAGTAATTAAAACAACTTTTAAAAATATAAATATAAATTCAACTGAATGTTTTATTTCTCAAGAAAATAAGTTATCTTCTTAATTTTTATATTTTCAAAAATTGATCTTATATTTTAAAATGAAATGAAAGAAGAATTATTATTATTTTTGCTCGTTTCAAATCAGTTTTAAAATAGATCAGATAAACGTGCCTTGTTGTTTGAGAATTACTCTAATTGAAAAGTGAATTAATATTTTTTTGTATTATTTAAATACTGGAGTTTTAGGTACTCTTAATTTTGACTAGGGAATTAAATATAAATAGTATTAACTTGGAAAGGTGCTTTTGAGTTTTGCATGGGTTTGGATGTATTTGAACTGTCTGATAATTGCTCGTGCATGGGTTAAATTTTGTTTATTTATTTTATTATTTTGAGGGGGAGAAGATCGATGCATGGTGGGCTGGTAAGTTCAATTTTAGAGTACTTCAGCTAGCTTAATTGTCATATTTATTTAGTAGGTCATGTGGTAAAAAAAATTAAAGCAAAATCTTATATATATATATATATATATATATATCAAAAATAATACTAGGATATAAATATATATATATATATATATATATATATTATGTATATAAAGGAGTTTAATAATATTTATAAAACAAAAAAAAAGAAAAAGAAAAAAAAGAGAGTTTAATTACAAAATTATTATTTAAAAAGTGTCAACGTCTAAAAGATTCTTTTATAATGTTTAGTGGTCTACACATCTAACAAGAAACCTGCCCTGGTATCTTATATAATATATATTGACAAGGACTTTTCTAAATAAAGTATATATTGGATATAAGGATAATATAATTAATATCAATTCATATACAGGAGACTATATATATACTCGATATAAGACAATCATGTCACATATAATGACAACAATCTCATGCAGTCTCTGTTTCTACTCCCTCCTCCTCCTCTTCTTCATACCTTTATCTCTATATCTATGTAATTTTTTTAGTTGACAAAAGGGTAAAAATCCACAATATCTGAATTTAATTTTAGATTTTTTACATATTCTGTAGTTATATATCATCATTTTGCTCGTTGATTCTTCAAATCAAGTACTGAATATATTATAAATCTAACAATACAAACCAACTATCCAATTAACAATCAAATGATCAACAAAAAAAACCCCACTAAAATCACAAATTCAGAGCTGCTGCCTGATAATCCTTAAAAAATGCTTTGTAGTTCCTAAAAATCAATACATAACTGCTCCATTGAACATCACACATGCTCTGAAGATATTCTAAAAATACTCTTTTCACGTGTCCTAAGTATCAAATTCCTCTTCTTCAAATTGCTCATTTGAATCTGTGAAACCCAAGTATAAGTTAGGGTTCATGTGTGACTTAAAAAAATTGAATGACAAACAAAAAAATCAAAAATAAATGTGCGAGACTCGAGAGATGCCTTCACGTGTCCCAATACAAAAGATTCGTTGAGGGCACTCATTTGAAGTATACTTCAGTTTAATTGTCATATTTATTTAGTAGGTCATGTGGAAAAAATATATATACATGTGAATATGTTTTTAACGAACTATATTGGGATTATAATTTTTGAGTATTACATTACTTAATTTAGGTATGAATTTCGTACCCTTTTAACGAGGCTCTTTTAATTTGTTCATTTTGCTACTCGTTTAGAAATTTGGTATTGCTTCTCATGATTTTTCCTTGTCAAATTTATTGTGATAATTTCATTTTGACGTTAATATTTAGAACTCATATTTGTACTCTTTAGACTAATGCATCATTTCTAGAATTTATTTTTGATATTTGTAGAAAGTACATATTAATATATTTTTGGAGATTTTGTGTTAATGATTCATTTTGATTTAAAATGCACGTATGAGAACCCCTTTGTGTTGATATTATGTCACATGTGTTGTGATATTGTGTGACGCCCCCAAAATAGGTATACATCACCTATTCTGAGTCGCCAAATACATGGTACAGAATACAAATACAACTTAATTATACAACAGTCGTGTAAAATACGACAAAACATATGCTGTGAGTTTTAATACAAATATTGTCATCTAGACAATATCCACACTCAATTGAGTCTTCATTACATTTATTATCACACTATTTAATGTAGAATAGTGAGGACTACTAATCTTATTATCGGACCGTCACTCCGCTCCCCGACTAGTCCTCGCTTACGTTCTCATTTTCTCAAGAGAACAATGAAAGTAAAAGGTGAGCTCAACTAGCCCAAAGAAAAATATTATGACTAAGATAATACGAATAAATTATCGTTAGCCTTCAACGGTGTTAAATTGATACGATTATAACAAACATCAAGCTTAGCTGCGATGGAATAAGCAATCCATTAAAAGAGTCAGTAGAGAATAAAATCTACTATCTTTTATGATTTAAAAGGTTTTTCATCACTTTTATCGCTGGGACTCATCTTAAAAAATAATCCACATCATCTCTGCACTACGGCCAACGATATTCATTAGTATCACAACCATTAATTATTCATGCACTACGGGCCAAGGATATTCGTGTATTCATCAATGGTCATGATCATGCCAACAATTGTCCATTAATGCACTAATGCTAACGAGGACTTTACTACATCATTTGTAACATTTCTGGCCATGATTATACCGAATAATCCTTGGTCATAATCACACCAAGTAAAATACATACGCACAATGCACAACAAACCACAAATGACTTTCAACAAATATATAAGCGAAGATGATGACAATGATATAAGAATCCAATAAAAAAGTTCAAAAATTAATTTATCCGTAATTCAATAACGCCCAAATTGTCAACATGATATCGCTTTGTAGAGTAAAATTCAAGAATGCTCGGAAGAATATTTCCATGAAAAGAATCTTTGGATGTAAGCGCAAATATCGAGGATATTCCACTAATTTCATGGAGTATAAGTCAAAACTTTAACCAACCGAGTATAATAAAGAATGGAATAACAAAAGAAATCACCGGGCATGCGATAGACCGCATGCACAAAAGTTATTCCAATGAATAATAAATAACGGAACCGGTCGTGCGTAAATGCACGTACGAGGATATTCCAATGCAGAATAATAAATAATCGGAACTGTGTCAGCGTAAATTCGCATGCAACGAGGATGTTCTAATAGAATAATAAATAACGGAATCGGTCATGCGTAAACACACGCAGCGGGATGTTCCAATGTAATAATAAAGAATGGAATAACATAAGAGTTTCACCATGTATGCAGTGCTTCAGATGATGAGTTATTCAACATAATGATAAAGAATGGAATAATGGAAGAATTTCACCAAGTATAGGGTAGATAGCACAGATACAAAGTTATTCTAACGAGAATAATAAAAAAATGGAATAACATAAGTTCTCTTCATGAATACGAAAGAAATAATACCCGCACCTTAGAACAACCTGGATATAGGAATAGTGAAATAGCGAGAATACTTTTCTTCTTTTCTCTATAGTTTCTCTCTACAGAGTTTCGGTGAATTAAGTAAGAAATAATGAAGGAATGAGCTTTATTTATAGGAGAATGGGTGAATAATAACTAATTCTGAAGCGGTCCAAATTGATTTACTTTTAAAGCGAGCGGTCCATATTGATTTCTTATGCATTATTAATAAAATATTTTAATAAAACAAAATCTTTTAAATAAAATATAATATATTCTATTTATAGTCTAATAAAATAAATAACTTTATAAAAGTATTCTATTTTATATAAAAGATTTTACTATTCAAACACTATGCAGAGAACCTTTATGCAAATACTATGCATAATAAAATATAATATATTCTAATTATTGTCTAATAAAACAAATAACTTTATAAAAGTATTACATTTTATATAAAAAGATTTTACTATGAAAAAACACTACGCAGAGCCTTTATGCAAACACTATGCATAATAAAATATAATATATTCTAATTATTATCTAATAAAACAAATAACTTTATAAAAGTATTCTATTTTATATAAAAAGATTTTACTATGCAAAATATTATGCATAATAGAATATAATATATTCTATTTATAGTTTAATAAAATAAATAACTTTATAAAAGTATTACATTTTATATAAAATCTTTTACATTTTATTACATTAATAATACTAATAAAACAAAATTTATATATATATATATATATAATATATGTATATATATATATATAAACTTCCGTGACTTCATAAAAAGACACCTCAATATATTTAACAACATTTATCATCATTATTATAATTCACAATATTAATCGGCCAGGTCGTTCCCAAGAAAGAGGGGGCTTTCCAATAAGGATTTCTCCCTATTGGCGCGCAATTAAGTGACCAAACCTCTCATTTGCAGAACTTCTAGACATCGTTAATATTACAAATAATAATATTAATAACTCATCATCTCAATTATTGATTTAATAATATATAAAATATCGATAATAATTGAATCAATTAACGTGAGATCTATGCAACAATTTCTTCAAGTAATAATTGAACAAAAGCGAGTGACTTCTCACGTAAGCATCAATAATCAATACTTGTGTGCTACTTACGCAACTCTGGCGTATTCTTGTACTTTTAACACCGGTGTTTGAGCAGATTAACGATAAAACTTCCATGAGTTATTTTTATAAATATTTTGTCATTTTCTCAATCAAACAATAATTCCGTTGTAGGGTCTACTAATGATTGTCTTGCGTCGCATGCGAATATTCCCTATTAAAATGAATATTCCCCGACAAATCGAATATTATATAACAACTTGCATATTTTGCAAAATTTATAAATATTACCCACAACTATAACATTATATCAAATCCACACCATAATTTTAAAAAAAATATTTTGAGAAATTTAAATCTTTATTCATAAAATTTGGGGTCTCACACATTGTATCTTTGTTAGAATACACCGTAGGTATACTTGAGTTATAACCACATGTGGGGTACCACATGTGTGACGCCCCCAAAATAGGTATACATCACCCATCCTGAGTTGTCAATACATGGTACAGAAACAACTATAACTTTATTATTACAACAAGAAAATAAAGTTGAGTTTGAATACAAATATTATCTTCAGACAATATCTATACTCAAATAAATCCTCATCACATTTATTGATATATTATTTTACAAAAATGGTGAGGACTACTAAATAACTCTATCTAGAACCTTCATTCCATACCCCGACTCGCACTCGCTTATATTCTCGCCTCACGAGAAGAAAAATGGAACAAAAAGGAAAAGGTGAGCTCAACTAGCCCAAGTAAAGAATATTATGACTAAGATAATATACAACAAATTATCGTTAGTCTTCAACAGGAAAAATCTAATAGAATACAATAGACAACAAGTTTTAAATCAATATTCATGGTATGAAATAATAATTCATTAGAAGAGTTAAGTAGAGAATGCAAACTACTATCTTCTATGTATGAATTTAAAAGTTCATCGTCTATCTTTTATCCCCGTAACATCAATCGATATATATATCCGGAATCAAATATTCATCTTTGCACTTACTACTGAATAAAGATATTCATCGATTGATCATGTTCATCTAAACACTGTTCATCTTTGTTTTTCTGGGCCAAAGATATTCATCGAAATCATTCATCTTTGCACTACGGGCCAAAGATATTCAATAATATCATCATTTAAGACCGAGGATGATGAAAAATATTTTAAAAAACGAATCCGGTGAAACAAAATGACAAGGATTAAGGATTAAGGATTCGTACTTTATTTTATCCATGTCCAAAAATACCTCAAAAATAATCATAGTATTGTAAAATTCAATAATGATCAAAACATGGATACAATCAAAGCTAGTATCCAGGATAGATATTTTGGACGAAAAGGAAAATTTTTATTTTTCGATGAATAATGTCGTATTCGTGAATAGTACCGTATACGTGAATAGTAACCCCGACACTAAAAGTTTTAAATTTGATTAAAAAATTCAGATCAATACTTTGGCATAATGATATTAGAATAAATAATATCATTAAAAAAAATAATATCCCTTACCTCGAAAGATCGATTCTTCTAAATTTGAAACACAGGATATAAATTTATGACTTGAACTTGCACAAGTATAGCAATACTCAAAAAATATACTCAAAATACTCACAAGAATACGCCGATAATATAGAGAGAAAACTTGATTTGGTATAATTTTTAATTCTAACCTAAGCACCCTATTTATAGGAAAATGCTTAAAACACCAAAGCAGAAAATTTAATATAATATTAATATATAAATTAAATTTTCCTACGCCAACCTTTCAAGAACTGAATTCAGCTCATTCAACACACATGTGTAGCACACCATAATGAAAAAAATGTTTTTGTTATTTAAAATATTTTAAACTTCCAAAAAGCAATTATTTCGGAGCTTCGGAGCTTCAATAATTCACAATAAATAACCCTTTTGTCAGAAAATTCGAAACTCACGACTTTTTATAGGAAATTCAATTCTCTACAACTTTACAAAAGAAAGTTTTTCCAAATTCCAAACAAAAATTGACCGAAATCCATAAACGGGCAATTTTACAGGCTATAATCAAATTTCAGTCAAGAAATGGGGGTCCACCGACACATAAAACATGCTTTAAATATTTTTGGTAACAAATATACTTTTCCTCCACATATACTCATATATCTCACATTCATCGTAAAAATATCATCATTATTATATTATTAAAATATAATAATATATTTAAATGAATTATTTTATCAAAAAAAGATAAAATTTTAATTTTCAACAATTGTCACATTAAAAATTTTCTCCATCTATATCCACATAAAATCAATATTTTCCTCATCATATGAATCAATAATTAATTATTCACAAATAATATTACAGAATCACAATATTGACAACCGGCGGTTACCGGAAGAGGGCTTTCCAATAAGAATTTCTCCTTCTTGGCGATAGTGCCTTTTTTACGTAAGAATCAATAATTGATGCAATCTGGTGTCTTCTTGTGTTTTAACCAAAGTATTTTTAATGATGATAACTTGGTAACAACTACGTAGATTATTTTTAAACAACTTATATTTGTCGTTTTCTTCATCCAATCGCTTTCAGTTATGGGGCCCCTTAAAAATGGCTGTACGTATATGAATATTCCCACAATGACAAGAATATTCCACGACCAAACGAATATTCCCCGACAATAATGAATATTTTATAACCACTTGCTTATTTTAAAATATTTGCGTATTTTACCCATAACTATCCACATTAATCAAATCAACCCTTACTATTTCAAAATAATAAATAGAAAAAATTAAATTTTATTAATAATAAGTTGGGGTCTTACAACATGCATGTCCTCTTGACACTGAGGCATGACACATTCCGTGGCGGTGTGATTAATCCACAACGTTTTTTTTGTGCTCTGGTAAGAATTGGCCATTTGGTAATTTTGTTGTGGGAGACTTATGCCGACCCTATTTTTCTGTTCTGTTATGTTATGCGAATTGGTGATATTTATACCAAACACGCCTTCCAACTTTTACATGTATTTGGATTTGCGGTCAAATGCGTATGACTTGCTTGTGTGACATTATTTGACTTGTGTGAGACCTCGAATTTTATGAAATAAAAGTATTCAATTTTTCTATTTTGGTGAATAGTTAAATTGATAATAGTTTAAAGTTAAGGGTGACATTTTAAAATTTTTCAAAGTAAGTGATGATGAAGTTTTGTTTTATTAGTATTATTAATGTAATAAACAAAAAACCTTTTTATATAAAATAGAATACTTTTATAAAGTTATTCTATAAATAGAATATATTATATTTTATTATGCATAGTGTTGTATAGTGCTGCATAGTATTTTACATAGTAAAATCTTTTTATATAAAGCAGAATACTTTTATAAAGTTATTCATTTTATTAGATTATAAATAAAATATATTATATTTTATTTAAAAGATTTTTCTTTAAATACGGACCGTCAGTTTAAAGTAAATCAATACGGACCGAATTCATGAATTAGTTCTTATGTGATCCATTCTTACATAAATAGAAGCTCATTCATTTATTATTTCTTACGAATTCAATTTGAAACTCTAGAGAGAAACTATAGAGAATTCTTCTTTTATAATCTTGAAGCGTATTTCTTTAGAGTTTAAGAAAGCTTTTGGCGTGAAGACAAGTTTTCTTCGAGTATATCCTGCCTACCAAATTGAAGTACTCTTCTTTCAAAGGTAAGAGATATTATTTGTTGTACTCGTAATTGGTATTATTTCTTTCGTATTCATGAAGAGAACTTCTGCTATTCCATTCTTTATTATTATGTTAGAATAACCTGTTTATGCGAAGTACCGCATACATGGTGAAATTCTTCTATTATTCCGTTCTTTAATATTCTGCCGGAATATCCTATTCGGCAAGGTATCACGCTCGACCGGTTCCATTAATTATTATTACATTGGAATAACTTTGTAATGCGGATTATCGTATACCTGGTGAATTCATTTGTTATTCCATTCATTATTATTACATTGGAATAACTTTTGTATACACCTGATTCTAAGTATACAGGTGAATTGGTCTGTTGTTATTCCATTCTTTATTATACTGTGGAATAACTTTGTATCTGTAATTCGTAGTATACCTAGTGAATTCTGTTGTTATTCCATTCTTTATTATTACATTTGGAATATCACTCGGTCGCGTAATTTTGCGACTGGTTCCATTATTCATTATTTTGTTAGAATAACCTGTCTGTACGTTCTATCGCATGCATGGTGATTTCGGTTGTTATTCCATTCTTTATTATTATGTTGGAATATCCTGTCGGTGCGTATTACGCCTGACATGGTTCCATTATTTATTATTCTGTTAAGAATAACCTGTCGGTGCGATCTATCGCATGCATGGTGATTTCTCCTGTTATTCCATTCTTTATTATTCTGTTGGAATAACCTGTCTATGTGGATTATCACATGCATGGTGAATGATCCTTTGTTTTTATTCCTTATTAAATTGTGAAAATGATCTGTATAGATGATGTCCTCATATGTTTTGAGTATTAATAAGTGTTATGATGAGTTATGTTGGTTATTATGTGAAAACATGAAAGTTTCTTAGAAATCACAAAGAGTTGAAAATCAGATTTTGGTGAAAACGGAACATAAAATTCAATTGACCATATCTCCTATTATATTTCGAATTTTTAAGTGAGGTCAAGTTCTAGAGTTAGATCTATGAGTTTTGTAACTTATCCAAGTGGAATCACTGTAAAAAGTGTTGTAGATTTTCGTGTAGACTGATTTTAGTAAAGGAGTCAAAAGCTGTAAAAACCGAAAAAAGCTACTGTCCAGGAATTAAAAGGGCTGTTTCGGCCACTTAATTTGTGAGAAAAATTCTGGCTTTTGGGACATGAAAGTATATAGTATAAAGTACCTCCTGTCCAAAAATGAGCTTATTCCGACTTAAAATGAGCAAGTTATGACCATTTCAATATTTAGGTTTTTCCGACGAAAAATGCTATAATCGGAGTTCTATAACTCCGATGACCATGAAATTTAAACCAGAAGCTCACGTTAACATGTGTAAGATCCTGCCAAGATTTGAGAATTTTTGGAGTTAACCTTGAGGTAGCTAATTTCGTAAGGAATTAATTAGAAATTAATTTTTGAAAAATAGTAAATGAATATTAAAAATTTCAAGAAAAATATATGTTTATTATGGGACTATATTCTGCTAAATCCCAGAAAATAAATATTTTTTGGACTGATTTGGTATTTTACATGAAAATAGTTTAGTTACGAATATATGAATTAAATATGTTATGTGAAGTAACAAAATTAGAAAATAGGATTTTATGGCTTGAGAATCCTATATAGGGTATATGCATATTTTTGATGAGTGATTTGATCATTGGTGATGAAATCTTATGAGTATGACATTTTTGAATGATTAAATGCATTATTTGATAAAGTGTAAACAATTAAAATAAATTGTTTATAAGTTTAAGAAATGACTAAAATATTATTAATGACATTAGATTATGAGATTATTAAGTGATTGATAACATTTGGTTATTATTGAGTATTTGGATAAATTGTATTATAAAAGTTTAATATTTATCCTTTATCTCATTTTGATTGATTCTTTATGTCATTGACATCATCCTCATGCTTATATTATGTTGAAAGTCATCGTGTGGCACATGTAGTGCATAGATGGACTTGGTATGATTATGACCACGGATTATTGAGTATAATCATGACCGTAATGTTATAAATGATGTGGAAAAAGTCCTCGTTGGCCCGTAGTGCATTGATGGGATGAGTTTTTGGTATGATTATGGCTATGGATTCTCTTGACCCGATGGTGCAAAGATGAATTATTTTATGGCATGATCGGGACCATTGATGAAAAACACGATTATCTTTGCACGTAGTGCATGGATAATTCGTGGTCGTGAATCTTAAAGAATATCCTTGGCCGTAGTAGTGCGAGGATGATTCGATGATGTGGATTAATTATTGGTGAGTCTCAAAGAATGAAATATTAATTCATGGATGTGATAATAATGAATATCCTTGGTCGTAGTGCATGGATAATTCATGGATGTGATATTAATGAATATCCTTGGCCGTAGTGCAGGGGTGATTCGATGATATGGATTATTTATTAAGTTGAGTCTCAGCATTATTGGTTTTATTGTATATATTTTGGTAGTAGTGCAGAAGATGAATTTAATTAGTATGATTATGAGCAGGAATTGTGATTTGGTATAACCATGATTTTGATGTTTCAGGTGAAGATAGGTGATTAAAATTATCTTCATCCTGGGTGCGAAAAGGGAATTTAGAATCACAATTTTGATTATAAGTTAGTCATATGGTTGTGGACAGAAATTGTTGATTGATGTTACAGGGATAAAACATTTTCGGTGGACTTTTAACTTAAAGAAGATAATAGATCTGATGGTCTATTTGACTCTTCTAATGGATTACTCGTTCCGCTGCAACTATGGTTGAAAAGTTTTATCATCTACCATATGTTCTAAATCTCTGATTTATTATTAATGAAAGCTATTGAGAATGTAGTTATTGTGACACCCCCAAAAATAGGTATTCATCACCCATCTTGAGTCGCCAAATACATGGTACAAAATTCAAATACAACTTAATAATAATACAACTGTCGTGTAAAATACGACAAAACATAAACTAAGAGTTTTAATACGTATATTGTCATCTAGACAGTATACAAACTAAAAGGAGTCCTCATTACATTTATTGTCACACTATTTAATCAGAATAGTGAGGACTACTAATGTTATCATCTGGACCGTCACTCCTTTCCCCGACTCGTCCCAACTATATTCTCATTTCCTGAAGAGAACAGTGAAAGAAAGGGTGAGCTCAACTAGCCCAGTAAGAAGTATTATGACTAAGATAATGCAGAATAAATTATCATTAGTCTTCAACAATGTTAAACTGATAAAATACAATAGACATCAAGTTTAACTGCAGCGGAACAAGCAATATATTAGAAGAGTCAAATAGAGAATAAAATCTATTATCTTCTATGATTTAAAATGTTTTCATCAATTTTTATCTGTGGCGCCCAAAATAGGTATACATCACCCATTTTAGGTATCAATAACATGGCATGCGAAACAACTACAACTTTATTAATACATCATAAAAGCGTGAGTTTAAATACAAATATTATCTTAGACAATATCTATACCCAAATAAATCTTCATCACAACTATTGATACATTATTATACAAAATGGTGAGGACTACTAAACAACTTCTAGAATCATCATTCCATTACCCCACTCAAGACTACGCTACATTCTCGCCTCTCCGAGAAGAAAAAATGGAACAACAAGGAAAAGGGTGAGCTCAACTAGCCCGAAGAAGAATATTATGACTAAGATAATATAGAACAAATTATCGTTAGTCTTCAACAAGGAAAAAATCGATAAAATACAATAGACAACAAGTTTCGGATCAATATTCGCGAGGGAAATAATAATCCATAGAAGAGTTATGTAGAGAATGAAATCTACTACTATCTATGAATTTAAAAGTCCTTCATCAATATTTTATCCCTGTAACATCAATCAATATACATCTTGAATTAAATATTCATCTTTACACTACAAATTTTAAAGATATTCATCGGACCAGTGTGTTCATCTCAACACTGTTCATCTTTGCACTACACAGCCAAAGATATTCAATAATATCATCATTTAGGGTGAGGATGATGAAAAATATTCTAAAGGAACGAATCCGGTGAAACAAAAGAATAAATATTAAGGATTAAGTATTTCAAATTTATTTCATGTCCAAAAAATACCTCATAAATAATCATAGTGGAGTAAAATTCAAGAATGATCAAAACATGGATACAATCAAAAGCTAGTATCCATAATAGATATTTTGGATGAAAAACAAAATTTTAATTTTTACGTGAATAGTGTCGTATTCGTGAATAGTGCCGTATACGTGAATAGTAATTCTGACACAAAAAGTTTCAAATTTGATTAAAATTTCAGATCAATACTTCGGCATAATGATATTTAAAGAAATAATATCATTTGAAAAAAAAATATCCCTTACCTCGAAAGAATAGTACTTCTAGTTGAAATACCGGATATAGGCTGTAAGACCCCAACTTTTTGAATAAAGATGAATTTTTCTATAATTATCATTTTTGAATATTATGATATAATATTATAGTTGTGGGTAATAATTATAAATTTTTGCAAAGTATGCAAGTTGTTATATAATATTCGATTGGTCGGGGAATATTCCTTTTAAACATGAAATATTCGTACGACGACACAATCATTGGTGGACCCCACAACAGAATTATTGTCGGATTGAGAAAATGACAAAAATATTTTATTGAAATAATGGCGGAAGTTTTACCGTTGATCTTTGTTGAACTACTTCTCGGTAGTAAAATCTAAATAATACCCAGTGGTTGCATAATAAAGCACACGGTATTGATTATTGATGCTTACGTTGAAGTCACTTAGTTTTGTTCAATTATTGCTATAGTAATTGTTGCATAGTATCTCACGTTATTTGATTCAATTATTGTCGATATTTTATATTATTAAATCAATATTTGAAATGCGGAGTTATTAATATTATAATTTACAATGTTAACGATGTCTAGAAGTTACTTGAGGAGAGGTTTGGTCACCTAATCACGCGCCATAATAGGATAAATTCTTATTGAAAAGCCCTCTTTCCGGGAATGACACAGTCGATTAAAATTGTGAATTATAATATTGATGATATATGTTGTTAAAAATATTGAAAGAATTTTTTATGGAGTAGTTGTTGTAATTTTGTGTATTATTTGGATCCCCACTTACCCATTATTAAAATAGTTAGGAGAAAGTACTTGGTTTATATATATATATATATATATATATATATATGTTTAATTCGATATGGATCGAAGATTGATGATTCAGATCATGAATCGAGAGTACAATGAGGCGATTGAGGAGGAATATGGCTATAGAAAATATATTCAACCTGGTAGTGATGACGCCAAATCTTGCCGAGAACAAGTCAAAGCCGGGTACTTGAGGGATGGCGGTTGTCATGACTTCCCAACAAATGAGGAACCCAAATGAAATTATCACGGGAGGTGGTGAACGGAGAAATCATGATGACGGGAAATAAAATGAAATGAAAAGCAAGGTATTCTCAACTTTTGAAATATCAGCACGTAAATTTTGGGACGAAATTTCATAAGGAGGGGAGATTGTAAGACCCGAATTTTATGAAATAAAAGTATCCAATTTTTCTTATAATTACAATTCAGTAAATGGTTAAATTGATAAAAGTTAAAGTTAAGGATGATATATGAAATTTTTTTTCAAAATACGCAAGTGGTTATAAAATATTCAATTGTCGGGGAATATTCGTTTGGTTGTGGAATATTCTTTCCGTTTAGAATATTCGTAACGACTGCCGCAGTACCCATTTATGGGCCCATAACAAAATAAGCGTCGGATGAAGAAAACGACAAAATTAAGTTTTTATAAATAACGGCGTAATCGTATCAAATTAACTTTGTTGGAATACCCGGTTGGTAAAATAAAGTAATGGCGTTGTTGCACATGCATTAGCACGGTATTACAGATTTTTGAATTATTGATTCTTACGTAAGAAGGCCTACTACTCAATAATTATTAAAGTAATTCTTGTTTAATATTTTATTTTATTGATTCAATAATTATTGCGTTGATATTTTATATTATTGTTGTTTCAATAATTATCACTGCACAATATTTCTCATTATCAGATCAATAATTCATATTATTTAAATAATATTATTAGATAGCATTATTGTGTCTAGAAAGTTCTGTCAAGGAGAGGTTTGGTTATCTAATTGCGCGCCAGTAAGGAGAAATTCTTATTGGAAAGCCCCCTCTTTCCTGGGAACTGCCTGGAGGTATTAAAAGAGCAAATCGGTGTTCTTAAAGCTCTATTGCGTGAGTTAAAATTTTGATCTGACCGTTGGATCGTTGTTATTTTTGGATATATTATACATATATATGTTGAATATATGTCCACAAATTTTGAACCGTTAAAAATTAACGCATGATTTGTTATGAATTTTAAAAGGTGTTGAAAGGGTGTTTAAAATTATCCGTTCCTGAATTTTGGATATTTTCAGTCTGGAATTTGGAAAAACTTTATTCTGTAAAGTTGTAGTGAATTCGATTTTAGGAAGAATGGACATAAAATTTGTATTTTTCTGATAAACAAGCTATTTTTTATGAATTGTTGAAGTTTCAAAAAATAAAATGATTTTTATTAAAAAAAAGGGTGGGACCCACATGTGTTTTAACACATGTGGGCTGCTATTTTTTCCAAGATGGCTTGTTTGATTTTCAAAATGGCTGGCTTGACAATTGAGGTGGCTTAGGAATAAGGAAAAGAAATAATATATTTTATTATTTTAGTCTCCTTTGACGTTCTAGCATTTTCCTATAAATAGAAGCTTAAGTTAGAATTGAAAATCACACCAGAAACAACTTTTCTTTCTCTCTATATTATCAAGCATATTTTTAGAGTATTTAGATACTTTGAGAGTTTCTATTTAGTAAAAGTTTCCTCCGATTTTTCATCCGAAGTACTGCTCTCTTGAGGTAAGGGATTTTAAGGGTTATTATGTTTTTCAGTTCGTACTTCTTCCGTCATTCAAAAAATTCTGGAAAAATTTGAAATGATATTTTGATGAGTTTTATTGATTGTGTCCAAAAATGGCAATTTTTGGATGTGTAGATTAAGAGTTATGAATTTTATGAGAAAAGACTATTTTAAAAGTAACCGCTTATAACTCCTTGTGGCTAACTCCAAAATTGATGAAATTTTTATTGGAAGTACATCTATATAATATCAGTGTACTCTGTGAATTTTGGAATTTTTAGATAAAAATACAATTTATGATAAATGTCTAAATATTTGGCGGTTTTGGCCATATGAAAAATAGTAAATGAATTTTAAAAATTATGAGAAAAATATATATTCAATATGAGACTATATTACGCTAAATCTCGAGAAAAGAAATATTTTTGGAACTGATTTGGTATTTTCATGAAAATGGACTAGTTATGAGTAAATGAATTAAATATGTTATGTGAAGTAAGAAAATTAAAAAATAAGATTTTATGGCTTGAGAATCCTATATGAGGTATATGCAGATTTTTGATGAGGGTTTTGGTTATTGGTGATAAAATCTTATGAGTTTGGCATTTTAGAATGATTAAATGCATTATTTAGTAAACTGTAAACAATTAAAATAAATTGTTTATAAGTTGAAGAAATGTTATTTCAATATCATTATACCGAAATATTGGTATAAATTTTATTGTAAAATTTATACCTTTTTGTGTCGAGTTAATATTCATGAGTTACTACTATTCACGGGTTACTATTCATGAATTACTATTGATGAAATTCTTATTCATGGAGTTCTTATTCACGAGTTCTTATTCATGATAAAATTGGTTTCTTTTTCTAACCAAATTATAGTTGATTTATGAATATTACTCTTGAAATTAAAACTATATATTGATCATATTATTTTTTATTATCATATATAACATTTTATAACCCTAATGATGATATTTCTCTTTGACTTGAGTGTAAAGATGGGTAGATTTTTGGTAGGATCATGACTATGGGTTCTCTTTGGCCAGTAGTGCAAAGTTGAATTGTTGACTGGTATGATCATGACCATTGAATTTGTAATTGAATATTTTTAGCTTAAGTACAAGGGTGAAATGATCAACATGGTTATAATTATTGTTTATATAAATTCTGAAATTATTATATATTTCTTTGAGATAATAATATATTTGGCCTGTAGTGCAAATATGAACTGTTGATGAATATATTTGGCTGTAATGCAAATATGAGGCTGTTGAGGAATATCTTTGGCTGTAGTGCAAAAGATGAATTGTTGATGAATATCTTTGGCCGTGGTCTGAAGATGACATGTTATTGAATATCTTTGGCCGATGGTGCAAAAGATGAACATGTGTTGAGATGAACATAACCAACTGGTGATACAAATGAATACCTTTGGCCGTAGTGAAAAGATGAAATTATTAGTATGATTATGAACAGGAAATGTGATTTGGTGTAACCATGATCTTTGATGTTTCAGGTAAAGATAGGTGATGAAAGTTATCTTCGTCCTGGATGAGAAGAGGAATTTAGAACTACAATTATGATTATGAGTTATTCATATGATTTTGGACCAGAATTGTTGATTGATGTTACAGGGATAAAACATTGTTGGTAGATTTTTAATATGGAGAAGATAATAGACTTTATAGTCTATTTGACTCTTCTAATGGATTGATCGTTCCGCTGCAACTATGGTTGAAATTTTTATCATCTACCATATGTTCTAAATCTCTGATTTATTATTGATGAAGGTTATTGATAATTTAATTATCTTTAGTCATGATATTCTTTCTTGAGCTAGTTGTGCTCACCCTTTTGCTTTTACAATTTCTTTGGTGTAATAAAGTGTGTAATTTGGGTCGAGCGGGGTAATGAGGGGAATAGAATGGTGGTCATCGTTTAGTAGTTATATTTGGTGAATCTAATAGGGTGAAAGGCGAACCCAACGTTGGAAAGGTGTTTTGTCACTATCATACAAGATGTCTAATGACATACTGACCTCGTATCATCATAAGATGCGAGGATGTGCTCATCCACTTTGCTTGAGTATATATATGAAAGCACTTACTATATAATCTTGGTGTTTGTTTGAAGTATAATTCTGAATTAGAGACAGTGGAGATAATGATATGTCAAGAGAAGACTTACCATTGGGAAGAATATGATAGTAATCTTCTTATTTTTCTTTGGGGTCTATTGGATCAACCAAGGATAATTTTGTGGCCATATGATATCTATCATAACCTGGACGCATGGCCTCCCATGTACGAATGTTTCCTTGAGCACTTCCCAAAGATTTTAGTTTCTAAAACAGTTTTTGACTATACCTTTATGTAAGGTGTCACTGTGAGGTGTTGTCCACGGTTGGGACATGTGTCACATTTGGTATATATTTGTATCCAAACTCACAGCATATGTGTTGTTGTATTTTGTACGACAATATTTGTAATAAAGTTGTAGATATTTTCTATACCATGTATTTGGCGACTTAGAATGAGTTGGATGGAATGGACCTATTTTGGGGTCGTCACAGTTGGTATTAGAGCTTAGGGTTATGATCTCTGGCGGAGATCGGGGAATATAACTAGGAGGAGAGATGAGTAAATCCTTCATTTAGTGTGTCCTACCTAAGCTTATTTGTTGGTCGATCGTAATATTGGGATATTATATGATATGTTAATTTGTTTAATTAACCCTTGTTTTATAGCGATATTTGAGAATGGGCTGTGAGAATATTAATGATGGAGTGAATGAGGACAGTGGGATACCTCTAATCACTAACCATGATAATGTGATGTCGAGACGAAGAAGGAATTAGAGATATCCGTATGGTGAGTGAAGAATTGATAGTTGCACCGAGATAGTCACAGGAGGTAATGGTGAGAAGCGAGGAAGAAGAGGAAGAAGAGGTACACGAGGAGAGTTTATTAGAGGTATTATATGATCAAAATGTAGAATTTCAAAATCGTATTCATGAGTTAGAAGAAGAATTTGAAAAACGATGGTGATTGGTGGAACAAAAGGATGCAACAATTCAGCTTGTGTTACCCGATATGTGATCTTGAGCGAAGCATTCTTTGGCGAGTATAAGATGATAAAGATGGAATCTGAAATGGTGAAAGAAAAAAAAACGAGCAGTAAGAATGAAGCGATGCATGGGTAAAAGCCACACGACACATGGATATTGTGGAAAGAGATATCCGATCTAAGAAGGCTAAAATAGATGATATGAATTTCTCTTTTGGAAAGCAATTGGGAGAATCCAACATCGAGTTTTGAATTACCTGACATGAGTGGTCAACTGAATTCGATATGGATCGAAGATTGATGATTGAGATCATGAATCGAGAGTACAACGAGGCGATTGAGGAGGAATATGGCCTATAGAAAAATATATTCCAACGGTAGTAATGATGACGCCAAATCTTTGCCCAGCACAAGTTAAAAGCAAGGTACTTGAGGATGGCGGTTGTCATGACTTCCCAACAAATGAGGAACCCAAATGAAATTATCACGGGAGGTGAAAGCAACGGAGAAATCATGATGACCGGAAATAAAATCTGAAATGAAAAGCAAGGTATTCTCAATATTTGAAATATACGAATGCGTAAATTTCGGGGACGAAATTTCATAAGGAGGGAGATTAGTAAGACCGAATTTTATGAAATAAAAGTATCAATTTTTCTTATAATTACAATTCGGTAAATGGTTAAATTGATAAAAGTTAAAGTTAAGGATGATATATGAAATTTTTTTTCAAAAATACAAAGTGGTTATAAAATATTCAATTGTGGGGAATATTCGTTTGGTTAGGAATATTCTTTACGTGGGGAATATTAAATACGATGAAGCAACCATTTGTGGGCCCCATGTGAGAATAAGCGCCGGATGAAGAAAGCGACAAAATTAAGTTTTTATAAATAACGGCGTAATCGTTCTGAATTAACTTTGTTGGAATACCCGGTTGGTAAAATAAAATAATACATGCGCGTTGTTGCTGATATTACGGTATTACACAATATTTTGAATTATTGATTTCTTACGTGAAGGCCTTACTCAATAATTATTACGATAATTCTTTATTCAATATTTTATTTTATTGATTCAATAATTCTTTGCGTTGATATTTTATATTATTGTTGTTTGATAATTATCATTTGATGATATTTCTCATTATCGGATCGATAATTCATATTATTTGAATAATATTATTAGATAGCATTATTGGCAATGTCTAGAAAGTTACATCAAGGAGAGGTTTGGTCACCTAATTACTTGGCATGAAGAAGGAGAAATTCTTATTGAAAAGCCCCTCTTTCACAGGAACTACTCGTGGTTGTCATAATTGTGATTACGTAATATTATTTGTGAATAATTAATTATTGATTTATATGATAATGAAATATTTATTTGATGTGGATATAGATGATGGATTTATTTATGTGATTATAAATGAATGAATTCTTTGTTGAGGTGTCTTATCGATGATTTTATCGAATTGGAGGTATTAAAAGATCAAATCGATTGTTCTTAAAGCTCTATTGCAGTGAGTTAAAATTTTGATCGTAGTTGGATCGTTGTTATTTTTGGATATATTATACATATATATGTTGAGTATATGTCCATAAATTTTGAACCATTAAAAATTAACGCATGATTTGTTATGAATTTTAAAAGGTGTTGAAACGGTGTTTAAAATTATCCGTTCCTTAATTTCGGATATTTTCGGTCTGGAATTTGGAAAAACTTTCTTCTGTAAAGTTGTAGATAATTCGATTTCAGGCAGAATGGATATAAAATTTGTATTTTTCTGATAAACAGGCTATTTTCTATGAATTGTTGAAGTTTCAGAAAATAAAATGATTTTTATTAAAAAAAAAGGGTGGGACCCACTTGTGTTTTAACACATGTGGGCTGCTATTTTTTTCAAGATGGCATGTTTGATTTTCAAAATGGCTGGCTTGACAACTAAGGTGGCGTAGGAATAAGGAAAAGAAATAATATAATTTATTATTTTAGTCTCCTTTGGCGTTCTAGCATTTTCCTATAAATAGAAGCTTAAGTTAGAACTGAAAATTACACTAGAAACAAGTTTTTTTTCTCCCTATATTATCAAGCATATTTTTGAGAGTATTTAGATACTTTGAGAGTTGCTATTTAGTAAAAGTTTCCTCCGATTTTTCATCCAGAAATCGCTTCTCCCGAGGTAGGGGATTTTAAGGGTTATTATGTTTTTCGGATTCGTACTTCTTAGTCCTTGAGAAAATTCTGGAAAAATTTGAAATGATATTTTGATGAGTTTTATTGATTGTGTCCAAAAATGGCGATTTTTGGATGTAAAGATTAAGAGTTATGAATTTTATGAGAAAAGACTATTTTAAAAGTAACCGCTTATAACTCCTTGTGGTTAACTCCAAAATTGATGAAATTTTTATTGAAAAAAAATTCTGAGAAAAATATATGTTCAATATGAGACTATATTCTGCTAAATCTCAGAAAAGAAATATTTTTAGAAATGATTTGGTATTTTTCATGAAAATGGACTAGTTATGAGTAAATGAATTAAATATGTTATGTGAAGTAAAAAAATTAGAAAATAAGATTTTATGGCTTGAGAATCCTATATGAGGTATATGCAGATTTTTGATGAGGGTTTTGGTTATTGGTGATAAAATCTTATGAGTTTGGCATTTTAGAATGATTAAATGCATTATTTAGTAAACTGTAAACAATTAAAATAAATTGTTTATAAGTTGAAGAAATGTTATTTCAATATCATTATACCGAAATATTGGTATAAATTTTATTGTGGAATTTTTACCTTTTTGTGTCGAAGTTAATATTCATGAGTTCTTTATTCACTAAGTTACTTATTCACGAAATTCTATTTATGGAGTTCTATTCACGAGTTATTATTCATGATAAAATTGGTTTCTTTTTTCTAAACAAATTATAGTTGATTTATGAATATTACTCTTGAGATTAAAACTATATGTTGATCATATTATTTTATTATCATATATAACATTTTTATAACCCTAATGATGATATTTTCTTTGACTTGAGTGTAAAGATGGGTAGATTTTTGGTAGGATCATGACTATGGGTTCTCTTTGGCGATGAGTAAAAGTTGAATTGTTAATTTGGTATGATCATGACCATTGAATTTGTAATTGAATATCTTTAGCTTAAGTACAAAGGTGAAATGATCAACATGGTTATAATTATTGTTTATATAAATTCTGAAATGATTATATATTTCTTTGAGATAATTATACAACAAGAGAGCTGTGAGTTTAAATACAAATACTGTCTTCTAGACAATATCTACTCTCAGAATAACTCCTCATTATATTAATTGTCACACTATTTAACAGAATAGTGAGGACTACTAGCTAACACTATCATCCAGAACATCACTCTATTCCCCGACTCGTCTCCAAATTTCGTTCTCATTTCACCAAGATAACAAATGAAAAGAAAGGGTGAGCTCAACTAGCTTGATAAGAAATATTATGACTAAGATAATGCGTAATAAATTATCATTAGTCTTCAACAATGTTAAACCGATAAAATACAATAGACATTAAGTTTAGCTGCGGTAATGAACAAGCAATCCATTAAAAGAGTCAGTAGAGAATAAAATCTACTATCTTTTATGATTTAAAAGTTTTTCATCACTTTTATCATTTGAGACTCGACTTTTTTAATAATTAATCCACATCATCCCCAAGACTACGGCTAAGGATATTCATTAGGGTCACGACCACAAATTCCATGCACTACGGGCCAAGGATATTTTTGTATTCATCAATGGTCATGATCATGCCAACAACTGTCCATTAATGCACTACGGCCAATGATGACTTTTACCACATCACTTGTTACATTACGGTCATGATTACACCGAATAATCCCTGGTCATAATCATACTAAGTACATCTATTCACTACAGGCCACATATGATTTTCAAAAAAATATAAACATGAGGATGATGACATTGATATAAGAGTTTAATAAAACAAGTTCACGAATTAATTTATTCGAGGAACTAATAACGTCCAAATTGTCAACATGATCTTCGCTTAGAGAGTAAAATTCAAGAATGCTCGGAAGAATATTTTCATGAAAATCTTTGGATGAAGCGGCTAATATCAAGGATATTCCACTAATTTCATGGAGTATAAGTCAAAATTTTAACCAATTGAGTATAATAACGAATGGAATAACAAAAGAAATCACCATGCATGCGCAGATTGTGATGCATAAACGAGTTATTCCAATGTAGAATAATAATAACGGAACCGGTCGGGTGAAATTCACAATCGAGGTGATGTTCCAACAAAATAATAAGTCTTGAATAATAAATATAGAACCGTGTCCAACAGAAACGCATGCATGTGATAGGATATTAAACGAGAATAATAAAGACGAGAATAATAAATAATGGAACCCGGTCGGTGTAAAACATGCATGTGATATTCCAATGTAATAATAAATAAAGAGCGGAACCAGTCCGTGTAAAACACATGACGCAGGATGTTCCAAGTAATAATAAAGACGTAATAATAGAAGAATGTCACCAAGTATAGGGTAGATCAGCGTATCAAAAGTTATTCTAACAGAATAATAAAAAATGGAATAACAACAGTTCTCTTCATGAATAAGAAAGAATAACACCTCTTACCGTAAAAGAACTTGATATAAGAGTAGGAAAGTAGCAGAATACTTTTCTATAGTTTCTCTATAATTTTTCTCTCTGGAGTTTCAGTGAATTCGTAAGAAATAATGAAGGAATGAGATTCTATTTATAAGAGAATAGAAGGGTACTGTGCAAGGAAAATTATTTATGCAATCAATCAGATGAAATTATTTTTTTTTCCAATCAATAATCAAACCAATTAAAATATAATATATATATATATATAACACATGTTTTCAAATTATATATATCAATATTATATATACACCACTTAATTTTTCTCCCCCATAACCAACATCTATCCCCCACCCACCCAATAATCAAATTCACTACACTCTTACACATCACTATAACACTACTACTTTTCTACCATTTTCCACTCACACACACATCACACACCTATCACTTTCACATATCATTTTCTTTCACTATATACTCAAAACATACATATACTTCCATACATATACTCTTCTATTTCCAAGATCATTTCCCAACACATATGGGTTCTACATGTGGGGCCCCATAATGTGGGCCCCACCTTTAAATAATTTCTCTGGAGATTATTTTGAAAATGGGTAAATAGAATCCATAAAATAAGTAAAACTTCATAAAAATTACCTTAATAATTTTAACAACATTTATCATCTTCATTATAATTCACAATATTAATCGACTGTGTCGTTCCTGTGAAAGAGGGGCTTTCCAATAAGGATTTCTCCTATCGACGCCGCAATTAGGTGACCAAACCTCTCCTCATGGCGTAACTTCTAGACATCGTTAATATTGCAATTTATAATATTAATAACTATGTCATTTCAATTATTGATTTAATAATATATAAAATATCGATAATAATTGAATCAAATAACGTGAGATACTATGCAACAATTCTTATAACAATAATTGAACAAAACTGAATGACTTTCACGTAAGCATCAATAATCAATACAGTGGTGTACTTTCTATGCGACCAGACAGCGTATTCTTTTACTTTACTCTTGAGTAGTTCAACAAGATTAACGGTAAAACTTTCGCAGTTATTTTCATAAAAATATTTTTGTCATTTTCTTAATCCGACAATAATTCTGTTGTGGGGTCCACCAATGATTGAGCCGTCGTACGAATATTCCCTGACAAAAAGAATATTCTCCGACCAATCGAATATAATATGACAACTTGCATACTTTGTAAAATTTATAAATACTATCCACAACTATAACATTATATCAAATCCACACCATAATATTAAAAAAATATTTCGAGAAATTTAAATCCTTATTTATAAAATCTAGGGTCTCACAATCTCCCCTCCTTATGGAATTTCACCCTCGAAATTTATGTACGTACCTGATATGCCGAATACAAAGCAGAATACTTTTCTATAGTTTCTCTATAATTTTTCTCTCTGGAATTTCAGTGAATTCGTAAGAAATAATGAAGGAATGAGCTTCTATTTATAAGAGAATAGAAGGGTACTGTGCAAGGAAAATTATTTATGCAATCAATCAGATGAAATTATTTTTTTTTCTAATCAATAATCAAACCAATTAAAATATAATATATATATATATATAACACATGTTTTCAAATTATATATCAATATTATATATACACCACTTAATTTTTCTCCCCCATAACCAACATCTACCCCACCCACCCAACCACCCACCCAATAATCAAATTCACTACACTCTTACACATCACTATCACACTACTACTTTTCCACCATTTTCCACTCACACACACATCACACACCTATCACTTTCACATATCATTTTCTTCCACTATATACTCAAAACATACATATACTTCCATACGTATACTCTTCCATTTCTAAAATCATTTCCCAACACATATGGGCCCCACATGTAAGACCTCAAATAATTAATAAATGAAATTTAATTTCCTCTAATTATTATTTTGAAATAGTAAGGGTTGATGTGATTAATGTGGATAGTTATGGGTAAAATACGCAAATATTTCAAAATAAGCAAGTGGTTATAAAATATTCATTGTTGTCGGGAATATTCGTTTGGTCGTGGAATATTCAGACTTGTCAGAGAATATTCAGACGATTGACGCAAAATGCCCATATGTGGGCCCCATAACGAAAAAGCGATTGGAGGAAGAAAACGACAAATATAAATTGTTTAAAAATAACGGCGTAATTGTTACCGAATTTACCTTTGTTGGAATACCCGCATGGTTAAAAACAAAAGAATCTGGTTGTTGTCAGACGCAGAAGACATTGCAGATTGCACCAATTATTGACTCTTACGTAAAGAAGGCACTACTCAATAATGGTTCTGATGAATTATTGCTCAATGTTTTATTTTATTGATTCAATAATTTGCGTTGATATTTTATATTATTGTTGTTTCAATAATTGTCATTACACGATTTTTCTTTATCGAAGCTATAATTCATATTATCTCGAATAATATTATTAGATAACATTATTGGAAATGTCTAGAAAGTTACATCTTAAGGAGAGGTTTGGTCACCTAATTGCGCCACCAAGAAGGAGAAATTCTTATTCGAAAGCCCCTCTTTCCGGAACCGCCCTGGTCACAATATTGTGATTCTCGTAATATTATTTGTGAATAATTAATTATTGATTCATATGATGAGGAAAATATTGATTTTATGTGGATATAGATGGAGAAAATTTTATAGTGACAATTGTTAAAAATTAAAATTTTATCTTTTTCTCGATAAAATAATTCATTTAAATATATTATTATATTTTAATAATATAATAATGATGATATTTTTACGGTGAATGTGGGATATATGATTATATGTGGAGGAGGAGTATTTTGTTGCAATAAATGTTTAAAACATGTTAAACATGCTTCATGGACCACATTTATTGACTGAAATTTGATTATAGCCTCTAAAATCGCCCGTCTGTGAATTTCGGTCAATTTCTGTTTGGAATTTAGAAAAACTTTCTTCTGTAAAGTTGTAGAGAATTGAATTTCCTATAAAAACTCGCAAGATTCGAATTTTCTCACAAAAGGGCTATTTATTATGAATTATTGAAGTTCTGAAGCTCCGAAATAATTGATTTTTGGAAGTTTTAATTATTTATTTTATGAATAACGTTTTTTTTTCTTCTTCTAGAAGGGAGCATGTGGTTTGTATTCAGATTTTCAGATTCTAAGAATGGGCGTAGAAAATTTTTATATATATTATTATTATAATAAATTTTATGCTTTGGTGTTCAAGCAATTTCCTATAAATAAGTCTTAGGTTAGAATTGAAAATCACACCGTAAACTCAAGTTTCTCTCTATATTATCGAAGCGTATTCTTGTGAGTATTTTGAGTATACTTTGAGTATTGCTATACAAAGTGAAAGTTCAAGATATGCTTTATATCCAAGATATTCAGGTTAAGATCGATCTTTTCGAGGTAAGGGATATTATTTTTTTAAGTAATGATATTATTTCTTCAATATCATTATCTTTGAAATATTGATCTCAAGTTTTTATCAAATTTGAAACTTTTGGTGCTTCGAGAGTTCTTATTCACGATATTAAGACCATTCATCGAAAATAAAAATTTTTCTTTTCAGTCCAAAAATATCTATTCGGATACTAGCTTTGATTTTATCCATGTTTTGATCATTCTTGAATTTTACACCACTATGATTATTTTTGAGGTATTTTTGACGTGGATAAAACAAAGTACTAATCCTTAATCCTTAATCCTTGTCATTTTGTTTCACCGATTCGATTTTCTTTAAAAAATATTTTTCATCATCCTCTACCTTAAATGATGATATTATTGAATATCTTTTGGCTGTAGTGCAAAAGATGAATGATTTATGATGAATATCTTTGGCACAGTAGTGCAAAGATGAATGATTTCGATGAATATCTTTGACCGTGAGTGCAAAGATGAACAGTGTTTAGATGAACATGACCTAATGGTGAATGTCCTGGCTCAGTAGCAAGGATGAATATTTGATCCCGTATATATATTGATTGATGTTACAGGATAAAAAAAAATAGAGCGATGAACTTTAAAATTCATACATAGAAGATAGTAGTTTGCATTCTCTACTTAACTCTTCTAATGAATTATTATTTATTTCATGCGAATATTGATTTAAAACTTGTTGTCTATTGTATTCTATTATATTTTTCCTCGTTGAAGACTAACGATAATTTTGTTGTATATTATCTTAGTTATAATATTCTTTCTTGGGCTAGTCGAGCTCACCCTTTTCCTTTTTGTTCCATTTTTCTTCTCGGGAGGCGAGAATATAGCGAAGTACGAAGCCTGGGTATGGAATGAAAGTTCTAGGGAGAGTTGTTTAGTAGTCCTCACCATTGTTGTAAAATAATGTATCAATAATTATGATGAGGATTTATTTGTATGTGGATATTGTCTCAGATGGCAATATCTCGTATTTAAACTCACGGCTTTACTATTGTAATAATAAAGTTGTAGTTGTTTACGTACCATGTATTGACAACCTCGAATGGGTGATGTAGACCTATTTTGGGGGTGTCATGGTTGGTATCGAGCTTAGGGATATGATCTCCGGAGGAGATCGGGGAATAGAATCTAGGAGGGAGAGGCGACTAAATCCTTCGCTAGTATGTCCTACCTAAGCTTATTTGATAGTTGGTCAAGTATATAGGGATATTATGTGATATATTGATTTTCTTAATTAACCCTTGTTTTATGACGGTATTTTAGAATGTCAATTGAGAATATTAACGGTGGAAATGAGACCAGTGGAGACGCTTTGTATTTCACCAACGAGGAGAACGCATAACAAGCGTGGGCAATGTTCCTCCGTGAACAACACCAACGCGAGATGATGAACGAGGGATATTTAGAAGCTTTTTGCGATTCATGCAAAATCGCATTTGAGGAGACTCGTGTTCAAAACATAGGAGGAAATGATAGCAATTCACGGGTTATCGCAGCCAAGCAGATTCAAAGAGTTGGGACCACCGAATTTAAGTGGAAAGCCAGATCCGATCATGCGGTAAACATGGGTCAAGCAAATTACCAAGATATTCGATGTCTTGGGATGCACAAAGGAACGAAGGTTCCATTCGCCACACTTTTATGTTCCGTGGCGAGGCGCATCATGGTGGAGAATCGTGAAGCGCACTCCATCCAAACCGCGACTCAAGCGTATGTCTTGGGAGACGTTTGAGAACTATTTAATGACAAATACTTTCCTAAAAGTGTTCGTCATATGAAGGAAGTGGAGTTTATTAGACTGGAGCGAGAACAACACGACGGTGTCTCGAAGACGAGGCGAAGTTTGCAGAGAGTTATCCGTGTTTGCACCTCATTTGGTGGAGAATGAGAGAACGTATGACGTGGATGTTTCGAGAGGTTTAAAATCCCAGGCACGCCAAGATATCTCATCTCTCATAAATTTTCTCTATTCGGATGTTGTTAATGAGGGCTCAATTGTTAAAGCGAGATAACGAGTACTACAACCGAGGTACCACAATCGAGGATCATACCTGGAGATAGCGATCAACAAAACAACAATAACCGTTGGAGAAAGAAAAAAGGCGGACAAAAATGGTAACCACTCGGTGGTAATCATGGCCATGAAAATAGAAGAAGCGAGTCGGGAGGAGATTTTAAAAGAGGAGATTCAACAACGACCATTATGAAGATGACGGTGCACAAAGAAGAATCTGGTTCCAAGGAGGAGAACGACCACCGGTTATATGCTTTATAAATGCGGGAAAGAGGGACATATCGGTCCAAATCGCGCCACAACAGCCTGTATGCTATAATTGTGGAAAGGAAGGACATATCGCCGAGATCGCACAGCAGATGGCGAAACCTAGTTCAATGGGGGACTATGACTCAAAAAGATCGTCCCGTAAAAGTCAAAGTCAGCGGTTCCTCGGAAGAAGCGTTTTTGTCAGGATCGGTCAAATGCGAGGAACCTAAACGAGGTGATCACGTAAGCTATTTATAAATTCTTGTGAAGTTTATACTTTTACTAGATACCCGGGTCTTACCCATTCATTTATCTCTCCCGCTTTGTGCTCAACGTTTAAACTTGACTCGGAGAAATTAGACTTTGAATTTATATGTGGAAACTCCGTTAGAGAAACTTTCATCACATCAACTGCTTATAAATCTTGTCTAATCCAAGTTGGCACCCTTATCTTACTTTGTTGACCTTATCTCTTCGTAGATATTTGCTTTTGATGTGATTTTAGGATTGATTGGTTAACTACTCATCATGCCAAAATTGATTGTTTTTTCGGGGTTGTTAGCTTTCATATTCCTAAACAACCTGTTATATTAATTCTAAGCAACTAAACCATTAAAATCAATCATCGTCATATCTAATCATAAAGCTATTCGTTTATTAAAAGCGGATGTCAAGCTTTCTTAGCCCATGTTATGGATTTGAATAAAGACACGTCAAAATTGAATAATATTCTGTTGTTATTAACTTTCACGACGATTTCTGAAGAACTTCCCGGCCTACCCCCGTAACGTGAAGTTGAATTCTTTATTGACCTTGAACTCGGTACAAAGCCCATTTCTAAAACCCCATATCGAATGGCTCTATTGAACTTCAGAGTTAAAGGTCCAACTACTGTGAATTGTTGGACATCGGTTTCATCTGGCCCTAGTACATCTCCTTGGGGTGCTCCTGTTTTATTCAGAAAGAAGAAAGACGGAGTATGCGACTTTGTATTGACTATCTGAATTGAACCATGTCACCATCAAGAATAGGTATCCTCACCTCGTATTGATGACTTGTTTGACCAACTGTAAGGAGCACAATTCTTTTCAAAATCGATATTCGATTACGGATATCATCAAATCAAGATTAGAATCGAGGATATTCCAAAGACCGCCTTTAGAATTCTAATGCGCATTATGAATTCTTAGTTATGTCTTTCGGATTGACTAATGCTCCTGCGGCTTTCATGGATATGATGAACCGAGTATTCAAAGAGTATTTGGATCAGTTCGTTGTTGTCTATATTGATGACATCCTCATATATTCCAAAAGCCGTGAAGATCATGAGCACCATTTGAAGGTGGTACTCCAAAGGCTTCGTGAAAACAAGCTTTATGTCAAGTTAAAGAAATGTGAGTTCTGGCTTGAGGAAGTAGCATTTCTTGGGCATGTGGTGTCAAAACATGGAGTATCTCATTGACCCGGCCAAGATTCAAGCAATACAAAGTTAGGAGAAACCAAGTCGGTGGATCAAGACGTAGCTTTCGGGTCTCTGGTTATTATCGGAGATTCGTGGAAGGTTTTCTCGAATCGCTACTCCATTAACCCAAAACTAACTCGGAAGGATACAAAATTCGTTTGAGGCGAAGAACGCGAGAAGAGTTTCCAAGAGCTTAAGAGAGACTTATTTTCTAAGACTGTTTCTAACAATACCATCCGGTTCGGATGGATTTGTTATCTACAACGATGCTTTCTTGAAGCAAAGGGTTAGGATGTGTTCTCATGCAACGTGGGAAAGTCATAGCCTCTCGCCTCGCGTGATTAACTTAAAGAATATGAGAGGAATTATCCTACCTTCGATCTCAGAGTTAGCGGCACTGCGTTTCAAGCTGCTTAAAGATCCGGAGGCACTATCTATATGGGGAGAAAGTGGAGATATATTCGGACCATAAAAGCCTTAAATATTTCTTCACTCAAAAAAGAACTTAACACGCGGCAATGACGTTGGCTCGAGCTATTGAAAGACTACGACCACACTATTCAATACCATCCCGAAAAAGCGAACGTGGTAATTGGACGCGTTGAGTAGAAGATCATATGCAGGAACGAGTGCGATGATGTCGGTGTCGCATGACAGAGCCAACTTTAATAGAAAAGTTAAGGTCGCTTTCAAGCCACCAATCCCGGAGCCGATGCATATGAAGAAGAAAGTACAAGAAGGTGCTATTCCTAGGAAGCGAGAATTGATGAAGAAGGAATACTTGAGTCCACTCCTGACTTTGTGTTCCTAACGATTCTAATTGAAAGTACAAGATCATGATGGAGGCACACAATACACCATTTCGCAATCCATCCTCGGAAGTACTAAAATGTATCGTGATCTTCGACATACATTTTGGTGGAACAATATGAATAGAGAGATTGCAAAGTTTATCTCAACATGTTTAACTTGTCAACGTGTAAAGGTGGAGCATCAAATGCCTAAGGGACCATTGCAACCACTTGAGATTCCGAAATGGAAGTGGGAACACATTACCATGGATTTCGTTACGGGTCTTCCCACGGTTTCTCAAGGCATAAATGCTATTTGGGTTATTGTTGATAGATTAACCAAGAATACGCACATTTCTTGCCGATGCGGAGACTTATTCTCTTGAACGTCTTGCTTAGTATGTATGTAAATGAGATTGTGAGGTTGCATGGCATGCCAAGATCTATAGTTTTGGATCGTGACCCAAGATTCACTTCAAGATTTTGGGTTAGCTTGCAAAAAGCTATGGGTACGGATTTTAGATTGATTCGACATACCATCCTCAAACGGACCGGACAATCGAGAGGACTATTCAAACTCTTGAAGATTTATTAAGACTACTGTCCTAGACTTCAAGGCGATTGGGATAAGTATTTACCATTGGTGGAATTCTCCTACAACAACAGCTTATCGAGCAAGTATAGGTGTGGCCCCATTCAAGCATTATATGGACGAAAGTGTCGCTCTCCAATATGTTGGGATGAGGTGGGTGAAGCAATATTGTTGGGACCCGAAAGTTAAGACGTATGACTCACCGAAAAGATCCAAATGATTCGGACAACGATACAAAGCGGCACAAGATCGACAAAAGAGTTATGCGGATCTTCATCGAAAAGATGTGGAATTTAGTATAGGGGATCATGTATTGTTGCGTGTTGCCCGTGGAAGGAGTTACAAGATTAGGGAAGAGAGGAAAGCTCAATCCACGATTTATTGGTCCATTTCAAATTCTTGGACCGAAGTAGGAAATGTAGCCTATAGACTCGCGTTACCTCCAAGTATGTCTCGTGTTCATAATGTGTTTCATATCTCATCTTCGTAAATATGTGAAAGACCCGAATCACGTTATTGAGTTAGAACCAGGACGAGATAGCCAAGACTTAACGTATGAGGAAGTACTGTCAAGATCTTGGATAGGAAGGAGCATGTCCTACGTCACGAAGGTCATACCACAAGTTAAAGTCTTGTGGAGGAACCATGCTTATAGAGGAAATGACCCGGGAGTTGGAAACGGAAATGAAAGCGAGGTATCCTCACCTTTTCAAACACCAAGAATGCGCACGTCAATTTCGAGGACGAAATTTCATAAGAGGGAGGTCAGTAAGACCCCAAATAATTAATAAATGAAATTTAATTTCCTCTAATTATTATTTTGAAATAGTAAGGGTTGATGTGATTAATGTGGATAGTTATGGGTAAAATACTTAAATATTTCAAAATATGCAAAGTGGTTATAAAATATTCATTGTTGTTTGGGAATATTCGTTTGGTCGTGGAATATTCGCATTGTCGAGGGAATATTAAATCTGATTTAACTGACCATGTATGGGCCCCATAAATGTAAAAAGCGATTGGAGGAAGAAAGCGACAAATATAAGTTGTTTAAAAAATACAGGCGAAGTTGTTACCGATTTTACATTGTTGGAATACCCGGGTTAAAACACACGATGTCGCGTTGTTGCTTGCAGAAGACACGCAGTATTGCACAATTATTGACTTCTACGTAAAAGGTCTTACTTCGATAATGGTTACGATAATTATGCTCGATGTTTTATTTTATTTGATTCAATAATTCTTTGCGTTGATATTTTATATTCTTTGTTGTTTCAATAATTGTCATTACACGATATTTTTCTTTATCGAATCAATAATTCATATTATCCGAATAATATTATTAGATAACATTATTGGAAATGTCTAGAAAGTTTATCTAAGGAGAGGTTTGGTCACCTAATTGCTGTGGCAAGAGGAGAAATTCTTATTGGAAAGCCCCTCTTTCCTGAGGAACATGCCCTCGTGTCAATATTGTGATTCAGAATATTATTTGTGAATAATTAATTATTGATTCATATGATGAGGAAAATATTGATTTTATGTGGATATAGATGGAGAAAATTTTTATAGTGACAATTGTTAAAAATTAAAATTTTATCTTTTTCTGATAAAATAATTCATTTAAATATATTATTATATTTTAATAATATAATAATGATGATATTTTTATGGTGAATGTGGGATATATGATTATATGTGGAGGAGGAGTATTTTTGTTGCAATAAATGTTTAAAACATGTTAAACATGTCGGTGGACCACATTTATTGACTGAAATTTGATTATAGCCTCTAAAATCGCCCGTCTGTGAATTTCTTGGTCAATTTCATTTGGAATTTGGAAAACTTTCTTACTGTAGAAGTTGTAGAGAATTGAATTTCCTATAAAAACACGCAAGATTCGAATTTTCTCACAAAAGGGCTATTTATTATGAATTATTGAAGTTCCGAAGCTCCGAAATAATTGATTTTTGGAAGTTTTAATTATTTATTTTATGAATAACGCTTTTTTTTTCTTCTTACAGAAAGGAGCATGTGGTTTGTATTCAGATTTTTAGATTCTAAGAATGGGCGTAGAAAATTTTTATATATATTATTATTATAATAAATTTTATGCTTTGGTGTTCTAGCAATTTCTATAAATAGGTCTTAGGTTAGAATTGAAAATCACACCGAAACTCAAGTTTTTCTCTCTATATTATCGTTGTATTCTTGTGAGTATTTTGAGTATACTTTGAGTATTGCTATACGGTGAAAGTTCAAGATATAGCTTTATATCCAATTATTAGGTTAAATCTTGATCTTTCGAGTAAGGATATTATTTTTTTCAGTAATGATATTATTTCTTCAATATCATTATCTTTGAAATATTGATCCCGAAGTTTTTATCAAATTTGAAACTTTTGGTGTGTGAGTTACTTATTCACGTATCTGCACCTTATTCACGATATCTACCTTTATTCATCGAAAAATAAAAATTTTTTTTTCGTCCAAAATATCTAATCGGATACTAGCTTTGATTTTATCCATGTTTTGATCATTCTTGAATTTTACACCACTATGATTATTTTTGAGGTATTTTTGGGCGTGGATAAAACAAAGTCACGAATCCTTAATCCTTAATCCTTGTCATTTTGTTTCATTTGGATTCGCTTTTTTAAAAAATATTTTTCATCATCCTCGGTCTTAAATGATGATATTATTGAATATCTTTGGCTTGTAGTGCAAAGATGAATGATTTATGATGAATATCTTTGGCACGTAGGCAAAAGATGAATGATTTCGATGAATATCTTTGGCCCGTAGTGCAAAAGATGAGCAGTGTTTAGATGAACATGACCTAATGGTGAATGTCCTTCGCACTGTAGTCTGCGAGGATGAATATTTGATCCCAGATATATATTGATTGATGTTATAGGGATAAAAAAAAAATAGGCGATGAACTTTAAATTCATACATAGAAGATAGTAGTTTGCATTCTCTACTTAACTCTTCTAATGAATTATTATTTCATTTATGAATATTGATTTAAAACTTGTTGTCTATTGTATTCTATTATATTTTTCCTGTTGAAGACTAACGATAATTTTGTTGTATATTATCTTAGTCATAATATTCTTCTTTCGGGCTAATCGAGCTCACCACTTTTCCTTTTTGTTCTATTTTTTTCTTCTCGGGAGGCGAGAATATAGCGAGTACAAGTCGGGGTATGGAATGAAAGTTCTAGGGAGAGTTGTTTAGTAGTCCTTACCATTGTTGTAAAATAATGTATCAATAATTATGATGAGGATTTATTTGTATGTGGATATTATGCAGATGGCAATATCGTATTTAAACTCACAGTTTTACTATTGTAATAATAAAGTTGTAGTTGTTTCTGTACCGTGTATTGACAACTCAGAATGGGTGATGTAGACCTATTTTGGGGGTGTCACACCACATGTGGGCCCCACCTTTAAATAATTTTTTACCGATTATTTTGAAAATGGGTAAATAAGAATCCATAAAATAAGCTAAACTTCATAAAAATTACCTTAATAATTTTAACAACATTTATCATCTTTATTATAATTTACAATATTGATCGACAAGGTCGTTCCCAGGAAAGAGAGGGCTTTTCAATAAGGATTTCTCCTTATTGCCGCAATGATCAGGTGACCAAACCTCTCCCAGCGAACTTCTGACATCGTTAATATTGCAATTTATAATATTAATAACTCTGTCATTTCAATTATTGATTTAATAATATATAAATATCGACAATAATTGAATCAAATAACGTGAGATACTATGCACCAATTACTATAGCAATAATTGAACAAATCTGAATGACTTCTCACGTAAAGCATCAATAATCAATCTGGTGTCTTCTTATGCGATCACAGCGTATTCTTTTACTTTTACTACTGAAAGTAGTTCAACAAAGATAATCAGTGAAACTTCCGCAGATTATTTTCATAAAAATATTTTTGTCATTTTTTTAATCGACAATAATTACATTGTAGGGTCCATTAATGATTGGAGTCGTCGCATTTAATATTTCCGACAAAAGAATATTCCCAGAGCCAATCGAATATAATATGACAAATTGCATACTTTGCAAAATTTATAAATACTACCTACAACTATAACATTATATCAAATCCACACCATAATATTAAAAAAATATTTCGAGAAATTTAAATCTTTATTTATAAAATCTGGGGTCTCACAGTGCACCTCATTAAAATGAATATGATAGTAATCTTCTCGTTCTTCTTTGGGGTCTTAAAATATTTCTTTCATTGTATTTTATATGGCATTGTAATAATTTGAGTTTGGATTCATCATGAGACAATATTTGTATCAAAACTCACGATTAATTGTAATTCGTATTCTATACATCTATGATTCAATGATTTGTATAAATGAAGTTTGTATTTAATTTTTATAATGTGATATCTGGCGACTCAAAATGGGTAATGTATACCTATTTTGGGGGCGTCACAACTTGCATGTGTAATATTATTTGACTTATTTGTGTGACAATGTATATTTTTATTTTATTTTAAGCTCAATATAAAATAACACTCAATTATTTGATTTAACATATTATGTAGTGTTAGTTTTATTCGTTTTAATTCAGTTCATTAAATAGGGAACATTACGCTTACAATAACTAACACATTTAAAAGAACTCTCGCCGCACTAATGTCAGAGTCGAAATTTAGGAATTTTCCGCGAATAGTGTGTAGGACGCGGATAGAGTTACAACCAACCATCTGATGTAGGTAGAAATCAAACCCAAATATTAAGTAAGAAAATTCAACCCACTAACTACTAGACCAATTAATAAAGGTTGGCCATTCATGGTACACACACCATAATGAAGCATTACATGTGTTTCCCTAGCTGATCACATACATGATACAAAATATATACTTCTCTCATTTTAAAAAAAAACTTATTTAAAGATAATTTTATATTCTCAAACATAATTTTAACTATTAGTTAAAAATTTAATTACGGTGATTTGATATTAAAAATAATAAAAAAGAAGTAATATGATAAATTAATAAAAAATATTTCTCTAATTTTAAAACAGAGAGAGTATATTCAGTCTAAAATTATTATTTTTTCCTTTCTAAATACTAAAAATTATTTGTCCTACATCTTCATATAATTCGATATATTAGTGTCTTTGTTTTTAATAAACATATCACACAGTACACATATACGTGTATAGAGACTTTTATTGCTGATTATGAATCACTTCATATAGAGAATGATTCTTATACGAAGCAATTTTAACAAATTTCTGTGTATGTTCATATATTTGGAGATAAAATGGTCACAAATTTTAAACTATGATTATTCTTGGAAAATGCACAGCCTTTGGTAATTTGGATTCTATAGTACATTCAACAACTAGGAGATGTTTATTTAGAGTTGAATGGGGCTGAATCTGAATAACTAAATCAGCTAATGTGTTTATTTTGGTCTGAATGGTTGAATCGGTAAGATGGACGAGCTGAATGACTAAGTCAGATTTTTTTAGCTGAATGAAGTAAAAAAAAATATTAACTATTATATTAAGTAATATTAAATAAATTTACAACAATTTTAAATTTTTTCAGATGGGTAAAATAATAAAATTTTGTCATTCAGATGTTTTAGACATGTCAATTATCAAACAACTTTTTCATTCAGATTCAACTAATTCAGATTCATATTTATTCAGTTTTTATCAAACACTTCATAACCTCTGAATATATATATATATATATATATATATATATATATATATATTTATCGCTATCCAGAAAGAAATCTTTGTATAGCAATTCTTTTTTGGCCTATTAATTTTTTTTTTGCTCCAGCTAAAATTTCAACCGGCCTAAAAAAGAGTTGCTCTACAGCAACCGATTGCTGTGGATAAAATCCCTATATATATATGTACGCATATAAATTAATATTCAAGATGCACATTCATCCACTTAAAAGAAGAGACAGGTTGATAGGGAATGATCTATATATACATACAAATGAGCGAGAGAGAGTCTGATTGATATATATGGAAGTGGTTAGTATGAAGTTTATTTTTGGATAAATTGGTTAATTGACTAATAAAATCGATGATCTGTGAGGCGAGTTTTTTGTGTGTCGTAATTTATTCATCAATTAACCAACTTACCAAAAAAATAAACTTCTTCTTAATCGGATCTATATATATATATATATATATATATATATATATATATATATATATATATATAGAGAGAGAGAGAGAGAGAGAGAGAGAGAGAAGTGATATATGCATGATGCTGAAACATCAGTTTCAGGCGTCACACTTCAAAAATATCATAATTATCTTCATTAGGTAATAGTATAAAACAAATTGTAATTATTCTCAACTATGTGAATATATGAGATATAAAAATAAAAATAAAAAATAAAAATAAAAAATTTTATATTAATTATTATTTTATTTATTACATATATTTTATGTTAGTTACAATTTAAATTTATTTAAAATTAATCGACATAAAAATTATTTTTTATATACTTTTACATGCTTCTTGTACCTTTAAAAATTAAAAGTATATTGTATTTAAAGTGATTTTAGATTAGTTAATTATTTAAAGTCACTATTAAAAATATTTTACTTATATTTTATATATGAATATTGTGTTATTCCTAATTACATGCATAATGTGGAAGGCCTAAATTAATTGAAAGGAGAAAAAAAAAGTGTATATTACTACACTAATTTAATTTGGTTTGAAAGAATTTGAAGGGAAGATATAACTAATAGTATATAATTTGAATGATATTTTCATAATAAAAAATGACGTTTTTATATGAAAAGTGTTGTTATAATTTTTATAGTGACAAATTTTCCGTCGTTATACATATATAGTAACGCTTTTTATGTAAAAATATTAAAAAATATTATAAAAATATCAATTTTCAATTTGAATTGGCTATTTGTCGTGTGTGAAGCATTAATTATCTCTCTTACTTGTACCCTTTTTTTGTTGGTTATCTTATTACTTCTTTTTATAGTTTGATCATTGATGATATAAAATATGGATTATATATTATGAATTGTTTGGTAATTTAACTAAAATTTGGTGACTGTCTATTCATATACTTGCCAGTTAAGTCTAACCAGCAGCTTCCTAGACTTTTCTGGAAACTTAATTTGAGCACGCACTTGATTGTGAAATTATACATTCCTAATAATTAATTTTTTTCAACTAATTCAACAAAATAGGATGTATCTCGTCAAGTGAGCTATTTTATTTGGGTCAAAATATAAATAAATAAAATTATAAATATTTATATTTAATTATTATGTCTGTATATAATTTTTAAAATATTATATACGTGCAACTGGAAATATCAACAACCAATTAATAATTCTGAATAGAATTTTCATTAGCTTTGATATTAGAGTATCAATTTATAATTATTATTAATCATTTTAATTAAACTCCATAATAGATCATCACTCATTTAACCATTAATTTTGATTTTATCCGATCCCAAGATTTAATTATATATAGTTTACATACTTAAATAATATTTTCCTAAAAACAGTTTTAATATTTAAAATTTACATTGACAGAATTATATCAAGTGTGTTCATCATCATTGACCTTAATATAAGTTAGAAAAATAGACCCAACATATATATATAAGTTAGAAAAAAGACTAAAAGTCAAATGGATTAATATATATAAGCTATTTAAGTATTTAACCAACTAGTCTAGTACTTTTTAAAAACAAGCTTCATTTTAGCAATTTTTATCTTAATAATTTATTTGATGAGATTATGAATAACGCAGTCAAATATGAACATCCGATAGAAGTGTGGCATAAGATGTTTCTTTTTCTTTTTTTCCTAAAAAAAATAATAATAAATACCATCGGCCTTTGGCTCAGCTGGTGTACTAAATAACGTCTATGCCCTTGCTAAATAAAAAATAAAAAAAATGGTTGATGATCTTAATTAACAATTGCATCAAGTCTAATTAATTTAATCTTGGTCCATATATTACGCTATTAAGTTTTTTGTACACGTACGTGAAGTTAAAAAATACTATACATTTCACACTTAGCTTTGTGCTATAAGGACAAATAACTAGCTGCTCATATTATACTTTTGTATTTTATAAAGTTTGACTGAAACTTTTTGAACCCGCTCATGCATAACAACTATCTTTACATTCTAAAGGAAAATTAAAGGGCATTTAATTAAATTATGTTTTTTTTTTCTGAGGTTAATTCTTACACACACACACACACATATATATATATATATATAGAGAGAGAGAGAGAGAGAGAGAAAATTATTTAAAGTAATTCCTAGGCCTAGCTTGATTGTTAAGTTTTTCATTTTTCAATTTTATAAAAAAAAATTAATTTTAAATTTTATACAAAACTATGTCGCTTTATTGAGCAACCCTAGTCAAGTTTGGTTAAAAGATTATAAGTTTTATTAAAAGTTTTATTTTATACTTAATATTCTTATTTTGCAGGAAATTGATAATTTAACAATCTTTGCTGGACTCTAGCTAGCTGCTTGTTGCCTTGATTTAATTGTGAGCAACTTGTAGGGTTATGCATGTCCCTGATGAACATTTCTCAACTACTAGCTAGCTAAGAAACAAAATATAAATTGTGACAGCTACATATAGATAAATATATTATATATAGAGAGATATCAAATAAATAATAAATTAATTGCGTACAATATTCTTCACATGAATCATACAATACAAAGTCATAAATTTGTATTTATTTAATTATATGTGAAATATTTATTTAGCTAGGTTGTCCTTTAGTCTACTAGCTCCACTTTTTCTCCGTAGAAATGGTGATTGTGCCTAAGTTAGGCAATGGACTACATTATCTATATGTCACACATGGTGCACGGCATGAGTATAAATTAAATAATATATTTATTTTAAAATTAGAGATATAATTTATTTTTTAAAATTAAATAGTGATATATTAAATTTTAAAATTAATATAACTCATAAAAATTTTAAATGAAATAAATTTTATAATTAATAAATTTTGTTATATGTAGTATAATTATATTAATTAAAATTAAATTAAATTTATAATAATTTAAAATTTAATATGTTATTATTTAATTTTAAAAATTAAATAATATATTTAATTTTAAAAATAAGGAAGTAATAGTAATAATAATAGTACTCCAAAATCTGATCATGAACTAGTTGAACAATAGGAATTGCGTTCAAATACGCAAATATACTCATTTATAACCAGAAAGAATATTAACAAGGATGTCATCATTCCTAAGAAAATAAATAATTAAATTATGAGGTGAATGTGTTATTTTTAGTGGACACCAATGATTCATCGAATAAACGCATATAATTAAAATATTACCATAATCTTAAGGGAACTCCACTTCACGTTTTTACGTGAACTGTTTCTTATAATTAAAAATTTTATTTTTAAAAAAAATGAAACACACTTTTGTACACATATAAAAAAATATATTCAATTATAAAAAAACGTGAAATATATATTTCTCATCTCTTTTTGTCTAACCTTAAATCTATTTATAATCAATTAATTTTTTTTTTTAAATATGTTTAGACTAAAATAATACCATCAGTTGGTAGTAAAATAAGTTATCCTAATTAAAAAAAAAATCATATATATATATATATATATATATATATATATACATGCATTAAGTTTTTTTTCTATTAATAAATGTTTTCATCAACTTATTGTTTATTCTAGTGCGGGTAGATAAAATAGGTTTTAAATGTTTCTTAGAAAAAACCCAGTCACGTGACATGCACGTGAAATGACGATGGCTCCCCATCAGCAGGACAAGCTACAGCCTACAGCCTACAAGGAAATAAAGCATCTGCTAATTAATCACACACGCCAGCGAGGTCCACAGGGCTTCATCTCCCACGTGCCAAGTCAAGTTATCGGCTACGGTCAAAAGCCGGTGCCAAGTTGGGACACGTGTAAAAGAGGAGCCACTAGAGGCTTGTGACTGGATTCCTACTAACCATAATATACTGTCATCACTGACTTATCCATCCTCTTTCTCAATCTCACCAAGCATTTGTACACCTCCATCAACAACAATCACATTAATTCCAAAGCCAATTACGCCTTACCTTAATCAATTTTTATACAATTATTCTCCTCCATCCCCCAAGTATATATATATATATATATATATATTTAATAGGTAGGTTAAAATCTCCTCAATATTATTATATTAAATGTACGGACTAACTATAATCTAGCTTATTTCTTTTATAATATTTAAATATTTTATATAAGTAGTGTCAATGATATTATAATTTGATAGTTAGTATTAAGATGCATGTTGAGTCAAATACGAAATTCCGAGAATATATATATATATATATATATATATATATATATGTTTATATTTTTATCATGTTTTTCAAAATAAATAGTAACAGATTATTATCGCCAATAAGATTCAAATATATGCAAGTGCATGGTCACTCGTGCTCAAGTTCATCTTAGATAATAAGAAGCTAGCTAGGGTACTACTTAATTTGATCTAAAGTTTTATACATGATTATTCATCTAGATAATTATTAATTTACTGGATAAATTTTGTTGAACTAGCTCCTAGCAAAAATTGGCTTTAAAATCAAGACCCAAAAATAAATTATTGAAGAAAAATAATATAATCGAGTTATTTCAATAATAATGAATATTATGATAAGTATCTCGATAAAATATCATCATATATTATATATATATATATATATATATATATATATATATATATTTTTTTAGAGCCAATAATAGATAGATAGTTAATTACTCAACCTCAAGACTCCTATGCAAACAACAAGTAAAAAGGGAAAAAATAGAAAAGTAAATAAATAATAATAGTAGCAAAAGTGAAAAACTTTAGTCTCCAATAATACAACCCAAGACTTATGCTTATCCAAGGTTTATTTAAGCTTAAATAAAGACCCCATAAATCAAACCTGTCAAATTTCTTTCTCTCTCTCTCTCTCTCTCTTCATTTTCGTCCTCTTTCCTCTTCTTCACCATGTCGTCCAAACAAGAAAGAGATCTCTACTACAATGATCCATTTCATGACCATCATCAGTTCCTTACCACAAACTCTTCCTCCATTGCACCTCATCTCCCTTCTCCATACATGACCTTCACAGAGTGTTTAAATGGATCCACTGATTATAACACACTTGCAACAGCTTTTGGCTTGTCACCTCCTTCCTCAGAACCTTTTTTATCGACTCCTAAAGATGATCAAAAGCCAAAAATGGATGCAGGAGATACTCCGGTTACGCCAAATTCTTCGGTCTTTTCTTCATCAACTGAGGCCGGTGATGATGAAGAGGCTAACAATAGCAAGAAAGACAAGCAATCGAAAGGGACCGGAGAAGATGGAGTAGAGAGTACTTCAAAGAAAGTGTAAGTAATTTAGTCCTTTAAACTCCTTTTTTTTGTTGATGATTTTTGATAAGTGGAATGGTGATGCATATAATTGTTTATAGGAGCAAGTTGAAGAAGAAAAGGGAGAAAAAGGAGAAAGAGCCAAGATTTGCTTTCATGACAAAGAGTGAGGTTGATCATCTTGAAGATGGATATAGATGGAGAAAATATGGACAGAAGGCTGTCAAGAATAGCCCTTATCCAAGGTTTGTTGCAGTACTTTATGAATTTTGTGCTTTTATACATGGAAATTGAATCAAACCCTAGCTATTTGGATCTTGAAATTTATAGATATGCAAGAAGTTTTTAACAGTTTGTTGAGTTCAAATTAATCTTCAACTTTCTTGGTTTGATAATTAACCCTTTGCATATATCGACTTAAAACCCAAAGCTTTAATTAATTTATTGTGCTATAACCATTGAAAAGACATATAAAAGAGAAAATAGGACTTTTGTTCACACTACATTAGGGTTTTAAGTAGTGACTACCTACTACTACTACTGTTGAGATTCCAAACTCTTGACTTCTTGGACAAGTCTAATTTGAGATGGAAAATAATGCCACATTGATTAAGTGGTTGCCCCAAGACTACGTTAATATAGTAATTACTAGTCCACTGATCATATATATTATTTTTTTTTTACTATTTTAATTTGTTACTCTTGATTTTTATAATTAACCAGTTTTGATTTAATTTGTGAATTTAGAAGCTATTACCGGTGCACTACACAAAAATGCACGGTGAAGAAGCGCGTGGAGAGGTCGTTTCAAGATCCATCAGTTGTGATCACAACATATGAAGGAACACATAACCATCACTTACCGGCGACTCTTAGAGGAAATGTTGCCGGAATGTTTCCTCATTCCATGCTTAATTTTCCGGCACAGGTGAACGGTCCAGGCTTTGCTCAATACCAAGAATTTTTAGTACAAATGCCTCCAATGAATTTTCCTATTTACAACTATGGTGGAAGTGGAACAAGCTCTAGTAATCTCACCCCATTGCAGCAGCTACAACTTTCTGACTATGGTCTTTTGCAAGACATTGTTCCCTCCATGGGTTTTAAACAAGAGCCATAATTAATTAATTAATTTCTCTCTAGAACTCTCAACAAACTCTAACTCTGACCAAGTTTTTTGCGTTTTTTCCCCTTCTATATATATACAGGTAGGTATGAACCATGTATCTTTCTATTTTGGTCATGTACTTGGTAATGTTATGCATTGTAATTTTCTTGGTTGGTTATTATTATATGTAGAATTATTACTTATCAAAATGCCTTTGAGTTGTTTTTAGAAAGGTGTGATCCCCTCCTCTTCTTTTATCTTATAAGTGATTTGTTTAAGACTATGTACTTGTTCGTCGTCTATCAAATTATATATGGTGTTTGATTTGTTTGGAATTCAAAATACATTTAAGAATCTTATTTATTTATGAACTATTTATTTCATAAGTAATTTATTTAATTTACAAAAATAGACAGTGAACACCATAAACACTAGAAAGGAACATAACTTAAATATTCTTAATTTTGATGGGGTTATATATATATATATATATATATATATATATATACTTTCATGTGATCAGAGTATAAGCTCAATTCATTTATATACTGCATGAAAACCAAGCAATCACAACTGTTCTAGAACAAAGTATTTTCTATACGTGAACACACGTGCAGGTACTGTTGTGGTGGAACCAACACAAAGAGACGGCGCCCTGGAGTGAAACATTTTATTTGTAGGGTGTGGAAAATAAGTATTGGTGATGAGAAAAGTTAAAAGTGTTTAATTAAAATATATAATTATAAATACAATTTATAAAGGAGAAATATGTTATCCAAGGCAATGTCTGAGACTTTACTTTTAAGCTCCACTTATTATATATTTTTTTAAAAAATATTATTATTAATATTTATGTACGTAAATATTCTTAATATATATCATTTTTCCTATACAGCTAGCAGTAACATACGTACGCTCGCAAAAACACTACACATGACTCATTTGAAAAGCTTATGTTTCATTTGAGAAAATTGGATTTGAGAGAAATTCATAATAATGGTAAGATGCTAAAAGAATAGACTAATTGCTTCATTTCACATAACAGATATCACAAGTGAATTAGAATTCCACATCAAATAAATAATAAAAGAATAAATAATTAATATATATGAATGGGTCCAAGATCTAATAACTTAAAATTTTGAGTCAAGTTGAGTTTCAACGATGTATGTTAATACATTTGTTTGTAGGAGAAAACTCTGTACTCACTAGCACTAAAACAGAAAATGATATACATGTGGATAATCCACATTTTGACGAAGTTGGACGGAATTGACACGAGCAATTCCATTTCCATGATACTTATCCAAATTAACAAGCCCTTAGTCATTTTTCCCCTCATATAATTAAAGTGAAAGATAATTAACTTATAAGTATTAATATATGCAAATCTAGTGCTTCATATCACCTCAAACTTCTTGTTCCAAATTCCAATCATGAATTCTAGCATTTTATTGAATCTTTACCATTTCATTTACCCAAATTTTTCATGTGTATTTGTTGTGCAAGGATGAATTTATTTTGAGATAATAAATTGAGAATATTATTCACAAAGTGGAGAGAAAAGAAAAAGGTAACAAGTCTATCTGATACAGTTAAATATTATCACAATCATATTATAGAGAGTTCAAAATTTTAAGACGACTTAAATTATACGAAAAATTGACAATCACCCTTATGAACAACTTGTGAATTATGCACATTTTAAATTAAAATTTAATCATACCTGATTTTCACCAAACATCATACTTCTAACTAAATTAAACTCCAAGTTACCATGTGAGGAATTTAGACATTTATGGGCTGGAGCCTAGGCGAAGTATGTTTATGGAAAAGTAATAATCATATGGGGTAAAAATGTTTGACTTAACTCCAGCCCAAAATGGAATAGAGAAGAATACTTCGTTCAATTGGGTAATCTCTTTCAGCATTTTAAGTCTTTTCTTTGTGCTCATAATTTACATGGAAGCATGCTAGTTATTATAATATTTAATTATATAACTATCAATTAAATAAACGATATAAACATTCATTATATATATATATCATTTTTTTGTAAGAAAAATATAGGGTTCTACATTATTTTCTTTTAACGAAACCAATATTAATATTTAATTAAAAAATAGGTCTCACATGCAAAAATATCAATAAATAAGCCTCTCAAGCCTCAATGGTAAAAAAAAATTAAGCTTTGGGTGCATGAGATTTTGAAAAACTATTCTTGCCAAATATTAAATATCAGTCGAATATAACAATATATATATATATATATATATATATATATATTCAGGACTTTCTTAAAATCGAAAAAAAATTTTGTTGATTTTTACTTTTTTTAAAATGAGGAATTTTTTTTTTTTTTTTTTTTTTTGGTTTTTTTTTGAAACAACTAAAAAAAGTTTAATATTTATGGGAATCGAAATTTTTTAGATATTCAAATATAATATTTTGGGTGTGATTTGGTTCATAAAATATAAAACAAAAGTTGTTTTAAAATGCAAAAAATGCAGGTTCTGATTTCACCACTTTTGGTATAGGTATTCAAAAACACCAAAATAAACAACTATTTTTAAAAAAATTTTATAATAAAATATTAAACTTTTTTTTAATGATTTTTTAAAAAAAAATATGTATATTTTAATAAAGTAAGGATCTCTTACTTGATCATTTCTGTATATATATATATACTGCCAAAACTATTGCCTCTCTTAAAAAAACATATACAAAAGAATAAATGAGATTCATGATCGTATTTTCATGTGTGAAAATATGAATGTGTAATAAAATTAGAAGCCTCTAAATGTATTCCTCAACATGGATTTCATTATTATTAGATTTTGGTAAGAATCCATTCATTATTTTAGCTTTTTTAAGGCAAAAGGCTGAACTTTCTGTTCACAATATTTCTCTCCCTTCTCTCTCTCTCTTTCTCACTGTAAATTTCTGCGCATTTTAATCCAACGAAAACGAAAGCAAAAGACCATCAACTATACCAAACCACAACCACCATTAACGGTTGCTTTGGTAAAATTCCGACATATAGAGACATATATATATATATAGACATATATATATATATATAGAGAGAGAGAGAGAAAGTTGAAGTAAGGAGAGAGAGAGGGAGGGACATTTCTTCTGAAGTAGGAGATTTATCAATTCTTCAAGCGGTTGCTTCAGATCTCTCCTTTCTTCGATCGAGCCCCTGTTTGTTAGGGTTTTAATCTTTTCATATCATATTTATGCAATTCACATTGTCTTAGATACATTTAACCTCACACATTTTCTCACAAAGGTACTATCTTTCTCGATCGATTGATTTATCACTAATTCACTACAATTTTTAGTGTCTCATTTGGGGAAACCGATTGGTTAGTTAATTTATAACCGTTCCACATTCACTGTTCTGAATCAGAGCAGAAATGGTGATTCCTGCCCCTGTTACACCTGGACAGGTACAGTAATTTACACTACTCGGTCAAAAGTAAACTTGGCAGTTTTAATTGGATGTGGATAAGTATAAATTGTTTTGGATTAAGTCACTTATTTGGCTATAGATATTTGTGTTGGTTTAAAACTGCTGAATTTAGAACTGCATCAGTTTGATTTTGTGAAGATTTACATGTTTGAAAATTTCACCATATGCATATAATGAAATTTCAGCTGACATGTCCATACTTGTCGGATTCACTATTATTATTTGCAATATATGTGCATTTCTGAACGAACATATGCGATTTGTTAAATCATCTGACTGAAGCTGTACTTGTAATACATTGTTAAAATCTTAGCTTATGTTAGTGTACATGACTGCCAATTAAGTTTTAGTGATATATATTTAACAGGACTAGACTCAAGTAAGTTAGTTATCTGTGAGATTGAATAACTGTTTGTCTTTGATCGGCATGAATAAAAACTAACCTAATATTGAGTTGAACATAGCAAATTAGACTTAGTTGTCAACATTTGGATAATGAAGGTGTTTTTAGAGGTATAGAATATTAGACAGTTTTTTTAAGGAAATTGATATTTCCACATGACTTTTGATATTTCCACTTGAAAGTGTCGGTGTATAGCAACGGTAAAAACTGTCGCTATAGGATCTATTGCGACGGTTTTCATCAAAAAGTGTGGAAATATCAGTTTCCTTTTTTTAATCATCCAGACATTTGGAAGTTTGTTGCTACAATAAGGATTCTAGTTTTTCTAGTCTGAACTGAAAGTCAATGTGCTTCATTGTTAATGAGTCAATCCTGTATGAAGGGGTTTGAGGTGTAATTTTTTTTAAACTAGTTTTTGTAAATCCTTGGGGTTTAGCATATCAATCTCATTCTCTTCTCTTTGCTTGACATGCCAATTTTTTATTGGTCTCCATTTATCCAAGAATTAAAAGGAAAATCTGTCAATTGATTTTGTGGTTTTGAAGAATTAAATATTGTCTAAAAAGGATAAATGGAGGCCTAGCTTATTAATTAAACAAATTATATATATATATATATATATATATATTTTTTTTTTTTTCTTGTCAAAAAATACTAAAAATGTGTATGACTGGTTATTAGTTATTGTGGATAGGGAAATTTTTCATTGATAAGATATTTGTGGTGATAGATTGGATACCAGAATCGAGAAGCTAAGAATGGCGAGAAAATGAATATTATTGTCTTTCTGACTAAGCGGCAAGTTAGTGACAGGTTGACAGCTGAAAATTGAAATATGACATAGATGAAATTTGAAACTTAGATGCCTTCCCTGATAATTATTATATTCGTTTCTTGCTATTGGCATATGGGCATGGTGTCAACAGGTATCTATAATAAGCTTCCACAAAAGTAAACGTGTTCGAAGTTATCTTAGTTGAGTGATCAATTCCAGTTTGACTTTGTTTAGGAATTTCCCTGATGAAGTTGAGTGGATGCTACTGTTACTTATGTTGCTAAATGTCAGCCTCATCATTATAATAACACGGTTGACTTCAGTGTTTATCTTTTAGTTTCGTATTTGGGAATCGTCTTAACAAACAAAGTAAGAAGAAAAAAAACTATTTATTTTCGGACCAATGTTTTCTTGCATGCTTTTCCAACAACACAATCTGTTCAGTGCAACATTATTATTGCATTTTGTTATTATTTTTTGTTGCTTGAAATTTGAATGAATTTATTTTAGTGTTGTTGATTGATTTTCCTTTAGTGGTTTGCATGTCTTAGCTTAATCAAACCTTTACTATCATGGTTCAGGTGTCATTCTTGCTTGGAATTATCCCAATTTATATCACATGGATATATTCTGAGTGGTTGGAGTACAAGAAGTCTTCATCCCTATCCAAAGTGTAAGTTTCTTTCTCAAACATGGATGTGCAGATGAATGAAGTAAACCTGTGTATATATGTGATCCAAAGACATATGTTGATGTAGGAAATTGAAATAAAAAGTAAACCTGTGCTATATATGGTTGATCAAAAAGACTATAATCAAATAATCAATGATGGAATATATGTTGATGTAGATACATAAATTGAAGAAATAAAAGCCTCAATTTTGCCTGACGTTATACGAGATTTTTTTATTTTAAAAATACCATTCAATAATATAAAGAATAGCTATCATCTGCTGTTCATATGTGGTTAAGCCTTATGATCAAATTTCTAGTTTTTCATGCTAAAATTATAATCAAATAATCAATGATGGAATATAATATGATAATACAAATGTAAAATGTTATAATAAAATTAATGACTTGATATTGGTTTGAGATGGTAAATCATTAGAAAATAAATAATGAATTGAATGTCAATACGGGAGGGAACTACTAAATTTTGAATCAAGAACTTTGCCTGTTTTAATATTTAAAAGTACTTATCAAATGAGAATAGGTAAAGTACAATAAGAGAAGAAGAGTGACATTTATTTTCTCCTAGAGCTTTTAAATTGAGTTCTTTACACGATAACCTTTACATTTTCTCCTTTGTCATATATATATTATTAGCAGATGAAAAGTATATGCTCCTGGTTAACTAATACTTGTCTTAGTTTATTCAATGTACTACAGCCCAAATAATAATATGTCCAATCTCACACGGGACTTCAATAAAAAACAGACGAGGTTTATTCGACTTTATGAGAAAAGAGATACTTTTTGTTTTACTTGTGAATTGCATTTCCTAAAGTAGGAACCTCACCTCTTAAGTTATTGCTAGATGAGTTACCATTTGACTCTCATTTATGTCTTGTCCAATTTTTAGATCGTAGTACCATCGTGACCCTATGATACTATGTTAAAATATCTATAAGTTATTGTACATAAACATATCAAAACACTGGTTACTTGTCAATTATATTTGTAATGCCGAGTGGAATATTATTGTATTTGCAAGATTGAAAGAGTCAAGCATTAGCTTGTACCATGCTATTGTGCATCTAATATACTTCCTTTGTTTAGATTTGGTAAGATTGAAACACATGTGCAAGAGTACTTAAGTAGGTCTAGTTTTTTGAAGTTGAGTTTTCCATATATTTTGCAGAATCATTTTGATTATGCTAGTTGATCTAATTGATTGGTTCACATTTAAAGTGCATTAACATATTTATTTTGATTTATGTACTACTTCATAAGGACTGAAATGATCTTTCAGTGCTATATCTTCTTAAGCTGACCAGTCAAATGTAATGGCAACAGTCATTCAGACATGGTAGAATTGGGAAATGAAATGATTAAAGAAGATGATCGGGCTGTTTTGCTGGAAGGGGGCCTCACAAAGTCAGCATCTGCGAAGCTGTCTACTTCATCCATTAAATCAAACTTAATTAAGTGTGTTGATGGAGTTTGCTTTTCATCTCTATCTTTCTGTATAGTACATATGGTATTAATTATTCAGCCTATCCCAACTAGTTTGGGACTAGTTATGGATCGATGGTGTTTTTAAGTTGAGCTTTAAAATAGCCTTTCTTACCTTCTGTAACTGTTGAAATTTCAGGTTTCTAACTATGGATGACTCCTTTTTGCTAGAACATCGAGCAACTTTGAGAGCAATGTATGCCATATCATTTTGTTGATGGTTGCATATAATTGCCCGTTCTTTCTTATATGTATTGTTACAATTTCTTGTAGGTCTGAATTCGGGGGAATTCTTTTCTATTTCTACATATGTGACCGCACAGATATATTTGCAGAATCTACAAAGGTGCTTCTATCCTTCTGTATTGTCTTATAAATCCTTCATATTTCAATTTCTCCAATATTGTTATGAACTATTACAACCCGTTACTTATTTTCTAGCATGTTTAAGCTTATGTAAATCTGCTGAAGTCAATGTTCATGGAGTATCTTTCGAACGAAAGTCGTTTCTACCGTCTTAATTTGTATACTCATCCTTGATATTTCTAATTCCTTACATGAACATTAACTTGAATAATTTCTCTTCAAAAGCATTGCTCCTGCTAAGAATTTATTGTTCTAATTACATCCTGATCAACATCATTTGATTATAATTATAATTATAATAATTTCTTATGGAAGAAACCTGTAACCAACCACTGATGCATCAAGAGGGCAGTCATATAAATTTCTGGAATGCCATAAAAGATGTAGAGTGATGGATAAGAAAGTCTTTAGAATTAGATGTTTGGACTAAGGGGTGTGTTTTTTGGGTTAAGGTTTCAAGGATTGTGAACGGGAAGTCGGTGTCTTTTGGTTTAGAGCTTTTACAGTCTTAGGTGTTGATCCTTTATCACTTCTTGTGTTTGTTTCATTTGCTGATTTTTTGATTAGAATGTTTTAGAGAGGTGATGAGTGTGGTTTAGTTTAGGGGTGTACAGTCAATGTCTTTTGTTGAGGTTTCTTATGCTGTGGTAAATTATGCTTGTAATTGTTTATTGATGAACACAATAGGCTGTAGCCTATATATATCTTTTATCTGATAAATGTTTAATTTGAATTTCCTTGAACAGAGCTACAGCCGCGATCTTTTCCTCTTTCTGTTCGTTCTTCTTATCATAGTTTCAGCAGTAACTTCTCTCAAGAAACATCATGACAAGTCATCTTTTTCTGGGAAAGCTATACTTTACCTGAATCGGCATCAGACAGAAGAGTGGAAAGGATGGATGCAGGCACGTTTTTTTCTTTTGCAGTATATGCAAAAATGTAATGTTTTAGTTCTTCAGCTTACTTAAAGAACAATTTACTCTCTGCATTCTCTCAAGTCATGGTGGAATATGTTCTTACTCGAGTTGACCAAAGCTTTCATGGGTTGCATCCTCACTTATGTTCTTTTCCAGTTTGATTGTTCAGCTTGATGAATATCTCTTATCATCACAATTCATAAGTGTGTATATACATGTATATGTCCCCATATGGATATTTCCACATCCAGTTTAATATTAGAGACTGGTTCTATGCTGCTATCTTCCATCACTATTGCACTAATTCTAAGTTCTAAAGTTAGCTGCATTTTCAATAACAGGTCCTCTTTTTGATGTATCATTACTTTTCTGCAACTGAGATATACAATGCAATACGTATATTTATTGCTGCATATGTCTGGATGACTGGTTTTGTAAACTTCTCCTATTATTACATCCGAAAGGATTTTAGCGGTCCACGGTTTGCTCAGGTAACATTATTGGTTAAGGGCCATGTTATTATTAATTTATATAATGTTCTATGAGTACTATTTATTTTGCATCTTGCCATGTATGTTTCTAAACTTATATTCTTCTTTGCAGATGATGTGGAGGCTAAATTTTTTTGTCGCATTCACTTGTATTGTTCTTAACAATGATTATATGCTGTATTATATCTGCCCAATGCACACGCTTTTCACTCTTATGGTGTATGGAGCTCTTGGTATTGGCAGCAATTATAATTAGATAAGATCAGTCATGATTATGAAAATATTCACCTGTTTTCTTCTTGTTATCTTGGTTTCGGAAGTACCTGGAGTTTTCGACCTTCTTTGGCGTCCTTTGGCATTCCTTTTAGGTTAGTAACAAATCTTGTCGAAATCCTTACTTGTTTATTACATCTTTCTTTACAAATAAACACACATACATATATACATATTCTGTTATATTACTTCTAAACATTGCGAAGCTAATTTAGAGTCCATCTGGAGCAGCTTAGTTAGTATAGTTACGCCTCAGATTATGTAGGCCTAACAGTATCAGTATCAATTTTGGTCTTTGAGCTTGTAAAATTTTCTGCATATTTTCTTTTCTTTCATTGTTGTGATCTTTTCCGGGAAAAAATTGAGTTCGAATATATACACACGTGTTTAGGTACATCAAATTTGTGGGTTTCATAAAGTTGTGAACTTATGAGTGTTATTGTTGTGCAAGCTCTAGCAGAGACAGATTAAATTTAATTAATCTTGAACATGCTGGCTTAAACAACGAAGTACCACTTTCCATTTACAGGGTACACTGATCCTGCAAAACCAGATTTACCTCGATTGCACGAGTGGCATTTCAGATCTGGGCTTGATCGCTATATATGGATTATAGGCATGATATACGCCTATTGTCACCCCAATGTAATATCCTGTAGTTTTTTTAAATAAATTATTTTTAAGTTGAAAAGGTTGATTTCTGGATGCAACTGCTAAATTTATAAATAATTAATTCTATTAGGTTGAAAAGTGGATGGAGAAACTGGAGGAGTCTGAAATCAAACAGAGACGTTCAATCAAAACATGTATACTTGCAGTTTCTCTATTTGTGAGTTGCCTTTGCTGTTTCATATGGAATCGTCTTTCTCCTATTTTCCAATTGTATGGCATATTGTTAAGGGATCATTTGTGTAGGTTGGATATTTGTGGTATGAATATGTTTACAAGCTGGACAAGGTTACATACAACAAATTTCACCCCTATACATCATGGATTCCAATAACGTGAGTATACTTATCTGATTTCATACCTTCTTTTACTAATATTATATTACTTGTTTTTTTTAATTTGAAAATTCGTTCTAGGAGTGTTACCGGCTTGTCATTCTGAATGATTTAAATTTTTTGTATTAGTTTTCAGTATCCTTATCCTTGCTTCTCTACCTTCTTATTCCAGTGTGTACATTTGCTTGAGAAATTTCACTCAGGAGCTTCGGAATTTTTCCTTAACTCTCTTTGTGTAAGTTCTAAAATTACTTGTTTGGTTAAACCATTCAACCATGAACCACCCCTTTCGTTGTTCATGATTTTGTTGGCTTTTAACATCTATTATTATTTGGACATTTTTGCGAACTCTAATTTGTATAATTGCTTTGATGTGCTAATAGTTGGCTTGGGAAGATCACTTTGGAGACCTATATCTCTCAGTTCCACATCTGGCTGAGGTGTGTGATGTTCACATTTTTTCCATTTTACGAATTGTTAATCAGCGTGAAGTCAAGTATACTAAATTATTAAATATTGGATGGGTGAAGTTTTTTCTATGAATAAGACTTTTATTTTATTATTCTATATGTAGATATACAATCTTGCGATCATAAAGTTTCATTAATATTTTTAATTATTTATAGGAAACTTAAATTTCTTGATTTTCAGCTTGTTCACCAAAGATTCTCGTTTTAACCAAAATTTATTTTAGCAGAAGTTATGTGAAGAATACAGATGTTCTTTCATCTGGCCAGTGTTTTAAAACTAGGTAATTTTCTTCTCAAGCTAAGAGACCAAGTCTTGCTTCTTTTTGACATGTTTGTGCAGATCAAATATGCCTAATGGACAGCCTAAATGGCTTCTTTGTTTCATACCAGATTATCCTATGCTCAACTTCATGCTTTCAACTGCAATTTATGTCTTGGTGAGCAATTTATTCAACCCCTCTGAATTTAAAGACCAGAAGGTGGTAACTAAACTTGAGCTTTTCATTCCTGGTGTTATTTTACTTTTTTATGCAGATATCATATCGACTTTTTGAACTGACAAATACTCTTAAGTCACTGTTTGTACCCACACGAGACAATCGGCAGCTGCTGTATAACTTCATTGCTGGAGCTGCAGTCTCTGCATGCTTGTATTTCATCGCTTTTATTATCTTGCAGATTCCTCATTAAACCTGTAAGTCCTTCTGTCCTTCAAGAATTACCGCATAAGCACAATTTCTACGCTCTTGACATATACTCTATCCAAAAATTGTTACAGCCCTGACAAATCATAGCCTATAAACACTATTCGAAAAAGCCACGGCGGTGTTAGAACAAATATATATCGAGAAGAGAATTTTGGCAGTACAAGATGTAAAGGCGTAAATGCCACGGCGGTGTTTCGATTTGAACTCATTCAAATATAAATGATCAATATGCATATTTTAAAGTTCGATAAATTTTGGAACCTCCTCAAATTATAATTTTCGCAGTCGGATCATATTTTTTGAAAAATTCTTTCTCCGCTTTAATCATTGAATGATCGTCTTTCGACTCGGTAGCTAAATGATCCTCAATCAAACCTTATTTTATACTTGATAAATTTTGTAAACTAAATTTGAGCTACTCAATACTCGGATCGACTCGATTTGTTTACACCCTTAACAAGATGGTTGCAGTAAATGGATTTTTTTTATTCTTTCTCCTTTTAATCATTGATGAGGAAAAAAATGTAGGGTTATGTGATTTAGATTTGATTCTAGCATTAAGAAATTATTTTCATCAACTAAAAATGAAAGTTTTGTCATTAAAGATTTGTGTAATCTATGCAATTTTGAAAGCTTTTCAGTTTCTTACTGAATGCACTATTACAACCCGTATTTATTTTTCCTTTTTTGAACAATGTAAAAAATGAAATTTACCTTTTAATATAAGAATATACTTTAATATAATTACTGAGTAATATAGTAATTTATAATATTTGATGATTTACACATTTATTTTTTGAAGTAGACTACTTCCCACCGGACCACAGAGAGAGAGAGAAGCTTTTATGTTGGAGGACCATTTTATTTACAGGAAGCTGCTGATATAGTGTGCCTAGAAATGACAACTATTGTATTTTCCGTCCCTCATTAAATTTCAACTTAATTAACTACTTTTTCCTTCAATATAAAATAAAATAAAATACTTCATCTTCATTGGGTTCAAAATTAGAAATATATTTTTTTGAATTTGTTTCAAAATTAGAGATTTTTTTTTATTTTAAGACTAAGGGGATGATTTTCTTAATTTGTCATTATTTTTTTACTATCAATCTTAATATCACACTACCAAAACCAAATTCTTGGCCCATATTAAGCTATTTGAGAATATAAAATTATCCTTAAAAATTGTCGTTTTTTTACTATTATCCATCTCGTTTTAAATTATATAATCATTATTTACTTTTGAGAATCAATTTAAAACAACTTCAAACTCAAAATTGAGACGTCTCATTAAAAATTTTGAAAAATAAATAAAAAAGTAATACTTTTTAGATAATTTATAATATTTATTATTATATTGATTAAAATTAAAAAAGATTATAACAATTTTAAATTTAAAAATAAATTGACTTTTAAAAGTTAACAATGATCAAATATTATGAAATTTATGGAGTATTTTTCTTCAATAATACTATGCTTACTAAAGACTGATTACAAAAAAGAGATACAAAATAACTTGTAAGATTATGGTTAATTATAACTATTAGACGCATCCATTTATAATAGATTATTTATTAATTACATTTTAATACATTATTTTATAAACTAATTTTTGTAAGGGTACAAATACTCAATTTTCTTTTATCTCCCTGTCTCCTTGCTTCCCCCACGTGTTAAGGCAAAATTGAAGAGTAGGCAGGGGCTGGACCAACTTAAATTTTCAAATTATTTAGATAGTTATGAAAGTGGGACTATCATTATTGGATTAGCTTTTTTTTTTTTCTTTTAAAAACTATTACTTCATTACAATATATATATTTTTAAATAAAGGAATCAAACTCGTAACCGTTTCCGTTTGAAATGGAAACACATGATAATACCTACCATCCGTCATCCGAGTTGTTAAAAATAAATATAAGTAGGGAGACGTAACCTTTTATTTAGGATACTTTTATTCATCATTTTTAGTGACGGTTCGATCCGTCATGTTGTCTTAACTTTTAGTGTCGCATCAAATCGTCGTCATAACATATAAATTAAATCATTTATTTGTTTTATAATGACGGATCAAATCGTCATTAAAAGTGATGAGCAAAATATATAAAATAAAAGAGTATACACTAGAAACGAACTTAATATAAGTATTATTATGAGATAAAAGTACGTTTTTAACCCTCCACTTTACGCACCACAAAAAAAAAGAGAGGGATTTGAGAGTGAGGATATTAAGTCTTCATGCAACTAACTTTGACTAAATATTTTTAACAAAAAATTGAACTTAAAATAATCTCAATTTTAGAAATTATTTTTCTTGTTTATGTTTTTATGCAATTAAACAGTAAATTAACAAAACCAATTACAAAAACGAAAATAAAAAATAATCCAGGATACAATATTTAACTTGAAAAATCCAACTCCAAATCTTCATTATATCAAAATGATGAGATTACCGAAATTGCGTAGGGTTTTGTTGTGAGGTTGACAACAAATTAAAAAGGAGATCCAACGGCTCACAAATTTTATCAAAAAATTTAAAAAAATTATATGTAAAAATAAACGCGTTCAGGCTTCTAATTTTTTGTCAACTTATAAAAAAAAATTCTTTTCAAAACGTTGTGAGCGGTTGGATCTCTTTTTTAATCCCACAATAAAATTCTCACAAGATCCTTTTAAATTTCCGTCCTCTCTCCATGTCTTTCGGCCGTACCAAGTCTCCTCCCTCATGCTTTGTTGCCGCCGAGATATCTCCTTGAACCGCACAAAATCCAAGTGTTAATGTTGCTGTCGAGATACCTTATAAAGGACATGTTAAAATGTCTTCTATAATAATAACACGTCTCAATTAATTAATATTAGTAAGCTCTCCTTAATTGAATTTCAACTTAAATTGATGAAAGAAAGACGCCCAACAAAAACTAGTCAATGGTGGAAAAAAATTAATTAATCACATTGGAAAATAATTGGTAATATAGTATTTTAATCACAAACCTTAAACATGTTGAATTATTAATAAATAAAATGCGGAATTTTCCGCATGTGGCCACGAGAGTACTTTTACATCACATAGTGGGATGTGCCCTGTCCTTCCCTTCCCCATATAATTTATTGCAATTAAGTGATGAATATGATTCGCTCATCCACTATATATATATATATATATATATTGTCAACTAATAGTTAAAGAAGCTGCTATTCAATGAATTTGACTTGATCATCCGGTATACATATTTTATAAAATATTGATTGAAAACTATATTGAAACAATTTATTCATTAATATCTTTGATATTTTGAGATATCTAAATTATAAAGAAATTGTTAAATAAGTTGTGTCTAGCATTACTCATATATTAATATCTTTTCTCATTTATAAAATTTAATATTTTTGCCATAAATTTATTCTTAAAAATAAATAAATTAAAATTTACTAATGTTGTCGTTATGATGTAATTGTAATGAAAATTCAAAATATTTCAAGAGTTTAGGTTCATTTTCTCACGTTTCTTTAATTTGTTTGTAACAAATCTTCTTTGTCTTTCTGTAATTCTGTTATATCATGCACATATTCAATTTCTGAGTTGGAAGAAACATTTTCTTACGAGTTTAGTTTAATTACAAACGTACGAGACTTCTTTATGGAGTAGTTAGTTTTATAATCTCTGCCTATTCTAAAATGAGTGTCCTTTTAAAATATTAAAACTTTACGTATTATGTTAAATTGATTTAAGGTTTATTATTATTATTATTATTATTATTATTATTATTATTATTTTGCAAAGAATAATAATTTTAAAATATCATGTTACTTTAATCTACTTTTTAAAAAAGATTAAAAAAATATTATTATTTTGAGACATAAAGAAAAGGATAACGGGAATTTATTATTTAGGAATTGAAAGGACGTTACCACACGCATTAGATGTCACCCTTTAATTGGTAATTTTAATCTTTTCTCTTTTTACAATTTATTTATCTTCTTTTATCATTTCTCTCTTGTTAAATGGGTTGAAAAAGACATTTTAATTTTGTGTTTGTATATATTACCTTTTAATTTAATATTTACAAATTGACTTTTGAAGGTTTCTGTATTTTTTTCACTTACAATATTTTTTTTGATTTATATATATCGAGTAGTTAGTTCTACTTGACTTTTTAATTATTAATTTAAATTATCTTGAATTTAAAGTTGGACAAACTCAATCATAAGGGTTTAAAAGCTCAAATTTGTTTAATTAAATGTAAATGATTCATTTACTAAACAAAAATAATTACGACAATGACAAGTAATTACTACTATTTGTTGGTTTGGCCTGCACACCCTTGTTTTATCTTTTTAACTCAAGTTCAAATGACATTATTGATATTAAATAAAAGAATAAATTATATACCGATGGGATGGTTTGTCAAACTCGAGTTTTATTCCTTCCAATAATAATAACATGACTCGTAGAGAATTTAAGAGAAAATTAAGAGATTTTGTATTTATTAATAATTTATTTATTATTATAAATTAAACTGTTTAACTAGTTATATTGAAATCAAAATCCCTTGATTTTTTTACATGTCATGTTGTTATTGGAAAGTGTAAAATTTTAATTTTACGGAATTTATTCTCATTAACTAAATGCCAAGTTTAACTGCTTTTTAAAAAAGTGATTTGGAACATATTACCTTTTAGTCTACTTTGGAAGAAAGAGGAATGAAACTTGACTTGAGACATCAAGAAATGGATAAATGCCAAAATGGGAGGAGACCTGCCATTGGAGACCTACCATTTTAGGACAAAAACTTTTTTGACCATGTTAAAAGAAATAAATTTGATAGTTGATTCAATAAGCCAAAATAATTAATTTTGGAAGTTTAATTATTTATTTTATGAAAAACGTTTTTTTACTTCTTTGATATTTTATATTCTCATTTTTGATTTAATAATTGTCATTTACGATTTCTATAAAAGGTGCTTATTTTTAATTTCATTTTCGAAGAAAGTTCAAGATAATTCATATTATGATCTTTCGAGGTAAAGGATATTTTTTTTTTTGAGATAATATTATTAGATATCATTATTGGCAATGTTTCTATCAAAAATGTCGGAGTTCTTAAAACAGGAGAGGTTCATTTGTGGAAATTCTTACTTTAAAAAATATTTTTCATCATCCCGAGCCTTAAATGATGATATTATTGAATAAGACTGAATGAGATGATTGTGATTCTGTAATATTATTTGTGAATATGAGGCGATGATGAGGAAAATATTGATTTCGTATTCTATTATATTTTTCTCAAGACTAACGATAATTTTGTTGTATATTATCTTAGTCATAATATTCTTTCTTTGGGCTAGATCACCCTTTCCTTTTTGAGAGGCGAGAATATGGAAGTACGGAGTCGGGTATGGAATGAAAGTTCTCAGGAGAGTTGTTTAGTATTTGACAATATACGTATTTAAACCTCACGAGTTTCTTATTGTAATAATAAAAGTTGTAGTTGTTTGCATGCAGAGTGTATTGACAACTCGTGAATGGGTGATGTAGAAACCTATTTCCGAGTGTCATAAAAATATGAGAATTGATATTTCTATAAGTAGAAACTATTATTGTAAAACTATTAAATTTATTTATTAAAATATGGAAATATCAATTCTCAAAATATATAATGGAAGAAGGATTTGTATCACCCCTTTAAATCACAGCTTATAAAATTTATTTCTACTCAATAATTAATTATCTCCTCCAACAAGAGTAGTGTCTTTTATTCCTTTTCATAATATCTTTTCTTGAAAGTAAAATAATTTACTACTTATATTTGAGGACCTAATAAGGGGTTTCTCCATATTTTTGGCTCTTCCACTATACATGTGTTTACATTGAAATGAAACTATAGATAGAGAGAGTAAAAGACCTAGTATGGGCCACCATGACATAAGTTTCTGGGTACTGTCCATATTAAGGCATTGTTATCAAGTAAGGACAATTTAATCTTCCTGCCAAGGAGTGACAGATTAAGAAAATTCAAGTAGGCAACTTCTTGCAAGTATAGCTTATTGTGATGCCTTTGTGCATAATACAAGATCAATCTTGACTCATTAAAAGGTGCCAGCTACTTAAACTGGACCTTATTTTAGAGGCTTACACTACTTAATGGAGATACTTTTCAAGCTCCAATATTTTCATGTAACTTTGGCTATTTCTCTCTGATGAGCTTAATCTTTGGCGTGGGGGAAGTTCAAGAACAGCCAACAGAACCAACAAACATCATGGGTAAGAATAATAAAAGTTTATTTCTATTCTTTTATTTTTCAAGATTTAAGAGAAAAATGAAGCTAGTATATATATGATTCTACTCTCAAATGATAGCAGCAAGTGAAGGATGATCTTTGTTTTGTTTTGTACTGTGAAAAAGAAGAAGTTGAACTCTAGATCCCTTTACATTTATGGCAATCTTGTCCTCTTATGTGTGTTTGTTTGTGTGTATGTCTGGTGGAGGATTGACATCTGCCCAACAAAGCTCCTGCTCCATGAGCCCACCAGCACATGAGAAGGCCTAACACAAGTGCTGAACCCCCAAAAAGCTTAAAGTTTAATATAGTAAAATTTTCACTAGATTGACTATGATGCCATAAATCTAAAAAAGGAAATGCTTTTACAAAATGAAATGCTAATAGTTCTATATACAACAGTGCAATATTAGCTACAACCGCAACAGATATAGTTATACATTCACAATCTGGTTCTCAGTGTGTATGTGGTACTGATCTATTTTCCGGATATTACTTTAATTACCAGCTCAGGATGCTAAAGCAGCGAATTCACCTGAAAGTGCAATTAACAAGGAAAAGTCCCCAGCTTCTTTGCTCAGACAATACAGCTGGTGGATCCAAATGATCATATTTTCAATCCTTGTGCTCTCCTGCCAGTCAATCGCCTTGATCTTGGGAAGACTCTACTATGACAAAGGTGGAAACAGCAAATGGATGGCAACACTTGTTCAAACTGTAGGCTTTCCAGTCCTCCTACCTTTCATCTTCCTCACACCAAAGGAAAAACAAACTGCAGAAAATTCCGATAAAAAACAGCCATCCCTTATAGTCCTTGTATCACTTTACCTATTTCTTGGCATATTCCTAGCAGGAGATTGCTTGTTATACTCAATAGGGCTCCTATACCTTCCAGTTTCAACTCATACTCTCATATGTGCAAGCCAACTAGGCTTCAATGCATTGTTTTCCTATTTCCTTAATTCCCAAAAACTCACTGCTTTCATAATAAACTCATTAGTCCTTCTTACCATTTCCTCCATACTTCTTGTATTTGCACCTGATTCTTCAGATTCCAATATCCAGAAAGGAAAATACGCAATCGGGTTTTTGTGCACTGTTGGTGCATCAGCTGGCTACGCGTTGATGCTCTCAGTAACACAGCTCTCCTTTCGGAAGATTCTGAAAAATGACACTTTTCGGGTGGTGATGGATTTGATAATATACCAGTCTGCAATTGCAACTTGCGTCATAGTAATAGGCCTTTTTGCTAGCGGCGAGTGGAAGAGTTTAAGCAAAGAGATGAAAGAGTTCAAGTTAGGAAGTGTATCTTATGTGGTGACTTTGGTATGGATTGCAATTTCGTGGCAAATTTTCTCTATTGGCGCTGTGGGGTTGATTTATAAGATTTCTTCTCTCTTCTCCAATGTGATTAGTACTTTGGGTTTGCCTATTGTTCCTGTCGCAGCTGTCTTCATTTTCAATGACAAGATGAATGGGGTGAAGATGGTTTCTATGGTGTTGGCCATTTGGGGATTTGTTTCGTATATTTATCAGCATTATGTAGATGATTTGGAGGCCAAGGCTCAAACTGCAAATGCTAAACAAGTTTCTGAAGTTCCCCTAATCCAAAAGTGTTAATGGATGAACAAAGCATTTCTAGTAATAATCTTCTCAGGTCTACCATTTAATGTAAAAGTGCAGCAGCATGTTTTTCTAGATATATTATACTTGAAAAGGATAATTTCAAGCACTTTAATCTGTAGAGATATTTGTTATGACATTAATGATATACTATTAACATGGAGATCGCTACAACTTTGAGCGATCAGTGTGTTTGTAAGTTTGGAGGAACAAGGAGGGAAGGGAAAGTATTAGCAGGGGAGGGAGGAGATTGAAATGATTTTAGTTGTAATTTTCTTTTATTTTAATTTCTGGGTTTAGAGGGAAGGGAGAGAGAAGATATTTTAGTTGTTACACTACACTACTACTATATTAACCTTAATAAAAGTAATAAAATGAATGCCGGTTTATTTGAGAGATTATTTTTGGTATTATGAAAAGTTAACTCTCTCATCCCTCCTAATCCTCCAATTTATGTGAGAAAATATTTTAGAGCAAAATCACAATTATACCTCCAAATCCCTTTCTTTTAGAGCATCATTGTATAATTTGCACATATCACCCATAAATATAACTTTTATTAAATCAACACCTTACTATTTAGAAAAAAAATCTTATTCATAAAAAATTGAGTCTTAGAGCCCTTTTTGGTAAGCAAATCATAAATTAAAACACATCCTAGGAGTCAAAATATTGTGCCAAACCAGAGAATGCCACAACACCATATGATCTTTTTGTCGAATTGAATCCCAGATAGTGGCAACTTTAACCTCATTTGCCTTTGTACTATCCTAAAGAACCCGATCATTTGTAGCAGAATTGCACTGTCGTGACATATTGAAAGAATTTCGAAAATTAATAACATCACAATGGTCAGAAGCTGAAAGATTCCTGTAGGAATCCTGAATAATACTGCAAACTTTTGCATTATAACCCAAGCCAAAATTAGAAATTAAAGATACTTGACAAGAGGTAGCCAAAGGGTAGCAAGATAGCCAAGAAATTAAAGATACTTGACAAGAGGTAGCCAAAGGGTAGCAAGATAGCCAAGGATCATACCATAGGCTAGTAGAGGAACCATTTCCAATTTGATATCTATTGTGTTGCAAGGCATAAGTTCTAGATTATAGAGCTTTTCTCCATATCCAGGAGCAGTCATTAGGAATTGGGATACACCAGAAAAATTAATCCTTGAGACTGAAAGTTTTAACCCATAATGACCACAAAGAAGTAGAAGAAGGATTTACTACTTGCCAAAGTTTCATGAGAATATAAGCATGATTCCAGTCCTCCAAATGCTTAATGCCAAGACCACCCTCACAGAAAGGAAGAGATATTTTACTCCAAGCAACTTTAGCACCATGTTTGAGCAAGGAAGGACTCTTCCAAAGAAACCTTCAAATAGTGCTTTTAATATCCTTCAAAACAGTAGCAGGCAAAATGAAGTGAGCTAACCAATAAGATTGGATGGCAAATAAAACTGACTTAATCAGTTGAAGTTTATGCTGTAAGAACCTGTTAGTCCATGAAAGAATCCAATTTCTAATCCTCTCTAACAAAGGTTTACAATCAGTAAGACTAAGCTTTGTGGTAATAAGAAGCAGTCCAAGGAATCTAGCAAGAAAGGAACCCAGCTGAAAACCAAGGCAAGAAATAATGGCAATAGCTTGATCATCAAGGACATGAGATAAGAAACACATACTTTTGGATGCATTTATGTGCAATCCAGAAAGAAAAGAAAACTGCTCAAGACATTAATGAAGAACCTTGACAAAACTGAAATCACCATGGCAAAAAAAAAAAAAAATTATCAGCAAAGCATAAATGAGAAAGAGCAAGTTGCATGCTTTGTTTTTCAATGGTGCTTAAAAGAAGATTCTTTAGTCCCCTTGAAGATAATCATAAATAACACTTCCATTAAAATGACAAACAAAGCTCCATTAAAATAACCATAAAAACAAATCCCTTAGTCCCCATAAAATAATCACACAAAGCTCCATTAACTTTCACAGAGAATTTAGGGGGTGGAGATACAAGCATTAATCCAGAAAATGAATTTCGGAGCAAATTTGATAAGCCTCAATGCTTCAAAAAGAAAGTCAGAAGAATAGAGTCAAAAGGTGTTACATTCCCTTCCCTTTATTCCAAAATAAACCTTACAAATGGTGAATGTGATGGTTGGTGCATCATTTTGTAATGGAATCTCTTGCATTATTTTTAGGGTAGAAATGCAATTACAAAGAGAGCAAGAGAATTATTGTGGGCCACCATGACACAGGTTTCTAATAACAACCGTCCACATAAAGGCGATGGGCAACATGCAAGGCAAGATAATGTTTCTTGCCTATAAAAATATACAAGTAAAAGACCAAAGAGGCATGCAAGGCAAGGTATTATTGGTGGTCAATCTACTGGGGTAATACAAATTGTTGCTGATTGTGGTGGCAGTCTGTATAATTCATGATCAATCTCGAGTGATTAAAAGTGCAAGAATTTAATGTTAATGTTATCTTCATAGACTTTGTCTATTTCTATATCATAAGTTTAATCTTTGGCATGGAGGAAGTTCAAGAACAGCAAATAGGACAAATAAACAACATGGGTAAGTGAAAAGTTTTGATTTTTCTTTTTCGTGTAAAGTAAGCAGGACAGAGGGAAAAACATTTTTTCTTGTACTTTCCAAGATTTAAGTAAAAAGGAAGCCTATATATATATGATTCTGCTAAAAGGGTTCTTTTACCTGTTTCATTTCTCTCAAATGATAGTAAGTGAAGGATGATCTAATTACATAGTAGTATTGTGCTAAAAATATTGAATTGCATCAAATTTTTCTCCTTATAAGATTCACAACTTAGTTCTTTCTGTTTGCTGTATTAATTGTCGTAGTACTGATATATTTTCGATATGTTATTTTACCAGTTGAGGAAGCTAAAGGAGAAACTTCACCTGAAAATGAAAATACCAGTTACAAGTCCCAAGCCACTTTGCTTAGACAATATATCTGGTGGTTCGAAATGGTCATATTTGCACTCTGTGTACTCTCTGGCCAGTCTGTCGCCACGATCTTGGGGAGACTTTACTATGACAAAGGTGGAAACAGCAAATGGATGGCAACATTTGTTCAAAATGGAGGCTTTCCGATCCTCATACCTTTCCTCTTTCTCACCCCAAACGAAAAACAAACTGCAGAAAATACTGATAAAAAACAACCTTCTCTTATAGTCCTCGTTTCACTTTACCTCTTCCTTGGTATATTCCTAGCAGCAGACTGCATGTTATATTCAATAGGACTCTTGTACCTTCCAGTTTCAACTTATACTCTCATTTCTGCAAGCCAATTAGGCTTCAATGCCTTCTTTTCCTATTTCCTTAACTCACAAAAACTCACTCCTTATATAATAAACTCTCTGGTCCTTCTCACCATTTCTTCCATACTTCTTGTGTTTGCACCTAATTCCTCGGATTCTAATATCCCCAAAGGAAAGTATGCAATCGGGTTTATATGCACAGTTGGAGCATCAGCCGGATGGTCGTTGATGCTCTCAGTGACACAGCTTTCCTTTAAAAAGATTCTAAAAAAGGAAAGTTTTCGAGTTGTGATGGATATGATAATCTACCAGTCTGCAGTTGCAACTTGTGTCATAGTAATAGGCCTTTTCGCTAGCGGCGAGTGGAAGAGTTTAAGCAAAGAGATACAGGAGTTTAAGTTAGGAAGTGTCTCTTATGTGATGACTTTGGTTTGGATTTCATTGTCGTGGCAAGTTTTCTCTATTGGTTGTGTGGGGTTGATTTTTAAGATTTCTTCTTTGTTCTCCAATGTGATTAGTACGTTGGGTTTGCCTATTGTTCCTGTTGCAGCCGTCTTCATTTTCAATGACAATATGAATGGGGTGAAGGTGGTTTCCATGGTGTTGGCCATTTGGGGATTTGTTTCTTATATTTATCAGCATTATGTAGATGATTTGGAGGCTCAGGCTCAAACTGCAAATGCTAATCAAGTTCCCCTTATAGAGAAAGGTGTTGATGGATGATATTGGCTTTCTTTGCAAAATGCATTTGCAGTGATTTCCTAGCAGTAACATTCTTTGCAAAATGTCTATGGCTGCCCTATAAAAAAATATGACAAAGCCATATACAACTGAGATATTTGTATAATTTTTTTTTTTTTTTTTTTTTATCGTGAAATGGCATTTACATAAAGTTGAAAAGAAAGTCCAATGCAAAACTTTCTACTAGTAAGGCCAAGGCATCATTTTATAACAAGATGGGTCAATAATAAGAAAGATTAATGAAGTCTTTTGCTTTTGGTGTATGTTATTGCTTTATCATATGAGCCAAGTCGTTTTCTAATAAACAAACTAATAAAATAATGGTACTTGATTAAACCATGTTAACGTCTAGACCGATTGATACCCATGGATGGATAATCTTCAGGCTTTGATTTGAGTAAAATATTTGTGTTGTGTATTCAAGCCTTACAAAAAATAATTTCATTTGAAAAAACAAAGTGTCACAATGCCACAATATTTTAAATTTGCCATCTTAATTTAGTAAACATGTTTTAAGTACTTTTTCCATCCAAGAACTAAAGTTATTATTTATTTATTTATTGTCTATTTTATAAATTAGATATACTATTTTTAAATTTAAATTATAAAATGACATAAAAGTTAAAATAAAATAATAGCGTTCTTTCACTATTTTATCTTTTTAACTAATATTTAAGATAAGTTTGAATAAAATATTTTTCAAAATTAGTACATATAAATATAAAATATCGAATAATTATCTGCAAGTGAAGTGAAGTGACAACGAGATGACTTTTCTACATCATCCAGAAAATGACGTCTTGCTAGAGTTTTGTAATTTTGTGCTCATTAATTAATTAATTACTTGTATGTGATGACTACTTTACTGGCGTCTATTTTCTTCCTTCTTTTGAGCATGACAAATAAATTATAAAATGTCAACAAAAGAGACTGCAAAATCTTGTTTTCAATAAATATGAGTGACTGACTCGCTATAAAAATCTTTTTAATATAAATGCAAATTTTAAAATGTTGTTAAATATGAAAAACATATGAATATATATTTTTTTGTTAATACTATTATAAAAATTATAAATTATCTAAAAAAATATCTTAAATTCATTCCATTGGGTTATTTTATAGCTTAATGCTATGTTTGGATTAAAAAAATAAAATAGAGGAATGAATAAAATAATTTTAAGATATTTCAAGTGTATATTTTATTATTCGTGGATAGCAAAATTATCATATATTCATTTCATCGGAATGAATTTTATTCCACCACCTCCCACGTAAATTAAAAATCAAGAGGATTTTCATTTCATTATAATGATTTATTCTCTAAAATAATCATCAAATACACAATTTTTTATTCTATTCCCCCACTATATTTCATTCTATTCCCCCACTATATTTCATTCTATTCCATTCCATTCCATTCCATTCTCTTATTCCTTCCGTAACCTTACAACTATTGAGACGGTTGGTGCATCATACTGTAGTTGAGTACAGAGGTACAGCACAGAGATAATCCTAATTCCTATGGTTGAAATGCGAGTCAAAAGTAACAGTAACCCAGTGTGGGCCTCCATGACTTGAACTTCTGCCAACACCGTTCATAAAACTACAAATAAGAATAATGAGGGACAGAGAAAATTCAAGAAGGCAAATACTGATTGCCCATCTATAGAATCCATTCATTATCAATCTTGAGTGATTAAAAAGTGCCAACATATTAAAGTGAAGAGACTTTAGTTTCCTGTAAATGTTCTCTTTATAGACTTTGGCTACCTCTGTTAAGCTTAATCTTTGGCATGGGAGAAGTTCAAGAACAGCCAACCGAACCAACAAACATCATGGGCAAGTGAAAAGTTGATTTTTTTAATTTTAATTTTCTAGATGCAAAATGTTCACATCTATGGAAATCTTGGATCTCTCTCTTATCTTGTCCTCCTTCCATATTAGTTTCTGTAACTGTGTTCTCTTATCATGTCTTGAGGATTGTCTAATCTACTTTTCATGTGTTATTTTACCAGTTCAAGAAGCTAAAGCAGCAAGTTCGCCTGAAAATGCAAATAACAAGAAGTCCCAAGCCTCTTTGCTTAGGCAATACAACTGGTGGTTCCAAATGGCCATATTAACAATCTTTGTACTAGTTGGCCAGTCAGTCGCCACTCTTTTGGGGAGACTCTACTTTGACAAAGGTGGAAAGAGCAAATGGATGGCAACACTCGTTCAAGTTGCAGGCTTTCCAGTGCTCATACCGTTCCTCTTTTTCACACCAAACAAAAAACAATCCGCAGAAAATAGTCAGAATACCAAGAAAAAACAACCTTCTCTTACAATACTTGTATCACTTTACATCTTCATTGGTACATTCCTAGCAGGAGACTGCATGTTATATTCAGTTGGGCTCTTATATCTTCCTGTTTCAACTTATAATCTCATATGTGCAACCCAATTAGGCTTCAATGCATTCTTTTCCTATTTCCTTAATTCACAAAAGATCACTCCATTCGTAATAAACTCTCTGGTCCTTCTCACCATTTCCTCCGTACTCCTTGTATTTGCACCTGATTCTTCAGATTCAAATACCAAGAATGGAAAGTATGCACTCGGGTTTCTTTGCACTATTTGTGCATCAGCCGGTTGGGGATTGCTGCTCTCATTGACACAGCTATCCTTTCAGAAGATTCTGCAAAAGGATAATGTTCGAGTGGTGATGGATATGATAATCTACCGGTCCGCAGTTGCATCTTGTGTTTTAGTAATAGGCCTTTTCGCTAGCAGAGAGTGGAAGACTTTAAGCAAAGAGATGCAAGAGTTTAAGTTGGGAAGTGTCTCTTATGTGATGACTTTGGTATGGATTTCAGTGTTATGGAAACTTTTCTCTATTGGTTCTGTGGGATTGATTTACATGATCTCTTCTGTTTTCTCCAATGTGATTAGTACCTTTGGTTTGCCAATTGTTCCTGTTGCGGCTGTGTTCATTTTCAATGACAAGATGAATGGAGTGAAAGTGGTTTCCTTGGTGTTAGCCATTTGGGGATTCGTTTCGTATATCTATCAGCATTATCTAGATGATTTGGAGTTCAAGGCTCAAAGTGTAAATGCTAATCTAGTTTCTGAAGCTCCCCTCATTGAAAAGTGTTAAAAGGATGAACAGACACCTGCAGTGATCTTCCCAGTACTACCATTTTATGAGAAACCCGCAGCATGTTTTCAAAATTTATTATGCTCAAGAGAAGATGTTTGTATTGACAGTAACTAATGACATCCTATGAGGTGTGGCATTTCTGATAGTGATTAGATGATAGAAAGTGTACTACTGGATTTATCTTTTTCATGGGAAGTGGCTTTTTACATGGAGTTCAAAGAAACCACCACACACTACACCTTTATATGGAAACATATATTCTGGTATATTCAAATACTATAATATTAGACCAAAGGTGAAATATTATAATTTCAACCTACATTCCCTATTAATGAATAAAATACAGTTTGCCCCCTAAAGTTTGTAGGGTTGTTGAGGTTTGCACTCCAATATTTAAAATGTATCTGAGTGCACCCTAAAGTTTCTTTTCGATGTTTTAACCGTTCAAAAAGAAGGGTGCATTTTGTTGAGCTAAAAAGAATTTTGGGTGCAGTGCATTTTGACTAGATTAAACATCAGAGGGTGCATTTTGTTTAGCATAAAAGATTCTTGGGGTGCAATTAGATACGTTTTAAACATTGGTATGCAAATCTCAACTACCCTATAAATTTTAGGCTGCAAACTGTGTTTTAGTCACTATTAAATTTATCACAGGAAGAAAATTTCAATAACTTTGTATTAATTCATCCCCTTACACAAACGGTCCTTGCAGAACACCTAAGGTATTTTCTTTTAGTGATAGCCAAACTTTGGCCCAAAAACTTAAGCAGAAGGATCATAAGGTTAGGCACAAGATGCAGATCATATGACAAAAACTACAGAGATTGAAGTGAATATCACTTGCCTGCTGAAATCGTTCAATTACATGAGACAGCCCACATAATGAGCTCGAGGATACTTCTTTTGTAGTTGTGGCCATTGCACAAATAACTGATCTACCATGCATAACTTGTAAAGAAGTAAGCCACTTAGAGAAAGCCTCTTCACTCGCGCTATACTCTCCACATAGAAAATAGATGACCATCTAATTCCCAAAACCTGTAGGTAACATTTAAATGTTACATACTGAACTTAATGCCAACTTAAGGAACCAATACTACTACAGAGAATTTTGTTTCAGTTAAAAGTTGAACCTTGAAAAAGACTGCAATTACACAAAGAGGTATACAAGTCCCAGGGCCATTGCATAGAATCTGTTCAGCGAAAATGTTAAATGAATTCAACACTCAAATATACCAACTTGGTGAAAATAAATAACGTAAAAGTGCAAGTGTAGAGATTAGAAGAAAAACGTAAAAGATTAAGTACCACTTGGGGCTTAATTTTCATCATCAGCCACAGGGCATGAGCAATAGCAAGTAAGGTAGTCCCAATGGAGGTTACATACGATTGACCTACTTCACGGCTTCGATATATCTGCATGAACTGAGCAGATCCTCCTGCCTTATTCCCTATCTACAACAAAAGATCACCTTTTTGAGAGAGTGATTATTCAGGAGAAACCGTCAATTGCAGTATCCAACTTATTTTCTTTCTCATTTGAATTTCTGATAAAATTTACTTTTATGCTGCAACTAAAAGGAACAAAAAATGTTTCACAATAATACTTTTTTCTTGTATAAGAAATGCTTCAGAAAAATACTTATAAAGATCTGGGCATCAAATAGTCAATATCACCTTATCAGCCAGACATTCCTCAAACACACGTGCTTTCTGAAGACTCATATTATCAGTAGCAGCGGCAATGTAATATCTTGGATTGAATCGATCTGCTTGCAGTACCGATAAAAGATTTAGCATCTCTGCTGTGTGACCCCCTGATTCGAATCAAAGCAATAATGAGTATAGAAGTAATCACAAGAAGAATCTATCCGGGGAAAATAACATGATAAGAAGCAGGCATAAGCACACCTGAACCTAGAATGATAAGTGTACTGAAAGGTTTTGTAGACTTGGCACAAAATGGTTTGCTGCTCCAGTAGATGACATATAGAACACGAAGCACAACAAACATGATAGCTATAGTGATGATAACAATAACATTAAATGTCATTGTTTAAAATCCCTTTCTGTGCTGCTACTTTCCTGCGTTCCTCAATGCCTATGTCACACAGAAATTGATAAAAATAAAAACAAAGTGCAGGGTAGTTAAAGCAAAACAACTCAATTTAAAAGATTAACGAATTAAAAGGGAATTCAGAAATCCTTCAGCTAGCCAAGGTAATTACATTAACACGCCACAAATATCAAAATTCAAGAACAAGTAGTTGTAGCGAATCGCATTTTCGTGAGTGAATAAAATAAGATTTTACTGGAATAATGTATTTTAGTGTATCTAAAATATGTTATAAGTGGTGCAATAAGTACAAAAAGGGTGGTAATTGCTTGTTCCTGCCAAACACTGCCTTAAATCTAAGTTTAGCAGTTAAAACAAAGAAAAGTAAAATAAGGCTAGCAAGTGGCTAATTATCCGGCCAGGTGTTTAAACTAAAGGAGGAGCTGGCACTTAATTGGAAACCTAGCCTTAACTACTCTGTTAGCCTATAAACGTATTAACCACGTATATAATGCTCTGGTGGAAATCTCTGATAGAGATATCAGAACTTAAACATCTTATAACCCTTCTCCAGTTCATTTTCAAGTAATAGGCTTTATGTTGTTAAAAGAAAAGTTGTTAGACGCTCTATGTTCTGTTAGTTTTGGGAAAACTTTGCTGGTAACTGATAACTAAGGAAGGTTACACTATCAAGTGGGAGAAACTCAGAAGTATTTGGGTTGCAACCATCTAATTCGGAAATCAAGGCATAGAAAGGTAATGCATCTTTGCTATATATATTTACTTTAAGATGTTTAATATGCACTAATTAATGGTTATGGGAATTGCTATGGGTTGATCAGGAAAGTGTGCTACCGATTTGATTTTATAAAGCAGTGTAACCATTTGGGGATAACATGCTAAACTGTGGGATTTTTCTATTTGATATAAATGTGCTATCAAAAGTATTGCATGTTATAAAGAGAATAAATTAATTAGATTATCAGCTACTTGACATGCATGTGGCGGTGTAATTGACTGCTGTGCATATAATTTAGGCACAAGGAGATAGGCGGCCGTGGAGTCATAAGGGAGCTAAATTGGGGATTTAAAGAAAATAAATAGCTATGGCACTTGTCTTGCAAAACAGTGCCTGTAAGGTGTTTGATAAAATTCCTCAATAAACTGTTTTGCTTAATAATTGCTTATCCGTTAGAATTAAAGTTTGGGTTATATATATATATACCATGCATGAGGGTAAATAAAGTGTTGTGCCTTGTTGAAGGGGATGAAAACTATTTTTTTAAGCTAAATCAAAAAGAGGGGATTTTGGTATGTTAACTTATGTTGATAAACTGTTTTGGACAGCTTAAGATGTTGTATTTGTGAATTTAGTATGCTTTGATTGCTATCATATCTAAAATCTACTGGAATTTGGGTGCAATAAAAAGAAAAAGAAACAGCATGTGTATAAGAGGAAATGTAGCAAGCAAAAGATGGGGCTGGGGAGGTTTGGGCTGGCCGGGGCTGCTGCAGGCAGCAGCAGCTAGCGCCCAGCGCTGTGCTGCAGAGCCAGTCAACCAGTTTGGCACCAATTTGGTGTACATACCCTATGTAATGACTATAATTTGCAAGTTATGCTAGAAGGTGGGTGCACCATTTTACCTTTCTAATAAAGGTTATAAATAACTTACCAATAGAAAGCCAAGAATGGCATTGATTAAGAACAAAGCTGCTGGCCATGGCAGCAGCAGTGGCTGAGTATAGCTTCGAGTGAGAAGTCCTTCATTGAACTCTTAATTGGTGTAGTTAAACTTCTAAGATAGCCAGCTTTGTCTTTTTGTAATAGATATATACATACCAGGTATGTAATATTTCAAAACATAATGCTAATGGATTAAAACAAATTGGGAAAAGTAAAACTTGGTAAAACATGGGGTAAGCAAAGAAAAGGGCTGCTTCCCACCAGCAGTAGCAGTTGGTCCACCCGACAACAAGGAGTTAGGATATTAACAGAAGGGAAGTCTCATTTGATTTCCATGTATAGTTTGAAAGCTTAGAAACATGAATGAGTTGAAATTTATGTAAACAGACAAGCTAAATTAGGGGTATCGAGCTGCTGTCCAGAGGCGGCAACGTGTACTAATAACAATAGTAAATGCAAACCTTAAGTTGCTAATAGCAGTAAAGGTAAGCCATGTGGTTCTGTTTTGTAACTCTCATAATGCGCCGCGTGTATAATGTTAGATAATTTCTATGACAGTTTTGGAACAACTCGAACTTGTATTGAAACCACTGCACATTTGCAGAAATAGTTATTAGCTAACCACTAATGCAATGCTAAGCAATTAATATCCCACAAAGTCAAATATAATTGACTAATAGTATGAAAAACAAAATGTTAAGAAACTGTTAATGCATGTAAGTGAGATTCTAGACCCATTTAGCTAAATAAAAAAAAAAAAAAAAAAAAAGAGATATGAACTAAATTATGTGAAGTTCATAAGCAGAAATTATGTTAGACCCTATAAAAGAAATGAAAGGCTATTATAAGAAAAATGTATCTTAAGTATGAAAATATCAATTAACAACATGATCACTGTGATTATGTGATATGTGCACATATGAGCTACATGACTTGTCTATTTGGCTAATATGCTTGTAAATGCAAATAATTGTGCAAGATCTGTGAGAATACACAAGTTAAGTTGAAATTGTACAAATAGTCTACAAACAAGGCAAGTATTTAAATCTTACTCTTTATTGAGCAAGTATTATGAGATTGTTCATATGTGGACAGGTTCTTTAAATTCTGAACTGTCTTTCATTATTTATGAATATTATAAGATTGAATAATCTTTTTATTCCAATCAGCTTCAAAAGATTGGGTAATGTATTATCATGTATATCAAATGAAATTTTCAATATGCATGAGCAGGTTGCAAAGAAGTCTGAGCCATTCCTTCTGGCTAGACACAGATTTAAAATATTTCATTTTCTTTTATTAAGTCTTGAAATATTATTGTACTAGCTGTCCAGCTATATTGTTGTAGTTGGAATCTAAAACTGAGAATGAACATACCCTTAAATGGGATATTTTTATTGCACTCTAGGAGTGGTGATGTAGAACATGAAAATTGTTCTGGAAAAGATAGTATTGATCAATACAGGACATAAAGGGTTGATCACCCTACGTGCTCGTAAGTTAAGACGGTTCATCTGATAATATTTCTGATTGAACCTTTTCAAGAAAAGAAAAATATGTTCATGGTCTTAAAACCTCTCAATTATTCAATGATGTTATGATATTTCAGAAATATGAATGATTCAAGATTTATTGCTTTACAGATTTGATTCACTGTCAAAGTATGCTTCAAAGAAAACATTTATTTCTTGTTGAGCCTTAAAGAATGCGATTACTTGCTGAACAATTAAATGCTCATACTTGTTTTATTATAAATGTTTTCAGCTGAGCAGACTCGGGTAGAAGGGTCTGGAAAAGACAAGGGAAAAGGAAAAATAGTAGAATAGATGAAGATTGTTGTAATATATAGTTTTCATGTTTGTAAATATTAAACTATCATATAATAAACGTGTAAAGGTCTACGTACCTGGGATTAGAAGAACTTTGATGTAATAACTTTACTAAGTTTATGCTTATTATGTTCTGAACATTTTATATCGTGAGCACTGAATAAGGGTTTCAAGTACCCGAATTTGGGGACGTCACAGGTTGGTATCAAAGCTTTAAGTTAGAAGCCTTAGGAGGGGAACCTTGGATTATAACTTTAAGTTAGTAAGACAGACATGAAATAAATAACTCATATGGAGTTGAACAAAGATGAACTGTGGAAGTTCATTTAAAAACAAAAAAAAATAATAATAATTTAAAAATAACTATTATTTGTTATTTGTTGTATATCTTGTATTAAGTATTAATCAAGTTATTTGTTTATGTATAGGATGGCAGAAAACCAAGAAGAACCAGACCTTATTGAGGAGCAGATCGCTCCACCACCAATAGATCCGGTGCATGTGATAGATTTAGATCCAGAGTTGGTAGAAGAAGAGGAAGATCCAGAGGAAGAGATGAACGAGGTACCAGATGCTGGACCTCAGCAGAACGAAATGGAAGAGGCAATGATATAGCTGGGGGCAATGATCCATTACTTGATGGATTAGAACAACAAATTGTTAGCTAGACTTCAGGTATCTGAAGATAAGGTCCAGAACCTGGAAGGACAAATTCAGGGATTGCATGAAGAACGGCATGGAATGGAGAATATTATGTCGGCCTCTAATGGATATATCCACCATTTGGAGGGTCGATTGGATGAGTGCAAGAGACAAAAGGAAATGATGAGTTTTTTATATGCTCATTCCATGGAGAGGTCCGCATAAACGGTATGGAATTACCCTCGTGGGAGCTAGACCGATCTAGATATTCCATCTCATGAGCAGAGTCATGGCTATCCTTTGAAGAGAGCCGAGTCGTTCCATCACTCCAGTGCGGGATAGGGATATTTGAGTGTCAGTCTGGAGATGTATATGACATGTATATGTAAATATTGTAAATGTGTTGGTATGTGTAGGATGTGAATGTACCCCACTTTTGGTAGTTCTATGGGGATATCTTTTGGGAATCCTAACCCGATAGTGGTTAAGGATTAGTATATGTAAATCTTTTGTTAGCAAGACAAAAATGTTATGTAAATAGTAAATGTAAATGCTATGACCTATGTAATAGCCAGAAGAGTTAGCAATGAAAGAAATGTTTAAGGCATGTTTAATACATAATAATATCAAATATGTTTTGGATGTTATTGCTTTACATTTTGTATGAATGTTTATGTAATAAATGGTTTAATAATAATAAATGTTATTAAGCAGATAAAAATGCCACCCAGAATTAGAGGATGCGAAGGAATGTTAATGAGGAACCTAACACTGAAAATAGAAATGAAGAGGTTCATAATGAAAACAGGAATGAGGCCCAAGAGAATCCTATGCAGCAATTTGCACGTGTTATGATGGAAGCTTTTCAGAACAAGAATGCTCCACCACCTGTTGCGAATGTACCACCACCACCACCACCAGCTGTTCACCAAGCTAGCTTCAAAGATTTTAAAAGTGTAGGACCTCCTGAGTTTAGAGGGACTACCGAACCGATTGAGGCTCAGTCATGGATTCAAGAAATGGAGAAAGCCTTTGAGATAGCCAGAGTAAGTAGGGAGCAAAAAACTTCATTTGCTGCCTATATGCTGAAAGGGAAAGCAAATTTTTGGTGGGAAGCGAATAAAACAAGAGCCGGTACAGGTGTAATAAGGTGGTCCAAATTTAAGAAACTTTTCTTTGAAAATTACTTTCCTCCTGGAATGCAAAGCAGAATGGAAGTTCGATTCCTTAATCTTAAGCAAGGTGATATGACTGTATCTGAATATGCAGCCAAGTTCAATGAGTTGGCACGATTCACTCCACACCAAGTGAATACAGAAGAACGAAAAGCGAGACAATTTGAGTTAGGCTTGAAGCCTTGGATCTACAACAAGTTGTCAGTATTGCAGATAGGAACTTATGCCGCTCTCCTTGAGAAAGCAATCATAGCAGAAAGTGGTAGCGAAACAGCAGGTAGGTATAACAAAGATAAGAAGAATAAAGGTCAGACAGAAGGGTTGGTTAAACCAGAGGGTACCAGTAAGTGGAATAAGAAAAGGACATGGAATAATGTTGGGAACACAAGTAGTGTTCAAGGTGGACAGCAAAAGAAGAAAATAGAAGCATGCAAGAAATGTGGAAAAAATCATTTGGGCATTTGTTTAAAAGGGCAGACAGTTTGTTACAAGTGTGGACAGGAGGGACACATTTCTCCTAACTGTCCAAATCCAAAGAAAAACTCTGGGTGTTATGTTTGTGGATCGATGGATCACTTTGCCAGAAATTGTCCGAAGAAAGGAGCAGAGGGAGGAAGCAGTGGTAAAGGGAACAGTGGCACCAAGGCGCTCACAATTGGCACAGCTACACCAAATAAGCCAACTGCCAGAACCTTCAACATGACGGTAAAGGATGCGGTAACATCTAAGGATGTGGTTTCAAGTATTGTCCCGATCAACAATATTAATGCTTATGTATTATTTGATTCTGGGACAACCTGTTCTTTTATATCATATGAATTCGCTAAGTGCAAAGAAATGCCCCAATTGAATTTAGAAATACCTATGATTATAGAAGTGGCTAATAAGGAAGTGATTCATGTAGAGCATGTCTATAAGGATTGTTGCGTTAAGATAGGAGAACGTGAACTTACAGTAGATCTAATTCCGATACAACTCGGGGAATTTGATATTATTTTGGGAATGGATTGGTTATTCAAGCATGGAGCAACTATCGATTGCCAAAGAAAATCTGTGAGTTTTAAACCTACAAATCAACCAAAGATCGTGTTTTACGGTAGTAAATCACCAAAGCAGTCACGATGCTTAACGATGATGCAAGCAAAGAAGCTGTTACAAAAAGGTTGTATGGGTTATCTCGCATATGTGATAGACACTCAGCAAAAAGGATCGAAAATAGAAGATATTGTGGTAGTAAATGAGTTTGCAGATGTTTTCCCTGATGAGATACCAGGCCTTCCGCCAGACAGGGAAATAGAGTTTGTTATTGATTTGGTACCTGGTACGACACCAATTTCAAAAGCACCATACAAAATGGCTCCTGTAAAAATGAAGGAATTGATGATACAATTGCAGGAATTGCTGGATAAGAAATACATTCGACCCAGCACATCTCCTTGGGGAGCACCTGTGTTGTTTGTAAAGAAGAAAGATGGGTCGTTAAGACTTTGTATTGACTACAGAGAGTTAAACAAAGTGACGATCAAGAACAAATATCCTTTGCCCAGGATCGACGATCTTTTTGATCAACTGAAAGGGGCGAAATATTTTTCAAAGATAGATCTGAGAACTGGATATCATCAGTTGAAGGTAAGAGATGAAGATGTTCCAAAGACAGCATTCCGGACTCGTTATGGACACTACGAGTTTTTGGTTATGTCTTTTGGATTAACGAATGCACCAGCTGCATTCATGGATATGATGAACAAGATATTTAAACCATACTTGGATAAGTTTGTAGTAGTATTCATAGATGATATTCTGATCTATTCCAAGACACAGAATGATCATACTGACCATTTGAGAATAGTGTTGGAAACACTAAGAAAAGAAAAGTTATATGCGAAGTTCAGTAAATGTGAATTCTGGCTAGAAAGAGTTCAATTTTTGGGTCACGTGATTAACAAAGATGGATTATCTGTGGATCCGGTGAAAGTCAAGCGATTATGAATCGGGAATACCAAGACGCCTCTTGAAGTCGCGTAGCTTCTTAGGGTTAGCGGGATATTATCGGAGATTCATTCAAGATTTCTCAAAGATAGCCACCCCGTTAACTAACCTGACAAGGAAGACAGTTAAATTTGTATGGAATGAGAAATGTGAACAAAGTTTTCAAGAACTCAAGAAAAGATTGAGTAATGCACCAATGTTGTCCTTACCCGATGAAACAGGGAATTTTGTGGTATATAGTGACGCATCACATAAAGGCTTGGGATGTGTCCTTATGCAGCATGGGAAGGTTATTGCATATGCATCACGGCAGTTAAAGGATTATGAGAAAGGATATCTTACTCACGATTTAGAATTGGCAGCTGTGGTGTTTGCTTTAAAAATTTGGAGGCACTACTTGTATAGAGAAAAATGTGAAATATATACAGATCATAAAAGTATGAAATATATTTTCACACTGAAAGAGATAAATATGAGACAAAGAAGATGGCTGGAATTGATTAAGGATTATGATTGTGAAATCCTTTATCACCCAGGTAAGGCAAATGTGATAGCTGATGCTTTAAGCAGGAAAGGTCGCGAGAAATTGATGTTGCTGACAGCTCAAGGTGAGTTAGTGACAGCTATGGAAAGAATGGAATTAGAAGTTAAACTTCCACAAGAATCAGATGAAAAGTTGTATTCAATAGAGACATGTTCAACTCTTTTGGATAGAATCAAGGAAGCACAATTTAAAGATGAGGAATGTGAGAAATTAAAAGAGAAAATCTCATCAGGAAAAGAAGGAAAGTTTAATATCGACAAGGATGGAATTATTAAATTTGAAGGAAGAATGGGTTTAAAGCAAGCTGGAATCGAAAGAAGAAATACTCTGAGAAGCTCATTGTTCAAGATACAATTCATCCTGGTAGTACCAAAATGTATCAAGACCTCCGACAACATTTCTGGTGGCCAAATATGAAAAGAGAGGTTGCAGAATATGTTAGTAGATGTTTAACTTGTCAACGAATAAAAGCTGAACATCAGAAACCCACCCATTGGAAATTCCTGAATGGAAATGGGAGCATATCACAATGGATTTTGTGGTAGGACTCCCGAGGACGCAAAAGGGATTTGATGCGATTTGGGTTATAGTTGATCGATTAACAAAATCGGCACACTTTTAGCCAATTAAGATCAGATATAATCTAGATCAGTTAACTAATCTCTACATCAAGGAGATTATTTCCCGACATGGAGTGCCAGTATCCATTGTTTCGGACAGAGATCCAAGATTTACTTCAAATTTTTGGAAAAGCTTACGAGAACATCTGGGAACACAGTTAAGATTACGTACAGCTTATCATCCACAGATAGATGGACAGAGTGAAAGAACAATACAGACTCTGGAGGATATGCTACGTGCATGTGTTATGGACTTCAAGGGAAGTTGGGACGATCACTTAACAGCTATCACGCTAGTATAGGCATGTCGCCTTATGAAGCATTGTATGGAAGAAAATGCAGAACACCCTTGTGTTGGGATGAAGTGGGCGAACGTCGTCTACTAGGTCCCGAACTGGTACAACAAACCGCAAGTAGTTAAGTTGATACGAATCGCGACTAATAGCCGCCAAGACCGCTGAAGAAGTAGCGATGATTTACAGAGATGCAGAAAGAGATTTTGAAGTTGGATCGCATGTGTTTCTGAAAGTATCTCCCTGGAAAGGGAAGATACGTTTTAGAAAGAAAGGAAAGTTGAGCCCTCGTTTTATAGGACCGTTTGAAGTCTTGAGAAAGGTGGGAGAGGTAGCTTATGAAGTAGCTTTACCTCCAAAACTAGAGCATGTTCATAATGTGTTTCACGTGTCAGTTTTACGACCATACGAGCCAGATTATAAACATGTGATCGAATATGAGCCTATCCAATTTGAGAAAGATTTAATGTAATACCCGAAAAAAAAATATTAAATAACAAAAATTACCTTGTTTTAAAACATATTTTTGGATGTCATTTATTTTGGGTCAAAAAAAATAATCATTTAATTTTTGTGGGCTAATATATTAATAAGTGTAGATAAATTAATTTGATAAAATTGGGCTTTTAAATTAATTGGGTTAATTTATATGTGGATAATAAATCCTATTAGAACTAGGAGAATTAATAAAATATTGATAATAAATAACTAAAACACAAACCCTATTGTATACCCAAGCCATTTTTCATCAGAAAAAAAAAAAGAGAAGAGGCCGCCGCTGCAGAGAGAAGAAAAATGAGAGATTGAATTGTAAGTTGCTGATATATATGTGGGTCTTTTACAATTCTAAGTGAATGATATCTGAGAATGAATTTTCTTTTCTTGATTTAATCTTGAAACTTCGTAAATCGTGTATCTCTTGTACTAACAGTGATTGATTTGTAAAGGTTGCCTGATAGATATTTGAATATGTATATATATAGTAACTAGAGAATTTACTGGCTATCAATTGTATATATATAATATGTGATTGCAGTGGACTGAGCCACGTGGTCATACTAATACTTTTGATGATTTTTTTTAAGTAATGATGATGGTGTAGTATATATATATTCGTATATATTATATAACTTCATGTCAGTTGCTAGATATATATATATATGGTACAGTTAGATATATATATATATATATGGTACGATTATATATATATATTATATTGTTTATATTATTTTAACTAACGGATGTTATGTTTTTTAAATTAAATTGAAAATTTTGTATACAAATTAAATAATATTATGTTAGTAATGGTTAAATTTATAATAAAATTTTTATTTTATTTTATTAGATCGGGCGGAAGGAATTTAACGAACTATATTGGGATAATAATTTTGGGTATTACATTGCTTAATCCAGGTACGGATTCCGTACTCTTTCAGCGAGACTCTTTTGTTTTTGATTTGTTCGTTTCGTTATTCGTTTCGAAATTTAGTGTTGCATCTCATAATTATTCCTTGTTAAATTTATTTTGATAGTTCGTTTTGGTGTTCATAGTTGGAACTCATATTTGTACTCTTTAGACTAGTACAACATGTCTAAATTTATTTTGATAGTTCCTTCTTGGTATTGATACTTGGAACTCGTGTTTGTACTCTTGATCTAGTGTATCATCTTTTGTATTTATTTTGATTATCGTAGAAAGTACATGTTAATATTTTTGGATACTTTAGGTTGATGATTCATTTCAGTTTAACATGTACATATTAGAAACCATTTTTGTTGATATTATGTCGCATGTGTTGTGACATAGTATCTTTGTTAGAATACCGTAGAGTATACCTGAGCTATAACCACCTGTGGGGGTACCACAGGCATGTCCTCTTGGCACCGAGGCATGACACCTTCTTCGGGCGGTGTGATCATCCACTGCCTCCGCTTTGTTCTCCGGTGGGAGTTGGCCATTTGGTGTTTTGTTGTGGGAGGCGTATGGGTCGACCCTAGTTTTCTGTTCTACGGATTAGTGATGTTTGTGCCAAACACGCCTTCCGATTTGCATGCATCTGGATCCGGCCGGTCCGATGTATGTTATGCCTGTGTGGCATTATTTTGATTTGTCTGTGTGGCATTATTTGACTTGCCTGTGTGGCAAGGTATATTTCTGTTTTGTTCTGAGCTCGGTATGAAATAACACCCAGCCATTTAATTCAGCCTATTATTTCGTTGTGTTAGTTTTGTTCATTTCGTTTCAGTTCGTTTCGTTTCATTTCATTTAATTGAGTTAGTTATTTCGGTTCATTATTTGTATTCTATATTCGTACTGGGCATTTGGCTCATGCTGTGTTTTTCTTCCTAAAGTAATCGTCCAGGGGATCAAGGGCAAGTGTGATGAGAGCTCCATTCATTCCAATGATTTAGAAATATTCTGCATTTAGACTTGATGTGTCGATTTACTTGGAATTGTAATAATTATTTTAGATTGTGGTTTGAGACAGTTTGAAATTTATTATGGTTGACTTGTGGTATTTATCAATTATTAAGACTATTCTTTTGTGGCTTTGAGCCTTGCTATTAAATTCATCAGTTTTGTTATGTTTTCAGTAACCTCTTTCTATTTCGGAAAGGGGGTGTTACATTTAACCTACGAAGAGGTTCCTGTGTAAATATTGGATAGGAAAGAGCAAATTTTGCGAAATAAAATAATACCTTCAGTAAAGGTATTGTGGAGAAACCACAACACTGAAGAAGCAATGTGGGAGTTAGAAGAAAGAATGAAAAAGAGTTTTCCGTATTTGTTCGGGTAATTGTACTTTTCGATTTCGAGGACGAAATCCTTATAAGGGAGGGAAAATGTAGCGAATCGCATTTTCCTTAGTGAATAAAATAAGATTTTACTGGAATAATTTTTTTTTAGATATTTCTGTATGTGTTATTATATTATCATGTGCAGTGTAATATGTGATGTAGTGATATGTCAAGTATAATAATTAATATTTATTATATTTAGTGAATACCCTTTACTTTGATGGAAATGATTTATGGATATTTTATTTAAAATTTTGTAATGTATTTTAGTGTATCTAAAATATGTTATAAGTGATGCAATAAGTACAAAAAAGGGTGGTAATTGCTTGTTCCTGCCAAACACTACCTTAAATCTAAGTTTAGCAATTAAAACAAAGAAAAGTAAAATAAGGCTATGAAGTGGCTAATTATCCCATTGTGTGTTTAAACTAAAGGAGGAGTCGGCACTTAATTGGAAACCTAGCCTTAACTACTCATAGCCTATAAACGATTAACCACGATATAATGCTCGGTGGAAATCTCGATAGAGATATCGAACTTAAACATCTTATAACCCTTCTCCAGTTCATTTTCAAGTAATAGGCTTTATGTTGTTAAAAGAAAAGTTGTTAGGACGCCTATGTTCGTTAGTTTTGGGAAAACTTTCTTCGGTAATCGATAATCTAAGGAAGGTTACACTATCAAGTGGGAGAAACTTCGAAGTATTTGGGTCAGAACCATCTAATTCGGAAATCAAGGCATAGAAAGGTAATGCATCTTTGCTATATATATTTACTTTAAGATGTTTAATATGCACTAATTAATGGTTATGGGAATTGCTATGGGTCGATCAGAAAGTGTGCTACCGATTTGATTTTATAAAGCAAAGGTAACCATTTGGGGATAACATGCTAAACGTGGGATTTTTCTATTTGATATAAATGTGCTATCAAAAGTATTGCATGTTATAAAGAGAATAAATTAATTAGATTATCACTACTTGACATGCATGTGGTGTAATCGATCATCGTGCATATAATTTAGGCACAAGGAGATAGTGGCCGTGGAGTCATAAGGGAGCTAAATTGGGGATTTAAAGAAAATAAATAGCTATGGCACTTGTCTTGCAAAACAAAGGTTCGTAAGGTGTTTGATAAAATTCCTCAATAAACTGTTTTGCTTAATAATTGCTTATCCGTTAGAATTAAAGTTTGGGTTATATATATATATACCATGCATGAGGGTAAATAAAGTGTTGTGCCTTGTTGAAGGGGATGAAAACTATTTTTTAAGCTAAATCAAAAGAGGGATTTTGGTATGTTAACTTATGTTGATAAACTGTTTTGGACAGCTTAAGATGTTGTATTTGTGAATTTAGTATGCTTTGATTGCTATCATATCTAAAATTTACTGGAATTTGGTTGCAATAAAAAGAAAAGAAGTAGCATGTGTAGCTAAGGAAATGTAGCAAGCAAAAGATGGGGCTGGGGAGGTTTGGGCTGGCCGGTGCTGCTGCAGGCAGCAGCAGCTAGCGCCCAGCACTGTCCTGCGCTGTGCTGCAGAGCCAGTCAACCAGTTTGGCACCAACTTGGTGTACATACCCTATGTAATGACTATAATTTGCAAGTTATGCTAGAAGGTGGGTGCACCATTTTACCTTTCTAATAAAGGTTATAAATAACTTACCAATAGAAAGCCAAGAATGGCATTGATTAAGAACAAAGCTGCTGGCCATGGCAGCAGCAGTGGCTGAGTATAGCTTCGAGTGAGAAGTCCTTCATTGAACTCTTAATTGGTGTAGTTAAACTTCTAAGATAGCCAGCTTTGTCTTTTTGTAATAGATATATACATACCAGTTATGTAATATTTCAAAACATAATGCAAATGGATTAAAACAAAATGGGAAAAGTAAAACTTGGTAAAACATGGGGTAAGCAAAGAAAAGGGCTGCTGCCCACTGGCAGCAGCAGTTGGTCCACCCGACAACAAGGAGTTATGATATTAGCAGAAGGGAAGCCTCATTTTGATTTCCATGTATAGTTTGAAAGTTTAAAAACATGAATGAGTTGAAATTTATGTAAACAGGCAAGCTAAATTGGGGGTATCAAGCTGCTGCCCAGAGGCGGCAACGTGTACTAATAACAACAGTAAATGCAAACCTTAAGCTGCTATTAGTAGTAAAGGTAAGCCAGGTGGTTCTGTTTTGTAACTCACGCAATGCGCGGCGTATAATGTTAGATAATTTCTATGACAGTTTTGGAACAACTCGACTTGTATTGAAACCACTGCACATTTGCAGAAATAGTTATTAGCTAACCACTAATGCAATGCTAAGCCGCACCAATATCCCACAAAGTCAAATATAATTGACTAATAGTATGAAAAACAAAATGTTAAGAAACTGTTAATGCATGTAAGTGAGATTCTAGACCCATTTAGCTAAATAAAAAAAAAAAAAAAAAAAAAAAGAGATATGAACTAAATTATGTGAAGTTCATAAGCAGAAATTATGTTAGACCCTATAAAAGAAATGAAAGGCTATTATAAGAAAAATGTATCTTAAGTATGAAAATATCAATTAACAACATGATCACTGTGATTATGTGATATGTGCACATATGAGCTACATGACTTGTCTATTTGGCTAATATGCTTGTAAATGCAAATAATTGTGCAAGATCTGTGAGAATACACAAGTTAAGTTGAAATTGTACAAATAGTCTACAAACAAGGCAAGTATTTAAATCTTACTCTTTATTGAGCAAGTATTATGAGATTGTTCATATGTGGACAGGTTCTTTAAATTCTGAACTGTCTTTCATTATTTATGAATATTATAAGATTGAATAATCTTTTTATTCCAATCAGCTTCAAAAGATTGGGTAATGTATTATCATGTATATCAAATGAAATTTTCAATATGCATGAGCAGGTTGCAAAGAAGTCTGAGCCATTCCTTCTGGCTAGACACAGATTTAAAATATTTCATTTTCTTTTATTAAGTCTTGAAATATTATTGTACTAGCTGTCCAGCTATATTGTTGTAGTTGGAATCTAAAACTGAGAATGAACATACCCTTAAATGGGATATTTTTATTGCACTCTGGGAGTGGTGATGTAGAACATGAAAATTGTTCTGGAAAAGATAGTATTGATCAATACAGGACATAAAGGGTTGATCACCCTACGTGCTCGTAAGTTAAGACGGTTCATCTGATAATATTTCTGATTGAACCTTTTCAAGAAAAGAAAAATATGTTCATGGTCTTAAAACCTCTCAATTATTCAATGATGTTATGATATTTCAGAAATATGAATGATTCAAGATTTATTGCTTTACAGATTTGATTCACTGTCAAAGTATGCTTCAAAGAAAACATTTATTTCTTGTTGAGCCTTAAAGAATGCTATTACTTGCTGAACAATTAAATGCTCATACTTGTTTTATTATAAATGTTTTCAGCTGAGCAGACTCGGGTAGAAGGGTCTGGAAAAGACAAGGGAAAAGGAAAAATAGTAGAATAGTTGAAGATTGTTGTAATAAATAGTTTTCATGTTTGTAAATATTAAACTATCATATAATAAACGTGTAAAGGTCTACGTACCTGGGATTAGAAGAACTTTGATGTAATAACTTTACTAAGTTTATGCTTATTATGTTCTGAACATTTTATATCGTGAGCACTGAATAAGGGTTTCAAGTATCCGAATTTGGGGACGTCACAGTAGCTGCTCAGAAAGCTTGGGAAAAAAGAACTTCATCAATTCTTGCAGGCTTGCAGCTACTGTTGCCTATACTTGCTCCCTAAAGAAAAAATGTTTTCAATTCCTCAAGCATTTAAAATTTCTAGTTCTACACAATGCACTAGTCCCCATTCAGATCTTCATTTGTGAACATGTGATAATATATTTAGTTTAGATAGGCATTTATAACTTAAAAATTTACAAACACGAAAAATGGTTCGACAAATTTCAACCAACTATAAAGATCAAAAACTACACATATGTCATGATTAACGAACACAAGTTTAATTGGTTTAACATAAGAGATTTCATATTGTGACGTAACTGCTAAAAAAACTTACCAAAGATAACACAGAGAAACAGAAAATTGAGAATCAATCCCTGTCATCATAAATTCAAGTGTATAGTGCAGTGAAATGGTGAGAATTTTATAGCAAAGATTAAAAAATCAAACTTTAAACTTATATAGCATTAACTTATAGCTGAATTATATAATAATACCAATTTTAGGTTATTCAATTTTGCATTTGATAGAGCGTAATAATTTATGACCCATTTTCTAGGTTTCAACCAGGCTATTCGGCGAAGGGAGGAGAGAGAGGGACTGACCTGTAAAAGAGGGACGGAGAGAGCTTTGAAAATCTGGGATCAGGTCATCGGCCGGCGAGCTGCGATGGGTTGAATTCCGTCGAATCAAATTTGTGGAAAGGGAAAGAAAGTTGTAGATGATCACTTTTCAGTTTTCACTCTGTTTATTAACAATTTTACCTTCTATCGTATTACAGTTCTACAACTAATTGTATATTTTTCAACTAATTATTACTCCCTAGTCCCTTCCTTGTATCAGTTTTTTTTTTTTTTTGATAATTCAATTAACATCATTACTCCCTTTCTTGTATCTGTTTTTTTTTTTTTGAAATACAATATAACTTCATAATTCAATTAACATTATTATTATTGTTACAATACATTAAAGAAAAAAAAATCACAAACAAACCAATCACACCTCACCACACCAAAGGATGAAGAAATAAACTTAATATCATCATTATTATTACAATATCGATAACTAATCAAACCTCACTAAAAGTGAAAGAAATAATCTCACAAATGAGAATAAATTTACAAATAAGTTTCACATAAAAAAAAACAATTGAATCTCAAATTTAAATGTCATAGTACCTCAATCTTAACCACTCCGCTTGTATTTGAATTTGATTGATGTGATTTGTGAAATTAAATAATGTGGGCACAAGTGCAAATTAGGGTTCATATGACCTAGAATTAAATGTACAAATTAAGGTTCACAATATAATTAAATGAATAATGAAAAAGTCAAAAGTAAAATGTGCGAGACTGAGAAAAGCCTCCACTTGTCCCGATACAGAAGACTCGTGAAAACGACTCATTTTAGGAATTAATTGAGCGATTGGATTGGTGCCTAAAAGGACAGGACAGGACGATCTGGACATTATTCTGGTGAGTAAGGGTATTTTTGGAATATTCCCGATGTCATGTGTCTAACACGTAACCACTTTCCATGAAACTCTATAAATACCCCTTCTATTTCTATTTCATAAAAAAATAACTTTTTGGGACCTTTTGAAGGACTTGAAGATTCGCTCTCAACCTGAAACACTCGATAAAACTTTCTGGATCCTTGCTATCCTAACAGGGTTCTCAGATCTTAAGAGTTATCACGTGTCATTTGAGTAATCGATCACCTGTTCTTCTCATTTCTTCAATTCATCAATCAATCCCGTACTCTTCCTGAATTTCTTTCCTCTTCAACCAACACGAAGAGGAGAGAAATTTGACTTTTGAGGTCAAACAACGACATATTAAATTTTAAAATTGGTATAACTCATAAAAATTAAAAATTAAAAATAGATTTTGTGATTAATAATTTTTGCTATATACTAGTATACAATTACAATAATTATATCAACTAACATTAAATAAATTTATATCAATTTAAAGTTTAATATGTCGTCGTTTGACCTTAAAAGTCAAATTGTATCACTAATTTTGGAATGGAAAGGATATATTTTAAGTAATTTATAATTCTATAAACTCCTAGCACTCGGATTTGATAATATACAACGACATGTAACAAGACTTAACATAAACATAGTAAATAGAGCCATTCTAAAAAGGGTGAAGTTAGTTGGCACTACTTGATTAAATAGGTTATTTTAGAATCAATTCTTTTATAATCAATTTCAAACCATCTGCTAGAAGTTGTAACAATCTCAATACATTAGGACCTTTTTGACGCTACACAAAAGTCATTACTTTATGTTCAATTAGCATTAAAAAGACGACTCCTTGTAGAAATAGTAGAATTATTCTAAGTCTTTCGTATGTAACAACTATATATATATATTTTTTTTTTCTATTCACTCATGATCTAACTTGGTCGACCATGACATTTCACTCATAATTTGGTCTGATCGACCTAATATTTTTCAAATATAATTTGAAGAAATTATTAAAGAAAAAAACAACCAAATAAAACTCTTTTTTAGAATAGAAACAACAAGTATAAGTCTTCATATACTTGTATCAACTTGATTATATATATTTCATTGATAAAAGGAAAAAATAAAAAGGAAAAGAGGAAGAAGTTATTTGTTTTCAAGTTAGTCCAAATGTAATTTATAATATACTTCCTCCGTTTCATATTACTTGATCATTGTTAAAGCCAACTTAAGAGATTTCTAAATTTAAAATTGACACATTTTTTAAAAAAATTTGATCAATACAATAATCAATATTGTAAATTATCTAAAAAGTATTACTCATCGTAAGTTTTATTGTTTCATAATTTTTAATGAGTTTTCTTAATTTTGAGTTTCAAAATGTACTTTCAAAAATCAACAATGATCAAATAATTTGAAACTCGGAGAGTATTTTGGTAGGGTGAATACAATTAATAGTTTGCTTATTAAATTATTTATAAAAGATAAATATAAGTTAAATCATATCTCATATTGAGATTGTTTTTTGAGAAACCTAGAATTTAGGAGAATTTTGATTGTTTTCTCTTCAAAAATCATATTTGTGAGGGATTTTTTTTGTTAGAAAGAGAGAGAAATGGGTGTAAAATTAGCTCTATTTTCTCTCCAAAATTTTCCACTCAAATTGATGAAAACTGAAAAGTAATCTCACACCCTTCAAATAACATAATCAAAATTTAACTTATATGCGTGTGGATATCTTTGGATATCTCTATCTTCATTACCAAAAGCAGCAAGGGAAGAAATATAAGGCAAAGGAGAATCATCAGAATTGAAGAAAATCAAACCCATTAGAAAAAACATAAAGTTGGAAATGGTATCAATGTCAACAAATTTGGTTGAAAATCAACATTCGATTTCATGAACAAGCATGAGTATTCTGTTTAGACGTGCTACGACATTTGAAAAGATACAATAACCATTTCATGGAATTAGGCCTTTAGGCTATAACATCAAAATTAGCACACATTTAGTACCCAGCACACCAAAATTTAACATGCCTAGTTTGCAATATCATTATTTAATCTCAAATATACAAAGAAGAAACAATTAAGCTTTGAAAGATAATAGAGAAAGTACCCTTCCTCTTGAGAAGAGGGGCAGTCCCAAGATTCTGCCGTCTCTTTACTAACTTCCGGCGACGACGACGAAGACGTGGGAGATTATGAAGATGAAGAAGAGGAAGAGACGGGTCATATGGCAGTGCAAGGGAGCAGCAGGAGTAGTAATTGAAACCCTGATGCGCGATTGATTTGGGAAGAAGAAGGAATTACAGGAAAAAGAGTTTAATTTCTTGTTTGGATGTGAAGAAGAAGGAATTACAGGAATCAGAGTAAAAGCCCTTATCGATGTGTGATTGATTTGGGAGGAGAGGAGCACGTGTATTTTTTTAACACAGATCTCCTAAAACGACACAGTTTTGAGACACTGTGTACAAAAAAATTGTGCAAGGCTGTGTACAAAAAAATGTGCAAGGGAGCACCGCCATATATATATATATATATATATATGTACTACCCCCAGCAAAAATAAAACAATCGAATGGTTAATGATCAAAAAATAATAATCAACAAAATAATAATAACCTCATGATCATTAGTTCTATTTGTCGATTGTATTTTCCAACTATCAGCTAGCTTCCACTTCCAACAAAAGGTTCTGTGTTGCATTTGAGTGTTGCATCACAAGTGAAGCTATTCAACAAGATTTTACTAGTAGGTGTAGTAGGATAATGTGCTGGTGCCAAACATAAATTAAAATTGATCACAGCAAACTTGAAAGCTATCAGAGCAGGTTCTGTGTTTAACTAATTTGAGCATACACGTGACTGAGCTTCAGCGCAACCAGGAGTTTAGCTCACAACTCTGTTTTAACCTTACCATATACCTCAATCTCCAGAAACAACTGTATTATGAAGTTTTACCTTTCCTAGTTGTTCTCACTGCCTAATAAAGCTAGAGGCAACCTTATTTCAAAAAATCCATATTAACAACTCTGGAAAACAACTTCCTAGAAAGAAGGAAGTCTTCACCTGATTTATTCTCAAAAGATTATCAATCTAAAATTTCATTACTGGGCATGACGAACTTTTGAAACATACAATTTGATTGTTTTGCTTTGGTAATGGTCAAAAATTACCTGCCTCAAATTTTCAGTCCTAAAAAAAACAAAGCCATCTGAGAATAAAAACTTCAAAAGATAGAAAACCAATGAAAAACTAAGAAAAATATGACAACTTCAAATCACCTAATCAACAGACCCATATCAAAAATCAACAGAAATCAATAAGCAAGAATTGACCCACCAATACCCATATAATCCAAATGCATAAAAACAGTTCACATCAAGGTTGAATAAACTTTAACCGCAGCGAAACATCAAGCAAAAACATATCATCACAGAAAAATTAGAAGGAAAAAGAAGTCGGAATCTATTACATACACATACCTGCTTTGCCTAAATCGCCTAAATCGCGAAGAAGCTTCAGTTGAGAAGAGAGATTCTTAGAGAAGCTAGGGCACAGTGAAATAGGTCGCGATTCTCAGCGATTTGCCTAAATCGCGAATCTTAGAGAAGCATATTTGGAGAGGAGAGAAACTCGTGCTCGCGATTTGGAGAGAGGAGAGGAGCGACTGAAGATTTGGGTTTTTTTTTAAAAACGCGGAAGGAGACTGAGTTTTGGGTTTTAAATAGTTATGTTAGTTAAGGAATTATGTTGGAGTACTTAAATAATTATGTTTTGAACTTTTCTCTATATATATATATATATATTAGAGATAATCCGTGCCTGAAGTCGCTGTATAATTCAAAAAAAAATAAAAACAATTCATGAACACAAAAAAAATGAAGCACTGAATATGGATACACACTAAACTAAATGACTAAATTAATTCTTAACACAATTCAAGACTTAACATACATACTCCACAAAGTATTTAAATGAAAATTTTATGAAGACAAATTTTAATGAATAAATAAAGAATATCTAACTTTAATAGTCAAATTCTCATAAATTTAAACTAAGTTTAACTACATTTCAAGATTTATTTTTTATTATTTATAAGTGTTTTTGATTGGTTGTAACTTTTTAAATAGTAACTTGACAATTAAAAATTATTGTTTGCTTGTTATAACAATTTCTTTTTTTTGTCGCACGTAGATGGGTATACAGTTTCGCAGAGCCGTAACTTGATACAAAAACTGATTGCAAGTCGTTATATAAATTTAGGATTAGCTCAACAACGAAGTTTAAAAATGAAGAACCAAGACAAAAAAGAGAGAGGGAGAGGTCAAACAAATAAAGTGACGAATGACTAATGGTTAAGTTATATGGTTAATTTTATAACTTGCTAATGTAACAGATTGCATGATCAAGTCTTTATAAATTTTCATCCATAGATATATGGATGAACCATGTAGCTTCCTTCATTAGATCAATCAAATAATGGTAAACAACTATTAAAGGACACTTTAAACAAAATATTTTAAATCAAATAAAAAATACATCCATCCAAAAGGAAGGCACAAGAGCACACAAATGAGGTCACCCACAAAAAACTTTTCCAAATAAGGGAAATAGAAAATAGGATGAGGGAACGTAAACTTGTAGTCTTACTTTGACCATTTAGGTAAAATGACAAGGGCTCTAACAGGGACATGTCAATAAAAGCATATAATCTCAAGCCAAAGAATTTTAAAAACAATTGTTCTCCTCTAACCCAGATCAAAAAATACAAAAGATAAAAAACAACAAGAATTTATAATTTCAAATCACATGTATTCAAACAAAATCAAAAAAAAAGGTAAATTCAAATGGCCCAATTACTCGATATAATCAAGTAAAAAGAAAATAAGAAACATCAAGCAAACATAATTTTTGTTAGCTTAAGAATACGAGCAATAGAAGTAATAACAAGATAGAAAAGCTTAAATTTTTTCATACCTTGAGACACCAGAGAAAACAAACATCCACCCAAGGAGGCATAACACAACCATTTGATTTTAAGCTGTGATTTTGTTTCTTTCATTCCTTTTTGGGAAGTCATAATCAACATAATGACTATACCCAACAATCAATATAGTTCTATTTATTGTTTTAAAAATAAAGAACACCCATAAATCCATTTATCAAAATAAGAAAATTGACCAAAAAATAATAACTACTAAAAAGGGGAAAAGAAATGATTCAAAACTTTTCAATCAAATTTTTGCTAGTTTATTTACTTTCACAGCTACCAAACAAGTCCAAAGTTTTAATTGGTATTTCTGATTAAATACATATAATAACAGTGAAGGTGACATTAAATTATCATTTGCTTAGATAATTTTTTGTACACTCCATAAATATTCATAAAAAAATTAAAATATACTCCTAACAACTAACACTAATTGTATTATAGATAAATTATTTAATATAAATAAATATTTAACTTAAAATTATCTAAAATAATAATAATAAGATTACTAAGATTAATAATAATAATAAGATTAATAATTATCTAAAATATTTAACTTAAAATTATCTAAAATAATAAAATTAATAATATTTTTTAAAATATTTACACTAATGCATAAGATAAATTTAAAATTTGAAGATAATAAGAACTTTTCCACTTTGCTTCCTTCGGAGATACATTAAATATGCATTCAACCATAACAATATAGAATTAAAAATTATTATTTTTTACCCTTTATTTTAATTATAATCATATAAGAACAGAGGGAAAAAGATTATACACCAATCTAAGACTCTTATACTTATTTTTTTTATATTACATTTTACTAAAAGAAAAATTAAAAAAATATGTAAAATGTGTATAGAAATAAAAAACCCACATCAACTTAAGCCTAATCTAGAACACCCAGAACCATAAATCAAGAAAAATAAACTAAGAAGCTAAATGAAACCAAGAAGAAAGAAGAACCGCTTTAGTGTGCCGTAGTAAAGCCAACCCGTAAAAGTTGCAACATTGATTCAGATCAATTTTAGAGTTCTAAAATTAGGTCCCCGATTTTTTGTTGATCGGATCGAGAAGAAAATGTTAAAATCTTACAAAACATGGACTTCGATCCAAAATTGCAAATTAAAAATTGCATAATCCGACAATCACTTTTGCACTGTAATATCCGATCAAAATAACATTTCAAAGCTAGAATCACTTTGCAAGTAGTAACTCCCCAACCAATCAAAATTTCAGGCCTGAATAAGCTTTTCAAGTAGTAATTCTTGCAGGTCCACGTCCTTATCGTCTATTCGAATATTTAATTCTTCAAGTCCACGTCCTTATTATTGCAATCCTGCAACTCAAAAGCAACCCTAGCATACTCAAAATTGAATACGCGATTCATTAACACATAGACTACCGCCAATTATTTATGGAAAAAGCAGAAAATAAACAAAAGGATTATATAAATGATAAATTTGTCATCAATACCATATATCAAGTCTCTCTCAAACACACATAGGCACAAAAATATACTACTATAACTTACTTCAAACTGATTCATTAAAAAATAAATTCTAATCTATCACAATAATTTTCGCAAATCAAATTACTATAAATATAGGCCATTACACACAAACACAGATCGCACACACCACTGATCTAAATATATAACAACATTATATTCCATAATTTTGCAATCAAATAACAAACCACCCATTTCATTAGCTAATATACAAAAAATTAATAACTAATACCTAAATCTTCTCAGCAGCCAAATAGCGAAACTGTAATACCCAATAAAATAATAATAAAATATTTAAGTAAGCTTTAAAATACTTAATTGAGCTTTCCTTATGTTTGGGTCAGATTCTATTTAATTTATGTGGACCATAATAAGTAAAGGATTGTATTAATTTCAGCTTTTAAATTAATTGGGTCTAATTTATAATTGTGTAATTTTAAATCCTAATAAAATTAAGGGTATTAATAAAACATATTAATTAGTAAATAGATAACAAAAAAACCTAATCTCAGTCTCGCGATACACAATTGGTAAAAAAAGAGAATGCGCCGTAATCTGATAAAGGAGGAAGTAGTTGTTCAAAAGATTTCAATACAAAGAGGAAGAAAATTCATTTAACGAAGGTGAGTAAATTCATAAAACCCTCAATCAATTGAGATATATGATATATGTATATAAACCCGCATATTCGTCATATATATAATAAAAATCTGCGAAGCTTGGTTCATATATTTATGTGTTAACCTGCGAAATTTTGCATACTAGTTATATAGATTATATATATATATATATATATTTATATGTTTACCGAATTCATTATATATATATAGTACTGCAGATTAGTTTTATATATATATATATATATATATATATTATAATATTGTTATTATAATTAAAATATATCTTTTGAGTACAAAGTGAATATAGTATATTAAAATTTATTGAATTTCTAAAAAATATAACTTGTATGAGTTCGTAATTTAATTATATGCTTTATATTTTATTTTGATAATTAGATCGGATTGGGGAGTTTAGCGGGTGATATTTGGATTCTATGTAATTATTTTGGTACTACATTAAGGTACGGATTTCTGACTTTTTTCAAATGATAATCCTTAAAATTAAATTCGCTTCGTTTTGTACTGTTTAGAAATTTGGTATTGTCTCTCGTGATTATTTCTTGTTGTCAAAATTATTGAGGTAGTTTCGTTTTGGCGTTGATATTTGAATTCAGATTTGTACTTTTGAACTAGTTAATCGTGTCAATATGTTTTGGAGACTTTATTCGATTGTACCATTGTTCAGATAATTTCGCTCACACACTGAGTTGTTTTGATCATTGATATCTTGTAATAATTGGGTATGTTTGTGTTTGATAATTGATTTCATTTGAATATGGTCCTGTAAGCCTTGTGATTTGAACCCCTTTTCGCTTACATTTTGTAGTTTAATCCTTAGGGTATACTTGAGCTAACCACCGTGGGGTACCACAGTGCACGTCCTCTCGACACAAGCGGCATGACACCTTCCATGGTCGTGTGATTAGTCCACGGCATATCCTTTTGTATGCTCCGGTATGAAGCTTTGGCCATTTGATATATTTGTTCAGATACGTATGGGTCGACCCAAGATTTGATTTGATTCGATTTATTTGGCGGTTTAGTGGACGTATGTGTCGTAATGATTATCCGATTTGATTTGTATACATCATGGTACCGATGTATTTTGTTAGCTTTCGCTATTTGTATTTGAGCTCGTGATGAAATTATTATCAGATAACCATTTGATTCAAATTTTATTTGTTTGAGATTCTTTTGGCTATAATTATTCGATTGACAGTGTTAGTCACTGTAAATGAACTCACAAATTCTGATCTATTCGTAATTCATTTTTAATTCACATGTGTTCATTCATTCAACTCTTTTAGATTCATTACTTATTGTGATATATTTATTCATCTTCATATCCGTACTAGGCAATTGGCTCACGCTGTGTTCTTTTTCCGGCAGGTAATCAGGGGTGATCAGGATATGTGGGATTAGAGCTACCTTTGATCCAAATGAGTAGATTAGCTTTCATGGATATGATGAACCGAGTATTCAAGGACTATTTAGATCGGTTCGTTGTTGTCTTTATTGATGACATTCTCATATATTCCAAAAGCCGTGAAGATCATGAGCACCATTTGAAGCTGGTACTCCAAAGGCTTCGTGAAAACAAGCTATATGCCAAGTTGAAGAAATACGAACTCGCTCGAGGAAGTAGCATTCCTTGGGCACGTGGTGTCTAAACATGGAGTATCTGTCGACCTTGCCAAGATTGAAGCAATACAAAGTTGGGAGCAACCAAGTCGGTGATCAAGCACGTAGCTTTCGGCCTAAATTGGTTATTATCGGAGATTCGTGGAAGGGTTTTCTCGAATCGCTACTCCATTAACTCCGCCTAACTCGTAAGGATACAAAATTCGCTTGGAGTGAGGAACGCGAGAAGAGTTTCCAAGAGCTTAAGAGAAGACTTATTTTAAGACTGCTCTAACAATACCATCCGGTTCGGATGGATTTGTTATCTACAACGATGCTTCGGCAAAGGGTTGGATGTGTTCTCATGCAACGGGAAAGTTATAGCCTATGCCTCGCGACAACTTAAAGAATATGAGAGGAATTATCCTACTCATGATCTAGAGTTAGTCAAGCAAATTTTCGTCTTAAAGATTTGGAGGCACTATCTATATGGGGAGAAAGTGGAGATATATTCGCATTCATAAAAGCCTCAAATATTTCTTCACTCAAAAGGAACTCAACACGCCAAGAACGACGTTGGCTCGAGTTGTTGAAAGATTATGACCACACTATTCAATACCATCCGGAAAAGCGAACGTGGTACCGACGCGTTGAGTAGAAGAACATATGCGTAAACGAGTACGATGATGTCAAGTATACGACAGAGTCAACTTTAATAGAAAAAGTTAAGGTCGCTTTCAAGCCACCTAACCCGAGCCGATGATGCTTATGAAGAAGAAAGTACAAGAAGGTGTTATTCCTAAGCGAGAATCGATGAAACAGAATACTGAGTCCACTCTGCACTTTTGTGTTCCTAACGACTCGATTTGAAGTACAAGATTATAATGGAAGCACACAATACACCATTTGCGATCCATCCTGGAAGTACCAAAATGTATCGTGATCTTCGACATACATTTTGGTGGAACAATATGAAGAGAGAGATCGCGGAGTTTATCTCGAGGTGTTTAACTTGTCAACGTGTAAAGGCGGAGCATCAAGTGCCAAAGGGTCCATTGCAACCACTTGAGATTCCGAAATGGAAGTGGGAACATATTACCATGGATTTCGTTATGGGTCTTCCCACAGTTTCTCAAGGCGTAAATGTTATTTGGGTTATTGTTGATAGATTAACCAAGTCCGCTTCATTTCTTGCCGACACGGAGACTTATTCCTTGAACGCCTTCTTGCTAGTATGTATGTGAATGAGATTGTGAGGTTGCATGGCATGCCAGTATCCATAGTTTCGGATCGTAACCCAAGATTCACTTCAAGATTTTGGGTTAGCTTGCAAAAAGCTATGGGCACGGATTTACGATTTAGTTCGGCATACCATCCTCAAACGGACAGACAATCAGAGAGGACTATCCAAACTCTTGAAGATCTATTTAGACTCTATGTCCAGACTTCAAAGGAGTCGATAAGTATTTACCATTGGTGGAATTCTCCTACAACAACAGTTATCAGGCAAGTATAGGGGTGGCTCCATTCGAAGCATTATATGGACGAAAGTGTCGTTCTCCAATATGTTGGGATGAGGTTGGGGAAGCAACATTGTTGGGACCCAATTTGGTACGTATGACTACGGAAAAGATCCAAATGATTCGACAACGTATACAAATGGCACAGGACCGACAAAAGAGTTATGCGGATCTTCATCGAAAGGACGTGGAATTTGATATCGGAGATCATGTATTGTTGCATGTTACACCATGGAAAGGAGTTACAAGATTCGGGAAGAGAGGAAAGCTCAATCCACAATTTATTGGTCCATTTCAAATTCTTGACCGAGTAGGAAATGTAGCCTATAGACTCGCGTTACCTCCGAGTATGTCTCGTGTTCATAATGTGTTTCATATATTTGCAGTAAATATGTGAAAGACCCAACCACGTTATAGAGTTAGAACCGGACGAGATAACCAAGACTTAACGCACGTCTAAGAGGTACTGTCAAGATCTTGGATGGGAAGGAGCATGTCCTACGACAAAGGTCATACCACAAGTTAAAGTTTTGTGGAGGAATCATGCTATAGAGAAATGACCGGGAATTGAAACGGAAATGAAAGCGAGGTATCCTCACCTTTTCAAACACACATCACGACGTCAATTTTCGGAGATTTAAATTTCATAAGGATGGGAGGTCAGAAGACCCCAACTTATTATTAATGAAATTTAATTTTCTCTATTTATTATTTTGAAATAGTAAGGGTTGATTTGATTAATGTGGATAGTTATGGGTAAAATACGCAAATATTTCAAAATAAGCAAGTGGTTATAAAATATTCATTATTGTCGGGGAATATTCGTTTGGTCGTGGAATATTCGTACTGTCGGGGAATATTCGTACGACGGCGCAGCCATGTGTGGGCCCCATAACGGAAAGCGATTGGAGGAAGAAAACGACAAGAATAAGTTGGTTATAAATAACGGCGTAGTTGCTACCGTTAATACTGTGGGAATACCCGGTGGTTAAAACACAAGTAGCACACGGATTGCACCAATTATTGATTCTTACGTAAGAAGGCACTACTCAATAATTGTTATAGTAATTACTGTTCAATATTATATTTTATTGATTCAATAATTGCTACGTTGATATTATTGTTGTTTTAATAATTGTCACTGCACAGTATTTTCTATTATCGGAGCAATAATTCATATTATCTGAATAATATTATTAGATAACATTATTGGCAATGTCTAGAAAGTTCTGTCTAAGGAGAGGTTTGGTCATCTAATCATGCGCTTGAGCCAGAGAGATCCTTATTGGAAAGCCCCTCATCCCTGAACCGCTCGGTTGTCAATAATGTGATTCAGTAATATTTTTATGAGTAATTAATTATTGATTTATATGATGAGGAAAATATTGATTTTATGAGGATATAGATGGAGAAAATTTTTAATGTGACAATTGTTGAAAATTAATCTTTTCTCGATAAAATAATTCATTTAAATATATTATTTTAATAATATATTAACGATGATATTTTTACAATGAATGTGGGATATATGAGTATATGAGGAGGAAGAGTATTTTTGTGGCATTAAATGTTTAACACGTGTTTTGTACACAATTATTAACCGAAATTTGATTATAGACTGTAAAATCGCCTTCGCTTGTGGATTTTTGGCCAATTTCGCTTGGAATTTGGAAAAACTTTATTCGCAAAGTTGTAGAGAATTGAATTTTCTATAAAAATTCGTGAGATTCGAATTTTCTAATAAAAATGATATTTATTATGAATTATTGAAGTTCTGAAATTCTGAAATAATTAATTTTTGGGAGTTTTAGTTAATTATTTTGAGAAAACGTTTTTGTACAATTAGTGGGCTCACATTTGTTATCAATGTGTCAATTCAGATCATCAAAGGTGGGCTAAGGAAATTTATAATATATATTAATATTTTATTAAATTTTCTACTTTGATGTTCTAAGCATTTTCCTATAAATAGGTGCTTTAGGTTAGAATTGAAAATCACACCGTAAACTAAAAACTCTCTCTTCTCTCTCGATATATTGAGCGTATTCTTGTGAGTATACTTTTGAGTGTTGCTATACTATAAAAGTCATAGCCTATATACTGAATGTTTAACTGAAAGACTGCTTTTCGAGGTAAGTGGATGTTATTATTTTTTAAATGATATTATTTCTTTCAATATCATTATGCCAAGTATTGATCCGGACTTTTAATCAAATTTGAACTTTTTGTGCCGTGAGTTACTATTCACGATATATATAATTATTCATGAATATGGCACTATTCACGTAAAAATAAAATTTTCCTTTTCATTCAAAATATCTATTGTGGATACTAGCTTTGATTGTATCCATGTTTTGATCATTCTTGAATTTTACACCACTATAATTATTTATGAGGTATTTTGGACATGAAATAATTGAAATCTGAATCCGTAATACTTGTTCTTTTGTTTCATGGATTCGCTTTTTTAAAATATTTTCATCATCCTCGGTCTTAAATGATAATATTATTGAATATCTTTGGCCTATAGTACAAAGATGAATGATTTCTGATGAATATCTTTGGCCCATAGTGCAAAGATGAGCAGTGTTTAGATGAACATGACCAAATGATGAATATCTTTAAGCAGAAAGGCAAAAGATGAATATTTGATTCCAGATATATATTGATTGATGTTACAGGGATAAAAGATAGACGATGAACTTTTAAATTCATACATAGAAGATAGTAGTTTGCATTCTCTACTTAACTCTTCTAATGAATTATTATTTCCGCTGCGAATATTGATTTAAAACTTGTTGTCTATTGTATTTTATTAGATTTTTCCCTGTTGAAGACTAACGATAATTTGTTGTATATTATCTTAGTCATAATATTCTTTACTGGGCTAGTTGAGCTCACCCTTTTCCTTTTTGTTCCATTTTTCTTCTCAGGAGGGGAGAATATAGCGAGTACGAGTCGAGGTATGGAATGAAGGTTTTAGAGAGAGTTGCTTAGTAGTCCTCACCGTTTTTGTAAAATAATGTATCAATAATTATGATGGGGATTTATTTGCGTGTGGATATTGTCTAGATAACAATATCTGTATTTAAACTCACAGTTTATATGTTGTAATAATAAAGTTGTAGTTGTTTCTGTACCATGTATTGACAACTCAGAATGGGTGATGTATACCTATTTTGGGGGCGTCACAATTTGTTTTGATCTGTTTGATTTTGTATCATAGATGGCTCGTAGGTCTTCGAGAATTCTTTGAGGAGGTGGTAATAACCTGTAGAGAGGGCCGAGGCAACCCCAAGTTGAGGTCATAACTGTGGTGGAAATGATGGGGCCTGTGGTAATGCAACAATAACCCCCATTATGGTAAAAAGAATGGTGAATGAGGCGATTACGCAAAGCCGTGGCACAGCTACGCAGGTATTCCATGATGCAAGGAAATCATCATGCAAATGACATAGGGGATGATACAGAGATATACTTACGACATGAAAGCGTAATGTTCCTCCCGAGGATCAAGTGGGTCGCCAAAGTCTGCAACCTTTCAGATGTGTTATTAAAGAGGTTCATTAAGCAAAAGCCCAACTCTTTTCGTTTTGCTCCGACTCCAATTGATGCGGAGAACTGGATCGCCCACTTGGAGAAGATTTTTGATGTTATCGGATGTTCAGAAAATCAGAAGGTGAGGTTAGCAGTTTATAAGCTAGAGGATGATGCTCAGCAATGGTGGAAATCGCTGAAGGCTACGCAGGGAGATGGATTTATGGATAGACTCATTTGGAGCGGTTTTTGTGACCTTTTCTATCAGTAGTATTTCCCAAATGCTGATAGGGATGCATACATCAGGGAATTTGTGTCCATTCGGCAGAAGGATGATAAGACTATTAATGATTTCATAGCGAGGTTTATTTAGATCACCGGTTTTGTGGGTTCAATAATCGACACGGTTTGACAACAACAAAAAAAGTTCAAATGGGCCTTGAAATATGAGTATAGGAGATCGATCATCCACACCATATTTACAGATATATCACAGGTGGCCAATGCAGCTAAGAGTGTGGAAATGGAGCACAAGGACTTTCGAGCTTCCAAATCAGAAGGGAGTCGAAAAAGAGATAGAGATGACCAAAGAAGGGCAAGGAATGGGCGATTTGGCGTAAATCGAATAGAAGGCAAAATAATTGAATGAGCCTCCATCGTCAATTCGTTGATTTAATCCTCAAAGGATTTTGCTTACCCAATGCAGTTAGGTGGTCGTGGAGGTCCGGAAGATGGTCATGGCAAGTCGTGGAGGTCAAGATCAAAATAGGAGATTTCAATGTATCAGGGTTTTAGCAAAATCGTAATCGGGATCACTCCAAGGGCAAAGTTCTTCTCAAAGATAGATTTGAGGTTTGGGGTACCATCATTGAGGGTGAGGGAAGAGGACATTCCAAAATAGCTTTTTCGTACTCGGTATGGGCACTATGAGTTTTTGGTGATGTCATTTGGGTTGACTAATTCTCCGGCAGTGTTTATGGATATGATGAATCGGGTTTTAACGAGTACTTGGACCAATTTGTCATTGTCTTCATTGATGACATTTTGGTGTATTCCAAGTCTAAGGAGGAGCATGAAGAGCATCTTCGTACTGTTTTGGGGGTTCTGCAGAAGAATAAGTTATATGCTAAGTTTTCCAAATGCTAGTTTTGGTTAGAACAGGTAGCATTTTTGGGACATGTCATGTCTGCTGAAGGTATTAAGGTGGATCATGCGAAGGTTGAGGCTATGACTAATTGGCCAAGACCTACCACGGTAACTGAAGTAAGGAGTTTCTTGGGTTTGGCAGGGTACTACCGGCGATTTGTGGAAGGTTTCTCTTTTTTAACTTTGCCATTAACTCAATTGATGAAGAAGGGTATAAAGTTTGTGTGGAATGAGGAACGTGAGAAAAGTTTTGAGGAACTTAAGAAGAGGCTTGTGGTCACCCAAAGGCTTACATTACCGCTTGGGATGTGGAGGTTATCGATTCTGATGATGCTTCCAAGAAGGGATTAGGGGTGTGTTTTGATGCAAAATGGTAAGGTAATTGCTTATGCTTCCAGACAACTTAAACCTTATGAGGTGAATTACCCTACCCATGACTTGGAGTTAGCAGCATTTATTTTTGCCCTAAAGATTTGGAGACACTATCTATATGGAGAGACTTGTGACATTTTCACCGACCACAATAGCCTTAAATATATTTTTACTCAAAAGGTGCTTAACATGAGACATAGGCATTGGTTGGAGCTTCTTAAGGTTTATGATGCTAGGATTCAGTATCACCCCGGTAAGGCTAATGTGGTTGCAGATGCTCTTAGTCGGAAAAGTTCAAGGAGTGTAGCTGCCTTGGTTACACAACCTCAACTTATCTCGGATATAGAACGTGTGGGTTTGGAGCTATATGCTAGAGGTTCTGAGGGGTTGGTAGCAGGTATGAGGGTGGAACCTTCTCTTATTTTGCATATTAAAGAAGCCCAAAAGGAGGATGGCGAAGTCAGGGTCAGAGCATGAAAATATGGATGAGGTAAGGCAAAAGAGTTAGCGCATTGATGAGCAAGGTGTGATATGGTTTGGTAAACGGTTATGTGTTCTAGTGGATCCAATGATTCATGAGGCAGTGTTGACTGAAGCCCATAGTTCGCCATTTTCTATTCATCCGGGGTCTACAAAGATGTATAAGGATTTGAAGGAGAATTTCGTGGAGATAAATGAAAAGGGATATAAATCTGAATTTATGAGTAAATGTCTTACTTGTCAACAAGTGTTGAAAATAAAGCATCAACCGACACGGTGGTTTATTGCAGTGATTAGAGATTCTCGTGTGGAAATGGGATGACATTTCGATGGACTTTGTGATTGGATTACTGAGGACTCTTAAAAAGAATAATGCTATTTGGGTGGTAGTGGATCGTTTGACCAAATCGGCTCATTTTCTGGCTATTCGTGAGAATTTTTTGGTGAATAAGTTAACAGATATTTTTCAACGTGAGATTGTTAGGCTTCATGGGACTCCAGTTTCTATTGTTTCGGATCGGGATCCGTGGTTTACTTCTCGATTTTGGAAAGGATTTCAACAAGCTTGGGGAACGCGACTCAACTATAGTACAACTTTTCACCCGCAGACAGATGAACAATCAGAGAGAACTATTCAGATATTAGAAGACATTTTGCGATCTTGTGCTTTAGAGTGGACAGGAAATTGGGATTTGAGTTTGGTGGAGTTCGTATATATAATAATAGTTGGCAAAGCTAGTATTGGTATGGCCCCTTTCAAGCATTATATGGTAAGAAGTGTCGAGTCTCACTTGTTGGGATGAGGTTGGAGAAAGGGTAATAGAAGGACCCGATTTGGTTAGGATTACTACGGAGAAGGTAATGATTGGCTAAAGAAAAGTTGAAAGAAGCTAGATCGCAAGCAAAAGAGTTATCTTGATATTCATAGGAGGGCTCTTGAATTCACGCTTTGAGTGAACACGTGTTTTGAAAGTTTCTCCATGAAAAGGTGTTCAAGGTTTGGTTTGAAAGGGAAGCTTAGTCCGCGTTTCATTGGCCCCTTTGAAGTCCTTGAGAGAGTTGGAGAAGTGGCATATCGGGTAGCTTTGCCTCCACGGTTATCTCACGCATAGTATCTTCATGTTGTTTTGTTAAGGAAATATAACTATCATCCGCTTCATGTTGTGTAATACCCGTTGCATAAGATTCAAGAAGATCTTACTTGTGAGGAAGAAGGTCGATGCGATTCTAGATCGTCAAGAACGGATTATGAGGAGGAAGACAATTCCTTTGTTAAAGTCTTGTGGAAAAACCATTCTGAGCGGAAGCTACTTGGGAGATGGAAGAGTCTATTCGAGCGGAATATCCACATCTTTTGAAAATTAGTACGCTTCTATTCTTTTCGATTCTGGGGGACTAATCCTTTTTAAGGGGAAGGTGATGTAATACCCAATAAAATAATAATAAAATATTTAAGTAAGCTTTAAAATACTTAATTGGGCTTTCCTTATGTTTGGGTCGGATTCTATTTAATTTATGTGGACTATAATAAGTAAAGGATTGTATTAATTTGGGCTTTTAAATTAATTGGGTCTAATTTATAATTGTGTAATTTTAAATCCTAATAAAATTAAGGGTATTAATAAAACATATTAATTAGTAAATAAATAACAAAAAACCTAATCTCAGTCTTACGGTACACAATTGGTAAAAAAAGGGAATGCGTCATAATCTGATAAAGGAGGAAGTAGTTGTTCAAAAGATTTCAATACAAAGAGGAAGGGAATTCATTTAACGAAGGTGAGTAAATTCATAAAACTCAATCAATTGAGATATATGATACATGTATATAAACCCGCGTATTCGTCATATATATAATAAAAATCTGCGAAGCTTGGTTCATATATTTATGTGTTAACCTGCGAAATTTTGCATACTAGTTATATAGATTATATATATATATATATATATATATGTTTACTGGATTCATTATATATATATAGTACTGCAGATTAGTTTTTTTATATATATATATATATATATATATTATATGTAAGTTCTCACAAATTTTTGCCGCAGCAGTTAGTTTCTTCTCTTATATATATACTTATGTATATAACTCATCTTATATATATATACTTACCTAATTTTGTTATATATATTATATATATTTTCAAACTGCAATTTCGTTATATATATATATATATATATATATTAGATTTACAGAATTTAATAAGGGGAGAGTAATAAATAATATTATAATATTGTTATTATAATTAAAATATATCTTTTGAGTACAAAGTGAATATAGTATATTAAAATTTATTGAATTTATGAAAATATAACTTATATGAGTTCGTAATTTAATTATATGCTTTATATTTTATTTTGATAATTAGATCGGATTGGGGGAGTTTAGCGGGTGATATTTGGATTCGGCGAATTATTTTGGTACTACATTAAGGTACGGATTCCGTACTTTTTCAGTGATACTCCTTAAAATTAAATTCGTTCGTTTTGTACTCGTTTAGAAATTTGGTATTGTCTCTCAGGATTATTTCTTGTTGTCAAAATTATTGAGGTAGTTTCATTTTGGCGTTGATATTTGAATTCGTATTTGTACTCTTTGAACTAGTTAATCGTGTCAATATGTTTTGGAGACTTTATTCGTTTGTACCATTGTTCGTATAATTTCGTTCACACTCGGAGTTGTTTTGATCATTGATATCTTGTAATAATTGGGTATGTTTGTGTTTGATAATTCGATTTTATTTGAATATGGTCATGTAAGCCTTGTGATATGAACCCCTTTCGCTTACATTTTGTAGTTTCGATCCTTAGGGTATACTTGAGCTAACCAATTTGTGGGGTACCACATGCACGCCCTCTCGACACAAGTGGCACGACACCTTTTGTGGCGCTGTGATTAGTCCACAGCGTATCCTTTTGTATGCTCTCGGTACGAGCTTTGGCCATTTGATATATTTGTTCAAGATAACGCGTATGGTCGCACCCAAAGATTTGATTCGACTTGATTTATTTGGCGGATTAGTGACGTATGTGGTCGTGCGCAGATTATCCGATTTGATTTGTATACATCATGGTACCGATGTATTTTGTTAGCCTTTCGCTATTTGTATTTGAGCTCGATGATGAAATTATTATGTATAACCATTTGATTCAGCCTTATTTGTTTGGGATTCTTTTGGCTATAATTATTCGATTGACAGTGTTAGTCATTGTAAATGAACTCACAAATTCTGATCTATTCGTAATTCGTTTTTAATTAACATGTGTTCATTCATTCAACTCTTTTAGATTCATTACTTATTGTGATATATTTATTCATCTTCATATCCCCGATTGGGCAAATCGCTCACATCGTGTTATTTTTTTCCGCAGTAATCGAGGGGTGATCAGGATATGTGGGATGAGAACTACATTTGATCCAAATGAGTAGATTAGCTTTTGAGACTTATTATTAGAATTGGTTTTCCTAATATTTTGTATATGGATGTTTGGGCCATTTTGGCATTTATTTCTTATTAGTAGAGATTATGTAAGGGTGGAGTTCCTTCTATTTAAATTGGAGTATGTGACAATTAGTGTTCAATTTCATTGGAGATATTTTGAGATTTATTAGAGGTTTGTGTTTATTATGTTTGTGCGTGACATTCCTTTTCCTTTTGGGAAAGGGGGTGTTACAGAGTTGGTATCAGAGCTTAGGTTATGATCTTGTAGATTGCCTTTTAGGATTGACCTGTGAGTTATGGGTAGACCATTGGGTAGTTGTAAGATTTTATTATAGATTTGTATTGCGATTGATTTTCGTTTTGCATAAATTTGGCTTGATTATTTGTTTTGATCTGTTTGTTCTGGTCTGTTTGATTTTGTTTCATAGATGGCTCGTAGGTCTTCGAGAATTGTTGGGAGGCAGGTAATAACCGTAGAGGGTCGAGGCAACCCCTGTGTTGAGGTCAAGTTAACGTGGTGGAAATGATGGGGCCTGTGGTAATGCAACAATAACCCCCCACGGTATGGTAGCAGAAAGAATGGTGAATGAGGACGATTCTGCAGTGCCGTGGCATGTGCTACGCAGGTATTCCATAGATGGAAGGAAATCATCATGCAAATGACATAGGGGATAATACAGAGATACCACAACATGAGCAGAATATTCCTCCCGAGGATCAAGTGGGTCTGCAAGTGCAACCTTTCAGATGTGTTATTAGAGAGGTTCATTGCCAGAAGCCCAACTCTTTTCGTTTGCTCGACTCCAATTGATGCGGAGAATCCGGATCGCCCACTGGAGAAGATTTTTGATGTTATTGGATGTTCGTAAAATCGAAGGTGAGGTTAGCGGTTTATAAGCTGTAGGATGATGCTCGTGATGGTGGAAATCACTTTGAAGGCTACGCAGGAGATGGATTTATGGATGTAACTCATACGGGAGGTTTTGTGACCTTTTCTATCGCCAGAATTTCCCAATGACCGATAGGATGCATACATCGTGGAATTTGTGTCCATTCGGCAGGAAGGATGATGAGACTATTAATGATTTCATAATGAGGTTTACGAGATCGGGTGGTTTTTGGATTCAATATTTGGGACAATTTGCACAATGCAGTAAAAGTTCAAATGGGCCTTGAAATACGAAAGTATAGGAGATCGATCATCCACACCATATTTACAGATATATCACGGTGGCCAATGCAATGACAAGAGTGTGGAAATGGAGACAAGGACTTTCGAGCTTCCAAATCGGGCGGAGTCGAAAGAGAGATAGAGATGACCAACAAGGGCAAGGAATGTGGCGATTTAGCGTAAATCGAATAGAAGGCAAAATAATTGGAATGAGCCTCCATGAATTCACGATTTAATCCTCGAAGGATTTTGCTTACCCAACGCAAAATAGGTGGTCGTGGGAGGTCAAGCATAGTCGGTGGCAAGCGGAGGTCGAGATCAAAATAGGAGATTTCAATGAATCAGGGTTTTCAAAAAAAATCGTAGTCGGTCGCCACGCCAACATGGTCAAATTCAGAAGCAGCAGATCCGGGGGTGGCGGTGGGGGCAATCCGAACCTTTTGCCACTTCCACCTGGTCCATGTGCTACTTGTGGTGGGTATCATCTTTGGTAGGGCGTCTATATAGAGACAGGGCTTGTTTCTTATGTGGACAAATGGGACATAGAAGCAAGGGACTTGATTCAATAATGGTAATGTGGGAGGCGGTAATGCTGGTAATGGTGGTCAACGCAACACCGGTGGGAGAGTATTTGCATTGACAGCTAATCAGGCAGCCCAAGCACCAGGTACTATTTCAGGCATTCTTCTTGTAGGAAATCGTGAGGCATCGATTTTGTTTGACACTGAATCTACACATTCTATTGTTGCATTTTCATTTGTTCGTCATCTTGGAGTGTCTTCTCAAATATTAAATCCTCATTAGATGCATAATGTGGGAAAATCTCATTGGAAAAAACTGAAAGCCCAATATAACCAACCAGCTTTCACGTATTGCCTGGCCTGTTTTTATTATCTATATCCAGACTAGGTGAAAGTGTATCAAGTGTTTAAATTGCAAATAGATATCTATTCAATAACGGTGTAAGCAAATCTAACCGATCCAAACAGAGAATTACTTAAATTCAACTTAAAATATTAAATTTATATTCAAATTCGTCGCGAATTTGAATTGTATTTAAATTTTTTTTACTCAGATTTGACTACTCGAATATTTATTACTTGAATTTGATCTGACTCGGATCGAATTATATTCAAACTATTCATCAGCTTCAAATTCAGTTTTATAATAAATATAATAATAAACTGAATTTGTTATTTTACTTAGAATTGAGAAAATATATGTAATATTACACTTTATAAATATAAAATCACAATTAAAATTAAAAATAAAACAAAATAATAATAATTAATTATCCTAATTTGATTTAAATTTGTATATATTATAAGAGCATCTAATCGAATCTGTATCAATCGAGTATGTATCGAATAACAGTTAAGAATTCGAGTAGTTTAAATTTCAAACAAGTGGAGTATAACCTTACGCAGATTCTACTCATATTTTTATTCAAACTATTTTTAAAAATACTCATATTTGGATCATATTATTAATAAATCCGAATCTCGTTCGTATTTTTTTGAGTCGAACCAGAATCGAACTCGAATTGCGAGCCTTACTATTCAATTACCCATAATATTCATCGGTACTACAAATATTAATCCAAATCCAATTTTCTGATTAATTGAGTTTTCAAATTTATTTGATGGAGTTCGTAGTGGATAAAATTCACATTAAATAGTTCACTAGTAATTAATTCACAAACAATTCTTCATACATTAAACAGTTAAGAAACTCAAACAATGTCTCTCTCCCCCAAAATTCACTTTCCGGGGACAAAGTTGGTGGCATAGGCCCATGCATTGTTGTTCACTGGATCAGCAAGGTGGTCGGCTAGGTTCTCCAATGGGCCCTTTCCTGTAACAATGGCCTGAACAAAGAAACCAAACATGGAGAACATGGCGAGCCTTCCATTCTTGAGTTCCTTAACCTTAAGCTCAGCAAAGGCTTCTGGGTCCTCAGCAAGGCCCAAGGGGTCGAAGCTTCCTCCGGGATAAAGTGGGTCAACAACCTCACCTAGTGGCCCACCTGCAATACGATAACCCTCAACGGCACCCATTAAGATAACTTGGGTAGCCCATATGGCCAAGATGCTCTGGGCATGGACCAAGCTTGGGTTGCCCAAGTAGTCAAGCCCACCTTCGCTGAAGATTTGGGATCCGGCCTTGAACCACACGGCCTCACCGAATTTGACACCGTTACGAGCCAAGAGCTCGGGGAAGACACATCCAAGGGCTCCAAGCATGGCCCATCTGCTATGAATCACCTCAAGCTCACGGTTCTTGGCGAATGTCTCGGGATCAGCAGAAAGGCCAGCAGTGTCCCAGCCGTAATCACCTGGAAACTCACCGGTGAGGTAGGATGGGGCTTCACCGGAGAATGGGCCCAAGTACTTGACTCTGTCTGGACCGTACCATGGACTGCCTGATGAAGCAGCGGGCTTTTTTCCTGTTTTCCTCATGGAAATTCTTCCATTTCCAAAGAGCTCAGATGAAGATGGAGCTACTTTCACCGCCATTCCGGCGAATGATGGGGAGGAGAGGGCCATTGTGGAAGCAGCCATTTTACTGAGAAGGAAGAAGAGAAAGCTTTGGTTATGTTTGTAGCAAGTGTTAGTGATTGAAGATGGTGGTGGTTTGGTAGTTATTTATATGGACTGAGAGTTGGGCCAACTGACCCACTACTTATCTTATGATATCTATATCATTCTTTTCATTGGGTGTCAAGATTTTCTATCTGTTATTCCACCACCAGTTTTGAGATTTCACTACTTGAATTCAATAAATGGATGGATTGGTCCCACCATATTTTTGGCTATAGACATTGGTGATTCTCCTCCATAAGAATTTGTCAAAGTTGGATTGCTTCGTGACTCCTGTCCTGTGACTCGTTTCAAAAGGAAACTGCAATAAAGCTTTAAGCTTTTGTGAACCCAAAAAAAAAAGAAAAAGCTTTAAGCTTTAACCAAATAAAATAAAAATGTGTGAGAGAGAGAGAAATACAAGATACTGCTAGGTTCTTGACAGTCTTGTGAAAGAGTACATAAACCATTGATGGACTGATAATTTGAACTTCATCTCTTCTAGTTTTATTTATTTATTTTTCTGTTGAAGTTTTAAGCTGAAGCCCATTTCACCAGTTACTGAATATATTTCATGGTCATAGACAACAAGGATATATTCAGTAACAAGGATTTACCATAGCTATATCATCATATTGATATACTGCTTGGTCCAACGGTACTAAAATGGTGGATCCCAGAAATAGGTCTGTCCCACATTCCCTACCTGTGACATAGGTGGATTACATTCATCTCAACAGAATATTTTAGGCTATAGTCATTGGTGATTCTGATCCTCTTTGGATATATCCTTATTCTTTATTGGGCTGCCAAAATTGTATTATTGCTTCATGCTATATGCCATATGCAGCTCCATGTTCAAGTACTTCAGATTTATGCATACAAGGAACGAAGTTGGTGAAAAAATGAAATAGAGAAGAGAAGAGAATATAAGAGAGTAAAATAATAAATTATATTCTAGTTAGAAGAGTCATTTCATACTTTTTTCGGTAAAAATTAATTTTTGGCGACGTACTGTACTGAGACTTGACTTATAAATTGATACTTAAATTGAAAAAAATAATAAACTGGTGCTTGTACTAAAAAAAATTATAAGCTATTAATTATTAGGGTTATATTCGATTTTTGCTTAAAATTTTAACACATTAGATGGAGAATGATAACATGACGATGTTTGTAAAAGTCAGTTGAATAATTGGGCGTAGCTACTATTGTTCTCCATCTATGTAAACGAATGCAAGGCATTTTGGGAGAAAAGTTAGGGCTTTCAAGTCGTCTTCATCTTTCTTTCTCGATTCTTCAACCTAGAATAAAATCATATGCTTTGTCTCTCGATTACTAGTTCGCTTATATATATATATATATTAAATACTTTTGAGTGCCAAATTGAAAGATCGAGTTCGTCTTGGAGTGAAATCATGAACGGAATTGCGGAGGAAGATTGTAGTTCTTGCAACTTAAATAAATGAATTCATCCTGAGTTTCCAAGTCGTTACTGCTATGGAGTAATGATGTGAATGTGAGAGGCAAGTAAAGATTGTACAAAACATCCAGGGAGGCGATTCCTTGGGTGTATTAATTATCGGGTATATAAATGTATTTTTTTTTACTTTGTTTCCATACTATTGCTTATATTAATGGTTGGTGTATAATAGGATAAGAGAGCTTACGACGGTTTCTTTAAATGGTATGATCCACCATTTCCTGACTGTGCTAGAGATGTTATTGAAGATTTGACATTAAAATTGAAGGTCAACAGAGAGATTGTAGATAAAATGAAGAAAGAGAAAAGTGAGAAGGCTAAAAATTGGTTAGCAATTGAGATGACCAAAAGTTTAGTGAAGACCTTGGAGAAAGAGGTTAAAAAGCTGAAGAAGATGAATGCCAAACTTGTAGGAAGGGAATTTTTTTTACTTGTTTCTTTTAATTTTCTCATGGATGTGTGTTTTAGGGTTTGTTGTTTTATAAATGTAAATTCTCGGTCTATAGGTGAAGGTTCCAATGTTGGCTAAAGAGATTTTTTACATGGTTTAGTTGTAACTTTAATCTATCAAAGACCGAAGATGTTATCGTGTATTTTTTTCTCTTGTAATTTTTGGATTAGTTTGTTAAGTATTTTGAAATGATGTGTCTTTTGATTTGGATTTGGAAGAAATGTAATAATAGATTATAATGCACAGTGGCCAAGCCAGAAACTCTCATTAGTGGGATTAAATTATTACTAAGTGACAAATAATTTGGCGGGGGTTCGAGGGCAGCGCCTCCGAACCAATTTTTTTAATACTTTATATTTTCGAATATATATATATATATATATATATATATTACAATGAAAATATAATGAGTAATAATATATGGTATGTATAACTATATTGACTTATAATTATAGACTTTTTTAATCACAACTGTTCATAAGTAAGTAATTCATTATTTATTTTTAAAAATAATATAAATTAGATTATTATTTAGTTTAAAATATTTTAGAGAGAGATACATATATTGAGAGGATATGAGTTATATATGGTTAAAATTTGATTGACAAAGTTATAAATTTTTAATTTGACCCCATATAATTAATAGAAAATTTATAAAATTTTAATGGGGTCAATTTATATATAATACTTTAAATTTTTAAAATTTACCTTACATTATAAAGTAATTTTTTTTTCAGTGGGGTCGATTGACCCCACAAAATCCTATGTGGCTTTGCCACTGATAAAGCACGATATGTAATGACAATTTATGAAATGAGAAATGAAATAACAGTTTATGTTGTGAGAATTATAATGAGAAATACGATGCTAGTTTATGTTGTAAATTTGTAAATATTTTGTGGTGAAACAAAGCATGTACCAAAATTGTTAACACCATGAAACATAACAACATTAGACAGAGCACATAAGACACATAATTGTCAACAACGTGAAATAGAGCACCATGGAACAGAGCACCATCAGTCGGATCACAGAGTGAAACGTAGAGTGAATTTTGTCAGATCATATCGTAAAATGACTTAACTTTACGTTTCTACGATCGTATAATAACTTAACTCTACGTTTCTGCTATCGTATAGTGATTTCTAATATCGTAAAATGACTTAACTTTACATTTTTATACTGAAGTCTAGTATCGTACAGTTAACTCACTTTACATTGTCGTTTAACCGTGTGGGAAATTCTACACATATTTATTGCTCTTAATGCCATAAAATCTCAAAACTACAAAAAGGGAGAGGTTTGGATGCATACTTCTTGTTGTATTTTAAAATTGTCACACAATCAACACTTAATCTCGTCGAAACCACTAATTTTGAAGGATCGCACCTGCTATTTTGGATGAATTGCGTTGTGTTCTCTCTTTATTTCTCTGTGTTTGTCTCTAATGTTCTCAATTTGCTAACCCAAATTTATTCTTTTTGCTTTAACAGTCTACTCATGTGACCCATGTGCTTGACTAGGATGCAATTTTTCTTTTAATTTTGACTTCTGATGAGTCTCAGATACAAATGTCATTATCCACGTAAGATCTATTAGCATACTAAGACTTTTTCGTCATGTTTGTTAGTCAAATTTAACGATTTTACATAAGTATTCAAGTACAATAACCAGATTCTGTTGTTGGAGTACAAGTACCAGATTGTTACTTTTTTCAGTTTGAGTACCAACTTATAAGTCGGGTCTCACTGCATGCACCAAAAGTTAATTTTTCCCTACTATACCTAAATGGAAAAAATTCACAAATTTGGAAGGAATGAGAATGACTCATTTCATTCTATACATGGAACAATCAACACTATTTTTTTTTCATTGAAAATTGATATTTTTACATGGAAAGTGTTGCTATAGATGTATAGCGACAATAAAAATCGTCGCTATAAGATCTACAACGACGATTTTCATATAGAAATATCAATTTTCTTTTTCATTATATATATTACCACATTTATTCTTGCATTTCAAAAGTAGCATGAAACTTTTTATAAAAAGATTGTACCTTTGAAATGAATTTGCTTTAATATTAGTCAAAACCAAAAGTGTTAGTTAAAATTTTTATTCACAAAAATTGATTGATTATCAAGTTAAGTGTTTATTTCACCTGTTTTGGAAGATATTTCATTGTCACGGGCGATGATTTGACACCACTCACATAAGTTGTACAAATTAAATTCATAGGCTGTGTTTATTTTTAAAAGGTATATTTGAAATATGATTATTAATTTTAAATATTTTTTTTTGTTTTTAAAATTAGACTTAAAATTATTAATTTAAAAATTATAAAATAGTTTAATATATAAGATTATTTAATATCATATACAAATATGTATTATAATCTCAAAATTATAATTTTAAGATTAATAATTTTATAATCCCTAAATTATAATCTCATAAAATTATAAATTTAATATTATAATCCTTACGAACAAACATAATCATAGATTTATTTGCAGGCATAAATGTGACACTGCATTACACTATGATATTCTTGCTCCACGAAGATATAGAACGTACTATCCTATTGCATTCGTGTCAATTGTGGATTGGTTGATACAAAATTTGTTACACTGCATGAGATTACATATCACACAATGATAAATCCATGGTTAGTTAGTGGTGTAGAAATTCTCATTTTGTTATAAATCAAGTGCTCAAAATTTCATCAACCAATGAGAAAAGAGTGAGAGATCTTCAAAGATAAGTACCCTTGATTATCAAAGTTATATTTATACTCCTTTCTACAGCCCATTAAACTCAATCCCATAAGCATCTATCCACTAGTTCTAAGCTCAGTTCTACAATGGCTGCTTCAACAATGGCCCTCTCCTCCGCAGCTTTTGCCGGTAAGGCCGTGCAAGTTGCTCCTTCTTCGTCCGAGCTTTTCGGAAATGGAAGAGTCTCCATGAGGAAAACTAGCAAGCCATCCGGTAGCCCATGGTACGGCCCAGACAGAGTCAAGTACTTGGGCCCATTCTCTGGCGAAGCCCCATCCTACCTCACCGGTGAATTTCCCGGTGACTATGGTTGGGACACTGCTGGCCTTTCCGCTGACCCCGAGACATTTGCTAAGAACCGTGAACTTGAGGTAATCCACTCCAGATGGGCCATGCTGGGAGCTCTTGGGTGTGTATTCCCAGAGCTTTTGGCTCGCAATGGTGTCAAGTTCGGCGAGGCCGTTTGGTTCAAGGCTGGAGCCCAAATCTTTAGTGAAGGTGGGCTTGACTACTTGGGAAACCCAAGCTTGGTTCATGCCCAGAGCATCTTGGCTATTTGGGCTACCCAAGTTGTCTTGATGGGGGCAGTTGAGGGCTACCGTATTGCTGGTGGACCACTCGGTGAGGTTGAAGATCCACTTTACCCCGGTGGAAGTTTCGACCCATTGGGCCTTGCTGATGATCCGGAGGCTTTTGCTGAGCTTAAGGTTAAGGAACTCAAGAATGGAAGACTTGCTATGTTCTCCATGTTTGGTTTCTTCGTTCAGGCCATTGTTACAGGAAAGGGCCCATTGGAGAACCTAGCTGATCATCTTGCTGATCCAGTGAACAACAATGCATGGGCCTATGCCACCAACTTTGTCCCCGGAAAGTGAGAGAGGAGGAGAGCTTTGAACTTCTTACTTTCGGTTTGAGCAGTTTGTGTGTTTGTTATGTATATTGGTCCGATCTAATGAAAAAAAGTGTGAATTTATATGTCTTTGTTATGTATAAGTTGATACCCTATGTTGTTTGTTTGTTCTAAAAATGCAGTAGTACCTAAAATGTATCTATCTCATCTTACATAATCACTTGGTAAAGGGCCATGGAATGGTGGCCTTAACCAATTTCTTTTGGGACGTTTCAAATTAGCTCAATATAAATGCTGCTCAAAATTCTTTAGCTTAAGAATAATATTGATATTGTTGACTATCAAGTTATAAAGAAACAAAAATAAAAGGTGAGAATAAATTTGCTCACCAAGATAAAAATAATTTTTTACGATATTAAGAATATAAGAAGATTAAATTTGATAATATATGTAAAGTTTGATTATTAAAGGAAAATGCCTACCAAGTTATAAATAATCGTTTTTAAAAATTAAAGAAATAATATTAAATATTATCAAAAAGAAATAGATCAAAAAAAAGGTGAGAATACATGAAAAATAATAATTAATTAGATAATCATAGATAAATAATTAAAAATAATAATAAAAAATCTAAAACGACATACGGATAGGAACGAAGGAGAAAGAGTAATAAGGAGGAGGGTAAACTACTAATGGAGTAGTAAAACTAGACTAGTAGGCTAGTTTTTTCATTTTCTTAGAAAGGGTACAAAGACAACTGCACAAACCCAAAAAGGGCGCGCTTTCGCCTTTAATTAGTCCCAAAGACGAGAGCTTTTAGTGCCATTAATCCTCAATTCAGAGCATTGACAGTAATCAAGATGCGACCATCATCCCATGCCCACTTTTTCTCCTCTCTCAAACAAGTTGAGAAGAGATTAAAATCGGAGAACACTTCACAATCCTCCATTAATCCCTCTCCACCACCACCAGACAGCAATTTTACACCACCAGAATCTCTCAGCTCTCCTATATACCTTGATTTCGACCAACCCACCAGTAGTAACTCATTTCTTCAAGAAAGTGATCCCCCTCGAGAATTCCTCTCAAGTTCTCTTGATTTCCCAGCTACCCATGAAGACCCACCTCAATCAAGCCCTGTACATAACCCAGAAACAATCAACGAACTCGAAACAAATGGGGTTGATGATATCGATTTGTTAATGCAACTTTTGGGTTTATCTGATTGTAAAAAGGAAGAGCAAAAAGGTGTTGGATTCGATTTGAATAGTAATTGTGATGATGAGTTTTATGTTAAGATTGCTAAAGTTAAGGGGCCAAGATGTAACAAGGAAGTTCAGAGAATGGAGGGGTGGATTAAGCATTTTATGAATGAGGGTGAGAAAAAAGAGCCCTTGAGATTGGCACATTTACTTTTGGCTAAAGCTGCTTTGCTTTCAGATAATAGTGGTGGATGTGGAGGCTTTGAATTTCCCTCAACTGTTGATGAGTTTTTGCAGAATGATCCCCCACCAAATTAGGTTAGTTTTTACTTTTTTCCCCAATCTCTTTTTCTGAAATCTTTGTGGAGCTGTTTATAGCGATTGTAGGGAATTATTACATAAATTTTATGTGTTATATCTGCTTCCTGAGTAGTGATCTCATTTTCATTTAGTTAGCTACTCCTTGTTGATGATTACATATAACAATTATGAATTTAAATGTTTAAGTATTATGCAACTTCCCATTAGTATGTCATTCAAATATAAGATATGTTGGAACAATAAGTAACTAAGGAAACATAATTTTTAATTACTATTAGTGATGAATGTATGGGATTTGAAGCCTAGAGTGCCTTCCAAAACACTTTATCCACATTTACATAATCATGTGTCCTGTAGTATCAAAAATCTTATCTTAGCTAAGAATTTTCTGTGAGATTTTTTGACACATTGTACATATAAATCCAAGGCTGGTTAGTGAAACAGAAACTACCAGTTGGATTTGAAAATACGATCAACCAATGAAGAGAAAGATAAAGATATCGAAAGATAAGGACCCTATAAACCCAAGCCATATATATACTTTGGATACATACCATGAAACTCAAGCCAACTAGCTCCTTTCTATAGGTATTCCCATAACTGGTGTTGTCTTCAGCTGATTTTCTTTTAAATCTACTAAATGGTTGCTACATCAATGGCTCTCTCTTCCCCATCTTTTGCTGGGAAGGCTGTGCAAGTTTCTCCTTCGTCAGAGTTCTTTGGAAATGGTAGGGTTTCCATGAGGAAAACTGTCACCAAGCCTGTCTCATCTGGCAGCCCGTGGTACGGCCCAGACCGAGTCAAGTACTTGGGCCCATTCTCCGGTGAAGCTCCATCTTACCTTACCGGAGAATTCCCAGGTGACTATGGTTGGGACACTGCTGGGCTCTCAGCTGAGCCTGAAACCTTTGCCAAGAACCGTGAGCTTGAGGTGATCCACAGTAGGTGGGCCATGCTTGGAGCTCTTGGTTGTGTATTCCCTGAGCTTTTGTCTCGCAATGGTGTCAAGTTTGGTGAAGCCGTGTGGTTTAAGGCCGGGGCCCAAATCTTCAGCGAGGGTGGACTTGACTACTTGGGAAACGCAAGCTTGGTACATGCCCAAAGCATCTTAGCCATCTGGGCTACTCAAGTTATCTTGATGGGTGCTGTTGAGGGTTATCGTGTTGCCGGTGGGCCACTCGGTGAGGTTGTTGACCCACTTTACCCTGGTGGGAGCTTCGACCCATTAGGCCTTGCTGATGACCCAGAGGCATTTGCTGAGCTTAAGGTGAAGGAGCTTAAGAATGGGAGACTTGCCATGTTCTCTATGTTTGGGTTCTTTGTTCAGGCCATTGTGACTGGAAAAGGTCCATTGGAAAACCTGGCTGATCACCTTGCTGATCCAGTAAACAACAATGCTTGGGCCTTTGCTACTAACTTTGTCCCTGGAAAGTGAGAGATGAGAGTCTTGAATTCCTTACCGTTTGACTTTCAATTTGAGTTGAGTGATGTAATGTGGTCTGATCGAATGCTGAAATTATGAATTTTTGTGCTACTATATACTTTTGTGCAAATGGTTCTGATTTACTTATAATTTCACTACTGTATTCTATCTTTCCCCATATAAGTTCGTAATTCTTGCAGTCTGTTTGGCTGAAATTTGAACTACCACTAACATAAAAATCCTTAACAAAATAGATTAAATAATATCCACACCCTTTTCAGGTTATTGCCGCATAGAAAATGGAGAAAACAGAACTTCTAAATTACAAAATTTTAAAGAAACACCTAATGTAGGCCATGAAAGATTGGCCTTGGAACCAATTTTCCTCCAAGAGGTTTCAAAATATTTCCATATATTCTACTAAAAGATTCCTTGATGTAGTGAACCTTTCAATAATGGTTGCTTCTGTTTTGTCTTGGGAAAATAAATTTGATTGATAATTTAACATCTAAGGTACAAAAATGCTTTTGGGAAAAATCCTTTTCTCTTTCAGATAATAGTGGCAGATATGGAGGCTTTAGGTTTCCGTCAACTGTAGATAAGTTTTTGCAGAATGACCCCACCAAATTCTATCAGTTTCTCTCATTTTCTAGAACTGTGCCTCTAGGAATTACAAGAAAATTTTATGTGAATTATATATGTTCATTAGTACTGATCTCCAGCTTGTGTCATCAATTTTCAGTTAATGTGCATTTGTTGATAGATGTTTCAACTCAATTCCAACTCCCCACTTCCCATCAACTCCCCCCTTCCCAAGAAACCCCCCCCCCCCACCCCCACCCCCATTCCATATCCTCACCAGGTTTCTTTCAAAATCGGACTTTAAGGACAGCTCATATCAGGTTTTTTCTTTTACTTTTAAGGTCAGCTGTGAAATTTACTTTTAACCTAATTGTTAACACTTAACACTACTTCATATTATAATTATTATTTAATCATTATCACTCACACTCCGAAGGAACTAATCAGCTAAATATATATTCTGATGGTATACAAATTTTCAGAAGTATGTCAATAATATTTTAGATAGTGGAGCAATCATTCACTTGACACTAATAAACTTTGATTCGATAGCAACTAGGCACATTCATGTATAGAGATAGCTTCTCCAAGCAGAAAATCCATGAATCAAACTGATTGGCTATTATTGTGTTCACTGTCTATTTTTATGAGATTTATTGAGACATTCTGCACCTAATAAATCCAAGGCTGGTAGTGGTATAGAAATTGCCAAATGGATAAGAAACCAAGTTCTCAAAATACCATCAAGCAATGAGGATAAAAGTAAAGATGTACAAAGATAAGGACCCTAGCTAGTTAATCGAAGTATATATATATGTAGGTTACAACCCATGATACTCAAGCCCGTTAGTACCTTTCTTAGCTATTCCTACAACTGTTATTACTTTTAAGAGTTCTTACTTCAACTATACAGAATGGCTACTTCAGCAATGGCCCTCTCTTCCCCATCTTTTACCGGTCAGGCAGTGAAAGTTGCTCCATCTTCATCGGAGCTTTCTGGTAATGGAAGAGTTTCCATGAGGAAAACTGTCACCAAGCCGGTGTCCTCTAGCAGCCCATGGTATGGCCCAGACCGAGTCAAGTACTTGGGCCCATTCTCTGGAGAGGCCCCATCTTACCTCTCCGGGGAATTCCCAGGTGACTACGGTTGGGACACTGCCGGGCTCTCGGCTTTTCCCGAAACCTTTGCCAAGAACCGTGAGCTTGAGGTGATCCACAGTAGGTGGGCCATGCTTGGAGCTCTTGGTTGTGTATTCCCTGAGCTTTTGGCTCGCAACGGTGTGAAGTTCGGTGAAGCCGTATGGTTTAAGGCTGGAGCCCAAATCTTCAGCGAGGGTGGGCTTGACTACTTGGGAAACCCAAGCTTGGTACATGATCTTGGCAATCTGGGCTACACAAGTTATCTTGATGGGTGCTGTTGAGGGTTATCGTGTTGCCGGTGGGCCACTCGGTGAGGTTGTTGACCCACTTTACCCAGGTGGGAGTTTCGACCCATTAGGCCTTGCTGATGACCCAGAGGCATTTGCTGAGCTTAAAGTGAAGGAGCTTAAGAATGGGAGACTTGCCATGTTCTCTATGTTTGGTTTCTTTGTTCAGGCCATTGTGACTGGAAAAGGCCCATTGGAAAACCTAGCTGATCACCTTGCTGATCCAGTTAACAGTAATGCTTGGGCCTTTGCCACTAACTTTGTCCCTGGAAAGTGAGAAGAAGAGCATTGAAGAATTCTAACAACGAGGAAAGTTTCTCTCGTCATACAGTTTTTATTTTTGAGTGGATGTAAATTGGTTTGATCTAGTGAACAGATTGTGAATTTTGTGTTTTGAAATGAAATGATTTTAATTTTATAATGCCTTTTATGTTTTTTGTGTTTTATTTATTTGTTCAAGTTAGTATTTTCTGTTGCTTTTAAAAGGGTTTGTAGTATATCTGAAAGAATCCCAGATGAAAAACAGTGGAAGAAAAAAACTAAGCTTAATTTCTAACTCACATCAAACCGAAACTGGTCTGTTGGCAGATTTTAAACTTCCAATTCCAATAGGAGAAATCATGCAAGATGTAAATTCTTCAAAGTTAGATTAGGAAGTGTATTATCATTATCTGATGGTACTTGATATTGGAAACTACTCAGACAGATGAACTTCTGCTTAATATAACTGATGAACATTGTGTGACTGCAGCATCTCTTTGTATTTTAAAACACTAGATGTACCTGATTCACCATTATAAAGATCACTTCCCAACTGATTGGAATTGAGTTTGCAGTTTTCTTTCCTTTTTCCCTTCAATTAATAGCATTGCATTTTTGATCCCTTTACGCCATTGAGAAAATGTATTGTATATCCTGGTGTTTATATCATCCCAATTCTCATCAGCAGCGGTGACATCATTTAATATATGATGGGTTCATCATGATCTGGGCAGGTGCAAGATAAGGCTAACTTAAGGAGCTCTGCTACTGCTTGCTTCTTAGAGACATTTTAAGCTAGACAAACGTTAATTACTTGAAGGAGCCTGTTGAATCCAATTCAAAGAGCTTCAAGACAAAGTATTTGGAAATCAATCCCTTTCCGCAGATCCTATCAAACTGAGGAACTCTGTGCAAATTGTTGCAGAAACAGATAATTTCTTTTGGTTAAGATCAGGGTAATAAAAAGTTTGGCAATGTAGTTTTTGTCAAAGAAACTAGATTTAAGTGTTCATGTACTCAAGTTCTCTAATTTTTATTCTTCACTAATGTATTAGAGAATTTATCTCTTTCCTTTATTCTACAATTCTTTGCATTACTACTCTCATACCAGGAAAATCAAGTGGTAAGTCATTATATTAATCAATTTTAAAATAGGCAGCCTCTGTTTTGAATATATGCAATGCAGTGCAATGTAAAAAATGATACCTCATCTTGAAATGTTGGGAGCTAATCTTAATCTTGTTTGGATGATTAGGGAACAGGGTAATGATACCTCATAATGATACACCATTTATAGCAAGATGCAATCAATATCCTTCTCCTCTCTCATAAAATAGTGGGAAAGGGTTTGACTTTAAAGATTTGTTCTCGAATTTTCTTGATTCCCCATCAACCCATGAAGACTCGCCTTATCAATCGAACACTGCACAAACCCCACGGTACACAGTCGATGAAATCAAAAACCAATGAAGTCGGTGATGTCAAATTTTTTATGCAGCTTTTGGTGTTTACCAGATGTTGGATTTGGCTTGAATTTTTTTTGTTTTGATAGGGTGTTTTACGCTATGAAAATGAAGTGTTTACTTTTTGAGTGAGAGTAAAGGGACCCTGAGATTTGCTTGCTAGCGTTTCCAGAGAATACTGATGGGTTTAAGGCCTTGAGTTTGCCCCCAAGTTAAAGATGAGTTCTTTTGCATAGTCTAAATTAGGTTAGTTCTCTCCTTCTCTTTCTCAGGAACTTTGCTGAAGCATCTTTTCACTATTTGTTGTAATCATGTAGAATCAATTTTTATGAGATGTATTTTTTTCTTTTCTGATTTATGAGTATTCATGTATTTCTTTGTCTTTTTTAAAGGTAAATCATGAACATCAACACTTATCTGCTGTTTACGTTCTCCCTCCTGATCCACAAAATTGTGACAAAAGAATATTAAATTTTAGATAGTTAGCTATGAATAGTTAGCTGAAGTATTCATAATAGGCTGATTAGAAATATGTTTAACACTCATCTGATAAGTGCTCCTCCTCTTCCTCTGAGAAGGCATTAGACATCTTCCCAAAATTGTGCTTGGGTTTTGATTCATTGTATGATTTGGAATAATTATTTACCTAGAAACTGAACATATTTATACTTGGGTTATAATCATGAAGCCATATTTATACTTCTGTAGATATATCTTTCAAACTGAAATATTTCTGCCTTCAACTCTACATGGCCTGCTGGGAGCACAGTTCTGACATAGTAATACTTGGGTCCATTCTCTGCTATTCACTTTGTGAATTTTTCTGACCATTCTGGGTCTGACCCCTGAAACCATGCCAAGAACCGTGAGCTCGAGGTTATCCACCCTAGGTGGGCCATGCTAGATCAAGTTGGTGAGGCTGTGTGGAGGCCGGTGCCCAAATCTTTAGTGAGGGTAGACTTGACTACTTAGGGCAACCTTCTTCATCTTGGCCATTTGGAAGTCATCTTGATTGGTACTGTTGAGGGCTACTGTATTGCAGGTGGGCTGCTCGGTGACCCACTTTACCCAAGTGGAAGCTTTGACGCATTAGGACTTGATGACCCAGAATCTTTAGCTGAGCTTAAGGAAAAGTAGATCAAGAATGGCGGACTTGCTATGTTTGGGTTCTTTGTTCAGGCCATTGTGACCGGAAAGGGTCCATTGGAGAACCTTGCTGATCTAACAACAATGCCTGGGCTTTTGCAACTAAGTTTGAGAAAGTGAAGTGAATATGTGATTTTTTTGCATTAATGAATAATGAACTTAAGTTCCAAGTAACTTCTGAATTCACTTTGAAAACGGTACTCGGGTCTCGGTCTAGTCTTTGGGCCAGAAAGAAGACAGTTCTGAAATGTTAAACCCTGAAGTAGAATTTTTTTTTTATTACTATTTTTTCTTCCTTTGACTTCGACAAAACAAAAATTGGATAAACTAAGTTTGAAACTTTATGAAACATGTACTATCTATCCCCTAAGTCAATATCATTTCTTCTCGATGAAAGTTTGCTTTACTCACACAACTTTTTGCTGAACATTATATTTTTGGAACATCTTTTTTGCCATTTTAATGCACTTTCAGAAATATATCAAAAGATCACTTCCACAACTAATTGGAATTCAATTTAATTCTAAATTTCAGCATTGCTGTTTGGATCCCATTTTGTTCTGTCATCTGATGTCCTACCACTTTGTGCTTCCGTTCTGCTTATCTTTGAAAGGGAAGACAACACTTCGTCCATGTCAGGTCGATCCTCGGGATCTTGACATGTGCAAGATAAGGCTAATTTGAAGAGCTCTTCTACTACTTGCTGCTTCTTAGGGTCACTTGAAGCTAGATGAGGGTCCAATACTTGAAGGAAACTTTTAATTCCATTTGCAATAGCTTTCTGAACTATTTGGGGCAAAGTGATTGGCTGTCCATCCTCTTCAGAAAGTGCCGTTGGACGGCGTCTTGTGAGGAACTCCATCACTATTATTCCAAAGCTAAAAACATCTACCTTTGTTGTGACTTTCCTCATAAATGCAAACTCTGCCAGAAACAGAAACAAAAATGTGCTTTCATTAAACAAGATCCTATGTAGGAACAAGGTACTCAAAACTTGCTGGCAGAGTAAGTAAGAGTAAAGATAATTCAGTAATAAATTTATTTATAGTGCCAAGTGTTTCCTAGTTTTCTTTTTCTTCCGTTGATTCTGTGAGTTGTATATTTTTTTAATGAATTAGGCAATTGCACTTTGCATACTCTGAAATTATTGGGAATCTGCAAAAAGAAATGTGACACCTCATCTAGGAATCGTACCTATTGGAGCTATATCATCCTAATTCGGATGATTAGAGAAGACAGGGAAATGATCGACTATTTGGAGACTTAAAAGTATGGCGATGAACTGTTTAATCAGGAAAGAGATGAAATACCTGGTGCCAAGTAGCCAATTGTGCCTTCAAAGCCTGATGATAATGAAGAGCTGCTTCCATCATGCAGATTAAGACCTAGCATTCGAGCTGTCCCAAAATCACTCACATGGGCATCCCACGATCCATCAAACAGAATGTTAGATGGCTTCAAATCACAGTGAACTATGGGAAAATCGTAACCTGAATGTAAGTAAACCAGTCCCCTTGCGATTGAAACTAAAACATCAATCCTCTCAGATAATGTCCATCGTGCTTGATCCACCCCTGGGTCATGTATAATGCCGTCCAAGGTCCCATTTTCCATGTATTCTAAAACTATAGCCTTCAGCTTCCCACTCTCCCAAGCATAACCAAGTACCTTCACTAAATTCCTATGTCTTAATTTGCTAAGGGTCTTGAGTTCTCTTTTGAAGCTCGTATCTGAGTTCACGGGGAATTGATGCATTTTCAAATTCTTTACGGCTATTATCTGCCCATCTTCCAGTGTACCCTTGTACACAGTGCTCATTCTACTCGATCCAAGAATATTATCATCACTAAAGAAATTAGTAGCATCTTCCAAGTCCTTCTGATCAAACCTCCTGAGGGTCAATGCTGCAGTGTATTCTGGTTCTGCAATCTTTGGTTCTTCAGTTTTCTGTTTTTTGATGTATCTGCAAAATACTGGAATTGCTAATAGCAAAAGCAGGATCACACCAAAAGATCCAAGTAAAGCAAGAATTAACGCAGTCTTTTTGGATAGCCGGCTTTTTGATTGGCTCTGGCTGATGCATGGCGGAAGAAATTTGACTCCACAGAGGGATGGGTTTCCAAGCAAACTTGTGACACTTATGTTTCTGAATGGACCAGTCTCTGGAACACGTCCTTCAAGTTGATTGAAAGAAAGGTTGAGATGCTTCAAGGTAGACATATTGGCAAAATTCTCAGGTATTATGCCTGTGAACTTGTTCTGAGAAAGATCGAGGGAGCTAAGATTCCTCAGATTTGCCAAATTTTCAGGGAGTGCTCCGTCTAACTGATTTCTTGAAAGATTCAGGTTGGCAAAAATGCTGAGCTGAGTGAATATGTCCCCTGGAATTTGACCAAATAGCTTATTTACTGACAAATCAAGCGTGAACAAATTTTTGCAGCCTTTAAGTGTTCTTGGAATGCTTCCTGAGAGATTGTTGTTTGAGATGTCGATGGCCTGTACCATTTCTAACAATCCGATCTCGTCAGGTATTATTCCAGCAAATGAATTGTATGAAAGGTTGAGATACATCTGCATATTTCTCATACTTGAAATCACTGTCCCCGGAATTGATCCTGTGAGATGGTTATGAGAGAGATCCAAGGTCGCCATCTGTTTCAGACGTGCCATGCTTTTTGGGATTGACCCATTAAGCTTGTTTCCACTGAGATCCAAGTGTGAAAGCAGCTCAACTTTTGAGACAGCATCTGGAATGGGACCGATGAACTTGTTATTATTCAACAACAGTACGGACAGCTTTTTTAACTCAAAAATGTTCTCCGGAATTGCACCTTCCAGCAGATTGTCATGCAGTGAAAGGCCTTCGAGAAGAGTAAGCTTAGATAGTTCACGAGAACCTAAGCCTGAAAAACTATTTATATGAAGAATTAAAGTAATCAGTCTACTAAGGTTCCCAATCTCTTTTGGGATTCCCCCAGAAAATGAATTTGAACTAGCAATCAGGTGTTCGAGATTAGAGAGTTTGCCAATACTCGGTTTCAGCGATCCACTGAAATTGTTCTGGCTCAAAATTAGCCTCTTCAGACTTGTGCACTCGAAGAGATCATCGGGAATGTCCCCAGACATCTGATTCAACTCTACACTTAGAAACGTAAGATTGGGCAACTTCCCTAAGCCACGAGGAATTTTCCCCGTCAGTTTATTATGAGATAAACCTATAACAAGAAGCCGTGTACAATTAGTAATACTGGGCGAGATAACTCCATCAAGAAGATTATTATTTAAGGTTAGGTTCTTCAAATTGTGTAGTGACCCAATGTTTGATGGTAATGACCCTGTGAGGAAATTGAAGCTGATGGATAAATCTGTTAGATCTGTCAAATTTGTCACTGATGAAGGGATCTCCCCAGTAAACTTATTTGAATGGAGGGTCAGAACTTGCATTGATGCCAAAGAATCAATCTCGGAAGGTATGCTACCAACTAACTCATTATTTGAAAGTCCCAAATGGGTTAATGATTTTAATTGGAGCATTGACAGTGGAATAGTGGAATTCAACTTATTTTTGTATAATCGCAAGGCCTCTAAATTTGTCAAATTTCCAAGATCTGAAGGAATGGCTCCGGTGAAGTCATTGCTATATATATTTAGCAAGACAAGTTTCCTACACCGGCCTAATTCATTTGGAATTTCTCCAGTGAAAGAATTCTCGAATAATTGAAGAGTTTGCAAGTTTGACAAATTCCCCACCTCCGGGGGAAGTGGACCAGATAACCGGTTTTGGCTCAGATCAAGATCTTGAAGAACTTTCAGCCTACCAATGGAAGCAGGTATTGAACCTTCCAAACTATTATCATATGCTACCAAAATTTGAAGATTAACCAAGTTACCAATGCTAGATGGGATTTCGCCAGTGAGATTGTTAAAGATTAGACCTAGTGCTAAAAGTTTCGTGCAGTTGGTTATACTTTCTGGGATTTTTCCAGTCAAAAGATTGTTTCCAAAGTCTACAGTCTGCAGATTTCTAAGGTTTCCTAGCTCTGTTGGGATTGACCCGGAAAGAGAATTATAATAAAAGATAAGATCAGTAAGCTGTGAGCAAAGGCCTAGCTGTGGAGGAATGTGCCCAGTGAATGAGTTTAAAGTCAGATCAAGAACCTGAAGGGAGGAAAGATTTCCAAGGAATGAAGAGATTGAGCCGTTGAGCTGCTTTTCGACGAGGGAAATTGAAAGGACGAGTTTGGATGAAGGATCACATCCGATTCCAGACCAGTTGCAGTGATGGTTAGAATCATTCCAATCCAGAAGAACGCCAAACGGGTCGTTGGTGACTGAATTCTTGAATGCTTTCAAGGCTTCATGTTCAACTTCTAAGCTTGGTTCTGCAGTTAATACAGTCCCAAATAGTACAGAACATAACAGAACTGCAATAAAACCGGCAGCATTTTGTGACACCATTGAATATTCTTCTTGTATTGAAAATTTGAACTAAATTGGTAACGTTTATGAAGTTGCTCGATAGGTTGGTATTATATATGCATTTTTAGTCACTGTTAATTTTTGCAGAACTTTATCTTCTAGAAATGATATCATCAATGAAAACTGTCAAAAGCAGTCAACACCAGTCAAAGAAAGAAGAGAATGATGGACGGATGGACTCTTTGAACCTTAACATGGTGTATAAATGCTGACTTTCATGCAAGCATCCATGAGTACTGAATGAACTTTTAGCAGCTACCCCTCTTATCTTCTTCTAGTGGGAATTAAGAGAAATGATGATAGCCCATGAATGTATCTGCAACTAGAGGGCAAAAGCCAAAACCTGCCCTACTCAACTACTTATTAATATTTAAAAAAAGATAAAGATAATGGGAAAAATCCAAATTTTAACAGATTTTGTAATGATATATAGCACATAAAATTTTAGATTAATCTAGTTTTAACTTCAATAGTTTCATAAAATTTACTACTAGATAACGTGTAAGTGCAAACTTGTGTGCCCAACGCGGTTTTTGACTAATGAGTGTGAATATAAATAATAAATATATGTGCAAGTTGTCCAAAAATAGGCGCAGCATGGCAAGTGGGAAAAACAAGTAGAACTTTGTTTCTCCAGCGAGTCTACACAGATCTCGTGATTCATGGGTCACCATAGCCATAGGTTGTTTGGACAAGAAAATGACATTTTATTTCCAAAATCAAAAATGTGTTTTTCTTTTTAATACTAATCAAGCTATTAAATTAAATTGGTGGCCAAATAGGGACAAAGGATGTTTGCCGACTTCATTGGAATACAAAATAAAGGTATATAATTATTTCTAAAATTTTTAATTGTTGATGTGTCGAGTTGAAATTGGTGCTCGTTTTTTTTTACTTTTTCAAATCTCAAATTTGATTCTTATTATTATTTTATTGTAGGCCTTCTTTTCCATTAATTGTGAGACATTTTTTTTCTTCTTATTGAGTTAATTATGTTACTTGGCAACTTAGTTAAGTTATTAATAATAGTAACTCAGTCATTTAACATTAAAAGAAAAAAAAAAATTCTTTCTTTAGAATTTTGAAACTTTATATTGCACCAAACGCAGCATTTGACTAATCAGTGTGCCCACACTACATTCCTATACATGCAAGTTGGCCAGAAAGAAGGATGGTGCCATTTTCCTGTTTTGCGCATTTTTTTCGCCTTGTTAACGCCATAATATTTTAAGAGGTCGTCTTTAGATAGATAAATGTAGTCTACACATAGTAACAAATGGGTGACCCGACGATTGCAGTCGTCAGGAGAGCTCTACTTACTAGATGCGTCAGCATTATTAGTTAATGTTTATGTGAGGGAATAATATTCTAAAAGCCTACCTACCTTTGCCTTGTGTACCATTTCATATACAGAGAGAGCCACTTGGGTTTGGCGGAGGATTTTCCTTTCCTTTGAGCATTATGTATTGGGCCTAGTTCAAGATATTATTATGGAGTCTTTACACTATTATATAACAATTAAAAATTAATTATAAAATTAATACATTCATAAAATAATTATAAAAAGAGTGCAACACAATAATCACGTCAGATTATTCAATTTCACAAAAATAAAGAAACGTTGAAATCAAGGAGAAGTTACTACCATCTGCGGCAGTTACTAATTCTTTGTAAAGATTTTACGATCGAGCAACTCAAATAAATTGACCGAAGAGAGACCGACAATTCAACCACAAAGTCGAGCAGTCTATTCAAAATCACGACAAAAGAAGAAGCCGAAGTAGCCGAATCCTGCAAATAGGAAATTCAAAATCGACATTCACGAAAAGATCAAAGGATTTGAAAATCGACATTCTGCTGCAGAGACTGAATTTTTTTTAAAACTATTTGGTTACCCACAAAAACTAAAATGGTCACCTTTGTATGAAGGTTTGGCTACCAACTGCACCATATTCAAAATAATTTTATTTTTAAAAAGTTTTTTTATAAGTAACCAGCAACTACATAAATGAGAACTCTTACATGACATTTTGGATAACATCTGCACCTTCTGTTAAAAAAATAATTAATCATACATACATTACCATCACTATAAAATTGATCATTCGGGATATTTCAATGAGATTTATTGGTCACTACATATTGGACAATTTGACACATGTTTATTACGCTGTCTAATTGGGGTATATTATACATTGAGACTTCGACATACCATAACTGGATACTTTCAAATTAAAATTCAAAAAACTTTATAAATTGGATAACTAATAATGAAATTCCTCAATATGTTCAACGTGTTAAAATAATCAAAAGATAAATAGTAACTAACATGATGAAGTTCTGTCACTCACTAATACGCATTTGGCTACCTCTATAGGAAAGAGTCCAAAAAACCCAATATGAACAAACAAATAAAGTCAAACTACTGGTAATAGAATCAAAGACCAATCAACAGTATATCCAAATATATAAACACTAGAAACCAAAACAAAATCAACAGGTTTCCAAAACCAATTTAATCAACCTTTATATTGTCAAAAAGTACCTAGTAACCAAATCAAAATATAACATAACCAAACGAAGTAGTGGCAACAACCACAAACGAACCAAACGAAGTAGCAGCGTCTGAAAACTTAGAAACAGAGCGGCGGCGCATTGAACTTGGAAACTAAGTGGCAGAAACAGGCAAAAGAATGTACCGACGGCGAGTGCAGAAGAGCGTCGGCAAAGACGAAGCGGAGAGCGGCGACAACGGGAGCTCAACGCCGGCAGGAACACAAAGAACACCGCCAGAAATCAAAAAGAGAATAAGAGAAATTTGGTTTCCAAGTTCCCAAATTAAAAAATAAGAGTTTCTAACTAAAAAAACTTTCAGTAAAAAAGAGAGAAACGACAAAGGGGAAAGACATGCAATTCAAATGGTCATAGATTAGACAATCAATTGGGAACCGTTAGCATTGCAGAACTGATTTGTCACATCAGCAACCCATTAAAATATACAACTAAATTAAAGGGATATCAAATTTACTAATTTTATAAATAAAATATTGAAAATTTATTAATTTTATAAATATTTTCTGGATGTATTTTTGTTATATTTTTTTCTAAAAATATATTAGAAAGTGTAAACAACTCTATTATATATATATTGAGAGAGAAACTACATCTAATATTATATAACAATTGGCAGTACTTTTGGGTAACAAATTTATAAATATTACTCCACAACTATTATATCAATTTCACCATAATATTCAAAAATAATATTTATAGAAAATTATCTTGCTTTAAAAAGTTGGAGTTTTTACACCAAAGATATTCATATCTCAAAAGAAATATATAATCATTTCAAAATCTATATAAACCCGTAATTATAACCATGTTCGATCAATTCACCTTCAGACTTTAAGCTAAAAATATTCTATTATAAATTCAATGGTCGTTGATCATACTAGTCACAATTCATTTTTGCCTTCTTGCCAAAGAGAAACCCGTAAATACCATCGTACGATAATCTGCCCATCTTTAATTCCAAAGTGAAAAGAAATTCAACATCGTAGTTATATAAAATATTATATATGATAATAAAAATAATATGATCAACAATCGTGCATTTATTTTCAGCAGTTAACAATCATAAATCAGCGATAATTTGGTCGTGAAAAAATCAATTTTTGTCGTGAATAGTACTATGAATATTAACTTCGTAGACGTAACTAAACGAATGTGCTGATAATAGTAACTTTGAATAATGCTTCATTGAATAGTAACAAGTGAATATTTCCGCATTCAAAAGGTAGAAATTCTGATAAAATCCAGACCCGATATTTCGGTATAATGATGAAAGAATAACATCATTATAAAGAATATAACATCACTTAAAATCCCTTATTGTCCACCAATATCACTTCTTATCCCTTTTCGAAAAATGACACTTACATTTGGATATCGGATATGATCTTTGAAGAAACTTCCTGCTATGTGACTCTTTGATATCCAATACTCAAAATACTCGATAATCTATGAAAGAATAATTCTTATATAGGATAATATTGTATGACGGTATTTTCTTTACTGATGGCTTTACTACTTCTTTATTCTTACAAAAAATTAGCCATCTTCCCAATGACCAAAGTGCAGGGCCCACCCGTTTCTAGAATTTTTCTCTAAAATCATTTATAAACCTAATTTCGAACCAGTCCTCTTAAACTTCATAAGAAATGTCGTTAGATTCGTTTTTAGCAGTTCGAAAATGCATGAACATATCTTTCGACTTATATATATATATATCCAAAAATCCTGGCTTGATCCGTGGTCGGATTAAATTACAGACTCACACAATAAAAAGGCAGTTGATCTTTTAACCTCATTAAGTAATCTTGATAAAATACCTCGGCGTTAATTCCTTGTTTAACCCGTAAATAAATCCATCATTTATATCCCGTAAAATAAATATTTTATTATGTATAATTCAATAACTAATTATTACTTAAATAATATTCACGGAATCCGCAATGTATGACAGGCGAGTTTCCGGAAAGGAGGTTTCATTGGGACTTTACTCGCTAACGTAATTAGGTGACCCGAACCTCTCTTGACGGAACTTTCTAGACATTGCCAATAAATAATCTAATAATATTATTAATCGATAATTCGGTGGTATTGAAGCAATGATAATATAAAATAGCGTAGCTAACGATTCGATAGAATAAAATATTGAATAATAATTCTTTGTAACAATTATTGAGTAGTGCATACCGTAGAATTAATTGAAAAAATGCCGTACGCTCTACCGGTAACCACGAGGTATTCAATGTTAGCAGTAGCTACTGTAGATTATTTATAAAAATCAAGTTGTCATTTTACTGTCAAATGATTTATTATAGAATTACAAATGATGCTTTTGGCAGGTAAATACGAATATTTTCAAATGAGAAGAATATTCCACGGGCAATTGAATATTCCACGGCAATGATGATAATTTATAACATTTGCGTATTTTGAAAAATTTCCTTATATACCTGCTTTAGCCTTTATCGATTTAACCATTTACTACGAATAGTAAATTGCAGAAAAATTGAATGCATTTCTGTAAAATTAGGATCTTCTGATCACCCCTCACCCTGCAAAATTTATCACATTCGTCTGCGGTATTTGAAGAGTTAGAAATACGCTTGCTTTCATTTGATTCCATTTTCTGTCGTCCTTGATTTCTCCGCTCTACATATCATGTATTTCGGATATCATTCTAGAATACAACTTAAGCAAGGTTAATTGAACACATTAACGTCACATATCGATATTATAGTGACCCGTATTAAGCTTAGGTGGCTTTATTTAGCGAAAGAGGATTTACTTTCATCTCCCCTCTAGCTATTTCGGAAGTCTCAGCGGAGACCGTATCCTAAGCTCACGATACCAAATGCTGTGACCCCGAAATAGGTCCCGATCGACGGCTTTAATACGAGTACTTATGGTATAGAAAACAAGCGCATAACTTTATTACTCTGATTGTGGTCACGAAATACAACAACACATATGATGTGAGTTTTGATATAAATATACTCTGTTGTGATTCATCTACGTCACCGTGACATCTTTAATATGATAGTGTGGCATACCCTTTTCAGCGTTGGGTTAGCTACTTTGTTCAGACTGCAATCCTGCTACTAAATCTGTATCTGACACACTTTTTATCTTTGTTTAGGGAGAATCTCCCACCATTTGAGACCATAGATTCCCCATTCTCTGCTATCCCATTCGACCCGGTATTTCTTTATTACACGAAAAGGTGTGAGAAAGCGAGGGTGGTATTGTTAAGCTTCGATAAAGATATAAATGACTAAAAGATATTCAAATTATCAATAGCTTCATCAGTAATAACTTCGATTTAAAACACTGGTAGATGATAAAAATTTCAACCATAATTGTGGAGCGAACGCATTAGAAAGGTGAATAGACCGTAAAATTTATCTTCTCCGTGTTAAGTCATGAAACAATGTTTTATCCACCAGCAACATCGATGTTAATTCTGTCCACAATCACATGTATAGCTTCATATGTCGTAATTGTAGTTTCTAATTCCTTTTCTCATCCAGAACAAAGATAATTTTCACCACTAAAATTTGAAGATCATATAAATCTGATTCAGCTAATTACATCAATGCTAATAGGTGCTCTTGCCTTCTGAATGAATATATCAACAAATCTTTGCCTCATTTAAAGATATTCGATAATAATTCATACGGGCCAAATGTAGCGCCCCAAGTGGGTATAGATCACCCGTACTGGGTGCGTCCAGGATACGTGATGCAAAATTGATCTGACTTCTTATCTGACGTAGATTCGCAATCGACAAATATAAGCTGTGAGTTTGAATACAATATTATACTACTAGAGATTATACAAACTCAAAAGAAGAGTCACTCATTACAATTATTATCACACTATTTCACGAGAATAGCCGAAATTTCTGTCATCTCTCTGAGACCGTCACTCGTTCCCATTTCGTCCCAGTATATTAGCGAAGAAAACGGTGAAAGAGGGTGGGCTGGAGCCCAGAGTAAAGAAATATTATGACTGAATAATGACATTAGTCTACAACGATATTAAGCCCGATAAAATATAATAGACATCAGAAGTTTTAGCTGCTGTTGAATTTCAACAATTCCAGTAGAAAATAAAATGCTTATCTTTTTATGATTTCAAGGTTTCATCCTTTGTTATCGTGAGATCGGCTTAATAAATATTCACGTAACCGAATCACCCCTAATTTCGGCGAGGATATTAACTATTATCCACGACCACAATTATCGATACCTTCACCAGGGCGAAGAATATTTATTAATATTCATTAATGATGCTGATCGTACTGTAATCATCGATACCCAACTGCAGACGATGAGAACTTTACCCGTCATTTGCCAAACATTATGAATTAAGTTTCTGAGTCGCCGTCATTACAGAATCCATCGTACACTTGAGATGATTCAATAATATAAACATGAGGATGATGACAATGATATGAAATTCGATAAGTGAGTTTAAATTATTTTATCCGAGATTATTAACGTCCAATTGTCGGCGTGATACATTTTGTAGAGTAAAATTCAAGAATGATCGAAGAATATTTCCATGAAAGATCTTTGGATGAGCCTTGAATATCGAGGATATTCTACCCAATTTCATGGAGTAGAAGTGAAACTTTAACCCATTGCGGTATAATAAAAATGGAATAACAAAGAAATGCGTGCAATACGATCGCTTGGCGTAGGCAAGGTTATTCAACAGGAATAATAATATGTGAACCGAATTAGAGGCAAAATTTGCATGGCGGATAAGCCAGAATAATAAAAGGCGGAACCCGGTCAGGTGTAAACCTGTGACAGGGATGTTCCCAGCGGAATAATAGAAGAATGTCACCCAGTATAGAATTGAGCCAGCATTATCACGAGTTATTTCAATAGAATAATAAAATTAGAATAACAACTGATTCTGTGGCGAATAAGAAGAATATGGCTCGCTACAGATACGACAAATAATATTCCCTACCCATGAAGAAAGTCTGAATATATAAATAGTGAAGTAGTAGAATGCACTTTCTTTTCTACTACATAGTTTATATACAGAAGTTTAAATTATTGAAAATAATGAGATAGAATGAGCTTGTTATAGAAAAATGAATGCGTAGTAACTAACTCATGAGCGGTCGAGATTGATTTGCTGTCTGACGGTCCGCTATTTAAACAAAATAAATATAATATATTATTTATAATCTAATAAAACTGAAACGACTTTATATAAAAAATTTACTATACAAAATACTATACACAACCATATGCATGGCAAAGTCTAATATAATCTGTTTATAGAATAACTTTATAAAGTGTCACATTTTATAAAGATTTTGTGTTATTAGCGAATGACAATCGAATCTTCTCTCGCAAACTTGCATCTTTCTGAAATTTATAAATATTACCCATATTATTATATCAATTTCACTCCATAATATTCAAAATAATAACACATAGAAAAATTCATCTTTATTCAAAAGTTGAGACTTTACCCGCAAGACTATTCTCATCTCGAAAGAAATATAATCATTTAATCTATATAAACCGTAATTATAACCATATTTGATCGATTCACCTTTTAACTTAAGTTAAAAATATTCGATTGTAAATTGATGGTGGTAGTCATCTGGTAACGATTCATTTTGCACCTCTTGGCCAAAGAGAACCCGTAGTCGCGTCGTGCAAAATAATCACTTGTCTTTCCAACAATCGAGAAATTCCAACATCAGGTTATAAAATATTATATATATATGATAATAAAAAATAATATGATCATAGCGCATTTTATTTTTACCGAGAAGCGACAATCATAAATCAGCGATAATTTGATGGGAAAAAAATCGTTTTAATCGTAACTAAGTGAATAGTAAGCTATTGAATAATGACACAAGTGAATAGTAATTAAGTGAATGACATAGATTAGTGAAATTCCTGATAAAATCCATACTTCAATATTTTAATGTAATGATATTGAAAGAATAACATCATTACTTAAGGGAGCCATAACATCCACCCAAAATCCCATACTAATCCTTATTACATTACTTACATATCCCGCCTTTACACTCCAAAGAAGCGACGCCATTTGGATGTCGGATGTATTTGAAGGAAACTTACAGCATTGAATAGCGACTCTACTTGATGTCATCTTTCTGAAATACACTAAATCTAGAGAAAGAAAACTTTCTGTTTACGGTGTGATTTTTAATTACAACACGTCAGCAGACTTGACCTCAACCTTCTTTGATGGCTTCCTATTCTTATTCATTTCCCTTTGAAATTAAAATATCTTCACAACAACCAAAAATGGGGCCCACCATTTCTAGAATTTTCTACAAAAAATCATTTATAAACACAATTTACGAATCGGCCACCTCTTAAAATTCATAACAAATCATTCGTTCATTTTAAGAACTCAAATTTTATGAACATATATACTCGGCTTATATATATATATATATCCAAAAATCTGCTATGATCAACAATTAGGATTAAAATTATAACTCACCACAATAAAGGCGTAGAATAAGGCTGATTTGATCTTTTAATACCTCAATCAGAGCAAAATCACGATAAAATACCTCCAGCATTAATTCGCCGATTTTTAACCATAAATAAATCACCATCATTTATATCCATCAAATAAATAATTTATTATCATATAAATCAATATTAATTATTCACCAAATAATATTACACGAATCACAATAATGACAATGACGGTAGCCTCCCGGGGAAAGGGGTTTCCGTAAGGATTTCTCACTATGTTGCCGTAATTAGTGACCAAACCTCTCCTTGTGAGAACTTTCTACATTGCAGTAATCTTTATAATTATTTAATACCTTTATCAATTTAACAATTATTTTTGAATAATAATTATGATTCAAAGAAAAATTTGAATACTTTTTATTTCATAAAATTGGTCTTACAATATTTCAACGGTGACACCAAGCTAAATAGACCAATTTATCTTGGCAGCCGAGGTTAATGATCATGCTATCGTTCGTCACTGAATAACGCCATCAAAAATCAAAAATGAGAAGAAGAAGAAAAATTTGGTTTAACAAATTCGATTTAACCAAATTAGAAAATAAGGTTTTCCAACTAAAGAAACCTCAAAATTGAAGAAAAGAGAAAGCGACAAAAGGGAGAAAGACATGCAATTCAAATTATCACAAATTAGGCAACCAGCAAAGGAGCAGTTAGCATTGCAGAACGCTGATTGCCACACATCAACAACCCATTAAAAACACCCAACTAAAAAAAGATATCAAATGCACTAATTTCATTATATAAAATATTAAAAATGTATTAATTTTATAAATATTTTCTGAATGCACTTTTGTTGTAATTTTTTTAAATATACTAGAAAAGTGTAAACAACTCTATTATATATATATTGAGAGAGAGAGAAACTACAAAGGAATACTTTCACCAATCACTATATCTTGATGGTTGTAAAATATTATGGGCTTGTTTGGTCGTATGGATATGCAGGTTGACATTTTCTTTTCATGCAATATACGAACAAAAAATACTACGTACCTCCTTTTTTTTTCATTAAGAGTCTCATTGGTGAAAAAATTTTGTTCCACAAAAAAAGTTATTTTGGTTAATGATAATAATACAATACATATGACACAATGTCCTCCATCCCTTCTTGGTAACATTATTAATTATTATTGAGTTATTCAAGTTTAACTCAAGGCATATTCAAGCTTAAAATTAATATGAACTTCTTTAATTTTAGTTGACATAATGTTAAATATTATAAATTATTCAAAACAATTATAGTTTAATAAATGACTTATTGCCTTGTTTGCTGATTAGGTATAAAACTACGTACATAGGAGGAGTAACTGGCAAAGCCATATATCATGCTCATGCATGTTGTAAGTTTGTGTGGAAAATAAGTAAATAATGTCTAATATAATTAATGTGCTCTCATTGTGATAGTTTGCTTCAGTTCTGGTACCTTTTCGCAATCTATCTCAAATCGATATTTAGGCTTAGCCATTAATTGTTCATGTTCTATATATAGTCCAGACTGCTTCTTGTTCAACCAAAAGGATGTTTCTTGGATTATGAGTCACTTGGTTACTTGTTCAAACACATGGAATGAGTTTTTAACTTGATATATTCTCAGTTTTCTTATTTATATATTGATATGGCAGAGTTTTAGATATAAGTCTAGGTGTTTATTCAATCTTTATTTTTTGATTATCCCAAATGGTTTTTAGTATTTTGCTTGTTTGGTGACTGATGACATACATGGAAGTAAATTGATGCCTCATAGGCCTAATATAATTTCACCCAAATAAGCCCTCAATATGTTGCATATTATAAACATATAGAGTCATAAATAACCCATTTCTCCAAGGCCCACTGATTTTAAATTTTAGGTTGACAACCAAAGGAGAGAGTGTATGTCAAATAACGAAAAGAGAATTAATAACTCATTTTATCGAAGGCCTTTGCCCTAGTGGTATGACCTAACTCATGTTAAAAATGAAGGTGACACGCGTATGTCAAAATTATGGTCTTAACACATCCAAGACTTTTCATACATTACCACAAAACATTTGTGTCTTATGAAGACAAATTTCAATGAATAAAAAAACGACTTTAATAGTCAAGAATAACCCAATTATTTTATTTTTATTGAAAGTCTTTTTGATTGATTGTAACTTTTTAAATAATAATTTGACAACTATTGAGAGAGTGAAAAGGTCTGCATAGGATCTGTTGATGTTGTATGAAAACTCTTGCATCAGCCCTAAATTTTGGGTTTGATCCAATTTACTACATTGTTCGATCTAATCCAAGAAGTTTGTTGATCTAAAATTTCCAGATGGAAATAAAATCTAATCCAAGAAGTTATTTTCATCTTTTTATTAATTTCATAGTTAATTGTTTTTTCTTAATTAAAAATTAGGCCTATATGCTAATTAATACTAGTATCGTATATCTTAAATCATATTGAGTCATGTTATATATTGCGAAAACTTTAAGTCGAATTATGATTGTGACACATGTGCATACATGAGATAGATAAGAATTAATTAAGAATGGTCTCATTTTAATTTATTTTATCACGTTGGTCGTAATTTAATTTCATCAAATATTTATCGACATGTATATCATTTTTCTACATAATTATCTCAACTTTGTAGACATCTAATAATGTATCTAGTTTGTCATATAACCGAATTAACATATTTATTATTTTAGTAAGAAAATGCATATCAAATTCTTTCAAACAATAGCCTATTATTTATTTTTTCTATAATTTGTTGAAGTAACTTTCTAACTACCTAACAACCGTATAATTTAGTTTTTTAATTTTTTAGCAAGAAGACAATGCAAGTATGCGACAACCAACAACAAAAAGAACTCGAAAAGATCCAAAGCAAGGGTCAAGTAATTAATATCATACAAGCATTTTTTAATCTATAATTACTTACTATGAATTATTTATCATAACAAATTGATTTCTCAGAAAATTATATCCACTGATTATCATTTTACTTTTTTTGAACATCCTATATTATTACATATCAATTCTAGAGGTTAGGAGGAACTTACCTTTGCTACAATAAATATATGCAGATAGGTAAATTGGATCGGAAAAACAAAAAAAAAATTGTTCCAGCGAATAATTAGACAATATAATTTATTTGTTTATGATAACAAATTTCTTTGCTTTTTCGGTCTAATTATCATGTCTGCATAGAAGCACTCCCTTTACTATGTAGCACGTGTGTTAAACATGTTACCGGATAGATTCAAACATATAACAATTATACACTATAAACAAAAAAGTGTTACTACTGGCTTATAAACTTTTTTTTTCTCTAATTATTTATCCACTAACAGAGCCGACCTTGATGCAGGACTACCAAGGCTATAGTCCCGGATCCACAGTTGAGAGGGTCCAAAAATTTTTATAAGCTCAAGTATATATGTGTATAAAAAAAATAAAAAATAAAACAAAAAAAGTTGTATGTACTTTTCAATGAAACGGGAAGTCAATCAATCCAATCAGTCTTTATATACTCATTCTCAAGAAGAAATGTACTGAGTAAGAAAGTCCAATATTAATTATAAAATATAATATAAAACAAATCAATAAATATGGAGAATCAAAAGCAGATTCTTAGTCACAAAAGAAAGAAAAACCCTTGACTCTCGGTTCATGGCATAGCGCAAAAGCAAAAAAAGTTGGTGATTCTCCACTTTTCTAGAGTTGGAAAATAAATCATCCATCAAATTTAGACTAATGCCTTTCTTTGAAGGTAATTTTTTTAAAGATACATATAGAATCTAGATGTAAATTTTGATTCAATACATATCTTTGTTAACTTTTTCTTATTTATTATTTGATTCAAATAAAACTTGAGTGAGATTCTTATTCTTTATAATTGAAAGTTTCAAGTGGAAGAAAATATGCTCAAAATCCAGATTTTATTGTGTTGTGTTTATTATAAAAATAAAAAAATATTTCCTAAGAAACAACTTTCTGGAAATATCAAGAGACAGAAAGAAAAAAAAGAAGAAATTGTTCAAAGTTTAAGAGGATTTTTGAATAAATATTTTGTTAAACAAACCAATGCTTCACTTGAAAATTTAGATGAAGAATTACCAAATGAATATGAACAACCAATTTAATTGAAAGAATTAGTAGAAAATGATCCGGGAGAACCGATTCTGAGTTTTCTAACGCGCAATTGAAAAAAGGATACGTTTAAAAAATTTGTCCTGCCCTTAGAAAATCTTAGAAAACCAGACAAACTCTGTACACTAATTGCACCATAGTATATTACTATATATGATAGCATGGTTGTGGCAATTATTAGATGACCACTACTGTACTACTTAAATTCAGAATTCTTTTACTTAACAAGGTAATCATCCAAAAGTCAATTTATAATTCTCTAAAATTGACTGTACTTGGTATAAATGATGACATTATGGTCAACACCATTCTCTTGCCATTTTGCTCTATAAATTAATTGAAAGCTCTATATCCCCTTCATGCATAAAATAGCCAGACTTTGGTTGTTTCATTTTTTTTCTCACACACTTGCATCCATGGCAAAGCCAGTTCTATCTCTCCCCATCCTCTGCCTTTTTCATCTACTTTTGTGCTTCAATTCAGGTAATACTTCACCATTTGTTTAAAATTTTCAGTAAAATTTATTTGACTGATTTATTCATTAATTGAGTTTTCTGAATTTCTTGTTTTAATCCAAATTTAATTAATTTGAACCATTGCATGAATAACCATTTTTCCAAACCAGCATATTATTGAAACGGAGTTTACTGGAATCTGTTTTCGGTTTTCATATCTTATTTTTGCATGAATATCAAGTGGGTTGGTTGGTCAATACTTCCACTTCTGATATGAACTCTACCTGATTTAAGTATGAGTTTTTCTTGCCTTGTAATTTCATCTAATTCCACTTCTTGTTCAAACAACTGAGGTGCAATTTCTTTCTAAGGAATGATTTTGTTTTATGTTGTCTTCTTCGTAGGACCATTAAGGCTTGTACATGGACAGGCACCTGGGCAGGTAAATGTGGTCACAAGTCCATATCATACCAGAGCAAAAATGCAAAAATGTTGTTGCCAGAGCAACAAGTGTAGCTTAAAGTATCAAGTGTCGTTGGAATATTTATAAAAGTGTCGCTAAATGAATATTATATTTGCCCTGACAATATTATTTTTGCTATGACAATATCAATAACTATATATATATATATATATATATATATATATATATATATATATATATATATATATATTCGTTCAGAAAAAGATGGCGCTTGTTTCTACCCAGAGACTCTAATTAACTATGCCTCAGTTGTCATGAATATTTACTACCAAAAACAGGGGAAGCATTTTTGGAATTGTGATTTCAAGAAGTCTGGTATCATTGTTATCACTGACCCAAGTAAGCTACCTTGCTAAAACTAGGCCTACCTACTATACTCTGGAATTTAGAGGAATTCCTAATATTTTTCTTTTTATTTTCAATAATTTTTTAACAAAAAATAAATTAATATTTTAACCGAGGAGAAAAGTTCCGAGCAGAGTTAAGTTTTCCTTTTGTCCCCTCACAAGATTCTCCTATGAGTATCATTTATCAATTTTTCTTTTGTGCAAACAAGCCGGCCATCAAGTTTATTTTGTAGCTTGGGGTAGTTGTTAGTTTCTGTTTTTTCTGGAATGGATTTATGTTATTCTGTTTGTTTCTGTAATTTTGCAGGCTATGATGACTGCGTGTATGAGTACGATCAATAGGTCTGAGAATCTGGCCTAGTTTTTCTGTTCTTCAACTTCCATTGTTGTAAATTTATTCAACTCTAGTCTCTATGATATATGTAAGGAAGTATGAAAATTTAGCGAGTCTAACTAGGCCACAAGCTTCCCCCTTCAAAAACAGAAGGCGTTCCCATGGACTTGTTCAACTGTGTATTACAATTGCAGGGGTGTGTGTGTGTAAACCGACAATTCTTGATTCAAGTTAAAACCATATATGCTTTGACCTTATAATCAACTCTAAAAGAGTTGGGATAAAGCACTATATTTAGAAAAAACCTTCTAACCACATCAATGATAATATTTTGGATAAATTCCTTGCATTGAAAATACCATCAAAACAATGAAGCATATTGAGTAAACTTAATCACACCCACAGATGAGAATTATACCTCAAACAAGGATCACACATTTAAAATTATATATATATATATATATATATATATAAAGTAAATAAATAAAAATAGAAAGGATTGCCTTTTTAAGTAGAGATCATAAATATGAAAAAGAGACGCATGTCTCATCTTGTATTTGTTGTACAAGGCATTGAAACCAAGGCAGATTCAAAATCCACCGTCCAGCACATGTGCGTAGTGCGTCTCTCTACTTGCAAAGCAGAATATAAAATATAAATACTAAAAACAAAAAACAAAACACTTTTTAGCAAAACATGCTCACATAAAGACATAATCTGCAGCAACGCAAGTAAAACTAATTCTGATTTCATTAAGAAATATTAGCCGGTAATAATTATAAAATGCTTGTGACACAAGGGTGATAAATAATGATAGCATTATGGAGCAACTTTAGCCGGAAGCAAATTCACAATTCAAATAAAGGTTACATTATTATTATTGCAGAATTCATTAGGGTAGCCAAATGAAAATTTAAAGAGTTTCCAGCAACTAGAAGGGTTTGCATTATACACATCAACTCTTACCCTGTACTCCAAATGAGAACACAAGCATATCCAACAAATACACTCTTGAACGGTGAGGCAAAGAGTCGCGATTTCGATAGATATCCACCAAGACCACAAGTGTAGAGCAACATACACCCTAACTGTCCAAAAGCGAAAGCATTCTCTTTGACAGAGAGCGAGTGTCCTGAATGAAAACGACAATTTAGTTAGAAGAGAATGGAAATCTAAGAGTTCATTCTCAGGTACACAGCACGAATTCAAGATTAGCTCTTCAAATTCCCAACTCCAAGCTTCTGCACTTCAACCTTAAGAGACTTGAGGTACCTCACAGCTTCATCAAGAACAGCGACCGTATTCATTCGGTTGCCCCCAGGTACGATTCTTCTCAGTGTCTTCACCATCTTCCTCATTTTCTGACGCTTCCTTCCACTGCAGTTGTTGTCACTGTCAGTTAACTCCTGTGAAAATGAAGGCAACTTGCACTTTCTGGTTCTTGAACCATTAGTGGAACAAGAATCCGGGGAATCACTTCCATAGTTTCCATGAGTTCGTGCTGAGCTCACCTCGTCATCATCACATTCTTCCTCTTTCGTCCTCTTCAAAACTCAACAATGCATCAATATCATCGAATCTTCTTTAAAGAAGAAATTTTCGCTCACTGTTCACAGCATTTCTCTTAGCACCATTTTGAAAGGAAGGAAACCAGCATTTATACCAGGATAACACAATTTGGGGCTGATTGCTGGGTGGAACATGATCTGGCTTTGTTTATCAGTCTGGTCACAGATAATGAAATTCCTTGGGCAGGCCTCAGAGGGTTGAAAGCTGACACCATGTAAAGGCGTCAAGTGCTTTTCAACTGGAGGGAAAACTGTTCCACCAAAGAAGGGTGCAATAGGAGCAGTATGCATGTAACCACCACCCAGCTGATCGGCGAGGGGAAGTGTTGGCTTTTGGGGGGAAATTTGTTGTTCCCTCTGCATCACTAGTTCAACTGACTAATCGTTCACTGAATTATAATATCTTTGAATGGCAATATTTTAACGCTCAACAAGATGAAAGTTCCTAAAACTATAGAAGACAAAAAAAATTACACGATACTCTAAGATATTTCCATTACGGTACAAGTGATCTGTCTATCCAAACATAGCTGTTACAGCAATCAACAAATCATCACTTTCACCGCCTTTTTAATGCAAAACCACAACCAAATGGCAATCCTTCCCTATCTCCCAAGGCTAATATCGTACTACCCTACGTTACAGGTTTTAGCAACTGACGGAAATATTCAGCCTGTAAAGCAAACGAGTCATGAGCATTGGTGAGAATAAAATCTTGAACTTGTACCCTTGATCAGACTTTATTAGTAGACAAATGAGATCAATCAATCAAATCTCGAAAGCAGTAACTGAAAAAAGATGACATTATATGGGACTTCTTGATATTAACACAATATTATCAACTCTCTACTCCTCCATAAAAGTATACCCCAATCATAGATCTTCTAAAGATAAGGACATAGTCCTAACATTTAATTATGTGTGCCTTGTCAAAACTGACAAGAAAATGGAACTTCATCAACCATTTTTGTAATAGCAAGGCAATTTATGTTTGGAGCACTATGAGAAGAGACAAGCAAGTGGCTCTCTGCACTTCACTCGAGGCTCCACATTAGTAAAGCACAAATCAAATTTCTTTTGTCAAATAAAGTCATCATGTTAGATTAATATACAAACTTCATATGGATTTTAGATACCTTTCCACAGGTCCACATAAAAAACAATACAATTTCAAAAAACATTCTAGGCCTAAGCATTCAAGTAAATATAGAAAAATATTTTTCTAATAAGGTATAAACAAGCCCTAGAGTTCTAGGTAAGATCAGTACAAGAAATACATAATTATGTAATACAAGATTCAAAAAAACATTATATAATCGATTGAACATAAGCTTTGTAACCTGACAAATTTGCATCCGTTGATAGTAAGCAACAATTCCAACACTCATTTTAATCTTCCCAACTTCCTTCACTGCTCGATATCTCCTCAGTGTAATCGCAATGTACATTCTCAATCTTCCAGACCAATATTTAGAGAAATCTATGTCAATTCAAAGACTTGACTTTGCAAAAGTAAAGGAATATAACCTACAGAAGAAAAACCAAGACATTGACATTAGCAATTCAGATTTTTTTTAACACAACAAAAATAGGGAATTGAAATATCTGTGAGTCATTTGATATTTCTACAAGTCTCCGTCTCGCAACATGAGTGCCGAACCTCAGTACTATCCTTTCAAATTTAGCTAACATCCAAATTTCCGGACGTTCATATACATCCCTAAGCCAAAGTAACATTAGAAACTGAAGTACAACTAGCAAAACATAATGCAAGAGAAAATTCTCACCTAGACAAAACAAATTACAGTATAACACGAAAGAACACCACAAAGCGAACGCACTTCCCGCAATAATTCACACACGTAGACGTCCACCGCATGTTGATTACTCCTCCAATGCAATTATCAGTTAAACTAAACCCAATCCTTCTGCAAAAATACAAAAACCAAAAACTCATAAATAAATATAACAAGCACAATACTAGGGTACTAATAACAACATTTCACAGTAGTCAAGCAAAACCTAAACATACAAAAAGGGTCACAACTCAAAACTCAAATCATTAATTCTCAAAAAAAGCTCACAAGGGCCACAACCCAAATCATTAATTCTCAAGAAAAGCTCAAGACTTTACCAAGAAAATCACATCAGGGCAAAAAAAGAAGAACAAAAACAGCAATAAAATAACCAAAAATTAAGTTTTCCATGGCTGAAACATATAGATAGAAGTATATATCCGCATACATATATAGATCAACACTAAATGCAACATTAAAGTAACTGAGCTAATTTCTAAACAGATAAGAAGAAAAAAATAATTAAAAAGTAAATCAGCAAGAATTGAAATGAAGTAGCACCAAAATTTGGGGGTTCGGAGATAGATCAAAGCTTGAAGATGGAACTTTTTCGATTATGAGCTTAAGCTAGATCTCCGGATGAGAGAGAGAGAGATGTGATAAAGTAAATGGTGGTGGGTGTGCCAGAGTGAGAGTGTAAGCAAGGGGGAGTCAAACCCGGAATTTTGAAGCCGTTGGATTTGAGTGCTTTTCGGATAATGCGGAAGAAAGTCTGGCCGTTGGATGAAAGAAAGAGCACGCGTGACTAAAAATGGGCCTAACGAGGTTTGACATATGCGTATCTCCATTTGAAATCTCTAGGAAATTGTTTTTTTTTTAAACATTAAACAAAGAAAAAAAGGTTCATTGAAAATTGGTTTTAGTTTCCTTTTTTTTTTCTTTACTCATTACAGCAATACTCCCCCACGCCCGAACAGACTCTCATTTATAAAATCTACAAATACTAATGATATATTTTTAACATTTATTTTTAAAATTAAGTGATGACGTAAAAATAAAATTATAATGATAAATATAAAAATATTATTTTATTTTATTAAATTATTATCTATATAAAAAGTAACTATATTTATAAAATAAAAAAATTGCAAATGGAACTCAATAGTTGGAAGTAGGTTTGACACTGATATATGTTTGAAATTAATTAGTATAAATGTTTGAAAATGATATACAATTTGAACCCTTTTTACTTTTATAGAATATTAGCACTCATGGATGGCACACGTTTAATTATGTTGAAAATAAAATTAGAATTTTATAAATTTTGGAAAACTAAATAAAAAAAAGTTAAAAATGACAAAATAGTAATATCTAGAATTATAAAGGCCAAAGAGGAAGGAAAGTCAATCACAAATCAAATTACTCACGGAATATGATTTTCAATCTAAATACAAATTTTATTATAGTTGTCTAGAATTATTTTATTTGTGATAATATTATTAAATATAATATGAATTATCTATAATACCATTTTATCATACTTATTTCATACTCTATCTTTCATGAGGGATAAATTTGTAAATGTTTCGACTAATTCTCCTGGGCCATGTTTGTTAGGATTATAATTCCAATATTATAACTATAATCTAAAGACTATTAAGTCATTTTATAAAACCTAAACTAATAATTAAAAACAAACGAGACACTTGAAATTAATAGTCATATCTCAATCCATTCTTGCAAAAAACATAACTCTAAATTATATAAAATATCAAATAATTTGGAATTATGGGACCGAGGGAGTAATAAATACTATCATTCTCAAATATCGCTTAATTCATTGAATTGGAGCAGAGTGCAAAAGCTATTAATATTCCTACAATAGTGAACAAGACAGTAGTAAAAACATAGTCACAAAACTAGAATTGTGACAACCGTACGTACGTCTAATTATCTAATTTTGAAAACTAACTTCAACTGGGAATGTTAATACACTGTCACCAATCACAATTGTGTGTTCTCCGGAGGGCAAAAGTTGGTAGGCGTTGTAATCCACAATAGACAAACTCTTGCAAGCATTCAAGACAAATTTTACAACTTGTTTTCTTCCGGCAGGCACTGAAACTCTCTTGAATGCGATTAGTTGCTTAATTGGAGTCCGACTAATATCTTTTGGTGGCATCGCGTAGACCAGTACAACTTCACTCCCGTCTCTACCTCCATTGTTATGAACTTCGATCTCAAACTCAAATTCATAATCACATGATTTCAAGTCCTCGATCAAAGCAGCAGGACACGGTGGTTTATAAGCACCGTCATCGTATTTCATGTCCCGACAATGTTGCAATTTGTTTAACTTTATATTAACGGAATTTTTTGAAGATCCCATTTTGTAGTTAAACTGAGTATAACTAAGCCCATACCCAAATGGGTACACAGTTGAGCCATTAAAAAATTTATAGGTTCTACCTGGAAAGTTGCAAGATATCATCGGTAACATGTCCACATAACTAGCTTCATACCATGTAATAGGTAATCTTCCTCCTGCATGCAAATATATATATAAGAAATGTTAAAAGGAATAAAAGACTCGAAATAAATTAGTTAGAATAATAGAATATATATATATACATATACATACCTGGATTATATTTGCCGAAAACAACATCTGCAATGGCACGACCGCCTTCTTCACCAGGATATCCGGCCCATAAAATTGCTTTAATGTTAGAGTCGTTTTTGATAAAGGAGATATCAACTCCTCCGGCCGACATTACAACAACAATTACCGGGCCTTTGGAAACTTTAGAAACTTGTTGAACCAACTGAGTTTGGTAACCAGGAAGGAGTAGATCCACTCTATCCTTAGCCTCTGCCTCAACTGTCACATCCAAACCCACACAAATAATTGTAGCATCCGCATTTTTTGCAACATCCACAGCTTCATCTATCAGGCTATCATTCTTGCATGCAACATCTCCACAACCCATTGCATAGTCTACTTTTCCATATGCGGAAAAACCATTAATAGGAGATGAATATTGACATGGAACACCTATATTTTTTCAAATTAATAGAAAAATTAATTGTCAGTATGTAATAATTATTACATTTCATGCATGTTTTATCCTTTCAATATAGCCACTCATAATGACATAGCAATAATTAAGAAAGTTTAGTGTTTATACAGAATATATATATATATATATATATATATATATATATATATATATAACCTGCATAATTTCCAATCATAGCTTTGGTGGCATTGGCATGTGGACCAACAATAGGCGAGGACTTTAATATTGTTAGATTGCAAAGGCAAAGTTTCATTCTCATTCTTTAATAGAACAATTCCTTGTCTGGCTGCGTCGGTTGCCAACTCAATGTGTTCATCATTACACACATTGTTCTTGCCAAGAGATTTCAGTGCTGGGATTCCATCAAATAACCCGAGTCTCATTAGCCCAACATAAAGATTTTGAAGTGCATCATCAATATCTTCCTCCCTAGGGAGCTTTTCCTTGCACTACAGCATTACCAATATATTTGGGATATGTATTTCCACAATCCAAATCCAAACCTGAATTAACAACAAGAGAAAAATATTACAATTACGTACACTCGACCAATGAATTGAAATTACTACTATAAATTATAGATACACATCTCGTTTCAAACCTAGATCAGAAAATTTTCTATTCTAAAACTATAAAAGGTCATTAACTATATTCTTCAAAGCCGTTTGATTTTGTAACAAAGAGAATATACATATAAAAACAAACCTGCTCTTAGCGTTTGTGAAGCGGCATCCTCAAATGTGTCATTGATCCCTGTTTGATTATCTACCATGACTTCAATTGAATCACAATCCGAAACTATGTACCTGAAAATAGAAGCCCCATTAATTACTATATTATCTAATTTTCAAAAAGGGAAAGGTTGAAAGTACAATTGATTTTTTTATATATATAATAAATATATACCCATGAAGATTCCATTCGCCTCTAATAGTATCTTTTAAAAGTTTTGCATCAGCACAAATAGGTCACAACATCGCCCTCTTTAACACACATTTCAAAAGGTCGAACGAAAGTTTCCACCATATCTTGTGCATGTACCTTAACATAACAAGAGTAAATCAAATATTTCAATAAAAATACATGAATGTATATACAATAATGCTAAAATTTTAACAAAGTGATAAATTTAATTAGATATATAGGTTGAAGAAAAAAGTACCCTAGCATCAAAACGGAGCCGATCAACATCGAGCCAATGATCAACATCATATGCTGCATAATGCTTACAACAAGCACCAACCTTAAGAGGTCTAGAATTTAAATCCGTGGCATTTTCGGTTCCTTCAATATCCTGCAAGCCTCTAACATAATTAGAAGCATAAGTTCCAACATGAAAAGGGTCTTCACCTGGTGTTTCCATGATCCTTCCCCATCTAGGATCCCTTACTACATTAATATTAGGGCTCCAAAATGTTAATCCTGCATGCCTTAAGTTATACATAGCTCTTGCTTCTGTTGAAACAGCCTACATTAATACATGGTAAAAAAATTAATAACTCAACACATAATGTCTCAATTTGCAACAAACTTTTTTCAAGGTACGGGAGGTGAGGGTAAATTTAGAGCATATATGTTTATCATTTATTTATAGTTCTGATTGAGTTACCTGGCCAATAGTTTTCCACAAGGACTCGTTAAAAGAAGCACCTGTGAGAATGGGGGTTGGAAAGTTTGTTGCACCGGGAACAACGTCATCGAAAAAAGTTGCTCCCATGCCAAAATTGGAAACTCCATGCAATGCCTCGGACCACCACTCGTACTTGGGCAGTCCTAGCCTGGGCACACCACTGGCCGTGTCCCCTAATTTCTGCGCCTTTTCTTGAAGGGTCATTTGATCAATCAAGTCCTTGGCTCGGACATTATATGGAAGGGATGAATCACAAAATGTCAATGATTTAACGTCTATTCCAAGATAGGAGTACCTTAAAGGATCAAAAATATGGTTGCTATTATTATAAGCTGTGAAAGAGCTTGAAGGGGTGCTGCTATCTGCAGCTACACTTGCTAAAATGACAAGTAAAGCAAATGGGATATTATAAATGAAGGAGAAAAGGTTGGCCATTGTTAATCAACTCGAGTCAGTACTGAAAAACTATCAAGTTAAATGATCTTTTTATATGAAAATTTTAACAAACTTATCAACAAATGATAAGCATGTTGATTTGTTTTAGATATACTCATATATCTTATCCTCAGGATATTTGGATGTTGACCGAGTGAAAAGGCTTTATCCCTTTCCTATCTAAATTCCTCCTTATTTCTATCTCAACGTTTAGGTCTTTTCTTCAGGTCTTCTGATATAAAGGGTTGAAAAAAAAACAAGAATTTAGTTACCATTAATTTATTAAACTTAAAAAATAAAGGAATTATTATTTCCACAATCAAAAATTGATATTTCCACAAAATCTAACTCACACGAATGTGAGTCCCGTTTACTAATGAGAAGAGCCTCGTACAAATATTAATTTCCCCCAAAAATAAATTATAACCAATAAGTAAAATAGACATTAATATATAAATATTTCTTTCATGTCAGAATGAAGAATGAGAGTCTTATTTGGAAAAATGGTAAGGTTTTATAACAGTTTAAGATACACTTAAAACCATAATTTAAAAAAAATTCAAGCTATAAATTTTAGTCTATAAATTATTAGTATTAAAAATCCAAAACTAATTTTTAAGAATGTCTATACAAATTTTAATAATTAAAAAAAGTAAAAAGTCAACAAAAAAGAGCACGTCAATCTTCTTCGCCTGGGATTTATTTTAAGAAAGATTATCTGGATTTAACTTATTAACTCGTTAAAAATGTAAAATATTAATACTGACATATTAAATAACTTTCACTGTGGATAAACTTAAAATATTCTACTTCTGTTCCGCAACGAGAGTTTATTTATAAATAAAAAATATTATTACAAAAATAAGTTCAGACACTGAATAGTTTCTTCTATTGTTCCCTTGTTTCTCACATTATTTATGTTTTGACAACTAGAAATGACCAAAGCCAGAATAATTGAGATAAACCAAGCTACAGGGTACAAACAATCACGAAAAAATTTAAAGAAAATATCCAAACTCGATAGATTAACCATAATGCATACAAGAGGTAAATTTTGTGAACATTTTGCTATATACATGAACCTAAACTGTCAAACCAAAGCAACGGCAGGCAGGCAGTCTTACGGCTGTACACTCGTATGCCTTGAAAAGGATGCGTTTCAGCCTCGATGGATTTCATTTCATAGATTGACCTTGGCACTTCTTCCCCCATTATTTCATGATTTTGGCAGCAGATAATTAATCCGTCGACAATTTGCAATCATATAGGGCTTGCTCTTGATACCTGCATTTTATATTAGTTAATGATCTGAATGACAATTAAGAGTAAGAATGAAAGGAACTTAAAAGTTATAAATCAAATAAAGGAATATGAGCTTTGAATCCAATAGGAAGTGTCTGAAATACAAAAGAAAAGACAATACTGACAAATATAAGAATAAGAAAAGAAACCGAAGAATCCTCACAGCAGCTGTAGAATGCGCACCAGCTAAAATCACAAATTTGGGAATTGCTATATTCCTCCCACAACATGAACATGCTTCATGAATATGTACATACCAACATATAGCACACATTTATATCACATGCATAAACAGCCTATATATATATATACATGTGCGAAAATTTAATTTAAGGCATGCCTTAGTCAAGCTTGGATAGGGGCACTTAATAAAATGTCGTAGTTTTGTAAAAAAATTATAATTGAAGAACTTTTTTTATATATAAAATTCTAAATGAAACACTTACCCCCAACACTCAAGGAGTAAAACTACATCGTTTTATTAAGTAGCCTTAGCCAAATTTTGCTAAGTTATGCCTTATTCAACATTTTTCATATATATATATATATATATATATATATAGGGGACTGATCCATAGCTAACTTTGTAAAAAAAAAAAGACTAGCCTTACAAAATATTTTGTTCATCCGAATATCTAACGACTAATATTGTTCCCGTCCGCAGTTTAATTTTCAGTATTTCGCAGTTTAATACTGCGCGGACGGGACAGATGACCAAAATACCCCTCTTTATAAATGTTTTCCGTTCACAATATTAATCTGCGGACACTAGGTATGGTCAAATGGCCAACTGGGAAACGACGCTGCCATTTGTAAATAAGTCTCGTCCGCAGTATTAAACTGCGGATGCCAAATTCAATTTTTTTTTAGTTTTCAGTCTCTAATCAATAATGTTCGCATCATCATAAAAGGGGCCAAATTTCTGCCAAAAACATAATTTCAAATTTGTTCGGAAATTGGATAATTTTCTGCCAAACAGAAAACTTTCTACAAGAATAGAAATTCTTTGTGAAACTGAAAGGATCACACGTTGTCCAACATAAGGCTCACTTCCAAGCTTACGAATCGAGTGTTGAACACAGATCTGGGCATCAATACCAATGTGTTCCGTTTCAGAAACAAAATATCTAAAGCAAAAGAATCGAGTAAAAGACTACATAAAATATAAGCCTAAAACAAGAACCTAAAAGCACTGCAGTACTATCTCAGGTTAAGATCACAACAAAGACTTTCTTTCGAAACACGGGAAGCCCGTCTCACAGTAGGGAATCTTGAATTTAGCTGATAGTCGATGGGGTATCTCATTCATTGGCTCTACATTTTACTCTTTAAAATTTTAGCCAAATATATATTTGTTTTCATACTTTTATCTTGTCGTTGTCCAGAAAATATTAATTGCATTAAGGTTGGAGTGACGAAACCTACAAATACCGGATGCCTTTCTACATGAATGATTTAATTTGGCCCCTTATACTTTTGGCTGAAAATTATTTTTGGCAGAAATTTGGCCCCTCTTATATCTCTAATGATGATGCGGGCATTATTCATCGAAGACTTGAAAAAAAAATTGAATTTGGCATCCTCAATTTACAAAACTTATTTACAAACGGAGTCGAATAAGTTCTCGATTGACCATACATAGCGACTTATTCTCGGTTTAAAGGTATAATGCATGGAGATAATGTATAATCAATAAAGGAGACATTTACAAGGAGGATTATTTTAGTCATCCATCACGTCCCTTATATTTAATGATATTATTTAAGCTGGAAAGAATCTGTTAGGTTTAATCTAAAGGGTCACACCATAAAAGGAAGAGTTAAAATTAAAGTGATAGAATAAATTGAGCAGGAGCAATATTAGTAGTTAGATATTCTAATAGGATGGACGATCAAGATTTGTTGTAAAGGCTAACATCTTTTTTTTACAACGTTTAATTATGGATCATCCCCATATATATAAAGTTCTTCATATCTTTTCGCCGTTTGTAAAATTTTTAAAACTCGATTTTCACATTTCCGCTTATTTTATGCAATTTGATATCATATATCCCATATATATACATTTATATAGTATAATTAGTTTAGACTATAAATCTCCACATTCATTATCTTTGCCTAAAATCATTTTTCATGCTGCAAATGAAAATTTGTTTTTCCAAAATTTGAGACTTCTCTGAAACATTTGCTGAAAGAATTGAATATAAGCTTCTCAAAAGTAGAACTCCTTCCATTTACAAAGAAAGAACTCATTTGCAAAATTTGCAAATATTAAGGTCGTATTTTAGTTCCATTTTAATCCCTAAAAAATAATTGTTATTTAAGTAGCGGTTATCATGAAATTATAATGACAAACTCGAGTATATTGTGTCATTTTATACTACTGTCATTAAAAAGAGGACTCTTTTTGCATACCAATTTTTTTTGTAAATGGGACTTTTTTATGGAACAGAGGGAAGGAGTATGTAAGCATTTGAACCTGATTCTGCAAGCTTGCAGCAGCAGTCCAACGCTGAGGATGTACTGTTCTTGAATCATCACTGATAAAAGCTATTATTCTTGATTCTTCTTGTATATTCACCACGGAAGACGGTGGTAATTCTCTCATTACCCATAATACAAATGCTGAGGGTACTGAGGAACCTGGAAAAAGATTGTACCATCATAAGGTTCAACAGTTTTTAGATTCATAATGTATCTTGTAAATACATGGGAATAAGCATGAAGAAAGATGCAAGTAGCAGTCTTTTTTCACATACGGTTGTTTCTTGTTTTCGTTCACCTACTTGGCCCTTTCTTAGTGGGGATAACCATTTTAAAAGGAGAAGACCCTTAAAGATTTCACACACATCAATATGGCTAAAAACAAATAGCAATACACTCAAAACACGGAACTGTTTACTCCTTTCCACCCAAAAAAAGAAGTGTAACAAAAGAAAAGAATGTTTGTTGTGTTATGTATATAACTAAAATCATCAAGAAAAGTGGGCACTGCACCCCCCCAAAAAAAAAAAAAAAACCCTCCTCAAGACAAGTCTTACCCAGCTGGCCTTGCAAACACATGGGAACGAACTCTAATAACCTTGTACAAGATTGAGTTGTTTAGTCGGTGGAGAAAATTCATTCTAGGTTCAAACCCTGCTCAAGAAATTACATATCCAAATTTTTGTTCCTGCGTATTATTAATCCATTGTAATACCATGTAATATATATATTTAGAGAGAGAGAGAGTAAAAGGTGTCTTAGACCGACCTAAGATAAGTTACCTTATGTTAATTTGATTGTCAACTTTATAATCTAATCGTATGGATGTAAAGAGTATGTAAAAATATGAGTTTATGTAAAATTTTGTTTGATTCGAGGTTATGCATTAGCAACTTAATAACAATACAAGTTACTAAAATCTTATATCCATATTACTTTCACTATTATAAAAATGATATTTCAATGCCTTAAATCAAACAAATTTTTGCGTATTTTTTATAATTTTCATGTTTATTACATCTGTACGGTTAGATTATCAAGTTGACGATCAAATAATGTTGTATTAGAAGTGGCCTATGGTAACTTATCTTATGTCAATCTAAGATACATTTTACTCATATATATACATATATATATGGGATATATGTATATATACACATTAAATCTATAGCTATTTTTTTTTGGCGCTATAGCGCCATTCACCCGAATAGCTATAGCTCAAAAAACCGTCACCATAGATGATCGTGTACTACAAACCTGTATATACATTTTTCCCTATATATATTAATCCATTGTAATACTGAGTGTAATATATATATATTGTAAATCTTTATACAGCTTTTCAATGGTTAAAGTATAAAGTGTGTAGGTCTTAATAGTTTGATTCTTCAAAGCAAAATGCATGGCTTGTATAGTGAGGACCATGTTCCAAATATGAGACTTCATAAATGTCTTAAAATTTCACTTTGGATGAAATTACCATTTAGAACAGCTCATCAGCAATGATAGAAACTAATTATCCTTGACACTGAGTTCATCAGTTTTAAAGAATTTGATAACTTGAAAGGGAGAAGTAGAATCAAATACCTATAAAATAATATAAAATTGGTAGAAGAGAGATATAAACACTATTAATGCTCTGTTGATGCCAGTGATAAAGCATCTGCAATAATGAAAGCAGTGTAATTTTAGATATAAATACTGCAATCAAAGTCTGAAAATCAAAATAACAAAATTTAGGACCTAAGGAGTACATACAGGTATATCTGTAAAAAGAGTAACAAAAGCGCTAGACATAAAACACACAACAGAAACAATGGCCAAACCTGTAACCTGCACATCACACAGTCCATTATAAAAGATTTATGATTCTATAGACTGATATTGAAATTGACTGAAAGTTAAAGCTCGACAACTTTATCCCAGGATCCAAGAAAAGAGAATTACCAAAAACATTTAAAGTAAAACCATGCATGGATAATTGGCTGATTACACCAATCAAAATTATCACACTATATTTGTGCCACATCATACTAAACTCCAGAATTGAAAGATCCAAATATTGTGCTATTAAAAGGATCATGTAAATGCTACCTCCTCCTTTTTAATAAGTAGGATGATATGGTATAACTATTCTTTATACAAATGGTATTTACTAATCAGGTAAGAAACAATTGAAGGATACTCGGCGACATACCTTCCACATCTCAGAAGAAGCCCTCTCTGATCTTACATTCCTCATTTTCAAGGATAACATTAGTCCTGATGAATTTTTTTAATAAATAAGACCAATAATAAAAGAACAAATTTCAAAGAGATTAAGATTTATTTGATGCACTAATTTATTAAATGAATAATTGTGTAACCATGTCCAGAAATGAACAGTGTCTTTAAACTATTGTGAACCCTTCAATGGCCGTCACCATCTGAGCCATGCAAATTTTATTTCTTCAGTTAGACCAAGAGATAAGAAAACCACCATTATTGATTCTCTGTGTGGACTGAAATTCATTGCCTTTCTGAAAAAATGACTTGTAAATGTACTTCAGATTTATAGGATATTTCAAAAGCATATGCCTTTCCAAAGATTTAAATGTACGGTGGTGAAATCTAAGATCGTTTAGTGTAACAAGTAATAAACTATATCCCAAAAAGTAACATGACAGATCTCTTTTCAGCAAATGACCTCGTCATAAATGAAGAGCTTATTTTACTCGACTAAATATATAAATTGTTCTCTTTACATGGGTTTTGCCACAAGATAAATGGACTATGAGACTGCCTGGCTATGGGACTGGGACTGGGACTGGGACTGGGACTGGGACTGGGACTGGGACTGGGACTGGGACTGGGGCTGGGGCTGGGGCTGGGGCTGGGGCTGGGGCTGGGGTTAAAAGAGAAGCAAGTCTTGTACAAAAAAAAAGCTCCAAGCGAAGAAGAATGCCATCAAATTTTCAATTCAATACAACATAAACAAGCATATTTACTGAGATTATAAGAAAAAACAACTATTTGATATGATAGATGCTCTCACCATAACATCCTAACGCTCCTCCAAGTAAAAGCATTGCTATGGCAAAAATATCTACATACACCTGCATGATAATCATAGTTAGTTCCACCTTCATGTCAACGTTAATACCCAGATAACTAATTAGAAAGGTGAGAAGAAAAAATACCATTAGAAAGACTTAATAATTATTTAGAATGTCCATCGTATTATATGACAGGCAAGGTATTGGCATGTTTACCTGTATATTTGTTGATAAATAAGTTATGCAACTATAACCAATCAGAGATCAAACACTACTTTAATGTTGGAGATAACCTATGTCTATTAACGCTGGAGCATAATTGTATCAAAGACAACTGATATTGTTGGTATTTTATGTGGCAACAATGAGAAGATTAGTAAATAGGTTCATCACTGCGACACTCCACTGTATCTTATTAGAAGACCTTTTCTAAGAATATTGCTATATTCTTTTATGCTTTGATATTTAAGCGTTTAATTGTGAGACATTTATGGGTAATCGAGGTTTTTTCAAGCACACAGTAAGTCCTCTATGAAGGAAAATGAGAATATTTTGAGATGAGCCACGGATGATATACAGTTGAGGATACTAGTTTAATGTCATAGCTCTTACTTGAGAGCTTTTCTAAAAGTCCCTACATTTCCTAACCAGCACCCCAGCAGGAGTGGCATAATATTGAACATACACAAGTTGGAACTATCTCAGCATTCTATGTTGCATTTGCACCCTTATCAATTTACAACTTGTTGTAATGATTTCTAGAAGTCTTTTCTTAAGATGTTCAAATTATAAAAGAATACTAGTCCCCAGAAACAATTTTGCATGTGTTGTTGAGAATGTCTAAATTAGAACAAGTTTTTTAACCAAAAAATAAAAAAATGTTATCCCATTCTTCAGTTCAATCACAACTATATAACGCTTATTTGAATGTAGATAAATACAATTGAGAAATTAATCAGTGCACAAGCTGACTACATAAGTCAAAGAGTAAACTAAAACACTAATAAGTCCATACCCGCGCAACAACGAATGAATCAATAGGATTTTTCCCCATTCCAATCCAGATTAACACAGCTGAAGCCGTCATTAAAGCAAAAACTAATACTATAACCTGGTAAGAAAGTCACAAATTAACGTTTTTAAAGTCATTGTTCTGTGCAACATCTGCACAATAGGATCTGTAGCCAAGATAAAAACAAAATAGATATATCAAAAAACGAAGTTTGAAGATGCTTCCCTACCAAAATTACAACTTTTTGGCGGCTCCCAACACGAATAGCTCGGAAAGAGCATCTTCTGCGCCTATCACCGCTGGAATTTGATTTTTTCATCTTTTCCAACAAAGCTTCCCGAGGACTAGATCCTTCTTCTTCATCATCATCATCATTAGTCTGATGGCAAAGGTCAACCCTATAAAAACATCCTCAGAAGACATATATATTGTACCTCAAAAAAGAAATCAATCTAACTTCGAATAAGCAAGTTCATCACCTTATAAAAACCTAACAGTAAGATCAATTGTTAGATACATGTATTGACATATTGTTAGATCATAGATGACAATATCAACTTGCAAATATTAGACTTGGCGCACAATCAAAATACAGTTAAGTCAACCCAAGTCATGATTGTGCCTCAGTGTGAATATGGTGCACTTATATAAATATGGACATATTGTCAGAAAATAACTCCTCCAAAGTTTCTAATAATGGAGATGAGAACTTACCAGAAAGATAGAAGTAGAAGAAATGCTGCAAGAAAGAGAATTTTGGGACAAGCTGCAAAACAAGATCTTCACCATGTAACTTCCTATTTATTGAACCCTTATCAATAAGGGAACCTTGAAATCACTTAACAGAGAAAGAGGAATACCCATGACGATGAAGCCACAAGAGTGCGACCAGCATATCCAACCCTTACAAGCGGCAACAAGAGTTAACACAAAATATAGAAAGTAACCTGCATTTGAAAAAGTGATTGAATCAGCCACTTCTATGCAAAGAAGAAAACCCCACTAACAGGGACAAGTTAACCGAAGAGTAGCACAGGCAACCACCAGAAACAGGATATCTGAAAATAATCATGAATGATTGTATGTCTGCGCCTTTAGTATTAGAAACTCATTTGTTTAGACTCACTGTTCATTCCATTCTTGAATAAGAAAACTGTTAGAAGATGTTAGGTGTTAGGACCTGTTTATGTTTCCCTGTCTATGTTAGCAGGTGTTAGGCATTTCCCTTTTTTAGAGTTAGACTAGCATTTGTGTATAAATGTAACTACTAGCAAACAGGGAAAAAACACAATTTTGAGTGTACATATTATTACATTCTTACATGGTATCAAACCTAAATTCATAACGGGCACGTTCTTATTTTTTCTTTATGTTCCAACTGCCGATCATAACCTACAGTAGAAACCTTGCAAGATCAGTTTGTTTGGGGAAATTGAGGCTCTATTAGGGTTCTACAGTGCCAGGCGATTGTGACTGAAGTGTAGCATCTTCCACCCACCGTTCATACGTGCCCCCAGGCGCCGTCCCAATCGCTAGCTGCCGACGATGCCTTCTACCAGCGCGTGAGCTGTTTTTCGGCGACTTTTTCCGGCGCGGCTTCTTCCAGTCCAGTCGATTCTCTCTCCTCTTTCAATCTACAGTGGTCTTGGAAAGTTTGATTCAGGTTTTATTAATCGCTTCCTTATCAGTAACATTCTTGGCTTACTGTTAATTTTGTTTCTGCACTCCTTGAAGCTCCTTTAGTGGAAATTGAAGTGGTCCTATTGGGTAGTACAATTAACTGCTTTTTGGTTTTCTGGAATATCTCACTGCCATTTTTCTTGAGCCATTATATTATCCTAGTTGATATTTCCTTGGATTTTTTTTCACTCCTATTACCTCATCATGGCAGACTATAGTTTCATTAACAGTGTTTGTACTACTGAAACAAATAAAGGGCAATTGATTAAAAATCATCATCTCAACTCTACTTTGTCCATTTAAGTTGGATGGAAACAATTATCTAGCTTGGTCTCAAGCATGCCATATGTCAATTAAAGCTAACCGGATGAAGCACGTCTGATAACTCCATGCTAAAAACATGAATTTTTAATTCTATGGAACCAAGTATGCGGAGTAGTTATATGTTTTTAGGCACTGCCTATGAACTTTGGGAGGCTATTTCCAAAACTTTCTTTATTTCTGGTGATATGTCTAAGGCATATGACTTTCGTAAAAAATCTGTGAGTGGGTCAAGGGGAGAAGCATGTGACACAGTACTTTGCGGAGATTAATGCCCTTTGGAAAGAGCTTGATCATAACCGGGTTTTTCATCCAAATGTACTGAAGATACCGCAGCTTATCAAAAGTTTGTTAGTGAAGATCGATTTTTTGATTTCTTGGCTGGTTTAAACATAGAGTATGATCAAATTCGGGCACAGTTGATTGGTCAGACACCCTTTCCATCTCTACGAGAGGCTCATGCTAAAGTCCAGCAAGAGGAAAGTAAACGTCGGGTGATGGTTCTAAATTTAAATCATGTTCCATGATTGCTTCGTATCCTAAGCTTGGCTTTCCCATTCCATGTGGACGAGGATCCCAGGCCTACATGTCTACTCCACCTCATCCTGTTGATGCACCCAGTACTTCAGATACTACTACTGCACTCACTCCTGAGGAAATCTCAGTCTTTCGAAAATTCTGTTCCAAACCAAATGATTGGCAGTGGTACTGCAGTTAATGGTCTCTATTATTTAGATGTTCTCTCATCTAAATTGTTCTCTACTCAGACTCTTCACTCTACTTCAGAGTCAAAGTCCAACCTGACCTCTCTCCATTAATGGCATCGTCGTTTGGGTCATCCTTATTTTTCTGTATTGGAGTACTTATTTCCATCTTTAGTTAAGCAATGTACCAAAACTCAACTTTTGTGTGAACCATATGAATTTCGTAAACACAAACGTTCGACTTATTCAGCTATTAACAGTCGTCACTCTGAGCCTTTTGCTATTATTTATACTGATGTATGGGGACCCTCTCGGGTTGTTTCTCGTTCTAGCTTTAAATGGTTTGTTAGCTTTATTGATTGTCATTCTCGTGTCACTTAGATTTATCTTTTGCGTTCCAAAAATGAGGTGTTTTTTTGTTTTCAAGACTTTCATAAAATGATTCAAACACAATTTAACGCTAAAGTCAAAATTCTCCATAGTGATAATGGTAGTGAATATAGTAATAATTATTTTTTTGAAAATTACCTCTCTCAGCATGACATCATTCTTCAAACCTCCTGTGTCAAAACTCCAGAACAAAATGGAGCAGAGGAAAAACCGATACTTACTAGAGGTCTCCCACACTATGTTTACAATGACAAACCCTAAATTTCTATAGGGAGATGTTGTTCTGACTGCTGCATTCCTTATCAACCACCTTCCTCCTAGAATCCTTAGGAACAAAAGTCCAATCTCTTTTCTCCAACACATGACCAATCCTTCTCCTTCGCCTCGATGTTTTGGTTGTGTGTGCTATGTTCATGATAAATCTCCTACTAGGGGAAAATTAGATCCCAAGGCTCTTCGGTGTATCTTCATTGGTTATTCTCCAACCCAAAAAGGTTATAAAGTTTTTGTCACTTAGGATGTCACTTTTTGGGAATTGGAACTTTTTTATTTTTCTTCATCTTCTCCTCAGGATGAGAATGTTATTAATGAGGAGAATCTTCCTTCTGAGGTTATAAGTTCTACTTTCCATGTTCCTGTTGTTGTCCATGTTTCTGTTGTTGTTTCTGATAATTCTACACAGGGGGAGCTACCTGAGCCTGAGCCTGAGGACCTATGTTCGAAAAGGCAAAAATAAGGTTACCATTTCTGCACCACTACACCAACCCTGCTCCGAACCCGGCCTTGATAATGCTAATGGTGAGAATCCTAATTCTACTGGTTCTTCTGATAATACTGACATTCCTATTGTTCTTAGGAAAAGGCTTTGATCTTGCACTCAACATCCTATCTCTAATTTCTTAACCTATAATAAATTGTCTGCATCCTACCACTCTTTTGTTTCTTCCTTATCTTCAATATTTGTTCCTCAAGGATGGAGAGAAGCAATCAGTGATGAAAATTGAGAATTGAAAACAGGCTATGATTGAGGAGATGAATGCCTTGAAAAAGAATGATACATGGGAACTAGTTACTCTTCCTTATTGAAAAAAACCAGTTTGTTGCAAATGGGTACATACCGTTAAACAGAAGCCAGATGGGACAATTGAGAGACTCAATGTCAGGCTAGTTGCAAAATAGTATACTCAAACTCATGGAATTGATTACCGGGAGACATTTGCTCCTGTGGCGATGAACTCTGTTCGTACCATAATCTCATATGCAGCGAACTTTAACTGAGATATTCAACAATTGGTTGTGAAAAATGCATTTTTTCATGGTGACTTGGAAGAAGAAGTATATATGAAAATACCTTCTGGTTTTGTTTTATCTGTCACCAAGGGTAAGGTTTGTAAACTGCGAAAGGCTTTATATGGTCTAAAGCAATCTCCAAGGGCCTGGTTCGATATATTCTACAAAGCAATGATCAGATTTGAGTACAAGCAAAGTCGAGCAGATCACACTTTGTCAAACAGGTAAATGGTAAGATTGTCATCCTTATTGTTTATGTTGATGACATTGTGGTAACAGGTGATAATAAAGAAGAGATAGTTAATCTCAAAGTGAGTCTGGCAAAAAAAATTGGTAACATGTTGATGTTGCAAGTAGGGGTGTTCACCGATAAAATACCGGTCCGAACCGAACCGGACCGAATACCGAAAGTACCCAAAATAGGGTACCGATACCGATACCGGTATACCGAACCGATTAGCCGGTCCGATAACGGATCGGTACCAGTTTTTACAGGCTTGAACCGGCCCAATCTTTAAACCAACAAAAGCTTTCAAAAATCCGGCCCAAAAAATGCAGCCCAAGACTTGCTCTTCTTAAGCCAAATTTTGGCCCAAGGAAAAGCAACCAGCAGCCCAATATACTAGCCTTAAATTCAGCCCAATATACTTGGCTATTAAGGTTTCACTTGGAAGTCTTTTTATAAGGAAAACTTTCTTAGACTTTGATAAGTGACCAATGTGGGACTTGGCTATTAAGGTTTCACTTGGAAATTTTTTTATAAGGAAAACTTCCTTAGACTTTTATAAGTGAAGGTTTCACTTGAAAGTCTTTTTATAATGAAAACTTCTTTAGACTTTTATAAGTGAACCAATGTGGGACTTGGCTATTAAGATTTCACTTGGTAGTTTTTTATAGGAAAACTTTCTTAGACTTTTATAAGTGAATCAATGTAGGACTTGGCTATTAAGGTTTCACTTGGAAGTCTTTTTATAAGAAAAACTTCAACTTTTATAAGTATGTGGGACTTAGCTATTAAGATTTCACTTGGTAGTTTTTAAGTATGTGAGACTTGGCTATTAAGATTTCACTTGGTAGTTTTTTATAGGAAAACTTCCTTAGACTTTTATAAGTGAACCAATGTGGGACTGGACTATTAAGGTTTCACTTGGAAGTCTTTTTATAAGAAAAACTTCCTTAGACTTTTATAAGTGAACCAATGTGGGACTTGGCTATTAAGGTTCCACTTTGAAATCTTTTTACAAGGAAAACTTACTTAGACTTTTATAAGTGAACCAATGTTTATAAGGAAAACTTCTTTAGACTTTTAGAAGTGAACCAATGTGGGACTTGACCTTCACTTGGTTCTCTTGTCTTACCAACATCCCACATTGTCTAATTTGTGTTCTATTGTCTTACCTCTATTTTATAAATAGGGGAGACCACCGATTCAAACTTCATCAAATCCTAATTATTCTCTTCTTGTGTTATTTATATTTAATAAAATAGAGTAGACTTTAAGTCAATTCTACAAGGCTAAGTTATTTCTATTTTATAAATAGAGTAGACTTTAAGCCAATTTTACAAGGTTAAGTAAAGAATTTTATAAATAGAGTAAACTTTAAGCCAATTCTACAAGGCCAAGTCAAAAAATTATTTAAAAAATTTGGATCTTAAGATATCCTTCGATTCCAGATGTACCTGGGACCTATGAAATAGGTAACTGGTACCGAAAACCGGTGTACCGAACCGTTCCCGAACCGGATTTTTTTGGTACCGAACCGACCGGTCCGATTCACCTTAAAAACAGAAATTACCGAATTCGGTGAACACCCCTAGTTGCAAGATCTTCCAGTGTCTAGAAGGAGGCACAGGACATGCGCTTGATAGAGAAAGATATCAACGTTTGGTGGGACGTTTGATATACCTTTCTCATATTAAACCCGATATATCTTATGTTGTGGGTATAGTTAGAACTGAACAAAAAACGGGTATAACAGAAAAACCAAATCAAACCGAAATAATTTAACCGAAATTTCTTAATAATTCGGGTATTTTTTATAATTCGGTTATATCCGAATTTTTTTTCGTTTTACGGTTATCGGTTCGAATTTCATTTTTGTATTATCTTGATTAACCGAAGAATCTAGAATAAGTTGTTAAATACATTAAGCCTTATCTTAATAACTCTTCTGAGTCTTCTCTCTCGATCTCTTCATCTCAATCTTTCTCTCGTATCTCAGAGTCTACCCAGATCTAATCTAACAGAAGTCAGATCTCGATTTCTCATCTCCCATATTAGACCGACTCCGACTAGATCTCCATCTCCATTCTCCCTCCTATTCATTTATTCCTTATCTCACAAAGTAAAACCTATTTTCCCGATCTCAAACTTTCCGGCAAATCAAACGGAAACAATGGCCATATCTCTCCACCTAAAACTTCGATCTTCAACCTCCTCAACACTACTCATGCCAAAAAAGTTGTTACCATCCTTTTGCCGCCGTTGAGCAAGTTCAGCGAAGAAGAAACGAAAAAGGAGGCAGGAAGTTAAGTCGCCCCCGACTCACCGTTGGCGTTGACAGTCCTTGATCTCACCGTCGAGCAAGTTCGCCAAAGAATAAAACAAAAAGGAAGAGGCAGGAAAGAGTCGTCGTCCTCGTCTTTGGTAATCTTCCTGCAGCTGTTGAAGGTAGCTCCCTCACACGTGGTTGCTATTATACTGTTGCTGATGGAGTGATGGTTAATGATGGGCTGACTGCTGATGGAATAAGGAAGCTAGCTTATTGCTATTGTTGGGCTTTTCATGTGGGGCTGAGTTTTATTTGGCTTTTATTGATTCTTATTGTTATTGTTGGGCTGAGTTTTATTCGGCTTTTATTGATTCTTATTGTTATTGTTGGGTTGAGTTTTATTGGCTGGTGGGCTTCTTCTTTGGTAATTCGAGTTATTCGAATTGCGAATTGTAAATCGTAATTCGGTTAGAATTCTAATTTCGATTAGTGTTTCGGATAGTAAAATTATCAATAATTCGGTATTCGGTTATAACCGAATAGTCTGTTCGGTTCGGTTATAACCGAATGATCACCCCTAGGTATAGTGAGCCAGTATATGCATGATCCTCGAAATTGTCACCTAGAAACTGTTTACAAAATTCTGAAGTATCTCAAATCTACTCCTAGAAAAGGTTTATTGTTTGCACCGAATGGTCATATGAGAGTCGAAGCTTTTTCCGACTCAGATTGGGCTGATTCTATAGAGGATCGTCGGTCTACTGTTCTTTTGTTGGAGGTAATCTTATTACTTGGCGTAGTAAGAAACAATCCGTGGTGGCAAGATCTAGTATTGATTCTGAATATCGAGCTATCACCTTGGGTATATGTGAACTAATGTGGCTTCGAACCTTGCTAGAAGAGTTGGGTGTTACAACTAAAGGGCCTATGCAGTTATTTTGTGATAATAAGGTAGCCATTAGTATTGCAAACGACCCAGTACAGCACGATAGAACAAAGCTCATTGAAATTGACAGACACTTCATAAAAGAAAAGTTAACCAGTGGTCTTATTTGCTTATTTTTTGTAAAAACAGAACATCAGCTAGCTGATATTCTGACTAAAAGTCTTAGTGGTAACATGTTTCTGCTTCAAGTTGGGTATGCGAGATATCTATACACCAACTTGAGGGGGAATGTTAGCAAATATTAGGTGTTAGGCATTTCCCTATTTATGTTTTCCTGTCTATGTTAGCAAGTGTTCCCTGTTTATGTTTCTAGAGTTAGGCTAGCATTTGTGTATAAATGTAACTACTAGCAAACGGGAAAAAAACACAATTTTGAGTGTTCATATTATTACATTCTTACAAAAACCATCCAAATTAAGAATGTTGTATTCATGCCCTTCTTACCAATAAAGAGCAGTATTACACATGAAAGTGAAGTTGGCTAACATGAAGCAAGAACTCGTAATTATTTTTTTAGTTTCTGATAATTAGGACTTACATGGAGATATAGAAGGAAAGTAATACCCTTCTAACATACTAAGGAGATAGGTTTTTTGTTACATTTTACATGCCTTTGTCGCTTTTTTTTAATAATTATTTACATCCACTCAAAGCGCCAGAAAGGGGGTGAACCCAAGTGTACGCAATATACAAGTATAGTGGAGGAAGGGAAAAAAGGCATACCTATGCCCCAAACAAAGAATTTCACCCTATACAAGGAACCTAATAAAAAATACCTACACCAATTTCCTAAAGCAAAATCAACAAAATGTTCTGTAGAACCCAGATACACATCATTATGCCAAAAGAAAAGAAGGCTTGAAAATGCGCAAGGGGCCTTGCTCTCATCAAACAAAAAGCAATATTTTAATGAACATAGAAAGCAAAGCCAAAAGTGTAGGTCTTCATTAAGACTGCAGGTTTACAAAGTTGCACAGTTAGACATTCAAGGCAAATGTCAATGTGCGTTTTGATTCATAAACATTTAGATAATTATACATTAGTATTTATTAGATACCATCTAGCCTAAGTATTAGAACTTTGTAGACAGAAAAATATTTGCATGGATTTAAAAAAGAAAACTTACTGAAGAGCAAATAAAGGAAAATCCCAATGTCAACTGTTCCATTCTTCCCCTAAACTTATTTCCCTTTCTCGAAATTTGATACTTTGCACAAAATATTGGGACATATCTTTTTGTATTCTGAGCCTTAGGCACTGTATTGTATATTCATGTTTCCTCTTAACTTTGAGCATTAAGGAAAATCACTTATCAAGAAGGTATATCTTATCGCCGGGTACAACAGAATTTAGGAAAACAATAAGAGAAGATCCAAAGAAATAAATGCTGGCACAAAATGAAACATAGTCAAGTAGATTGCAATTCTTCTTACCCACATTGGAAGACCCAATCATTAGATGAAACACCTGCAAATGCAAATTCAATGCAGCAACAGCAAATTAATATGAATCCAAATAAAACTGAAAAAATAGCATTATTATCAGCCACAAGTATCATAAATAACTTGCCTAGACTTGCTATTGACAACAGAGTAAAAACTTAACATTATCACTAAAAGTTGAGGGATTATAACTTCAGAAGCATTAAATTTGAATATTTGAAATCCTAAGTCTGAAATCTACCATGTTAATAGGTCCACATATTGCAGCTCATTTGATACAGTTAAAAATGTGAATATAAATTGTAAAAGATTTTCATTGAAAAAAAAAACAAATAAAAAAAATCAATAATGCAGCACTTTTTGTACAAGAGAAACTTAAAGTTCATTTAAATTTTGTCCAGTTATTATATTTAATTTGCTTTCTACGACAAAGATGATTTCAAACAATGACAATTTATGCTACTTAATCAAACTTATCCTTCAATGTCTTTTAACAACTTGTGCTTTCCGAGCATTCTCATCAAACAAAAAGCAATATCTTAATGAACATAGAAAGCAAAGCCAAAAGTGTCGGTCTTCATTAAGAATGTAGGTTTACAAAGTTGCACAGTTGGTCATTCAAGGCAAATGTCAATGTGCGTTTTGATTCATAAACATTTAGATAATTATACATTAGTATTTATTAGATACCATCTAATCTAAGTATTAGAACTTTGTAGACAGAAGAATATTTGTATGGATTTAAAAAAGAAAACTTACCAAAGAGAAAATAACCTTGCTTCCACACAATCATTAGGAAACTTCAAGATAATGATATAATAGTCTTTTAAGAAAGGAGAAACATAATGTTTGACGAACCAAGAAGTACAATGAAATTGTCCCCATATCAAAACGCCATGTATACGTAAAGTAATCTTATATATATACACATATATGAGAATCAGAGAGAAAGAGATAACAAATAAGGTCATGATACAATGTTAGATTCTCATGGAAAGAACTCAATGCTTATAAAAAATCCATTTTCTATCGAGTTCCATATTTAAAATTATTTTGTATTCATTCCAAGATTCTTTTCCAAGATTGTAAGTAAAAAACAATGAAATCAACAGTTAAGAAGGAGAAAGATAAAAAAAACATTTCTTACTTTCTGGCGAGTCCAACCAATCTGTGAATTCCTTGAATGAATCCTCATCAACTGGTAAAACAATGGCATATGAAATCGAATGGTGTTAAGAAAATAATAAATAAAATAAAATAAAAGTGAGAACTCAACTCAACAAGGCCTTTTATCCCAAACTAGTTGGCTTACTTCTCCATTTTTTAGTTATATTTACCTTAATCAGAAGGGTGAAACCGTGAAAGATCTGGTTATCTAGAATCACCTTAAATAAGGTGAAGGAATCAGGTGAGGAAAAATTTGCAACCCAACCCAAGAACAAGAGACATGAGTGTCCAATCTTGACTCACACTTCAATTCACAATTGTATAGTAAAATATTCTCAGTAAAAATAAAATGGAAGAATATCATCAACATGTAAGATAGAAGTCATGAACTGCATCTAGAATCATAACGGGCAACCAATTTGTAAAGATAATTAAACATAGAATTTTAAAAAAGATGCCCAAGACGGTGCTTCAACAATGTCTACAAATTTTGGAGTTGCATTAAATGACAATTGCAGTCGTCACCTGTGATTTCCCTTGCTGTTCAACTACTAATTTATAATTGGACCAAATAAGGAATAAGCAAAGTAAAATTCCAAAATCTCCAACTTCTCAAAACAGTCCGAGATTATACAGCACACAAAACCAAAATCAATAAAATGCAGGAACACCATGGTCCCTTCACTTTGAAGAGGGGTTTTAATAATCTGTTACGTCATTAATCCTTTTTCTTCTTTCTTTATAACTTTTTGATTTTTTGGTCAGACTTCATACTTCATCTTTATTTTACTTTCACCTACCTCTGATATATATATATATAAGGACTCTCATAACAATCAACGAACTCTCTTCAGCACTTCCTTATCTCAAGGGAAAGCCAATTTGGTAACAATAATGAAGCAGAAATATGTAAGACCAGAATCAGAAACCGTGTTATTCCTCAAATAAACATTCATACTTTCCTAAAGACTAATTTATAATGCAGTTTAATAGTACATCCCAACAGGGTATGACCATACTTGTTCAATTTATCTCTTCATTGCCACAAGAACCTATTTCTACCTAAAATTTCAAGTACTGCTATCAAATGAAGACTAACTAAAAACTACCAAATTTGGAAGTAAACAAAGTAACCGTCCGAAAGAGTATTTGAAGTATCCCTTTTGTTTAGTCCACTTTCCACAAATAACACAAACAAACCAATTATCAGTTCATGAGAACCCACAAAAGATTTTGTGAATCAAACACGCGAACAGATATGAAACTATGAGGCATGGATCAAGAAGAAGAGAAAAGGCAGACCTGAATAAATGCCAGGAAAGCAAAAACGCCATCAATGCAAGCAAGAGTAACAAGGACATCCACTAAGGACTTTGGATAACAACCTTTATCTATCAAATCAAACAACATTCTCCCTCTCCTTCTTCCTCCCTCTAAAACATGCACCTTTGCCTTCGCTAAAATTTTCTCTCCACCCCTAGACTGACCTTAAATGAGGATAAGGGATCAATTAGGTGAGCTAAATATTGCAAACCCCATGCCAAAACAAAATACCTGACGTCACTGTACTTCGGCATTTCCAAAGGAGAACAATCATGAGTCACACTTCAATTCCATTGATAGTACAGTTGAATATTCTCAGTAAAACTGAAAGGAACTCTTCAACATGTCAGACAAAAGGTGACGAACCAATGTTACAATCTTAACGGGCAACCAATTTGAAATGATAATGAGCATATGCCCAAATCACGTGCTTAAACAACATTTACAATTCAAATTGCAGTACACGACAATAACAGCTATCATTTTCCATGCAGTTCAACAACTATGGTCTGGTCGGACCAAACAGAGCATTAAGGAAAATAAACTTTCCAAAACAGTTCTGGTTTATACAGCAACTCCATCAAAACAAAATCATAATCAATAAAATGCAGTAACACCTTGCTCCCGTTCCTTTGCTGAAGGGACTTGGAAATCTGTCGCATCAGTTCTTTCTTCCATTTTCTTTTGGTCATCAGATTTTAACTTTCATATAGCTCTGATACAAATTTAAGTAGTCTCATAAAACTATCTAACTCTCATCAGCCATGTCAATAAAAAATATAAATCACGCTTCTTAATCTCTAGCGGCAACCAATTTGACAACTATAATCAAGCATAGGGTATGCAAGACAAGAAGCAAAAACCATGTAATTTGTGCAACAACTCCCATTCCTAGACTAACAGTCAACAAATATGAATAAGTAGGATTTGGTTGCCTGTAGCATTTGGTGGGGGGATCTGGACTGAAAGAAATAACCAGTATTGGGAAGGGAGTGCTTGATTCTTTGCCCATATTCCTTTTTTATCCATACTAGTGGGTTTTTTGGGATAGTTTTGCTTTACGAATCTACTATAGGTATTTCTTTTTTACTGATTCCCTGTATTAGGGATGGGTCTTTTGCTTTGTTTGTTGAATAAGCATTCCTTTTATTTTACCTGTGTTCTGTATACTTCGAGTAACCCGGGATCACCCCCTTTTTGGCACTTCTACTGGAATTATTTACTTATAAAAAAAATACAATAATCATGAGCTAAACACAAAGAAGCATTTCAACAAATATGCTATTAGTTGATCCAGATACAGTAAAAATTAAAATCATGCCATATTTCCAAAAAAATTATTTTCCAAAAAGGTCGCAGTTTATTAAGCAAACGAATAAACAGAAACCATATTAATCTAAAACGTAATATTGCCCCGATTCCCTTTCCTCTTTTGAGTAAATATCATATCCAGTATCTGTTTCAACAATATCCTGGTTTTTCAGATAATCACCACCACATCAATTATAGTCCAGCTAATTCTGATTTAAGAGTAAAACTCGATGGAAAAAAAACTCATCAACATTAGCAATTAAAGGTGTTAAACATAACATCCCCAGCGCGGGGACTGAGGGAATATGTTAGAGCAATAGGTGTTATATAATGGTCCTAGCCTCTTATGATAACTCATCCCAATGTATTTATGAAACGTCCTTTTTATAATAAATAGCATAATAAAAGTTAGATTTTTGTTAACCTGAAATGGTGGAATAAATGGCACAGGCCATGAGAAATAACTTTAAGGTCAATGGTTCCAATTCCGTACTTAGGGCCAAACTTACACGTATCTAAAAAATTTAAAAATATTTTATACAAATCCAATTCATATTTAAGCGTGGTCTCAATGGTAAATCTCATACTATTTTAAGTAAGACTAATGTTTATCTGAAAATAGAATATACAAATTCCTGTAATTTGTCTTCTCCCAAAGTACCTCACTTTAGTTTCCAATTTTCATAATATTCAAAAAAATTATAAAATTAATATTACTACATATATTCAAGAGTAATTGTAATCTGACATCCATGCATAAGTTCTTACAGTAATATTTATAATTCATCAACGATATTTATATTTTTTTTTAAATATATATACAACCTGTTGGTTGTCCCGGAAAATACTTTTGTAATTTTATACTCCCTCCATTTCAAAATTAAAAACATTTTTTTTTTATGTCCGTTCAATAATTTGGGATAAATTTCTATTTTTAGACTATAAAATTACATGAGGTTCCTAACATGCCATTACTTTTATTTCCGATTGATTGAGTACTATCATGAAACCACTACTATATTTCTAAACAATGTGAGGGATATGTTTGGAGTAATAAAGTTATCCTTTAGACCATGTATTAGCTCGCTTTTGTAAACTTTTATCCTTTTAGATGGCTTGTACAATTGATTACATATGATTTTTGTCAAAAATTATATAATGGATGATCTAACCTAATTTTAGAAAGAAAAAAATATAAATAATTTTCATAACTCATAGGTGAATTTAATAATACCCACAAGGTCCCTTCCCACATGAAGGTTATTGGATACACCCCACTCCCATGGATATCACCTTGTAAAAATATTTTGGCAAATGGGACCTTGAACGAAATCCTAGTGCCATTGCAAACCCAAGTATCAACAAATTCCACAATAACACTCGCATAATGAGCAAAGAAATGTTGCACGAGATACATTTATGCAGACATTTCATTGTCAGGACTACCACTAGGAAACAATAACATAATCTTGTAATCAAATTACAAGTTTTCAACCCAAATAAAGATTCATACTTTCCTCAGGCAAAACTAGTGACTACCACTAGAAACAACTACATAAACTTCTAAACAATTTATTATTCAAATAAAGATTCAAACTTTCCTCAGCAGACTAGTTTCTACAGCAACTGCATTCCCTCAAAAACCATTTTCCTGCTACAATTATAACTCCATTGCCCGTTAAGCAAAAAACTAAGAAACTAACTAAAAACTATATAATTGAAGTAAATAAAATAATCCCCTGTATCCAGTCCATCACTCTCAAAAAACACGATCTTAATCCAATCATCAGTATAAAAAATCAAAGGTAAAACCCACATACAATTATCCTAATTAAACACAAATGGGTTACATATAAATTTACAAATTTATGTCACATTTTCAAAATAGGGGAAAAAGAGAGACCTGGTAGAATGCAAGAACAGCAATAACACCATCAACAAAAGCAAGGGAAACATTGACAGCCACTAAGGCCTTCGGATAACAACTTCCGACTCTCAATTCGAACATTATTTCTGTTTCTCTCTCTTAAGCATGCGGGTTTCGATTTTTCACAAAAACCATATAAATATTTTGTTTCTCACTCTAAACGAAAGAAGAAGAAGAATAGAGAGAGTAAATAAATAATTACGGTAGTTGGAGCTGGGGCTTAAGTATGTATGTATGTGTAGAAGCCAGAAGGTATCTATCAATGGCAGATCTGTTTGTCGATTCAATTGATACACTTTCTCTCTCACACACATCCTGTTTTTTCTATTTATATGGCTCCGACTATATACGTAACTATTTGACAGGTGCCACCAGGGTGCGGATGTATACGAATGGCAGCATTGCTGCGTTTCTTTCTTTTCTTTGTTTTTATACGTCTAGGGATAGAGTAGAAATATAAATTAATAAATTTTTTGGGTAGATTAATAGAAGAATTAAATTTAAAGGTGTAAAAAGAAAAGGTAAAATGTGATGATAATTTTATCAAAACTAGTTATTGTTTAAAAAAAATGAATTGAGCACAATTGATCTAAAGTTATGGATTTAATATATGTTATATTCTAGTCAATATCCTATAATCTAACAGGCTTCAAGACTGAAAATTATATTTAAACTTTGTTTGTTTATAATGACCTTAGAAGCAATCAACGTAAGAATGCATCGATGGATTCTGCATAATTTTTGGGTGGTCTGAGTATAAACTTTGAATTATTTATTTCACTTATTTCAAATAAAGGTTATTTAAAATTTATAAAAAGATATCAAAACTGATTTTATACTTTAAAATTAATTCATAATTTTGTTTAAATATAGAAAGCAAATTTAATTCAACGTTTTGAACATTTAGAAAATCATTCAAATTGAACTGTGTCAAGTAACCTAAGTAAGTTTCTAAATTGTATCTAAATATTTTTTATTTTGAAATTCCTTTTTTAGTTTAGATCATGAATATTTATTTGTTGTATATTATAGAATTATTAGCCGTACTACCTGTAATATCCAAAAATTTTCGCATATTATTAAATAAATATATTAATAAAAATGAATATTTATTGGAGTATGAACAATTTCATGTTATGAAATGAGATAACTCAATTATATTAAATAATTAAATAGTTGAGAATACGTGGAGTTTGTGGTAAACTCGTTGAAAGCCTTGTGTGGTATGGTGATGGAAATACAAATAGTAATGATAAGCGGCAAAGAAATTATGAGATGAGCAATTAAGTAATATTAATTGTTAAGTGTTGTTGTAGTATATTTATGAATTTTTAATTGATATTAATAAGGTCGGTTAATATGCGATTATTAATTGTTATTTAATTGATAATGGTTGTGGTGGAATATTGATTTCTTGGCAATTATTAATAATAGGTGATTATTATATAAATAAGTAATGATTATGGAAAACCCATAAATGGTTGGATTAATTAATATTAGTGTTAATTAATTAAGGAAGAGCATGATTATTTATTTAACATAATTAAGTGAGTTATTAATACAATAATATTATATTGATAGTTATGTGCACATGAATACTAATACAACTATATCATATAGTGTAGTGTGACACTGTGTAACTATATATTTAGTCTTATAAAATTTTATTGTTTGGGCATTGTGACTAAATATATTGGAACTATATGTTATAAATATATTATCTATGTGATAATATGTATATGGGCATGTATAGAAATAATATAGCATGAACTATTAAAGTATACCAGTGTGATAAAATGTACATGGATTATATGTATATTACATTCCCATATTTCATCTACTACATTGAAACCTTAATTATTACCTGTGACATTTAATCATAATATATGGTTGAGATGTGTATTAAAAATATAACATAAGAGTGAGGATGTGTAGGAGTATACAAGAATGCTAGTTAACTTGTTTGTCCCAAATTGATAGTCCCATTTACCTCTTATTTCTCATTCACGTGCATTTCATAAAGGCTAAGGCCTATGTTTTTCAAATTTTCTTCCAAGCTTGCTAGGCATGATCATGGGGGGAGTGGTACTCATGATGAAATCCAACAACCAATTACCAACTCCTTCTTATACATCATGCAATCCCTCAACCCATGAGTTTAATTATTGGGCAATGGTTTGGCATGGTCAATGAGTTTTCTATAAATGGAGCTTTTCCCTTCATTCTTTGTGTTGTTTGAGATTGTTTGAGAATTGCTAAGTAAGAATTGAGAGCATCTGAGTGTCTTTAGAGCTTAGGAGTTCAAGTGGAACAAGTTTCATTCATATTGTAGAGGTATAATTCCATTCTATACTTACCATTTTCAGTTTCTGTAAACAGAGTTCTTGAACTCTTAAAGTTCAAAATCTTGAATTCATGGAATTATATTTTAAGGAGGTTGAGTAATGTTTAATTAGTTGTTATATGATCATATAAGCATGTTGCAATTGTTATATGAGTGTTTAGGAATGATTTAAATTGGGTAAATTATGAGTTTTAATTTGGGACGATTCTTAAAGCAGACTATTCTTGCTTTGAACCGAACTGCAGCTTGATTATTCTACATTTGTATTGAAGAAGTAAGCAATTGCTGCTTGGGTTCTTGAGTTCGATTTTTAGTTTACATTTTGCAATCGATATAAGTCTTAAGACTTATTATAGCATGTAAGCATGTGTAATGTGTATGTGCATGTATATTATGCTAAGTGGAGTATGTTTTAATTAGGTTTGCATGATTAATGAAAGCATGTGGTTTAAATGGAGATTTGAACCTTAAGTTTTGAAAACCAACTATGTTAAAGATCATGTTCTACAAATTATGAACCTAGTGAGCTATACATGACTGATTTTTCACATTGATGAACATGTTGTAGTGAACATAGTCCTCTTGAGAATGAACAAACTTATTAAGCCTAGTGATAGAAATGTTTTCAAGGAAAGACTTAGCCTAGTATGCTAACTTGCATGATTTCCACATGTTGTATATTCTGACTTTACAAAGCATGTTAATGTGACTTAGACATGCTTGAATAAACCTTTAGCTTATGCTTAAGTGATTAGCAAAGAAACATGAACAAGTTGGACTCACTAGTAAGTTTAGAATATGAATATTGTCATGATACCTTGAAAACTAGAATATGAAATTTGTGATCATGTTTGATGACACTCTTAGACTCACTCATGTAGCATAAACCTATACATACCATGCTTGTGTAGCACATTTCAAGAAAAGCATGACAAAGCCTATTTTTCAACTAAAACGGTGTTAGTTTCACGTATGTGATATGAATACACACAAGCATGCCTAACATGATTTTTTATAATTATCTTGTATGTTTAGAAAGCAAGCATGCTAGACTTTGTGGTTTCATGACCTTGAATGATCTTAAATTGTTGAAAAGATCGAACTTAGAGCCATGTTATGCAAGAAGGGACCTAGATTATCTAAGAAGCATGAAAGGAACCTTAACATGTCAAAATACATTATGTATGATTGTGCGTTCGATTTGGATAGAACCCCACAAAGAAATTTGAGTCTTGGCAGGTGGTCGATCTGCCAAGGCCATATTGCTACGATCCTAGGCTTAGCCATGGCGCAGCTATGCCAGTCTGGAATCCCAGATATTGAATTCTGATCTTTTGGACAGTAACTATGTGATACCTATGATGCTAAATGTTATCTGAAGGGTTTCAACACAGAAACGCACAATAGAAATAGAACAATTTAAACTAATTTCAAAACCCCAAAACAGGATCCATGCGAAAACAATTAATTCAGTGGTTTGAAATTATACCGATTAAGAAAGCTCAAAACGATGCAGTCGAATCTCCAACGCAATTCGAACAGACTGTGTCTCTACGGTATCCACATTTAACGCCTCCAGAATCGTCGTGACGATCTGTAGAAGAAGAAGGAAGCGTTACATAGCCACCAAGGATGAGGATTTTTTTAAACTGTTTTTTCTCTAATCTCTCTCTAAGGAGCGGCTAGGGTTTTGGTTAATGAATAATACCTAAAATGGTCGCTACATATCATATATATAGCGATTAAAAGGAATTATTCAAAACCTAATTTAATAAAATCCAATTTATATATATATATATATATATATCTTAATTAAGTCTTACTTAATTAATATATCTATATATAAATTATCCTATTAATTTAAATTCATAATTTAAATACTATCAATCATATTGACATATTTAAATCTTTACGATTTAAATTAATTTTCTTTTAATTATGTTCTATGTGTGTGACCCTATATGTTATTATTACGTTGATAATAATTTTAAAATTATATTATAAAATTATAAACAGTGAGCGACATCTAGTAATGCATCACTGCTACCCAAGTAATAATTAGATCGATGATTCGATGCAACCTTTTCGTAATCAATGTTTCAATGTAATTTAATCATTTTAACCGTAATATCCTAGATTAAACTCGAGTCATGGAATGTGTCATACTCTTCATAATTTAATCGAGTTTTCTTGATCAATGAGTAGACTATATGAAACAAATCACTATTTGAGCATGGTTATGCATTTCATAGTCCTACTCAATCAAGAGGCCTATATATATCATCCCTAATATATAGGAGGGTTAAATTCCATCTAGATCACTCATATTCCTCACACGATTCATGATGTACCCAATAATCACCTTTATAGTCCACCACATTAAAGGTGACATTTGATGATATCAAAGTACATAAATTCCGTGTAGTAATATAGTGATTTCGTGTCGGAGGACCATTACATCATTATCCTTTATGAGAATTTCTAATGACACTTCGCATAATGCTCCACATAGAATTCTCATGGTGGGTTTGTCCAAATACATCGATTTTCTCAACATGTACTCTATGCATTGACTTAATATCTCATATATTTATGACCAATGAGATTTAGTCATCATTCAATCCACATACTAGTCTCAATGCATCATTGTTGTCCCATCAACAATGATACTCGACTAGGGACATTTAAGAACAATGATACTAATTGTAATTATATTGTAATTATATAATCTCATGTTCAAGTCACATACTTGAAACTATAAAATTTGTATCACTATTCTAAAGAATTTTATTATGTTAACAATTATATTATGCAGTAAATAAAACCATAATAAAATCATTTATTTATTCAATCAAATATAATATCAAAATGTTAAGCAATTATACCAAATAATTGGCCTCTAGGGCATAAACATTAACATGATCTAAAACCTCATCGATATATATATATATATATATATATATATATATATATATATATATATATATATATATATATATATACATGAGTGATGCCTAGTTGATAAGTCGGTGTTGCATTGAAATGAAAAGTTCATGAGTAGGAGGTCTTAACCTTGAGCATTCTTGATTTGCTTGTGAAGTAACTAAGTAGTTGATTCATGATGACTTATAATCTGATTTTGTACCCTATGTGCATACTTGTATCGTGTCAAGCTTGATTAAAAACTGTGTTAACTAATGAATATCTTGATCATATAATACGCTATAAATAGGATTCAAAAGTGTTGATTTATTAACGTGGATAAACTACGCTTAAGGCAAGTTCCCTAAACTTACTCTAATTATTATTGAACAAGTTTTCTTGAACCTTACTTTTATTGAGCAAGTATCCGAACCCTATTATTATTATTGTGCAATATCATTGCATTATTTATTCGGCCAATACCGTAAGCTTATCCTTTTGAATACAAGTTAGATTACTTTGTTAAACCCTTGTGAAAGCTATTATTCATGTTGAAATTGGTATTGTCCTTGAATATAGTGAAAGAGTCGATGCCATTTGATTCAGCTAGACTATATGCATGTTTATAATAAAATTGTCTAAACCAATTGATTGGTGCAGAAATCTTGAAAACTGAGTTGGACAACCCTTTTGGTAAGGGGAGTGTTTGTTGTTGGAAAACCCAACACATGAATAAATATTATTGTGGTGTTATGCATAGCGAAGTATTGTGGTCGATCATCTATAAGTACTTGATATTTTTGGGTTATCGGTTTAATATTGGTAACTCTAGTGAAAGTTCAATGGTCTTAGTGATTGCTCAAAGATTATAAATTGTTTATCCGATTGGATACTTTGTTAGCCGTTGAAATCATATATATCTGTTGATTTATATTGAATTGTTATATCCCTTATTCATGATGTTATTCTGACACTTTGAACTATCCTCGAAATAACCCTTTGATATCAAACCTTGTGATATTATATCCTACACCCTTGTTGTATATTACTTATTGGGCAATTTGTGCTCATCCTTGCTTATTTAAAATATGTCAGTTAAGGAAGAACTTGGAGGTGTTTCTGGAGCAGACAAGGGTAAGGGCAAGGCTACCGACTAACTTGTCCTTTTTATGTTTAAGTCTATTATGATGTATTAAGACTATTTTAGACTATGTTTAAGCTTAAGTATGATCATGTAATAAGTCTTTATTAGATATTATTATGTAATCTATTAAGCCTTTGTAGAGTTCATGAGACTTGGGGAATAATTATAATAAATCATTGTATATTATTCTAAAGTAGATTTTTCATTGTGTATGCGTTATTTTAGTTATTATGGTTTTACCATGAGAACGTGATGAACCGAATTCGAGTGACCAACTGGAGGTCCGAATTTGGGGGCGTCACATGTTGGTATCAAAGCCTTAGTTATAAACCTTAGGAGCGAGTGTCCTTATAAAATATAACTTAAGGGAACTTAAAAGTTAGGAAGGAGATAAAACTCATGTAGAATTTTCCTTGAGAGACTTAGTGTGTTATGAAATGTAACTTCATTATATACAATGAACTTATGTTTGTTAACATTCTAATGGAGTTGTTGGTTGTGTTGTCTTATGTTGGTGATTGTGGGATGGTGACATGTGGGAGGACCTAAGCCAAAGAGTAGAGAGGAGCAGCGTGATATCCACGTAGTATTTGAGACACCTTGATAAGCAGAACCTATTTGAGTAGTAGCCCCTTTTGATGATGATGATGAGGAAGAGGTGGAGTCGACCACGAGGAGAAGCCTTTGGAGGAGGGCCGAGCTGTGGAGGACTCAAGCGAGGCTACTGAGGATCGGATGTTAGGGAGAGTATGAGGAGCAAATATTGGAGTTGGGATGTAGAGTAGAAGAGCTAGAGGCTGAGGCTAGGGAGAGGGAGTCTGCATTCTAGAAGTTGAGGGACGAGGACCATCAGAGACAATTAGTGATGCATGAGATGGAGGTAGAGATTGCTCACCGTAAGGAAGCAGGGATCCAGATGGGATCTTTGTTTCACCGAGTGGTGGCGAGGAATGTTGAGGTGACAGGAAAGCTGGAGGAATTAGAGCAGAAGGTGTTGAGTGAGAGGGCGGAGAAGGAGGCTCTCCGAACTCAGTTAGAAATGGAGGTGATGGATAGGATTCACTTCGAAGAGAAGTGGGAAGAAGCCAATGATAGGGCAGATGACCTAGAGGATGAGGTGCGGTATAAGAGGAGGAAGATGAACAAGATGGGCTATACTCTTCGCACGGCCATGGAGAGATTGATCGATGGGGTACATCATTACCCGGTGAAGAAGACGGACACGTAGATACCATAAGCCAAGACATGGTGGTGCACATCACATAGAAGGAATATCAGAGCGCCGTTGAGCGTGGGATGTTAGATTGAGTTTAGAGGATGAAGACCAGTAGTGTAGTAGTTTTATCTTTGTGTTGTTAAAATGTTGTTGTAATCTCAGTCTTTTGTGTAAGATGTGAGATAGTGGTAAACCCCCAAATTTTCGAAAAGTATTCGAAGGGTAGTAAGATAGTAGGTCCCTGTCTTTTGTAATATTAGGGGATATGTGTTATCATTTATAGCAGTATGCTAGAAAAGAACATGTAATGTAACCCTTTGGCATATGAATATAAATGATCTTATTTCAGAAATGTGATATAAACCTGTAGTTCTTTCTATTAAGAAATGTCTAAGTATTATAACTAGATAATAAAAATGAAAATTTTGTGATGCAAAAAATGCCGCCCAGACGTAGAATAAGCATCTCGGAAGAAGTCGATTAATGATGAGAGAGGTCTGTAGATCCGATCTGAGACTGATAGATTTATTGGGAGAAGCTCTGAGGGGAAGAAACGAACCCGTACCACCCATTCCCCAAGCTGTCCCAGTAACGACCTTTAAAGATTTTAAGAGTATAGGACCCCTAGAGTTCGCGAGAACCACTGACCCAATAGTTGCGTAAACCTGGATCAAGGAGATCGAGAAAGCCTTCACTATAGCTCGAGTGGGTGAAGACCAGAAGACAGTATTTTCCACATACATGATGAGGGGCGAATCGAACTATTGGTGGGAAACCAATCAGCAAAGAGCGGGGGAAGGTACGATAACGTGAGAGAGGTTTACTACGTTGTTTTTTGAAAACTATTTTTTGAAGAGTATGAAGAGTAGGATGGAAGTAAAATTCCTAGAATTAAAACAAGGTGATATGACGGTGGCGCAGTACGCAGCTAAGTTCAATGAACTAGCGCGGTTTGCAGAACACCAAGTTGTGGATGAGGAGAGGAAGGCAAGACGTTTTGAACAAGGGTTAAAACCGTGGTTGTACAATAAGGTATCGGTCTTCCAGATTGATTTCTTTATAACATTGTTGGAGAAGGCAATCATTGCGAAAGGTGGCAGTGAGGCCTTAAGTCTGTATCATAAGGAGAAGAAGAATAAGAACACTGGTAGTGAGCATCGTGGAGGAAGCATCAATGGAGGGAGTAACTCCGGAAAGAGGAAAAGGGAAAACAACAACAACAGAAGCAACAATCAAGGTGGGAATCACCAAGGAAACTTCAAGAAGAGGACCGAAGCTTGTAACAAATGTGGAAGAAGTTATCAGGGATAATGCTGGAAGAGGAAGAATGTAAGATCCCAAATAATTAATAAATAAAATTTAATTTCCTCTAATTATTATTTTGAAATAGTAAGGGTTGATGTGATTGATGTGGATAATTCACGGGTAAAATACTTAAATATTTCAAAATAAGCAAATGGTTATAAAATATTCATTGTTGTCGGGGAATATTCGTTTGGTCGTGGAATATTAAATCGTCGGGGAATATTAAATGCGACAATTGACCCATGTGTGAGCCCCATGTGAAAGCGATTGGAGGAAGAAAATGACAAATATAAGTTGTTTAAAAATAACGGCGTAGTTATTCTGAATTTACCATTGTTGGAATACCCGGTGGTTAAAACACGATGTCTGCGTTGTTGAGCGGTAGCTGCGGTATTGCACCAATTATTGACTCTTACGTACGTGAAGGCCTACTCAATAATGGTTATGATAATTCTTTATTCGGTGTTTTATTTTATTGATTCAATAATTCTTTGCGTTGATATTTTATATTCTTTGTTGTTTTAATAATTGTCATTACACGGTATTTTTCATTATCGAAACAATAATTCATATTATCCGAATAATATTATTAGATAACATTATTGGCAATGTCTAGAAAGTTACATCTAAGGAGAGGTTTGGTCACCTAATTACTTGGCAAGTAAGGAGAAATTCTTATTGGAAAGCCCTCTTTCACAGGGCGCACTGGTTGTCAATATTGTGATTACATAATATTATTTGTGAATAATTAATTATTGATTCATATGATGAGGAAAATATTAATTTTATGTGGATATAGATGGAGAAAATTTTTAATGTGACAATTGTTGAAAATTGAAATTTTATCTTTTTCTGATAAAATAATATATATTATTATATTTTAATAATATAATAATGGTGATATTTTTACAACGAATGTGGGATATATGAGTATCTGAGAGGAAGAGTATTTTGTTGCAATAAATGTTTAAAACATGTTAAACATGTAAATTGGACCCCATTTATTGGTGAAATTTGATTATAGCCTCTAAAATCACCCGTTTATGGATTTCGGTCAATTTACATTTGGGAATTTAGAAAAACTTTCTTACGTAAAGTTGTAGAAATTGGATTTCCTATAAAAACACGCGAGATTCAAATTTTCTGATAAAAGGGCTATTTATTGTGAATTATTGAAGTTCCAAAGCTCAAAATAATTAATTTTGGAAGTTTAAATTATTTTAAATTAGAAAAACGTTTTTTATTTTCTTCTAGAAGGTTGGCATGTGTGAATTCTTTGAGATTCAGATTTCAAAGAATCATATAATATTTTTATAAATATTAATATTTTATTAAATTTTATAACTTTTGGTGTTTTAAGCGATTTTACATAAATAGGTCTTAGGTTAGAATTGAAAATCACACGAAGCTGAAGTTTTTCTCTCTATATTATCGAGCATATTCTTGTGAGTATTTTGAGTATACTTTGAGTATTGCTATACGGTGAAAGTTCAAGATATAGTCATATCCGAGTATTAGGTTAAATCTTGATCTTTTTCGGTAAGGGATATTATTTTTTTCGTAATGATATTATTTCTTCAATATCATTATCTTTGAAATATTGGTCTAAAGTTTTTATCAAATTTGGAACTTTTGGTGTCGAGATTCTTATTCACGTATCTGGCCTTTATTCACGTATCTGACCTTTATTCACGAATCTGCCTTTATTCATGAAAAAAATGAAAATTTTTCTTTTCGTCTAAAATATCTATTGTGGATACTAGCTTTGATTGTATCCATGTTTTGATCATTCTTGAATTTTACGCATACTTATGATTATTTTTGAGGTATTTTTGGACATGGATAAAAAACAAAGTCACGAATCCTTAATCCTTAATCCTTGTCATTTTTGATTCTTTGGATTCGCTTTTTTTTAAAAAATATTTTCATCATCCTCGGTCTTAAATGATGATATTATTGAATATCTTTGGCACGTAGTGCAAAGATGAATGATTTATGATGAATATCTTTGGCCGATAGTGCAAAGATGAATGATTTCGATGAATATCTTTGGCCCGTAGTGCAAAGATGAATGATTTTTATGAATATCTTTGGCTCAGTAGTGCAAAGATGAACATGTGTTTAGATGAACATGACCAATTTGGTGAATGTCCTTGCTTTTTGTAGTGCAAGGATGAATATTTGATCGGATATATATTGATTGATGTTACGGGGATAAAAATAGGCGATGAACTTTAAAATTCATACATAGAAGATAGTAGTTTGCATTCTCTACTTAACTCTTCTAATGAATTATTATTTCAGCACGCGAATATTGATTTAAAACTTGTTATCTATTGTATATTATATTTTCCTGTTGAAGACTAACGATAATTTTGTTGTATATTATCTTAGTCATAATATTCTTTCTTTGGGCTAGTCGAGCTCACCCTTTTCCTTTTTGTTCCATTTTTCTTCTCGGGAGGCGAGAATATAACAAGTGCGAGTCGGGGTATGGAATGAAAGTTCTAGGGAGAGTTGTTTAGTAGTCCTCACCATTGTTGTAAAATAATGTATCAATAATTATGATGAGGATTTATTTGTATGTGGATATTATGCAGATGGCAATATCTCGTATTTAAACTCACAGTTTACTATTGTAATAATAAAGTTGTAGTTGTTTTACATCAGGTGTATTGACAACTCGGAGAATGGGGGATGTAGACTATTTTGGGGGTGTCACGGTTGGTATCGAGCTTAGGGATATGATCTCCTGGCGGAGATCGGGGAATAGAACTAGGAGGAGGAGGCGAGTAAATCCTTCGCTGAGTGTGTCTACCCAAAGCTTATTTGATAGTTGGTCAAGTATATAGGGATATTATGTGATATATTGATTTCCTTAATTAACCCTTGTTTTATGGCGAGTATTTGAGAATGTCATCGGTGAGAATATTAACAATGGAAATGAGACCAAGTGGAGAGGCTGGCGTGTACTCACCAACGAGGAGAAGCGTGCAACAGTGGCAATGTTCCTCCCTGTGAACAACACCTTGAAGCGAGATGATGAGCGAGGGGATATTTAGAAGCTTTTTGCGAGTTCATGCAAAATCGAGACGAGGAGACTCGTGTTCAAAACATAGGAGAAATGATAGCAATTCACGGGTTGTCACGCGACCCACAGTTCAAAGAGTTGGGACCACGAATTTAAGGAAAGCCATATCCGATCATGGCGAAACATGGGTCAAGCAAATTACCAAGATATTCGATGTCTTGGGATGATGCGGAAGAACGAAGGTTCCATTCGCCACCTTTATGTTAGTGGCGTGGCGGAAGAATTCTTGGGTGAGAATGCGTGAAGCGTACCCATCCATTCTTATTTCGGCGATGTCTTGGGAGCGTTTGAGAAACTATTTAATGACAAATACTTTCCGAAAGTGTTACGTCGTATGAAGGAAGTGGAGTTTATTGTGGAAGCGAGAACAACATGACGGTGTCTCAGTATGAGGCGAAGTTTGCGGAGTTGTCCAGGTTTGCACCTCATTTGGTGGAAAATGAGGAACGAATGACGCGTATGTTTCTGAGGGGTCTAAAACCCGAGATTCGACAATATCTTATCTCTCATAAATTTTCTTTATATTCGGATATTGTAAATGTGGCTCAATTATTAGGCGTGATATGACGAGTATATGTTCAATGGGGACCACAACGAGTGGTCATATCGGTGATGTGATCATCAAAACGATGATAACCAGCGGGGAGGAAAGAATACGGACAAAGGCGGTAACCACTCGGGTGGTAATCGTGGCCATGATAATAGGAGAGGTGACTCAAGTGGACATTTCAAGAAGAGAAGGTTCAACAATAACCATGTGAAGACGTCGCAAAGAAGAATCGGGTTCCAGGGAGGAGAGCGACCACCGGTCATATGCTATAAATGTGGAAAGAGGACATATCGATCCAAAGCGCCCATGCAGTTCAGTATGCTATAATTGTGGAAAGGAAGGACATATCGCTCGAGATTGCGGTAGCGAAACCTAGTTCAATGAGGGACGGTGACTCAAAAGATCGTCCCGAAGAAAAGTCAAAGTCAATCGGTTCTGGAAGAGCTTTTGTTATTCTTGGTCAAAATGCGAGGAACCCAAAGCGAGGTGATCACGGGTAAAGCTATTTATAAATTCTTGTGAAGTTTATACTTTACTAGATATCTAGGTCTTTACCCATTCATTTATCTCTCCTGCTTTGTGCTCAACGTTTAAACTTGACTCGGAGAAATTAGACTTTGACCTATCTGTGGAAACTCTGTTAGGAGAAACTTTCATCACATCCATTTGTTTATAAATCTTGTCTAATCCATGTTGGCACCCTTATCTTACTTGTTGACCTTATCTCTTTAAAGATACTTGCTTTTGATGTGATTTTAGGGATTGATTGGTTAACTACTCATCATGCCAAAATTGATTGTTTTTCGTAAGGTTGTTAGCTTTCATATTCCTAAACAACTTGTTGTTGAATTCAACAACTAAACCATTAAAATCAATCATCATCATATCTAATCATAAAGCTATTCGTTTATTAAAAAACGGATGTCAAGCTTTCTTAGCCCATGTTATGGATTTGAATAAAGACACGTCAAAATTGAATAATATTCCTGTTGTTATTAACTTTCCTGACGTATTTCCTGAAGAACTTCTCGGTCTACCCTTTAAGCGTGAAGTTGAATTCTTTATTGACCTTGAACACGGTACAAAGCCCATTTCTAAAACCCCATATCGAATGGCTCTATTGAACTTGAGGAGTTAAAGGTCCAACTACTGAGAGTTGTTGGACATTGGTTTCATTAGATCCTAGTACATCTCCTTGGGGTGCTCCTATTTTATTTGTAAAGAAGAAAGAGGGAGTATGCGACTTTCAGTATTGATTTATCGGGGAATTGAACCATGTCACTATCAAAAATAGGTATCCTCACCTCGTATTGATGACTTGTTTGACCGATTTGCAAGGAGCACAATTCTTTTCAAAAATTGATCTTCGATTCCGGATATCATCGGTGAAGATTTAGGCGAGGATATTCAAAGACGCCTTTAGAACTTCGATGCGAGGCATTATGAATTCTTAGTTATGTCTTTCGGATTGACTAATGCTCCCTGCGACTTTCATGGATATGATGAACCGAGTATTCAAAGAGTATTTGGATCGATTCGTTGTTGTCTTTATTGATGACATCCTCATATATTCCAAAATAGTGAAGATCATGAGCACCGTTTTAATTTGGTACTCCAAAGGCCGTGAAAACAAGCTTTATGCCAAGTTAAAGAAATGCGAGTTCGGCTTGAGGAAGTAGCATTTCTTGGGCATGGTGTCAAAACACATGGAGTATCTGTTGACCCGTGAAGATTCAAGCAATACAAAGTTAGGACAGCAACCGGTGATTGGTAATGAAGACGTAGCTTTTGGGCTTTTTGGTTATTATCGGAGATTCGTGGAAGGTTTTCTCGAATCGCTACTCAGATTAACTCATCTAACTCGGAAGGATACAAAATTCGTTTGGAAGCGAAGAGTGCGAGAAGAGTTTCAAGAGCTTAAAGGAGACTTATTTTAAGACTGTTTCTAACAATACCATCCGGTTCGGATGGATTTGTTATCTACAACTGATGCTTGAGCAAAAGGTTAGGATGTGTTCTCATGCAGCGTGGGAAAGTCATAGCTATGCGCTCATGACAACTTAAAGAATATGAGAGGAATTATCCTACTCATGATCTAGAAGAGTTAGCGTGATCGTTTCGTTGTTAAAGATCTGGAGGCACTATCTATATGGAGAGAAGTGGAGATATATTCGGACCATAAAAGCCTTAAATATTTCTTCACTCAAAAAAGAACTTAATACGGCGGCAATGACGTTGGCTCGAGCTATTGAAAGACTACAACCACACTATTCAATACCATCCCGGAAAAGCGAACGTGGTACCGACGGCGTTGAGTAGAAGATCATATCATTGAGGAACGAGCGCGATGATGTCAAATATCTGCGTAGAGCCAACTTTAATAGAAAAAGTTAAGGTTGCTTCAAGCCACCCAGGCGGTGATGCATATGAAGAAGAAAGTACAAGAAGGAGCTATTAGGGGCGAGAATTGATGAAGAAGGAATACTTGAGTCCACTCGGACTTTTGTGTTCTAACGATTCGATTTGAAGTACAAGATTATGATGGAGGCACACAATACACCATTTCAATCCATCCGGAAGTACTAAAATGTATCGTGATCTTGACATACATTTTGGTGGAACAATATGAAGAGAGAGATTGCAAAGTTTATCTCAACATGTTTAACTTGTCAACGTGTAAAGGCGAGCATCAAGTGCCTAAGGGACCATTGCAACCACTTGAGATTCCGAAATGGGAGTGGGAACACATTACCATGGATTTCGTTACGGGACTTCCCACGGTTTCTCAAGGCATAAATGCTATTTGGGTTATTGTTGATAGATTAACCAAGTCCGCTTCATTTCTTGCCAATACGGAGACTTATTCCTTGAACGTCTTTTCAAATGCACGTAAATGAGATTGTGAGATTGCATGGCATGCCAATATCCATAGTTTCGGATCGTGACCCAAGATTCACTTCAAGATTTTGGGTTAGCTTGCAAAAAGCTATGGGTGCGGAGTTTAAGATTCGATTCGGCATACCATCCTCAAAGCGGACGGACAATCGAGAGAGGACTATTCAAACTCTTGAAGATTTATTAAGACTACGTGTCCTAGACTTCAAGGCGGTTAGGATAAGTATTTACCATTGGTGGAATTCTCCTACAACAACGGATTATCGTGCAAGTATAGGTGTGGCCCCATTGAAGCATTATATGGACGAAAGTGTCGCTTCTCCAATATGTTGGGATGAGGTGGGTGAAGAACATTGTTGGGACCCGAAGTTAAGACGATATGACTACCGAAAAGATCCAAATGATTCGACAAGCGTATACAAAGCGGCACAAGATCGACAAAAGAGTTATGCGGATCTTCATCGAAAGGATGTGGAATTTAGTATAGGGGATCATGTATTGTTGCGTGTTGCCCCGTGGAAGGAGTTACAAGATTAGGGAAGAGAGAAAGCTCAATCCACGATTTATTGGTCCATTTCAAATTCTTGACCGAGTAGGAAATGTAGCCTATAGAATCGCGTTACCTCAAGTATGTCTCGTGTTCATAATGTGTTTCACATATCCGTACTTCGTAAATATGTGAAAGACCGAATCACGTTATTGAGTTAGAAAACCAGACGAGATAGCCAAGACTTAACGATGAGGAAGTACTGTCAAGATCTTGGATAGGAAGGAGCATGTCCCACGACGAAGGTCATACCACAAGTTAAAGTCTTGTGGAGAAACCATTATAGAGGAAATGACACGGGAGTTGAAAGCGGAAATGAAAGCGAGGTATCCTCATCTTTTTGAAAACACTGCGTAACGTACGTCAATTTCGAGGATGAAATTTCATAAGGAGGGAGGTTGTAAGATCCCAAATAATTAATAAATGAAATTTAATTTCCTCTAATTATTATTTTGAAATAGTAAGGGTTGATGTGATTAATGTGGATATTTACGGGTAAAATCATAAATATTTCAAAATAAGCAAGTGGTTATAAAATATTCATTGTTGTCGGGGAATATTCGTTTGGTCGTGGAATATAAATGCATTGTCGGGAATATTTAAATGACGACCAATGACCATGTGGGCCCCATAATGAAAAGCGATTGGAGGAAGAAAATGACAAATATAAGTTGTTTAAAATAAATTGGCGTAGTTATTACTGATTTACTTTGTTGGAATACCCGTTGGTTAAAACACGATGTCTGGCGTTGTTGAGCAGTAGATGCGGTATTGCACCAATTATTGACTCTTACGTAAGAAGGCCTTACTCAATAATGGTTACTGAGAATTATTATTCGGTGTTTTATTTTATTGATTCAATAATTCTTTGCGTTGATATTTTATATTCTTTGTTGTTTTAATAATTGTCATTACAAAGATTTTTCATTGTCGAAACAATAATTCATATTATCTGAATAATATTATTAGATAACATTATTGGCAATGTCTAGAAAGTTCGTCTAAGGAGAGGTTTGGTCACCTAATTGCTTGGCGCCATGAGAGAGAAATTCTTATTGGAAAGCCCCTCTTTCCCAGGAGCTGCTGGTTGTCAATATTGTGATTACGTAATATTATTTGTGAATAATTAATTATTGATTCATATGATGAGGAAAATATTGATTTTATGTGGATATAGATGGAGAAAATTTTTAATGTGACAATTGTTGAAAATTGAAATTTTATCTTTTTACGATAAAATAATATATATTATTATATTTTAATAATATAATAATGGTGATATTTTACAACGAATGTGGGATATATGAGTATACAAGGAGGAAGAGTATTTTTGTTGCAATAAATGTTTAAAACATGTTAAACATGTCGGTGGACCCCATTTATTGACTGAAATTTGATTATAGCCTCTAAAATCACCCGTTTATGGATTTTGGTCAATTTCTGTTGGGAATTTAGAAACACTTTCTTACGCAAAGTTGTAGAGAATTGGATTTCCTATAAAAACTCGCAAGATTGAATTTTCGATAAAATGGCTATTTATTGTGAATTATTGAAATCTAGAAGCTCAAAAATAATTAATTTTGGAAGTTTAAATTATTTTAAATTAGAAAAACGTTTTTTTATTTTCTTCTAGAAGGTTGGCATGTGTGAATTCTTTGAGATTCAGATTTCAAAGAATACGTATAATATTTTTATAAATATTAATATTTTATTAAATTTTTACGCTTTGGTATTCTAAGCGATTTTCTATAAATAGGTCTTAGGTTAGAATTGAAAATCACAATTAAGCTGAAGTTTTTCTCTCTCTATATTATCGGCGTATTCTTGTGAGTATTTTGAGTATACTTTGAGTATTGCTATACGGTGAAAGTTCAAGATATAATACATATCCGGTATTCCGGTTAAATCTTGATCTTTCGAGGTAAAGGATTTTTTTTTCAGTAATGATATTATTTCTTCAATATCATTATCTTTGAAATATTGGTCTAAAGTTTTTATCAAATTTGGAACTTTTGGTGTCGAGGTTACTATTCACGTGATCACGCCTTTATTCACGATATCTGACTTTATTCACGAATACAAGCCTTTATTCATCGAAAAATGAAAATTTTTCTTTTCAGTCAAAATATCTATTGTGGATACTAGCTTTGATTGTATCCATGTTTTGATCATTCTTGAATTTTACGCCACTATGATTATTTTTGAGGTATTTTGGACATGGATAAAACAAAGTCACGAATCCTTAATCCTTAATTCTTGTCATTTTGATTCTTTGGATTATTTTTTTTTTAAAAATATTTTCATCATCCTCGGTCTTAAATGATGATATTATTGAATATCTTTGGCTTTGTAGTGCAAAGATGAATGATTTATGATGAATATCTTTGGCGATAGTGCAAAGATGAATGATTTCGATGAATATCTTTGGTCGTAGTGCAGAAAAAGATGAATGATTTTTGATGAATATCTTTGGCGTAGTGCAAAGATGAGCAGTGTTTAGATGAACATGACCAATGGTGAATGTCCTTGGCACATAGTGCAAGGATGAATATTTGATCCCGGATATATATTGATTGATGTTACGAGGATAAAAATAGGCGATGAACTTTAAAATTCATACATGTAGAAGATAGTAGTTTGCATTCTCTACTTAACTCTTCTAATAATGAATTATTATTTCATTGCGAATATTGATTTAAAACTTGTTGTCTATCAGTATATTATATTTTTCCTGTTGAAGACTAACGATAATTTTGTTGTATATTATCTTAGTCATAATATTCTTTCATTGGGCTAGTCGAGGCTCACCCTTTTCCTTTTGTTCCATTTTTCTTCTCGGGAGGCGAGAATATAACAAGACAGTCGGGGTATGGAATGAAAGTTCTAGGGAGAGTTGTTTAGTAGTCCTCACCATTGTTGTAAAATAATGTATCAATAATTATGATGAGGATTTATTTGTATGTGGATATTATGCAGATGGCAATATCGTATTTAAACTCACGTTTTCTTATTGTAATAATAAAGTTGTAGTTGTTTTACATAGTGTATTGACAACTCGGAATGGGGGATGTAGACCTATTTTGGGGGTGTCACAAAGAACATGTAAGACCTCAAATTTTATGAAATAAAAGTATTCAATTTTTCTTATAATTACTATTCAGTAAATGGTTAAATTGATAAAAGGTTAAAGTTAAGGGTGATATATGTAAATATTTTAAATAAGCAAAGTGGTTATAAAATACTCATTGTTGTCGGGGAATATTCGTTTGGTCGTGGAATATTCTTCTTTGTCGGAGAATATTAAATGCTGACAGTATGACCATTTATGGGCCCATACTTGAGAATAATGTCGGATGAAGAAAAGCGACAAGTTTGAGTTTTTATAAATAATGGCGTAATTATTACAGAATTAACCTTTGTTGGATTACACAGTGGTTAAAATACTGATAATCACGTGTGGAGCACGATTGCTTTGCGGTATTACACGATATTTTGAATTATTGATTCTTACGTAAGAAGGCCTTTACTCAATAATTATTACGAGTAATTCTTTATTCAATATTTTATTGATTCAATAATTGTTGCGTTGATATTTTATATTATTGTTGTTTTAATAATTGTCATTTCACAGTATTTCCCATTATCAGATCAATAATTCATATTATTTGAATAATATTATTAGATAGCATTATTGGCAATGTCTAGAAAGTTCTTCCAAGGAGAGGTTTGGTCATCTAATTGAGCGTCAGTAAGGAGAAATCCTTATCGGAAAGCCTCCTCTTTCCTGGGAACCACCTGGTTGTCAGTATTGTGATTCTGTAATATTATTTGTGAATAATTAATTATTGATTTATATAATAATGAAATATTTATTTTATACGGATATAAATGATGGATTTATTTATGTGTTTATAAATGAAGGAATTAATTTTGAGGTATTTTATCAGTATTTTATCGGATTGGAGGTATTAAAAGATCAATCGGTGTTCTTAAAGCTATATTGCGTGAATTATAATTTTAATCTAACTGTTGGATCGTTATGATTTTTGGATATGTTATATATATATAAGTTGAGTATATATCCACATATTTTGAACCGTTAAAAATTAACGTATGATTTGTTATGAATTTTAAAAGGTGTTGAAAATCGTTCGTTTGTGGATTTCGGATATTTTCTGTCTGGAATTTGAAAAAACTTAAATCTACAAAGTTGTAGAGAATTTGATTTCGTGTGGAATGGATATAAAATTCGTATTTTTCTGATAAACGGGCTATTTTCTATGAATTATTGAAGTTTCAGAAAATAAAATGATTTTTATTAAAATTGGGTGGAACCCACTTTTGGTTGTTGGGAAAGGTGGCTAATTTTTGGGTGGGCCCACATTGTGATGGTCATTGATTTTTCAAAGTGGCTTGCGTGAGGAGAAAAAAAAGATTATAATAATATTTTATTATTTAGTCTTACATTGGCGTTACAGCATTTTCCTATAAATAGACGCTTAAGTTAGAATTGAAAATCACACCAGAAATAAATTTTCTTTTTCTCTATATTATCGAGCGTATTTTTGTGAGTATTGAAATACTTTGAGAGTTTCTATCCAGTGCAAGGTTCCTTCGACTTTACATCCGATATTCCAGTCAGAATTACTACTCTTTTGAGGTAAGTGATTTTAAGGGTTATTATGTTTTTCAGTTTCGTAATTTTTTCGACCATCAAAAATTTTGGAAAAATTTAAAATGATAATTTGATGAGTTTTCTTGATTGTGTCCAAAAATGACGATTTTTGGATGTATAGATTAAGAGTTATGAATTTTATGAGAAAATACTATTTTAAAAGTAAACCTTATAACTCCTTGTGGTTAACTCCAAAATTGATAAAAATTTTATTGGGAGTACATCTATATAATATCAGTATACCCTGTAAATTTTGGAATTTTTGGATAAAAGTATAATTTATGATAAATGTCTAAATATTCGGCAGTTTTGGCCATATGAAAAATAGTAAATGAATTTTAAAAATTCTGAGAAAAATATATGTTCAATATGGGACTATATTCTGCTAAATCCCAAAAAAAAAAATTATTTGTACTGATTTGGTATTTTTTATGAAAATGGACTAGTTATGAGTAAATGAATTAAATATGTTATGTGAAGTAACAAAATTGGAAAATAGGATTTTATGGTTTGAGAATCCTATATGAGGTATATGCAGATTTGTGATGAGGTATTTGGTTATTGGTGATGAAATCTTATGAGTTTGGCATTTTAGTATGATTAAATGTATTAATTAATAAAGTGTAAATAATTTAAATAAATTGTTTATAATTTTAAGAAATGTTATTCTTTCAATATCATTATACCGAAATATTGGTATGGATTTTATTGTGAAATTTTTACCTTTTTCATGTCGGGATTACTATTCATAAATTACTATTCACGAGTTACTATTCACGACAAGATTGGTTTCTTTTTCTGACCAAATTATCGTTGATTTATGAATCTTACTCTTGAAATTAAATCTGATTGTTGATCATATTTTTTTTTATTATCATATATAACATTTTATAACCCTAATAATGATATTTCTCTTTGACTTGAGTGTAAAGATGGGTAGATTATTGGTATGATCGTCACTATATGAGTTCTCTTTGGCGATGGTGCAAAAGATGAATTGTTATTTGGTATGATCATGACCATTGAAATTATAATTGAATATCTTTAGCTTAAGTGCAAAGGTGAATTGATCAACATGGTTATAATTATTGTTTATATAAATTACGAAATGATTATGTATTTCTTTGAGATATTAATATCTTTGGCTGTAGTAGCTGAAGATGAATTATTGATGAATATCTTTGGCCCGTAGTGCAAAGATGACCTGTTATTGAATATATTTGGCCCGTAGTGCAAAGATGACCTATTGTTGAATATCTTTGGCCTATAGTGCAAAGATGATCGGTTGTTGAATATCTTTGGCATGTAGTGCAAAGAAGAACTTATTAGCATGATTATGAACATGAACTGTGATTTGGTATAACCATGATCTTTGATGTTTCAGGTAAAGACAGGTGATAAAAATTATCTTTGTCCTAGATGAGAAGGGGAATTTAGAACTACAATTATGATTATGAGTTATTCATATGATTGTGAAAAAAGAAATGTTGATTGATGTTACAGGGATAAAACATTATTGGTGGACTTTTAACATGGAGAAGATAATAGACTTTATGGTTTATTTGACTCTTCTAATGGATTGCTCGTTCCGCTGCAACTATGGTTGAAAAGTTTTATCATCTACCATATGTTTTAAATCTTTGATTTATTACTGATGAAGGCTATTGATAATTTAATTACCTTTAGTCATGATATTCTTTCTTTGAAGCTAGTTGTGCTCACCCTTTTGCTTCACAATTCCTTTTCGGGTAATAAAGTGTATTTGGGTGTATTGGGGGTAACATGAAAAATAATGGTGGTCTATAATTTGTTGAGGTTCTCCTAAATAGTATGGAAATAATTTTATTTAGAACTTTAGATAAGTGTGTGTATTATATATACGTCATTTGATATTTAATTTTGGTGAACCGAATAGGGTGAAGTGAACCTTGACTTTGGAAAGGTGTTTTGCCACTATCATACAAGATGTCTAATGACCTACTGAGTTATCATAAGACATGGTTGTGCACATCCACTTACTTGAGTATATCTCTGAGCACTACTATATGATCTCGGAGTTTGGTTGAAACATAACGTTCAATTGCAGACGGTGGAGATAGTTATATGTCAAGAGAAGACTTACCATTGGAAGGAACATGATAATAATCTTCTCATTTTTCTTTGGGGTCTATTGGATCAACCAAGGATAATTCTCTGGACATATGATATCTATCATAACTTAGATTCATGGCCTCGCATGTACAAAGGTTTCCTTGAGCACTTCCCAAATATTTTAATTTCTAAAATAGTTTTTGATTGTACCTTTATGTAAGGTGCCATTGTGACGTGCTATCCAAGTTGGTGTCAAGAGTCATAGTTGGTATATATATTTGTATCAAAACTCACAACATATGTGTTGTTGTATTTTGCATGACAATTGTAGTAATAAAGTTGTAGTTGTTTTCTGTATCATGTAATTGGCGACTCAGAATAGGTTGGATGGATTGGACCTATTTTGGGGGCGTCACAGAACACCTGCTATAATTGCGGCCAAGAGGGGCACATATCGCCAAACTGCCCGAAGCCGAAGAAAATCAAAGGATGTTTTGCTTGTGGATCAACAGAGCACAAGATAAAGGATTGCCCAAAGAAAGGAAGCGGTGGAGCTGGCGGAAGCCAATGAGGAGGAAGTAAGTTGATGATTGGTGGACCTGCGCAACCCAACCGATCGACCGCTCGAACCTTTAACATGACCGTCCAAGACGCCGTAGCTGCAAAGGATGTGGTGTCAGGTATAATCCCAATCAATAATATAAATGCTTATGTATTATTTGATTCGGTGCCACTGATCTCGTTCAGATCGAAGAATTTGCTAATAAACTTAGTACACCCTAAAGCGTTTAGAAGATCCTTTGAACATAGAAATTGCGAATAAGGAAATAATCCCTATAGAATACGTTTATCGAAATTGTTGCGCAAACATTAGAGGACATGAGGCGGCGTATACTTGATTCTATTGTACTAGGAGAATTTGGACGTAATATTGAGGGATGGATTGGTTATATAACCATGCAGCGAAGAATGGTATCGATGAGAACAAATGTGTGATCCTTTAGACTCCGGGTAAGTCTAAGGTAGTGTTTTATGGTAGCTCATCGCTTAAGCAATCGTGTTGCGTTACGATGATGCAGGCCAAGAAATTGTTAAAGAAATGATGTGCAGGTTATTTAGCTTACGTTGTGGATACTCGAAAAAAGGGAGTAAAGATTAATGATTTACCCATAGTGAGTGAATTTCAGGATGTGTTTCCGGACGATCTGCCTGGCCTCCCGCCAGACAGAGAAATCGAATTCGTAATAGATTTAGCACCGGGAACGACACCGATTTTGAAAGCTCCATATTGTATGGCGCCGGTAGAAATGAAGGAACTGATGATACAACTTCAAGAGTTATTGGATAAAGGTTACATTCGACCGAGTGTGTCTCCTTGGGGAGCACCAGTGTTATTCGTGAAGAAAAAGGACGGCTCGATGAGGCTCTAAATCGATTATTGCAAATTGAATAGAGTAACGATCAAGAACAGATATCCGCTACCGAGGATAGATGACTTATTTGATCAACTGAAAGGAGCGAAATGTTTCTTGAAGATCGACCTGCGGACGGGATATCACCAACTGAAAGTGCGGGATGAGGACATACCAAAGACTGCGTTTAGAACCCGTTATGGACATTACGAGTTTTTGGTAATGTCATTCGGTTTAACTAATGCTCTCGTGAAGATTCATGGACTTGATGAATCGAAGTTTTCAAGCTATATTTGGATAAATTCGTAGTAGTTTTCATCAACGATATTTTGATCTACTCAAAGACGGAGGAAGAACACGCCGAACACCTGAAGATTATTTTGGAAGCACTACGAAAGGAGAAGATGTATGCGAAGTTTTCTAAGTGCGAATTTTGGATGAAGAATGTTCAATTCTTAGGCCATGTGGTGGATGAGAATGGAATCTCAAGAGAACCAGAGAAGGTCAAAGCGGTGAGTAATTGGGAACAACCAAGAACTCCAAGCCTGAGGTGAGAAGTTTCTTAAGGTTATTTGGGTATTATCGAAGATTCATCCAAGATTTTTCTAAGATAGCAACCCCGTTGACTAATTTGACGAGGAAGACGGTGAAATTTGTATGGACCGACAAATGCGAAAAGAGTTTTCAAGAGTTGAAGAAGAGATTAAGCGAGGCGCCTGTATTATCATTACCAGATGATATGGGAGGATTTGTGGTGTACAATGATGCATCGCATAGAGGGATTGGTTGTGTGTTTATGCAACATGACAAAGTCATTGCGTATGCATCACGACAATTGAAGGATTACGAGAAACGATACCCTACTCACGACCTAGAGTTAGCGGTAGTAGTTTTTGCATTAAAGATATGAAGACATTATTTTTACGGAGAGAAATGTGAGATATACACGGACCACAAAAGTCTGAAATATATCTTCACACAGAAGGAGTTGAATATGCGTCAGAGGAGGTGGTTAGAATTAATCAAGGATTATGGACTGTGAAATTTGTATCACCCGAGGAAGGCAAACGAGTTGCCGAAGCGCTCGAAAGCGAAAAGGAAGGAGAAATTATTTTGATTGACAACTCGGGAGGAGTTAATAAGAGATATGGAGAAATTGGAAATAGAAGTGAGGGACGAGAGGTCTGCTTGCAGAAAAGTTATTTGTAATAGAAGCTTGTCCAACATCGTGGGATAGAGTAAAGGAAGCCTGGAGAAAGATGGAGAGTGTGAGAAAATCGTAAGAAGAAGGATCATGGAAAAGAGGAAGAAAAATTTTGAATAGATAAAGATGGTATCTTAAGATTGAAGGAGAGTATAGTAAGTCTGGTGAATGCATTTGAGATAAGAGAGGAAATTTTACACGAGGCTCATAATACGACGTATTCCATTCATCCGGGAGGCACGAAGATGTACCGGGACTTGAAACAACATTTTTGGTGGCCAAATCTGAAACGGGAAATTACGGAGTACGTTAGTAGATGTCTTACGTGTCAACGTGTAAAAGCAGAGCATCAGCGACTGAGTGGCTTACTACAACCGTTGGAAATACCAGAGTGGAAATGGGAGCATATTACGATGGATTTCATGGTTGGACTTCCAGTCACACACAAAGGTTTGGATGCCATTTGGGTCATTGTGGATCGACTTACGAAGACTGCACATTTTCTACCTATCAAGATCCGCTACAGTTTAAATCAATTAGCGAGTCTATACGTAAAGGAAATTATTTCACAACATGGAGTGCCGGTGTCGATTGTTTCTGACTGAGACCCGCGTTTCACGTCAAAATTCTGGAAAAGCTTACAAGAGAGGATGGGAACACAGTTGAGATTGAAGATCGCTTATCATCCTCGAACAGAATGAGACGAGTGAAGCGATCTATACAAACGCCAGAGGACATGCTTAGGACTGTGTGATGGACTTCAAGGGAAATGGAAAGACCACTTACCCTTAGTGAATTTGCATGATAATAATAGTTACCATGCGAGTATCGATGCCACCGTAGTATAAGCTCTTTTACGGAAGGAAGTGCGAGCGCCTTTATATTGGGGACGAAGTCGGGAGAGCAGCGAATACTCGGGACGAGTTAGTACAACAAAGCTGCGGATGTGGTGAAAGTGATAAGGGCGGACTTGTAGCACTCGGGATCGCGGAAAAAGTATCTGTGATTTGCATCGGCAAGGCCGAGACTTTGATGTCGGCAGTTTTGTATTCTTGAAGGTATCTCCGTGGAAGGGTAAAATTCGTTTCGACAAGAAAGGAAAACTGAGTCCAAGATTCATAGGATCGTTCGAGATACTAAAGCAAGTGGGCGAAGTAGCGTACAAAGTTGCACTACCACCTGAATTGGAGCACATCCAAAATGTGTTTCACATATCTATGTTGCGCCCATACAAGCCCGACTACAAGCACGTGATTTCTTACGAACCCATTCAAGTGGAGAAAAACTTAGCATACGAAGAAATTTCTATCCAAATTCTAGATAGGAAAGAGCAAACCTTAAGGAATAAAGTTATTTCTTCTGTAAAAGTAATTTGGCGTAACCACGATGTCGAGGAGGCAACGTGAGAGTTAGAAGATAGGATGATGAGGGATTATCCCCATCTATTTGTGTAACCTTGTAACAATTCCGGGATGAAATTTTTATAAGGGGGGAGGATGTAATACCCGAGAATTTCCGCATATTATTAAATAAATATATTAATGAAAATGAATATTTATTGGAGTATGAACAATTTCATGTTATGAAATGAGATAACTCAATTATATTAAATAATTAAATAGTTGAGAATACGTGGAGTTTGTGGTAAACTCGTTGAAAGCCTTGTGTGGCATGGTGATGGAAATACAAATAGTAATGATAAGCGGCGAAGAAATTATGAGATGAACAATTAAGTAATATTAATTATTAAGTGTTGTTGTAGTATATTTATGGATTTTTAATTGATATTAATAAGGTCGGTTAATATGTGATTATTAATTGTTATTTAATTGATAATGGTTGTGGTGGAATATTGATTTCTTGGCAATTATTAATAATAGGTGATTATTATATAGATAAGTAATGATTATGAAAAACCCATAAATGGTTGGATTAATTAATATTAGTGTTAATTAATTAAGGAAGAGCATGATTATTTATTTAACATAATTAAGTGAGTTATTAATACAATAATATTATATTGATAGTTATGTGCACATGAGTACTAATACAACTATATCATATAGTGTAGTGTGACACTGTGTGACTATATATTTAGTCTTATAAAATTTTATTGTTTGGGCATTGTGACTAAATATATTGGAACTATATGTTATAAATATATTATCTATGTGATAATATGTATATGGGCATGTATAGAAATAATATAGCATGAACTATTAAAGTATACCAGTGTGATAAAATGTACATGGATTATATGTATATTACATTCCATATTTTCATTACTACATTTGAAACCTTAATTATTAAGTGTGACATTTAATCATAATATATGGTTGAGATGTGTATTAAAAATATAACATAAGAGTGAGGATGTGTAGGAGTATACAAGAATGCTAGTTAACTTGTTTGTCCCAAATTGATAGTCCCATTTACCTCTCATTTCTCATTCACGTGCATTTCATAAAGGCTAAGGCCTATGTTTTTCATATTTTCTTCCAAGCTTGCTAGGCATGATCATGGGGGGAGTGGTACTCATTATGAAATCCAACAACCAATTCAACTCCTTCTTATACATCATGCAATCCTTCAACCCATGAGTTTAAATTCTTGGGCAATGGTTTGGCATGGTCAATGAGTTTTCTATAAATGGAGTTTTTCTCTTCATTCTTTGTGTTGTTTGAGATTGTTTGAGAATTGCTAAGTAAGAATTGAGAGCATATAAGTGTGCTAGAGCTTAGGAGTTCAAGTGGAGCAAGTTTCATTCATATTGCAGAGGTATAATTCCATTCTATACTTACCATTTTCAGTTTCTGTAAACAGAGTTCTTGAACTCTTAAAGTTCAAATTCTTGAATTGATGGAATTATATGTTAAGGAAGTTGAGTAATGTTTAATTAGTTGTTATATGATCATATAAGCATGTTGCAATTGATATATGAGTGTTTAGGAATGATTTCGTGGGTAAATTATGAGTTTTAATTGAGACGATTCTTAAAGCAGATCGTTTCTTGGCTTTGAACAGAACACATGAGCAATTGCGCTTGATTCTTTGAGTTTAGTTTTTAGTTTCTGTTTTGCAATCTGATATAGTACTAAGACTTATTATAGCATGTAAGCATGTGTAATGTGTATGTGCATGTATATTATGCTAAGTGGAGTATGTTTTAAATAGGTTTGCATGATTAACGAAAGCATATGGTTTAAATGGAGATTTGAACCTTAAGTTTTGAAAACCAACTATGTTAAAGATCATGTTCTATAAATTATGAACCTAGTCAGTTATACATGACTGATTTTGCACATTGATGAACATGTTGTAGTGAACATAGTCTTCTTGAGCATGAACAAACTTATTAAGCCTAGTGATAGAAATGTTTTCAAGGAAAGACTTAGCTTAATATGCTAACTTGCATGATTTCCACATGTTGTATATTCTAACTTTACAAAGCATGTTAATGTGACTTAGACATGCTTGAATAAACCTTTAGCTTATGCTTAAGTGATTAGCAAAGAAACATGAACAGGTTGGACTCACTAGTAAGTTTAGAATATGAATATTGTCATAATACCTTGAAAACTAGAATATGAAATTTTTGATCATGTTTGATGACACTCTTAGACTCACTCATGTAGCATAAACCTATACATACTATGCTTATGTAGCACATTTCAAGAAAAGCATGAACAAAGCCTATTTTTCAACTAAAACGGTGTTAGTTTCACGTATGAGATATGAATACACACAAGCATACCTAACATGATTTTTTTATAACTATCTTGTATGTTTAGAAAGCAAGCATACTAGACTTAGTGGTTTCATGACCTTGAATGATCTTAAATTGTTTAAATGATCGAACTTAGAGCCATGTTATGCAAGAAGGGACCTAAATTGATCTAAGAAGTATGAAAGGAGCCTTAACATGTCAAAATACATTATGTATGATTGTCCGTTCGAGACCGGACAGAACCCACAAGGCAACAACTGAGTCTTGGCGAGGTCGGAGGGGACTGCTAAGTACATGCCGGCCCTGAAGCTTAACCATGAATGTGCAACTTGGCCAGTCTGGAATCCCAGATATTGAGTTCTGATCTTTTGGACAGTAACTACGTGATACCTATGATGCTAAATGTGATCTAAAACTTACTGATATATATATACATGAGTGATGCCTAGTTGATAAGTCGGTGTTGCATTGAAATGAAAAGTTCATGGGTAGGAGGTCGTAACCTTGAGCATTCTTGATTTGCTTGTGAAGTAACTAAGTAGTTGATTCATGATGACTTATAAACTGATTTTGTACCCTATGTGCATACTTGTATCGTGTCAAGCTTGATTAAAAACTGTGTTAGCTAAGGAATATCTTGATCATATAATACACTATAAATAGGATTCAAAAGTGTTGATTTATTAACGTGGATAAACTACGCTTAAGGCAAGTTCCCTAAACTTACTCTAATTATTATTGAGCAAGTTTCCTTGAACCTTACTTTTATCGAGCAAGTATCCGAACCCTATTATTATTATTGTGCAATATCATTACATTATTTATTCGGCCAATACCGTAAGCTTATCCTTTTGAATACAAGTTAGATTACTTTATTAAACCCTTGTGAAAGCTATTATTCATGTTGAAATTGGTATTGTCCTTGAATATAGTGAAAGAGTCGATGCCATTTGATTCGGCTAGACTATATGCATGTTTATAATAAAACTGTCCAAACCAATTGATTGGTGCAGAAATATTAAAAACTGAGTTGGACAACCCTTTTGGTAAGGGGAGTGTTTGTTGTTGGAAACCCCAACACATGAATAAATATTATTGTGGTGTTATGCATAACGTGAAGTTTTGTAGACTGATCATCTATAGTACTTGATATTTTTGGGTTATCAGTTTAATATTGGTAACTCTAGTGAAAGTTCAATGGTCCTTAGTGACTGCTCAGTATAAGTTGCTTATCCAGTTGGATACTTTGTTAGCCGTTGAAATCATATATATCTGTTGATTTATATTGAATTGTTATATCACTTATTCATGATGTTATTCTGACACTTTGAACTATCCTAGAAATAACCCTTCGATATTTCAAACCTTGTGATATTATATCCTACACCCTTGTTGTATATTACTTGCTGGGCAATTTGTGCTCATCCTTGCTTATTTAAAATATGTCAGTTAAGGAAGAACATGGAGGTGTTTCTGGAGCAGACAAGGTTAAGGGAAAGGGCAAGGCTACCGACTAGCTTGTCCTTTTTATGTATAAGTCTATTATGATGTATTAAGACTATTTTAGACTATGTTTAAGCTTAAGTATGATCATGTAATAAGTCTTTATTAGATATTATTATGTAACTATTAAGCATTGTAGGTTGCAAGACTTGGGGGAATAATTATAATAAATCATTGTATATTATTCTAAAGTAAATTTTCCGTTGTGTATGCGTTATTTTAGTTATTATGGTTTTACCATGAGAACGTGATGAACCGAATTCGAGTGACCAAGTGGAGGTCCGAATTTGGGGGTGTCACACTACTCGTGCCTCCGGCACTACGTACAAAGGGGATGAGAGATTGTCGGCGCTAGAGAATAGAGGAGACAGAGGGCGAGTTCGGGAGGAGGAAGAACGGAGGAGGATCTGAGAGTGAGAGAGATCAATTTTTTTATCTTTGAAGTTAAAGAGGATATAATGGACGGTGAGATTTATCCCAAACTTTGGATGGTTCTGATCGTTTATTAGGGTGAGCGAAAAATTCAAAATCAGTTGTGTTTTGTTAGTTAGATATTTAGGTTGCATAAAATAATTATTTGTTTGGGGTTGTTGTATACTTCTATTTTAATTGATTTAGACATTCATGATATGTGGTCAAAATTCAAATGTTCCAAAAATAAATTATTATAATTTGTATACATTATTATGATTATTTAATATTATAATTAGTTCAAGTTTTTTCTATTTAACTTCAACAAAAACAATAGTTAAGATCGATTCTTGCTGAGAAAAATTTATGATTCCGCCCCTAGCCTAGGTGCCACTACTCGATTCTCCATAGGTTCTAATTAGGGTGTACGGATTTGGTGTTTTAGATATACTCTTTCCATTATTTACATGTTAAAGACATCACACATATTAAGAAATTGAGAAAATGTGCATAGTTGAAGGTTTGGATGCTAGGTCAATTAACTTTGATTTTTTTTTTATATAAAAAAAATATCCTTGACGTTATGAAACTCAGCTCAACTACGTTTCTCCTGTTATTAATAGTGTCAACTAAACAAACGGGTATTAGAATCTCTTTGATGTGACTGATACGTGGTAAGATTTATTGATGTGTATAAAAATTCATTAAGACAAAGTATAAAAACACTTTAATATATTAAATGATTCAAATTGTTAATTAATTATAAGAAATTAACTATCACTTTCTTTATCTAAATTCTTTCCACTCATTTCCTTATGCCAAACAATTGTTAAACTCTATAACCAAAATCTAATCAAAATCTGCAGTGAGAGAATCAGATCATACAACGAAGTAAAATCCCCAACACCACCACCATCATCGGAAGAAAAAGAGTAAAATAAGAAGAGTCGACCAATTTTCTTTCTCTTTTTTTCGTTCTTCAATGAAACTTCAGATCTTGCCCATATCTAAAAGGACGACGGTGTGGTGGTGAAGAGAGCTTCAACGAAAGCAGCAATAGATGAAAGATCGATGATAGCGTGTATAAAAAAGAAATTGAAGTAATTTAATCTCCTATTAATTAAATTTATCCAAATAATTTTTTATTTCTTATTCTTTTTTATTACAAGTAAAAACTTAATTCTAACAGAATTTTCTGTCGGAATTAAGCTTTTTTCCTTCAGAATAAGCTTAATTTTGATGAAAAATTCTATCGAAAATTCAGTCGAATTAAAGCTCGTTGGGATAAGTCCGTCGAAAATTCTGTTGGAGATAAAAATTGTTGACAAATTTATTGTCGACCAACGGTTTATAGTGGATTGGATATTGTCGACGAAATATTTATAACGGACTAACTCTGTATGAATTAACATGCGACACGTGTCAGATTTAAATATGTGTTGGAAAGTCTAATTCCGACAGAATATCCGTCGGAAATAAATACAAGTCCGTTGAAATTAATTGGTTAATAAATAATTATGAATCCTTATTCCCGACGGAAATTTCTTCGAGTTTACCGTCTTATGTCGGAAATATAAAAAAAAATAAAATATTTTTTATTTTTGCAGTTTCCAAGTTTTTAAACTCCATTTTTGTACTTGTAACCTACTTTATCCTAACAACACATACAATAAATTATATATTATAGCACATACAACGTAACTACTTTAATTAGAAAATATATACACTTTTTAACGTGTATATATAACTACTATACCAACAACGTATATTCTTTCCCAAGAATAACATAAATAAACTAATTTACGATAAGTTATAAACTACAAATAATCAAAGTAACTAAATTGATTTACAAAACTAAATTAAAATACATTAATTTACAAAGAATCAATCTAAACTACAATGATTTACATAAAAACATGCAACTATACAATATTTTAAAAAATATCTAAGTAAATGTTATACAAAATTCAACCTAAACTAGTAGTATGACCATTATGATGAGAATCATCGGGCGAAGGTCGACGGTACTACTCTAGTGTCTTAAAATCATTGTCATCATCCCCCCGCTCGTGATCGGCATCGCCAGCCTACTCAGCATCACCAGCCTGCTTGGTATCACCACCTTGTTGATACAATTAAAAACATAATTCATTAGTCCGTATGAGAGAATTAAAAAGACATCTAAATAAAAATTAAATAACATGCAAAATAATCAACTTAAAATGACCGTATACATGACTAATCGGGGGTTGACTCAACATCGGCCCAAAAGCCTCCATGAGTGGGGTAATCACCATCCGAACCACCACGTCGCGTATCGCGACAAACTACTCCGGAGGGATGCCCGTACTCTCGATAGTGGCCCCTGTTGCAATGTCTTGAGCAAACTGGTGGAGGTGAAGCACAATTAAGCAGGTCCTAACGACGAAATATCAGATCCATATTAAACGTCTCTGACACCGTCACTAGAACCCTCTAAAGCATGGTGTCGTCTAAGCCATCGTCCATATGCGATGGTCCAAAAAGTGCACTCGGACGTTGACGTTGGCTAGAGCCTACGAAAATAAGTATAAAATTACTAATAAAAATTTATATTATTTTATAAATTATAATATAACAGAAAAACATATTAAATATAAATACCTCCATGTATACGCCGGTACGCTCGGCAGACGCAACACTCGATACGTGCTAGTACTGCTACTATGGGATCCTAAGATGTGACCTATAAACTCAGCTCCTCATCCTAAGATAAGTTAATCTCAGACAAAGGGATGGTGGAATCTAACAACTCAAAATGTCCCCTAGCATCCCGCCACTTAGTTATACGTTGGTCCTAAAGCTTCATAAATCACTCATATAATTTAAGTACTATATGTGAGTTAATTAAATCATTTAATTAATTATATAATATTAATAATTACTAAAAAATTAGATTAGTCTTACTCGTATAGGTAATGACGCGGGAGACATAGTAAAGTCCTTTGGCGTGTGGGCTCTATCCCAGAACTCTACCATGGTTGGAGGTCAGCCCAAGCTCGCTTGCATGACCTACTAAATACATTCATATAACATTTATTAAGAATGTTTATGACAATTGAGTAACTAAACAACTAAATACAGATACTTACCTGTTATTTTCCAAAGGCATGACATATCTAGAAGGGGGTTTGAATAGATATTTAAAATTTCTTTCATAATTACTTATTTGAGAATAATCAAATAACTTAATTACTCAAGATAGACTATACGCGGTAGAATATTGGTTTGAAAACTCCTCTTAAAGATGTACTTTGATATCTCAGTTCTTAAATAGTTTATATGCATAATCAAACAAATGACAAATATAGCAGTTAAATATATTACTGAAGGTAAAGTGCAAAATATAAAAGACATGATAGGTTTTAAGTGGTTCAGAGACTAAACAACTCCTAATTCACTTTTTTGCTCGACGAGGAGGAAATTCACTAAATGATTCGGTCTCCTGGACCAGGATACACTGCCATCATCAAGCCCAGCAGACTTAGCTATTTTAGTTTCACTAGATAATGACACACAGACCGCATCAAGTTCAGCAAACTTGGATATTTTAGTCTCAATAGACAAGGAAACAAAATCCTCTTTAAGCCCGGCAAACTTGGATATTTTGTCCCTAGGACAAGGATCCTTTGACCTTGCTTTGGTCACTTAAACCGGGATCCACTGACCTTAATTCGGTCACATAGATAAGGAACCATCGACCCTTCTTCTTGATTGGAGAAGTGTTGTAGAGGTTCTGCTAAAATGACTTCAATGCTCTTCAGCTTATTGTACTTAGCAACTTTGTTGATCATTCTCTTGATGTGTGCTGAATTTCATTGTTGGTGAAACTTGATCTCTTCTGATTGTCATCGACCTTTTATGATCAATGTTGATGTGCTACCACTACAAGAAAAAGGCCTATCTGCGAACCGCTTTATCCCGATCGATTGGTCATAGATTCTTATCAATGATCGATCATGGTCATTGATAAGCGTCAGATATAAAATCTAGTCGCTGAAATGCACATCAGTGACCACTATTAGCGACCGAAGTATCTATTACCGATATTAGTGACCGAATTCATCGCTAAGCTGAGTTAGCATGGTTCAGGGCAAGTCTGACGTGGGCAACGTGTAAGTGACCACTATCAGCGACCGCATACGACACCTATCAGCGACCGCATGATTTTATAAATGTACGCACCAAATATTATAAATAATGTCAGTGTACAAACAAGTAATAATAATATTTTATATAGTATTACACGTACACACTAATTAATTTGTTTTACAAATATACGACCAAATATTACAAATATGGCTGAGGTATGAACAATATCGCTTCGTACTCTGCCTTATTATTAGTCGCCTTAAACCAAATTTTAGAAACTGGCCTGTTGAACCTTGAACCCCTCAAGACTAGTCAAAATTACACCAATTCCACTAAGATCCAAAGTCGAAGACCTATCCACATAGAGTATCCACGAAGTCAGAACTGACTTAACATCTGTAACTAAACTCACGACTGCACCTGAAGAATCTAATTCGGAAAACAAACATTCTAAAACAAAGTCGGTTAACGTTTGACCCTTTATCGCTGTCGAGGGTGGTACTCTAAAGCATACTGACTAAACTTCATAGCCCACGCGGCAAGCCGACCCCACACCTCTGGCCAATGTAACACCTTTTTGAGTGGTTAATACCATTATTACCCGATCCTGGAAATAATGTTGAAAAATTCTGACTATGAGTGTTCAAATATTTACGTTTTTTGGTTTTTAGACAGACCGAACCTGGTTTGGATCGGTATAAAAAGAACCCGGTCCCAGATGTAAAAAATCGATGATTGATGACAAAGTTTTAAGATGCGGCATTTTTATGGTTCGGATTTTATCGAACCGCACTTAAGATATTTCAGTTTTCTAATTTTTTTATTATTAATAAATAATTAATAATAATAATAAAATAATAATGATTATAATAATAAAAATAATAATAATAAAATAATAATAAAAATAATATTAATTTTTGGTAAATTGTACCAACCCAGAAACTGGCCGATTAAGATATCCAATCCCAGCAATGCAGATTATCAAAATATGGATGATTTTCATGGGACCGGTTAAATTATCGATTCTACTATTTGACCTGTGGTTTTTACCAACATTTACACCTTACTTACGATTGACCATTATCGGTAAGATATGCAAACTTTTCTAGATTCGGACACCTTGTGTCTGCATCCCGAAAAGCATGACTGGTGTAATAAATGGGGAATACATAGATTAGATAGAATTATAAGAAGGTCTCACCTCTCCAAATTGATTACCACTAATAAACATATATTCAATAATATACAATAAACATATAATTTAATTAATTATTAATATAATTAATAAAATATACAATAAACATATATTCAATTGGGACTTTAAAAAGATAATTATTAAATATTCAAATAATTATTTTGGTAATAAATTATTGAATTATATTATAAGCTCATTTAGTCAATTATTAATTGTGTTTGTGAGTCAGATAAGTTGTGCGTGAAATAAGCTGTTAGTCAACGAAAAAGATTACCAAATAGTATAAATGTCGTCGGATAACAAAGTAATACGAATATTTTATTTAGTGTTACGCGTATGCACTAATTAATTTGTTTCCTTTTAAATTTTATAAGCGCACACAAAATAGTATAACTGACGTTGATGTACGAACAAATAATACTAATATTTTGCTTAAATATCGCTCGTGTACGAATAAACACAAATATCGCTGGTTTACGAACAAGCATATTCGAATTAATATTAAATATTACCGGTGAACGAACAAGCATATTCAAATTAATATTAAATATTACCGGTGAACGAACAAGCATATAGCAATTAATATTTAACATAGCGTTGCGCGTACGCACTAATTAAATATTATTTTTATTAGATTTTGCAATTAATTAGTAATATTTAGATAAAATTTGGTGAAATCTAATCAATTCGAGATATAACACTATAAATAGGATGTGTGTCTCCAACTCTTTTCATAATTAACATATAAACTTAGCTTGAGCTTGTTGTTTGTTTGTTTATAATTATCATGCCAGGAAGAAAGAGTCAAGGCCGAAGGAAGATTGAGATGAAACCAATCCAATCTGAAAGCGATCGCATGGTTGCTTTCTCTAAGCGTCGTAACGGGCTTTTCAAGAAAGCAAGCGAACTCGCTACTCTTTGCGGAGTAGAGATAGCTATCATTATTTTCTCCTTATCTGGAAAACCTTTCAGCTTCGGAAGTCCGAGTGTTGAATCTGTTCTTGATCGATTTTCTAAGGAAAATAACATGGACGAGCAGTCCGATGACCACCGCCGTATCGCCAGGACTCGACGCGAGGCCAGAATCAAAGATCTCGACCAAGAGCTGGATGAGATCAATCAAAAAGTCGCTGCCGAGAAAAAACGAGGACAGATGCTTCAGCAAACTACGGACAGCTTCGACAGTTATGTTGACGGTTTAGACAGATGTCTCAAAATTAGAGAGGCTTCAACAACAGGTGAACCATGCACGACTAGCTCGTGTACATCAGACTTCTTCTTCTTCTGAGCCATGCAAGGACAAGGAATTGGATGATAAAGAAAATGTTGAGGGTAAAGCTACTACTGGCGTTCCGAAGAATTGGTTGAAGTTATAAGTGATATATCATGCATAAACTATTTAATGATGATTCGCTTATGTATCACATTAGTCCTTAATTCGAAAGTTTCGGATAATCTATTTAATGGATGTAAACTTTCCTTGATTTAGTGTCAACTTTATCAAGTATTAATTAATAATAATAAAAAAAAGACACAATTTTATAATTTGTGATTTTACTTCATAGTTTTGCCCTTTAAATTGTTTGAAATTTAGTGTTCGTTCATCTGTCAGGGTGTGCTACTTTTGATGCATTAAATAGTTTCAAACTTATTTGAGAATCTCATTTATTTTAGAAAAATTTATTTTAAAAAAGCAATTTGTTTTAACTTTAAACGCACCAAGCTTTAGTAACCAAACAAGCTCTTAGTGTTTATTCATCTACGGGCGTTTGAAGGTAACAACACTTGGAGATTTTTGTTAGTCTAACAACAATTTATTTCAAATGTAACTTATTTAACTTACAGATATATTTCCTCTATTCCTTAATATAAGTCGTTTTAGAGAATTATTTTTGTTCCTTAATATAAGTCGTTTGAGAATTTCAAGTAAGCATTAATTGTTTAATTTTCAATATTACCCAAGTAATAAATATAATTTTAGTTCTCTAACTATTTTTTGCTCAATAAATAACACTCTTTTTTTTCTAATACAAGAGAAATATAGACAATTGATATTATATTTAATGTTATATAATCATTTTCTTAATACTTGTACACAACTCTAAAGTGACTTATATTAAGGAACGGAGGGAGTATTATTTTAAGGCTCAAACAAAACACACCAAAAAATAGTTCGGGACACTTGATGCCTAGATATTCACATACTAAATATTGTACACTATGTTTGGATCTCCAAACACACTAAACACAACCACTCCAAACACTAGTAATCGAACAAAACCTTAATCATCACTCTTGCTAATTAAGCATCATCAATAGTTTAATATTAAAAAAATCTCTAATAAAAATTTTAGGGGCTACCTAAAAAAAGAAACTGATATTTTCACATATTAAAATGATATTTTCACACGAGTCTTTCACATGGAGGTGGGACTCGTTCACTATTCATGTGAGGGAATCTCATGTAAAAATGTCAATTTTTTATGTGAAAATATAAATTCCCTAAAAAAATAATATGATAGATATCAAATACGATGCTATTATATTAATTAATTAAAATAATATTAATTTTAAATTTACATTTATGATTTTTAAGGTGCATGATTTTTTTTCTTTCAAAAATTATATTTTAGCTCAATTTTTACCATTTGCACCACGTTTTTGTTTTGAACATATTTTGAACATAATGTGAAACGTTATATATACATGATAAATTGATAACAAACAAAAGTCTACATGCACTACATTAAATATCAATATGGTAATTTAACCGTATATATATATATACACACACACACACACACACACTGGATCCGGGAGGACAGGTCCAAAATCCGGATCTTGAATTTTTTTTTAATTTTTTTTTTGTAGAACAACTAAAAAAATAAATAAATAAATTATGGAACTGAAATTTTTCCATAATATAATGTTTTAGGCGTAATTTGGATACCTATATACAAAAAATGTATATGCGGTCCGCATGCATCGCATGGACATGTTTTGATATATGTATCCAAATCACACCAAAAATACTGTATTATGTAAAAATTCAAGTTCCATAATTTTATTTTATTTTTTTTAATTGTTTAAAAAAAAGCAAAAAAACAAAAAAAAAGGTCCGGATTTTGTTAAAATGCGGCGGACACAATTTTGGTTTACTTATGGACTAAATTATCCCTACAGACAACAAGAAATCGACTAAATTACCCCTACAGGCAACAAGGAATCAAACGTTTGATTAATACGTCTGTTACTATCAAATCCTTTACTGATGGTACTGTCTTAAATCCTTTATTGATGCTGAATAGGATTAGGTTTAAAGAGAAAACTAGATATAAAGGTACTCAATTCTCATCCCTTATTAACTATAACTTAAACTTATTTTCAACAACAAAGGAATCTCCATAATTCTCAAGGGATTTACTACAAATTCACAAGGGCTTTTTCCTACAAATTCATACCAAGAAGTGTCACATATCAAATTTTTGGTGGTAAGTTTTCAACTTATGACTGAAGATATCTTTAATTATATTTCTTTAGATTCTTTTCATGATGATATTGCCATGAATAATTAATATTGGTGTTCATAACATGCATGCTTCTCATATTAATGATTCAAAAACTCTATGTGATGGTCAGATTTTTTTCTGCAGAAGAATTTTATAGAGTTTATGCACGTAGTACTGAATTTGAAATATATAAAAATTAGGGCAAGTTATAAATATGCTCATTCTAACAACTTGTCCAACAAAAATTTTACATGTAAGAAAGCTAGAAAACCAATTGAAAAAAAAACAAGACGTTGATAAAGTTGAGAGTAATAAGGTCAAAAGAAAAAGGGATTTTATAGGTCGCATGATAAGTAAAGCTAGAATGTTTGTTGTTTATTTGAAGAACTTAGGAAGTTGAAAAGTTTCAAACATTGAGTTGAGTCATAACCGTGATTTAATTACTCAATCAGGGTAAACCTTATTGAAACACGAAGAAATATAACTCATGTTACTTGAACTTTAATTGAAACATTAAATAGCACATGAATTGGCCCAAGTAAAATAATGAATGCTTTCAATGAAATAGGATGAGGGATGAATAATGTAAGTTTGAATGCTTTCAATGAAATAGGATGAGGGATGAATAATGTAAGTTTATGTGATAAGGATGTTTGGAATGTCATGCGAGATATAAAACGTGATGATGATCGCATTACATTCATTTTGTGGATAAATTTTTGATCAATTATAGCTTACAATAATTTTGGAGATATAGTGACATTTAATACTACGTATAGGATGAACAAGTATTCAATGTTGTTTATTCCGTTCATGGGGTAAAACATCATTATAATTTCATCTTGTTTGGTTTTGCACTAATTAAAGATGAAAAAAAGAATACTTTTGCATGAGTTTTTGAAACTTGGCTTGAAGCGATGATATTAAATAAAAACTTCATTCATGTATATGATTGTTTAGATATGGCAACAATTGACATTAGGTTGGGTAATTTTTCTCGAACCCGACAGGGTCCGCTCGATTCCGATCTTAATGGGACTCAATTTTTAAAACCTCATAGAATTAAGGTCGGGTATGAGATATACCCGTTGATCACCCCGCCCCGACCCGACTATATGTATGTATATAATTTTTTTTTAAAATTAGGACTTTGTATATATATAATTATGTACTTATTTAGGCTATTTCATTATAAATTCATAACATTTGTAATATAATATGTTGCTAGTAATATAAATGTTGTTTATTTTGAATTAAAAATAGTTGTACAAAGTAATATAAAAAAATTTGAGAAATTTAAATTGGAAAAAAGAAAAGTAATCGAGTGAACGGGGTCGGGGTCGGGGGTTTGTTTTTGATGGTGAGTCAAGTTCGGGGGATCGCTTTGTATTGGCAAGACCGATATGGAGAGGGGTCCTCCGGATCATACCCGTCTCGCGCGTTGCCAGACTCAGTTGACACTATCCAGTTCACATGTATTTAATTTGTAAATTCTTTTATTTATATATATCAACATTTTAAAATCCATAAATTAATTAATTTAGTAATTTCCAAAGAAAAAAGTTTCCACTACCTTTTTAATTTACTAGTTCATAAATTTCACGAAATCAGTCTAAATTATTAAGAAGTGAGATCTTTTACTCCCTCCATTCTTAAATAAATAACGTTTTAAAAGGAAAAATTTGCTTTAATTTATCTGTCGTTTACAATTTTCTAGAAGAATAAATTACTACTATTTACTTTCCTATATCACCCTTACTTTCTCTCATTGTTCCAAGATATTCTCACCCTTAGTATTAATAGTTTTTAACTTCCTATAAAAGGGTAGTGATGGAATTTCACACAGATTTACATTCAGGAATGGAGGGAGTATTTACATTCCTTGTTCCGAGAGTAATAAAAGTGCTCGATCTCTCCCTCAATTTTTGAGTCATGTTTAATTTTTAAGCTTTTTTTCTTTTAATATAAAGTTTTCTCCTGGCATATTTATATTCTTCATACAATTTTTCTCAATTAAAAATTTTAATATTAAAATTTGAATTAAAAACTAATTAATTATTACTAAAATTTCTTTATAAACCTTAAAAAATTCAAAAATAAAAATCAAATAGGTCTCTCTCTCTCTCTCTCTCTCTTTTGACCATTAATTTGCAGTACTAATATTTAGTTAGTAGACTTTTGTTTGAGCATCAATTCGTTTATTGAAAAGTTGCCAAAAGAACTAAAATTCCTTGTACATATTAGCCTTTTTATTTGTGTATATGGAACATTTTTTGTTGGAAAGTTGATTATAAATCTGAAATGAATATTTTGTATATATATATATTATAGTCGGTTTAAAAATGTTAACATTCCCCTACACCTCACACCTAATCTTTAGATTCTTTATGGTAGTGCATTGCATCGATAATCCTGGTAGATTTTATTATTTTTAAAACCCATGTTCAATAATATTCTTTTTTTTTCTTTTTATAAACCCTAGTGATGTTGTTCAAACTAGAATTATTCTTTTTTACGAAAGGAAACAAGAATAAAGTTGTGTTAGATATATGCCTATTTAAATGCCTATAAAATTCAAAATATATACTGGAGAAATTATGAATTATCTTTTCAATACAAATATACAATTCTTAATTCACATGCATGGTACAAATATATACCGACCTTTTGAAAATATCCCTTCCCACTATATATAAAGCCCCAAATTATGTTTTTACAATGTTGATGTGGGGTTTGTATATCTAGCACAATTCTAATACTATGAAAATAAGTGTATCAGTTTTGTTAAAATTTAAGTAAGAATAATATTATAATCACACAAATATTATATGAAAGACCAAAAGTAAAAACACACGATATACTCATGTTTATTGATTTGGCAGTCTTGTTTGTTTGATGTATTCATAAGATGCCTAGCACTCCTTACAATAATTCACACACCAAATAATTTTTTTTATAATAACTAGAAAATCCTAATTGCTATAACATGAGTTCAAACTCATGAGACCCAATACATTAATAAAATTCAAGACCAAGGTTACTAATAAATTTTTAAGTCCAATTACACTTTGCGCTTGACTTTCAGAGGTGTTGCCCTCTTACAACCCCGTCAGTTCACTGACAAGTTGGACAATCACTCGTTCACCGGAGAGCGAGACCCGATTACCTTATTCTATCCTAATAGTCATTAATTTAACTTGCAGAAATATTAGTTAATCCCAATATTTTATTTTAGACAAATATATTCTTGCAGCCATTGCATTCAACATAATTAAATTATTTTTCAATAAAAATAATTATCAATGCCCCAATAATTTTGCTCCGTTTGTATGAGTTCTCTTTATTATGAAGTTGAATCCGAAATTGATAGCTTTTTACATGACTACGATCTTTCTCCAATTGGAGTTTGTCCGTTGACGACAGACGGTGTCAAGGCAAAGTGGCAAGCCACTGGAAGAAAAGAGGATTACCAAAGCACATAAAAATACCCCACACCCAACGGTTATATATATATATATAATTAGAAATCTCTACTTCCATGCAACTTTCCACTTCTTCCACTCTAGTTATGTTCTTAAACGGTTACAAAAGGAGTGGAGAAAGCAAAACAGAGTCTCCAAAATTCCCCATTACCAGTACACGTTAGCCATCTTTTTGACCCAGCCAACTAAACGCGGAACAGTTATTCTAAACTCCCCTCCTTATAAAACCCTTACCAACACATCAAGTCCAAACACAAACCCACAAGAAAGTAAGAATTTAGAGAGAGAAAGTAGAGAGAAACTCACAAGAAAGCTAGAATTTAGAGAGAGAAAGCAGAGGCATGGAGAATACTAGTAGTAGTAATAAGGAAAATGTTTTGTTGTTCTTGTTCAAGAGTTTAGGGAAGAAGGGTTGTTCATGGAGGAGATTCAGGAGGAGTTCCGGGTTACGATGGAAGAAGGCGGTGTCCTTCAGCTTGCCCAATTGGGTTGTGGATGATTTTTTGTTCAAAATTGTCTCTGTTTTTGAGGGGATTGTTTTGGTCTCAACACTCTGTTTTTTCTTCCTCTGTTGCGGCTGCCACTTTTGATGAGTTTCCATTCATTGAATTCTTACTGCCGACTGAATCATCATCTAGAGAGAGAAAATGGGTTGAGGAGAGAGAAGATGATTGTCTGTAAATTCTCTTTCGTTCTCTCTCTAAAATGACAGGGGCTGGGAACAGGGGATGGAGCTAATTTGGTGTAATTTGGATTGTGGGTATTCGTTTAGTTTGGATATTTTTTCTGTACTTTGTTTAACTTCAACAATGTTCTTATTTAGTAATGGTTAATCATATTTATTTTTGGAGTTATAAATTCTCGTGGTATGGTTATTGTGCATTGAGTTCTTCATATAGCTTTGGCTTTAAGGAATCCTCTCTCTTCCTACTCTGTTTTCCCCTGTTAAATTATTTTCCGGAGGAACAATTCTCGCACTTCAAATATAAATGAATTTATGTAATTAATAATTTTTTTAGAACCGTTTAAAATAGCGTTAACTATTATGCAAAATGATACTTAACATTTGTGTAATTAAATATATATAAGTATAAAACAAGGAACTAATATTTTTATATGATTCTCTCACATTAACATATAATACTTGAATCTTATTAGACTGGTTAATTAATTTTTATGTTACGAGTTAGTTTGGTTTTGAATCCATATTATGAATTAAAAATATGGGCAGAAAATAGTTTAATTAGTTTTGGCCGATTCGATTACCATAAAATTAACTTCAACGTAAGTTGATAAATATGATAGGATTCAAATTTTCATATTCGATTGAATTCCAAACTCAAAAAAAAATCTCTTACGAATAAAAATATAATAAAATGAATCACAAAACTAAACAATTCTCAAATATTATTTACAATAACATTTTTTGAGATTTCATTGAGTTGCATGATAGCCTCATTTTTAATAGTTACAAAATATCACGCTTATATTAAACAGTCATTCATCTTCCATTTGGGTACGGAGTTCATTCTTCACAATGTTCATGGCTGAAAATGTCATTTTAACAATTGCGGTAGCAACAGACAAAAGTAGAACAAATTTAACCAACAAATAAACTTGGGTATACATATCATCCTTTCTTTTCTTAACCAATATTTGAGCCCTTTTTATACTCGAAATAATAGTATTGTAGTAGTGTTGTAGCCTTCTTAAATTTTTAGAGGTAATAGTAATAATGTAGTAGACTAGTAGCCTTCTCGAAATAATAATACTATAGTAGATTAGTAGTGTTGTAGTCTTTAATGGTAATAGTCTTTAGAGGTAATAGTAGTAATGTAGTAATATTTGTAGCTTTTTCAAAATTTTTTATAAGCCGGATGACCCCCGACTCCTAAAATTTCAGTGGGGGCAGGTGCCCCCTGCCCCTAACATAGGTCCGCCCATGTTGATAAATTGATCAATGCATTATTAACACGCAAAGAAATTATATTTATGTCTGCGTATCGATACTGTTTTAATTAATTAATCAAAATTAACTTCATATTAATCAGTCTCGGTTTTGACCCATAACAACAGTCGTCACTATGAGAATAAAAAAATGTTTTGTGGCTTTTCAAAACACCTTCCTAACCATAAAATTTGCAACGTTCCACATTTTATGATTGCGAATATAAATTTAATAGTAAGATATAAAAAAATAAAAAAAAAACAAAAAAACCTCCGCGATGAGATGGGAAGAAGATTTGACAAAAAGGGTAAAAAACTCGTACATTGTGAAATTTATAAATTTTAAAGATATATATATTTTTTATATTTTAACGTTAAAAAAAGGTGTTAGTAGTTAGTAATTGTAATATGATAATAAAATTAGAATAACAAATTGAGAATACGATGTTATTTTGTACAATTATTTATTATTATTTTTTGTGAAATAAAAAAAATTAACAAATAAAATACTTTTTCTGAGTTAGAGGAGAGTACAAACTACCACAATTAGTTGTGATTTAATCAGCAGAAATAAAATACTTAATGTATTCAAATTATATTAATAATATAAAGCTATTATTAATTATTTATTACAATTATTTTTAAAATGATTTAATAGTTGATATAATATCACATAATTTTGGAACACAGTTTTTTTCTCTTGACATTTATCGTCTCAATCCACACGGACCACACTTATTTTATCTCCAAATATGGAGAATTTCAATTTGTTCTCTCCGCTTTCCCATTACTACATCCAACTTTTTAAAAGTCACAATTTAGGGAGAAATATAAATTATAAAAATTAAGAAATATAATTATAATATTTTATTTAATTGATCAAATTTAGTATAAAATCTCAATATTAAGATTTTAAAAGTAATTAAAAAGATGAAAGAAAAGGAAATTAGTATTTAATGTACATATAATATATGAAACGGTGCCATTAATATTTGCTTGAAATATACAAAATGCAGATAAAAAGTAATAAATGTCATCCTTTTAAAAAACAGAAAGAAATAGAGGGAACTGGGAAGTATGAATTAGTAGTAATTTAGTTCTCCTGAAAATTTTCAACCGAATTATGATCGCGTGCATACATATGATATGTACAAAATTTAAGAAAGATCTCACTTTAATTTATTTTATCTTATCACATACACTTTTATTTGATCGCAATCTAATTTCGTCAAATATTTATTATATCATTTTACTTAATAACTTAATTTGTACAAATCTAAAAACATTGAATTAATCATTAATTATAAAAGAAATACATTAATTATACATCACTCTATTATTTTCAAGTTATCTATATTTAAATTGGATAATTCTGAGACAAAATAAGTGCAGACGTTTTTTAGCACTATTTCTACATGTGTTTTCGATATTTCTACATGATTTCTTCTCACATGAATGTGGTATGCTCACGTGAAAGATGATCATATAAAATATCAAAAATACACATGGAAATATCAATTCCATTTTTTTCTCTCCACATCCATGGTGGCTTTCACCCATAATTTTTATATTTATTAAAATTACGTAATATTTAGATACCTAAACATTCTCTTTTTTTTTTTTCACATTTAGAGAATTAATAGTTCCATAAGTGGAAAAGATAATTTACATATTTATCCTCAGTAGGTCTCACCCTCGTGAAAAGAAGAATTTGTAATTTTTTTTTATATTTTCACTGATATTTTTACATAAGTTTTTTTTCACATAAAAGTGGGACTCACTCACTATTAATGTAAGAGGGATCATGTAAAAATATTAATTTTTTATGTGAAAATATCAGTTCTCTTTGTGAAACTTTATTTGTCTCGAAATTAGAACTTTTATTAATTTTTAGAAAGAGATTTTTCAATTTTTAGATACATAATAAGAAAATGAGACTATCATATTAAATGGAAGGACACTATCGTCTATCTCAATTGTTATTTTATTTTTTCATCAAAAAGAGTCATTTTTAATATTAATAATAGAATATCTTTAATTTTGTTATCATAATATCATCATCATGTGTTTATTATTAAATTAATAATTTATTCTATTTAAGAATAAATATAAAACAAAAATATATTTTTAACGTTAATAATTTTTTTACGAATGAACCTTTTTTTGTGAAACGTAGTGCGTATGATTTTACTTCTTTGTCTCCATTTTAAACTATCAGCCAGGCTGTTGAGACTAGAGAACATATAGGCTCCTTTCCTCATAATTTCTTTTACATTCATATTCAGATTATTATCCCCAGCCACACATACACACATATAAAGTCCGACTCTCCAGCTAATCCAAGGTAACGAATCAAAATGGAATCGATTATAACAACGATTTTATAGTATAAAAAATCGGTTTTTTTTTTGTTATAATAACGGTTAAAATTATCGTTATAACCGATTTATTTTTGATTCACTCCCTCAGGGATGGAGCCAAGATTCGATATGGGGGGCAATAATTTTTTAACATAATATATATTTGTCACTAAAAAGTAAAATTTCATAATTAAAAAACATATTTTTACTAAAATAAAGATAATGTAGTAATATAATTTTTTTTGACAAAGACAACAAAACATAGCAAAAAAAAGTCTTTTAGAATATATCAAAGTTTCGTCAGAATTGCACCCGACGTTTTTCAAATCACGAAATCCATCTATTATACTAAATGGGAAAATGAGAAAATATATACTCCTAGAATTATCTTCATAATAGTCATTAATTAATACTATTATACTAAGCAATAACTAGTCTGATTAGAACATTAAAATAGAGACAAAGAAGTAAAATCATACGCACTACTATAACAAGTCAAGCTTCGAACTTTCCTTCTCTTTGATTTCAGTCGAAGCAACTATCAATGGAAATTCCACTATGACAGAAACACCCAGGTCCACATCGAAAGATAGGGAAAAAATTTGTCTCAAGATATAAGAAAATAAATTACTACCAATAAGTACTTCAAGTCATGACCTTTTTGAGGAGCTGTGGTGGGCTAGATGACCCGAAGATACTATTCGAATCGATGGTTTGAGGCCTTATTTGGATGGATTTGATTCGATTCGGACTTGGATTTGACCCAAGATTTATTCCGAACCCTGGATTTGACCCGGGTTGTTTATATAGTATCGAGAAATCTCGAACTCGAAAGCTGAATTGGGTCCGTCATCCGATCGTTCTTTGGAGGTGGGGACACGGAAGGTGGTGGTAAGGTCCGGAGGTGGGGACACGAAGTCGGTCAGTATTATCCCACAATGGCTAGAGAGGCAAAGATCTTTGGTAGTGTGTGTGATCGGATTCGATGGGGACGTCGAATTTAAGTGGGGGAGTTTGTAACAACCCAAAGGTCCACATCGAAGATAGGGAAAAATTTGTGCAGATATAAGAAAATAAGATTCTACCAATAGTACCTTCAAGTCATGACCTTTTGGGGCGGTGGTGGTTTAGATGACCCAAGAAGATACTATTGGGCGATGAATTGGCGCCTTATTTGGATGGATTTGATTCGATTCGGACTTGAGATTTGACCCAAGATTTGTTCCGAACTCGGGATTTGACCCGGGTTGTTTCACAGCCGGTGCCAACCGAAGCTAGAAATATGTTGTGGAAGCGATTTGGGGAAGTTCCTTATCCTTTTCAATCTCTCTGGTAAGCATCCAAATTTTGGCTTTATTTGCTATTTATCATATAATCTTTTACTAATTTGTTTGGGATATGCAATTTATTTTTCATGAAATGTGGATTTAAGGAAAAACATTACGGTGCACATAGTAAGTTATCAGGTTCTTTACTTAGAAATTTTCTGTATGAATTCATGAGATGAGCTTAAAGATAGTATTAATCATCTATCATCAGTGAGGTGCCACCAATGAATCAAATGACTGGTCTAATATTTTAGTTTGGTGCTTTATATTGCTGATAGTCTGCTTGATTACAGGCCAAATGAGTGCGATCATTACTGTTGCTTTTCATCATTTGTTTGATCAAGAGGGCCTGCAATTAGGGAACTTAAGATGGCACTCCAATGGGAGTCATTGGGTTTTCCATCAGTAAGACTATAAAATGAGCAAACAGTTCGATTCGTAGTCTCTCAACTAAAAGTTCGATTCGAGCTCGACTCAAAATATAAATGAGCCATATATGAGCAAATTTTAAAATTCGATAAATTATTAGAACCTCCTCAAATTGTATTTTTTTTATTGATACTCGGATCATATTCGTTCGAAAAGTTCAAACCAGATTCGGGATCGTGCTTGACTCTGTAGCGAAATGAGCCTCAATCAAACTTTATTTTATACTCTGATAAATTTTGTGAACCAAATCTTAACAACTTGGCTCAACTCGGTTCATTTACACCCTATGCAGTACATGGTTTGCTATGGAGTATTATGAAGTTTCGGATAACTATGAAAATATTGTGTAGAAATTATTATTTCATTTTTGAAGACATTATTTTTCAATAAATAGATTGTTCAAAGGAGATATAATGGATCAATTCGTAGGGTTCATGTAAATGTTGGACCATGCCTATTTGAATACTATAACTCTATGTTAGTTGGTTCGTGATTATGCATTATGATTGCTGCGGCAAGAAATTGGGTAAAGAAAAGTACTCAACTACTTTTGCTGCCATATTTAAATTGGCCACAATGGCATTACCATTTTTAACATCCTTGATCATTGTCATGGCTCATGATCATTGTTTCCCTGATTGAACTTTGGGTAGCTTCTCTCTGCAAAATTCTCCTAGCATCCTGGTCGCCTACCAATGCTACTTTCTTAAGTAATGCTGGTGGGTTACCCCTTACACTATTCAGTTTTGTAGTTTGAGGGTGTTATCTTAAAATGTGTGATCTATAAATATCAGGTGGAGTCCTTCCCAAGAGAAATGTTATGCTGGTTATTGCCCATCCCGATGATGAGTCCATGTATGCTGGACATTTTAAATGTTGTTGAGTTCAAAGTGGTTTTAATAATTCTTTGCCTCAAATTTTGAATTTTATTTCTGTATCGTAGACTACAATTATGGAGTATTTAGTTTGGTTGAATAAGTATACACATTTTAGTTAAATACACCTAAGTAGGCTCTTAGGCTAAATTTTAGTTTGTTTGCAACTCTGCACCCACTATTCATTGGCTTACCTGGATATATTGCTGATTTTAAAATTCTTTTTGGGTTTTTTTCTCGGTTCTTTTGATGATGAGCATTTTAGCATATGCTTTTATCTGAAAAAAATAAGATTAGTAATTAAAAAACAAAAAAATATAGGAGCTATTCGTTTTTTGTTGTTGTCACATATTACAGGAAAATTAGAGGAGCTACTCGATTCTCGCTCCTTTGCACAAAAACTCACTTGTCCAAAAATTAAAATAAACATGCACACAAAGTCAGGTTTGACAAGTACTGTGATAATCAACGTGTACGGATTAGTTTCCATTTTTGCGGGATGCAATTATCCATGTCTCAGTCTGTACCGTAGATCAATTTTCTAGTATTTTTCATTCATATACCATAATTTCTATGCAGGTAATGCAAATGGCAATGGGAGTATCAGAAAAGAAGAGCTCTATCAGGCTTCTGGAATCATTAAGGTGATGTATGATTTGATATAACTATTAAGATTTTATTATCTGCCTGTTATAGTTGAAATCCCACCTCTTTTTCCATGTCTTTCCTTGCCTGGTATAATAAATTTCTTACCTGCCTCTGGTTCTTGAAAATCAGAAAAATATTAATTAGTACTACCTATACTTTAGAGTTGGTTCAGGACCAACTGTAGAAGGGATTTTGACCTGGATATTTGGTTTTGTTTGGTGACATTTCAATCTGTTCATGCAGGTTCCACTGCAACAAGTAAAGATCCTGGACTATCCAGATTTCCAGGTTACTTTCTGAAGTTTCTCATGAAGAACTAATTATTCTTGCGTGTTTGCAGTATAATTTTATGTGAAAGTTTCATATTGTTATCACAAGGATGGTTTCGGGAAAGTATGGGACTGTGAGTTACTGACTAGGATTTTCAGAGACAATTCATGCTCATGCAGTTGATGTGGTAAGTTCTAGATTTCAGAATCATTTACTTAATTTTTTTTTTTGGGGGGTGGGGTGGGGTGGACCGGTGGTGGTGGTGGTGTTCCAGTTGGCCTTTCATGGAGATCCTGTTCACTTGATTGGGGTGATAATTTTTGGGTTTTCATGTTTGCTTTCAGAAGCTCTTATGTTTTTCTTAATCTTTTCCGGCTTATTTGCAGTATCTTAGATAACTATGTTCAATGATCTTTTGATAGATATGGTGTTTCTGGTCATTGTAATCATTGCGATGTAAATCGAGGTGTGCGGTATGTAACTTGATTCCTTTAAATCATTTAACAAACGTATTAGAAAAGGCTTGGTTATGTCAATGTGTTTGGTTTTCCATCTGTCCTAAACAAAGAGTGCTATTTTTTTTTGTTGACTTTGCTTTGAAAATTGAAGTTAATGGTTTACATAGGACACACTTTGACATAATATTTTCTTTAGTTTTTCCCCCCTCTTTCTAATAATAAATTTCAGTTGTTGAAGTTTGATGTTGGAAAACGATTATTCAAAAAATGGGTGAAAAGAGAAGTCATCAAAAAAAGTAGTACTCTTTCTATAAGATGGAAGGAATATATTTTTTTCTTAGCATGTTCAGGTTAGGAAGGGAAAAACATAATTTCTAATCAGTAAAACATTTCCTTCTATTCTTGAAGAGTATTCCCTTTGAGGAGTGTCATCAATCTACTTACTTACTACAGAGTCTGGGCCGAACTGCATCGAAACTGCAGATTTACCGTTTTTACTCAAAAATGAGTATTGATACACTGGTAAAAACCAGTTTTGTACCGAAATTTCACCTCAATGAAAATGATGGCAGCCTCTACTCCCCTTTATTTGTGATGCCACTAAAATCTGATGGGTCATTCTGTATAATGAAAGCTATGACCAGCTCGCAACCAAAACCTTGCATGTAGCAATACTAAATTTCCCTTATCTTTATTTTATTTTTTCAAAAAGCCCTTCTCTTTAACTAAGGTGCCACCCCCTTCATAGTTTTAGTTTTACCACACAAAATACTGTCTATGCAAGTTTTAGATTTTCAAGTACACATATATTATTCCCAAAAAATATGTACATGAAACAATACACTTATGAATTTTTTTAATTTTTTATTATCAATTTAAAAAGGACTTCTCATGCAAGTTTTAGATTTTCAAGTACACATATATTATTCCCAAGTTTATTATCCATTTCTCCAAATAAAATTATTTTATTACACCTTTCATTTGGAAAACAATAATAAAACTTTAAAGTATCAAAATGTAATATTAATTAATTATATATCAATTTTCAATTTAATAATATTTTAAATTAACTCTTAAGAAAAACTCTCATGCAAGTTTTAGATTTTCAGGTACACATATATTATTCCCAAGTTTATTATTCATTTCTCCAAATAAAATACTCCCACTAAGAGAAAGATCAAAAAAATTATTATTTTATTATACCTTTCATTGGAAAATAACTCAAGGAAAAGATAGTATATATATGTGGGTCCTTGACAACTCCAATGTTCTAAAAAGCATGGACGAAGCTAGGAAGGTTAGGCGTGATCGAGGGCGCGGTAGAGCATACCCTTGACGAAGAAAGTGCACTTCAAACATGCACTCTTGAAGATATGTAGGCCACCCTCGGATCGAAGAAGCGAGATTTAGCGCCTAGGGGGGCCTAGAGCGAGAGTTTTTTATTTTAAGCCAATTTTAATATTTTATCTTACATTTATCCAAACAAAACAATAATATAAAGCAAAACAATCTATAATAAAGACATTTGCTTAAAGTTCAAACACATATCCATATTGCTATTATTGCAATGTCAAATGTCAAACATAAACATGCAATTGTTCAAAATTCAAACATATTTTTAACGTATTAATTTTATTCATAAATAAGATTGCTATTAAATAATAAAATTTAAAATTTCAAGAATTTAATTCAATATTAAAACTTAAGAAACTAAACATAAATTTAAGAATTATATTGAATTAAACTAAATATTATAAATGTATCATCATTTATATAATTTGAAGTTTGTACAAGTTCAAAAAATTACAACTATAATAAAATTATCCATTTTGACTTGATATTGTTCACTTCGTCTTGTTGTGGTTTGATATATTATAACATGTATTATGAATATGGTAAATCATTAGAAAAATAAATATATCAAGATCATGTATATTTGGTTTGGCCTTGGGGTGAGTTATTAAAATAAAAAAAACTCTCCGCTTAACTTTGGGGCTAGGGATCAGGTTCATTAGGTATTAGAGGAGCCTATATAGCGAGGGATGTTGTTGAAGGGCGCCATCTCTTGATATGAGGAGCCAGAACCTAGCTGGCGCCTAGGCGGGGATTTTTAGAACACTGTGTCTGACATTTTTTTTGTTATTAATTTAAGAATTGAAGGCAATGGAGGTATATGGTATATACACAATGATGGCATTGTATACAGCACGCAAGCAAATACATTCTTGATTCTTGTCCATATAAATTCTTACCAAAAAACTTAATAGAGATGCATGCATAACTACAAAAAATATTTGATCTAGTTCCGTTATTTGCTTTAGAAATTTAAATACTTGCTTACTTAAATTAACTCTTAGACTCCTTTCTTATTGACCATTTATTTACTTTTGAATTAAAGAATGGTAAGTTTAATCCCAAAACTGGAACTTCTTTGGTGGTTCAACAATGGGGGCCCATCCCTTTGAAAGTAATGACAGAGGAGTAGCTATGGTACTATCACCATAACCAAGAGCAGAATGATACCAACAACAGTTGAGATCTCCTAACACCAACCGGTACGGTTCGGTAATTACCGAAACTCCACAAGTGCATACCGTTACCGGTTCCGAACATCTGGTTTTTACCGGTAAAAATACCGGTACCATTTACCGTACACCGAACCGGTTCGGTTCGGTAATTTACCAAAATTACCGAATCTTTTGCACACCCCTATTCCCTTTCACATGTTAATGGATAGAGAGTCAATTTGTATCTTTGTTAGACATATTCATGGGCAGAATGACAGAAAGACAATTGAACACTGTTTCACTTATGCAGCACATGGTACATATGTTTTGGCAAGCTACCCTTGTCCTCCCTATTTCACTTAACTGCTTGTCTAGCCTCAAAAATCTCCTCACAATGTACTAGAGTTTCAGTATGACAATAGCTGTGCTTACTTATGTGTATAGTACTCTCCTATATAATGAGTTGACTGGACAGTGATGGTTACATCATAGAAACTCATTTGGTGTTTGTTTTCTTTGTAAGCAGTAAGCTCTTGCACGGTGCTTCACAAAGGAAGATTGAAGCTTGGGAACTTGTACGCTTTCCTTCCCTTCCAACTTATTTATGGTTTCTTCTGCATTGTACTGGTATTTATCTACTTTGCTGATGCAAGTCAATAATTAATTACATAACCGGAAGGTTAAGATTAAATTCAATATAATTTTATATCATCTGTTGGTCTCCAAATGTTGTAGTACTTCACACTTGTTTATTCTGAATTTCTCCTGACTTTTCACTTGTGACTAGAAAGTGTACAAGAAAGGATAAAAACTATTCTTCTTACAAGTTACAACAGTTTAAATAAAGCTACGGGCTTGGTTAAGAATTGCTATACTCAATTCCCGAATAATAGGTGAAGAATCTTATGATACAGTCCTTGAAAGACACTGTTTGAATTTAGTTGCACGGACTGATTGATCCTTATTATTCTCAGATCAGTACAAACATATTGCGCAATTATAGTGGACCAGTTGATATCTGGTTCTCCATCTTATATGCCGTGCGTTTATCAGATGGACTGCATTGCTTTCTGAATGAACAGCCCCGTAAAAGCTATGTTGCAACGGCACAACACATGAGCCAATGGGTTTGGTATGCTTCCTACTTTCCTTATTCTTGCACATTTTACTTTTTGATAAATAAATGAACAAAGGAGAAAAGAAGAAAAGATCATGAGCATTTCCAGATGACATGTGATTGACGACTTCATTCAAATGTTCTTTAAAACATAATTGCTTTTGCTCGCCTTATAAATTTATAGCCTATTCTTGTGGAAGATTTCCAACTGAACACAGCTCCAACCCTGGTGTTGGCTTCATTGTGCAGGTTCCGAGAGCTTTTCGTATCATTTTCCAGGTATACTTTTGTGAACACACTTAAGGAGATTGACAAGTAGGGATGAGTAACGTTGTACAAAAATTGAAATACTTTTGACACATTCAGTCTTGATTACAGACAATGTAGGCATGGTATAAACGATCAAGATCTTGATGGTTGTGATACACGGATGCAACTTGCAAGGGTCTGCACACTGATTGTGTGAATCGTGATGGTGAATGACCAGCATCTTTGCCAGGTATGCTGTATGTGCCTAATTTTTAACTAGTGTTTACGGTTAGTTAGTAGAATATTTTCTTAACATTTGGTGCCTTTTTTTTTGGCCTTCATTACCAAGACTTGATTTAATAGAATGTGGGTTTTTTTCTAAATGCTGGCCTATGTAGCGGAATTCTTAGTTTCATAAGTATGAATAATTGAAATATAATTTTGCTTTTGAGTTTTATCTTCTTTCTCTCCATTTTCTCTATCTGGTGGGTGGTAATGAAAGTTTTCTCGTTCCTTTGGTGAGATTTGAGAACTTGATGATTAAATGAATACTGCTGCTTTAACTTCCTGCAGTAGGAAAAACCTTATTTTTCTTTTTGGAGGAGCCATTTCCTGGGAAAAAGAATTATTGAAAATTGATTTCAACATAGCTGCGTACGTATAAAGAAATATTACACATCAAGTTTTCTCTTATTATGCTTTTAGAGGATCTCATAGATTGGATTGCTTAAGGTTATTTATTGTTTTAGGAAGTCTGTCATAAACAGAATATCACGGGCATTCATGTTGCTATACATAAAATATTGGGGAAAAAGTAGTCTTCCATCCTTCCAGAATTAAGTCTCATTTGACTTTTGTTACATATTAACACAGCTTCTTAAGATAATTTGTTAATATTAATTTTTAATTCTAAATTTGTTTTGGGGAAAATTTATTGAAAGAATTATGTTTATATGTTTCATATGCAAATTTTACTATGCGTAAATAAATTTAAAAACCAAATAATTCCTTTCCTTACTGAGGGGGAGTAGTAAATAAATATTCAGCAGTCGTTAGTAGGATGTCATGAATATCCTGTTTGAGGAGGGCCAGGTGAGAGAAGAGGGAAGGTTGGAGTTGTCATTTGCAAGAGTAATACCTCATTCTGTTAGATATTCTATTGATTTTTCTTATGTTTGAGTTCATCCTAGCATACAAATAGAGTCTGTATACAGGACATGATACAAAATTACTTCAGTCTTCAACACAGGTATGAAAATTCTGCGTGAAAATTTCTCTCCACAGTATTATAAGCATTACAAACACTGATGACCCCTAGTGGTATGGCCGGTCCTAATCTGCATCCAGGAGTGCCGACCTGTACCACAGTCAAAATAATGTAAGTACATACCTTTCATAATGTTGCAACCAAAGGGGTGAAAGTGTGTTTCTTTAAGTTGGTGCAGCAAAACCCTGATCATCTTTCAACGACTAAGATTCCTGTCTCTATGGTCAAATGATGATGATCCATGACTATGGTTCCTGTCTTTGTGGCTAAACGATCCTTGACTAATCTCCATCTCTCTATGGGTGAAGGATTCAAATGGATTACTATCTGCGTTTGTTGGCCTCCAGTCCAAGGATTCTAGTTCCTGTTCCACCACTGATCCCGCGAACATGTCTGATCCATCTCTACTTTCTTCCCTTCTAATATATTGCTGTATCACCAGCACTGAAAGTGAAGACGAAAATTCGGAAGTAGCAAAAAGATCTCCGATTGGACCGAGCTCCGGGCAGTCGCACCAGTCAGCTAGCCCAGCTGTGAGAGGTGATGACATGCCTCGCCCTTTTCCTACAATGAAAAGATCATGATCATTGTCCATTGCTTTTATAGACCTTATAGTTTCTTCTTCATCATTTAGCACCAATTCTTGATATAATACTGAATTGTCATTCACTGTAGCTATCTTGAACTTGTTCAAGTAATCATCATCTAGCATTTTCTCTTTATCAGAATCGATGGGCACAGTCACAGTCCCAGGAACTGCACCTATGAAATCTATTGGGTCCGTCTGCATAACATTCTTCCCGGGAATGAATTTTACAACTTTTAGGCTCACATTTTGATGTTCAGACATCCTCCATGCATAAGCCAGCGCCTCTCTGTCATCAGGCCCGCCAAAGAATAGCACAGCCACACGACTAGGGAACTCGATGGAGTCAGGCATTCGACGGTCAATGAGCAGTCCCACGGAACAAGGTGCATGTGCTAAGACATTTTCATTTACGCTTCGTATGGCAGGGTTGATGTCTTCCATTTCCCCATCTAGGCATTGTTGTTTGTGAAATGGTAGGATGATGAAAGCCGCACGCTTGTCTATTGCGATATTGCAAATATCTTCGTCCATGCTGGAGAATGCGGACCTCAAGGTAAGTGCCTGGACATTGACACCATCACACCGGAGCTCACAATTGTCAAAAGCACTGATGATTTGTTCCGTCTGAACTTCTTCTTGAGTAGGGTTTCTGGATCCAGCTTTACGCGTGGTATGAACAACTAGCATGGCGGAGGCCCTGCCAATGAGTTTTACAAGGTGGAGGGCGAAGACACTTAACGGGGATTGTTGGCTTGGGTTAGAGGCTTCAAGGATGCTGATGATGGAGGGTACGTTGTAGAATCCATGGAGACAGGCAACTACTCGGAGCTCTTTCTCTGATCTTGTTTTCTGGATTGTCTTTCGGTCATAGGGCAATGCTTTACTATTAGGATGGTAAAGTTCCGCGGTTGGGGGGACAAACATAGTCATCACCAAAGCCGCAACCACCATGACTGAATATTCTTGGGTGGTTAAAACCTAAAAAAAACATAAACATATACACGAACCAACAGTTTTCATCAGTATGAAAACTAAAATAGAAATTACAGGACATGAAACATCATGTAGAAAGTACCCCTTGTTGTTGTGCAACTTCAAGAATGATCAAGGCCAGGATGCTCTTGGTGCTTGTTAGTAGTCCAATAGTAGTTGCTTCTTTAGTTGTCAAGTTGGTGAAAAAAGAGGCAAGCATAGTGCTGAAAATCTTAGCTTTGCTGAGGACAACAATAAGGAGCGCCACGATAAACCAAGAAGTGTCATTACTGGCCAAAGAATCCAAATTCGTTCGAATCCCACAAACTGCAAAAAAGGCTGGCATAAAAACTCCCATCACAAAGTCCTCAAGTCTCTCAACCAAGGTAGATTGAAGAATTTCGTTTGGTATTATCAGTCCAAATATAAAAGCTCCCAGCATTGGGTGTGTACCGATGGAATCAGTGACAATGCCACATAGTGCAACCCCACTTAGAATGAAACAGAGATAGAACTCACTGTAACCCTGCCCCTCAGGTGTTCGACGAATGATCCTGATGATAGCCGGATGGATGGCGTAAATGCAGAACAAACCAAATAAGCCGCACAAGATAATTGCCAAAAAGAAGTACGATGTGCTGTTGGTTACAGCTAGTCCTACAGCCAGGAAACCCCACGAAATGAGCTCACTGATATGGGCTGAAGCCAGGGCTAGTTTTCCGACCTCCATGTGGATGAGTGAGTGCTTTTCGAGGATGTGAATGAGAGTTGAGTACCCCGTGACAGCGAGGGCAAAGCCCCAGATTATGCAACCGGACAACTTTGATTTTTCGCTGAAGAGGGTGAAAAATAAGCAGGAACCCAGGAAACAAGGGATGAGAGTTCCTGATAAGGCAATGCCAATGGCCTTGGTTCCGGTTCTGCGTAGGGTTTGTATGTCCATCTTTAGCCCCATAAGGAATGCGTAGTAAACCAGAGCAAAGTGAGCCATTGGCTCTAACAGCGTGAAACTATAGGAAGGGAAAACCCATTTATAGGTTGATGGCGCTATTTTTCCAAAGAAAGTTGGTCCAATCAGGATACCACCCTGCAAAATTTATTATGTTTTGCATTAGCAAAGAATGATGTATATTGTTCTACCAAATTCTTGAATTAGGATTCTCCCTATTTCTTTTTTGTTTTATTTTTATTTTTTTATTTTTATTGTGTTACGAAAATGAAAGGTAGGTAAATTATTCGATATTCTCAGATTCTTGACTAGGCACATACATGCAGTGGCGGACCTAGAACTCTATTTTTATTCACTAGTAAATATGTATATGACAATCATATATAAAAGAAATATGACTACATTTGGTTATCTATATCAGCTACAAAACCAAACATGCAATTGAAAATTATAATTTCGTTCAATTATTTATATGAAGTTATTGCATATTAACTTCATCAACAATGATTTAAAAATATCTCGCTCAATAAAAACTAAATACAAATCATTTATATAATTAATAAATTGACAAGATTTATCATTAAAATTTACTAATTTAACAAGAGTATGATTTGCCCAAAAATAAGATGGATCAATGGTTTAGCAAATTAAATAAGTGATTGTAATACCCAGAAAATAATAATAATAATAAAATCAAATAAAATAATAATATTAAATTTTTATTTTAAATATTTTAATTGGGCTTTTCCTTGTGTTTGAGTTAAACTTAATTTATATGGACCATACTAAGTAAGCGATAATATTAATTGGGCTTTTAAAATAATTGAGCCTAATTTATATTTGTGTAAAGTAAAATCTTATTAAAAGCAGGAGAGTTAATAAGGAAAACTTAACCATTTTTATATGAACTGAATTGGGCGTAAGGCGGCAGATAAAAAAAAATGAGAAAAGAAGGATTGTTGCGTTGTGCTTTGGAGAAATCTATCTGTTTATTTTCTTCCTGGTAAGTTTTAATAGGTAGTGATGCATGTGTAGTGGTTGAGTATCATATATGTGAATATCTGTTGAATGTATTTTGATAATTTAATACTTGAATTGAGTCCAAAGTCATTAAAATATTAGATTTATGGAAGGAATCATTTATGTGAGTAAAATAATAAAAGTTTTGAAAGTGATCTTTTTAGAAGTGCATGGTTCATTCCTATTCTCCTCCTACCAAGACACAAATGGGTGTAAAAACAATAATTATTTTTTTTTATATATAGAATGCACTAAATTGGTTGAACTTGTTTTTTTTAAGCTTCTGGACATTTTTAAGTTCATTTAGTAATATTTATTAATTTATTTATGTTAATTTGTGTAATTAGCTCGGATGGAGAGAATTTAAAAAGTTATATTTGGAATATAAATGTTGGAGTATTAATAATTGATATAAGGCGATGATTAAAAGCATATTAAATAGATTATGAATTATTTTGGAATTATTAGTTTGGATTATTTTTAATTTGAGGTGAATATGTTTAGGTTGTGAATAACGTTTCGTATTTGATATTGTTGGCATTTGAGGGAGTCTAACGGGTGATATTTGGCTTTGGTGAATTATTTTGGTACTATATTAAGGTACGGATTCCGTACTCTTTCAGCGATACTCTTGTTAAATTTGATTTGTTCGTTTGTTTCCTTATTTCGAATTCTATTATGATTTCACATAATTTTTTCCTATGAAATAAATATATTAGTTTCATTTTAAAGTTGATACGTATGACTCGTATTTGTACTCTTTGAATTAGGTTATCCTGTTTAGTATTATTTATTTTGATAATTGTAGAAATGGTACATATTCTTTACCTTCCTTTTGAAACCTTGTGACTATAATTTGATTTGGTTCAACATGTACATATAAAATCCTTTTGTTGGTATTATGTCGCATGTGTTGTGACATGATATTTTTGTTAGAATATATCGTAGGGTATACCTGAGCTATAACCACCTGTGGGGGTACCACAGGTATGTCGTCTTGGCACGAGAGGCATGACACTTTTCGTAGCGGTGTGATTAGTCCACGGCGTCTCTGTTTGGGCTCCGGAGGAAGTGGGCCATATGGTGTTTAGTTGTGGGAGGCGTATGGGTTAACCCTAGTTTTCTGTTCTGCGGATTTGTGATGTTGTGTCAAACACACCTATCCGATTTGGATACATTTGGATTCGCGGTCCAATGTGTGATTTGCTTGTGTGGCATTATTTTGGTTGCCTGTGTGACATTATATATTTTGACTTGCCTATGTGGCATTGTTTTGATGTGCCTGTGTGACATTATTTTGGTTACCTATGTGGCATCATTTGATTTGCCTGTGTGGCATTAGTTTGACTTGCCTGTGTGGCAATGTATATTTCTGAGCTCATTCGGTGTGAAATAACTCCGACCATTTGTTTGACTATTATTTTATTGTATTAGTTTTGTTGGTTTCATTGATTCAATTCATTGAGTTAATTCTTGATTCGTTATTTCTTTATTCTTCTTATTGGTTTCGTCAATTACATTGATTGAGATATATTCCATTCGAGATCTTTGGAGATTATATTTTCGTCAATATTTACACTTGAGGCTTTGTTCAGTATTTTGTCTCAATTGTTTTCATATATTAGTTGTTTATCTTTTGTATATCTGTATCCGTACTGGACAATTGACTCATGCTGTGTTTTTCTTCCAGCAGGTTTGCAAGGGTGATTCAGGGCTAGTGTGATGAGAGTGTTGCCTTTGACCATCTAGGTTGATTAAATTTTAAGTTTTGATTATTTTGACTCTGTTTGGAGAATTGTACTTAGTACTTCATTGATGGATATCACTATTAATATTTTGAAGTCATTAGTGCTCTGTTTACTAATTTTAAAGTTTGTTGTGCTTTGCACGTGACCTTCCTTTCTTTTTTGGGAAGGGGGTATTACAGATATGGTATCAGAGTTTAGGTTCTTTCTTGTAGAAAACCTATTTAGGTTTGACCTGTGAATTGTGGGTAAACCATTGGGTAGACGTAGGAGTTGATTTGATTTTGTTTGTTTGGTTGGTCCCTATTTTGACTAACTGTCGATTTCTTTTCGATTTGTAGTTGATTTGAGGAAAGTGGAATAATTTATTAAGGTGATTGAGCAATGATATTAGTTAAGAATTGTGATTTAATCATTGAGGTGAATAAAATTATACCTTGTACAGATAAGAAGTGATCTTATATGAGATGTGATTATGATGTGAGTATTTGTATCAACGAGTATTTGATTTTGGAAAATTATTTTTTAGAGTTGTTTTTTTTTTGTGACAATTATTATGATCGTTGAATTGAGGATTTGATTTGATTTGAGTTAGGTTTTGATTTATGTTAAACTTGTGCATAATTTGAGGTTTGTGTATTGATGACATATTATGATAAAGTGAAAATTATTAAGTATAGATGATTTATTGTAATTTGAGTTGTTGATATTCGAGGTAATTAGATTAATAATTTGGAGTTAATGATCAATTTTGTGACTATTTCTAGTAAGATATTGGAGTTATGTTCTATGAAATTTCTTTGTGATAGTATGGGGAGACATTGAAATTGATTGGATTAAGGTTTGCAATAAGGGATGATTGATTTATTATATGATTAGATAGCAAGTGATGAAATTCAATTGATTTTGAGAGATCTTGAATAGTTATAGTTTGCTTATACAGATGGTAAAATATGTGACTTGGAGTTTGATATGGTGATAAGGAGATTTTGTTAATATATTTTTGGTGTAATAATATTTGAGAACTAATTTGATTTGAGGTTATGATATTAAAGACTTAGAAAAATTGGTGATAAAGAGATATTAGTAGTATATTCTTTAGTGTAATAATATTTGAGGACTAGTTCAAATTGAGGATGAGATATTTTGAAGCTCTTGAGGACTTGGGGAGAGTTGATAATATAGTTTGCATAGTTATTTTGTTTATCCGATGTCATTGAAGTTTTGCATGAATTTATGTAAAATAAATAAATAAATAAATGAAAATAATTTGTTAAATCTGTCATGTGTGGAACATAAACATTTTACGAATTAAATATAATTTTAAATGTTTCGGGTATTCGAATCGTACTTAGATGGAAAGAAAATTTTGTGTTACAGTAATGGTAAGAGAAATTCATTAAAAGTTTTCAATTTATAATTGTAAGATTTTTTTTTTAACTAAAGAATTTATTTATTAAATGTATTAAACAATGGATGAATTCACAACGAACATGTTTAATACATACATGTTTTGTAAAATATGTACAGACATGTTTTGTTATATATATTCAAATCACACCCAAAATACTGTATTATGTAAAAAATAAAGTTCTATAAAAAAAAATTAGTTATGTTAAAAAAAAAAGCAAAAAAAAAAAAAATCCGGATTTTGGTCAGGTCCGGACCTGATCCTGGCTATATATATATATATATTATTAGCCCTAAACAGGTAAAGAAATATGTTTCATAATCAAAAGGATCTAGAGAGAGATCAACTTACAATGATTTCTCCGACAATGGGAGGCATGTGAAAAGGTTTTATGATGAGGTGGGCAACGAGGGTGGCAGAAATGGCGGCGGGTAACTGAAAAATGAAGATGGGGAGGATTGGAGACAAGGGATTAGGACCTTCCCAAACACCATTAGTCCTATACACGGTGTCTCCAAAACATATAATAGTTCCGTTCACATCTTCTATACTAGTATTAACCTGCGCCATTTTTACGCCTTAATTGTTCCGTTCCTCCTAGCTTAGCTCCGGTTGAATACGTGGCGGTGTCTTCCTCCTCCGGCTACCAGGGCCGCCACCAACCCTGGCTTTCACTCTTTGCCTACAACAATATGGAAATTAAGGTATGCAGGTACATTTAAAAAAATAAAATTGGAGGGAGAGAATGATATATGTTAAAGAGGAAAGAAGACTAGAATTTTTTTTTATTTTTTTTACAAATTTAGAACATTTTACAGCTGTCTGGTTCTCTTAAGTAGAAATGAATGGTGTTCCACTTCATATGGCACTAATTCTCGTGCGGCTGTGAGTAATTTAACTGGGAATGGAAATTTATGGACTCATTTATTTTTATTAAAGAAAATATAATTTTTTTATATTAATTATGAAATATTTTATGTAAATTTGATATATTTAGACATATTTTTTCTCAATAATGTTTTGTCCGATGTTCAATATACAAACTTTAATATTTGAGAAACAAATATTCAACAAAAAGTAAGTCACGTTTGGTCGTAGAGACTATTTAACAAAATTTTTGAATAAAAACTATATCATTTTCCAAAAACTAATACTACCTCCATTCCAGAAAACAAAAGAATCTTATTTAACTTTGATCCTAGTTACTTTACAAAATTTCAAAAATTACGATATGAATTTATTTATTTTAATTTTTGAAATTTCAGTCTTGTGCATAATAACACTTTTTTAACTAGTTTATAATATTAACTATTCCGTTAATTAAAATTAAATAAGTTTATATTAATTTTAAAGTTTAGGTTTCACAAATTGACAAGATTTTTTTTTTAAAATGAGACTATTTTTGTGTGGTAGAGGGAGTATTAATCAGAAAAAGTTAAATGTAAGTGCATTTTAGCCAAATTTTAATGGACTATGAACTTGGACCATTGGATGTTGCTTATTTAACCCCATTTGTAATTAATTCTATCAGAACTACATAACCTTTTAAATTTTTTTTAATATTTAGTACAACAACTGGTAAGAAAACTCATTAAATTAATTTCTTTCCTAATTACTTCATCTGATCCTTAATATAAATCGTTTTAAAGTTGTGCACAAGTACTAAAAAAATAATTGTAAAATATTAAATATAATATTAATTATCTATATTGTTCTTGTATTTAAAAAAATAAAGTGTTATTTATTGAACATAGAATAATGAGATAATCAAAGTTATATTTAATAATTGAAATAATATTAAAATTAAATAATTAATATTTATTTAAAATATTTAAATAACTTATATTAAGAAACAAACGGAGAGAGTACTATAGGCTAGCTATAGCTAATTTCTTGCTGATATGTTACTGTCATTTATTATATTCATGTAAAAGAATTAGTATATAGAAGGAATATAATATTTCAAGCCTAACAAATATGAATTTGTCGGATATGACAAAGTTGTGTTTTATTTATTTTTGCAGCATTTTAGTATTTTATGGGTGCACATGCATGGTTGAATTAATTAGGGACGCAAACATAAATATTCCTTAATATATTTGATTAGCAATTAGCATTGACAAGTGTCCTTTTTCTTTCTTTTTTTCCCATTTCTCTCGTACATTTATTTTTCATTGCAAATGTACCCCTAAAAAATTTAAAATTAATCAGCATGTTGCTCCTTGATGGTTTGACTAGCTTTATGAGTGCCTCATATCATATGGTTTGAATTGGGAAGCTGACATAAACATTATTTCATCATAGAAGACTTCACATTTAATATTTTCCAGCAATAAAAATTAACATTTTTTGTACAATTGTAAAACTTATCAATTATAAGAGATCCCTACTAATTACATATTTTTTAAAAAAAATTACTATTAATTTATCTACGTAATTAGAAATCAAAAATCGACATAACATTCACAATATATATCACTTTCCAAAACTAAAAGCGTATGGAATCATACTAAAATAAGGAGTTTTTTTTTTATTTTTTTATTATTATTTAATATTTTCTTCAATATTAAGGTTTTACAACTAAAAAGATCGAACTATGGCGAAGGAGAAGATAAGGAAAAACTTAATTTCTATCTTTCGTGAATTTGAATTTGTGACTTTGCCCAATAAAAAGAAAAAAATTAACAAAATTAGTATAATGATACATCTTAATCAATAAAATTTCAAAACTTATACCATTCTAACATTAATTTATATATGTAGTTGTGACGACGTACATCAACAATATTATTAATTCCCAGATCGAGTAAAATATTGTTTGTTCTTTGATATATTAATTAATTAATTGTGATCAAGTTGATGCAGTATACTTAATTTAATATAATTAGGTAGTCATGACAATAAAACATTGACTTAATTAATTTCTCATTCTGGCAAATTACCATTTTTCATAGGAGTAGATAAGTTTCATTTTCATTAATTTCTCTTATGCAGTAATAAGAAACAATATTAGACTTAATTAATTAATTTCCCCAACAACCAAATATAAAAAATAAAAAATATCCACTGGCCAGCCCTATATATATATATATATATATATATATATATATATATATATATATATATATATATATACCTTAAGACCTTAATTACAATCTATCAAGAAGATGGGCAAAAGGAGAGCTAGCTAGCATATAAACAACAATATTAATTTCTAATAGTACTGGCAGTGATCATCTAATTAAAGATATGTCGTCGGCGGCGGCGGAATCAAGGCTGCTAGAGGGGAGATCAGAAGAAGAGCTTGATGGTTGTGGAGCTTGCTTAGCATGCTGCACTGTATCTTCATTATGTGTTCTTTGTTTGCCCTGTGAAATTTTAGGTATGGCTTTAAATTGCCTCTTGTGTCCATTTAGGTGTGTTCTTGCTTTTTGTTGCGCCTGATCGATCAGTTTGAGCGAGCAGACCTGGCCAAGCAATATATATCATGATCAATAATCTGTTTGATTTATATATGATATATCATTTTCCTTTGATTTTTAGTGCATGCATGCATGGTTAATTGAAGATATATTTCTCATAATATATTATTGTGGATCGGATGGATATTCATGTAAGACGCAAGGTATTTAATTTGTACTACTACTTATCTAATTTTGTTATTAATTATATATTGTTTTCGATCTGTTGGATATGATGATGATGATGATGATGATGTATTTTTCTGTTGATGTGCACAATGCATTGTTCGTTAGAATATCTTGATTTGGGAGGTGGGCAGGCATCCAGAAGGGTAGGGGTAGCCCTGCTCCCTCCCTCCCTCCCTCCCTGCTGCCTTGTTGAGGGACAACTTACTCCTGCAACAAAATTTTTAATATACCCAGAAAAGAAGAAGCAATTAAGTTATTGGATATTTAGATGTCTATGCGGGATTTAATATATTCAAGAATACAATGGGATTAATTATTAATTAATTTTAAAACATGATGATTTCATTAAAGATAACATAGACATTTAATCATTACTATATAAGATTTGTTCAAAGAATTTGTAAGTTTAAAAGAAAATGAGCAACTTGATATATAGTCAATTAATTAATTAATTAGACCAATTGAATTGACGACTAATAAAAAATGGCAACTAGAGCAAGATTAATGTACGTTGATTCACTGCTCCTCTTCGAGCGTCTTCCTACAACATTAATTAATAAATCGATAGCTGTCATTTACCTACTAATTTCCCTTTATAATTCAGGCTCAAGTAAGCAAGCAAATTAAAAACATGTACATACTTCATACATAAAAAAAGAGTTTAATACATAAAAAAAGTTTTTTTTTTTTTTTGACAAACCTTGAAAAAAAATAGCAGAAAATATTCGATTACATGTTGTATGATAGAGTTGAATGATATTTACTTTAATAATAAAATGTGTTTAAGAACTTTCATAATTTAAGTGTGTGTATATATATATATATATATATATATATATATATATATATATATATATATATATATATATAAAGAAAATCAGAAGACGCCGCATTTTGATTCTAATTCTCGTCATCTGAAAATCTATATGTATGATTCAATGATATAAAAAGAAAATTACCACTTCAAATTCTTAATATACTCTTCAAATGACATGCTCGTTAATTAATTATATGCATAATTTTCCTTACAATTTTTTAATAAGAGTAAAAAAAGTTAATTAAAGAAAATTGGATTTCATCGGCTTTAATGTTATAAATAAATATTTTAAGGCTTAAAGGTTAATTAAAGTAAAATAAATTCAGGTTCATTTGGTGATCAAAACTTTATAATACCAATAAAGAAGATAACAAAAAAAGTATGATTAATTTGAGACTTTTAATTTTTTAATAGGTTCTAATCTGAAAATAGCTTATTCAATTTGGTCTTTCTGAGTATGTCCCTTAATTCCATTTAAAATTAAGAACACTTTACACAGTACCTATAGTATAGAGATAGTAACATAGTCTTGAACTCTAAGGTGGTGTTTGATTGTATTTTAATTAATACCTCTTAAGAGGTCATATATTTATATTAAGAAGTCTTTTGAATAGTTAAAATATAAATATGAGTCTAAAAGAACCTCTTAATACAAAAAATATGAGCTATTAAAATGCATTAAGAGATGGACTGTTAAATACATTAAAATGCAATCAAACACCACCAAAGATTCATAACAGTAACCACCCACATCCTCCTTACTGCCACAAATGATCAAACCCTCAATCTTATAAAAACTATGAGACGATTCATATCATGGTTAAATATAAATTGTCTTGAGACTTATTATGTAATCAACCATTCAATTCATAATATTACACTTTCTCTGGAAAAATTCATTACTTTCCCTTGCCACTCCTAACCAAATTTTTGGGTTGGGCTTTTATCAAGAAAATTTATATTTTTACATATAAAATTAATATTTTTATACGAGTCTCTTACATAAAGATGAGATTCACTCGTTATTCATATCAATTTTTTATATGAAAATATCAGTTCCGACTTGTATAAGAATACAATTAACAATATGAAATTCTTATGAGAGAATGGGCGATATAATAAATACATATAATACTCTTAAAAATATTTGCGGAGCTCCCATAGACCCGATTATAATACTCTTAAAAATTTCATTATCTTGTGATAATTGGAAACGATTCATATCACATGGTCATTATAAGCTTAACTACTAATCAGATATTGTACTGTCCATTTCAAAACTTGACTATATGCAACATATATATATTGTTATGCAACAACTTAATAAGTACTACAACAACACATGGTGCCGTGGAAGTGGTTAATTTGAAATTATATATTAATTTTTAATTTTGATTATCAAGTTTATAATGGATAGTATTAGATATTTAATTAGTTACCAATTAAATCTTATAATTATCGTTTGCTATGAATCGGATATATATATATATATATATATATATATATATATATATAGGGAATCAATTCATAATAACCGGTTATCAGATCTATTCATGACAACCAATTAACTTGTCAGCCGTAGATCAATTTAATAAAAGACAAAGATTGAAATAATTTTATACTTAGCCGCTACATATTGATTCGACTTCTAAATTCTAATTTAATAAGCGGGTTCCAGATGGTCAACTACATAGGTAAATGGGTCTCACTTTGTGATCTTTTATATTAAAAAAAAGTACCGCTATACTGTGTAGCGGTTTGGTGTAAATTTTTTTTTTTTTTGTACATTCCTCCCATTATCCCATTATTAAGTCATTTACTGTTAGAAAAAAAGAGAACCGCTACACTATATAGCGGTTTGCTGTTAAAAATATTATTTTAATTTAAATTTCTTCCATTGTCCCATTATTAAGTCATTTGTTGTTAGAAAAAAAGGTATCTTTTTTAAAAAATATTCTGAATTTAATAATAATAATAATAATAATAATAATGAGATTATTATTATTATTATTAAATATTAAACTTATAATAAATTATGGAAGATTAATGGGGAATTAATCTAAAATTTTCAATAATTTACGAAATGTTTGATTTAATAAAACAAAACTATAAAAAATATTAATTGAATTTAAGGTAATAATAATAATAATAATCTTTTGTTATTGTTTTTATTATTATTATTATTATTATTATTATTATTATTGTTATTAATATTAATATTATTTTTTAACAATATTTTACCGATCGCTTAAGGTTGTAGCAGTTGACAAAAAGAAAAAGGGGAGTCTAGCTTTGCATTTATGCAGTCTAACCTTTGACCAAAGGGAGTCTAGCTTTGCATTTGAGAGCACATAAATACCCGACTTAAAAAGGAAATGTTTTAATTTGGAAGATTAATTACAACCCCTATAAGAGGGATCCGGATCTTCTACAAGGATTTCTCTGTGAGAATCTTGTGAGGGTTTTGTTGTGGAGTTGACAACACATCAAAAAGGAGATCCAATGGCTCACAACTCTTTTTTTTGTCTATATATTAAAACGACGTCGTTTTGATAGAATTTTTTTTTTTACAAGTTGACAAAAAATTAGAAGCTACCAAACGCCGTTTATTTTTACATATAATTATTTTAAATTTCTTGATTATTTTGTGTATAATTTTTTTATATTTAATAACTTAGTTTGCTATTAATATTAGAATAACTACAAACTTGGCTAAAAAAATGAATAAATATATCGGTTATAATTATCGTTAATGTTTTCAATGTGGATTTAGTTATTTTTTGTTTGTTTATTTATATTATTATTTATTATTATTATTATTATAATTTGTATTTATCTGTTCCATAAAAAGAGTTTACTTTCACCATTGAAAATATTATTATTATTTACTCTAACCATTGGGTCCGCTGGGTCAACCAAGAAAATATTCTAGACCTATCAATTATTATTATTTACATATTCTTTTATATCTTTTTTTCTTATTAATAACCGTTTTACTTTACCTCTCTTAATCCATTGCTCAATGGAGACAATCACCATCACAACTCAAATACTATTTTAAATGTACTCTTTTTACTTTACTTCGTTTGTTTGGTAAAAGTAAACGACGTTTAGTAGTTTCTAATTTTTTGTTAAGTTGTAAAAAAAATTCCTATCAAAACGACGTCGTTTTGATACAAAGACAAAAAAAGAGTTGTGAGTCATTAGATTTTCTTTTTAATGTGTTGTCAATACCACAGCAAAACCCTCACAAGATCCTCACATAGAAATCCTTATAGAGGATTCGAATCCCTACAAGAGGTATCGGTTCATACTTTTCCTTTTTGGCAGCCGTTACAACCTTAAGCGATCGGTAAAATATTGTTAAAAATAATATTAATAACAATAACAATAACAATAATAGTAATAATAATAATAATAACAATAACAAAAGATTATTATTATTATTATTACCTTAAATTCAAATAATATTTTTTATAGTTTTGTTTTATTAAATCAAACATTTAAGTAAATTATTGAGAATTTTAGATTAATTTTCCATTAATATTCCATAATTTATTGTAAGTTTAATATTTAAATAATAATAATAATATTATTATTATTATCATTAAAGTTGGAATATTTTTTTAAAAAGAAACCTTTTTTTAACAAGTGACTTAATAATGGGACAATGGAAGGAATGTAAAATACAATAATATTTTTAACAGCAAGCCTGTAAAATACAATAATATTTTGGGAGAAGGGGCAAAAATGCCCCCGACTTTTACCGCGATGTCTACCGAACACCATATACTTTTTTTTTGTCCAAAATTACCCTTAACGTTATATTTTTTTGATCGATCGTGCCCCTGCCATTAATAAATCTGCCAACTAGACTAACGGATGTTAATGTGGCTGACACGTGACTGACACGTGGCAATATTTGCTGACGTGTAAAAAAATTCATTAAGACAAATAATTCAAAATTCCATTTTTTATTAATTATTTATTTTATTTTTCTTTAAAACAAAATAAATAATTAATAAACAAGATAAATATTTATATTTAACAAACAAAATAAATATTTATATTTATATTTATATTTAATTTATTAACAACAAATAGGTCACAAAAATTCGATAACAACAAATTTATGTAATTTTCCATAAAATTACCCAACATGTTTCTTCTTGAGAAGTAGAATTGAACAAAGATAATGGGAAAAGTCGGAGAGATACACCAACCGAGTAACCTCTAGATTTTCGACATTGTGATCTATTGCATACCTGATAAACCATACAAATAAATCTTTAAGTATATTTGTTCCACAAATCAACTTGAAAACAAACTTGTTTAACAAACTTGGAGAATCGATCCCCAGTACGGAAGCAATTGTTGTCGAATCTGAGATTTGGAAGATATTTCCATATAAATTTTCATCTTTTTAAAAGTGTACTCGATTGAACTGCAGATCGGATATCATTGAAGGAGAGAATGTGGTGAATTAGTTCATCGGGTAAACTGCTGATTCTGTCTTCTTCTCCTTTATCTGACCTAATTTTCACTCTCTTTTCAACAGAAGCCATTGAATTCCTCCTCTTTCTCGTTAAACGCACGGTTATTCGATCGGAATTTCAAGGTAGATCACCTTAATTTCACATTATATTGCCCGCACACCTTAATTTATTATATTTTTATTTTTGAAAAATAAATTTATACCTTCAAAATCAGATTTGGATATTTTTAATATTTATTTTCAAACTAACATCCAAATAATGAAGGGTTCAAAATCAGATCTGGATTTGCAATCAAATATCCATTAATGATAGAAGAACGAAAAACAAAAGAAGAAGAAGACCCAAAATCACCATGCTTTCCGGTGGGGACTTCCTTACATCTTCTTTTCTTTGCTTTTCTTGATTTGGAATATGGTGGTAGAGTTAGGGACGGAGTGGACTGCTGCTACTCCTGTTCATCTTCGAATTCGAGAGGAGAGAGAAATAATTTTAGTATGTAAAAAGTATATAATACTAATATTTAGTAAAATAATTTTAGAATTGTTTTTAATTAATAAAATAATTTGAATTTTAGTATTTTTTTAATTTGATTTTTTTAGTATTTTTTAATTAGTATTTTAATATTTTTTTAATTAGTATTTAGTATTTTTTTAATTAGTATTTTAATATTTTTTTAATTAGTATTTAGTATTTTTTTAATCGATTATTTTAATATTTTTAAATTAGTACTTAGTATTTTTAATTAGTATTTTTTAGTACATTATGGCGATTCGTAAGCAATTTTGAATGAATGTTAGTCTATTTGGCATGTACATCGATGGCGAGGGGTATAATCGACCCAAAAATTATAACGTTAGGGGTACTTTTGGACAAAAAAAAGTATAGGGTGCTTTCGGTAGACACGCCGGGTTAAAAGTCGGGGGCATTTTGGACCTTATCCATAATATTTTTAACGACAAAATTGCTGCTACAAAAGTAGCGTAAGCGAGCCAACATGATTCGAGGGCTCGATTCGGGCTCGACTTCGAAAAAATCTGGCGAGACTCGGATTCGTTAATAATATGATCTAAATCTGAGCATTAAAAATAGTTCGAATAAAAATATGAGTAGAATCTGAGTAAGGTTATACTCGACTCGTTTAAGATTCAAACTACTCGAATTTTTGATTGTGATTCGATACTGTGGGCAAGGAAATCGTATCTTGCTAGGGTTAGGGTTTCATGTTGGCTGAGGAGGAGATAAATCCACAAAAAACGCGGAATTGATTGGTTGATTGAAGAGGGAGAACGACGGTGGGTGATTACTCCAATGGCGTGGCGAAACCCCTAGAATCCGGGAACCGTGTTAGGGTAATGAGGATTCAAGAGCCTTGAGTTGAAAGAATATTCAAACCCCTTTTCTAGTGCTTTTAGGAGGAATCTCAGAGCCTTTAAGTCATCAAAAGGGTCGGTTTGATCTTACGAGAGTCCAAGTCTTGAGTGCGAGAGAAGTCCCTTCCAAATAGAATGGAAGGGGTATTTATAGGATTTTACGGAAAGTAGTCATGTGTCTGAGGCACATGCTTTTAGAAAATTCGAGAAATACCCTTTAGTCATTAGAATAATGCTCGTATTGTGTCTTCTTCAGCCTTTAGTCAATCTCTCAATCAATTCCCAAAATGAGTCGCCTCCACGAAGTCTTACGCCTCGGGACACGTGGAGACTTCTCTCAGTCTCTCATATTTATTCCGACTTTTACATTCGTCATTTAATTGATTAGGTCAAATGAACCATAATTTGAACTTGGGCCCACATTGCCCCCCCTTGCAGAGAGTTACACCTTTGGAGTGACGATCGTGCAAAATACTTCAAGTCTTTGAATCATGCTTCAAATTTACGAATAATCTGCGGACTTTGATCTTGCAAGCTTCGCCAACAAAAACTTCTAGAAAAGGGAACCCTAGTGAAGCTTTCCCAAAATTTCTTGGACGTCCATCAAATCTTTCCAAACCTTGGACAATCCTCTATTTTCTGATTAATTTTTATATATATATATATATATATATATATATATATATATATATATACATTTTAATTTTTTTTTTTTAAACTAAATCAAATTAAATTTGACAATTATATGTTAGTAAAATCAAATAACATAAAATCTTTTCTTATTTTATTTTGGAAAGATAAAAGTCAATATCTACAAAATATAAATTCTCCATCATATAACTTGATATATTTTGTAGATTACCAATGTAAAAGCAAAATTAATTAAATCCGTGGCATAAAAAGTGGTCTATTAAGTGGTAATTAATAAAATATCTTCATCACATTTCACCATAATTTAAGTTTATTGTCCCTAATCTCCTCTCATCATAATCCCTGAATTTGGGACTTTGCATCCTCTTCAATTGCAAATACTGTAACTTGTCATATATCTACGGAAATATTCGGGTTGAAATTTGAGGATACCTTTTTGTTACTCTTTTTCCGCCAATTTTTGTGGTCAGCCGAGTCACGCTATGCTGATATTTTTCTAACGCATAATTTATTTCTTGGCTAACTAATCTCTCTTTAATTCTTATCAGCTCATTAATTTTTTTATCTATATAAACTCATATCTAGAAGATTAATGGAAAATATATAAAAGTCATTTTCCTATATATCAATTCAAGATTTCTCTAGTGCATATCACAAAGGTGTTGTAGTACTTCAGTTATTTTAAAAACTAAATAATAATAAAATTACATGCACCTTCTAGAAAGATGGGGGAAAAAAAAAACAAACATTGCAATTAGCTAAGAATAATTAGCAGGTTAAGGTTGCAGAATCTATATATATATATATATATATATATATATATATATATATATATATATATATAAACTAGTCATAAAAGTAAAAAAAAAAATAAAAAATAAATTAAAAAAAATCAACACGGACTATTTTTTTTTTTTTTACACATGGGACTTGTGTAACCTTGTACAATAAAAATCTAGAATTCTATTGTAACAATATAGTATGACATCCTACATCAGCAAGGAGAAAAAAAAAATAGAGATTGGTCAATGCTATTCTAATTGATGAAAAGACTTAAGTTGTGAAGTAGTTAACGTGAGTATGCATGTATGTATGCGTGAATGAAATTTAATTGCTTGATTAGAGCCACAAATTAAGAGATTAATTTTTATTTTTATTTTTATTTATTATTATTATTATTATTATTATCTTTTCTTTCTTTATTTATTTATTTTTTATTTTTGTTCACACTAATGTTGATAACTAGAATGCAGACAATGTCAATCATAATAAAAATAATAAAAATGAGTAGGATGCAGGACTTGGTAGAACCTTGATTCCCTGAACAGTTTGTGTGATGATTTCTTCTCTGTAGACGAGTGATATGATCAGGCTTGATTTCCTCAATAATTATGATATCCGGAAACATTTCAATATATAAAGAAGGCTAAGTTGGTTTGTCTACGTTGTTGTGCAGATTTTGCAATGTCTCGCCATCCAGGGTCTTTCGTCGGTGGGAATTAATCATTTGCGAAAGCGATCACGAAAGCAATAGTGGAGTTTCAAGGGCAATGGTGAAAGATCACTACAAGACTTTCAACATTCAATTTGAGGAACTTCATCAAAGGCAATCTCGATGGTCGAGTTCTGGCGTTGAATGCGGGAGTCTTTGAAATTTGTTGTTGTTGAAGTCCTCTTGCTTACTATAGATTTTTTGTTAGGCGTTTTGGGTAGGGTATTTTTCTATATTGTGTTTATTATTAACTTTGAGATTCTTCTTCTTTGCTTCATATAATATCCTTTTGATAATGAGAATTATAATTTGTTATACTCCGGGCCTCTCATTGTGGGGGAAAAAATCCTCAGTACATCCGAATTAGGTCGGAGGATCTTGAGCGAATCTTTGTTTTTTTTTTTTTTTTTGGAGGGAAGAAATCTAGTCGTGTTAATTTTTCGTTTGGTTAATTCTTTGTGATTGCTTCATCGACTTCTCTTTTCGAGTAAGCGTAATATTTCTTTTTGAGACCACAACACACGCAGCGAGGAAGGATTTATTTTGAGCCATTTCACCTTCACAAGGTCCTTGGCTCGGATATTACGAAAAAAAAGACAACATCACGTGAAGAAGCATCCATTAAGCCATTTCACCTTAACAAGGATCTTGGCTCGGATATTCTCAGAAGAAAAGAAGCAACAAGTAAGGGAAAATATCTATTAGAGCCATTTCACCTTAACAAGGTCCCTGGCTCGGATATTCCGGAAAAAGAAAGGACAACACCGCATGAGGAGAAGAATTAATTAAGAGCCATTTCACCTTAACAAGGTCATTGGCTTGGATATTCTAAAAAAAAATAATAACTGCAAGGAGGAAGAATTAATTAGAGCCATTTCACCTTAACAAGGTCCTTGGCTCGGATACTCGAAAAGAAAGGACAACACCGCATGAGGAGAAGAATTTATTCGAGCCATTTCACCTTAACAAGGTCCTTGGCTCGGATATTAGGTGAAGTAGCATTTATTCCTATCAGTTGATTCAACGAGTAAGGAGAAGTTAAATGTAAGAGGGGAGAGCTCCTTAGGTGGCTAAACCCTACGGGCTAACCCTTAGGGGAACCAACCCAATGGCCTCCTCCTTCACATTTTGTCTAATTCATCTAGCCACCTTCAGGAATGGCAGCATTGGATCAACGAGGGACTTGAGAATGTTGATTATGTGGATGTAATAAAGAAAAAGCTGACATTTTTCGTTGCATCCAGCTATGCAGGGACACTCGTATTCAATGGAACCATGGTGCTCCTCCACATGCATATTCGTCACTGCTTGGGGGGAATGCACCTTTACTCTAGAGGATGTCTATGTCATCTACCAGTAAGCATTTACCCCCTGCGCGTGAGTCACGCCTTTGGTGAGATGATCGAGCAAAATATTTTTAAGTGTTAAAGTCTTCACTTCTTGAAGCTTGATGTTTTGCAAGCCTTGAAAACGAAAGTCCTAGGAGAGCGAACCTCTAGAGGAGCAAACCCTAGGAGGGCAAGCCCTAAAGGAGTTCTTCAAGGGCATCTTGGTATCTCTTAGCTTTCTTTGGACATGTCTCCCTTCCATGCTAGGGTGGGGTCTTTTTATTTTCAATCACCATGTTGTTGCACTTCGTTCGGAAGTCACTTCACGTCTCCATGAGAATGACTTACTTTATGTAAACTTTAGGAGTTTCAAGATGCCATAGATAAATTGAAGACCAAGCTTTTGAAAAATTGAGTTAGCTACCCAAGACCTTGAAGGCTCGATAGCCTCCAATACGAAGGCTCGGGGCACCACCATTGTCGACTTGGAGGCTTTAGTTATTCCCCTCTCTTCAATTCGACAGGTCATGGCTTCTAGATCATGGTTTTCGTATTTTTTTTTCTTTTCCTGTATTAGAAAATTCATGTACATATATTTCATGCAAACTAACACTTGAATCCATACTTTTTTTTTTCTTTTAATAAATCAGAAGAAATAATCAAGTATAAGTGAAAGTTTGACAAATTTATTGATAATCAAATTGCTTTTAATAAAAAGCATAACGTTTCATATAATAAATCTTGCTTTTATCGAAGAAAGCATAACGTTCACCACTTTTAGAGATAAAGTGTAACTTTCTTGCTTTTGTCGAATAAAGCATAACGTTCGCCACTTTTAAAGATAAAGTGTAACTTTCGGGGTTGAGGGCTTATACTCAGGTGCCTCGATCACTTTTGAAGTTGAAAGTGTAACTTTCGAAATTACACTTTAGTCGGTGCCTCGATTACTTTTGAAGGTGAAAGTATAACTTACGAGGACTTATAGTCAGGTGCCTCATTCACTTTTGATGATAAAGTGTAACACTTAGGTGTCTCGTCACTTGGGTCATCTAATTTCTTGGCAAGTGCAGTCTACGAGGACTTGAAATTGGGTGCCTCGTCACTTGGGTTAAATCAATTTCTTGGCAAGTCTGCTTCTACGAGGACTTGACCACCATTTAGAATGGACCACCATCTTGGGTGGATTTTTTTATTTATTTATTTATTTTTAATTATTGTGCCTCCTCCCTTGGTCCTCCAATTACTTGGCAAGAGATACTCCTGAGGACTTAAACCACCATTTTTGGTGGACAACCATCTTGGGTGGATTTTTAATTCATCTGTATTTTAGAGTTTTTCGATGGTAGAGCCAGTATTTGGGTTCTTGACTTCCCGGATCGCACCATGGGTGATAGTGTTACACGTTTCTTCTCTAGTTCAATCTCCCCGTACTTGACTTCTCATGGTATATTCTCCCATGTATATGTGATCCATAGTGGAATATCCTGCGTATTGGTGGTATACATGAAGTCCGGTCTTCTTTTCATCTCTTAATTACAACCAACCGGGGCCTTGGAGGCTTCACCACTCCATATTCAACCCATTGTTCATCTGAGGTTCTGAATGCCTTCTCGCTACATATAATGACCTCAAAATGGCATCCTGGTATACTTATCCCCATGTTTTTTTCTGCTTCGCTCAAATTTCTCCTTCTTTCCCCTCTTGCCCACTTGTGGTTTTGGTGAGAATCGCCAAAGCCACGATTCGCATCTCTTGCCCTCCACGTGTAACCATCGCATTGGTGGGAAATGTCATGATTCCTCCCAAGTCTTGTGCAAAAGATGAGAGGTTGCAAATGAATCACAAGCTTTGGTAATGAGGTGGGGCTTAAAGGCGTCTAAAGCACCATTGTTGCATATCTAACCAAGTTCTTTTCTTGATCGACTCTGCACTTACGTGCGGGCCCTGAACTATCAGCGTGTCATCCGACTCCTCATCAAACCTTAAACCGCATGAGCTCTACGATGGTTACGTATTTACGCACATAGAAAAACTTCTTAAAAATTGTAATTTTAGGTCATCCCAATCATGGGTGACCCTTCTCCAAATTATAGTACCAATGAAGGCCTTTATCAAGTCAAAGTCTTGTTGAATTCTGCATCAACAAGTTGTGGTTGTTCACTTCATCATATCCTAGCCACGGAGACATCGACTCTACGAACCTGGCAATATGTTCCCTGACATTTCCTTTCTCTCCGTTGTATTTTAGAAATTGCGGGGGATGCTCAATATACCCTGTCGGGTAAGGTTGCCTCCGAATGTGTGTTGGGTAAGGTGGAGTAAAGTCTAACTCTGAAGGTCGGGATGTCTGCCTATGAAGTTGATTGATCACATTGATCATATCATCTGTAAGACCCCGAATTTTATGAAATAAAAGTATTCAATTTTTCTTATAATTACAATTCAGTAAATGGTTAAATTGATAAAAAGTTAAAGTTAAGGGTGATATATGAAATTTTTTCCAAAAATACGCAAGTGGTTATAAAATATTCATTGTTGTAGGAGAATATTCGTTTGGTGTGGAATATTAAATCTCTTGTAGAAGGAATATTAAATGCAACAGTATGATCTTTTATGGGCCCCATAACGAGAAAGCGATTGGAGGAAGAAAAGCAGCAAAGAATAAGTTATAAATAACTTGGCGTAGTTGTTATCGTCAATCTTGTTGGAATACGGTGGGTAAAGTAAAATGTCTGGCGTTGTTGCGCGATGGGACGCGGTATTGCACCAATTATTGATTCTTACGTGAAGGCACTACTCAATAATTATTACGATAATTCTTATTCGATATTTTATTTTGATTTGATAATTCTTTGCGTTGATATTTTATAATTGTCCTTTACACGGTATTTTTCATTAATTATCGGATCAATAATTTATATTATTTGAATAATATTATTAGATAGCATTATTGGCAATCTCTAGAAAGTTACATCTAAGGAGAGGTTTGGTCACCTAATTTTGCGCCCAAGAAGGAGAAATTCTTATTGGAAAGCCCCTCTTTCAGGAGAAGGCTGCAGTTTGTCGATAATGTGTTTCTATAATATTATTTGTGAATAATTAATTATTGATTTATATGATGAGGAAAATATTGATTTTATGAGGATATAGATGGAGAACATTTTTAATGTGACAATTGTTAAAAATTAATATTTTATCTTTTTACGATAAAATAATTGATTAAATATATTATTTTAATAATATATTAATGATGATATTTTACGATGAATGTGGGATATATGAGTATATGTGGAGGAGGAGTATTTTATTACCAAAAATATTTAAAGCATGTTTTGTGTGTCGGTGGACCCCATTTCTTGACTAAAATTTGATTATAGCTTTTGTAAAATCGTTAGTTTGTGGATTTGGTCAATTTTGTTTGGAATTTGAAAAACTTTCTTACGTAAAGTTGTAGAAAATTGAATTTCCTATAAAAACTCTTAAGATTCAAATTTTTCGGCAAAAGGGCTATTTATTATGAATTATTGAAGTTAGAAGCTCAAAATAATTGATTTTGGAAGTTTAAAATAATTTAAATAACAAAAACGTTTTTTACATTTTATTTCCCTCATTTAACATGTGTTAGGGGCTAAGTTCTGATGTTGAGAGCATCGTATGAAGTCTTGGAAAAAAAAATAAATATAATATTATTATTTTAATAAATTTTACGCTTTGGTGTTCTAAGCGATTTCTATAAATAGGGTCTTAAGTTATAATTGAAAATCACACGAAGCTGAAGTTTTCTCTCTCTATATTATCGAAGCGTATTCTTGTGAGTATTTTGAGTATACTTTGAGTATATTGCTATCTCTGATTGCAAGTTCGTTCAACGTTATTCGGTCGGAAATCTTTGCTCTTTTGAGGTAAGGGATAATAAGGGATTTTAAGGGTTATTATTTCGAAATTCTTCTGAACCTTCAAAAATTCTGGAAAAATTTGAAATGATAATTTGATGAGTTTTGTTGATTGTGTCCAAAAATGGCGATTTTTGGATGTATAGATTAAGAGTTATGAATTTTATGAGGAAAGACTATTTTAAAAGAAAACACTTATAACTTCTTGTGGTTAATTCCAAAATTGACGAAATTTTTATTGGGAGTACATCTATATAATATCAGTATATCGTGTAAATTTCAGAATTTTTGGATAAAAGTACAATTTATGATAAATGTTTAAATATTCGGTGGTTTTGGCCATGTGAAAAATAGTAAATGACTTTTAAAAATTCTGAGAAAAATATATGTTCAATATAGGACTATATTCTGCTAAATTCCAGAAAAGAAATATTTTTAAAACTGATTTGGTATTTTTCATGAAAATGTTCTAGTTATGAGTAAATGAATTAAATATGTTATGTGAATTAAGAAAATTGGAAAATATGATTTTATGGCTTGAGAATTATATATGAGATATATGCAGATTTTTGATGATGGTTTTGGCTATTGGTGATGAGATCTTATGAGGTTGGCATTTTAAGATAATTAAATGCATTTATTAGTAAAGTGTAAACAATTAAAATAAATTGTTTATAAGTTTAAGAAATGATTATAATATTGTGGTAGTATTAATAATATTAGATTATGAGATTATTAAGTGATTTATAACATTTTGATTAAGTTGTTATGAAATCATTGATTTATGAATCTTACTCTTGTGATTAAATCTATATGTTGATTATATTGTTTTTATATAACATTCTTATAACCCTAATGATGATATTTCTCTTTGACTTGAGTGTAAAGATGGATAGATTATTGGTATGATCGTGACTATATAGGTTCTCTTTGGCGATAATGCAAAGTTGAATTGTTGTTGGTATGATCGTGACCATTGAATTTATAATTGAATATCTTTAAGCTTAAGTGCAAAAGTGAATTGATCGACATATATGGTTATAATTATGGTTTATATAAATTACGAAATGATTATGTATTTCTTTGAGATATGAATATCTTTGGTCAGTAGTGCAAAGATGACTTGTTGATGAATATCTTTGGCTGTAGTGCAAAGATGAATTGTTGATGATGAATATCTTTGGGTCGTAGTGCAAAGATGACTGTTATTGAATATCTTTGGCTGTAGTGCAAAGATGGCTATTGATGAATATCTTTGGCTGTAGTGCAAAGATGAGCTGTTGATAAATATCTTTGGCTCGTAGTGCGAAGATGAATTTATTAGTATGATTATGAGCGAGCTGTGATTTGGTATAACCATGATCTTTGATATTTGGGTAAAACAAGTGATGAAAATTATCTTCGTCTGAATGAGAAAAGAATTTAGAACAACAATTACGATTATGAGTTATACATGTGATTGTGGACATGAATTGTTGATTGATGTTCTGAGGATAAAATATTGTTGGTGGACTTTTAACATGGAGAAGATAATAGACTTTATAGTTTATTTGACTCTTTAATGGATTTGCTCGTTCAGCTGCATGACTATGGTTGAAATTTTTTTATCATCTACCGTATGTTCTAAATCTACGATTTATTATTGATGAAGGCTATTGATAATTTAATTATCTTTAGTCATGATATTTTTCTTGAGCTAGTTGTCTTCACCCTTTTTGCTTTCACAATTCCTTTCGGGTAATAAAAGTGTAGGTTTGGACAATGCGGGGAATAATGAGAGAATAGAAGAGCGGTGGTCTATAGATGTTGAGGTGAGGTGAATTCAACTTTGGAAGGGTGTTTTGTCCTTTATTATACAAGATGTCTAATGACATCTGAACTCGTATCATCATAAGGCGATGGTTGTCTTTCATCCACTTTTGAGTATATCTACCAAAGACTTACTATATGATCTTGGAGTCTATTTGAAATTTAACTCTCAATTAGAGGCAGTAGAGATAATAATATGTCGAGAGAAAACTCACCATTGGGAAGAATATGATAGTAATCTTCTCATTTTTCTTTGGGGTCTATTAGATTGACGAGGATAATTCTATGGCCATATGATATCTATCATAACCTAGAAGCATGGCCTCCCATGTATACGAAGGTTTTCTTGAGCACTTCCCAAAAAGATTCTAATTTCTAAAGCAGTTTTTTCGACTATACCTTTATGTAAGGTGTCATTATGAGGTCTTGTCACGGTTGGGACATGAATCATAGATTGATATATATTTGTATCAAATTCACTGACATATGTGTTGTTGTATTTTACACGACAATTGTTGTAATAAAGTTGTAGTTGTTTTCTGTACCATGTATTTGGCGACTCAGAATGGGTTGGATTGAATGGACCTACTTTGGGGTCGTTACATCATCCTTCGTCACGTATTGGCTCGCGGCATGGACTCTTTGTGGTGTTGTGATGTATTCTTTGCATTGGCGGTGTGTATGGTAAAGAAATTGGTTGATGCACCTTGCATCTTCTTGCAAAGCTTGCATTAGTTGTGCTTGTTGGCTCGTTAGTTGGGCGTGGCTTGGGATGGTTGATCTCTGCACTTGTGAAAATCACGGGGATAGTGGTCGGAATGGCGTTTGTCTTAAAGGTGGTGACTTCAATCTGGGTTGTGTACGTCACCTGTATTACGAGGTTCAAGTGGGTGATTGGAAGATGAGAGTCTCCGTCGATGGAGGTGTCTTGATCGATTCTCCTTATTGTTGTTATCGTTGTTGTTGTCTCCACTCACCTTTATTCTCCTTGTGAATTGTTTGGTAACATGGCCTTGAAAGCGGAATCTACATCAATTTGTTGGCGAAATTCCCATTTCCTCTTCTTCTGCGTCTACAGCATCATGGACATCATCATCCCTTGTCCTTCTCGTGTTTCCTTGATGCCTTGAGCATCTCCCATTGCGATATTCATCGCTCTCTGCTTTGCATCCTCGCCTTGCCTTGTGTTGGTTTGTTGTTGATCGGCCATGTATAGTGATGTTAAACTTCCTTAGAGCGTCTTGATAAGTGGTTGGTCAAAATCCAGATTTGCGCCTTGGAAAGCTTGAGTTGTTTGCCTTGGGCCAGAATTTGGTGAGGTAATACTATTTGTTGGTGAAACGACTCTTCTGTAGTTCTCCCACTTCGAGTTGTGGGCATACCCTTCACGAATTCTACACCTCCCCAGTAGTCGCCAAAGAAATGTGGGCAAAGAAATCGTACCTTCTTTAGGGTTAGGGTTTCAGCGTGTTGGTGAGGAGGAGAGAAATCCACAAAGAGAAGCGGAATTGATTGGTTGATTGAAGAGGGAGAAGCCGGTGGGCGATTACTCCAATGACGCGTGGCGGAACCCCTAGAATCAGGGGCCGTGTTAGGGTAATAGGGATTCAAGAGCCTTCTTTGAGTCCTTGAGTTGAAAGAATATTCAAACCCCTTTACAGTGCTTTTAGGTGGAATCTCAGGAGCCTTTAAGTCACCAAAAAGGGTCATTTTGATCTTTGAGAGTCAAGTCTTGAGTCGGAGAGAAGTCCCTTCCAAATAGAATGGAAGGGGTATTTATAGGATTTTTACGGAAAGTAGTCATTTGCAAGGCATATGCTTTTAGGAAAATTCGAGAAATACCCTTTAGTCATTAGAATAATGCCCATATTGTCACATCCTACAGCCACCAATCTAATCCTCAATCGATTCTCAAATGAGTTAAGCCTCCACGAGTCTTACCTTATAGGGACACGTGGAGACTTCTCTCGAGTCTCGCGTATTTATTACGACTTTTACATTCGGTCATTTAATTCAATTAGGTCAAATGAACCATAATTTAAACTTGGGCCCACAGATACATACTCGGTTAATACATATTCGATTAGATGTTCGATATATTCTCTTATAATATATACAAATTTAAATCAAATTAGGATAATTAGTTATTATTTTGTTTTGTTTTTAATTTTAATTGTGATTTTATATTTGTAAAGTGTAATAATAAATATATTTTCTCATTTTTAAGTAAAATAACAAATTCAATTTATAATTATATTTATTATAAAACTAGTTATTACATAGAGACTCGAATTCGAGCTTGAATTTAAAGCTCGCGAGTAGTTTGAATAAATATTCGAGTCGAGTCGAATCGAATTCTAGTACTAAATATTCGAGTTGAGTGAATACGAGTAGAATTTTTCAAATATAATTGAATTCAGTAGAATTCAATCATGCAATTTATCATTTCGAGTTGAATTGAGTGGCTCTCTATTACATGCCGGTTCGACTTCGTTTACACCACTTACCCATTACATGGTGTAAGCGATTTTTTTTTCTAACGATGAATGACTTAATAATGAGATAATGGAAGGAATGTAAAAAAAACTATTTTACACCAAACCGTTACGTGGTGTAACGGTTCTTTTTTTTTTTTAATATAAAGGATCACAAAGTGGCACCTATTTACACATGTATTCGACCAGTTGGAGCCCACTTATTAAATTAGAAACCGGATCAACATGTAACGGCTAAGTATAAAATTGTTTCAATCTCAACTTTTTATTAAATTGATCTATAATTGATAAGTTAGTTGTCATAAATAAGAGAGAAGGGTCAAAAATACCCACGACTTTTACGCGATGTCTACTGAAAGCACTCTATACTTTTTTTTGTCCAAAAGTACCCTAACGTTACAATTTTTGGTCGATTATACCCGCATCGTTGTGAGACGTGCAAATAGACAAAGCAAATTAACACTTGGACATATTTTACTTACGTGGTACGCCATATGGCCGGATTAAATACTAATATGTAAAATATTAAAATACTAATATTAAAAACAATAATAATAATAACAACAATAACATTAACAATAACAATAAAAATAATAATAATAATAATAATAATAATAATAATAAAATAATAATAAAATAAAATAAAATAAAATAGTAATAATAATAAAAATAAAATAAATAAAATAAAATAGTATTTAGTATTTAAAAATATATAATACTAATATTTAGTAAAATAATTAAATAAAATATTTATATATTTACATATTACATTGTAAATATGTAAAATACTCTGGCGACTTCCTCGCCTCTCCCATGGTAGTAACCATGGCGCATCTCATCCTCCTGCCTCTGCCTCGATTATCAAGCAATTTGAGTCTTGATCCACTAAATACTTAGCGTTAAAGGAATTTTAAAATCAAGGTTTGTTTCATCATCCGGATACATTTTCGGATCTATATCGGATCTATTTTTCTCTCTACAAAGTCGTTTTCGGATCTATATCCGGTTACATTCTCGAGATCTATCCCATTCTACTTGGATCTATCTCTACAAAGTCTATAGATATTGATAAGGAAAGAAGAATTAAAAAGGCGACGAGTGGTTATCTTATTGAATTAATATCGCCTTCCCGAAAGCTTGAGCAGTCATGGGAGGAGGACCTCTTTGGACTGCTTGTTGTCATGGGAAGATATCCGCATGGTAAATCGGTGTCTGGAGTCACTGGAGGGCATTGTTGTTGATTGTCGTCGGCTTCTCTGACACGGAATATCTTCTTGCGGTAGTAGTCGATTGTCGTTGAAGAGAAGCATATTGGTAGGAAATATTTTGGGCTTTTGGACTTGGCGGCGGCGGTGATCTAAAAGGAAGATGATGGCGTTGTTGCTTAGTAATCTTGCCATTTTCAGCGTCCTCGCTCTCATCAAGCTCGCTTTCTTCTAAAACCTTTGTCAGCCGAGCTCGATTCACTAGACTACTCCTCAATATCCCCGATTACCAATATCAAACCTGCCCGAATCACTACCCGAACCGATCCAGATTCATGGTCCCCTTCATACTCCGTTTCCTCCAAGCCGGGTCCAAGGCCCTTTGTTTGATGTACCTTAGGGATTTGTCGGATTCGATTAAGGTGTTGGAGAATGCATTGGAGAGGATTCCGACCATGGCTTTGAATGAAACTCTTGTGGAGAGTTCTCGGTGAAATCTTGGGGGAAGCAATTGTGTTGAATATGTTATTTGTGTTAATGAATTAAATATAAATATAAATATTTATTTTGTTTATTAAATATAAATATTAATTTTGTTTATTAATTAATTAATTTAATTTTTTTTAAAACAAAATAAATAATTAATAAACAAAATAAATATCAACAAATATTGCCATGTCAGCAAATATTGCCACGTGTCAGTCACGTCATAGAGGGTTTAACACCGCTCGTTTATGTCAGATTAGCACATTTATACTTGACGAGGGACACGAATGACCCAAAAAATTATAACGTTAAGGATATTTTTGAACAAAAAAAAATTATAAGGTACTCGGTAGACATTAGAGAAAATATCAGAGATATTTTTGGACCTTATCCCTCATAAATAATGAACTGTCAATCGGTTGTCTCATATATATATATATATATATATATATATATATATATATATATATATATATGTGTGTGTGGTCGTCATATGTGCATGTCGTGAAAGAGTGTATGTGCTCAGTAAAAATTTCACACACACGGATGGACTCTGAAGAAGAACAAGTGTGTCCAGAAAAATCCAAGTCTAACGTACGTCACTCACCATTAACATCGCATTGCACCCTCACCTCGTTATTATCGATCCCACCCCTTATGCATGATGCATCCTCTTCTCACCTTCACTCCACCATCTTTTCTCTCTCCTCCAAATTAACACACACACACACTTCTTACTTCTCTCTCCAAAAATCACCATGCAAACTCTCCTTCTATCTTCACCACCGCTACCTCTCATCTCCGCTCTCCGCAAACACTCCGGCGTCGCCACCATTCCCACCAATCTCCGGCAGCCGAAAAAGATCTCGTTCATTACGGATTCTTCCGCCGTTTCTGCTCCAAAACGGGAGAAAGATCCGAAGAAGCGCGTGGTGATCACTGGGATGGGGTTAGTCTCGGTGTTCGGTAACGATGTGGATGTTTACTATGACAAGCTTCTGTCCGGTGAGTCCGGTATTGGACCCATTGACCGATTTGATGCCTCCGAGTTTCCGACCCAGTTTGCCGGACAGATTCGTGGGTTTTCATCGGAAGGGTATATTGACGGCAAGAATGACCGGCGGCTTGACGATTGCCTTCGTTATAATATTGTCGCCGGAAAAAAAGCACTGGAGAATGCCGGTTTTGGCGGTGATAAGCACTCAAAGGTTATTCATTTTTATTGAATTTTTCTCTTTTGTTTTTTGTCAATTGATTTGTGGGTTATGCATTAATTTTCTACTTAAAATCCAATTTGAGCATTATTTTTTGGGGCATTGAATTATTACTTTAAAAAAATTGTGTCGTTTAGAAAAAATATGTTGAATTCTCTGAATATGTATTGAAGTATAGTACAATACACTTGTTTTCTTACAAGTCAACACTATATATGTTGTAACCGCTAAAATAATGACACTCTTTCTCTAAATAAAGTACGTAGATAAATGTTTATTTACATATTTTAAATGAAATGACGTACTTTCACATTTAAGTAGCTTTGTCTATTCTTCGTTTTCATTTACTATAATTGATTGTGTATGGAATTATTAACATGCCTTGTACTCATATAAATATTTTTAAAATTTATTTTGCAGATTAACAAGGAGCGTGCTGGTGTGCTTGTTGGCTCTGGCATGGGTGGTGTTACAGTATTTTCCGATGGGGTTCAAGCTCTCATAGAAAAAGGCCACCGGAAAATCAGCCCGTTTTTCATACCTTATACCATAACAAACATGGGATCTGCCCTGCTTGCAATTGATATTGGCTTTATGGGACCAAACTACTCAATTGTGGCTGCTTGTGCCACCTCTAATTATTCCTTTTACGCCGCCGCCAATCACATTCGCCGAGGTGAGGCTGATTTAATGCTTGCTGGTGGAGCTGAAGCTGCTATTCTTCCTGTTGGGTTGGGAGGCTTTGCTGCCTGTAGAGCAATGTCTCAGAGGAATGAAGATCCTAAGACTGCTTCTAGGCCTTGGGACATTGATAGAGATGGGTTAGTTATGGGTGAAGGTGCTGGAGTTTTGGTAAAGTTTAATTTTCTCCTCAAATTTGTTATATAGTTGAATTGAGCGCCTACTTTTTAGTTTTGGTTATACTGTCACCAAGTTTTGACCTTATGTTTAGCATCTCAACTTTATAATTGGAATTGAAAACACTAATGCTACGTTTGTATGGTAGGGATGAATGTGAAAATGGAATGACTCATTCTTTTGAAATGTAAAAAAATTGTATTCGGTTGTTCTATTAGAATAAAATGAGTCATTCTTTTTTCTACTAAATTTGTGAATTTAATTTATCACTTGAGAAAGTACGTAACTCATTCCGACAAGAAATGAAATAAATCATTTCATTTTACTCGATGTACTATTCCATCACTAATTAACATTACGATTTCTAGAATCGAAATTTTGTTCAATTTGGAGCTAAATTACAAGTTTTGTGCAATTCCTATTCCAAGTCTAGGAATTAAGTTGTGAAACATGCATAGGTTAATGCTGTTAGTTTTTTTTTTCATAAAGGTAATGGAGAGTTTGGAACATGCAATGAAAAGAGATGCACCGATAATTGCTGAATACTTGGGAGGTGCAATTACTTGTGATGCTTATCATATGACTGATCCAAGACCTGATGGACTTGGTGTTTCCTCATGCATTGAAAGCAGCCTTCAAAATGCTGGTGTGTCACCGGAGGAGGTACGTACGTACATACTCTCTGTCCTTAATTCCATTCACAAGATTTTAATTATCATGATTATTTATTTGTATATCCATTTACTCATTATTCGCATCGTACCTTATTGGTTCGATTCTCTCAGCAAATTAAATACAAAATATTTAAAATTCTATACAGATCATGAATAAGTTTGATGAGCTTATGATCTTTTAAAAGATTCATTAATTATATTTATGAATTCTCTTTTTCATGTTATGTAATTTCTTTATGATCTGGTTTCAACCATGTTAATCCATTCAATTTCTTGATTAGTGCCTTTATGTATATTTGGTTAATTACAAGGAATGAAATTGGCATAAATTAACCCCCATGAAATAATGTAGGGATTAAAGATGATTTTTGCGATCCAAATTTATCCTTTTGCGCTTTATTATAGAATAAAATTTGCATCATTCTAACCTTGAGTGGAGTCCAAATATATCATTTCTCTTTTATGTAATGAACATAACCTTTTCCTTTATAGGTTAACTATATAAATGCACATGCAACTTCAACTTTAGCCGGTGACCTTGCTGAGGCAAATGCTATTAAGAAAGTATTCAAGAACACTTCAGTTATTAAAGTTAATGCAACCAAGGTGAACGAACACACTCTCTTAATTTCTTTGACTCATGTTTGCTCGCTCGGCGTGATGTTTCATTAATTCTTCCTCCTTTAATCTTGATAGGTTTTTCTTTTACTTATATATTTTCGATCTGCTTCAGTCTATGATAGGCCATTGCTTGGGTGCTTCTGCGGGTTTGGAAGCCATTGCCGCCGTGAAAGCCATTAGTACAGGGTGGCTGCATCCTACAATAAATCAATTTGTATGTGCTAGCTAGCTTCTTTTGTTTGGGTTTTAATTAAATCTTTATAACTATACTGCCATCACTAATAAGCTGAATGATTGTGTTTTAAAAATATATTTTAGTACACCTGGTTAAGTGCTCACTTGTTGAATACATGGTCATACGTTTGAAACATTTTCTCGATTTTATAGGACCCTTGTGCATTGGATACGACATGACCTTACATATTAATCAGCTTTTTTTTTATTTATTAGAATATTATTGCTTATATATATATATATATATATATATATATATATATATATATATATATATATATATATATATTTCCTTAATTAGCTAAACATGCAATTACGGTTATTCATCGATCCATGCATATAGTTTTTACAATTCTCTTTCGTCTATAATTGCATGCAGAACCTTGAGCCTGCAGTGGAGTTTGACACTGTTGCAAATAAAAAGCTGCAGCATGAAGTGAATGTAGGCAAGTTTTAATTTTCTATCATTTTCCCTTTTACTAGTCAGCTAAAAAATCGGCTCTAAGCATTGAAGTTTGTTGATCTAAACTAAACTGTAATATGTTATATATGCAGGCATCTCAAATTCATTTGGATTTGGAGGACACAACTCAGTGGTGGTTTTTTCTCCATTCAAGCAATGATTTCGCTCATCTTATTAATTAATCCTTTATAATCATATATAGCAACCTCAATGTGCTTTTTAGTTGGTAATGAAGATGTATTCTGTATCAATTTAAGCAAGAACTGATCATGAAATCTATGAGTGTAAAGTTCAAACAATTAGCTGAAACCTTGTGCCTAAGTAAATGTTATTCTATGATTAGAACAGTTTTTGCTGCTAATAAATAATACTTAATCTCCGTCCAATTAATTAAAGTCTCAGTTGGTTTCCTTGTGAATTTTTTTTTTGTTTATTTTTCTGTATGCATATCAATGATTGTTATATTTTCTTTTATATATATATATATATATATATATATATATATATATATATATATATAAATATGCCAATTCGTAATTTAAAGATAGTCCATAGTCAAAAGTCGTAATTTGTGAATTGTATTTTATGCATTATTTTATATCTATATATACAACTAAATAAGCAAAAAAGATGGTAGTATTATTTTGTCCCCGGCATTTCTTAAAAATTCATTTAAGGAAGACTAACTTGTTTTTTTTCGACACAAGTTTGTCATTAATAAATAAATATTAGTAGGACACTAGGACTGACAATTTGTGTGGGCTAGCCCAAAATTCAACTTGCCCCGTTCGTACCATATCTGGGTGAATGTTATGGGTTATGTTGGGCCTAGGCCAAAATTTAGGCCCATAACAAAATCTTACTCAAACATTTTTGATATTTTTTTGTAATTACCAATGGGCATCAATTTAACTATTTGTCACATTATGTGTGAGTTTATTTTTGTTAGATACAAGTACTCACCTTTTAAAGTTATTTAAAGTAATTGAAAGATGGTTTAAATCTTCACTTTCTGATTATATCATCTTATGATAATAAGGGCATACAAATACTTCAAAGGAAGAAAAAATATATGATTATTCATTTTTTTATATACTCTCATCCGTCCCATAATATATAACGTTTTAGATGATTTTATTTTTTCTAAATTATTTGATGTTTTTATATAATCTAGCTAGAAGATTAATTAATCACAATCTTTTTAAAATTATCCTTCATAGAAAAATATTCCAGATGAGAGAGAGAGTATGAGATAAGTATATAATAAATGATATTATAGACAATTAATACTATATTTAATATTATACAATCATTTCTTAAATTCTTATACACAACCCTAAAACGTCATATATTATGGGACGGAGGGAGTAGATCATACTCTACTCCATCCGTCTCCATTTTAGAGAAATATTTTTGTCCCTTAATATGAGACTTTTTAGAATTTTAAGTAAACATTAATTGCTTAGTTTCCAATATTAGTACAAGCATTCAATATAACTTTGGTTCTCTCAACATTTTTTGCCCAATAAATAACATTATCTTTTTCTAATATAAGGGTAATATAGACAATTGATATTATATTTAATGATATACAATCATTTCCTTAATACTTATGCACAACTCGAGCATCTCCAACCGTAGTAGCAAAAACCAAAAAAAATCTTCAAATTGTAGTTTGTTGACATACGTGGCAATTTGAAGATCATTTTATGTTATTTTAATATTTTGTGTCTCATCAGTCTCTTCAATTCAATTAATACAATATTTGACTTAAAACAATAATAATCGATAACATTTGAAATAATTAATAACATTCATTTTTTAAAAAAGATAACATTATGAAAAATACATTATATTTAAAAATTAATATTTAATTAAAACTAAATTTTTAATTAACGTGATTATCCAGTGGGTTATATTGGATAAACCATAGTATCATATAATTAACGTGATTATCCAAAAGGTAATCAAAATAATATTTTATCCAATACGATAAATAAATAAATAAAAAGGAATGATATTAAATTTTAAAATGAACTGTACATCAAATCTATCAAGCAAAATATATGCTTTTAGCCTTTTTCATATGATTTTAATTCTTCCAAAATAAAATAAATGCTTTGAAGAGGTAAGGTCAACTTACTAATTTCGAAGAGAGAGAATTTAGATTGCAGATTTGATGATTAAAGTTAGATAGACAATTAAAGATAATTTTTATGATGTGATTTACTTATTTTTTGAAAGACAAATGTATTATATGATGTTAGAAAAATGGTAGGAATGAAAACTTAGACATCATTTATGCATGTTGTTCATAAATAAAATACTCCACTTGTTAGCTTGCATTTGGTCCAAAATGGCAAGCTAAATTTTCTTGACTTGAAAATCATATATGAAGCCATCAAGAAATAGCACACAATTTAAGAGGATTTGGTCCTAATATATATGTATATATATACACACATACGTACACATATTTTATTGCTCCTTTTAGGCGAAAATTGTCACATTTTTATGATTTTGCAGTAAATAAAAATTTTTAGAAACCAAGCTTCTAATTTATGAAATAATTCCTAATGTTATACTTAAAAATAATTCAACAATAATATATGTGATGATATAATGGGTAGCCTTCACCAAAAGTTATAAGTAATATTTTTCACATTGATTTTTTTATTGCAAAAGAGAGTACGTGTCTTATACATATTGAAACTTGTGTGTCATATTATTTTAAGAGATTTTATTAACGATAATTTTGACAATTCATTATTTTTCAGTAAGAGTTGTTTTAAAATTTTATCATTTTATTAATCAAAATTATATTGTCAACATTTTATGAATCATGAGATTCAACAGTAAGAGTTGTTTAAAATTTTATTAATTATGTTGGACATACAAATTTATGTGTATTTAAGACACATTATTTTTTTTATTTTTTATTTTTTTTACAAATAAATGTTTAATATTTTAGGAGACTTAAAAACTCATTTGTGACAAAAATAAGTCCTTAACTTTTCAACAAAGCATTCCATGAAGCGTATTGGTATGACTTTATAAGCCCACTTTTGAAAAGATTACAAATTTAGCTCTACCCTAAGCCTCACTATTTGTGTGTGGGCAGTTAGATCCCAAAACCATAATCTGAACTCTCGTTTTTATCGAATTTCCATTTCTCCTGTATTCATAAATCTCCCTCACTTCGATCCGTCAGCTCCACCATGCATGCTCTTCAGTCTTCGCCTCTCCGAGCTTCCCTGCTCGACCCACTACGCAAAAACTCCGCCACCACCATTTCCAATGTCCAGCCACCCAAAAGGGTCTCATTCATCACAGCTTCATCCACCAATTCCGCCCCCAAGCGAGAGAAAGATCCGAAGAAGCGAGTGGTAATCACCGGAATGGGATTAGTCTCCGTTTTTGGGAATGAAGTTGATGTTTATTATGATAAGCTTCTCTCCGGCGATTCTGGGATTGGACCCATCGACCGATTTGATGCCTCCAAGTTCCCAACTCGATTTGCTGGCCAGATTCGTGGGTTTTCGTCGGAAGGGTATATTGATGGAAAGAATGACCGGCGGCTTGACGATTGCCTTCGTTATTGCATTGTTGCTGGGAAAAAGGCACTCGAAGATGCTGATCTTGGCGGAGATAAGCGCTCAAAGGTTGTTCTTTTATTAAATTTGTTTGTTTTGTTGTTTAATTCAGTAAATTGGGTTTGTGAGTTATGCATTTTCTGCTCAAATTTTAGATCTAAAGGTTGTTTCTTTACTCACTAGTGTAGGAATTGGACATGCAGGACTCCATTATTATATAATTCGGGGATTGAAAGTTTGATTTCGGTATCTTATTGCAGTAAACATGTGTAGTGACTTGGATTTGTATTTGTTATTGGTTAGTGGTGTTAACATCTGATTTCTTAGCTTTATATAGAGTATGCACATATATAGCTCACTTGCCCATTGTTATATTTGTGTAAATATTGCTCCTATATATATAAATTCATTTTATGTGTTCTGTTGTAAATTATTATGCATTTCCTGTTGATTTCTTGTAGTGAATTTGGAAATGCTTTTATCCTTTGATGAAGGGGTCTATTGAAAGACCACCTTTATCCATTTCATTTACATATATTATCTCTCAAAAGTGTATTCCTCTTATTGCAATACTTGGTTCTGGCTGGAAAGTCTGTGAAATAATATTTTTAATTTTCATTTGTTATTGTGATCAACAATACTGTAGCTAGAAAACTTGGTTCTGGCTAGAAAAACAACTGGATTAACTGCCATTAGCTATAAATTTTGGTTCTCATTGAATTGTTCTTACCTGTTCTTTCAGATTGACAAGGAGCGGGCTGGTGTAATTGTTGGAACCGGAATGGGTGGTCTTACAGTATTTTCTGATGGTGTTCAGGCTCTCATAGAGAGAGGTCACAGGAAAATCACACCGTTTTTCATACCGTATGCCATAACAAACATGGGGTCTGCCTTGCTTGCAATTGATCTTGGCTTCATGGGACCAAACTATTCAATTTCTACTGCTTGCGCCACCTCTAATTATTGCTTTTATGCTGCTGCCAATCACATCCGGCGAGGTGAGGCTGATTTGATGATTGCTGGTGGAACTGAAGCTGCTATTATTCCTATCGGGTTGGGAGGCTTTGTGGCATGTAGAGCTTTGTCCCAGAGAAATGAGCGATCCAAAGACTGCTTCCAGGCCATGGGATAAAGATAGAGATGGCTTTGTTATGGGTGAAGGTGCTGGAGTTCTGGTAAGTTTGCTCCTAGAGTTTGTTGTAATTAAATTGAGCACGTGCCTTTCATTTTGTTTATACTGGTCCTCGCACAAAATGAAATTCCACGCAGAATATTACAAATGGTTTAGGCATCCATCTGATACTTTAAGCTTCCTAATGTTTAGGAATCTAATTATGTTGGAGACTTGCACAATAAATAGCAGGAATGTTCCTCTATTATGCCTTAGAGAAGATATAGGGCACATGTGCAGATGCGGTGTATTGCCTCTGCACCTAAGAAGCAAGGATTCTTCTGTAGGTCAGTGAATCTCTGAATTACCGTGTCGCTGAACTTGTATTCTCGAACCTGAATTCTTACTTCTTAGCTTGGCACTACGTAAAGGAATATGACTATGAGAAAATTACCTAAAAAGGAAATGCCTTTGCGATTTGTAGTCTTTAGCTGATGCCTGATTGTTCATGTGCATGCTTATGCTACTTAAATAACCATGATTATTTTTCATTAATTGTTAGATCACCTTGCACATCAGTTCAGTGGTTTGAATTAGCTACCTGTGGTAATGCATGAAAAGAACTCCCTACCTTCTTAGTTTTTTTTCCTTGTATCCCCTTTGATTTTCATGGGCTGAGCTAGCTATTTATGGTTATAGTGCCCGAAACTAAAATAGCTCTTAAATTTTTTGGTAGGTAATGGAGAGCTTGGAACACGCAATGAAACGAGGTGCACCAATAATTGCTGAATACTTGGGAGGTGCAATTAATTGTGATGCTTATCATATGACTGATCCAAGATCTGATGGACTTGGTGTTTCATCATGCATTCAAAGCAGTCTTCAAGATGCTGGTGTGTCGCCGGAGGAGGTAGTGGCTGTCCTTAACTTAATACACACTTTAATTTTATGTTTTTTTCTTTATTTTCCTTTTAACTTACTAGTGACATAATACATTATTGGTTCATTCTTCCAGCGGAATACACATGTTTATTTAAAATTCTAATTGGGTTAAAAGTTTGATGAGCCTATTCTTTTAAAAAGATTTATTATGCTTTGTATGTGGTTTGATTTTATGCTTATGATCTCGTTTGAGATTATGAATGCTGCCATGCTTTTGTTCTTTTTCTTGGTATACTTGGTTCCAAGTATACCAATCATCCGTGAGAGCAAGCTACCTCCATTGAGGTCAGGAAAAATATAGGGACCTTTTATTTGTGGTCTCCAAGTAATACTAACCTGCCTGCTATTTTGGTTGACTGAAACAATTCCACTTTTGCTGAAGCTCCTTAACTAGTTGACTGACTGACCAGATTAACACACTCAAATACGCTGTCCTCAATGTGGACAATAAGCTGAGCACAATGCTTTCATTGCTTTCACCAACATTATTGGTCTTATTGGACCACTGACCTTCATAACCAGTTAATAACCAGCATAGGGGGGTCGTCCACCCAGCCCCTTCTAAAATTGAAGTAGTGTTTTAATGTGTGTGCATGTGGAACCATAGTTGCTCTGCATTGGGTCATGCTATTGAACCACTTTTGTATCAATAAAGAAACATTAAATGTTGATGGGCTGTTTGTTTTCAAGTTATTTATAGATTGATTCTGTTTCTTCAGTTTCTTGTACTTTATTCTTACACTTCTTTTTCCCCCTTCGGGAGTCTGATTAGTCCCTTTATCTATATTTACAAGGAATGGAATTAACATTAAGTTTCTTAACCCAAGAATTAATATATCAAACTTCACCATTGTCTTTACAGGTTAACTACATAAATGCACATGCAACTTCCACTATAGTTGGTGACCTTGCTGAGGTAAACGCTGTTAAGAAGGTATTCAAGAACATTTCAGGGATCAAAATGAATGCAACCAAGGTGAACACACACTCACTCTATTACGGTATGCTAGTTTTGCTCTCCTTTAATCTTCATGGATTTTTCTTACTTGTTTTGTATTCTCAGTCGATGATAGGCCACTGCTTGGGTGCTGCTGGGGGTTTGGAGGCCATCGCGACAGTGAAAGCCATTACTACAGGGTGGTTGCATCCTACAATAAATCAATTTGTATGTGCTACTTTTTAATTCGAATTCTATTCTTTATACCACTGATATCACTAGGACAAGTAATTATTTTTAAGATATCTTTCATATTTCTTGTTCTTTGATTCTTTTAGATCAGCTAATTTCTGATTATATTATTGCTTATTCATAACTTCACTTCTTATAGTTTATTCATCTACATATCTATATATCTATTATGATTAACGTGTGGCTATAATTGCAGAACTCTGAGTCTTCAGTTGAGTTTGACACCGTTGCAAATCAAAAGCAACAGCATGAAGTGAATGTTGGTAGGTTTTTTTTTTCTCTTTCCTAATTTTAATTTGCGTCAGTTTTCCCTTCTGTCCTTAGACCTTGGTACATCATTAATAAATTCTTCATCTAAGCATTCAAGTTTCCTGATTAAACCTGTAACACGATATGCAGGCATCTCAAATTCATTTGGATTTGGTGGACACAACTCAGTGGTCGCCTTTTCTGCATTCAAGCCATGATTTAGCTCATCTTCTTCATTCTTTGTAGCCATAGGCAATATGTGCTTATCCGAGGTTTAGTCCAATTTCTTGTGGAGGCTGCAAGCTTAGAGGATTCATAGTTATCCTTTTCTGTATCAATTTCCGATTTAACTCTTGGTTGAGGCCTCTCATTCCTTTTACCCTTTTAGATACATGTTGATACTGTGAGGCAGACTAGGCATGAGAAGTTATCCAGTTTTGAATTATGTAATTTATAGTTGGAGACTGGCCATGGGGTTCACTAATTTTTACCTGGCATCTGTTTTTACTGGAGCATGTTTTGTTAGTTGGTAATGAAGATGCGTTCTAAACGCCTCTAAACAAGGCTCATGTGTAAAATTTAAGTGTAACATGGTTTCATTCTAGGTCATTTATGAAGTAAATTGTGTTCTACCATGAAAAACAGTTTTGCTACTACTAACAGAAAAACACGGTTTCATTCTAGATTTATAAGGTCATGTTTTTTTGAAGTATCAAATAGCCTTTAGAGTAAATAAAATAGTCCATGTAATTGTCATTTATTAATCCAAGGATAAAAAATTGCAAAAGAACAAAAATTACTTAAAGATATGAAAATAGTATAAATAAGTTAAAATAATTCAATTTCATATAACATAAATTATTCTAAACAAACATGGTGTTAGTATTGATTTATTAAATTCTACGAGTCTATTCGCCTACATTGGAAAAGAAATAATATAAATTTTGATTATAAATTTGGTTAATTTGATTTTAAAAATTAAATTAGGCCAATTTTAATAGGACGGAGAGAATATAAATGTATTTATATAAAAATTTATATTTAAATCTGAAAAAATATCGTTATAAATATACTATGGCATCTATAAGAGAAAATTTTATATAAAAATATCATTTTCGTTGTGGTATCATTTATTTATATATTCAAAAATTTTAATATAAAGAAGCAAGCAAGCCAGCCAGGCGTTTGGGTGGAAACTAATTTACTCGCAGCTTCCAAACACACACTTTCCTTCCCGCCAAACAGAAGCCCAGCTCTCTTATCCCCGCCAAACCCGAATATTGAGTTCTGGGGTCCAAAAAACCGATCATCAATTTTGATTCATTTGGAAAATCTAATGGAAGATATCAAAACTTAATTAATCACAAACGCCATCGTTTGATCATCAATTTGATCACATCTTCCACCGCCGCAAAGAGAACGGAGTCCGCGGCGACCACTTGTCCTGCAGGTTAGCCACGCCTCACTATATATATATATATATATATATATATATACACACACACACACACATATGTATATGTATTTCATTTGTACTGATTGGTCTTTCAACTTCTTAGTCTACTAGCCGATGTACTATTTCAATTTCTTAATTTAGACTGAATTTCTAGGTTTATTTCAAAATCCAATTGAATACATCCAATTTATCATTTCACATATTTGTTGTTTTTAAACCTTTAACAAAATCATATGAATGTTGTTACCTTGCAGTTTCATTGTTCGCTTGTTTAAGATCTGTACAGTTACTTGGTGCTTATAAATTGCATTCTTTCATTCTAGTGAAGTGATAGAAAAGCTTAGAATTTTAGGTAATTCTGTAGAAGCACTGAAGCAGCTTGAAATTTGCGCATAAAAGCTTTTATTTACTATGCTCATGCATCTAATACATACAGGAGTGGATTCAGAAATTTTTGCATGAACCGATTTTAACTAATTTTTTATTGAAGTTAAATAAAGAAAACTTGAACTAATCATAATAATGTTTACAAATTACAATAAATATTCATAATCTAAACTAAAAAAGAAATTTTAAATAAAAAAATATTTAGATACAATTTAGAAGATAGAAGTAGAATGAATATACGTATGTATGTACTTGTATTTAGAATATAAATGAATATTTTTTACCCCCTCCAAATTTAACTCTTCCATTAATCTATGCCCTTAAATTTATTCACTTATATATTTGCCCCTACCCGTATACCTACAAAAAAAATCCAGAATGGATCCGCCCGAGTACATGTCTGTAATGAGCAAATCTAGCAGTAAATTGAAACTGGTTTTGTTGGACCAATAAAATGAACCAAGTAGAATGAATATTTGCTATTTAGCCAAACATTTAAATGCTTGGTCAATGTTAATAGGAGAACTTGTCAGGCAGTTTAGTTTTCTACATCATTAGATTTAGAATGTTTATAAAAATGGATTATGCATACTGATCTTCGAAATGTGAACTTGAAAAATCTATTTTTCAAAATGTGTACTTTGATCAAATTTCAATGTGTTTACTAATGGTAGTTGAAAATATGAAGCGGTTATTAACTGTGTGGCTGATGGAAAATTAGCATTGAGCCTGAAATTTGTTGCATCATGATGTTAAGAGAATGTTATGTATTTTGCACATAGTAATATATGGGAATGATCTGATGAGAAGGGTTACTTTGACATTTCTGGGATTTGATGGACTTCGAGCCAAACTAAGTAATGTCGCAAATTATAACAGGAAAAGTTTGTGATGACAAGATTGAGTTTGTGGTGCTTTGAACTTGTGGGCAGTTACTATAATATGAACAATGGGAAAGGTTGTAATGAGAATCAAACTGCATAGTGAAACAACTGTATTTTATAGTTCTTGCATCCCATTGAATGCCCCGATAAATTTCATGCATTTTAAGATCTTTGGTTGGAATGTTAAAATTATTCAAATTTCATGTCCCAATTTCACTTGTTAATCTTTCTTTTAGGTTGTTAAGCATATTAAGGATAATCACCAATTAACTGATGTGTTACTATAATTTCATTGATAACGTTCCGTGTAAATGCCGATTATTACTAGAACTGAGTATAGGTTATATAACATTATTTATGCAAATATGATATTGAAACAATTAATTGATTGTCGATTCCTCATACTACTTATTGATGGTTTAAGACTTTAAGTATTAACAATAATGTATATGTGGATATCACACTATGATTGTATGAACAATGCATTTCGTGTCACAGTATTGCTAAACTATATGCATCTAGGACTTGTTTCTTCATTTCTAGGACTTGCTGATATTTGAGTTTGAGATATTCTGCTCTAGTTATTTTGTTTTGAGTGCCTTTTTTACCCTGATAACCTTTATATAGTGTGCACAGTTTAAATAATGCATTTAAGTTCTTAATATGATACAAAGTTATTATATTGAAAGCTTAAACTGAGAACATATAGCAGGGCATTTCTAGCTAGATTGGATGACTGTAATAGTTTTTATAATTATTAATGCATCCTTATTATCAATAGCACTGAAAATGGAGAAGAACGGAGATTGAAGAATGATAGGTAATCAAATTTAGAAGAGGCAAGCAAAGATAGAGGCCATGGCTGCAAGTATGGCTGGACCATAAAGTGTTGATGTGCCGCTCTGCAGTGCTGGTGCAGGTGCAGGTGCTCCAACATCTTGTGCTGCGGTCATTCCAAAACTGGCAATGACAATAAGAGCCATGATTGAGATGTTGAGAGCAGTTGCTAGCTTAATGCCCTCCATTCCTCTGTAAGTTTCTTAACTGCTTAAGAAAATGCTAGAGGATTGTTATTCAAGTGATAGTTTTGAGTTTGATTAAACAATATGACGGAAGGAACGGTTTTATAGGGGATTTTTGGAGTTGGAAAAAGAATAACTTTAACAGGAACATGCAATTATTTGGTGTTTGTACCAAATTTAAATGGTATTTTATCATGAGTGCTTTCACTTGTGTAGAGGATGGTTTTAAACTTGGAGCATGTGATGCTCATTATATTACAAAATGTCGTGTGTTTGGATGGTCTCTAATTGTAGACAATACGTTTACTTTTTGTTTAGCATTTCAGGGAGCTTACTAGCTTAGGTTACCTTAGAAGACTATCTCATTTCATGCATTCAGCCCCACCCACCCACCCACCCACCCACCCACCCACCCCGACCTTCCTAGACCTCCTAAAAATTGGCATTATTGACTTGGTAGATGATTTTTTTTTTTGAGGTAAATTTTATGTCTATTATGCAATTAAGATTTGTTATTTTCAAAATTAAAATATTTTTATTCAATTGCACCGCCTCGTAAAACAACAGGCTAACATTAAGATTATTAATTATAGTTTGTTTGTTTTTTGTAATGTTTAGAGTGTATGATTGAAATTATAAAAAATTTGTTTATGTAATTTAATTTTTCATTCAAATTGATCTATTTTTGGACAGAAAGCGTTGATTTTTTTTTATTTTTTTGTGTGTTAATTTCTTGTTCTTTTCATTATAAAATTTAGTAACACAAGAATTGAATAGAAAATTTAAATTTTTTACACCTCTCTCCCTCTCTCTATAATGAGATCTCCAGCCTCCAAGTCTAACTCATTTTCCTACAAATGAAAAAACGCTTTACCAAATACAAACAAATATCCAATTCATTTTCTACGTATGCATGTTCTTCCTCCCTCTCCAAACTTTACATCTCTTTTCTCTTTTCTTTCTTTGGGGAAAAAGAGACTGCCTCTACCCATTTAAATGAAATAGTTAATAATGGTGAAGATAAACCGACAATTATTGTTGACTTTAGGCTCGATTTACCTAATTACGTCCATTCCTCCACATTTAGAAGAGTCAAGGTGAACTCATATTGTGAAATTTCCTTGGAGGAGGGGCATGGATATTATAACATGAATTTGACATTGATAACATCTCCTGACGTGATCATCACAGTCAACTTTGAGAGAGAACCAGTAGTGCCATATTCTTAAGATCTTCTTGACAAGTAGAAGATCGCTCATGTGTGAACCGCACACTATGAGACTCTGGGTTTGGTCTTTGTCTAAGCATTTTAGAAGATTTAGTCCCGCATTTTTTTTGTAGAGTGCCTCTCCACTCAAATAGAGTTTTATGGTCATTAATTCTATGGATCTGCTCTCTTTTAGTTTGACTTGCCCCCGTGAGCATAGATCTATCTATGTATTTTATAACTCAGAAACACAATCATTTTCTTATAATTGATGGCTCCAGCCTCCAAGTCTAACTCATTTTCCTAGAAATGAAAAAACGCTTTACCAAATACAAACAAATATCCAATTCATTTTCTACATATGCATGCTCTTCCTCCCTCTCCAAACTTTACTTCTCTTTTCTTTCTTTTGATTAAATTCATTTTTTTCTTGGTATGTTTTTTCGGTTGATTTGTTCTTTACTATATCATGGGGTCAATATTTTGAAATAAAAAAGGACTAATGTTTAATACGAATGGAATTCCTTTAAATTGAGTTTTTTAAGCGTTGATTTGTGTCAATTTTATTCTTTTGACCAAAATTATTTTAAATTGAAGTATGTGCTCGGGATTTACATTTTACAAAGAATTCTTTGTGTGGAAATAAGGAAGTTTATAATTAATTTTGAAAATTGTATTTTGTTCATATATTTATATTTTTTAATATTTAATATAAAATTGCACGGGCTAGTTGAAAAAGTTGATTATATAATTTATTAGAATAAAAATACAAAAATAATAAAAATATAGTACTCCTCCCGTCCCAAATTAATTGTACAGTTTTGACTTTTTAAAATCAAATTGACCATTTTTAAAACTAATTTTTTTACTATTTTTGCTAAAATATAAGTGAAGAGATTATAACCAAAAGAAAATATATACAATTTATTACTAACCCCAATTTTTATAATTTTGGAAATATATTTATATATGCTTAATTATTAATTCTAAAAATAGTCAATTTGACTTAAAAAAGTCAAAACTTAACAATTAATTTAGGACGGAGGGAGTACATTCTATATTAAACAACATTAATGAGTTTAAGTACCTGATATACTCGTATATAAAATCAAAACATAATAGTTGTTATTTTAGCATAGAACAAAAATCGAACGATCCACAAACTTTACAGTTTCGCAATTTCTCGAATTCCTCCACCCAAAAAGCCCCCAAATTGTATTCGTTTGTCGAAGTTTAGGGTAAATCAAAGATAGAGAAAAGAGATTTGGGATGCGTGTGTGGGAGGAGGGAGAGAAACGAAACAAAAGAAAAATTGCGGGAATCGGAAGGGAAGAATTTGAAGTGATTGAAGAGAAGGCAGTGAAGAAGAAACGGATGGTTTATGTCTGAGGAAGAGATTAGACCAACTCAATAAATAACTCAGTTAAATTGAACGAAATTAGCTTAAATTGATTTAAGAGTCGTTTTTAAATTGGGATCGTCTTTGATGCCTTTATATATAAGGTATTGATAACACTTGCGATTCAAAAAAACAAAAATAAAAATAACAATAAGATCGAACAAATAAGTATGAGAATTGTTAAATCCACAACAGAAATTGTTATTTTCACAACAAAAATATTAATATAAATCTTACAATGATAATTTTCACCGTCGCTATACATCTATAACGACACTTTTATTATAAAAAAAATAAAAAAAATTATGAATTTAACAATTACCATAAGCAAACATACAAACAAGAAAATGAAAAGCTTTCAATACTAATTAATTCATGCACTTCCATGTAACGTTATACAGACACTTGTACTAACCAACAAAAACAATACAGCAGTCTAACGCCAACTAACCCGACAGTCCTTCTCCCCCACGACCAGCGGCCACCGTCGTCTCCTCCTCCTCCGCCGCAGTCTCCTTGACACTAAAAGACAAAGACTCCCTCCGTATCAAGAACCTCCCGGTTGGAGGGACCCACAAGCTAAGCAACCCTTGGGGCCTACCCGATTGCCTCCAAATTTGCACCGTCAAGCACTGAATCGGATTATCCGCCGGCTCCCCCGCATCCCCACCTTTCAAGACGTCCGACAGCAACACCCTTGCACTCCCCACCGGCTTCTCCCTCACGTGACCGTGCGCGTATATGTCCACGTTCAACGCCGCCATGACGTCATTTTCAGGCAACCCCTCATGGAACTTCACCTTCACCACCTCATTCCACGTGGGATTCACACCGCCGTGCTCGTCCACATGGGTCTTGGCTACGTGGAGGCCTCTCTCCACGTAAACCAGCGCGTATGTCCTCATCTTGCTCAGGTGCTTCACATTCTTCAGGTCTTGGGCTGAGAATATCAGAACTTCTATCTCTCTGAGCCGTTCCGGGGACGGAGCTCTTGGCCGGAAAGCTGATGCATGGCTCATTGTTGCGATTTTATTGGTATTAAAAAAAAAAAAAAAAAACGTGGCTGTGAACAGTGGAGTATATATGTTATAGATTGTAGTTGCAGTTTTATAGGTGTGCATTGAATTACAACATTGACAATTGTTCACTGAAGTCAATACTAATTAACCAAATAATAACAGTATCGTAATATTTATTATTCAATGTGACACATGCGTGACACTTGTAGTTATTGTAACTTTGTAAGTATATATATATATATATATATATATATATATATATATATATATATATATATATACTTACTTACAAATAACAATCTTTTATTAAAATTATTTATTTTGAAAATTATTTTAAAAATAAGTAGGGTTGCAGGTGATATTTTTATAAATATAAAAAAATAAGTGGGATTATTCTATTTTAATATTATTTTTAATTTTTAAAAATATTTAAAAAAAATATAATTTTAATAAAGGAGTGTTATTTAAAAAAAATAAGTTGTGTTCCCCTTAAAATTTCAAAGACAAAAGAAAGAAAATTTTGTGACACGTCTTCGCTATTGATATCAGGTGTTGACAGCTGTGCCATTATGATATAGACAAATATAGATGGAAAAGAAATAAGAGTATCACAAATATAATTTTAATAAAATAAGGAGAATAATATTTTATATTATTTTTATATGATCTTCTCTCATATAAAAATGAGATTCATTTTTTTATATATAAGAAAAGATGATGTAAAAATATAAAAACACATAAAAATATCAGTATCCTAAAAGAAACTTATCACAAATTTTAACGAATTTAATCGAATACGGAATATATTCAAGAGTACAAAACATTTATTAACAGGCATTTATTGCAATATAATTAAGAATCTTTTTTTAAAAAAATGTTTGAGATTATTTTAATGGACACTTGAAAAGTCATATGTATTTTGAATTTTAAAATTTTTGTAATTTAATTTTAAAAATTAAAATGTGTTTTTAATTTTAAAATGATAAATTATAATATATTAAAAGTGCAGTACCACATGAACCAATACTTGTTAAACTTGGGATAGATATAAGAAATAAATTAACAAAGGAAAGCTAAATAAATTTGCTAGAAAGATCCTCCATTTGCTTATATATATATATATATATATATATATATATATATATATATATATATATATATTACTTATATAAAAAAAAAACAACCACTAGTTATTCCTTTATAGCAAAGATTTTTATTGCAATAAAAATATATCGATTTGTATAACAGTAGACACACTAATTAATTACCTACTTATTTGTATTAATATACAGATTATGTCATTGGATGTGGACTCAGGATTTAGTTCTAGCAAGGGCATTCATATAGTATATTTAATAAAAAAAATTAAAAATTAATATAAATTTAACCATTAAGAGTATTTTTCCTTTATTTTTACCATGAATTCATAAAACCAATAAGGAAACAAATCTGGTTGCTTGTTTCTTTTAACTTTTGTTTATCGTTCTCGGCCAACTAAAAATTTCTCTCCTTTTTATTTATTTGTAAAATCATGTTCTGTTCTCACTTCGATCATGGAAGCAGGGGCGAAGTGAAAAAAATTATTTTATAATATATGATAAATTTAGAAGAAATTTTTAGTGCAATGAATAAATCGACTCTACTAAAATTTTATAATTTTTTTAATATACGGGGTCAAATTAAATTTTTTTTTATAACTTTCTCAATTTTATATTATTTCTACACTTTGATGTATGCATCTTCTTCTAATATTTTTAAAATAAATAATAATTTAATTTATATTATTTTTATAATATAAAAAATTTAAATATTCATTAATAAATTTGTAATGGCCCGCCAAATTATTTATAGCATCACAAAATTCTAACCTGACGGAATAAAAATCCTGACTTCGCTGCTGCATGGAAGAGTGTCAAAGGTGTGTTTCACATAATTTCAGAAGTTGCTGATTCAAGGTCCAGCACATGTTTTTGTTGAAGAATGACCGGAACACTAATCATTACAGTCAATTAAAACCAAGTGTAAATGTAACATTCTAGTCCCATAATAAAATATAGGAAAAAAATTTATCTGCATATAAGAAAATAAATTCTTATCAATAAATCTTCAATGGTCAGCCTATTGGACTGTTGGATACTATAGATCATGCCCAAAAATATATAGATATATAGATAGATGATAACAAAAATCAGCTATGGAACCTAAAAAAAGGCAAGAAGTCACAATCATATATATATATATATATATATATATATATATATATATATATATATATATATATATATTCACTTCCTTAATGCCACATGATAACTTGTGCTTTGTTCTTTTTTGCTGAGCAAAAAAGGCTACATCCGACAGAACAACTACACAACTATTATTTTATCACTGATCAAGGGAAGTTAAAACTATCGGGCCATTGGCAAAATTTTGTGAGTCCCTGATGTCGTTCGGTTGTTCCTATGCACTTTCACAATGGCCAACAGTGGTGGGTTACAAGGCTATTTTTTGGAGTTAGAGCAGAATAGAGAAGATAAAATCAGGAAGAAATTATTTTAAACGAGAAAGTTGTTGTTTGAGAGCAGACATGGACTAAGAAGAAAGAAAGAAGGAAGATCTTGCTTAGTTTTAAGAAAGGGAAAGGGAAAGGGAAAGGGGGAGGGAGAGGGAGGGAGGGAGGGGGGTGTTAGACAAAATTGGGCTTGGTGATCTAATAGTGAAGTTGAAATGAAGACAATGAACATATTGCAGCAGTTCACACGCTGAAGATTTGAAATATCATATAGGAAGGAAGGGGCTACAAAACTAGAAGTGTGGCTGCTGGGATTCGAGCCCAGGTCTCCACGGCCACAACGTTGAATTCTCACCACTAAACTGCAGCCACTTCATGATACAAGTTGGCTCACTTACTCTTCTCTTTATTTCTTTTCTTCCTTTTTTTTTTCATGTAAAACGCTGAAATAAATTACGATTTTAATCTACTACAAAAATTAAAAATATTTAATGATGACCTGCAAAACTATTGATAACATGAAGAAAATTTAGGGAAAAATCAGGAGATTTAAATTATTATTTATTATCATGGTAAAACTGTTTAATTAATCATATTAAATTTTAATATTTACTTAACTATATTAAATTTTAAATTCCTAAATTTATTAAATGAGGTGTTGTATGGTGTCAAACACTAATTTTATGTTATATTCTTAAATCTAATTAATACGACCATTATTTGTTAGATGAATTATTATTGATTAACAGATTGACATAAACGGCCAATCTGTTATGTTCTTTTTGACTACCAAAATACTTTCAAACTTCTGAGAATAATGTGAGAAAACATTGTCACAAAAAAGTGAATGATGTGTTGAAATATAATTAATTTAATTGATGTGATGTATATATTTCGAGTAACAATTTTTTAATTACCAAAGCACTGTGGTCAAGACTGGTGCATGACATACTATCGAGAATTATTATGATATAAATTGAACAAAATCTTGAAAAACCAGCAAGTAAAGAAAGCACATTATGTCAAATCCTAGATTTTGAACCATCATAAGATCCAATCTCAGAAAGACAACCAACAGTAAAAATAAGAGTATGGTTTTACTAAAGTAAGAAAAATGCTGAAAAGACACTCCTCTTCTTAAACAAGAATCAGACAAACAAGTTGGGCCTAGATGCCTTGTATGTCGTCTTCAGCTTTCTAGTTGGTGGCCTAACCTTCTTGAACACCAATGGGAACTTAATTTTGGAGTTATGGAACTGCTTGGTGCTCTCCCTCTTGCAAAGTTTGGCTGGGATGGTGGCTGTCTTAATAATCTGGATGCAGTGATGGCGGACTCGGTGGCGAGAAGCCATCTCAGTGTACATCTGTTCAACAGCACCATTCAAAGTGGTGTCACGGTACTCCTTGTACATGTTGTGATAACCAGTCCTACTCTGGTATCGCAACCAAATGCCATAGTTCTTGATTGTAGTGGGATTCTTCTCAAAAATCTGTACGAAAATCAAGTAAAAAAAGTGGTCTTTACTAGAAATCATGTAACTAGAAATGCACAACAAGAATTTGTTAAAACTAAATTTTAAAAAACAAGAAAAGTTATAATAACCCAGAATAATTAGGTTTTGTTCTTGAAAGTATAAACTTTAGTTTCTTTCATAACTCATCTATCCAACACAAACAAATGCTGGTATAACACTTGCAGAAATAAGCGGAATATATAGAAGTTTTAAAGGCAAAAGGAACATATAAAATTTCCTATGGTCCTCCACTGAAATGTATATACAAATAAAACATTATTCTAATTTAAGAAGAACCTAACAAAACACCCAAGGTCCCAATGCCAAAATGCACTTCATATTTTATTCTCAAAACAAGATTAACAAATGCTATACAGGTTCACCCCTTGGATGAAATTATTGCACAAAAAATTCAGATCCTAATGCCAGCTTTTTTGCAACATAAAATCACATACCAAACCAAAAATTTAGTCAATGGGAAACTAACATTGATAAAAAATATAAAAATTTAGGAAAAGTATATTGCCATTCTGGAGCTCAAAAAAGCATGTTATTGTCATCCACAAATGTCTATGAGACTATTATCAGTAGAATGTTCCCTTGATACTTTAAAGTTTATAGGTAAAGAATAAAGTAACAAATTAACAGAGAAATGAAATTGATTTTTCACAACTTGGACCTTATGAAAAGTTGAAAACCAACTTAAGATTTATCATTTGGATCCACTCTAACTACCTCAAGTAAGTAAAATCGTTGAGCAAAGGAAAAATACTAATATTCAAATATTGCTGCTTACAACTAATTCAAAAATATGGATTCCAATATTATTAATAAGATTTCAACAGTTCATGCATCACCATGAACTTGCAAGAATACACAAGCTTGGCCCTATTATTATACCCAAAACCAAATGATACAATAATGAAACACAAACAAAATTCCAGTTACAGCATCCCCAAAAACACTCAAAGATTGAGTTGTAACGAAATCATGCAACTCAGAGAAATACACATAACTAGTGTCGCATGACAAATTAAATTAAGTTTGAACAGCATCAAACACAGCTAACCTCATTGATAGCAAGCATTTGACCATTGCTTTTCTTCACCTTCTTCAACTTCCTTAGAAAGTACCTTCAGGACACAAACAGAAAATTTTACAATGTATGATTAAAATAATCCTTAAAAGTCTATACAAAATGGATACATCTCAATATGGGTCATGTCCCAGCCAACCCATCAACTGCCGTCCATTGCGATCTTGAATGGCCCGAATTAGAAAGCTCTTATTACTATCCGCAAGAAATTATTGGTATCTGCACGAAGTTCTTGCGGATAGCAATGAGACTTGATTTTCCTAATTTGCACTCAGTTTGAATAAACGTTAAAAAAATTTAACTCCTATCCGCAAGAAGTCCTTGCGGATAGTATACATAAATCTTAACACAATTTAAGAATTGCGTTGAAATTCATTTAAACTCCAAGCCATTGAACAAAAACAGGAATTAAAAATTGGAACATATTTATGAGACGACTCTTTAGAACTCATTAATTCATCTATTTTATCTTTATCTATTTTCTGCCATTATCGTAAGTGTTCTCTCTTTCTCTTTCAATTGTGAAATTTCAGTACTTTCTATTTGGGTTTATCCTTTGATTGTTCAGCTGCCAGCCTGCCACCTTGATTATATATAATTATCTCGTTTAGTTTTTTTTTTATTTTTAGTTTTATGTTACTTCTCTACACAATCCCCATCTGCATTTACTTGGATTTTCTGCAAATTCCTTTTTTCATGTTGCCACCTTGATTTTCATGAGTTTCTTTGTATATTCTGAGTTATTTCAAGTTTTATGTTACCTCTCTATCCGACTCCCTGTTGGACTTTTTTTTAATAGGTATAGGGGTAAGGCAAATATGTAAATTAATAAATTTAAAGTAGCATATTAATGAAAGAGTTTAATTTGGAAGGAGGAAAAAAAAATTCATAAACCAATTTTGAATACAAGTATAAAAATATTCTTAGTTTTAAGGATTTGTGAAATCTTATAAGTATTTTTTGTATGGTTCTTGGTTTTGAATGTTCATCAACGTGTTAACTGTGAGGGATTGCTTAATTCAAGTTTGATTTTTTTTGTTATTAATTTGGTTGTATGTGGTTAGTGTTTGTTTGGTCTGATTGAGTTTTTGTTTTTGGATTGTTTGATCTTCAATTGAAAATATGATAATTTTGGTTGAATAGTTTGTCTACAATGATTTTGCCTTATTTTATAAACATTATTATGATTATGATTAATTTGTAAACATTATTATGATTAATTAATATTATGATTAATTAAGTTTTCTTTATTTAAAATCAACAAAAAAAAATAGTTAAAATCCGCCCATGCTGAAAAAAATTTCTGAATCAGCATGAATCATACAATGTATATTTTAGTCAGATCTGATCCGATTATCTGATCTGAGGATTCACTCTACATTTCTGAAGCTTTCTGAAGCATTAGAGTGACTAATTTACTAGCAGCCAGACTAGTCTACGATTATAGGATAATTTAACTCTACCAAATATTTGAAATTTACACATAAAATGTAGGCTATTGTTCTACTCATAAAATAATGTACGTACCAGAACTTGGATTTGGCGCGAACTTCATTGGTAGCCCACAGTTTCATCCGATAGATCTTGGGATGCTCATCCGCCTCCGTTGGAAGAGCTCTGCCAACAACCTGGAACTGATGGAACTGCACGTAATCCAAACAGAGAAAAAATCAGTTTCATTCATCAAAAACCCTAATTTAACCGATCAAATAAGATGAACCCGTGGTTCGATTGAGAGAGACAAAGAATATGAGCTGCGAGGTTACCTTGTAAGTCACCATTGCCGACGAGCTCTGTCTCTCACCGTGCGAGTACGTAAAAATGTGAGTGAGGCGTTACTGAAATAGGTGTTAGGGGTTAGGGTTTTGTTTTCGTTATATCCGAGCTGGAGTTGAAAGGTTAGGGCCAGGTGCTTTAATGGGCTTGGTTGACATTTGAGCTAAATGTCATAAACCCACTCCCATTTGGTACAATATCCAAAACCCAAATATATGTATAATCTTGGGCTTTGAAACCTAAATACTCTAAAAATTACATATGCATTTTGGAATATTAGTTTACTATATAACCATCAAACGAGAAAATACTTTTAAAATTCATGTTATTTAAGTAAGTTTTGAATATATTAAAAAATTTGGAATTCCTAGTGCTTTGTTAAATAGTTTACCGTAATTATAGTTATAAGCAGAATATGTTAAATAGGCATAATAGTCCGTCTGTCAACTATTAGAATAGGTCATCCGTCACCTTATTTTGATATCAATTTAAAATATTAAGATTTTATAATATAAAATTGACTATAAATGTTACAAATTAGACTCTTTTCGTAAAATATAGAGAGTATTAGACACGCACGTATAAATTATTATTACTATTGCTTTTTTATTTGAAATTAAACATGCTGCAAATAAAGTTTAATCATGCTTCTTTTTATTTTGGAGCCTTGGTGGATCTGTGCTCAACTTTCAAGTCTGATCCAAGGCTGAGCCTTTTGTATCTTGCTGTGATTAAATTTATAGTCTTACTTATTATTTATTTATTGAGAATAACCTTTATGTTTTAAAACATGCAAAAAAATATATATATATATATATGTTTTTCATAAATAAATTAATAATCTATTTTAGAGGCCTTTCGTCATAACAAAGTGAATCTTACTTATTATTTATTAAGAATGACTTTAACAATTTATTGAATTAAAAGCAATTCAACAAATGGGGCATGACGCTTCCCTGACGGCCAGGGGCATTCCTGGCCTGCTGCTACTTTCTCATACTTTTTGCAAAGTTTGGTCAACTCCTCAACTACACATTCCACTTCTACTTCTCCTCTCTTTTTTAGTGCCTTGCCCATCTCTCTTGCCTTCTTCCTCACACCTTCTCCATTTTTCTCCACCACTACCTTTTTTATAGCTTTTGCTATTTCATCCCTCCTAAATTCTCCACTACTCTCGTCTTTCAGAACCTCCACGCCAACGCCCACCTCCTCCACAAGCATAGCATGCAAAGGCTGTTCATATTGCACGGGCATGGCAATTATTGGAACTCCATAGCTCATGCCTTCCACTACAGAACCCCACCCACAATGACTCACAAATCCCCCAAGTCCACCATGCCCTAATATTCTTTCCTGTGGGGCCCAACTCACAATCACCCTTCTATCTTTCACCCTATCAAGAAACCCTTCCGGTAATACATCTTCAATAGTAGTATTACACATTTCCCCATCTCCCTCTGGAAAACTAATAACCCATATGAAATTTACATTGCTAAGCTCTAGCCCATGGGCCAGCTCTCGGATCCTAGGCTCTGACAAATAGCACTCACTCCCAAAAGAAACATAAACCGTTGAGGATTCTTCTTTCTTGCTTAGCCACTCCATTATATCGTCCTTCTCATGATTTTCGGTATGGACAGCCACAGATGTGTTGACTTGAACAAGTGGACCCGTAGGCACAATCTTCTTGTCCATCAAAAGGGAATAGTATTCGATATTCTTTTCATCGAACTCTCTAGAACTCTTGATCAAGATTATATCTGATGATTGTATAGCTGAACCAAATGTAAGGTCAACAATACCACTATTTTCTCCTGAAGAGGAATCATAATCGGGGCTTTTCTTTATGTTGGTGTCATCGAGAAAGATTCTTGAACAAGGAACCGGTATACTAGGATCCACCTTAAACCTATAGGTGGCGGCAGTTGATATGGCTCCGACTACTTGGAAATGGACAGCTGGGATTTGAAGAGAGGCTGCAAATGCAGGCACCCATAACTGGAAGACATCGTAGATGATTAAATCAGGGTTTACTGTATTTAGAATTTTGATGACGTTGGGGCCGGACATACCAAGGGCCTTGATCAAATCAGGAATGAGATGGGGAGGGAGACCTTTGGTTGTGTGATGGTGCGGCGGCAGCTCGGTTTGTGAAGCTAACTGGAATTCTATCAGCTGTATTGCCTCATGATCATCAGCTGCAAGTTTTTTCCTGATGGAACTAAGATTGACAGATGTTGAACAAAAGTATACGTAAAATTTCGTTTTGAGAGTTTTTTGGCTAGCTCTAGATAGGGTGATATGTGACCATATGCCAGCCATGGTAACATTACAACTTTTATTCTGGTTTTTTCATTGGTATCCATGAATTAGTTTTAATTCAAGATGGAGCTTATGAAGGATGAAGGATGAGTATGAGGATGAGGATGAAGGATGAAGGATTAGTATGAGGATGAAGAGTGCTGATTAAGAATCAATGTGTGCACGATAAATAGCCGGAAATTACTGGTATAAATGGAATCCGGTTAAAGTAAAAAGTTTTATAAACTTAATATTGCGGCCAGACAAACATGCATGTAGTATAATAAATGACACCATTAATGTCACGCTTAATTCATTTTTTTTCAAATTATTGTAACCTACTCCCTCCGTCATATTGACGTTCATTTTTTTCAAATTATTTGAGAAGAATTAATTATTATATTTTCAAAACTACCCCTTATGAAAAAATGTTAAACTATGAGATAAGTATCTTAATTATGAGAATTTAATGGTGTTATATATAGAAAATTGATATTATATTTAATGTTATACTCATTTTTTTTAATTCTTGTGCACAACTCTAAAATGTTATATAGTATTATAGGACGGATAAAATACTACATAAAGACAACGGATTAGTCTCTCTCTCTTTTCTTTTTTTTAAAAATAAGAATTAAAAAACCTTTTCTTCTTTTTTATTTTTATTTTTGAAAATTTAATTTTTCTTGAACTGAAACAAGAATGAAAATGTGAATCTTCATTATTCTATGCCCCGATTCCTTAATTAGTGACCCAAACAAGATAGTGTATCACTTTGCATCAGGTATGCGAACCAAATGAAGTACTAGTATTAGTTTCGTTTATTACCCAGGCCGGTTTTCATTTTTAAGCTTGATTTGGAGAGTATAATTAATAATAGAGTTTTATAGTTCTATGGAGGAAACTAACTTCATAAAGAAAAAAAGAATGAAACCTAATTTAAAGGTCGCAGCATGACCTTATTAATCTTAACCACTAAATTTTTTGTTAAAAGCATTAGGATGATCAGTTTAGTATGTATCTGCTTTAAATTATGAAGGAAAAAAAAAGAATTAAAGTAATTAAATATATGATAATAATAGTAGTTAAACAAAGAAATTGTTAGTATTTTTTTTCTTCTGTTTTTCTTTTAGTATTACCCCTACCTTCTTTCATTGTCTCAATAAATTATTTTTCTTTGTATTAATAATTTTCAACTTCTCATAAAAGGATAGTGATAAAATTTTAAATAAATTTTAATTATTAAATAATAATATTAATTAACTTTCTTAATTCATGTTTAAAAATCTTAAAAGATAGTGATATTTGAGGAATGGAGATAGTAATTGTTTGGTCCAATAACAATCAGCGTGTTTGGTTCGTTGCGAATAATAATTGTTTGAGCAGTCCAAACATGGCAGGTACGTACTGGTGGAACAATTAAAATTGCAGCCAACTCTCTGATTCAACTTTTTGAAACGCTGTCGGCCACCACCACCATCAATCTCTATTCCAAACCTACCGCTCCTTCCTCTCTTATTTATCCAAACAAATCTGTCCCTACACCTTTAAACTTTGCTACTTGTCATCCGCTCCTTCCCACATTCTTCGTTCTCTTTTTTCTACCAACTCATTCCAGACTAGATAACTCAAATATGCTGGTGGATCGGTGGAAATCAAAAGTTCAGGTCTAGATCTGAGGATCTGAGTTGTTCAGATCTAGATCTGAATAGACCTAATTAAAAAAAGCATCTCTCTCTAATCCGTTCTTCAAATCATTCTTCTAAAATCCACTCCTCAAAGCAATTGGATTCATCAATGGTGTTCAAGCAATCGGGTTCATCAATGGTGTTCAAGCATCAATGGACGGATCTAGGTTGTGGTAAAGAAGATGATGAAGTATATTTAAATTTCGCCAACAATTTCAACTACGGATTTGGGTTGATTTGATTTTAAATTATTTTAAATTTTGGATGATGAAGTAGTTTCAGAAATAATTTGTATTCATTAAGTAGTTAAAATTAAAAAAAAATATGTATTCATTAATTTTATATAAATACATTTATAAAAATTATATATTAATATATTTTTTATTGATTAATATATTTATTTTATTAATTTAATTATTTGTTATTTAAAAAAGAGAAAATTCAAGTTTGAAAATTAACAAAATTTAAACTAAAATTATTTTGTTATTATTATTAAAAAAAAAAATCTACGATGGGTTTTATATTACACATAAGCATTGTAATGTAGACTTTTCGTTAACTTTTAACACTTTTAAACGGAAATTTTAATTTTTATAAAAAAATTATAGTTCAATGAGTTGACTGTAAAAAAATTCAATTCAATGATGTATTTGTAAATCGAGGTCGAGTAGAGTGAAAAAATGTGTATTTAACCCACTTGTCATCAATTTTGTCGGTTGGTAAAACTTAGGGTCATGTTTGTTAGTAAAAAAATAGTACTCTCTCCATTCCTAAATAAGTGACGTTTTAGAAGGAAAAATTTGTTTCAATTTATCTGTCGTTTACAACTTTCTAAGAGAATAAATTATTTACTTTTCTATATCACCCTCACCTTCTCTCATTGTCCCAATATATTCTCACCCTTAGTATTAATAGTTTTCAACTTCCCATGAAAGGGTAGTGATAGAATTTCACACAGATTTTTATTATAAAATGGTAGTATTAAATGACTTTCTTAATCCATGTGCAAAAACTTTAAACGACACTTATTTAGGAATAGAGGGAGTATGTTTGAGATTAAATAATTTGTCATAATTTAATACTATTTTATAACGTGAGTGATTGATAGTCCTTTAAATAGTCTTTTAAATAGACCAATACACTATTTTTTATAACCATTTCTAATTAAGGCTATATGTGAGAGATTATATAAACTCATGATGAATGTGAGATTAATAGTCCCTCCATTTTAAGATATCGAAACGACTTTATAAGAATAATAGTGTAAGATCCTAACTTTTTATGAATAAAAATTTAATTTTCTCTAATTATAATAATTAGTTTTATAATAAATATAATTCTAAATTAAATTTGTTATTTTACTTAGAAACGAGAGAAAATATATTTTTATTATTACACTTTACAAAATAAAATTAAAAACAAAACAAAATAATAATAATAATAATTAATTATCCTAATTTAATTTAATTTTGTATATATTATAAAAGAATGTATCGAGTATCTAATCGAGTTTGTATCAATTGAGTATGTATTGAATCATAATCGAGAATTCAAGTAGTTTGAATCTTAAACGAGTCGAGTATAAACTTACTCAGATTTTACTCATATTTTTATTCAAACTAATTTTTATACTCATATTTGAATCATATTATTAACGAATTCAAGTCTCGTCCGAATCGAGTCTGAACTATTTAACTCGTTTTTAGCCTTGGGTTCAACCCTCACTCCGAAATTAGCCCCAAAAAAAATGGGCCAGAAAGTTAATGTTTAGTTTTGAGATTCAGTCCATAAAATAGACTGAATATCTAGGAGTAATTGTTAAATTTCAATTACAGTGCTATATATTATAGTCATATTGGTCAAATACTCAAATGTGACCAATATCTAGGAGCTTTACGGTTCTTTGGTGGCTCTTTTTACTTTCACGTTTTTGTTTACATATATTTCTGCTTTTACTTATTTTCATTACTGAGAAAAAAAAAAAGACAATTTTAGGTTTTACCCCAAGAGCTTTACAACAAGTAAATAACCCACAAAATAACATTTATTGCTCAAAAACAATTAAGTCAAAAAAAGAGCTGAATGATTGGGAAAGCATTAATTCATGAAGAACTATCATTCAAATTTTGAAACTAAATTCAAATTAAACAATTCCAACCACTACATAAACTCATAATTTTGGCCGAGCCAATATAAAAAAACACTACATTTTTAGTTTTAATAACTAAAAAGTACTTTTAGCTCGAATTACTGGCAAAACAAAAGTGAGTTCCATGCGCTGATGAAACGCAACCTTACAGCCTCCTTCCTCTTCTACCACCCTTTCTACGAGTGCTATCAGTAGGAATTGGAGTCACATCCTCTGAAACAAGACAAACAACAACAGAAAAGTTAAAATATAATTTTATGGAAAAATCACAATCAGAAGATGCACTTATTGGATTTTTCACACCCCCAGATCGTGTGCACTGATAAACAGAAGCAGCTAATTGTATAATGTTGCCCAAATTATACATAGATATTCAGCAAACAGCTTACACTACCAAAATAGGATTCACTTGTATGATATCATCAGCATGTCTACACTTACGTAATACTCCCTTCACATCCCTAAAGAAACCCACATAATCTAATTTGATGCTCAATTTGGGGCAGAGAATCAAATAGTGCTACTTCTATCCATATAGCTATAAACAAACCCACATGGTAGTGTTGCAAAACTCAAAACCTGACCGTCTGATTTCAGTTATTTACACAAGCTCTTTCAAACAATTCAAGACCAGCTGAGAATTTGCTATTTCAGGATAATTTAGCAAAGATAAAGCTTTAATATACTAGTAAAATTATGACAGGAGCTAAGATATAAAGAAAGTCCAAAATTCTATACATGTGGTAGAATAATCACACAAGATATTAACTGTGTTAAAATTAAACAGGAAAAGAGCTTTACCTATACGACCAATTTTCATTCCTGAACGAGCAAGAGCACGAAGTGCAGATTGAGCACCAGGGCCGGGAGTCTTTGTCTTGTTCCCACCTGTTGCACGGAGCTTAATATGAAGAGCAGTGATGCCAAGTTCCTGTCAGCAAGAAGTAAGAACACATTTCAGCCAAATTATTTATGGCAACATAATAAAGGCGAATTAATTCCATTTTCAGAAATTAAGGACGGACAGGGAAGTTATTTGAACTAAATTGGAAATAACAGCTACCTTGCATCTTTGTGAAACATCCTGTGCTGCAAGCATGGCTGCATATGGTGAGGACTCATCCCTGTCGGCTTTCACTTTCATACCACCTGTGGAATTATTAGGTAATTTGAGATTCAAATTAGATAATTACTTTTTATTTTGAATATGATGATAGTAGTTTGCCATTCTAAAATAGAGAACTCATAGATCTAGATGTCAAACGCTCAGTGCAAGTGCCGTAACATGATAGGGCCTCACAGGTATTCAGCTGTGATATGTCATTCATCAGCTAGTGACGCCGGCTAACACAAGGCTTATATTTCCTTCTGTTATAAATTTGCAACATGATTGTGGATATGTAATCAATGGGTTCCATATTCTTATGGTAAGCAACCCATAAAGCATTCTTTCAAAGTCGTATTATAAGCCACATCAAAAAGAAATTTTGCCACATAAGAATAGAACTTTAAGAAGAAAAAAGTAATACAACTCTTACCAGTAATACGAACCATGGTTTCCCTGCCTGATAAATCAGTCACATGCTGCAATTCAAATAGAATATGTTAAAAAATACTTAATTCAGGATATTCAAGTTGGTCCTGAAACAAGCTTCAATTTTTACTTACAATGAAAGTGTCATTGAATGATGCAAAAATGTGGGCGACACCAAAAACACTCTCTCCTTCCCTAACCGCAGGACCAAGTGTCACAGTCTCTTCCTTAGGCTCCCTAGTCTTTCTCTTCGACTGTACGTCACCCACAAATCATACAAGATCAAACATTTATCAATTTTAAACCATATTATTTCCCAAAAGGTCAGTAGAAAATAATTAAGAAAAACAACTAGTCCATTACATTCAGATCAAGTATTATTGTAGAATCTTCAATTATACTTACAAGATATAAAGGATTCATATATGTCAATCTTACAAATTATCTAGACTGTGTGACTTTATAACATAATTAAGTAACAAGGTATGCAATCAAATTCCATCCCAAATACAACAGGTTGCAGAAAATAAAACAGACTTTAAGAATATAATGTTTGGTAGTCCACAAATTCCAGTGAATTTGGTCAAGAGTGGGTTTGGACAAATTATATGAATCATTATTAGTCAAATACGTCAGATAAATGCTGAGAGCTCAATTTATATAAGAAACTGCAATTGCATTTACAGCTAAATTGACGGCAACCCATTTTACGTGAGTTTGTGTATTTATAAATCGTGTGTGCAAGTGTTGAGCAATGTGGAATCTATACCAACAAACCGCCCATCATACCAAAAAAATATAATCATAAGTTTCATAACCAAAAATCTATATCAATAAGATCATAAACAGACACCCCCATTATAAAAATCAGTAAAAAAATAATAAAGAACCAAACTTTAAAAATGATCATTTCACAAACAAATCGAACTTGCTAAACTTAGCTCATTACCATTTCGTTTCGGAAGGATTATTCCCTTACATCTCTAATTACCCATCGAAAACAATAATACAGATATCGAATTAACGTTGTCAAAATTACGGCTAAGTATTGTAGAAATTAATTGGGAATTGGGTTTTAGAAACGACTTACCATTCTTCCAAGTACCAAGATAACTTGTGAGGTTTAAGGGGCACTTCGATTTATCAGCTCAAAACCCTACGAAAAGAGATTAGACCGAGCTTTGGGCCTGCTGCCCTTTATACGATTAGATGATTAGGGTTTTAGGAGAACGCACAAGATTGTTTATTCGTAAAAGTGGCCCTTGGTTTTCCTAAATAACCAAAATGCCCACTAAATCCTAAATGTTTATCATTTTTGGATGTTTGGTGACGGCTCTTTTGCAATTTAAATTTCAAAATAAGAAAATGATATTGAATTAAAAGGAGCATTAAAAAAAGTTTTTTTTTATTTTTAAAGGATTATAACGAGTTGAAATTATTTTTAATGAAACAATTGATTAGGCAATTTATAACGAGAATTATAATGAGAAATTAATAAGTTTACGAATTAACCTTTGTAGTATGTGAACAAAGAGTATCGTGACAAGTGGCGCTCAAAAAAAAATAGTAAAAGAAAAGCTCAATGTAAACTTGAAATAACAACTCGGTACCCATAGATATTGTGGGTTTTGAGATGAATTTAGGGGTTGTTTGTTTAGAGTTGAGTGATTGTATCGGTCAGTTACTTAGAGGGTGTTTGTTTAGAGTTGAATGATTGAATCTGGAAGTAAGACGAATTTGAATTAAGTTAAATTTTTTTTAATTTGAATACCGGGTGAATGAGTGAATGAAGTAAAAAAAATAAAAAAAAATAAAAAATAAATTAGTAACTATTATATTAAGTAATATTAAATAAATTTACAACAAGTTTGAATTTTTTCAAAGGGGTAAAATAATAAAGTTTTGTCATTCAGATGTTTCAAACATGTCAATTATTAAACAACTTTTTTCATTCAGATTCAGATTCATTCAGTTTTTATTAAACACCCCCTTAGTGCGTTGGTTTTGAATAACAATCGTCTGAATGATTGAATCGGTCAGATTTTTAGACTGAATGGCCAAATATAATTTTTTTGACTGAATTGGTTGAATAACTGCTGAATAAAGTGTTTTATATTTATTTATTTTTATAATATTGACTATTATATTAAGTAATATTAAATAAATTTATAATAATTTTAAAAAAATTTAGAGGAGTAAAATAATAAAAATCTATTCATATATTTTAGACATGTCAATTATCAAATAACTGATTTCATTCGGTATTCAAAATTCTATTTCATTCAGCTCATTCAAATTACTTAAATATTTAAAAATATTTTATTCAATTTTATCAAACACTTAGTAATCTATCATTATACTTATTGTGCTTAACTTTTTTGGGCTACTGACACTGACAGAATACCTGGCGAAAGAGGGTTGGTTGAGGGTTGTCCATTTTATATATTATATGTTCAAAGCTAGGCTACTGAGAATGTGGGCTTGTGGCCCATTAAGACATGTGGCCCAAATGACAATTATATTAGGGAGAAACTCTTTTTTGGAGCTCTCCCAAGACTAAGAACAAAATGGAGAATATCATCTACATAGATAGAATTCTTTTTTATTATTCTAAATAACATACATAGAATTCTGCCCTCATCTTAGTCCATGATCCCAACTTGTTCTTCTCTTCCCCCTCACTACCACTCCTAACATTTTCCCTTTGATAACCTATTAGAGAGTTCTAACTCTGAAACCAAAACCTTATTTTTAACTCCAAACGTACAAACTTCATTAATTATGTTTATTTGTAATTATTGTGTGAGATTGGACTATTTTAATTCATTTATACTATTTTTTTTAAAAAAAAAAAGAGAAGAAAAATAACTCATTTATACTAATTAAGTACATAAAAACAGTTTTTTATCTTTGAATTAGTCAAACTCATATTTTAATTTTTTGTTTCCAAGTCATTATGACGGATTATATAAATCTCAAGTACAAAGGTGGAATTAAATAGTATATTTTTTAAAATATTAAATAATCTTAGAAATAATAATAATAATAATAATAATAATAATAATAATAATAATAATAAAGAAAAAAGTAATGTTGAAAATCAATTTTTTTTCTCTCAAATGACATGAAGTTAAATATTTTCGTGATAATTTATGATATAATCAATCAACCTAACCAATATTATTATGACACGTCATTTAAAATAAAAAATTTAAAACCCCTAACATCACCGTCCATAAAATCCGTCTAGGACTACTAAGATTAACTCAACTTATAAAAATTAGAAGTGCTTATAGCTCAGGTTGGTTCCCGGCAAACAATTATTAAGCCTACTTTACACCAATCTTGGCAGAGCTAGGAACCAGAAATCAGTTGTGGTTAATTTTAACCATCTCAGATCAAGAACTACCAAAATTCACATTATATTTTATTATAAACAGAGGCAACCGGAAAAATAAAAACCAAATATCATATAGGTGTAAGAAACCAATCAAACTCTCGACTTCTCGGCTAACAGGAGAAAGTGCTTTATGAACTCAACAAGTACCCACCAGACACCAGTAAATTAAATTACAGTCGAAACTGAGGACATAGTCATCTTATACATGAAAAATTCTTCAACTTTCAGATTTTCTATAACAAAAATAAATGATGTAAGCATAAACATTATCTATCCTTGTATAAATAACTAAAATAAATAAACTGCGAATGTTGAGGTGGAATCCCAGTACGTTAACAAAGTGAATTGAGTAAGGATTGTGTAGTAAAGCTTCCACAAGTTATGCTGAAATAAGGCCGACATATCCAGCGCATAATATCAACACGGAAGATATAATGTATGCACCTGCGACAATGATTGGTTCTTTCATCCCACATAATTTAAGATGATGATGGAAGGGTGCCATTCGGAATAATCGATGTCCTCTTCCATGAAGGAATCTTGTGGCCTTGAAAAAAGATACCTATGCCAAAAGAATGGTTTTAGACGAATAAAAATATGTCTAGCAATTCTTAGTTCTAGCATCAGAATGCTAATAAGGTATTTTAATAAGCGAGCATGGAGTGCATGCAATGGTTCAAGTGTGGATCATAGTATAACAATTGCATACCATCTCCACGGATTATTATTAACCTAACTGAGCTAATAGTGTTTGCAATCATTTTAAGACCTTGCCAAAGTAGCTTCTAATCCGCATATAAACCGAGTGCTTATATTTAGATATGGACTTTTGATTATAGGTGTGATGATGTGCCTCAATTCCCATCTCAAAAACCACTCGAGTGTGCTTGGGCCTCCTAAGTGCATCATCCATTGTTTTTTTAAACCTCCCCCCCCCCCTCTTCTCCTCTCCTCAAGTTGACTTTAAAAAGTCAAAACAACTCATATATTTTGGAATGAAGTGAGTACTTTTTGTTGACTTTTTATTAGAATTTCAAGGCCAGTATAGAACATATTTACATTTATTATTGAACACACTAGGTCGAAGTTTGTTATACACAAACCTTAATATTTGAAAAGAAAAAATTGGTTGCTAAAAAACTAGTACCCCTTTTATAAACTCTGAACAGGCTGGTCAAGATATCAGCAAGTCTAGCACAGTTGAACTCGCAAGGTTCCAGCTACATTTTTTCAAATGCACGATTTGAAGACCTATTGATTCTAACAACTGATTGAAAGTAAAAACTGAAAGGCAAGGAAGAGGAAGCATATGACAAGTAACCACCAAGTGATACCTGCATTATTACTGATAGTGCTTCCAGGACAAAGATTCCAGAAGAAATGAGTAACGGAAAGAACATTCCTGTACACCCAGCCATTGCAGCCAGGGCGCCACCTAAGGCCAAGGATCCCGTATCACCCATAAATATAGAAGCCTTGTACCGGTTGTGCAAAAGAAATCCAACACAAGCTCCTGCCATTGATGCCCCAAATACAGCAAGATCTGGAGAATAGCAAGAGTTAGCACTAAACCAAACTTCGTGAATGTATGTCAAAAACATTCTTTTATGCAATTGTCAGTGCTTAAACAAATTAGCAGCATCATAAGAACAACAATGCCATGCAACATACATAATATGTATACATACTGACCAGGACATATTGGAAGCACTGCGATCGACATTCCTATAAAGGCCAATGCAGCAGTCCCTCCAGCCAGCCCATCAAGACCATCTGATAAGTTGGTTCCATTTGCCATGGAAACGAAACAAAATGAAGTCAAAAATAGATAAAGATTTCCCAGGCATACAAGGCCCACTGGAACAGGAAGAGGAACCACCATTTTCCTGCAAAGAAAAACATTTGAAGGAAATCTGTAATAACAATGAAAATATATCCAGTCATCACGGCAATTTTTGTAACATTGAATATTAATTCATACGCCATTAATGGAAGACAGGAGTAGTTAAATCAATGATGTAAGTGAATTGTGCATTAATTTCAAGATATTAACATAAATAATACCATGGTTTTAAGCCAATATAAACCGCATTACTCATTCCCCACGATTTCATGGTCATTGAGATCATAACAATTGGCATACCATACAATATTATTAGACAGGGTGTTCAAAATGCAATAGTGTCAGCTCTTGATATCTGACCAATAACCTTTTCAGCTATGATGAATTGTTAATACATGATAGGAACTGAAAAAATAAAAGATATGATTGGAGGAAACCTCCATCCAGCCGATCAAGCCAATCAAGCAACTCTCCCAAAATAGTTCAGTCTGCTGACCAGCCACCAAAATATCTCACTTATTTTAATTGAAAAATAATGAAAATGAGAAAAGAAAAGGGATAAGAAAATAGAATTGGACAATTTAATTATATTCAACTTATATTTTTTGCAACGCTAAGAGGGGAAGATTGACGATAAGCCTAACCTTTGGCATTATTTGAACCAAGTGGATAACACTAGACTCAAACCAAAGTTTTCGCACTGGTGATCCAAGTATTTTACCAGTGCACCAAGCTTTCTCCTCCTAATTGCAAATGTCATATACTATAATTACTATCAACTTATCTTAACACAAGAAATACTGCTGTTAAGATTCTCTAGGGTAAATGGGTTATTATTTATCTCTTACTTTACTAGTGTATACCTTTTCCCTTTCTACGAAAGCTTTCTCTTCCTAATTTCAAATGTTATATTAATAATTACTATCAACTTATCACAACACGAAACAATTGCTAGTGAGATTTTCTTGGGTAAATGTGTTATCATTTTTCTCTTACTCTACGAGTTGGTGCTTTTCCTCTTATCTATATGATGAGTATGGTAAGTGGGGGGATTTGATCTAAAGAGAATTTTCTTTGCAACAGAGCTGAAAGAAAATTCTTGCAAAAACTCAAAACAAGTGTTGATCAGATTAGTGCAGACAGCAGTCATCCTCTTGAAGATTATCATCATGAGAATAGATATGTGAGTTACCATCAGACAAGTGTTGATCAGATTAGTGCAAGAAGGTATACATGCTGTAGGGTGATGATATGTCCGTGGTATGAAACCAATACGAGAACCATGCCCCAACAGCTACCTATAAAATATCATACCTAAGTTTAGTCATAATGAAAACACTAAGAATGCTACCTCTAGAAACAAATATTAGTGAGCAAAGTAACAAAATTCAACAATTTAAACAAGCAAGAAAAATCATTTACCTCCAACAGAATTCTGATCCAAGCAGATAAACCATTATTCTTATTCTTGACGAGACTTAAGAAGTCATCAAGTAGCCCAATTGCTGCAAATGCTAGAGTTGCACAGGCTGCTCCAGAAACTTCAATAGACGAAAAACCAACTATGACTTCCGCAACGATTACACCGATCGGTACAAAAAACAATCCACCCATTGTAGGGGTTCCCTTCTTGGATAAGTGCTTAGCGGGCCCTTCTTTCCTGATGATTGATTGCATCTTTAATCTACGAAGTAAGGGGACACCAATATAGCCTGCACAAGATACTAAAATTGCAGACGTGGAAAAAGGGCGCATCAAGTGAAATGGTCCTAAAGGAAGTCTGACAATTCGCCATGCACACAAATCCACAAACAAAAGAATCACCGTCAAGAAAGTCATCAAGCCCATATTGATGAAGATTCCATATTTGATCCTGTACCAGAGTATTCCAAGAGAGATGAGTCAATGAAATCATGGTGTACCCGATGACATGAGTAAATACTCACACACGATCCTCCAGCAACTATCTGCTCAATATCAGAATAGTAGAAAATTATATATTCCCTTCGACTGGAAATGAGAGCCCTACTTTCTCTGTCGATTTTTTTTTTTCAAATATTAACATTTGCGTAGGATAATTTTTTTTTCTTCTAATAATAAATTTTAGTCTCTAAAGTTTAGTGTTAAAAAAAAGAATCATCTAAAACAATGATGTCTACATGTCTTATACAAGTCTATAATATTTGAAATAAAGTGAAGTGTAGGACTCTCTTTTCCAAACAGAGGGAGTTAAGTATATTCTAGATAGGAGTCTCTTTAGACTCTGAACTGTTTTCTGTTTGACCTAGGATATGTAAGTTTCATTTATTTCAGAGGCTTCTTATTGAACACCTTTGATGCAATGATAAGGCTATTAGATAGAGAATGTTGAATGATATCAATAGTTGATGACGAACAAAGGAAAATGTTCACGTCCAAGCCCATACTACAATATTTACTATAACAGGTCTAATATTTGTGGGAGAAATAAAAAAATGGCATTAAAGTAATGTTCTACCATCTAGCTAACAGTGAAATGCCAAAACTCAAGAACAAGATCTTCAACCCAAAGTATGATGTAGCAATAATACTGTAACATTTAAGTAACTCTACTTCTTATTACTATGCATTACTTCATCACAAATACATGTTACAAATATATTTAAAGCAATGTTCTAAAAGGCGCTAGGCGGGAAGCCGGGGGGCCTAGCGCCTAGGGGGCCTGGGCGGAGCCTAGGCGGGATTTTTTATTTTAAGCCAATTTTAATATTTTATCTTACATTTATCCAAATAAAACAATAATATTCAAGCATATTTTTAACGTATTAGTTTTATTCATAAACAAGATTGCTATTAAATAATAAAATTTAAAATTTCAAGAATTTAATTTAATATTAAAACTTAAGAAACTAAACATAAATTTAAGAATTATATTGAATTAAACTAAATATTACAAATGTATCATCATCATTTATATAATTTGAAGTTGGTACAAGTTCAAAAAATTACAACTATAATAAAATTATCCATTCCTTGATATTGTTCACTTCTTGTTGTGATTTGATATGCTACAACCTGTATTATGAATATGGTAAATAATTAGAAAAATAAATATATCAAGATCTGATTTGGATAATTATTAAAATAAATAAAAAACTCTCCGCCTAGACCTAGGCCCCACTTAATTTCCTGGAGGGATTTTTTTGATGCCTTCGGCTTAGGCGAGGCGCCAAAGGGCCTAGCGCCTAGGCGGGGCGCCAAAGGGAGGCCTAGCGCCTAGGCGGGGATTTTTAGAACACTGATTTAAAGGACTTTCGGCGATTACTAAATTCTTCAAAGGCTTTTATGTTTGTATTCAACACTTACCATGTGCTCCCTTAGCACCCTCGGTCAAGGTTTTTCCTTTGCTATCTAAGACGATCAAAGAATGGATTTGTCATGTGCTCTTGGGGCTCCGTTAGGTAAAGTCATTTTATTTTGAAGGTATGACGTCAGAAAATCATGAGGCAGACTTTCGGTAATTACTAAATTCTTTAAAGGCTTTTTTTATGTTCTTATACATCACTTAGCATGTGCTCTCTTAGCACCCTTGGTTAAGGTTTTTCCTTTGCGTTTCTAAGACGACCAAAGAATGGATTTGTCCTATGGCGTCAGAAAATTATGAGGCAGCTAGATCTACTGCACCGCTAATGGTGTAATCAATTTCATATGGTTTTTCCTGTCTCATTTTTTCATTCATTAAATCAAATTTTGAACCTTGCACCTTCATTTTGTCCCAAAAATTTATACCTCAAGTGTTTAAACTTAAAATAAAGAACAAATTTTTTAAAAACATTTCTATAATAAAATTCCAAAAGCATAAACAATATGCATAAGTAGATGGAGTAGTTAATTGATGACTTAGGAAGTGTACTTGCCAGCTCTTTTTTCTAGCTCTCCCCATCAATGCAAGCCGATGGGCCGTCACCGTTAAAGCATCGTCAGTCGAGGGAAAGTTCTCCCGAACCGTAGGCAAATCAATATCGGTTATGGGATTTAGCATAATTTCTCCATCACTATCTTCACCTTCACTTGATGAAAAACTGTATCCAACAGCCCCATCGCTGCCCACCCAGTCATCTAGACTAGCCACCGAATCCTATAAAAACAAGACAGCAGCACAGAATGAATGCATTTTCTTATGCATAATGAGCCCATTAACATAATGCTTGTGTCTGTTAAAACATCAACAAGCAACTAACAAGAGATGTGGATCCTGCAGTGTATAACTTCAATCACTTTGATGGTTATGAAACATTGAAAAAGAGAAGTAGAAATTAGAATTGCTTCATACATGTGTAATGCTGACTCCAGCAGCAATGATTTCATTTTATGAAATTTGACAAACCAGCTTGGATATTGTATCAGACCAATCATGAACTTTTCATGGATGTAAAGATTCATATCATCAACCACATAAATAATAAACTAAACGTAATTGTTGTTGATATAACAAATAAAATTGATTGCATTTTATAAGTATAACCATCATCACCTTATAGAATTTAAAATTATCAGTTCTACCTAGTATTAATTCCAATTAAACAGAAAGCAAAAAAGAATACTCAAAGTTAACTTGAAAGGTAACGTGAAACCAAATAAGAGGACGCAAAATTAGTTTGCTCTACCAAAAATTGAACCAAAAAAGGAATTTAATATCTATATATAAGCATGTCAGAGCAATTGATAGTATTATGCCTTTAAAAACAGAAACATAGTACCTCATCCATAGCAGTAACATGAACAAGCCTGTACCGTGAACAGCATCCATATCTTCGTAAACATGATTCCCTTAACTACACATAAATACATTAAACTCAAATAACACAAATTTATACAGTAATCATAATATAAACTAAATAATTCAATAACAGAATGAGAATAAGAGTATCACCTTGAGATTGAAATAAGAGCGAGGACGAGCAAACGAAGAATCGAAAGAAATGAGAGATCGTGAAACTGCTGCCAGCTGATACGGTTTCCGTATAAACCCTAGATTACACAGATTTGCAGATGAAGACTGCGATCGCATGACTGCGGCTAATTAAACTTTAAACCAAATTGTATAAATTGGATTTGTGTCAAAATTATTTCTTTGATTCAAAGCAGTGTATTACTACTATTCCAATATAAATTTACATATATTATTACTGTTTTGGTATATTCCTGCTACGCATATAAAAGTACTGTGGAAGCATATTCTGATTTATTTATTTTTAGCTTATTTGTGTGTGTGTTTGTGGGTGAGAAGGAAAGACTGAAAGAGAGGGAAGAAGAAGGAAATGAAGTTTAGTGGCTTCGAAAATGACGGAAGATCTTAGGCGAAGAAAGTTGTAGCGGTAATGTAACGCGCCTTTACTGCACGTATGGAATTGCATTTGTGGTTGTTCTTTGTGAGGGATTTGGATAATTAATACTAATGCCGGAATAATTAATGATTTACAAGAAAGGATAATTAGATAAGAAAAAAATACGTAAATGAAAATTAAATATGAATATATTTGAATTTTATTTATTATATATAAATAAATAAAATTAAAATAAATTATCATATTTTCAACAAACATCTCCAATTCTCTCTCTTCAGAACTAGTAAGTTGACATTGCTTCTTCAAAATATTTGTTTTGTTTTGGGAGAATCAAAATCATATAAAAAAGGCTAAAAACACTTAGTTTGATTGATGAATTTGATGTACAACTCATTTTAAAATTTAATATCATTCCTTTTTATTTATTTAAGTCAAATACTGCATTAATTGAATTGAAGAGACTGATGAGGTACAAAATATTAAAATAGCAAATAATCCTCTTCAAATTATCACGTAGGTCAACACACTTCAATTTGAAGAATTTTTTTTGCTACTACTGTTGGAGATGCTCTAAGTTGAGGAGTCGTTAGCATGAAATTAATTTTGGTCAATTAATTAAACATGAAGATCAATATCGTGTCTGTATTGATCAATTGATTTAACTGCCGAAGATGATCTTTTTATTGAAAGATATAGGTTCTTTCAGTTGACGGAAAAGATGCTATAAGATGCAATGAACCTCTATCCATTTGTTTGGTTAAACATAGAAGCATTTGGGAAGTTTTGTGATTCCAAATCAACACTAATTTTGCATATTCTAAAGCTAAAATGGACAAACCAATATAAGTTTTGAATACCGACAGGTAACTCAAAATCACCACCATTTTCATTTCTTGTACCAAAGCTTAAAGCCAAAACTAGCATACAACATAGACGTAGGTCACATGGTTTACCAGCATTCCCATGCCAAAACCATACACAAAGACTTGCAACATATTAACTAACCAGACAGACCTTAAGCCAAATTCAAACAAAAGAACCACAAGCCTAAACCTAACACCAAAACTAACCCTCCTACTCCTACTCCAACTCTACTAGACCCCGAAATCACCACCCTTACATCATCCACCACCGGTCCACACAAAGAGGTCATATCATCACTCCGGGTATTATAATACACACTATAGAAGGCAACACGTGTCCTCTCGGCCTTGGCTGTGAAATTCACATCAGCAGTCATGAAGGTAGCATTAGAATTGGGAGTATAATGGATATTCTGGGCTTGATCACCGGCAAAGGCCATAACTGCTAGTGGCTGCTTGCATTTGTCCCCAGCATGGCCTAAAGAAAACGATAACCTATAGGGCTTGCTTGGCTTAGTTTGGACCATCTGGGAAATTATGCCCTCCTTACCTGACAGCAATTCTACGGCACGTTTTCCTTCTGGGACAGTGAAATGGTTCAAGTCTATGTATCGGACTGCTCTGTTTGATTCAACTATCCAACCTGGTAATGAAGATGTTTCTTCATCAAGGTTGGTGGGGAGTAAGACGCCTAGAGATGCATTTCTGAACATCCATGGACCTTCCTCAAAATCGCCATTAAGTACCGCATTATCTGCAAAAATTGTACAAATTCATAAGCACATTGTACAAATTCATAATCATAAAATTAAAGATTATATGATCAAGACTTGATTCGTTAGCAACAATATAAATACAGTGGACACTGGGGATATTGCACACATAGCAGACAAATTTACAACATATACACCATGCATTTTAGAACTCAAAAAAAGTTGCAGGGGAGAGAAAGAAAGGGAGTCAAAAGCTAACACTCAGAAGAAGTCTCATTTACAAAAAAAAAAAAAAAAACTTGTTCAATAAAGTCTCTTTTTATTTTTATTACTCCCTCCGTCCGAGATAAAAGTCCTTATTACTATTTTGGATTGTCACATGTTAAATGTCCACTTTCTTTTAATAACCAAACTTTTACACATTTTTTACTATTATGCATGTAGTATTAAATATCTCCTACTTTTCTTATTCTAATTTCTCTCCATATATAATGACATTATTATGGGCAATTTTGTCATTTTATTCAAAAGCTAACAGTGAACTTCGTGACTTTTATTTTAC